>VMRM01000010.1:20608177-21851875 GCA_010277075.1 Poeciliopsis retropinna
AAACTCTGTACAACATCCATTCGTTAACACATTCCTCTGTTGTCTAATAGCATAAACTGCATATATGTATTTGTACAATGCATCGCAATAGACTTGCACTGCTAATTCTGGTAAAACTGGTCATGAATCACAGCAACTCCAATTCTCTGTGGGAGGTTTCTGAATCAGAGACATAACTGCCCTTTGTTGCACATTTAAATTCAAATTATGGGGAAAGAAAATGAGTGCTTACATTGCAGTACGTCAAAACTAGATCGTTTGTTCTTCAGCTCAAGAGCTTCTTCCAAAGCTGAGACACAAAAGAACCAAGAGCCAAGAGAGCAACACTATTATTACACAGATAAATTATGATTTATTGTGAATGCTCTCTCTCTTAATGATGATTATTAAAGCCATATTCACAGTAGATAATAGCACCGTGAGAGCCGGTGTTTTAGTTCAGGGCAAAGACGTTCTTAGATGGAGGTTTAGCTGCTCCAGGCCTGGAGCAGTTGCTTAGGAAAATTAACCAGCATTGTCTTCTTAGTCGTTTAAAATCACAAGCTACAATATCTGGGTCATTTGTCACGATGTTCCTCAGGGCTCCACTTAATTACAGTAATTTGCACATCCCAGGAGAGTTTTCACAGACTCTTTTCAGCAGTGGATCCCAGTAATCATTATGTTTTAGTGCAAGAGCCGCAGCACCGAGCAGAGAGAAGGGAATCCTGATGCAACAGAACTTTTCATCCAGCACCAAGCGTGATGTGGCTTTACAATTATTATCAAACATTGTTGTTTCACAGATGGACTTGTTCATTTTGACCCCAAAAAAAATGATGTTCATCAGCTCTAACACTAGCATTGGCCGAGTCAGTTTTTAACAGATCGGTATCGGTCCGATAATTAAATGTGTACCGATATCAACTATCGGTATATCGTCTGCCTGGAGGGGGAGTGGAGGAGGTTGGTATTTGTTGAAATATACATTTTTAACACAATATCAGAAAACATTGTTAATCTGCATTATTTTTTAAAAACCCTGTTCATGGTGATGTTTATTATAGAATAGTTTTTCCTTGTAGCATTTCGTCATCCCTCCTCTGACACAGCAGCGCTCTGGGCAGTGAGCCTCGGCTGCCGGACTTTTATGTTCTGGAACAAATAATTTTGCTGTTTGAAAAATCATTTATTTTCCCGCACAGGTTTCTTCTGTTTACTTTAATGTAAGAAACCTAGTGTAAATCACCGAAGACATCTACAAAATAAACCTTTGACTAAAGTTTGAATTAGTCGAATCAGAAGCATTACAGAGAAAGCCGCTGTTTCAATGTGAAACTTTCAAATGTGCAGGAATATTTGGAATAAAGAGGCTATGTTTCCTCCATGTTGATTCCCATTGAGCTTACTTTGTCCCCTCCCTGGGTGGAGGACGACTTGCTGCAACTGCCTGCACGGATTTCGATGAATTTCATCAACTTGGAGAAAAAAAAACTCGTCAAGTTTCAAGCCTGTGATTTCTGCCCTGTGGCTGTGAGGGCAGCTGCTCAGAACTACTGAATATCATGTAGGAAAGCTGAACAAACCTTACAATGAGTCAAATGTCATGTGGAACATGCTTAGTAACTTGTTTCTGAATGAATCTAGTTACATCTTAGAAGGTTATTTTTTATTTAAAATAGGTAAAATATAAGTAATAAAGTTAATATTTATAGTTTTAAGCAGTGAAGCAACTTCTGATTCTATTTCAACCCTCAGTCTTGTTACCTGGAGTCCATCAACTCTAACTGATAGTTACTCACTCTGCTTATGTCATCAATTCGGGGTGTTTGATGGTTTTATGTTTGATCATTTCCAACATTTTCTGTTTATTCATAGTTCTGTTATCCTGGTGTCTGACATTGTCTTTAGCATATATCCTTCATTATTTATGTTATTATTTTGTGTCTTGTGCTTGTGTCTTGTGATTCGGCTCCTTAGTACGGTGGCCCTGAAGTACAAAGCTCAAATCAGTAAATGGAGGGATAAATTTAAAAACACAACATATTCAAAAAATTATTCAATGACAAATTAAAAAAAAACACACACACAGCATGTTTGACTTTAGAACCAGGATTTATTCTGGCTTTAGTGTGTTTGTTCAGACTATGAGTGTTAGCGGTGATGCAAACGTAGCCACCGCTTTCCAAGAACACTTTGAGTTGGGACGCTATGAACACCAGCTTTGTTCTTTTTCACGCTTTGGACAAACAAAATGCTGGGGCTGTTTTTCTGATTATCTAAAGAAAGAAAGAGCAAATGCCAGAAAAGTTTTAAATATAAATATAAAAGTAAAATCGTCCAATCAACGACGTGTTAGGTTTCCCACTGGAACCTTCTTCTTCTGTGGTGTTAGTGTTGTTGTGCGTTTTCAATTTGTAGTTGTGTTTAGTGATTTGTTGAAGTGGTTCGCACTTCAGGGCCACCATATTTCATGTAGAGCAAAACATGTAAAAACAAAGAATACTTTTATGGATTCCGTTTGTGTGGCTGCAGCTCGTCTGCATTTATTTCTCTGCACTGCGATCTTAACCGGGCAGGACGGAGAGTTTCCTCCTCTCTGTTTCCAAGCACTGAAGTCTTTTTGTGTGGTTCTAACAATTATTTGAGTTCTGACTCTTCATTTTCACTTGGTCAGCTTTTAATTAAATCACATCAAAGTGACAAACACACTGCGTTTCACTGGACATCTGTGGAAACATCAAACCCAACCCTGGACTTCTTGCGCATATAAATCATTTAAAAGCTGTTGGATCTGGAGAGCAAATTGGTTAAATTACAAACGTTCGGAATGGATCGAGCCGATCATCTTTGTAGATTTCTTTTTTTTTCTTTTTTTTTTTTTTGCAGAAAAGGAAATGAGCAGCCAGAGCTTCATCCGAACTGAACGATGAGGCGGGGAAAGCACGGCGTATGAGAGGAGGTTGAGTGTGGCAGACTGGATAGGAGGAGAGCAGCATATGGTTCCTGCTTGGCCAGGAAGCTGCTGTGCATCTGTGCCTTTCAGCTGCATGCCTGCTGCCGTGTCGGCCAGGCTCTAGTGCCAGGCTGGCGGCTCCATGCTCCTCTCCGTCCTTCCTTATTCCGGTGGCTTAAACTTTCACAGGGCCGCTGGCTGCCATCTGATCCTATGAGTCCCGAGGGTAAACTGAGCAGTGTTTTTGTTTTTTTGGGGGTTTTTTTTTGCAATGTGGGAGGTAATGTTGTTGCCATGGAGACACGTATGCGCTCTCAAACCCTGACAGTGCTTGTCAAAGGGACATCCAGATGAAAATTGAACAAGATGTCCAGCCAAGAGTTAAAATGGAACTTCCTTTGTCCTCAAGCTGCACATCCATTGACCAGATAACACGCAACTTAACAACTTAACCCATTTAATCCCACCGGCAACAATTGTTGCCAGACATTGTTTTTTTTTGTTTTTTTTCTGACTTCTGGAAGCTCTAAAAGAATTGTTTTGACTTTTGGCAGCTAATTGAAGTTTTAAAATAAAACAATAGTGTGTCTACTCTAAGCAATGTCAGTTTCATGTTTCTAGTGTGAAAGGTCACATGACCAGACCTCTTTACTTCCTGCCTGTAAGGCTGGAGG
This sequence comes from Poeciliopsis retropinna, assembly GCA_010277075.1. Taxonomy (NCBI): domain Eukaryota; kingdom Metazoa; phylum Chordata; class Actinopteri; order Cyprinodontiformes; family Poeciliidae; genus Poeciliopsis; species Poeciliopsis retropinna. Next base: position 20,611,787 of record VMRM01000010.1, read on the forward strand.
TAAATATGTCACAAACCTGTACAAGAGGAAGTCCGAAAAATATTTAAATTAACAAATATAAATGAAATATTTTGAAAATGTTCTTTCTAGTGTCTTCTACTGATATATAAAGAAAATTTCATCCCTTCATCCATATATTGATCATAAGAAGAGCGAATGTAAGCATGGCAACAATTGTTGCCGCTAGCATAATACATAGACAGCACTCCTAAATCCTTTAAAAAGGTGAAAAACAAAAGCTGAACCTATTTCCAAAGAAACATTTAAGCTGTATGAAAGTCTTCTGTGGTTCTTATGCAACATATTTTTCATTTTGACTCCTCTGTCAGAATGAGTGGCACATACAGGCCCCAACATACTAACACACACTTCAGTCTGCGACTCGAAGCGGACGTCTGCCGGACACAAGGATACATTTCTATGACCGCACATTAAACTACCCGGTGGAAACTGTTCACGTCGAACTGGTTTTCATGTGACACTAGGCTGATAAGGTTGAGAATAAGAGTTATATGAGTTCATGTTTCAAAGTTGACCTCAACATAAAGTTGTCCCGGGGACGGAATAGACACGTAAGTGAAAATGCTTAACAGCAACAGGCTTTAAATATATTCACACAACTACTGACATGGTGAATTATAAGAACAAAAAATAAGAAATCATCCCAGACTTCTGTATCGGCAGCAGAGCAGAGAGGTGGTCCGATCAGTTGAGTCTGACTTTTTTCTCTCTTTTTTTTTTTCTCGAACAACGGCAAGGAAAGGATGATCGGGTATGTGCTCATTTTCGATTGCTGCACAAATTATTACACCGATCACAATTGTGCTTTTGGAACATAATAAACAGAGCTTATTGAATGGATCCCTGATTGCAGCTAAAGTCAGCGCAGCCTCCTGCTGTTCCTCTGCCTGCAGTGGGATGCTGCGCTGGCTCCGAGCAGCAGGTCACTGTCTTTGCCGGGTGAACCGACATGCAACTGCCATTCTCTGTCTCGCACTGAGAGGTGAGTTGAGGCTTCCCAGATGGAGAAGAAACGGAGCTGGGCGCCCAAATAGTTCATCAAACTTGCTAGTTCTCATTAGGATTGTGTGAAATAAAGGGACTGTGGGTCTGATCGGCTGCGTCTTCTCCTCATCCTCTTCATCCCCCTGTTGGTGCGTGTCCCTCATTAGCCACGGAGCGCCGCTCTGTGACCCCGCCTTCTTAACACCGCGTCCCTCTGAAAAAGTGGCGTTGAGGACAGATCTTCTTCTCTGGGTCCGTGGTGGGTGGCCTCACTAATTGGACCTGAAGAGGTTGAGGCGAGTGGTGGCAGAACTGTCAGGTTCCACTTGGGCTCTGAAAGGAGCGTGGGCGGGAGCTCTCGTTTACCATGTTGGATGGTGATATGCAGTCAGAGGTTCTGGGAGCTGTTTGCCTCAGCGCAGGGGTAATGAGAGGGAAAAAAATAAGAAGGAGCCCGTGGAAGAGAACAAGCACAGAGGATTTTATTCTGAACGGAGAAAGATGTCAGAAGTCCAGACTGACTGGATGGAGAAATGAGGAATCAAGAGTTATGATTCCTGTTGAAACTGACAACTACAGGTTAAAAGCTGCAGTAGGTAATGTGGTTTATACATATGTGGTAAAAATGTCACTGCGTCCTGACAGTATAATATGAGACAGATATTCTGTGAAAAAATTAAGCTCCTCAAAACTTCACCCTGTGGTTCTACTGCCATCTGCAGAAATACACCACTCTGTCAGGAACAACCAATCAGAGGCAGGAGGTGGGTCTTCGCACTGCAGATGGCAGTAGGACCACAAGAGGAGGAAGAGAAGCAGGAAGTCTGTCTCTACTTTTAACCAATCATTGTAAAGTTGGGAAACAATTTAGTTTTAAAGCCACCCATTTCACAAGGAACCCATCCCGGTAACACTTTATTTGATGGGCTGTGAATAAGACTGTCATGACACCATCATAAACATGACATTAAACTTTCAAAATTATTTAGCTTTATGTTATTAAAGCTAAAGTTTAATCAGTAATACTTTTATAACAAATTTGTATCAGATCATAAGTCCTTGTTTAAAGTCAAGTTGTCATAACGAAGACATTTTGAATAATATCAACTTTGTATTAAAAGTGTCATGATTTGCCAAATGACACTTTATGACAACAGTCATAAACATTCATGAAGACTTACTCATGTTCATGACAGGTGTTATGTCATGTTTATAACAGTGTTATGACAGCCTTATTCACAACCCGTCAAATAAAGTGTTACCCTAAAGCCAGTAGAATGTAAATGAACCCATGATTACTAATATCTCATAAATACCTTAGTGAACAATGTAAATGAAAACATTTACCCATCTACAATAATCTTCACTGGTAGTGTTTGTTTTGGAGCTTTTTTTGCTTTCATAAAGCAGTTTTTAACGCTGGCTCCTCCCTAAGATCCATCTGACCATCATTCATCACGGTGCAATCAAAAGCCAAGTGATGGAACAAAATATGGCATAAAACTAAACTCAGCAGGAGTTGATCTAAAGCGTTAGACAAAATGTATGCTGGACATCCTCCATTAAAACACATTAGTAGTGTTGTTCTATTTTCGGTCCTTCTGGAGGAACTACCCCTGGCTGAAGTCCAATGATCTGTTCAGTCTTGGCACGCCGCACTGCAACGCGTCCAAGTTTGTGTTTACAGCAAGAAATGATGATGATGCAATTCCCTGTGTTTCCCTTAAACCTCCTGGCCAGCCGGTTGTACAGACCATCAGTCACCAGTCACCATAAGGCCAGCTAACGCTTTCTAAGTTTAGCCATTTTAAAACTGGAATTTGGAATTTTCTCATTTTTAGAATTGTCTGTGTAAAGAAAATCAAATATTAAGTGCAGGTCATGGAATGGTAATATAAATGCTTGAGGGTGTTTTTTTTTGGCCATGGGTATCACACATCCTCCACCATTACTAGATTTGGTCGGGGTATTCCGTTTTCACATCGGACCAGGATGGTTTAGGTTTTTTTGGGATTTTTATTCCTGAGTAAATACAAAGTTAAATTGAGTTAAAATAGTATTTTACATTTAAATGGATGAATGGATGGATATTCACTGACATTCCCCATCTAATCCTACTGAACTTGACAAAAGATTCTGAGGAGTAGGATGATAATGTTTTTCTCAGGTAAAATTAGGTCTAGACAATGATTGAACGGATTGCTGAATGGACTGAGTATGCATTAACTCAAGTCATCATTGTCAGATATTGCAATGTTGTGTGATTAGAATTAGCAAACTGTGCAATATCCTAAATGAGAAATGATGAAAAATATTTTTGATGAGCCATAGTGCCATTTTATAGCACAATATTGTCTCAGTGTTACCTCTAGTTGCTATAAAAATGCTATAAGAATAACTAAAAAGAAATCTGAGTAGTGGTAGTAGTAGCGTTGTACTGAGAAGCACCAGGTGTTTGCTAATTGCTGCTGTCACTAGTCTGTAGGAGCTGAGTGGGGAAGGACTTGGAATAAACTTAGTCTCCATTTGAGGTTTTAAATTTGACGTAAAACACAATATATTTAACAAACTGACACGTTTACACTTCACTTTGATGGCGGCTGTTGAAGCTACACAGACTGAGTGTCACTAACTCCCACCCTGCAGCCAATAAGTCCAGGCTGATGCCACGAACAAGTGCTTAATGGAAGCTGTCATCCTCAGTGATGCAGTTCCTCCACAGGTTTATTGTTATGCTGCAGGAGGTTTCACTGCCTTGTGAACTATATGTTTCATCACAAAAGATGGCAGGCTCAGAGAAGTCTGACATTTGATCTCGTTTTCCCCAATCAAACCGAAGGGGAAGCATTTGAGTATGAATAGAGAAAGCCTGCGGTCGTTAATATATTCCTCTTTATGAGCTGGGGTTTCACGCCAAATGTGTGCAGCTGCTAACAAACTGCGTTCAGAGCAGTTGGTTTCTAAGCTTCAGCCACAGATCTGCTGTTTTTAATGCAGTGCTGAAAGTGACAGATGATTTTCAGCCTTGCACCTTGTGATCTCAACTGATTCTTTAAAGATTGTGCAAATATCTTTATATCATAGTTTTTTTGTGTGTAGCATACTTCTTTTTTTTTTTTTTTTTTTTATACACACTTCTTTTTACCTAAACGAGGTTAGTAAGAGGTCACCATACCACTGAAATTTATCTGGCCAAAGAATCTCATTTGTCTCTCAGATTAAAATTTGTTCATGTTAGTGATAAATCTTGTGGCGTACCACTGGGCTCTGTGCTTGGACCAATTCATTGGCAGATTCTGTTTAGTACACATATAAATGGTTACAATTGATAAAATAATCAGATAAGATGGGATACACCTTTCCTGCAATGCTGATGATATCACCTGATAGTCTGCTATCAGGTGTGAAAACACCCTTAGCTTCTTCAGCAAGACCGTCAGGAAAGAGGTTCTCCATGAGGAAAATAACTGTTAGGATGTTGTTTTAGGTTCTTCCAGGATCCCATAAAACCCCTTCATTTAACTAGGAGCTAGTTAAATGAAAACTGTCCCTGTAAGGATGTCTCACCACTGTTTTCCCCGGTATGATTTGTCTCTCATTTCTTCCGTTCATGTTCCTTTCTTGTCCAGAGACTTGGAGCTATTTCCGCCACATGCTAACATCGGCCTCAGAGCTTTTCACGTCTTTCTCTGTGCCTACTTTTTACCTTCATCAGAGTAGCTGTTACACCATGAAAGAGGGATTTAAACAAAAGGGTGATTGCTATCCTCACTGTGATCACCTGTGCTTTTAGAACAATTAAATGAGAGAGACAGTTTGTGGAAGTGCTGCTTCTATGACTCTTGTCAGGGTCAAAAAAGTGTTTGCCATCCAAAGAACAGTTTTCCAAGGTAGCTGTAGCCGGTGGGCAGTTTCCAGTAGCAGACCATTTCAAAAATGGAAACTCTGCAAATATTCTGCTGATGTAAAAAAAAAAAAAACACAATTTAACAATTGTGGTATTTCCATTAAATTAGAAACGTAATTAAAATCACCTGTGAATAAGTTTGTTTACACAATAAGTCATTCAAAAGTATGCCTTGATCTTCTAACTACTTCCTGTCGTCTTCTTCTTTGTGGTTTGCGCCAGCAGCAACATTCGGCTGTTGATTATGTGACTCGTGTGATGGGAAAAAGCTTCCATTGCTGTTTTCCACAATAAACCAATTTATTGTGAAAAACAAAATCACCTCATCCTCGCGCCAACATTTAGCTTTTAACTGAAACCAGAAGTTTCTTTTTTAATTGCCTTGTTTCAATTACGCACATTTTATTTTTGTAATTTTATTGTGCGCAACTTTATGGCTAATGGATTCGCAGCTCCTTAGCCTACTTCATGTTGTCCGAGAAAGGTTATGCAGGTAATCCGGCATGATTGTGGTCAGTGGGTTGACGATCTGAAGTACAAAACCAGTAAAAGCAGCAGAACTCTGTGGGGGGGGTAAAATCCTTTTTCACAGCCCTGGCTGTGCGTGTGAAGGCAGACAGGCGTGTTTAGTTTTCATCAAGGCTGTGGTTTTCTGCCCTCCTGCACTTGAAGAGGCGTTCAGTTTAAAGCGCGTTTTGTGTTATTAGTGAACATGTAGCCGCCTGAATAATGCATCCGAACCCCGGCCTCTTCACTCTGTGATGTTCGAGGCCGGGCGAGCACAATGTGTTGCCCAGTGTGCTGTTAAATATAAATGAGCACTGAAGTGGCGTTCTTTGTGAATCACATGAACTGCTTTGGTGAAAAAGGTTGCGGAAGAATTCAATGGACATTTAAGATGTTCACAGGGGTTTGCCAGGCTGAACCTAAACCACACAATCTAATGTGGGATTCAAGACCCCCTTAAAAGCTGAATCTTGTCACTAGTAGTTGTTCCTAACAGAATTTGCACATTTATGAAACGGCTTCAATAGATTCAAATATTCATAGATTGATATGCAGAGACAGGACATGTGGAAAAAATAAGATTTAAAAGAAAAATTTTAATACTGCAGCCAAATTGAACGTCATTCTAAAACCTACATAAACATTTATACTCCTTAATCAATACTCCAAACTCTCACATGGGTATATCAAATACATTCAACAATACGCCAAAGATATTCACTTGTAACATTTGTTTAAAATGTGTTTTTGATTCTCTGGGGACGTTTAGCAGAAATACAGCCTGGTCTTTGCTTTCCTGTGTAAATCCGCTGGATTAAAACCTCGCTTCATAGACAGTCTGGGCTTTCTCCCATTGACTTGGATTCCCTCGTGTAGAATTTATACCGGCCCAATCAGTGAACAGAAGAAGAAGTTGTGAACAATGATGGTGATTTTCTGCTCTGTTTTAGAAATTCAAGTCTGCCTGTAGTTTTACCAGTAACAGGGGAGGAAATGAAGGAAGGCGATCAGTTTGCGTTGCCCACTCTACCAAATGTTGAATTAACAGGAACAAACGGCCTTTGTTCTGCTCTGTATGTCTCTCTTTAAAGTAGAAGATGGTTGTTTACAGTGCAGGTACTTTCTGGTAAGCTTCATAGCGCCGAGCTGGGTCATTACATAGGTCACGGCCAATCATTACAGATTTGGGAGCGTTCATGACAACAACAGAGTCTGCGCCTCCAGGAAGCCATTGTTTCTCAACAGCCAAGAGTCCTGACTGTCTTTACAAAGCAAAGTGTCGTACAAGGGGCTGGTTTCAAATCTGCTACTGTTTGTTCCTTTGTTGTCCTCACAAGAGTTCCTGCAACAGTGTGATGCGCTGGGTTCGCTGTAGTTGGTGTAATAAAACCTGCAGCTTGTGGTCCAGCAGCAGGTCCAGTCGTTGTTTGTCCTCCGTGTTTTAAATCCAGCCAAGCTGTTAGCGTGAACACCAAGTGTTTTCTGAGATAGCTGTGAATTGAACATTGGCTGCTACACCATGACCTGGCTGCTGGTGTTGGTGTGAAGAAGGAAAAGAAAAAAGAAGCACCTGACATGAGTACTAATAATAAAATGTTGTTGTTTTTTTTTTTCTCTCCAGAATGATCTAACACTTCCTGTATTTTGCTCCTGCCTCTTCCAGTTGGTGCTGCCAGAGTACTCCATCCATGGGCTGTTCTGCATAATGTTCCTGTGTGCCCAGGAGTGGCTGACTGTGGGCCTTAACATCCCCCTCCTCTTCTACAACACCTGGAGGTAACCATGGCATCAGTTTGTTCTGTGTTCACACTCACGTTTATTTACTTCTATCATATTGGTTTTGCTGGGATCGTTCTAAAGAACTTGAGGTTTTTATCAAATTTGGTAAAGATCCAAACATGTTACTGTGGAAGTGTACTGCTATCATGGAGAAACATTTTTTCTTTTTTAGCGCTACCACATTATAACGTGATACTTATCTTGTATAAGCATGATAAGTTGATGTCCAGGAGGTGGCGGTAGCATGCTTTTCGTGCAGGCATAAAGAAGGCTTGTACAGCGGCTAACAGGAGTTGGCCAAATTTTCCTTCATGCTTGGTCTAAAACATGGAGAGATACCAATACTGTTATTTATAGTATGCACAATCTGACCAGCCTAAACAGAATGAGACCGCACAGAGGAAAACAGCAGTCCGATCCTCGAGCTGCGTTCCTAACTGACCGTCTGGAGCGAAGCTCGAGTTGGCTTCTGATTGCAGCTTCTGATCTGGGAAATGACTAAAAGCCATTATTACGAAATGAAAGCTTCTTCAATCAAAACAGAGGTTCAGATGTATTTGCTGAATACGCTTCAGTAGTACCTGCACGAAAAGCATACTTCCCCACCTCCTGGACATGAAATTATTACGATTAAATAAGATAACTATTACATTTATTACAACATATCATCACGTTTATACAAGATAAGTATCATTCATAACTTGATAGTGCTTGAAAAAAAATGTTCTCCTTTATAGCAATACGCTTCCTTATGCTATTCCTAACCTCTCAATACAACTACAGCTATGAAGCTATTGTTTGATTTAAATTAAACGATACTCTTCTGTTAGGATGACCCAAAGTCCAACAGAAAATCTGTGACAAGACTTAACAACTGGTATCCACATACTCTCTATGTCCAGTTTAAGTCCTAGAAGAGTTGCGATTTCCTTCCACTTCATAATTAAACCTCACTCGGTATTGGTCTTTCATATAACATTCTGGTGAAAAAAAAAGAAAAAGTTTGTGGTTGCAACGTTCAAGGGTTATCAGTAGGTCACTTATCAAATCCTGTGTGTAAAATCTTGTGACTCTCTCTACAATATGTCTGAGGACAATTAAAGACTTGGAATAGGCTGACATTTAAAATGAGTGTCGATGTAAGAAACGACGCAGCTGCCAGCTTTAGGAGTCCCACAGCCAGGCAGCAGTCATCGATGTTCATATTTTGCTGTTTCCTGTTTATCCGTGCTCCTTTTCTCCGGTCAGCGGGTTAGGCCTGGACTCCTGGCAGTCTGATTGATTTAAGCTCATGTGCTCTACTGGCTGAGGCTTAGACTAGAGGAGAGGACGTGAGGAGAGGAAAACATCTTGCTGTCTCATTAACTGCAAACTGTGCCAGATGCCCACCGGCTATAGATGCCGCAGCTGGGAGATGAGAGGACAAGAGAGAAAAAAAAAAAAGGAGGCTGGAAGGTGGAGACAGAGGAGGGGATGATATGAGGCGAGCAACGGCAGCAAGACGGGGGGGAAAGAGAAAGTTTGTGAGTGATGCGTGTGAGATGGAACATTGACAAGGCGACTCTCAGGGGGAGGGTAGCTGGCAGAGGCTGTGTGTGTATATGCATACATACCATCACTGTGTTCAACTGCACTTCACAAATGTTTCTGGGAAGGTTTTGTTCCAGAGAACAGTCTGACAGTTCTGCAAGGAAACTTCCCAGTGCAGTCTGAGCTTGCACAGAGGTGGCAGACCTTTCCACAAACCCCTGTGGGACATGGCTGCAAGAAATGGCATAGCACTTTATGAAGTCCAGAAGGCCCTAAAGGCCATGATTTTGAGTTGGAAAAGAACAAAGTGCCCTTTATGGGTCAAGGAAGACGTCCTGCCACAAGTGGACGAGTCCAAGTATCTTGAGGTTTCGTTCACAAATGAGGAAAAAAATGGAGCAGGAGATTGATATGTGGATTGCAGTGAACCAATCTACCGGGATGAAGGAGGAGCTGAGTCAAACAGCAGGGCTCTCAAGTAACCTGTCAAGCTACGTTCCTACCATCATCTCTGGTGATGAGCTTTGGGTAATGACCGGAAGAACGAGATTACAAATGGCCAAAATAAGTTTTCTCCACAGGGTGTCTGGGATTTCCCTTAGAGACAGGGTGAAGGGCATCTGGTTAGGATGCCTCCTGGTCGCATCCCTCTTCAGGATGCAGAGGAAGACCCAGTGCATTCTAGAGGGACGATGTTTCTTGCCTGGCCTGGGAACGACTCGGGATTCCTTGAGGGGCTGCTGCCACTACAACCCAACCGCAGACAGGCATAAAAAAGTTAATGGATGGATGGACACTGGTCCTCAAGATCTACCATCCTGCAGGTTTTGGATTCATCCCTGCACCAACACAGATGAATCAAATGATTGACTGACCTCATCAGCATGCAGTCAAGTTTGGCGGAGGCCTGGTAGCGAACCGTTCATTTAATTCTGCTGCGTGTGAGCAGGGTTGCATTTTAAACCTGTAAGATGGTAACTCTTAAGGTTTGGAGACGCCTGGCTGCTCTATGATACAGTTGGGCTGGAACCAAGACGCTCCTGCTTATTGGTGTGTTTGGAGTCTTTGTCTTGTTAAAACATCCATTTCAGGATCACTTGCTCTTCAGGATCAGGCAACATGACCGCTTCAACTGATCCATGATTCCTTGTATGTGATAAATAAACCCTGCAGCACAGATCAAGAATCATCTTCCTTCATGTCTCACAGTGCACTCTGGTTATTTTGCCTTTCATTCAGGACTTTCTTGTAAGTCAGTTGGCCTTTGTGAAAAGAAGCGGTCCGACTATTGAGAAATTTAAAAGAATTTTCTCAATAATTTAATTTGCACTGATGAGAAGGTTATTGTAATTCCTGAAAAGCTTTCCATTATAACTCTTAAGTTTGTTCCAATCTGGTTCACTGTCTTCCTCTTGCTACATCAAATCATATTTTAATGATAGTTATATTACCTAATTTATCAGCCTGTACTGTTGTTCACAACTGAACTTCTTCTGCATCTCCATTCTACATAAAAATACATTTTTCATGTATTTCTCTGTAGAAATACACGGAACTGACTTTACAGAAAATGTTCGTGATGATCCATCATGCAGCATAATGTCTAACATTTCACTTCTGTGGCACGTCGAGCCACATTTTCTGTGTTCTTTCAAAGAACGCCAGTTACTATGCATGAAAACAGAAATGAGTCGTACTTCACTGTAAATAAATGGAATATATACATCATGATGGCAGCTTATTTTGTGGACTATACCACCAAAAAAAAAAAAAAAAAGAGGCTTTTCTGCACCGACAGAATGATGCATTCTAATGTAACACTGTTCATTTTAATCAGGTCTATCGAATGAAATAACTCTGAATCTAACAAAGTGGTAAATGTCTGTCAGCAATTAGAACCCCCCTCTCCCCTCCTCCCTCCAAGCAACATGCAACGGTAGCAATTCCCTCTTCTTCTCTAATTTCCCACATGGCACATTTCCTGCTACAATTTAAACAGCCCGGCTGCAGTCGGTCTCATTGGAATGTAAAAGCTCTGATGAACATGCGCTGTGCCAATATCGCCCTCCAGGTTTTGTGTTTTGGTGGCATTCTGCATTTGTATTCTAGTCCACTAGGATACAGAGTGTTTAGTTTTTACAAACAGGGATTTTTATTAAGAAACACAGATTGGGAGGCACTGCACTGTAGACGCAGATACAATTCAATTCTTTTTTTTTTTTTAAAGTCCCCTAGATTCAGAAGCCTCTGAACACTTTCAAACATCACAAAAGACAAATTATTTTCTCACGTGTTGTTTCAAAATGTGTTTATGTTGTTGGAAACTTAAAATTCCATTTAACAAATTGGCCTTTTTTTAAAAACTCTTATCTTTGTTGTACTCAGCCAGTTCAGTTAGAGATTAGTTTTAGCAATCATGATGCTGTGAGTGAGTCTTAAAACGTTATGCGAGAAATGGATTTCATTTTAAGAAGATACGATGGAGGCTGACACATCAGAAAGCAGCGACTGGCTGCAGGGTTTATTGATACTTTGACTATTATGACGTACCTTGTGACATTTAGGTAATGCAAGAAACAATACACAATACTGCACTAAAGAGAGAAACAAACCGAGATTGTGGCAATATTTCAGAGGGAAATTGAAACACCCCGTTTCTGGAACGAGTCAGCTTACCCGGGGTGTGGTGTTGTGCCCTCTGCAGCAGGTACTTCCATTCCCCAACGGACACTAAGGAGCTGATCTACGACCCGGCATCTGTGATGAACGGCGACACGCTCAAGTTCTGCCAGAAGGAGGCGTGGTGCAAGCTGTCCTTCTTCGTTCTGTCCTTCTTCTACTATCTCTACTGGTAAGCACCGGGCTTCGCCTGGCGGAGCGGTTCTTAGATGCTGAGGTACGTTATCGATGCTGATCTGAGGGGGCTTGGAAACCTCGTTGAGTAGCGTAGGTCTCTGAAGAGAAGAGGTTTGTCGCCCCACAAAGATGTTTGCTCGGATTCTTTGGCTCTGACAGCAATGTGTGTGCAACTCTCTGAATAAAGTAACCATTTCTCTAGCGATCACATGCTGCCTCCTCCGTGTGACGGAAGTTTAGCCAGGGTAGCAATGTTTCCTTGTAGGCCAGCTATCGCTAATGCATGTGATGTCAAGAGAATCTGATTCTTTACTTCATTGACAAGCACCACCTAAAGCAGCAGCACTCTTACTCGAAATGTGAATGATTCTGTGTTGTGTACGGAGGGTCTTAGTTCTGCTGACTGTTCTGAATGTTTCTGCTGAAATTGTCTGTTGTTCTGTGATGATAATAACACGCACAGTTTTCCTCTCTATGTCTAACAATGCTGTTATTAATCACTCCGGATTCCTGTCCCACGTGTCATGTGGGTGCTGCAGTGTGTGGAACCTGGAAATATCCCTCTATTAGGTCTTATCAGTGGAAACACTTAAAGGTACAATCCTTACTTTTTCTTAAACACTATATTCTGTAGGGCTTATTTTAGGCTTTATAGAGGAATAATATTCAGAAGGGAATTTTGACTCTATCTTGAAGTCAGGTTTGTGGTTTTCAGACATGTATGTAAAATTTCTTAAGATGATATGAGTTTTGACATCTGAAGTGGTTCTTCTTGATGATGAAATAAGCAAAGGAGAACCAAAAGTATACAGCTGAAAGCAAACATTTCCATACAGAATCAGGAAATCCAGTTCAAATTACCAAAATGATTTATACTCAACAAATGCCAGAGGAGGTGTGCCACCAAAATGGCCTGTATGCCAATTCTGCATGGAAAGCTTGATGAAGGACAGACACTTCAAATTTTAAAAAAAAAGCTATGAAGAAGAAAATTCTCCTTATTATTCTGGCATTTATTAAGTAGCAATCATTTGGTAATTCTGACTGACTGAAAGCAGAAAAAATACTTATTGTAGTTTCATGTCAGCTTTACGTCCTTCTAAAATCTAATATTAATCAAATTTCATTAAGTTAATGAAAATAACGTTCAGGTGAAAGCTAAAGTGTTCCCTCCTGGCAGAAATATGAGAAACTGACTTCAATAAGCTAACGTGTTGAGCTCATTTGTTTCACATCCATTTCCATCCCATCAATCAATAGAGCAGCTTCTGTTGAAACGAACATAACAACACCCCACCCTGCTAGCGGACGCTAAATGATCGAGTGCGGCAGTATGTTAGATATTTCTACAGCTAATGTGCGAACACTCTGAGGCAACACCGTCAGTGTGAAGCGAAGTCACAGTGTGGTTGGTGTTGGTTGGTTTGTGTCGTGGCACTGGGTGTCATCAGCTATGAATGCAGCGCTCAGCTTGAACTGAAATCATCTTGCTTCTTCCATCTCATCCCATCGTCCCGCCCGGCTCTGGCTCATGTCGGACTGTTTTAGAGATCAACCCAGGCGACGGCATCAGGCAGGTATTCCGCAGCACGAGGCGATGGTGCGTTCACTTTCAGTTCCATCTGGTTCAACATAGTTGGCCCTGCTTATTGTCTTACACTTTCCTAAAAATTTCAAATGTGCTCCGGACCTGGTGTGAGTTTTTTTTTTTTTTTTTTTTTTTTAACCTACTGTTAGATTTCTAGTGTCAAACTTTTTTTCACTCTTGTTATACTAAAAATACATGTATCTAAGGATCACATTTTTACTTTTTTGCTGAAAGTTTGTGTTGAACACTGCGGGTACTGCTCCGAAAACATCTAAATGCATTCACACCAGGCCTGTTTAGTATGCTTTAGTTTAACTCAAATGTGTTTGCTTAGATAGTCCAATTTGTTTGCGAAATTGTAAACGCTGGTTCACCTTCACACCTCGGTCTCTGTTTGGTTGAAGTAAACTCTGGTTCATTTCAAATGCATGAATGCCACTCCAAAAACAGGAAGCAGGGAATAGCACAGGGCATTCTGGGTACAAAAAAAACCCCAAAACAAATGTGTGAGTCTGGCTCATGATATTTTTGCCAAAGACAAAAGTAAAATCCTACAAACCATTAAAATCTGATGTCACTCCATTTTATTTACCACAGAAGAAGACACTGAGGAAGTTGTGCTCATCGTTTTCATCTGAGGTTTTTATGTCATTTCCTTCAGTTGTTCTTGGTGCAGCGCCCCCACAGGTGAATGGGTGAACAGGTTTTTCAAAGTATTTTTTGCATTTTACAGTGTGAAAGTGAATCAAAGCAGCTAAAAATGGAACAAATGTTTTACCTTTGCTTCTCAATCAAACCAAATCTACCGGACTATCAGGTGTGACTGGACTGAAGAGAAATACATGACTTATTTTTTAAATCTTTATTTGTAAAACATCGTGTCCTACATTAAAGGTTGTGGTGATAAAGTGACTAATTGGGGAAAAAAATGTGCTACTGAGTCAACAGAGACTTCAGATTTCATTTACTTTTTTCACATCATGTATTAAAGCTAATCTAAGAACTGTAAAGAATATTTAAAAATAAAAAAAAGTCTGAGAATAAAATAGCATTTTAGCTCATCTGATCCAAACTACAAGAAAACCAAAATCACACCAGAGTTCATTGTTCTATACATCCAAAGCCTAAATCCCAGGTGTAAGTTTAAGATGGCTGCTGCTGTGCTCGTGTTTAAACATTGATGAACGTGATTGAACTGGAAGTGAAGCAGCCTGAAACCTGCTCTGAGGGGCTTGTGTCTGTTTTCTCAACCCTTCTTTCTCCGTGGCAACCAGAGTCCAACTCGCTTGCTCCCCTCAGCTTCTCCCCACCTTCACAGTAACTTCTGCCTGCACACAAACACACTCTGAAGACACACCTGCATACCATGAAGGCTTGTATGTTACAGACTGTATAGCAGGTCCTTTCCGGACCAAAAGATTGACTTTAGATTTTTATTTCTTTAAGATGAAGATAATAAACGCAGCCTGCTTCCTGCCTGCCCAGCCTCTACGTCAGCACCTCCTCCTCACACTGGATGACAATGAAACCCTGCCTGACTAATGGAACACCCCATGGAGTCTGACTTGTACCCCTGTTTTTCTCCTCCTGTCCTTCCTGTCACAGAGATGCTTCAGTAACCAGCACTTTCCCCTCCCAAAGAGATGAGCGCAGGTTTTCTGTCACTCAGCATGTTGCTGAATGATCATTGGACCTCTAACCCGTTTCTTTTCTTTCCATCCCGCTACAGCATGAACTACCAGGACAGTTTTCTGGGTTATGTCACATATTCACATGAGGATAGCCTGGGTTCATTTACCACAGCAGGCAGTTGTTACAAGGTGGCACATTATAAACGTCACAAATAAACGTTAGCAATTGGGTTACCCAAACTTCAACATAGTCAACACCTACAGCAAGCAACCGTTTCTCCATAGCCTAGTGTCCAAACCTTATGGACCATAGAACAAGACTATGTTTCCCCATTAGTTACACATTTTAGCTGAGCTTCTTACTCTGCTTCATATGTATCCTACCTAAATATACTTGTAGTTTGTTTAGGTAGGATACATATGAAAGGTGCAAGGGCCAAACCTCTTTGGCTAAATGCTAGCACAACTTTATAAGACCAAGTTTACCTACATACATTCTTTCAATTTGTACTTTTTCAAACTTACAATTAAATGACAATAAACTCTGTCATACTGAATGAAAATTCAAAATCTAATGTAAAACATAAACAGCAGCCAAACTCAGATGCAACTGAACATATCCAGTACATGCAGTACATCCTGCCTGCGCATTACAAAAATTGTAGAATTTTTCCAAGAATCCAACATAATATCAGTTTCTATCCCCCTAGCACCTAATGCTTCTTTTGGCTTTACACAATCCAGAAGAAGCATTAGGTGCTAGGGGGATATACTGTATACTGCAGTTTGCTCAGCTGTCAGTGACAACTCTCTTCTTGGGCCCACTGATTTACTCCGGACTTACTTACTGACTTATATCAGTTTTTTTGGACTCAGACCAATTTTTTTATTAGAAGGATTTGGTTTCCATAGCTTGGGTTACTTCTACCCATAAAAGGTAGAACTCCTGTTAGCTAGGCCCTGTTAGCTCTGAGAAGATAAGAAACTTCAGACAAGTGAAGTTAACCAGAAGCTGCTTGGACAAACATGAGTGTAAGATTACAAGAAAGGCCTTCTTGTTCCGGCGTGACCGGAAAAGTTCATCCAGACTTTCCCCTCCAGTCAGCGGTGGAGGGGAAGAGCTCTAAGCTGATACATGGAGGCAGACCATGCCACACAGCAGACCTGACCTTTATGCAGGGAAGCTAAATTGGGAAGATTTGTCTGATGTCATTTAGTGTTGAAGCTTTTCTTCCTTTTTGGACTTGGTGCTTAGATGCAAATAATTACAAAAATAGAGCTAAATCCTGCTGTAATGGGAAAAAAAAAAAAAAGATCAGATTTTTTAAAAAAGAATTTAAAAGCTTCATATCCTGCTGTGGATTTCTCCTCTCTGTCCCCACGAGGCTTTTTATAAAGATTTGTTTGGAAATAAATCACTTTCAGCTTAAAAAGCCCTTGATTGTTCCGCAGTTAGCTGGAAACAAAATAAAGTTGTATGTTTCTCATCTGTGAGTTGAACACAACTAAGCCCAACAAAGGCCATGCTGATAACAACACTCTTCTGTGTGGAAGTTCTTAAGAATCAACTCATATAAAGACTTGTTTTCAAGAAATGAATGAAGCAGAAGCACAAACACTGAGAAGCTACTGAAAAGGAAACTATTTAAACGTAGACATCATAATCAACTAACTGAAGTCAAATCACTAAATTATGCAGTGATAGTGACATGTTTTAAAACTATCTGAATCGATATCAGTATTGTATCGGCAATGCCAATATTCCTCTTATCGCAAAATCTCATGCTGATAGACTGAAATGTTTTCAAAATGTGCTTCATTAAAGTTTTAAAGGGGCAGGATTATGTGTTTTCAGGCACATAGTTCATTTTATAGCACAATCAAGTAACCATGTTACCTTCAGTTGTTAAAAAAATGTTATGACTCAAAAGAAATCTGACTTTGCAAGTTAACTCCCTGGAATTGGGCTTCTGTTGCTTTAAAAACTCTTGCTCTTTCTAAAGCTCCACCTTCTCTATTAGCCCTTTAGAAACGTTTTTACCATTGTTTTACTGACAGTAGCTCGTATAATGAGCACAGCTGGTGAGCAGTTCCACCAGGTGTTTGCTAATTGCTGCTGGCTAGTCTGAAGGAGCTGAGGTGAAAGCTTGGAAACTGGAGCTCTGAGGAGGAGCTGCGTCTTTGTAGGCGGGACTAGGTCCACCCAGGCATTTTGCACAGCTGAATGGTTGCCATGGAGATTAAAGGTTTGAAAGGATTTCTCAAACATTATAACACAATGTGTTACATAATACTGCCCCTTTAAGTGAGCACACTTATATTTATGTTAGTCCTTCTAACACTTATCTGGTTTTAGTTTAATTTTAAAGGACAAATCTCAGACATTTCATGGATGAAAAGGTTTCAAAGTGATTAACCAAAGTCTTATTTTTTTATTTTAAAAACAACATTTTAACAGCGGTGTGTGCAGAAAGTTTTGACATGGACATTGAGAACAGGGGCCAAACCAAGCTGCAGTTGAACATAAACTGAACAGATGTTTCAGTCTAAATATGAGAAAAGACTCCAGACTGTGACCTCTGCTCCATATCCAGCTAACGTCTCAACAGGCTGTGAAAGAGAAGGAGCTGGTGATAAACTGGGGATAAATTGCTGGTTGCAGTGATGTCTGGGGGAGAATCACGCTCTTCAGTTGTGTTCCACTTTATTTCTGTTCATGGACGTTCATCAGCCAGTCGGGGTAAGCAGCTGGCAGAGGCCACACAGCGAGCGTTTAGCTCCTGCCAGCGAGACGCCGCTCCGTCCTCGCCGTGTCGCCGCTCGGCGGGACGAGCGTCAGATTCGCCACGTGCGATTTGAGCCCTGGCTGTTTTCACGCAGACCTTCGTCGCTCTGTCTTCCAGGGGACACCCAGTGGGCGCCAAACGTCCATCTCTCTGGGTCAGAGTCGTCGGTGTCACTGTGTGGTTTACAGACTCTGGGCCTGGTGGAATCATCTTTTGCCACTTTGCTGCAAATGTCTGTTTGACGGCTTGTTTTTGCACATGCTCATTGCATTACATGAAGCTCATCGGCTTGTTGCTTTTTATTTTGCAAGCTTTCTGCAGACTTTTTTGGAAATCACAGATTTTAAAAAATAAATAAATAAATACTCTGAGAAACCTGCCAGGAAGGATAGTTGTGCTTACATTTTTAGGTCATGGTAAAAACCTAAAAATGTAAACTGGGAATGGAACATTTCATTCAGGTCGAAAGAAATGAGGATATAAATATATATAACCAGGTAGGTTCTAACATCAGATAAGTTCTATAGTTAGTATTAGATTACATTAAAATGACTTTCTTAATGCTTTATCTATTCACAGTCAGATTATTGTTAATATACATTTATTCCTGCAATTAAAAACATTCCAGAAACGTATCCAGTTTGCACCGTATGATGACTCGATCTTTTTTCAAACATTTGAAGTTTACAAATTTCCAACCAAGTTCTTACAATTCGACACTTATTGGGGAATTTTATGATCAATTATTATTATTATCACTTATCATCCAGAGACTGTTGTGAACAACACGTTTCTCACACTCTCTAACAAAGTGTGTGTGCTAAGTGTGAGAGTGTGTGTGTATATAAGTTGGCCAGAAGGTGTGTGTTTGCGGTTTGACCTCGCCTGCAGTATTTATCAGAAGAAGCTGCGTCAGAGCTGATTGCTGTCGCCTTAAGCTGCTCAGAAAACTATCCACACCCCTGCTGCTGGCCTCTTTAAAATGACCAAACTAAAACCCTGGGATTTTATTCATAATATTTCATTTTTATGAGTTTTCAGCAATTCTAAGCTAAAATCATCAACACTAACAAAGTGATGTGCCTATAGTGTAACACTGTTGAAACCAAATTCACACATAGGTTAGAAGAAAATTGTCTTCTTCAAGTCAGGAATACCAAAAGTATTGTGATTAGCTAAATGCTAAAACGATTGGATCAATTTTTTGGATCTTCTTTTAAATCGTTATCTAAATATCCTTTCTTAGCTTTAATTAGGACTTCGTAGAATTGGCCTGTAAACTCTAAGGCTCCAATCAGATGTTTTTGAATATTCTTCCACAAGCTTCAGTTTTCTGGAATTTTGACCAACAGGACTGAAATCAGGATGCTGCAAAACCAGAAGGTTGTTGTCCAAAGTGCACCAGTCCCTCCTGCAGTAAAGAAACCAACACAAACATGATGCTGCCATCGCCGTGCTTCATAGTTGGGATAGCGTCCAAATGTAACCATAGTCTTTATGGCCAAACTCCTCAGTTTCAGTTCTTGGAAAACATTGGAAAATAAAAGTCTGCTAAAATTAAGATGTTTTCATTCATTTCAAACGTTCATATGAAAGCCGTCCATGATTGTCCTGAAAGACATTGTATTGATCAGTGCCCAAAATATGATTAATATACTTTGATCTGCTTTCTGCCTGTTCTGTGATTTTATCCAAAATACAGGAATAGATGTATATTAATAATAATAATAATAATAAAAACAGCATGAAATGTAATTTTAGGCTACTGGAATATTTTTAGATTTTCTCAGCTGTGGGGTTTTATTTCTGAGTAAACAGTGTTTATAAGAGGATGATAACAAAACAAGATACTCCCTGTGGAGGCTTTTAGTTCAGATCAGCTCAGTTTATATATATATATATATATATATATAGATATATGCATATATCTATATATAAATAGTTATATATTACGTCTGCTTATTTTGCCCAAATGATTTTGCTTTTGACTCATTCCCTGTTTGCTCTCTTCTTCTTCTTCTGTTGCAGTATGATCTATTCCTTGGTTACCTCATAACAACTGCTTTGTTAGCATCCAGGGTCCAGCACCAATGGCTCCACACATCCAGTACAGCAGGTGGCGCTGTGGTGGAAGCGATAATTGAACGTAATGATGAAGACTTAAAACTTCCTGGGTCCTTTTTTTATTATTATTATTTTTTTTCTTCTTCTTCTTCTTCTTTTTATCCTGCGGAGCCAAACGATGAACTCAGCTGGAGCCGAAGCCTCTTTTCAGCTTGGCCCAGCCCAGATCTGTTTCATCTCTGACTGTATATAGAAACTTTGGACTAAACCTGCTGTTTACAGTTTGCTCATAGCAAGAGTTATTACACTGCCTGGCCAACGTTTGTAATACACACACGTATATTTAAAGGTACATCCAGCGAGCTTGTGCTGCCGGGCTAGCTGCACAGCGGCGCTAACGCTAGCCTGGAGGACGTACGGCACAGTAGCGTTTGCACAGTTTGTCTCAGGCACAGCACAATGAAGCACTGTCCAGACCCGTCCTCACCCGCTGTAGCGTCTTGTGAGTGGAAGGACAGGCGGGCGAGTAAAACGGGTAACACTGTTTGGAGAGGAGGAGCAGCGGGCTCGGGGCGGGGCCACGCGCCGGAGCGCCCACCCTACCGAGGACACACACACGGTCCCCGGGGGGCCGTGGGATCTTCTTTCTGACTTTCCATCAACGGCTTTTGTGACGTGTGCATTTTGGTGTATTCTTTAATCAAAAGGCGTTTCTGTTTACTTAACAGCAAAAGGTATTCTACTCAGCAAACGCCTCCTTAGTGTTGTCTTATGGTGTTTTTCTGTTGTGGGAAAACTTTGACTAAAAAAACCAGAACCCCTGGAAAGCTTTTGTAGTAGAGGAGCGCACGTTCTTTGCACAAATACTAAACTCGCTCTCGCACAAATGCAGGATATGTCTGCCTGGGTCGGTAGGGGAGGCTTCTCATGTTCCGGCTTCACAGGTGAAGGTCTTCCAACGCGTACGGTCCGAGCAGCCCGCCTCTTCTGAACGCAGGGAAACAATGTGAATCTTTTCTAGCTCTCTCGGACCAAAATGTTGTATTTAATTATTTCAGCATATGAATTTATGCCTATTTATGAGATGCTGACGGTTTTAACAGTCTGTTCCAAAAGTGTCGTGCAGAGTATCAAGAATAAAATCAACTTTAGAAAATATTTCAGGCTGTATGGAAGGTTTTTAGGACCCCACAGATAACTCTTCTGATAATCATTCAAATGACTGAGATCGGCTGGACCTCTTTGCAGGACGGGTGTTTGAACCTGGACCTCCACGTGTAGCTCGCCCTCCGAGCCAGCAAGCCCGCTCTTTAAACCTTCACCGCCGTCTTTACCTGCCATGTGTTTCTGTGTGGAGCCGAAAGGAATGCCCTCTTCTTCTTTTCTCTTCTTCTAACTTGAGCATTTTATATCCTAAGTGTGGTATGTATGTGACCAAAAAGGTTGAGTTTAGATATTGTTTATGAAATAAAGTATTTTAAAATCTAACACCATTCCCAAACTGTTTTCTGTACATTAATCATACATTTTTTAAATAATTTAAACCTCTACAGAAACACCTTGGACGCGTTCATACAGCCCCTTCATACTCCAACAGCAGATTTTCTGTTTCAGGTTCTTATCTGATCTGACTCACTAGATGTAATACTGGGTTCTATTTACTCACAGGTAAACAGAACCCAGTTCCGGCTGTCTCTGCCCTCAGAGGTTCTGTAGAGATTGAGCAAGAAGACAGAGGAACCCAGCAGACAGACCAGGGACAACATGGTGGAGAATACACTGTAACTGAGGAATAGCAGAGAGTAATATGGCTGTGTTTGTACACACACACACACACGCACACACACACACATCCTACGTCTTTGTCTTCACAAGGACTTTGCATTGACTTCCATTCATTCTTCATCTCAGCCCAACCCC
The DNA here is from genome assembly GCA_010277075.1 of Poeciliopsis retropinna. Lineage (NCBI taxonomy): Eukaryota > Metazoa > Chordata > Actinopteri > Cyprinodontiformes > Poeciliidae > Poeciliopsis > Poeciliopsis retropinna. The sequence continues at coordinate 20,633,360 of VMRM01000010.1, forward strand.
TGACCCGTTCTATAAAGCTAAGCATGACCAGTAAATAAAATGAGATAACGTCAGACTTCTATAGGGCTCCTCAAGATGTTCTTTCATTCCAATTCATGCACACATTCACACGCTGATGAACCCTAAACCTAATCTCATCTCAGTTCCCACCTCAGTCCTAAGTAGTGACGAACCGATCCACTTTTTCACCTCTGATACCGATACGAGGTTCAGTATCGCCCGATATCGATCCGATACACAAAAACAGCTGAATTGACTTTAAATGTTCTCTTTTTTTTAAAACACAGACATAAATAATTTATTTCACAACTGTGACCGTGGTTGTGAAGATATTGGTGTATTTAAATGTGCTGTACTGGGGCAAACATGCAGAAACAACTTAAATATATTCATTCAGTGCAAGCAGGAGACTAACAGCCAATGGAAAATAAGCAACAGACAAAACTGACAGGAGCAACAGAGGTCCACTACCTTTAGTCAAACGTAACATAAATTGTAACGAATCTTTCAAATATTTTCGAAAGTGCAATTAGGAATTCTAAATATAACGTAAAATAATTAATAAAGTATGATGTCATTCAGAACACTCAGACACTGTCACAAATACTCGATCTCGAATTGTTTTCAATATCCGGACCGATACAATTATTAATATCATTTCTAGTTCAAGTCTAACTGCTGACCCAAAAACAACACATGTTCTGATTGGGCCTGGTTTTTGGCTCCACTCAAACATAGTAAATCTTAAAAATCATTGGCCTACAAGGTGAGAAATACTAAAACACACACACAGCCGACCTGCTGGCCTCTCATCGTGTGTGTGTGTGTGTGTGTGTTGCTTTGTGTATTTGAGTGAACTGGCGGTGATGGTTCTGGATTTTCCCTCGTCCTGTTGCTTCCTCTCTCATCTCCTCTTGTTTCCTTTTTTTCTTTTCCAAAAAAAGCAGTTGGTGACCTTGAGTTGGTGTCCTGCAGCTCTAGGACGCGGCGCTCAGGGGCCCTGAGACCTCAGGCTTGTTTGTAAAAGTCACTTTTTGGAACTTTTGTAAGACAGGGGCCAAATTTAGTCTTTCCTGCAGAGGACTGCAGCCCAACGATGCTTCTGGGAACTCAACAGAACCAGGCTGACTGACTTACAATAACTCAGAAACAGATTTTCAAACTGTCAGAGCAAAATCATCAGTCACCTCAGACATCAGGTTTTTGAGATTTAGACTTTTAGACTTAGATTCTGCTGGAGTCTTAGTAACTTATGCAATATATTCACACACATACACACACATATATATATATATATATATATATATATATATATATATATATATATATATATATATATATATATATATATATATATATATATATATATATATATATATTATATATATATATATATATATATATATAATATAGTCACCTTCCTTAAATATGGCCCAAGTCATTTTTTTACCAAAACAAATAATGACCACCTCTTCTTTAGCCAAAAGATGACTTAGGCCATTACTAGCATTACGACCATCATCTTCTCCCTCTTGTTTCTGGCCGACTTGCAAACAAACTGCAGTTTTACTGGTCAGTATAAAGAGAATGTTTCTCATTTTAACAAGTTTTATATTTCTTTCTAATGACATCCTGCTCCTGTATTCGTAGCCTCGCTCTGACAGTTAAATGCTTCCTTAACCAGTGATGTTTTAATCAAAAACCAATAACTGGAATATAGTAATATTTTTTTCTAAAAGGGAGGTTCAACCAGTGGGACAAACTGATCTCAACTCATTTAGTTTAAGTACATTTTAACAACTGGTTACAATTTAGTGTCACTTAACTGTTTATCTCATGCATCTAAAGCAAGACGATGACCATCTTCTCACTTCATCTCTTTTTCTCTCCCAGTTTTGTAAATATGTTTTTAGATCTAATTCTATATCTCATTATAATAAGAAGTGTTTTTATTTTATCTGTTCTCATCATCAGAGGGCATGTGAAACGTTTTCCTTGCTTCCTAGCAAACGTGGCTTTAGCGTTTGAGCTACTGCTAATGTAGCTAAACTGTTCCGGGTCCAAATAAAGCCACACATATTGTTCTGTCATATTCATCAAAATTGATTAATATTTGAATACCTTCATTTCTGTTAATTATGATGATTTTCCCTTTACAGTCAATGAAAACAGAATATTACAATATTATATGATCACAAAGACCTCTTCCTCTGTTACCATCAACCTAAAGCGACTAAAAAACAAACTGCTGATTATTTTTTTAACTTATTGCATCCATAACATTGTGTGTATATGTTATGTGACAGAAAGGTTAAAGTCACGCTCTGACAGTATCCTCCACCTCCTCCTGACTCTTTGCTCTTGTGAAACCTGTTTGTTTCTGGGACAAGCAGACGCAGGTTTATGGACGGCTGATTGTGGACAGGCGATCTGCCAGTGTCTCATACACTGAAGAGACGTCGTTCTGTCAACCTGCATCAGCCCCGACTGGCTCAGGTTGATTCCACCTGTCAGCAGCAGCATTTGTCCATCGTGCTGTTTGCTTTTTGTCTTTTTTTTTTCCTCATCTCTCTCTTTCTTCTACCGTCATTTACTGTCTCATGATTCGATTCAAAATCGATTATTTTTTATTCCAAAAAGAATCGATTTTTTTTTGGAAATCGATTATTTCCGAAAATAATCGATTTCGATTTAAACTATTGGTGTCTATGGAGCCACATGGTCTGCTCCAGTTTGGTTTGTAAGGCAGAATGACAAATGTAGACATTAAGCTGTTTTCACATTTATTACGTTTTAAATATTTATCTGTGCTTAGATGGAATTTGGAATCACTCCTTCCTAAAACCCTCTGATTCGATTTTTAGGCTCTTTCCTGTCTCCAGTGGTATTTGGGTGAAAAGAAAAGAAGGATGCACCATTGTAAAAAGCAGCTCTTTTGTTAGTCATTTTACCCAATCACTAACGTTTACCTCTGACCTGTGTAATGTGTCAGTTTGACGCTTTTGAAAGCTTACCACAAATTGCCTGCGCTGTAAACAACCATCCTGCAAAAGAGAGAAGAGCCGAGCTGAACAAGATGGCTGTTAGTTCAGCAGCAGGAAGCGTGACCAACATGGACTCAACAGCTTCCTTCATTTCCTCCTTTGCCATTGCTGAAACTACAGGCCGACTACATCTCTGAAACAGCGCAGAAAATCGACATCATTGCTCTCAACTTCTGTTCACTGATTGGCCCAGCAAAAGAAATCTACTGGAGACAATCCAAGCCAATGGGAGAAAGACAAAACGGTGTTCTAAGCAGGATTTCTTTTGAGTGGAGCTGCACAAGAAGGCAATGACCAGGCTAACCCTTGAATGAGAAAACACAATTAAAAACTTAAACGCATTAATATGTTTGTGGCTAGTTCATTGAAATGAACTAACTGGAGACTTCTCTGCTCATCTTATCTACCGACCATAAACAAAAACAAATAAAAGAACTCGGCAGTCATTCAGCAAACACCATGAGATAAAACTAAATATCTAAAGTTTTCTCTCACAGAACCAAGTAAATCTGCCATTCATTAACTGTCCTTCACCTTCACAACATAAAAACATAGTTTAAAGTTTTAAAACATGCAACCTCTCTTCATGAGCAACACTGACGCTGAGCAGCTTTGTGGCAGAAACCGCCACAGCTGCTCTGTTGGACCATCAGTCGGCCTCGGCCGCTCATGACTCCATCGCCGGATCGCTGCTGATCTGGTGATTCATGCTGTAACAGAATCACTCCGCAAGTTCTGTGGTTTTCAAGCTGTCCCGACACAGATGTCCAGCCGTCACGAACCTTTATCCTCGGCCACTTTTCCTGATTTCAAATGGTTCGCCTGCTGTCCAACTCATCTCACAGAGGCTGTAATGTAGAGGCAGTGAGCGACGGGCGTGGCTATAATGTTATGCCTGCTCTGTGTTTATCTCCATCATTATTATTATTATTTTTTTCTTTCCTAGAGACTGAAATCATCCAGGAAAAATAACAAAACCCAACAAAGACGAAAAAATACCAGTAAGCACAAAATGGAAATAAAACATGTTTATGGTCTGAATGTCTAAGAACTTAACATCTTTTGTGTGTGTGTGTGTGTGTGTGCGCGCGCATGTGGAGACATGAGGGAACTCGTTTTTAACACTCTTTAGGATTTAGTGCAAAATTAAATGTCGAATGCTTTGGGGACGTTATCCAATTTACCCCAAAAATGCCTGGAAACGGAGATTAGAAATAAAACAGAGTCAGAATCTGAGTGTTGAGCTCCGATTAATAACCAGCATGAAAAGCATGTGAGAAATGAACAGATTAGACACTGGCTCATTGGAATATCTGGAGCGTTAAACTATTTTGTTTTGTTCACTGAATTGTGGGAGAAAAGCGCAAACGCACACACACACGCACACACACGCACACACATAGTATATCTGCACACACACCGTCAAGACTGGGCTTTTGTTCCTTCTCCTTCATCCCTCAGCAGTTCCTATCCTCGCCTCTCCGAACACAAACATTGCTGTTGCCTTGGATGCCAACCTTTTATCTGCCTCTGCAGGATGAGGACAGCAGAACTAATGCAAATGTTTGCAAACCAGCCGCACAAACACAGAAACGTTTCCGTGCGTTGAAGCGTACTGAATGTCCACTCAGGGATCCGTGGTGCCGCAGAGCGTGAGGGAAGTCGTCGGAGGCTCACGTGTGAACTTTGACCTTTATGTTTATTTCTCAAGGTTTTTGATGGAAATTAGTATTTGTGTGAATATCAATATCAATGTATTCTGTGATTTAAGAGTAAAGCAGTCAGAGCACAGGAAGTCTGATATTTCTGTGAAAAGGTGTTTACTGATTTCATCATTTCTTTTATTTGCATGTTTGTCATGAGCTGGGTTTTCATTAAATATGTACCGAAAACTATTTTGATATTCCGCTAATGTAAGAAAAAAAAATACAATTTCAGAATTAAATAAGAAACGCAATAAAAATCACACATGAATAAGTTTCTTCACACAATAAGACATTAAAGAAGTCGCCACACCATCATCCTCCGACCACTTCCTGTTGTCTTCTTTGTTGTTTCCTCCAGTAGTAACATCCTGTTGTTGATCACATCATTTGTGTGATAAAAAAAAAAAAACAACAGTTTTTATTGCAATTTTGTAAAGTAAATCAATCATGATCTGGTCGAATCACCTATTCCTAGAGCCGAAACGTTTTCATTTAAAAAAAGAATTTCAAGCTTGTTTCCATTAAGCAAATTCATTTATCATAATGCCAAACTGCAATTATATGGTCAGAGGAAACACAGAAGCACTTTAGTGTTTGAGAAGATAAAACTGATTTAAATATTAGCCAAAGACACAAGCAAACCCATCCAGTCATCAGGTTTACAGGACAATCACTTTTTCCACATGGGGCTGTGAAGGTTTGGATGTTTTTTTTTCTTCTTTTGATAATGAACACCTTTATTTAAAACTGCACTTTTTGTTTACTTGTGTTGTTTTTGACTAATATTTTAATTGTGTTGATGTTATGAGACACTGATGTGCGACAAACATACAGAAAGGTTCAATTCAGGAAGGAAATTTTTTTTTTCACAGCAGGTTGGACTCAAGGACAAACGGGACAAATCGCTTTTAAGGTCTACTTTATGTTTCTTACTTTAAAGGGACTAATTAAATAAAGCTTGAGTTTAAAACATGTGGAGACGTTGTGCCGGGGTCCCAGTTCTGAGCCGTTTCGAGTCTGGTTTCTTCACTCAAGTATTTTAAAGAAGTTTCACCTCAAAGTTGAGGAACAATTTAATACAATATTTAAATGTGTTATAGAACAGTCCATAAACCTCCTGCGTGTTGCAGTAAACTCTGTCTTGGAGCTGTTAATATGAGGATTCTCCCGGCTGTTTTCCTTCCACTTCATCGTAATGACTCAGTTGGAGAGCAGAAATGAATCTGTGCACTCTGCGGTTCTCACGTTGCCGATTGGTAAATTAGTTTCCAAGAGCTTCTGTAATATCAAGATGTAATTGTTTTTCACTTGCACGTGTCATAGTATTTCAAATTCAGATGAAGATAATGTCCTTGTTCCTCCAGCTCGGTTTAGAACTACTTCTTATTGCTCGGCCTCATGCAGGCTAAGTAATGCAGTCACCTATTAAAGGACTGAATGCTGTATCAGTGTGATTCATGGTTTTCATAAAGCTCTACCAACTTGGTAAATGACAGACTGCAATAAACATTTATTGAGAGAGTTTGAACGGAGGACGAAGCGGCTCATGAAACGAGCAAATGGCCTGAACTGAAGTACAGAAGCGTTCGTTCTAATAAATCATGGATGGCGTTATCTGCTATCTTGATGATACTTTGATAACTGGTAAAGATGCAGAAAGCCACCTGACTAACTTAAAAGAGGTCCTTAAGAAGCTTGAAAGCTACAAAGTTAGGATAAAAAAAACGAGCAAAATGTGAGTTCATGTAAGACAGTGTTTCATATTTAGCACATGTCATTGATGCCACCGGAATTCATCCTATGAAGGAAAAGACAACTGCCATTCAGAGGCTCCAGTTACAAGACATGTAACATTCTTGGTTTTGTTAAACTACTATGGGAAGTTTATACCAAACTTATGGACATGGATCCAACCAATGTCAGCGTTGCTACACAAAGATACAAACTGGATTTGGTCAGAAAACTGTCAAAATGACTTTGAGAATCCAAACAAGGCTCTTCAATCTGACAACATATATATATATATATATATATATATATATATATATATATATATATATATATATATATATATATATATATATATATTAAAAATAGCTCAGACTTAGCAGGGCTTTAAATGCATAATGTTATAATAATGTCATTTTTATTACGTATTCAGTATAATCAGCCATGAAAAAAAGTCTGATCATATGTGGTTCACATGTGAGAAATATGTGATCACATGTGATCCCATGTTGAATGGACCATGGATCACATGAACAAAATACTTTATCACATGTGGAAAATGGGAATCACATGTGAATTTCATGGGATTTTTTTATGTAGAGGAATGCCTTCATAATAGTGACACTATTCATGCAAAGTTGCTCTAAAAGTTGCAGTGAAAGTCCATTAAAAGTGCCAACTTTGCATTAAAGTGACAATATATATATTGTATGACACTTCATGACAACAGTCGTAAACGTTCATAAAGACTCCTTCATGTTCATGACAGATGTTATGTCATGTTTATGATGTCATGTCAGTATTAAATAAAGTGTTACTGATAGTTCTATCTATCCACCTGCCTACCTATTGATAGACCTATCAGTTTATAGCTAGCTAACCTATGCAGTATCATGTTTGTAGATCCTTCCATCCATCAGAGGCACCACAGAGAACTTATGTTTAAAGTAGAATTATTTAAGTAATAAACAAAATTACAGACAATTTCTGTCTGTCACTTGTGGTTTTAGAGAAACCGGAGCACCCGGAGAAAACTTTACTTTAAAACCAGATTAGTTGATTTTACTAACAGAGCAAATTACAGAAATTAGTAAAATCTGTCTGTCTGTCTATTGTTCTAGCTATCATTTTTGAAGGTAAACTGGAGCACCCAGAGAAAACCTTGCACTTGCATATTGCACAAACTTTGTTGACTAAATAAAAATAAAAAAGGTAAGGCCAAATCCCATCGCATTCCTTGGCCATTCAATTGGGAATGGATGGGAGTTTTATACCTTTAAAACCCTGTTGGAACTGTACAGTTCTAACAGGGTTGGCATTCAGAGGGGGAAGCTTGATCAGCTTGGTATTAATCACTTTCACACGACTCAGTAAAGTTCCACAAACGTTGGTGGTTTTTGGGTCGTCATGTTTGGACTTTTTCTCCTGTTTTCGTTTGATCTGGGAATCCCACGTATCGGTTAGAGACTTGGTAGCTGCAGCTTTTTTCTCTTTCTGGTTAAACTCTGGTTAAACTGTGGCTGTTTCTTTTCTTAGACATTCATTTGTCCAAACTGCAGCCATGCAGTCATTTCATCAGCCTGTGGGGTTCTCTCTGACTGAACGCAGCCTGTTGAATGTGACAGGGAGCCAATCAGAAAACACGGTGACATAAGAACGGAGGGGAATCCAAAACTGTTGACATGGCAACTGAGAGTCCGGTGTACATTGGAGGTGGAAATGTTTATTACTATATGTAAAGGTCATTATTACGGTATATATGTTTATTATATGTGGCTGTGTTTATTCAGTTAAAAATGTGAATTACGAAAAAACATAACTCACCTCCAAATAGCAAATAGAGCGGCTGCTCTTTTTATCAAACGCCTTTTCTTTTGACGTCTTTTATTGCTGAAAATTAGTCCATAAATTATCGCTACTGCTTCTACATCGTCATCCGTGTTTAATTACTCTAAATTCACGTATGATATGTTGGGGGTTTTACTGGATTTTCTTCTTGAATCGGGATGTTCGTGAATGGAATCGGTTCTTGTGGTGTGTTGCTCCTGCCGTGGTTCTGGACACACGAACCGACCGAACCTGTTGGACTTTTATCAGCTCTGTGGTCAACAGAGGTTTGGAGAATCAGCCGACAATCCTTAACTCGTTGTGTGAACCAGACCTAAAACTCACCAGCTCCACTCCTCTAATGCCTTAACCCGCTCTGACTCCGGTCGCCATGGTAACGTTTACGTATCCCTTCAAAATAAGTTATAGATGCACCACAAAAACCAACATTTTACTTTTGTGAAAATTTTAACACACGGTAACAACTAATAGGAGCCCTAAGCTTGCTTCTCCTATCTGGGAGAGATGAGAGACAATAACACTGAAGTGTTGCTTATGCACAGGGTTCTTGGTCTCTATGTGGTGAAGCAGTTTGAAGCTTCATTGCCTCATTAACAGCCGGTCATCATATCATGCAGAGCAGCTTGGAACAAAAAGAGATCGTCCAAAGTAAACCATTTTGAATTTTTGAATCCATATTTCTTGAGGACAATACATTTAACCTGAGTCCTTCAAATCTGCAGCTGAACTAACAGTTTGTTTTTGTTTCTTTTTAAGCCATGGCTTTCAGCTGCCTTGGCAACAGAAAGTTGCCCATATGTGGACAGGTGGATTTTCTGAAAATTTGCTGGGACTTTGATGGCTTAAAAAAAAAACTTGTGAAGTTTTTTGTGTGACACTGCGCACAACAACAAAACTTAGAGCGACGTCAGATTCTAGTGGTTACAGGATTTCTCTTTTGTCTTTAGTAAAAGATCACGAGTCATTTCTCCTGCTTGCGCTGGACTTGTGAGTTTGTTTTGGTTGCATTTACCCAGAATGCCTTGCGCTGTAGTCAACGTCCAGGTCAACTGGAGTGGTCTCCAGTTGACCTGGCCTTCACATGTGCATTTGAACCGCATCAGAGTTTGCTTTAACTGACCTGAGACCAAGGTTTGTAGGCAGAACACAGTGTGTTTTTTAGTCCGCATTAGAGTTCCATTATTCATTCACACATCACCAAACAAACTGGACTTTCGAGGCAAATCGACTGCTGTGAAGACACCCAGAGTCTGTTTATGGAAATTCAACCAGAAAAATGTAATTTATCAAACTTCATTTTTCACAATTTACCAAGGATTAGAGCAATCTGAGTGTCAGGTTGGTTTGCATTGTTCCATCCATTCACAAAATGATAACATGAAAAGAACTTTTTGTTACTATTCAGCTTATCTTTAGCTTTTCCTGTTCTTGTCTTGTAATAAATATTTTTCCACAGCACAGTTTTTGATCAGTTTTTACAGTTAAAATGAAGTGATGTGTTTTCCACCGTTGGTCAGTGGTACTGATGCAGACATGACCGAAAACATGAACAGAACTTCAAGGAACAGAACCGACCGGAGGGTTTAGTGAGCCAGTCCAACATGAAGCATCAAAACGTCCCGAAAAGGAAACAGATTAAAACGAAACAGCCAATAATAAACGGACGCATGGCGCTGAAACCGAGGATTAATCCCTCTTCCAATTACTGTTAAAGTGTTTTTTAGTTTTTTTCTCATGTTGTTTAATTCGCAGCTGACACAAACAGCATCACAAATCCCTAGAAGGACAATATTTATTATCTGAAGTGTTAAACGTGTCGCCGCCGCTTCCTGCTCAGCTGCTTGTTCAGAGTTTAGCTCTGCTGTGGATTTATCAAAGTGTCATTTTCAGCTCAGTTACAGTGGTGCGTGGAGCGGCGCTGCAGGACGACTCCGTTTGTCACGTCTTCCTTCTGTTTGTTTTTCATAAAACCAATAAGGCTCGGTTTCTGCAGTGTGTGTGTGTGTGTGTGTGTGTCTCTGAGTGGAGAGTGTGCAGGAATAATGTGTGTGCTGGATCTCCGGGCGCTAGTGCTGCAGTGGCAGGTTGTACAGTAGAAGAAGTGATGTGTTGTTTTGTTTTTTTTTGTTTTTTTGGGGGGGGGCTTTTGAAAACCAAATCGGCAGTAATGACTTTGTCCTGTTTTCATTGGAAGAGTCGGACCAGTCCATGTAACAAAATGACTCAAAACAAGACAAGAAGATTTACAAAGTATCAACTGCACTGGATGTTTTATGTTCATTATTACTGTTACCAATCAATCATGATCAATAACGTTTGCTTTTTTTGACAAAAAAAAAAAAAAAAACACTGTTAAAGAAAAGAAAAAAACAATTTCTTCAAATAGTGACAATTAAATCTAAATATAAAAACATTGAATAAGTAGCTACATAAATATTCACCCCTTTAACTCAGTATTTACTAGATGACTGTTCTCCAAAGCTGTAGTTTCCTTATAAGTGAGAAGTCGTTTTCGAGTCCTGCCAAAACAATCCCAGGCGTCCAGGCTTTGACTAGGCCACTCCAGAGCATCCACCATGTTGTTGTCCAACCATCTCTGTGTAGCGTTAGCTTCAGGTCTCACTGGGAGATAAATGTTCTCTGAAGTCACAGTGTTTCGGCAGGATTCCTCTCGGCGTTGCAGTATTTATTTTACGTTCCTCTTTTACATGCTTGTAGCTCCTTCGGCGTTGTCATGGTGACCTGGTCTCCTCTCTCTGGTCTTCCTCTTCACGGTCACTCAGACCTGACCCACGGACCAGAATGCCTCCATTTCTTCCTGATGGATTTAGCTCCAGAGAATGTTCAGAGTTTTGAGATTTTTTAATTTTTTTTATTTTCAACTTCTCAGTAACATTCTCTCTGATTGGTTGGAGCAATCTTGCCAGGAATACTGACCAATCAGTGAATAGACCTTCCAGAACCAGCTGTCTTTACTTCAGTCACTGTAAGACAACAAGCAGCAGTTTGCTGGACGTTTGTTGAATTAGGTCAGGCACTTCAAAGGGAGAGAATATTTATGAAATGACTTGTGTTTTACATTTTTATTTAATTGTCATTATTTTTTTAGAAATCAGTTTTCAGTCTAACATTAAAGATTTTGGGTGTTTTTGTCAAAAAGCCAAATTTTGTTGATTGTGACTGTTTTAATTTGAAGAGCTGAGTCCAGTGGGTCTCAGCTCTTCACGATGATGACAGTTTGCAGCTGACCTGAGCCGAAACGGCTCCGGCTCCGGTTCTGGTTCTGGTTCCGGTTCTGGTTCCGGCTCCGGCTCAGTCCAGATGCATGATGCATGACAGGAGGAGGAGGGAGGAAATGTGAGAAACTGAAAACAAATCCACTGAGCTGAATGTGAAACAGAACTCACCAGAAAGCTTTGGAGGAAGAAATTCTACATCTTTACCTGCCGATTCTTCGTCCTGCCGACCTCACGTTCTCCTCTGCTTCTGATCTTCTTCATCCTTCCTGTTGTCTCTTCCTTCTTTCCCTGCCATTCAATGTGACAGAGTCGACATCAGCGGCTCCTCAGAGAGAGCCCGATCAATTCTCCGGCTCCTGGTCTGGGTCGGGGTCACGGATCACCTTCCTCCACGTGTTGCAGGCCTTCACACAACTCTCTGCACTCTCGCTCCTTCTTCGCCAACACGTTTCATTAATCACTGAAGAAATGTCTTGACACCAAAAGAGGTCGAATGTTTTCAGACTCACGGTTGAGTAATGCTTGCTAATCTGTTAAACTGGCAAAAACACAGGAGACGTTCCTGCTGGTTCCCAGCTGGGCGATCAAACCCTGGTTGGAGAGAAGATTCACAAACGTTTCCAAGTTTCTAAAAGAAGCAAGAGCAGAGACTCTGCATGAACTCTGAACTGTTTATTTGGGCTGGATTAAATGAGACTCATTCATCTCATTTAATTCTTTTAGTTTACCTTTTAGTGTTGAATTAACTTAAAAGTTACACATTTTTAACTTAAAGGAACTTCTTACTTTGACTTTCTTGAAACGGTTCAGTTCAAGGCTGCGTTCATCCTGCCGTCATGACGACAGGAAGCTTCACCAGGGACAGAGCCGGTACCAGCCTGGTGCTGTGGTGGTTCAGGGGTCCTTGACCTGGTTCGATTCCAGCCTGATGACCTTCACTGCATGTCTTCACCCAGTATTCTCAAATAAAGGCTAAAAAAAAAAAGATCCTTTATTTGAAGTAATCAAAATGATTTGAGTCAAACTGACTTAAATTTGTCAAGTTAAACCAACCTAATAAATGAAGTTGTTTAAACTTAGTTGCATTAGTTGTTCAATTAAGTTGTTTTCTGTTTTCAGTGTGTGACATGGACAGTAATAAGAACCAGCAGCCATGTTTGCTGTAATGTTTTTTATGCACATTATGAAGCATTAGAAATATGATACAGTAAAAATGGAAACATTATAAAAACAAACACAAAGTTTTTCCTCTTGCTTGAAGTCATTTTTGGTTTTTCCATGAAAGAGTCGATGCACCAAAGGGAAAATGGAAACACATTTTTCACGTCTTGGTTGTAACAGCTCGTCCTTATTGGAGCTTTTCTTGCCTTCATCATTTGGAAACAGTCTGACCTTTCACCTCGCACATCAACATGGCATCATGTTCCATATGGCGGCTGCTTGCTGGATGTTTTCTCTGCAAAAGTGAGAATTGGTTGGAAGTCCCAGCAGATCAGCAGCTTGTGAGATGCATGAACTATCATCTCTGGTTCCAGCAGCTCTTCATGCTCAAGTTCAAACAAATTCTCTTTCTGTTCTGCTCTGTTTAAATTTGAGCAAGATGTCTTCACAGCACTGAGGCAGTAAATGTAGCAGTGGAGCCCAGGAAGTGGCTGGTGGGTGTAGAAATATGTAACCTGAGGGGGTCAAAATCAAACCGGGTGTGATGATTAGATTTAAACTGAAGGTAAATCTTATGTTCTAAAAGCAATATATATATATATATATATATATATATATATATATATATATATATATATATATATATATATATATATATATATATATATGTACATATGTGTATTTATAATCCAATTTTATTTGTATAGCAGATTTCAGCAGCAAGGCATTTCAAAGTGCTTTACATCATAACAAACATAAAATCACAAAGTCATGTAACATAGAATCAACAATCAAAACATGACATTAAGTCGAGTTCCATCGTTAAATTCGTAACTGATTACGTTTAGTCATTTAGTCATTAAGAATCCACTGAGGCAATAATGAAACTCGTCCTCCGGTTCCTGGATCACGGGTGAAACTCCTGACCTTCCCTCTGGGCCACAGCTTCTGTTTGTGTGTCCGTGCAGCCGGGATCTGATTGCATATTCAAAGTTTGTGCTACGTTATCCCGAAGGCAAGTAAACAAAGAGAAAGTCTAAATGAATGAGAGAGAGAGGAAAAACACTGAATGTACCCAAGGATAGAAAAAATCTGCAAACATTGAGCGCCAGGCTTTAGGTCACATCAGACAAAAGGGATTTTGTTCCAAAATAAGGAATCTGCTCTTTTACAAAAGTCTATATATAACAAAACACTGTTAAAAACAGAATTAGCTCATTTTTGGTCAAATACTGGCAGCTGTACTTGCTGGATGTATATAAATAATGTATTTATGTGGGGAAATTGTATGCAGCTGCTTGTGTTTTACCATAAATTCTCGACCTGTTGTGTGCAGATATAATGAATTTTAACAACATCCGTCCGTCCAGCTCTCAGTCTGTCTGAACCTTTTGGATCATAAGCGTTGTGTATCTGTCCAGTAAGAGGTTTGACCAGGTCGATGACTAAAATGTTATCTTTATGACAGCATATTGGGACACTGGAGATATAAAAAAGGAAAGAACTCCCACCCAAAATTTGAAAATATTCTCAGAAAGTTTCTAGAAAAAAATGTGAAAAATTCTCAATTTGAAAAGTTGAGCGTTTTGAGAGTCTTAAGTCATCGAGCTCAGAAATGTCCGTGTTTTGCTTGAAATATTTCTGAGATTTTTGGCAGAAACTGTTTTTTTGTTTTCTTCTTCTTCTTCTTCTTCTGTGATTAAAACTAAAACTAAAACCTGGGGACACAAAGTCTGACAGTCGTTCCACCTCAGTTTCTTCTCAGCGTCATGTTTCTACATGGAAACATTTACATTGCAAAAATATGACTGATGAACTGGTCCTGTTACAACCACAGAGCCCAGAGGTCTGACAGAATAAATGTAAAGAAGATCAGTGATAGATTCTGAGAAATGTGTGACAGACATGTGTAATACTGAATATCTGGTATTGATCCAATACTAAGTAAAAACAGAGTGAACATCACTGATACCGATATTATTGAATGTATCATCAAAATTCTGATTTTTGGGCATTTTTGAATTTAGATAAAACTTATAGGTGCCTAAATGACTTTTTTTTTTCTGCAATAGAAAAACAAAAGATATTTGTATGTGTTGTTATTTACATAAATGAAGTGTAAAAAATGAGCATTTGATAGCAAATCAAAGCAAAACATGTTTTACAGTGGAGTTCAGAAGCTAGAGTACAAAATAAATTTCAAGAGGGAATCTGAAACTAATGTATTGATCTGATCACTCTTCTATTGATCCGATTCTAATATAGATTTGGTATTGATCCTATGGCTGGTCTGTGATGCTTCTGCATTCAGATCTTGTTAACCCAGCTGCCTTCACAAGCGGCCAAAATTATAAGGTCGACCTGTATGTAATTTGAAATGAATTAAATTTCTTACAGGAAAAAAGGGCAGGTTGGAACAAATAAACCTCATATTTTTTTAAAAATCTTTTACAGAAACCCTCACGGTTTGTCTGGCAGCTCCTCATAATGAGTGTGGAAGATCAGGCTTCCCCCCCAAAAAACATTTCATACAATCATTTCTATTTCCAGCAGAAATGAGCTTATTAAAGCAGCCGAGCTGAAACCTGGTCAGGTGCAGAAATAAAAGAGGCTCCTGCTCCAGCAGCTCAATATGGCAGCCGTTTAGCCGCTCTCTCCTCACATCGACAGGAGGATTATGGAGTGTGTTTGTGGGTGTGTGAGTGTGTGCTGTACTCCCCCCCAGCAGGACCTCCATTTGCTCCCAGTGTGCGTCTCCGGTGTCGGAGGAAGACCTTTAGATTAGCTTTAAACCGGCTCGGCGTGGTGCCAGTGTGTAAATATTAACAACATCAGCAGGAGACGACAGACAGACGGACAGACAGACTCTGTCAGGGAGGTTTTTCCATCAGGACAGAAGGATGTGTAACAGGTGAGACGACCCACTGCATGAAGGAAAAGGTTCAGCTGCATCACCACAGACCAGCAGCTTCAGCTCACACCAGCTGCTCCCCAATGACCATTTTAAAAATAGATTTGATTCATTTGTTTTCAAATTTCGAACAAACTCGTTTTTGGTTAAAACAGTTTTGGCGCTGGGATGAGGTGTTTTTCTTTTTTCATGTCACGAAACGGCAATGGAAACACTTTGTTTGCACCACATGAATCACAGGATCATCAACCGTAAGACACTGCTAGCAAAACGACCAAGAAGCCGACGACAGGAAGTAGTTAGAGGATGATGGCGCTGCCTGGCTTATAATGACTTAATGTTCCCCTCCTCGCCTGTGGGGGGCGCTGCACCAAGACCCAACGAAGAAACAAGCTCATTCATGTACGAGTTTGTTTATATTATTTATTTGTTAATTTTAATATGTTGGACTGTTGGAGGACTTAATATAAAGAAACATCACATTCTGAAAGTAAAAGTTTTCACATTTGAATTATTGATTTTAGGAAGACAAAGTTGATAAATAAAATATGATTATCAAAAATACATGTCTAATATAAAATAGACAATTTGAGTCATACTCCACACTAGTAAGTGGCAGTAATCCATGCCAAACATTTCTTACCAACCGGCAATAAAATTTTAGGAGAACAAGAAGGAGAAGAAGAAGAAGAAGGGAGCGGCGACAGGTTGTAGGATTCATTTGTTAGATCTTCATTTCTTCTTTACTTCTCGTCTGACCACAAGTCATTTCTCCTTCTAGCGAGAGACATGCAGGTTTGTGTCGGTTTTATTTACCCAGAATGCCCTGCACTGCATTCAAACTGTGCCTGATCTGACATGTTCAGCTGTCCATCACTGACTAAACCTGAACTGTTTTCATGCTCATATTTTCTTATAGTAAAAGTTTGGAAAAAAAACAACAAAATCAATTATTATAATACCCTTGGCTTAAAGTTAAACCTCCTGTACTTCATAGTAGAAAATGGATGAGCATTAAAGCATTTATTACACATCAAAGGCATTTTTACTCTTTCTGATCCTTTTTCTTGCCTTGCCTTTATGTCTGCCTTGTATTCATTTCAAACCCTGGAAACAGGAAAACAATGACGACTCCAGTCTGTCACAGATCAGCACATCTAAACCATTTCTGCCTGTTTGAACATTGATGGTTGTCTACATCACCATCTTGTCTCTGAACAGCAGCAGGTGGTCCATAAAAACTGGTTCACCTTTACTGGGAGTTGGTTCAGGTGGAGTGAATGCTGCAAACTCAGAGACTCGCTGGACGAATGGATGGGTTTTTAATTATTTTTTAGTTATTTGAATAATAAACTGAACGTTCAGTTCGGTTTTGTCAGTACACAACATATTTTGTCCGGTCTTATGAGCTCGACACCGGGTGAGTTCCGCACCACTCTGGGTGAACCCAACACGTGGGACACGATGGCAACAAATTTTTCACCTTTCTCAATGTACCAGCTCAGAATCTTACCTGTGCAGGTTCTGCAGGTTGTTTGGCTGGAGGAGGCCAGGAAATGTCCATAAGAAATGAATGGAGAGGAAATGACCGCTTTAGAGATCCGGTAGACTTTTTTCTGGTTTAGATGTTGTTCTGGGTTCTTAGTGGCCTCAGGAGATTTGGTCGCACTCTTGAACTACTTCAGGACGGCCGGCCGCTCCTGGGCAGAGCTCCTTTTGTTCAGGTGATGATGTGTTTGCTTTAAGGATCTTTTAGATTCCACCAGAAACCCAGGAGTAATTTAAAGGTTCGAGGCTTTTCACACAGAACCGTCCCTCTGCAGACAGAAGGTGAAATAGATCTGAGTGGTAGAACATTATCAAAGGGATCTCAGGATGAGTCGGTGGCTAACCGCCGAAACACATGATTGAGCTGGACAGGAAACAAATGAAGCAATCGTGCCTTCTGTCCCAGGATCACCATCCCTACCACCCCTCACCCATCTCCCTCTCCGGCTGTCATACGTAGAAGGTGGCATGCGCAAAAAAAAAAAAAAAAAATCAAGATGGAGGATGCTATTTTTGCATCGTCTTTTCGGCGAGGATTTCACCGTGTGTCCCTCTGTCTCCGTCTGATGACTCATGGCTCTGATAGCCGACTGCTCAGTCAGGGAAGCAGCCAGATTTGAAATAATGTTCAACAAAATACCTCATATTTAGAAAGAAGTTTCCCTCAGATAAAGCCTACATTAAACCTTCCACCTCGGAAGCCATGAATCTTCCGTCGATGTGATCGGTTTGAAACTCGTGCCAAGTTGCGCTAAAATCAGTTCCAAGCAGCTGAAGCTCCAACCAGGTGATTGGCTTCGCAGCGAGTTGGCAGCGGCACAAAATCCGTTCCATCAATCAAGCTGCTTAAATCAGGCCGAGGTACCAGCTGAAGCATGCTCCAAAACGATAAGCCGCATGCTCGTTAGCTGCAATATGTTCCCAAAGAGCCTCGCGAGCCGACAGGATGCCGTTTGAATGAACACTTTGGCTTGGATTTGATGAATGTGCTGCTGAGGCCCGTTGCTCCGGAGCGGATCCTCCCGACACGACGGCCTGTTACCGTGACAGGAGAGGGATTGATGGCTTCTCTGTCAGAGCTGTCAGAACTTGATCTGTGGCTTCACAGGGACAGAGGAGCAATATATCACAGTGGACACGTTATGTGTCGTGTGTAACGCTTTGGCTTTAGTCATGAAAACTCTTCCAGGTGTAGAGAATGTCTCTAACGTTACACCAACCAGGAGCAAAGAACAGGTGATTGGCACGAATCTAAATAATTAGTGATGGATCATTAATAGATGAATATATATAGACTACTCCGGCTGAACAATCATTTTGACCACTTAAAGCCCTGTAACTAGAGTCACACTCACCCAGACATTTATACACCAATTTGGTGCCTTGCACACTAACATGTGGAAGCTGGAATTGAACTTACAACCTTCCAATCACAAGACGATTACTCCACCCACAGAGCCACAGTCTCAGTATTATGAGTTTTTCTGGCACGTTGTAACATTTTACATCATAATCCATAACTATGTTACCTTCAGTTGTTATAAAAATGACAACAGAAAGTCAACACCATGAAATTGGGCCTCTGTCTCTTTAAGAAACTCCTGCTTTTTCTGAAACTCCGCCTTCAGGAAGTTGAATATTATATTAATATTAATATTATATTAATATTCAACTTCCTGAGCACTTTAATAGTGTTTTTACCTCAAGACTCAAAAATATACACCAAATATTACCGTAAACCAAACCTGAAATATGAATGTAGCCGAATATTAATATGAAGGAAAACAGTTTCCAGCTCAGTGTACTGACTCAGTTATATTAATAAACAACTGAAGTTTATGAGGGAATGATGTCATTTCTGTACTGCTACATTGTTTTCTATTGTACTTAGCAAAAAAAACAAAACAAAAAAAAAACAACACGTTTTTTGCTAAAATCTTTGTCCCGTGATTTATGAAGACCACTAATCACTCAATAGTTTCTCTTTAAGTAATTATTACCAAAATATCAAGTCAAATTCCCAGTATCACACCAGTAGCTCAAAGAGAGAACAAAGAGGAAAAGAAAAATATTCAATATGTTGTTTTCAAATTGTTTTGGAAATAATACGCTCAAACAAAAAGACTCTGGCCAAACGGCAACGTCAGGAATGTTTTAGAAAGTTTTCAGCTTCTGTTTTTTTTTGTTGTTGTTGTTGTTGTGAAAATCCACATTTCATGTCAGGAGAAAATCTCATTTCTTTATGTTCTTTTTGATGTGGAAATCAGCTGAAAGCCTGGATTTGGATTTGCATGGACAGAAAAACACAGGGACACAAGTGTCAGCTTGTTCTCTGTTTATCAAACTGTGAGGTTTCTGTTGCTCAAATGAACATTTTAAATAAGTTTGATCATTAAGTTTTAAAAAAATGTTTTAAAGATGTTATTGGAGACTGATGCATTAAAAAATAAATAAATAATAAAAAATACATGACCAAATAATCTATTCTTCTTTACCAGGGCCATTGTTTCTTTTACTGTGACACAAAAAGCACTAATGATGTGAGTCAGAAGGAGCAACACATGATGACACTGAGCAGCTGGAAGCGATGGGGGAACGGCTGCAGGGCGATGAAATCAGCCTCTGTGTTTCTGCTGATGCAACATGTTTGTTCCTCACTGACTGCAGATCCACTGCGAGCTGGAAACAGACAACATACAGTTGTTGGTGCCTCTTCCTGATTGATTACGATCCTTTTCTGAGTTCACTGCGCAGTAAGTGAGACGTGCAGAAAAGTTTCCCTGTTCAACTTTAAAGAAATGCAGAGAGATTTTAACAAAGCATCCACACACTTGGAAGTTAAATACAGCAACTTGTCTGGAAATGAGACAAAATAGAAGAGATTCTGTGAAGATGTTGGATAAATAACCCAACACAGTAATCTCACACATGATCAGCAAACACTTCAGTAACAGTTAAAACCAATTATTTACTTATTTATCAGCTTTTTTCTCCACTGATGAAAGCTCTGTTGAACATTTTTCCTGTTTTAGGAAAGTCAGGATCAGAGATGATGGACCTTCTCCACTAACAGCTGGCAGCGCCTCGACTCGGATCGGTCCTGATCTGCAGGGTTTATTTTGGGTTTTTTTACCGTCACAGTTGAGCTCCAGCTTGGTTTGGGGTCGCCGGGTAGCAGGGCGGCGCTGAAGGCAGCCCAACGTGATCTGTAACGACAGCAGGCAGCAGTGGAGGACATGATGAACATTCTGCTCCACCTGGTGTGAGCGTTCAGGAATGGCTGGTTGGATCATTGCAGCCAGTGACTCCACCCCCATCCAATCAGGAGCCACCACTCTTCTGATGTACTTTGAGTAGGACTTGGCGTGTGTGGAGTCGCTTCTGAGAAAAGAGACAGTACCAGACAGCCATCGCCAGAGGAAATCCTTAAACTGAGTGGAGCTGAGCAGATATGAAAACAAAAATGTCAACATTTGTGTTTTGTGGAACTTTTGAAATGAACTTCAGACAGTTCACTTTAAAAAGGTTAAGGTGGATTTGATGGACGGACATTTTGTTTGCTTCACCCTCATCGTTGCAGATTATGACAGATAACATTTCCCTGTGTTGCCTGCCTGCGGTTCAAATGCCTTTATGAATACAAATCATATATATATTTGATTGGTATTCATTCTGATTCTGTCCCTTGAATCACTTCTCAAACCTACAGAATGCCTCTCAAACTGTAGCGCAAGGGATTCTGGGTAAGTACCACCAAAACAAACGTGTGTGTCCAGCGCCAACCGGAGAACTGGTGTGTATGGCTTTTATTCTTTTTACAAAAAAACATAAGAGAAACCCTTCAACCACAGAGATATGAGGTGAAGTTGTGATGCTATTCTGTCTGCTTTTCTTTCGTTTCCTTTTCTTTCTCAGGTTTTGAAGCGTGGAGGAGGACAGGCTGGCGTGTTTCCCCTTCAGGACTTTGGAAAAGGTCTTTGTTAGAGATTGATTACAAACACACACAGAGCATTGGTCATACAGAACTACTTTAGTAATTAGAACATCTCAAAAAGTTTCTCAAAAGTATTAAACTATTCTTTCATTGCAAAGTTTAACTTTGAAACAAGTAAACAAAATCCAGTCTTTGGGGAAAAGGCCTGAAACCAGCTGTGTTTCCATTGACCATATAATGGTGACACTTTGAAAATAAATTCCTTTCCCAGTTAAAAAAAAAAACTCATTAGTCAGTTAAAGGTTTTGGCGGTGAAGGCCATATCAAAACTGGTTCCCAAAACTGAAACTAAAACCCTTTTTGACGACAGGAAGCAGTTGGAGGTTTGTTCTTTAAAGACTTGTCACTTGAACAAACTTATCCATGAATGATTTTAATCGTGTTTGTTATTTAATGGAAACCAAACTGCAGCAGAGTATTGGTGAAGTTTTATGCAGAGGGAATGCAGCCCTATCCGCCCTTATTGAACTCTCTCTTTACTTCCTCTGACGTGTGGAGCTCGTTACTGAAATGGGTTTCACGGCGCCTGAGTCACGCAGCGGTTCTGCTCTCTGCACTCAGCCATCTGTGGGTCCACATCATGTGACTCAGGCAGCATTTGTGGCAGCAATGGTCGAGCAAAGCCTTGAATTTCCAGGACAGACCTCTCACCAGCGATCATCCACCTCAGTGGCCAGGAAAGCGTCTCGGCGTGTGTCCTCACACACACGCACACCTGAAAGGCTGACTCACTGAAACACAGCCACGGTCGGCACGAAGATTCTGCCGAATCAGATCTTAAATGGCGTGAGCTGCAGGAGCGAAGGAAGGAGCATTTCCAGAACGTGAAAGTTTAGCTTTCAAAATGGGCCTTGGTAAAAAAAAAATGATTGAAGCTGCCCTACTTATCTGGGACTCACAAAAGGGAACCTGGCAACAGAAACTGATCTGAAACTGTTGTGCGTGATAAACCAGACGGAGGAAGGGAAGTGGTAGCTGGAAGCCGGGGGAGAAAGGAAGATGTAATTATGACGAAGGAGATGAAACGGGAGAAAACCAGCTCTCCGCTGCTTCATTTGCACATGAAATGATGTGGCATCTCGGATCCCAATGTGCAAGATGTTTTCAGCTTTGTTCCCCGTCTTTCGATTGGCTGTTGACTCCTCTTTCACTCGCTCTAAGTGATGTTTTCTGCTTTTAACTTTGCTGAGCTCAGCGTCACTATCAAGTGTTTCCTTTCTTCAGAAAGAGACCAGATCAGCTTTGCACTTTGATGCAGGCACAGAAATATAGTGAGTATCAAGTTAACGTAAAAGAAAATGTGACGCACACAATCTGCTCATCGTTGCCACTTACTGAAGTGTGCGTGGCTGAAACGAAACCTGCGCTCTCAGCCGATATTGTGGTTTTCAGGTGACAATGGGACTCTGCAAAATCGGAACATTTAAATGAAGAATTACAGTTTTTAAAGTCACAGTCCCGGTGAACGACCTGCAGAAGCGTGTCACTGTGTCAATGTTTCATTCCTCTAAAGCAAGTATTCATGTCAGTGACTGTGAGAGTGATGAAAACGAACCAACCTGACGCCAACATCCACGTTCCACCATTTTCACTCTTAAGAGTTGAGAAGGTAGAGTTGTATTTTCACCGGACACTTATGAGGTAAAACTCGTTCATTCCAGATTGGAAAGCTAGATAAATTGAACAAGTTTGAAAATGAAATGGAAACAATAAAACAGCAACTGAAATACGTCGATCGATGTTCCAGTTACTACTAATCAAAAGCAGCTCTGAGCAGGAGGGTTTTAGCCTTGATTTACAGGAACTCTTGTTTCAGATGGACGTTTAGTCCAGATCTGTGGTGCACAGAAGTTGAATGCTACAGCAGAAGTATTTTAAAGTTTGTCCTCTGAGCTCCAGGGATCCAATGGAAGAACTTTAGGACGGGGCTGATGTGCTCTCTCTCTTCCTGGTTTTAGTCAGAACGTCAGCAGCAGCGTTCTGGATCAACCACTGCAACTTATTTTAGGCAGATTTGTGAAGACACTGCTGCTGTTTGTCAGCTGCGTAGTTATGGTAACTAATTAGTCATAATCTCAGCTAGTGAGGAGCATGTTGATGTTGAATAGGAGGGTCCAGGGATTGAACCTTGCTGAACCCCACATGACTTCTATCTATTCTAATGTCAAGTTTCCTGTTGACACAAAAACGTCTCTGATATTTAGGTAAGATTCACACCAGTTGTGTTCTGAACCAGCAGTGTTTCCACTGACCAATCACAAAAGTGAATTTGCTTAAAGCAAACTCATCAATTTTGGAAAAACAAAAAAAAACAAACATGTTTTTTCAACCATATCAAAACTAAATGTGTTTCGCAAAACTCCAATGGAAACACTTTTTTCCACTTCTAATGGTGAACGCCATGAAGAAGAAGACAGGAAGTAGTGGGAGGATTATGCTCTAATTTTCATGACAACACATGAACAAGTTTATTCACGTCTGATTTTAATTGAATATCTTATTTAATTGAGCCTCCACATTTGAGAAATCGTGCCCTTGTGACATCAGCAGGACACAGACCCAGATTTGCCCTCATTCTTGACAGAAACTCAGGCGTTGCCACACGCTGCGCTGAGGCCCAACAGAACCTCGGCGTCAGAAAATGAAGTGGTTGAACTCTGGCCACAGGGAGACTTCAGAGTCTCCGGTCAAGACTCGGCTCCACTCCAGACCTCAACATCTTCAGCGTGGGCTCCTCCTCACTCGGCGGATCAGAAAACAGCAGGGTTTGGTGCTTACAGTGGGTTTTACAGTGGCCGGCTATATTCTCTGCCTCAGAGAGAGTGAGCACAAAACTACTTCACTTATGGGAGCTTGACATTTACACTACACCCCTGAGCAGAACAAGGTCTGTAAAATACCAAGGGTTATAAAAAGGTCTGATCACATGGGATTATTCCTACCGGAGGAGGTCAGGGCTGCAATTCTAACCATGTGCAGGAAGGCATTATGTAATAAAGAAAAGATGTGTCTGAAAAACGACGGTAATGAAAACCGTGACTGTAGTCATATCGAATAAATTATCTTGACAGTTTGGCTGTAAAAGGAAATAAGACAAAGTTGGACTCGTGTGATAAACAGAGGCAACCACAACACAGTTATTGATATTTCATGAAGATCTATTACTGAAAACATTTCAATAATAATGAGTGGAGGCCACTAATCTGGACAGACCTGGCTTTTACATTCAACACACAGCAAACCCAGATCTCATGCTCAAAACGATTCATAACAAGCGTTGTCTCCTATTTTATGGTTGTTGGTTTTGCAGTTTTCAGTCTGAAACCATCATTTGGTAGAAACTGTCACATCTCAGCTTGTGCTGTTGACTTTGTTTGCTGCAGCTCTGATCGTTGTGTTCCAAGAAAATAAACCATCCTGGTTATTCGATTCATTTAATTCAAATTCAATTCAAAAATACTTTTGTTCACTCCCACATCGTCACAACTGTCTGAAAGTGAGAAAGTAAAAAAAAAAAATATTATTATTTTTTTTTTAAATCCCTCCTGCTGCACAGCATCCCAAACCAGAGGGACTGACTGTCTAAAGAAATAAATGCCTCAACCCAAATATAAGTCGAACAAAAGTTGAAGAAAAGAGCAAGTCAGACTTGTGTTTTTATTCCAAATCCTCGCCCTGAGTTTCCAGTTTTTCTAGATAACGACGCTCCAATAACCAAAGTTCTCTTTCTTTTTGCTTGTTTATTGACCTCTGACCCCTGCCGTCACTTCGGCCATCGTAAAACTTAAACATACAGCTAACGTCACAAATTAGCCGTGCTTGCTGCGAGCTAAAATAATAAAAAGAAACATTTTCTCGAATGACTTAAAGGTACAAATTATTCACACCACAGTTACACAAAAAGAGACAGTTACTATTTTCGTCATGAACCAATACTGACCAACAAATCTGCTCCAAAACACAACATGTCAACATGTTCCGCCATCTTGCGTCCTATTTTCTTTTCTCAGAGTAAACGAACAATGTCACAGAATGACCACCAGGTGGAGCTCTATTGTGGTATTTAGGGTTAATTAAAACACAGGTCGTCATAGTTCCTGTCTCCCCCACTTCCACTCTCACCTCCTCCCTCAGTTTGACTGGTTTCCAGTATCCAGTCTTTATCCCAGTTACAGTCCCAGTAACTGAGTTCCAGTTTGACACCAACCAGATTAAAACAGTCCAAACACAGATCCGGTTCTACGCTTACCTCCGCTGCCGACTTACTTACTGCAGACCCAGTCGCCACATTCGAGACGATCCCAATAATTTGATTTTTAATAGAATTCATTAATATTTAGAGAGACGTCCAAGGAGCCATTACAGCTGAGAGCTGAGGGAGCCGACGGTCGGGTACAATTATTCTCAGAACTTCTTCATTAGTCCCAACAATATTCTGGTGATTCCACATCATCTGAGACTTTGCGGTTCAGAGGTGAACTGCCTGACCGTTCTGCCTCTTCATCTCTGTTTCCTCTGAGTTTCTGTTCTGCGTTCCCCTGTCGCGAAGGCATTTAATGTCTCGTTGTTCATCCAGTTTTATTCTGCCTGTCGGTCGCTCTGCCTGGCCCAATAAGTCTTGTTCTCTGATTTGTAGACTCAGAGAGCCCAGGAGGAATATGTCACCACAGCTGAGCATATCAATGCGGTTTTATTGGCCGACTAGGATGGTGGAAGACGAGCAAATTACCACGTTAGGGCTTCAGAGGAAGGAGCACACGCATCCATAACGCAGAGCGTCGGGTACATTAGGGGAATATTTAGGACAGTCTGGACCCGCGCTGCGCTACAGATTACTTCCCTGCTAAATGTCCTCACTTTCTGTTCTTTAGAGCTTCATTATCTAAATCTGCTGTAAATATATTACATGAGATAATATATTATCTGATTTTACAATCAGATAATATCGCTGATTGTAACGTTTTACGACTGCCGTGTGTCTGACCACGCAGAGAAATAACAAACACCTCGTTCCACAGACTACAGGAAGCCATTTCTTCCCCCCGAAGCACCTTTTGTAATGTAACTTTGGAAGTAGTTTGACTTCAATTGGAGCACATTGAGCATATTTTCACACTTAATACAACATGACAATGAACTAACTGAGGTAGAATAATCTTGGTTCTTTCAGTTCAGCTCTGTGCCAAGAGCTAGCCCCCCGCAGGATGTAGGTAGAGGTCATCTGAGTGATTATATGACCGACGTTAACGTCCTGCTCACACTGCTATAGCATGTCCAACATCTATACCCCGAGACCGGAGGAAGGCAAAAACCACAGCGCGGTATCTGGAGGTATTATTGCCATGGTAATGAGTTTTGTAGTTTGACGGTGGTGCTTGGGCCACTGCAGCCAGAGATGCTCTCTATAATTTATGGGTTAAAAGTGATTTGAAATGGTTTCATTAGGATTTGCTTTCCGTCTCCGTGTTCTCCAGACGGAGGCGTGACCACCGTCTCAGGAGTGAGGAGGATGAATCTTTCAGAGGTCTGCTGAGAGATTCATCATTGTCTCGTCTCCAGTCACACCTCTCCTGAGTGGCTAAAAACACATTTAATCACCAACAGTCTCAGCTCAGGTGGCTGACTATAGCTCTTTAAACTGTATAGTACTGAAATCTAAAGTTTTAGCTGACAAACTCTAGTTGAGTTCAGACACTTACCCTGGAACGGCTACAGGGTACGAAGCAAATATTTATCATCTAAAACATAGCTGGAGCGTTGCCTTGATTCATGCATGCATGTTTACAAAAATCCTTAAATCTCTCACCTCCTTCAGACTAGCCAGCAGCAATTAGCAAACAGCTGGTAAAAATGTTAAAGGGTCAATATGTTTCAAATCTCTGCCTGGATATTTTTGCTTATTTTAATTGAACAGATTTCTTTAAATGTCCTGTGAGTCAATATATTTGCCCATTTACCCACAGCAATCGGAACTTGCGATATCTAGGAAGTTATTTTTGCACTTTATCATCTACTAAGATACACGTCTGAAGTTACCGTAATAACCTGATGTTGTCTGTAAAGCTCAACGTCTCCCTTTTCAGAACCCGTTGGAACTTTTCAGATTATAGTCCTGCAAATTTGGCCGTGTTGCCCACAAACATGTTGGGTCCAGAAGGGTTCATTAATAGATCAGCTGTGTTGTGATGACTTTCTGTAGGAGCAGGAGCTTCTTAAAGAGACAGGGGCCCAATTTCAAGGCATTTAACTGAAACATTTGCCTTACATAGGACTTGAAAGTATTAAATATCTTTTAAGTCATATTTGATATATACAGCATTTTTATAACAACTAAATGTAACATTTTATATTATTATATAAAATTGTCCTGGGAAACACATAGCACTGCCTCTTTAAATTAAATTCCATACTATGTAGAATCTCTAAACTCGCTGCCAAAGATGCCAGTTTCAATTCTTTGACAGTATTTCTGATGCCATTTATCCACAGATGACCTTTGCACCTGCAGTAACTAATAAGCCGTAATGTTGACACAGAGCGGTGAAGCCCCTCCACCCCCCGTCATGTCAGTCAGCACCAGGCAACAAGTGGTGACTAAGCGACGAGCCCGAAGCAGCGACATCCCGACCGGACGTGACTCCGCACAAAGTTACCAGATTCTCGCTCTCTCAACTTTCTCCCTGGGAGAAGTGACGACTCCGTGATGTAATTACAGCTTGCGTCAAACAGCAGACAACCTCCTGTGAGTGACATTCAATTACCGCGGGCCCCTCGGTGCTGTTTTCAAATTTTTCTTCCTTGTAAAACAGCTTTCTCATCTCCATATGAAATTATTCTATCATTTCCTCTGGCAGCAGAGCGGGGTCTTAATGTGCTTCTTTTTTCTTTCTTTCTTTGCCTATTTTTTATTTTTTTCCTTTTTCCTAATTTTCCGGGCCTAGCCGAGCTGAGAGGGCGTCCAGGGGAGCCATTCAAGCAGCTGCGAGAGCCAGACGTCTGTTTCAAACTTCACACGTTTTAGTTGAAGGGGGGTTTCATTTTAGCTCGCCAGAGTTCAACAAGCAGTTTGGCTTTCTACTGATTATGCGGGGGAGAAAAAACAAAAAAAGGAACCCTCTCCAGTGCAAGTCTGCGTTTTGGAGATAACCGATTTCATGCAGAAAGAGTCAGCAGGGGGCATTCTTCAGTCTACACAAGACGTTTTGTGGGCAGAGAGAGCCCGGCAGTGTTTGATGGACGTGACTCAGCAGCCATCTGGGAGCGAAACAAAGAGCCGGATGAGAGGGAACCACGTGGAAGAGAAGTGATACAAATGTCCCTGCGAATGGAGGCCTGATGAGCTGCAGCAGGAAAAACCAGATGAAAGGATCACTGGGATCTTCTCAACATGCTCTGCTGGGGAACTTCAGGCTTTCTTTAAACAGTGGAATTACTTGGAACCATAACACATCATCTGTATTGTTCAGGCTTTACCTGAAATCAGTTTGACATGAGATGTGTGGCAGATGCCCAGGGTGGCATCAGAAAGAGGATGAACACGTTTGCTTATACTAGTATGCATGGGGAGAAATGAGGTTTCTCTTGTTTGGTTCTGAGGTTACCTGTCCTCCTATTTTACCTGGAAAAACATTAAAAATCCTCTGATAACGGCTTGCAGTTTAATTGATTAGGGGCCCGGCAGAAGGCGGGGCCATTCCTACAAGAACCACCACTGTGTCTGTCGCTCCGAAAAGTCTGTTTCATTTTCGAAAAAAACCCCAGATTTTTGATAAAAGGTTTTTCAGCTGTATGGAAATAGACGTATTTCACAACAATGAAATGGAAACACTTTTTTTGCCCATCACACGAGTCACATGACCAACAGCCGGATGTTATTACTGGTGAAAACCACAAACCAGGAAGTAGTAGAAGGACGGCAGTTTGTTTTTTTTTATTCAGACAATTTGTAGCTGCTCATAAAAAGTTGTGTGTCTTTTGAACACATTGAATCCATAATTCTTCTGTAAAATGGCCGACTACAATCCCCCCAAAACGCTGCATACGGAGCCACACCCAAATGGGCGGTGGCTTGGCGCTCCAACAACATCTCCTCTGATTGGCTGATGAACGCTACCACCATGATGGACAAAAAAAAAAAAACACAAAACAGAAATGGTGGCATAGAAACAAAATGTCAGTATTAGAGGCCAGCAATATTCATCCACAAGCTGTCAGATAGAAAATGTACTATAGATTAACTGTAGGGATTCGCAATATTCTTTTTCAATTTTTTAATGTGAAGTTGATGCAAGATAAAGTCTTAAAGTGGTGAGAAAAGTATTTATCCCTAATAAAGTTTTCTGTTCATTTCTAAAAGTCTCAGTTCATTAAATGAATTTTAATGCACTATATTGCTGAAAGTAATATCTCACCCCTCCTAGCCATTAACCTCAGGTGATCTAATGGCTTTCATGAACACAGGTGTGTAAAATACAGTGTGTGAGCAACACGTAGTCCAGAAGAACAGGGTCCCAAAAAACTGAACCGCTAACGTACAGCGACAACCGTCATGATCTTGTTGCGATCGTTTTCTTGTATTAATGCATAAAACTGATTGCTCCCAGCTAGAGAACGTAAAGAATTCAGGACTATTTGCTTTGTGAATCCAGGACAGAAATAAAACAAGAACAATTGACAGGAAAAACAAAAACAAAAAAAAAACCCCAGACCATTTTTCAGTGTTTTGTGCAGAACTAAACCAACAGAACGATCACATTGTAACAGGACTAACCTGTACATCAATAGTGGAGTTAATTATAGTCTTATTGATCCAGGTCCAGTTCAGCTGAATTTGCAGACGCCTCTGATCTCTGAAGCAACTCTAATGTTTTTAAATCCCCGTAGAGGATCGATGTGACCCATTTGACCTGACGGAGCACACTGCGTTTAGCCTGACCCTCTGACCACAGCGCTCAGGTTACTGACATTATGAGCCTCCATGCTTTATTCTTAGATCATGTCAGTATAAGAGTATATTAGCTTCAAAGTCTTGGGGTTGATTGTATTTTTAACTCATGGAGGAATAAAAATAAATCTAAAATCCCTCTTCTGATATCTCTAACTGTCCTGTCCTGTTCCTGATATGAGTCTTGCCAAATGGAGTGATGTCATAGAGGTTCTAATCAGCCACATAATATGAATATATTTCATAATGAGTCGTGTCTGAGCATGTCAATGTGGAACAATTGATGTTTTTGATTGAATTAACCTTTTTGTCAGCTAGTTCAGAGATGGAATTGTGAATGATTCACAGTTCATATGGAGGGTCCCTCAGAGGGAACATTGCCCCCTGCTGGCAAACTGAGGAACATTTCAATGAAATTAAAGTGAAGAGTCAGATGTTGCGGCGCTGATCCATCTTCATAGCTTCATTATTCTCAACATGCATGAAACCAACTTGTGGACTCAGGTCTCCTGAATGGGTTCCTGTAAAATCCTAGTCTTTGTTCCACCATGTTGTTTTCCTGAGTGTGTTCAGGGTGTTTCAGCTCCATCACAGCTGCTAAAATCAGGTTCTGCAGGGACACACTAATGCAGGGGTGTCAAACTCAAATACACAGTGGGCCAAAATTTTAAATTGAACAAAGCCGCGGGCCAAGGTTGAACAAATGAATCTTTTAACATGGACCCAAACAAGTTTTGATTTAACAATAAATATTGAACAAGCAAGGCTGATATAACTTAAAAGTGCAGGTGTGCAAAATTGAGTTGCTGCTAATAATAATAATAAAACATATCAATGGCATATTAAATAAAATTTCAATAAAAATTGAATGCCTCCTTTCTGAGGTAAATATCAAAATTAGCTTCTTACACAGGCTAATAACTTTGAAAATAAAATAACAACAACTATGAATAAATCATTCAGGCCTTGGCGTAACAAGAAAAGATGCATAGAAAACTTATTTATTGCTCATTTTGCGACACACTGATCTACTCTGATGCGGCTAAGCCAGAGATACCTGGCATCTTTTCTTGGATGCCAGTTCATCGATGTCGGGGCTCAGGGTTTGAGCTGAGGAAACCTTCATTATTGGAAAAAGGTGTTCGTCAGTCAAAAGTCTCCTGTGAGACGTTTTCGTCATCTTCATTGAGGAGAAAAGTTACTCACATAGGTAAGTGCTACCACCCTAGTGCGCAGGAAGACGGATCACCACCTATGACACCTATGCACTAATGACTTGTTCATTTCATTTCCAAACACAGTAAACACCTGCAGTATGCAAGAGTGGAACTCTTTGAGAACACAAAATATGCAACCAAGTACGGAAAAAATGTATCCCAAAAAATAATCACAATACAAACCCAGAATAATGACAAGGTGCTGCAAAATAAATAATGATTTAAACCTGTTGTCAAAGCATCATCTGGCTGCAGTTTAAACATATGCTGCAAGTTATTACATAATAAATTATTATTATTATTATTATTATTATTCTGTTGATTTCTTTGCATTGTTTTGTTCATTTGTTTTGTAATAACAATGAAAAGAGTCTATTGAGTGTTTTGGTGAAGTTGAAATTAAATTCAAATCTTTTATAAACCTAAAAATGAGCAAAACATTTTTCATAGTCTGAAATTAAAAAAAAAAAAAAACGTGAGTTTGGTTTCCATTTGTTGATATCCATCTTGTACATGTTTTAATTAAAACCAACTGATGTTTTCAAGATATTTTCACGACTAAGACTTGGAAGATTGAGAAGAGCAGAAGGGCGTTTATAACTGATCTATGATTCTCAATAAACGTCCCTGATTTAAGCGAAAACACGACCACCCTCCTGAAAGTTACCTATTGATTCCCCGTTTGATGACTGTGAGATTTTTCAAATCAGAGGCTGTTCATTGGCTACATCTTTTAATTCGGTCTGATCAAAATGGACTAAAATCACCAATAAAAGTTTAAGTATCAAATCATTCTGCGCCGTAACTTTATGCCGTTGTAAATAATTTATAATAAGAGGTTCTGGTCAATCTACTTAAATGAAAAAAAACGATCACACACAGAACTCGGATGCTTATGTCAGAAAACACACTAGGGGAGTTTAGAGCCGTTCCCGTCTGATCTCTGCTCCAGCTATTTGATGGTGACAAGCACAGTTAGAGGCTAATGAACAAATCTAATGAGGCTCGTTCGCTCACGGACTCCGTGAAACAAATCTGCCTGAAAAGCACCAGGCTTTATCTAAACCCACACTGTGTCAGGCCCATTACTGAACTCCCGCCACCCTCAATATGGAACGCTTTATTTTTATTTCCTGGATTAAAAACCGTCATTTATGAACGAGTGGCAGCAGAAGGCGTTTGTGCAGGCAGCAGCCGCTCTGGTGTCACACTGTCTCTGACCTTCAGCAGATAAAGGAAAGGTCAAGGGGAACTTCAAATGATGCGATCAATAAACAGTGGCTGTGCCGTTTAATCTGAATAGAATTTGTTTCGCAGTGTAATGTTACAGATCACAGTGCGGCTGAGAGTGGCGTTCAAGTGCGCACACAGCTGTTAAATTTTTATTCACATATAATTTGATATTTAGCCTGAACAACTGCAACGCAAAGCAAACAATGCGACAGTTTATAATCATAATGTTCACATTATTAAAGAGGCGGTATCATGTATACTCCAGGCACAAAGTGCCTTTTTACAGCACAATCAATATATTATTTTACCTCCAGTTGTTATAAAAAATGCCCTATATAGATCAAACTTTGACTTTCCAATTTCAATTGTTTGAAATTGCTTTCTGTCTCTTTAAGAAGCTCCTACTCTGATATATATATATTTTTATAAAGCCCACTGCACTGAGCCCCACTGGTTCTCCTACCAAATATTGATTTCTGAACTCTTCCTGAGTTCAAACATTATTATTGTTGTTTCTAAATGAATATCAACTTGTTAAATCATCCAGAAGAGATCATCTTCTGGAGAAACGAGAGCACTGCAAAAACACAAAATCTAATACTTTCTGCTACTGCTGGTCTACTTTGTAATGCAAATATTGAAACATGACAAAAGTAACTTTCAGCAAGACATTGTTTAAAGGCAGCAATCCCTTAATATTGATGAAAAAGTGGCATTTCCACTTTTAGATTATTTTACTTATAACACAACATTTAGTGAGTGAAATAATCTGCAGGAGGATTTTTCTGAGCAAAGCAGGACGAACACGAAGCTTCAGTCTTCACTGTTTTTAATTGATGTCTTCCAGAATCCTGCCTTTCACTGCTATTGAAGCCGGGTTTTTTTTGTTGTTGTTTTTTTGCCAGCATACGTTTTCATTCCCTCTCACTTTCCAACTCTCAGATCCACCCACTCGCACCAGTTCCTCCACATTTTCTTATTCACACATTTACTCCCACGTCTTTTGGTCCAGACACTGCAGGGACGTTTGGAGCAGGAAACATTTGGTGAGACATCCCCTTTAGCAAGTCGCTGCGTTTTGCGGCTCATTTTTGGCTTGTAAGACATTTTCGACGCGAGAGCTGATATCACATCTCTCCCAGTAAACATATGCAAAGATTTCAATTAAAAGAAGCCATGATGCATTCAACAACATGCAGACACTGGGTAGACGGATCGCTTTGGTGTTAGCATGCGGCTACTGCTAGTTTACGGGATACAGCTGTGATTTGCTACCACATCATAAACACCCATTTGGGGAAAGGAGGGAAAATTGCAGTGCTGTTATATGTGTGCTGCCATTCCTGTTGAAAAATGAGAAATGGAGCACTTTGCATACACTCTAGTGTGTGACGGCGCTCTCTCAGAGATCTGACAACACAAACAGGGACTGGTGTTCAGAACCAGAGCTCTAGTCTAGGACAAGACTTTAAAAGACTTTACTGTTGCCTTTAATGTGATCATTTTATTAGACATCGTAGCAAAAACCAACATCTAAATCATCAGAAAGTAAAAACTGTAGAAAATCCTCACTCAGCCAGGAAGTGAGAAGAAAGTGAATCTGAATGAACAGTGTAACTGTATCAGGGTCAAACGTAACTCAAGGCCACCTGAGGAAGAACAGAACATTGGAAAGAGTTGGTGTTTACTGAAGTGAAGACTAATGACCTCACAGTCTGGGCCTCCTTTGGTTTCATTAACCAGGCAAACGACTGGCATGTTGCCAGGATCCATTTGCAAGAAAAATGGAATGAATATTATTTAGTAAAAACATGATCTGCTTATGTTTTTTTTTTGTTGTTGTTGTTTTTACTTTGGCATTTCAATCAGTTAAAAATAGATAAATAAAATTGTGAGGAATTTTAAAAAATAACTCAAAAATGAAGGGAAAGGATTTAATGACAAAGCGGTACCTCCATCTAAACATGTATCAGCACGTTGATTGAGGGACAGTCATCGGCTCTGGTTTAGTTTGGATGTTTGCTGAGGGTCTTTGTTTTGTTTTCGTTTTTCATCCGTTTCGAAATGTTTGACTTCCGAAGATATTACCTGTGATGTGATCCTTGGATGTTTTCATTTTCATCTGTGTTCAAATCATTTCCTTATTTCTTTGGGTTTAAAATGTGTCACACAAACAGACTTTCCCTGCCTTGCTTTATGTTCTAATGACTGCAGTGTGAAAAACAATTAAACAACTTTCTAGAGTTAAAATAAAAACTAGCTAATCTTATTTGTTTTCTGACCTGCACAGTTCCAACCTCTTTAAAAAAAGGCCAATTAGCCGCTAATAACCAAACTGTCAGTATTTTACAGTCCTTCAGAGGTCAGTAAATGTTAATCTTTCAATTAGTAAGAAATTCAATAGAGCAACTGATTGTCACACTGATACCAAAATGTGAAGAAGCCACTGTCAGCAAACAGAAATCAAACTGATCTTTTGTTTCGTCTTTGCATGTTTTCCTCACATCTTCCGTTCCTCTGCCTCCGCCTGCAGCTGCTGCGTCTTTCTGTTTGTGTCTTTCACTGTGATCCAGGGACTGCAGTGTGACTACAGCATGTTATTGTCTCGTGAATCATGTCAGAGATAATGTTCCTCTTGGTTCAATGCATCTTCTTGTTCTTTTTTTTTTTTTTTTTTTTTTTTTATCCCTTCACTTCCATC
The DNA here is from genome assembly GCA_010277075.1 of Poeciliopsis retropinna. Taxonomy (NCBI): domain Eukaryota; kingdom Metazoa; phylum Chordata; class Actinopteri; order Cyprinodontiformes; family Poeciliidae; genus Poeciliopsis; species Poeciliopsis retropinna. Next base: position 20,668,634 of record VMRM01000010.1, read on the forward strand.
TCTAGGTGCCAACTGTGCGCTAAAGTCTCAATGACTTCCCGAAAACTAAAATAGAACATCTAATGTGTAGGAAATCCCACATAATCCTCTCCTCATCACCGGAATGACAAATTCCGCTTCACCGGTGGGCGGCGACGACACAAATGAAACCCGTCCCACACATTCATCTGAGCACAAAGCCGCACGATACCCGGAGTTTGACAAAAATCCTTCCAGTGCGATGCCACTCGGCAGCAAGCTGATTCATCAGTTGTTCTGAAAGAGGTTCCAGAAATGATACTTGAATGACCTTCAAATTTCACAAGTGAGAACCGACCAAACCAGGATTATTTAAAAGATTTGTGTCTAACATCCAGAAGGTGAGCATCGTTCCTCTGAGTTAATGTTACCTGAATAAAATTATTTAGGGATGCTGGAAACAAATGTTTTAGTAATTGAGTATTCCATCGGTTATTCTTACAATTAACCAAGTAATCGGATTAAAAAATTGATCAAATAAAATTTTGGTAAATCTAACATAGCTGCAGTGCTACTCAGATAGCATCATCAATCCAGTTTTTCATATTTGAGCACAACCAGGTAGCAGCTGCAGGAAGAGAAAAGCTGCCGTACGCCAGACATCCTGCCAGTCATTTTAAGGATTATTATTGGTCCCCCGAAAAACAATAAAAACCTGCATATTACCATCAATCAATAAAATTCTGCTAGCACTTATCTTACATCAATAACTCATGACCCAGCCGGAACACAGAGAGCTAAATAATGCCACATAACTTAACGAAGCTTCGAGGCAGATACATTTTTCTCGAGGAATTTTAATAATTGAAGAATCGTTTCAGCCCCGAAATTATACATCTGTAACCCAGACTGAGGTTTTTTAGATTATTCAATTTAAATAAAGCTAAAGATGGTTAGTGTTTCTAACAGTTCGTTGAAAAGAACAGATACAAGGAACTGTCTCTAGTAGAAGGCTCTACTGTTCTACCTCATGATATCAACAAATTAAAACTAAAGTCTCCTATGTACTGATAGAATCTATGGACTATTTGAAACCAAACACATGAATCTACTTTAACAAACAGACCTATAACGTGTAACATGTCTATGAAGGGACTCACTTCCACGAGTAAAGTTATGCAGGAAACAATCTGCTAAATGCAGTGATGTAAAATCCATCAGCAAAACTCCCCCAGGAGGAGTATCACTCACCCCATTATGCTTTTTCCATCTCACTTTGGGTTTGTCACCAGCGACACATTCGCCATCTAATTTCACATTCCACTTCCTCACTCCCTGCTCCAGTCACAGTCGTATCACATCTTCTCTCCGTTTTTCATAATATTAAACAGTTAAGATGGAGTTTGGTCTCGTCCTGGGAAACAGCAGCAGAAGCAGAGCGAGTTCTCATCCTGCTTCAAGGACTTTTACACCTCAGATTCTCAGTGATTTCACCAACTAAATTATTTATGTTTACCTGCTGGGTTATTTTTCCAAGGTTACATGTAACTTTTTCAGAGCTAAACCTTTAGGCTCAGTGGGTAGAGAAGTGTTTGTGGTTTTTGTTACGCAGAGGCAGATCTGCACCAGCCGCACTCAGATTGTATGTCCTTGAAATTACACTTAGAAAAATGAACTGCTTGTTTGATCAGCAGCTTCTTATTGCCTTGAAATTAAATATTAATTCATCAAAGGTAAATGAATGTAACCTTAACTTAGTGTCCCTGAAAAACTAGGTTACTGCCCATAAGGAGTGGCTTCAGAAGCAACAACCAATCAGAGCCAGGAGGAAGTACTTAGCGCTGTCAATCATGCTGTACAGCTGCTTCCCAATGGGAGAGTGTATAGTGAATGATCATCCTAGTTAGCATAGCCGCCGATGACAGTTTTCTCTGCCACTCACTAGCACATTTAGCAGTGTGAACATAAGCATGATTGGCAGCGCTAAGAACTTCCTCCTGGCTCCGATTGGTTGTTTATGACCAGAATCTCATAAACTAAGCAGTAGCGTTGCTAAGCTGTACACTGATGATGCTGAAGTCGTACATTTTCATACGCAGACATAAACCTGTCTTTACTTATAATATGTAACAAAGTGTTGATCGTCCTTTCAGTCTCGACCTGGACGTCCTACAGGAAGTGAGGCGTCTGGTTCTCCAGCCTGCTGGTGTCTAAGACTTTGACAGATGAAGTTTTTCTTACCCCAGTGTCTGGACCGTCCACATACATTCTGATAGTTACTGGAGTGTTTCTCCTCTCACAGAGAGATGTGATGTTGGGAGCTTGATGATGCAGCACGCAGCAAGAAAAATGACTGTTTATTTCCTGGCAGTTTCTCTGGAGGTTTTCAGGAATATCTATACTTTATTTTGTAATGACCTCCCACTGGTTTTGTTACAGTAAATGCAGAGAAAATCTCCAACATAATTACCTGTTCTCGTTTCTGGTTCTGGTTGATGAGAGTAAAACCGCCTGATCCTCTAACCTTGGTGTTCCTCTCATTTCTCCCCATCAATCCTCTCTTTTACTTTCTCCGCTTTCTGTTTTGTCTCTCCGTCCTTCCTGTCGCAGCAGGGAAGCACTTCTCTTTGCTTTGCAAACATTTTGATTAGCATGTTTCTGAAATGACCGGTGAGCAGCTCCTCTAGCCGGTCAGTCGCAGCTCTCAGCTAAAAATATTGCCCTCCTCCCCCGTTGGCACAATTTGTTCAAATTTTGAACAAAATGATTGTAGCTAGTCAGCTTCCTGGTAAATATCTAGGGAATATTTTGGACTTCTACAAGTCTCAGTAAAAATCAAAGTTGGTAGATTTACAAAATATCTCTCCTTGACTTTGGTAAACTGTACAGATTTTTTATAAATTCAGGCAGGACAAAAAGACATAACAGCAACGTTCTGACCACAAACCAAGCCTTTCTTAAACCACTCACTGCAGCCTGTGGCCCCAGGCTCTGACTGTTCCTCATGGATCAATAGGTGAAGGGAACAAGTTCTCTCTGTTAGCTGATTGCCTTTTCATTGTTTTAACAAACTACCTGCGGAGAAGAAGAATTAGCTCTCATCTTAATTACTTACTTATGCAGAGTTTGCACAAATCAACCATATGACAATAACTGGAGAAAGAAAAGGTGTCTTCACACAATCCAGCTTATCTGAAATGATACGGGTACCTCTGATTTTCTGTGAAAATGATAAGGTCTCCTTGGTAACGCCTTTCATATCATGATTGCACAATGTGCCTCCCTTGCAGATCATATTGTCCTTATGTCAGACAGTAGCTGAGTTTCTGTTACAACGGAGCGCAAGACTTTGTCAATGTTCTGCTAATTTTTAAAAAATACAACTTTGCATATGCTTTGTTTCCATTAAATAAAAAAAACACACTTAAAATGACGTGAATAAGATTGTTTACGCGATGAGTTATTAAAATCCTTGCTGTGCGTAAGCCTCCAACGACTTCCTATTGTCTTCCTCTTCGTGGTTTGCGCCAAGATAACATCTGGTTGTTTATCATGTGACTTGTGATGCAAAAAAAAAGTGTTTCTATTGCAGTTTTATCGTCCTAGCTCCAAAAACTTTTATGGACAACAAAAACAAGTTGTTGTTGTTGTTTTTAAAGCTGCTCTCCTGCAACTTTTTGAGGCAATTTGGTCTTTAGAGTTTTCTTTACCTCTCTGCCATAATTATTAAAAATCGCAAAAATAAAAACTTGTAATAATTTGCTCTAATGCATTGCAAGCAAACATATAACTGGGAAATAACAGTTTGTTTTTTCTAGAGAATCTAGAATGGCTCGACCTGCTATCAGTTTCGTTTTGCTCCTGTCCATCTAACTGGCTGATGCAAAGCTTCAGAGAGACTGGAAAATCAGAATCCGATGCCTGTTCCATGTCCTGCTGATTGCCCCACTGTTCTGCTGTCCTTCACACCTGCTTAAAATCATCATTACTTACTCTGTGTGTGTGCATACACTCATCAGTTTGCATTGCTGTCAGATATCGGGGTACGATCAAGTTGGCTGAACCCAAGAGGCTGAGTTGCGTCTTTGTGGCGGTGAAAGTAAACGAGAAGGCATTGTGAGAAATTGTGAAATGTGCAGCACTTTTCTTTACAACAAAAGCTTTTGATTTGGATAGCTGGAAAATATTGAATTTTATATCTCATCTGTTTATCCGATTTAGGACAGCTGTCCAGTGTTATGGGCAAATTTCATTCAGCGGAGTTGAAGAAGTGTTCATAGGTTTCCTGCAGGTATACTCCTAAATACAAAACACGCATCACTGCATGACTTCTAACATGAAAGAGTCCGATCACAACTGATAATCCGGTAAACTCGATTGGGGACCAGAACTGTTACATTTGCTATATTTCAGCTACTGCAGTTCGATTTCACACTGCACTTTTTTTTTTTTTTCAAAACTAATTGAAAAACCTGTTCCCCTCCTCACCTGTGGTGGTGCTGCACCAAAGACCACTGAAGAAGACTCTGGGTTTGACTTCCTTCTTCACAACATCAAAATAAAAATGGAGTGGTTTCAGATTTTAGTTGTAGGATTTCACAAGCCATTTTTCCTGCTACTTCTAGCAGGAAAACATTTTGTTTTGTTTTGCTTTTACCCAGAATGCCCGGTTTCATAGTCCGCTTCCTGCCTTTGGAGCGGTCTCTGGTCCACTTGGCGTTCACATATGCCAGGGGCGCTCAAGTCCAGTCCTCGAGACCTACCAACCTGCAACGTTCAGATGCTTCCCTGCTCCAAGACACCTGAACCAAATGAACGGCACCAGCTTCCATTAGCAAGACAAGCTGTTAATAAATACATTTTTCTCTATTTAATGTGTTCAAAGAAACTAAAATAACAGTAAGATTTAATTTACACTTTGTGCCAATGATTTAGTTTGATATAAGCCATCAAACGTGCTAATAAATAGCTTAAACATGCAACCGTCGCTCCGTGTTTTAAACATGGCTGCCGTGTTGGAACTCAGGGCTGCTCAATGACCTCCAGCATACACATAAAATATTCCCAGTAGTTTCCGGTGTGTGTGTTTGTTGGGGTCGGGTGGTGGAGCGTCTCGGTCGGCTCTCAAACGGTACATTTGCGTATATTTGCACTTCAGTTGAATCTTAAAGCAGTGTGTCCTAACAACACTCACTTCACCTTTAGGATTCCTTCTCCCTCTTTGTTCTTCGCTCCTGTGTGGACGACCTGCGGCGTCTTTAATTACCGCAACGCTGCTCCAGAAAACTTTGGCCAAGATGAAGGCTACAAAGCGCTGACGCAGGCCGATCCAGTTAATAGTTAGCTCTGAGACCAGAATCCTCCCCGCCTCATTATGATTCTTCTCCAGTTCCCTTGTCTGAAAGTCCCAGTTTCATGAGAGCGTTTCCTAAATTAAATATTAGTTAATAACAGATGAGCAAGCAGAAAAGATGCAATGTGTGTGTGTTTAGCAGTTCTCACCTTGTAAGGCCCAATTTTCTCACAACAATTACAACATTATGAGGACCACCGCTTCTTATGGGCCTCATCAGAGGAGTTAACAAAGCTGTTAGTGTCAGGGTTCGGATATAGAAATGACTGGAAGTCCTTGTGAGTGTAGAAAAACAGATCATGTGCGTGCGTGTTTGTGCGTGTGTGTGTGTGTGTGTGTGTGTGTGGGGATGTGTTTGTGTGTGTGACCAGGAAGCAGCTGGTGCTGATGTAACGCTGACTCAAACAGCCACCAGCAGTTAGTAACTCAGCCACACTCCAGGCATTATGCTAATTACTGCTAATAATTATCAGTGTTGCTCTGAAAACAAGAGACCTGCTGCTTCGTTCCATCACCAGGAATCCACTCGGATCCCAACTGAGGATATTTAACTGGATCTAATCGCTCATAACAGACTCGATCTACATCGGTCGCTTCTCAAGATACATCTGCTTGGATGCTGCGAAGCGACTGCAGAAAAACACGTGACTCATCCTGTGGTCTCCTAACAGGTGGCCCGCCCACTCACACAGACGCGTGTGTGTGTGTGCCTCTCTGGAGTCTGTACTCACTCTTAACCTCAGTGAATCTTAGCATCAGGTCACTGCATAGGTTTTTCTTGAACCAGGGCTCCACTGAGTCTATTGATTAGTGATTGGTTACAGTTCGAGTGTGAAATATTTTAAACAAATCGCTTAAAACTAATCAGTTAAAATCAAAATCTGCTGAGGTTCAGAAGTGTGGGGGTGTGGGGGTCGTATAACGTTCTTCTCATCTCATAAGCAACTCCTTGGAGCTGCAGCCTCCAGCTGAGCTTCTGCCTAACAGAGCACCCTGCTCCTACAGACTAGCAGCAGCATTTAGAAAACACCAGGTGGAGCTGAGCTCATTGTAGGAGCTACTTCTCAGTGAAACAATCCTGAGAACGGTTCAGTGGGATAATAGAAGAACGTTGTTTTGTTGGCGTGGTGAAGCCAAAGTGTCGGAAAGAACAGGAGCTTCTTAAAGGGACAGAGGCGCAATTTCAAGCTGTTAAATTGTAAAGTCAAATTTCCTTTAAAGGGGCAATATTATGTATTTTCCATTTCATAGCACAATGAAGTAACTATTTTACCTTAAGTTGTATAAAAAACGCTGTATATATCAAATATGATTTAAAAGAAACTTGACTTTGCAAATTAACACCTTGAATTTGGGCTTCTGTCTCTTTAAATAGTCTACTCTTTTTGAAACTCAGGAAGTCATCACAACATCACTCCTCTGTTAACCCTTTAATAACATTTTAACCAGTGTTTCACTGAGAACCAGCTCAGCAGATGTTCACCAGGTGTTTGATTCTAATGCCAGCAGCATTAGAATCTAATTGTTGCTGACTAGTTTGAAGGAGCAGAGTGGAGGAGTTTCGGGGAAGGGCTGCTGTGAGAAGCAGAAGCTCTGAGGAGGAGCTGCATCTCGGAGGCGGGGCTAGGTCCACCCAGGCGTTTTGCACAGCTGAATGGTTGCCACATTTACTAAATCAGAACCTTCAGAGATTAATCTGCTGTAGGTAAGATAGCATCAAAAATCTCTATTCCTTTAAGTTACCAATTGACAGTCGATGCTCGGCATAGTGTGTGTGTGTGTGTGTGTGTGTGTGTGGTGTGTGTGTGTGTGGGCGTGCGCGTGTTTGTAGCACCATACGGTAGACTGTTGCAGTGTAGTCTGAGGTGGTGATCCAGGCTGGGATTCTATTTGCTGGAGCTTTTCCGCTCTCTGTTTGAAGCCTGGAGTGATGCTGCTGTCTTTAAAGACAGCACACTCTCCTCCTTTAACTCGCCGTCCACCTCGCTCTCATTTGTCCTCTCATTAGCAGATCTCACTGGTGCCTGCAGAGGCTCATTATCTGTGCTCAGAGTCTTGTTTATGAGGCTGGCACAGTGTCACCTCTCCAGGCCAAACCCAATGAGCTGCATTGTTTTGGCTCCGTCCAGCTCTGCAGCCCAGCGACACACACAGAGCTGACTTCATTGTCGTGGTCAGACAACACAATAGAGAGGTCGCTTATTATGTGCAAACGTTTCCGTGGGAACCTCATTACTTGGTCTGTTTCAGGTTTGGGGTGTTTTGTACATAAATACAAGCAGAGAGGTTTTTATCTCCTCTTTTTGTATTTCTCAGATATACAGAACATGCCGAGGAGTAAAGAACGCGTTTCAGGCGGATTCTGTACTGGGATTATCACAAAAACATTTAAACGAAGCGAGGGGTTTTAAGCTCAGAATCTCAAAACCTACAAAACCTCTTTATCGTTCTGAGTCGTTGGAATTGGTTTCATCTCCATAGTTTCTGTATTTGTTAATACTGTCAGTATAACATGGGACAGCCTGAATTCTCCCAGTTTCAACTGCAGAAATGCACCGCCTTCTCACAAACAACCAATCAGAGCCAGGAGTCTCAGCGTGAAAATCGCTGCATGTTTAGAATACGAGTAGAAAACACGAGGAAATTGTCCTACTTGGACTAAAATGATTATAAGTATCATAACGGCTTAATTTGTCATCATGGTTCAAGTGCATTTTGTCGTAATCAAGTAAGAATTAGAAATATAAAATAAAACAATCAATTTCTTTTCTCTCTTTCTACCACAATCTGGCTGATAAAAGTCTTCAGTCTTGGTGCTTTGGTCTCAATCAGCCCTTTTATTGAAGGACAAGTCTGTTCACAAAGACTTCATGATTCATTTTAGTTGTTCTTTATGTTGTTTTGTTCATTTATATTTTGGACATTTAAAATGTCTTCCAGTTCCAGTGTTAGATGTTCATTAGAATCTAAAGTTTATTGATCTTGAATGTGTCCAGGCATTATTACACCATTTGAAGATGCTCTCAGGATCAACAATATCATCATTTATCGCGATAAATTCTGTTACAATTTATCGTCCAGCAAAAGTTGTTACCTTGACAGACCGCCTGTAAGAATTTGCTCCTATTTTCATTAGGAACTATGCTCAAATAAAAAAAAAGACATCTTTTCTCAGCTGGAAATAAAAATGCAGCTAATTAGAGAAAATCCAATTGACTTAAAGAGCGATGTGGAGCTCCGGAACCATGAACTGTCTCCGAACTGGAAGCGCATCCAGGGAATGTCGAGCAGCTTCGTAGCAGCATCTCCAGAGTTCAGCCGCAGCTTGTCGTCTTTCATTTTCATGCTGGTTCTTTTCACACTGTGAAGCAACGGCGCGTTCTTACTGGAGCAGCCTCTCATATCCAATGCACAAAACAAAGTTGCATTTAACAGCTTCTTTCTGCACATTTATTATTTAAGGCCTCTGTGTGTGGGCAGAAATAGTCAATTATTTATCTCAAAGCCAACCCAACACAAAGGTCTGGTGTCCACAGGAACGCCGCTTTGTTCCGGTCTTCTGCTGTTTCTAATGCAGTTGAGCTTGTTGTTCAGGGGTTTCTAAAACAACTTTTGAAAAATATCTGGTGGAATTTGTGAGAAACAAATTGATAAAAAATGATAGAAATCCTTTGCGTAACTGGCTCAACTCAGACCAGACAGCATGTTTCTGTTACAATAATGTCTGATCAACAGCTAAGTTTTGCTCAAAACTCGTATCACTTAAAATTCATGATTGTTTATATATATATATATATATATATATATATATATATATGTTTTTATGCATTTTTGACATATTAAAAAATTTGACATGTTAAAAGTTTAAACATAAGCTTTTCCTTGATTAGCTAGGAAAAGCCTGGAAGGAGCTGGGGTTTTTTTTTTACTAACACAAATTATCTACAGTAAAACCACGTTTTTCATCTGCCACAGAGATATTCTGTCATCACCGTGTCACTCAGAGGCAGACATGCTGCCACTGTTTGTGAACCTGTGAGTTCTAGTGAGAAACTCCAACAACGAACAAGTTATGAAAGCGACAAAACTACTAAACAAGCAGCTTCTTACTACATACTTAAGATTTTGGTGCTTTTGATTAAATTGTCCCTTTTTCATCACCAGGACAACAACCATATATTCCCATTTTAATTTTTTTTTAAATATTTTGGTCTTCAGCAAGTAACAAATTGAACAAATGGTTGTTTTTTTGTTGCACATTGATATCAATAGGAGGTTGCATTAAATTTCAGTCTAAGCTTTCTGGTATTTGTCTTTTTGTTTTGTTTTATTTACTTAGTCTCACATTCTATTCCCTAAAGAGTTTTACAGCAGTCAGTTTTGATTGGACTAAAATGTCTCTTTGGACCTTAAGCAAAGACTTTTAATTTGACCAGATGCAGATTCTGAAATATACATACAGCTCTGGAAAAAATGAAAACCCGCTGGTTCTTCCACCAAATATTGATTTCTGAACTCTTCCTCAGGTCAAACATTAGTTTTGTTGTTTCCAAATGAATATCAACTTGTTTTATTTGCATTTGCTCTGAAAGAACTGCTGCTTTTTTGTTATTTTGACCATTTCACATTTTCTGAAAATAAATTTAAAAAAACCTTTGCTTGGAATTTCAGAGACATGTTGTCAGTAGTTCATATAATAAAAGAACAATGTTCATTTTACTCAAACATATAACTGTAAAGAGTAAAATCGGAGAAACTGATCATTTTGCAGTGTTCTCTTATTTTTTCCCAGAGCTGCATATGTAACATATGCAGTCAGTTATATAAGTCATGTTTTTGAGGCTGGAGTACCCAGAGAGAATCCATGCATTCACAGGGAGAACATGCAAACTATAAAGTAAGTTATTGCACGTTTATAACCTGGTCAGCAGAATAGGACAGATCTAGAAGTTTAGAAGAAAATAGCAAGAGAAACCTGTGAAGATGTTCAAAGAGACAACAAAACATAATCCGTATTGTGGGTTTGTGGAAGTGAATCTGCAGCTGCTTCAACAAAAGTCAACAAAAACAGCTCACATAGCTGTTTACTCAAACTAGAGCAGATAAATGTAGCATTCAAAGCAATAAAATCGCTGCGTTGGTCTCGTACTGCGGCCTCTCTGCCTGGAGTATTCTCTGCAGCTCGTCTGGAGAGTCTCTGACCTGCTGGATGAGCCGCTCTGCGCCGAGACGCGGCGGATCAGTCCAGAGATAAGCGGTGGAGCCGGCAGAAGTGTGAGCTGCCCTGAAGAGTCAGGGAGATTCTATCAGCTCCATAAAGCATGTGCTGTCAGAGAGCGGGGAGGAAAATAACAGCGTGTTGCTTTGCTGTTTCTGCCAGGATGCGTCTCTACAGGAAGCTTTCGTTCTCATTAGAGATCGTTCATTTCTTTCCTTTCTTTCTTCCTTTTTCTTTTCTTTTTTTTTTTTTTTTTTTTTGAATGTTCCAGTCATTAAAGTCGACTCCTGAAGGGAAATGTTCTCAGTGTTGATGAGAGGATTCAGGAACATGATCACAGAGTCAAAAATTCACAATCATCTCTCAAAAGATTATGTGGTCTGTGTTAAACACAATAATAATAATAATAATAATAATTATTATTATTATTATTATTATTATAAAAAGATGGTTAGAAACTACTGTGATGACTTTTTTCAGAAAATGAATCAATTAAAGGGGCAGTATTATGTAAAACTGATCTTTTTTTTAGCTTTGTTCAGTAATTGTCTCATCAAAAACACACCTGGAATGTTGCCTTGATTCTTTCATGCATATTTGAGAAATCCTTTCATCTCTATGGTAACACTTCAGCGGTGAAAAACAGCGTAGCTCCACTTCCACCCGGCTCCTTCAGACTAGCCAGCAGCAATTAGCAAACACCTGGTGGAACTGTATGTCTGCTGAGCTGCTTCTCAGCCGATAAAACATTGTTAAAGTGTTAACAGAGGAGCCATGTTGTGATGACTTCCTGAAGGTGGAGTTTCAGAAAGAGCAGGAGTTTTTAAAGAGACAGAGGCCCAATTTTAAAGACGTTAAATTAGGAAGTCAAATTCTTTTAAGTCATATTTAATATATATACCATTTTCATAACAGCTGTAGTTAACATAGTAACTTGACTGTGGTATAAAATGACAATATGTGCCTGGAAAACACATTATACTCCCTCTTTAAATAAAGAAACAGGACTGTTTTGATATCACTAATATAAGAGGCTAACGCTAACATAATAACTCTTGTTCATTTTGCTCTCAACATGTTGTGTTTTGGCAGCGTTTAGGTCTTTCTAGCTGTTCTTTTGTTAAAAGAGAAACAAGTGACTGTTATGTTCCCATTTTACTCCAACAGAGCGATCAGACTCCGTCTGCCAGCATTCACAGAGCTGCAAGTCAACTTTGTCACAACCGCCGCAACAGCAACCATGGATGCAGAGATAAGGGTGTGTTTGGAGGAAAACCTCCCACAGAGACACACGCGTACACACACACACACACACACACACACACACACACACACACACACACACCCCTGACCTGATCTCTGAAGTGAAACCTGCTGGACTTTTAAGAATTGCTGTTTGTGCATCCCTGACGGCTGAGTGACGATATCAGACATACGAGAATAAATGGTCTTATGAAGATGTTTATTATGTTACCTATCTCCCTTTTGCTCTTCCATAAGGATATTATCCAATTAACCACATTAATAATGGCATTTAGCAGCTACTGAGCACTGAGCGATTAGCAACACTCATTCATACAGTGAAAAAGACGAGGCAGCATGATGATGACATGATGCCTGTAAACTGAGAATTTCTGAGAAACAAAATGTCAGCCATCTTGTTTTCAGATCATCCTAATCTGAGCGAGACCATTGACGGTAAGGAATGTGAAATATTCATCTCAGCCGCACTGTTATACTGTATCAGCATCGTTTTATTTTCATTTTCAAACTGCTTTACGATGCATGAGCAGGTTTTCAGTTGGTGTAGAAAACTGATCTTTGAAGGCTGCAGGTGAAACCCGTTCCCTTCAAAGGTCATGTTTTTTTCTTTTTCTTTTCTTTGTTTTTTTTAACAATGTTCATTTTTGCTTTGCTTCTATTGCATCTATGACAGAGTTGAACTTGTGAACTAATGCAGGGATCTGCTGACCTCTGCAGCCTATCAGCAAAGTTGCACCAGGAAATGGGTGTCTGTGGTTCTTGCATCACAATGACCCAAACTAAAGGTGACGTCAGCTGAAGACACGGTGAGATTGAAATGGTTAATTTGTAGATTTGTCTACGCTCGCCATCGTTTCCCTCAGTATTATTCGTAAAGCAGAGCGGTGACGCTGTGCGTCGTGTCCCCTCTGGTTGCTGCTCATCTTTTTAAAAAAAAAACGGTCACCGCAAATTGGATTCAACAAATCCGCAGCTTCCCTCTGATCGAGTTACTCGTTTATTGCCTCTTATGAGTTTCCTCCGTCAGCCTCCAGCAGGTGCAGGAGGCTGACGGAGAACAACCGGCTCCAGGCAGTAAAGGCAGGAGTCACTGGATTTATGTTTGTTTTTTTTTTATTTCTAATAAAAACTGTTCTGTGACGATGGGAAGAGTGAACCGATCAGGCACGTGCAGAGAGGGGGGGACGAAGGAGGCTTGAGCCCCTTTTATTCTTGATGCTTCTAGTGTTTTCTCTTTTTTTTTTCTATTTATTTATGTTTTTAATCTGTGCATCAAAAGGCTTGCTTGTGCCCCTCAGTAATAATATTTAGCTAAATATAATAATTTAGCAAAATAAACTCGTCTCAGTCTCATAATGTCTGAGTTTCTGTTGTTCAGACTCCAGGTCTCTGGTGAGGAGGAGGGGGGCAGATCTGTGCCCTCTAACTATCAAATTATGGGCAAGAATATTTTTTCATACACTGGTTTGTAAATAAACTGTAGGTCTGATGTTGACATTAGGAAAACTGTTTATATTTATATTTTCAAAATTGTCCTTACAATAGCGGGACAAAACCCACCTCACCCCTAAACATAGAAAAGCTTCGGCTGCAGAAAAAACTTCTGACTTTAACTTAATTATTCTGCTAAATGCCCAGTTCACTACAGGCAGTCTGAGTCGGTCCCACCGACAGATAGAAAGACTGTCTGTCTTTATATCAGACATCCTGATATAAGACACGGTACCGACTGTCACAATTAAATGAATCAAAATGTCCCTAAAGCGTCAGCAGACTGACATAGGGGCCACCGGGGGATTCAGGTAGATTCAATCCTAAAGATACATTCTTTTTCTCAGCTGAATGCATTAAATAAAATGTAATAACATTGTCATTCTCTATAAATGATGCTACAGGTTTAGATCTATGGTCTGTGTTACAAATAAGCCATTTCTAGGGGCCCCTGAATGGCCCCTACCAGCAGCTACTGAATGTCCTTTGCCTTGATATCCCAGTCTTACAATTCTAGATCTCAGAGGTGCTAACATCAAAAACTTATATAGAGTTAACCCCTCTGAGCTTTTTCGATCTATAAATCAGTCTGCAGCCAGGTTGTTCTAGAGGTTAAATAGATATTATTAGGGCTTAATTAGTAAAATGGCAGCAAATTTGCTTATTTCATAACTTCATAACCTTTGACCTTCTCTCCTCTGGTCTGTTTAATGGCTACAGTCTCAGATCAACATATCCCTCCAGGACTGTCAGCAGCAGAAACAGCAACATTATACCTGTTGGGGAAAATATACTACATTGGCTTTGCATTGTCCCCGCATGATGGCAATGATACAGTATGATCCAGTTAAATTCTGGAGTAATATGGGTTGTTGATATGTTGTTGTACAGTGTTATAAGATCTTGTTCAATGTGCCCCTTTTTAACTTTGAGCCCCTCCAAAGGTCTCTGCACGGCCCTGAACCGACTGAGGCTGAATATCAACCAAAGAATCTTTCTTGAGACTGAGCGTGTTAAATTCACTGCGTATGTTTTTCTTTCTTTTTTTTTTTTTTTTTTTTTTTTTTTTTGCGCCGCTCTCTGTCGGCCGTCCTTGAAGCAGGGATTTTCCTGCTGGCATTGTCAGCCGAGCACGTGACTCCCAGCTTGGTAAGAAGCAAGACAACACAAACACTTCTGCTGGAAGATGACACGAGCAAGGGTTCCCATGGCAACTGTGGGAAAGACTGGTGGTGTGAGGATGGCACCGGAGCATTGTTCTCATCGGGAGTGCTCTGAATCATCTGTCAGTGAGCTGTTTGCTGCTGCTGCTGCAGCCACGGAAGGGAGACTGTGTGTTTGTGGAGCTTGTTTGCTGTAGATAACTGTGTGTGTGTGTGTGTGTGTGTGCGTGTGTGTGTGGTTGTCTGTTCATGTGTGTGTGCGGGATACACAAGCGTGTGTGCAGGGACAGATTGCTGCCTGCACCTACTGGCTTCCAGGAGACTCAGAATACTGAAACAGCTCAGAAAAGGTTTTCACTCTCCACGAAGCTTTACTTATGTTTTGTCTCGCTTGGATTTTACTGGGAATTTATCTGATAAACCAACCAAACGCAACCCAGCGTTTGTATTCCCACTGCTGAGGAGCTAATTGTAAAACCACCAGCTGTGTTGGTCTAAAAGTGACATTTTTGCCAGAGCTTTTTAATAAATGAAATCATTTGGATAGATTTTATAACCAGCAGATATGAAATCTTGACACATGTAGCTCGGATTAAGGTCTAGACTCCAGACACCATGTAGCTCTGGCTGTATGTGTGAAGTGTAACTAAACCCCCAAATCAACTTGTTTTTTCTTTGTTTGTTATTTGATAAACTCTAAATAAGTTATTTAGGGTTCTGTCTTCATATTTCTATTCACATTTTGACATTTTTGTGTGGGTTTGTTTAGTTCCGCTTTATTTTCGCCTGACACTGTCTCAGTGCTGCCCCCTTTTTTGTCACTTCCCTCTCTGCTGTCGCTACAATCTATGTTCAACATGAGCAGCAGCTGCAAAGAACAATGATACAACGTGAGCCAGATATAGAAATAAAACTGAACTGAACTGAAATCAATGGCAGCAAATCTTCACCTTGAAAACTAAACACACACATCGATAACGTCCATCCAGTCCAGATTATCTGGCTCGTGTTTGCAGACTCTTAGCTCTCTTCCTGACAGCAGTGTGATTTCCTAACAGCCTCTGACTTGAGGAGCTGCATGTTTCTTCAGCGCTTTAACCTGAAGGCCTGCGGGGCGTGATGCGAAAGCAAACACAGGCAACAGAGACTGACTGTAGCTGTGCCAGATCAGCAGGATGGTGCTAAACCTCCCTCTGATGGAATCTCTGAGCAGACGCTCACCGCTGCAGGCCTCCGTCAGCGCTTCCACCCGCAGCTCAGCCATTCAGCTCATACTTTGCTGCACAGCCAGTTCCTCTGCCACCGCATAGGTTGATGCGGATTTTACTTAAGTATATAACTCTGCTGATGCAACTTAAAGGGCGTCTGTACGCTGGAGTGCTAGGGGCCTGGTTGGTAGAGAATAGAGGAAGAGTCAATCTCTGACAAGAAAGAAACAAGAAACTTGCTAGAAAAAACAAGGACAGTTGGAAAAGTGGAACGTCTGCTAGAAAAACCTCAGCAATATCAAGACTACGCTCAGAAATTTCCTAGAAGCATCAAGCAAATTTTTGAGATTGAAAAGTGAATATTTTGTTAGAAAAAAAAAAAAAAACTAAATTAAGCCTAGAAATTTTCTAGAAAAATCACGGACATTTCTGAATTACAAAAGTCAAAACGTTTTTTGACTCGTCAAATTCAGAAAATTTCCAGATTTTTCTCTAAAATGCCTGAGATTGAGCTCAACATTTCTGTGTGTTCTTTTTTTACTTTTCAAACTCAGAAAAGTTTTTGTGGTGGAAATGCACTCATTCTTTTTGTCTTTCTATATGAAAGGATCCTAAAGCAGCTTCACAGGCCCACTAGCCCCATTTAATCTTCCTTAAAGGGGCGGTGTCATGTATTATCCAGGCACTTTGTGCCATTTTATAGCACAATCAAGTATCTATGTTATCTCCAGTGGTTATTAAAAAAAACACTATATATATCAAATGGCTTCAAAGAAATTTAGCTTCCTATCACAGTCCTTTATAAAAGACAGCTGTGGTAATATTTCTAATTGCTAAATTACATCGATGAAGCAAGACCTGATCCAGTCTAACACATTATCAGTCCCTCCCACTTTCGAATAAGAATATTATCAAAAGCAACAGAAGCTTCTTGAAGCGATCCTGGTTGAGATGTGTGTGATTTAAAGCTATGATCGAGTCTTGTGGCGTAGTCAAAGGCCTACAAGCAACAAAATCGAAAGAGCTACTTAGGTGCGAAGGTTTTAACTCTGCGCTTAGGCAAATATTGTAAACTCACAGCATCAGAGTAATGAAGCTCCTCTCATCTCTGCACACAAAGCCTGGTGGAGCTGCTCCGGTTCAACCGACGTCTTAATGAGATCTGAAAGTGATGGAAGTTTGCTGCCAACTGGGTCACACTTAGTCAGCTATTAAGGGATGAAGACAACTTTTTAACGAAACACTAACTGAAAAGCACCAAATGTTTAACAAGATCCCAAAAAACATAAAGATAAAAAAATGTAAAAACTCCTTGCATCTTTTCTGGGCCAAGATGAGGGTGGCATTGTCCTACAAACATCCCACAGTGTGTCCCAGTTACCTGAACCATGGAGCCGAAGAGATGGCTCTGTGGGCGGACACACACACACACACACACACACACACACACACACACACACACACACCACACGCACACACACCCCCACACACACACACAGGAAGAATCAGTACGACACAGAAAGACACATTTAAATAAAACATCTCATCATTCCAGCACTAAACAATTTAAGTGCCATTTGATTTATTTTTCAATCAAAAAATATTATTTCATTGCTAAATTATTCAATCTTTTCTCTTTTTTTCCCAGTTTTATTTCTTTGTGTTTGTTGGTTATTGTTGTGACCTGCTCTGTGTTTAAATGTTCAGTTGAAATTATTTATAATATGAGAGTAAAAAGAAAAAGGATATTTGGGGTTTTTCTACTTACCTCACAAATGCACATATATCTATTCTGAGAACCTCAAGAAATATGTCTTATTTAAAAAAGAAATAATCTCTCAAATAGAACTCCAGGCCTCCAGCAGATTACATATCCAGGAGGATTATATTTGTTTTCTCCTTTTCTAAAGTCAGGAGTTCATCAGATTCTTTTTTTTTTTTTTTTCATATTTTCTCCTGCATGCAAATGTATATCTCTTTGCATACGATAGATATTTGTCACAAACAGCAGTTTCAACAGGAAATCAGATGATATGAAATATCATGAAGTTCAGCTTCAATCTCCTGTTTCAGATTATCTGAGTTTCTTATGGATTAAACTGGATGTTCTGCTATTTGCAAAATTAAGCCATATTAACAATAAACAATTAAAAAAAAACACATCAAAACAAAAGAAAGACATGAAAGAAAAAGGAGGGAGAACATCAGCCAACTGTGTTGCAAAAATATCCAGGAGCACAATGATCAGAACAGAGCAGAACAGAAACACCGTCTCAGACGTTGTCTCATAATTGCAGGTTTAATGCAGGTGGAAACGATCTGCATTAATCCAGAGAGACGCTGCTATTGTCATGTTAGAGGCTTTGAGTGGAGTTCAGGTGTCTGTTACACAGAGAATCACAGCAACCATGAGCTCAGAAATCCGCCCTCCTTCCCCCCAAGCCTCCTCTCTCTGCTTTAGCTTTTCGTTCTTTAGCCTGGTTTCACAGGGGCTGCACGCTCTGCCTCTTTTCCTCCCATTGAGCCTGATTGTCGTGTCTGAGATGGAGGAGAAATGTGGACAGATTCACTGCAGCAGCTCCCCTCTGCCTGGCCAATACTGCTGAAATAAAAGTCATTTCTTCTTTCAAAATATTCATGTTTTTTTTTTTAATTAAAATAACTTCTGCACTGATCTGTTGACCTTCTAATGTTTCATTTAAGCACCTTCACGTTTGCTGATATTTCCACTGTTCTGTGGGTTTTATTGGAATTTCACGTGACAGACGGACACAAAGTCATCTCTGAAGAACAAGCAAAATGATACGTTAACTTTCAAACTTTTTTATTGATAAAGATAAAAAAGTGGGTATGGGGATGATGGGCGCGTCCACAAGCTAAGGCTCTGATTGGTTGTTTCTGGGTAGCAAATTTTTCACACATAATCTGTCCCATATTGAACTGTCAGTTTCAACAAATATGTAATTTTTTTATTTTTTTTTTTTTGTAAAAGTCACCTGCTGCAGCTGTAGTGAAACCTCACTACAGGTTCAAGTTTTTTGAAAACGCCAACCAGTTTTCTTCCGTTATTGTCCAGCGTTTAGCAGAATTCATCTGTAAATCATCTCTGATTAGCTTCCTTGTTCCTGCTGGAGAAAACCATCAGAATACGAACATATGCACCATATTTACCGTTTGTTTTTCATGTTAAAATAACACAGATTTAACAGCCCGACAATTTTTATTTTAGATTAATTTCACCGAAGCGAACGAGAAGTCTTCCTTTCTCAACTTCCTGCTCAAAATACAAAAATTTAAAGGACTCTTCTCGAACAAGATTAATGTAATCCTTCTGCATGTAATCTCTCACTTTCCATACTTGGATAGATTCTTTGGAAAATATGAGATTATGAGATTAATGTTCATCTCACAGCTGAATTTAAGAGCTTAGGAAGCAGACGTGGTCTCCGTTGGTGGAGACAGTCCTCACTCTGTCCAATTAAAATCTTTGGCAGCGAAGAGATTTTAATGCTGTTTGATGTCAGAAACATTCACAAAGAGAAGCAAAAAAAGAAAAAAAAACCTACATGGGATCTGAAACAACACAGCAGCTCAGAGGTTCTAGATGGAATGATAAATATTACAGTAGATAGGAGTTTGGTGTGTACGTTCTCCACATTGTAACAGAGAACATACTAAAACAGTAAGTTGGTTTTGACATATTAATGTGGACGTTAGGCGCTGCACTGCAGCGTCGCCGGCCGCAGGCTGCTCAGGCTCTTGTCCTTCAGCTGTGGAGGGCTCGCACATTTCAGGGCGTACCGGGGCGACATGGCGGCCTTGGTCTGTCCCATCCACCTCACCAGGGAGATGATGTTACAGTCGCACTGCCACGGGTTCTCATGCAGGTACAGCTTCTTCAGCTCTGAGGTGAAGGACACAGGAGACTGTAACCATGGCATGGGGAGTGGAAGAAAAGGAATTGGGTCCATCTAACCTGGCATATGGCTGAACATGTTTCCGTCCACTGTCTTCAGGCGGTTTCCACTGAGTCCAAGCTGGGAGAGCCTGGGCACGTTGCTGAACGCACCAGATGGCAGCTGCTCCAGCTCGTTGTTCCTCAGGTAGAGCTCCTGGTTCAATAAGAAGCTCATTTAGTTTGCCTAATGATCTGAACTTTATATAGAAAACTTGAAGAACGTTGACAGTGTGAGGTCATCTCTTCATGGTGTTCCCACGTCCTAAAAACTCAAGTCCAAAACTACAACATTTGCTACTTTTTCAGCTGGTGCGGTTTCCTTTCACACTGCTAGTTGTCCGACAATCTGAACTGAGTTAAATAACCGTTTCCCTCCTGGCCTGTGGTGGCGCTGTGTGAAGGAAACAACATAATAACCTCTGAGGAAAACACTGAGCGGAACTTCCTTCTTCACAAAATGTAAATAAAAATGGAGTTTCATCAGGTTTTAGCGGTTGAAGGATTTATCTCTGGCTACTTCCTGCTTTTAGAGCAGGTTCCAGTCAGTGTTGCCAGATCTTGCAAGAGAAACAAGCAACCAGCTCCATGAAAACCAGCCCAAAACAGCTTAACATGGCATCTACACAAATCCATGAGATTTTAATGTTATTTTACAGCGTATGCCTGCGTATCACACCGCACAATCTACCTACCATTCATGTTTTTGCTTTATTGTGGGGAGCTGGGAAATAATCTTTTTTTTTCCAGCAGCTTCATGTTCAAAAGCAAGCCCCAAAAAACTCCTTAAATTTGGAAGAGACTTTAAAAACGAAGATGCCCAAAGTTATGTCCTCTTAGAGTTCACATACACACCCAAACCTCACCAGACCTCACTTCAACCAAACCAACCGTAGGTGGATCAGAGTTTGCTTTTTTTTTTTTTGGTCCACGTCAGAGGTTGATTACACTTTCACACCTTCCCAAACGAACCAGACTTTCAAGACGAAGGAACTGGAGTTGAATCAAAGCAGACCAAACAGGCTTGGTGGGGAATGCAACCTTAGTTATTTTTTCACACTTCCTGTGAAGGCAACAGTGTTGTTACCTGCAAGTTGCTAAGGCCATCCAGAGCTGACTGACTCAGGGTTGACAGGAGGTTGTTGTCCAGAACCAGCATCTCCAGTGATCTCAGTGGCCGGAACGCTCCAGACGGGACAGTTTTCAGACTGAGTTATGTGAGACAAATTCTCCAGATTAGTACATTAATGGGCAGCTGATTATAGGACAATACAACAACGGAGTTCACTTTATTGGCAAACGGGCTATTAGCGCTCACTTCACACTGTGACATACATTTATAGAAATTAAGTCTCAAAAAGATAAATTACAGCAATGTATTTTAAAGTTTTTGTAGCAAATGAAGAACATCAAGTGAAGCCTTTTAACAACATACATGTTAAAAGGTTGAAAAGTAATGAATGCACTCTTACATTTTGGTGTGTTATGGGATCATAAAAGATAAATAGAAATTAGTTTATCTTTCATGAAATTAAATATCTACAAAGGGTTTTTTATTATTTATTATCTTGAGGAACTCTCGGTTAATATTTTGTAAAACCACCTTTCTCTGAAACATTTTTGGAGGGTTTTTCTACCAACTTGCACATTCAAGTTATTTTCAACCCAAATAAGGTTATTTTCAGTTTGATTGGTCCCCAATCAACCTGATGGACTCTGTTTGAATGGGGACCAAAATGGCCACATTGGTTACATTTTCTGATGCTGTGGTTCTCTTTCACACTGCACTGTGCCAAACATCCGTCCATCCATTTTCTTGTCCCTCGTGGGGTCAGAGGGTGCCTATCTCCAGCGAGACATTTCGGGTATGAGGAGGGGTCACCCTGGACAGGTCACAGATTGTGCCAAACAATCCGGATTAATTACAAACGTGTTCCCCTCCTCGCCTGTGGAGGCGCTACACCAAGAACCACTGAAGGTTTAGTTTAACCAAACCCACACCTAGGATTTTAGGAGGACCAGAGTTTACTTGATGTGTTCTGCATCAGAGTTCAATGATGCGTTCACACTTCCCCCATCCAACCAGACTTTCTAGGCATTAGATCATTTAGTGGACTGAAACAAGGTTGTTGTGAATTAGCCCTTATGGACTGAATTGGGTTTTTCTTTGCCATTTCTTCTTTGCTAAAAAGCTCAGGCTTCGTCAGAAAGCTGGAGAACATCTCTGAACATGTCAAGTTTCAATTGGCTCAGTCAAATCCAAACCGTTTTTATCTGTATAGTGCCAAATTACATCAATGTACAAAGACATTCAGTATTATTTAATTTTAAGATTTACTCATCTAATGCAGAGATATTGTCATTAACAAATTACTAATGAGTTTTATCAAAGCATTTTGCCCTTTGAGGACATCAATAGAGCCGGTTGTGGCCCAAAATGAAAATGGGTTTGACATCCAAAGCTCTCCATTGTTGATCATCCTGTAAGTTCAGGATCGTTGTCTTACTGGAAGCTCCAATCAGTCGCTTGTTCAGCTTCCAACAGATAAATATAGAGCAATGAATGTTCTCTATTATATATATGATTTTGTGTGGAAGACAAATTGTTTCATTTAGGTCACACATTCTTTTTGTTGCTTATATTATGGCTGTAATGTGACAAAATGTGAAAAGAACAAGAGTATAAATGGCACCGTGAGGTGCTGTATTTTGTGGGTTCATCCTGTTCACATATTGAATTTATTTAAATACTTGAATACCATATATTATAGTGACCTGTTGTTGTCCAGATTAAGGAACAGGAGCTGTCTGAGTCCAGTGAAGGCTTTGGGAGAGATCCTTTGGATTCGATTCAGGGAAAGGTCCAACACTTTGAGGGCAATCAAAGGTTTGAAGGCGTTAGACGGAAGCGCTGTTAGTGCATTAAGAGGTAGATCGAGGTCAGAGAGGTTCCTCATGCCAGCAAACATCTCAGGTTTGAGAATCCCAATCTGGTTCTGGCCCAGCATGAGGAAACGAAGGTTCAGGAGGTCCTGCCGGGGAGGTAAAAAAATTAAAATGGAAACAGTTTTGGTCAGATTACGGTGTAGAATGGAGGAACACACTGTCCTTTTCGTTTTGACCACCTTACCTGAAACCCCCTTGGGGGGAGCACTGTGATGTGGTTGCCATAAAGGTTGAGCAGCATCAGTTGCTTGGCACCAGAAAAGGCTTTGGGATGGATGGATTTGATTGCGTTTCGTTCCAGGTTGATGCTCTCAATCTTGGGTGCTGATCTAAATGAATTGGCCTTTAGGGTTGCTATGCCATTCTCACCTTTTTGCAGCAGTGGGGGAAAAAAAATATTAGTCTTGCAACTACGCATGTGATAAATGGCTTCTAGAGTCAGATACACTCAAATGCAACTGAGACATATTTCAAAGAACGACCTGATTATCCGAATGCCACTCACCCAGTTTGAGGATCCAAGTGTCCGGAGGCAGATTGGAGGGAAGGCTACGAAGACCCTTTTTATGACAGTTCACTTCGGACTTTTCTGGGCCGGACTTCCTGGAGCATTTGCAGACACCAGGGCAGCTTACCACAGCCTGCGCCACGCTGAGAAAGATCAACAACAACTGAGTCCAGGGCGGCATCTTCACTGCAAAATGAACAATGAAAAAAGATTTCAGCAAAGAAAAATGTTTGAGTCTCTTTGAGTTCAGTAGACAATAATAAACATAAAGGAGCATTGAGTACCAGCACAGCTTGTTTGGCAAAGCAGATTCTTTGCATTTTAGCTATTTTACTGTCAGGATGGTTCAAACGTCCAGCCAGGATTCTTGATCGCAAATGTATTTAATACATTTAACAAACCATGTTTTTTACAAGTTGACGTGATTTCCTGAAGACATGAAGAGCCCTACAGTAACACTGAGTCATGTTGTGCATCACTAGATACCACTAAAGATAAAACAGCAGTGTCCAAAACTGCACTTTGGTCGTCGTTTGAGAGCACTTGAACACAAAGGTATAACAGGTTCATCAGTTCTCTGGGGATGTAGGTTCAGAACAACATATAGGCAGCAAAATACCTACTGTATACAGAGTGGTGTGAGTCCTTATCTATTTTTTCCGAAATTCTCATGTTTCTATTAAGCCACTTCCATGGTCAATGGGAATGCAGCTACTGTCTCCTGAGACAGTTTTGTGCTTGTTGCTCAGAAGCCTACATGGAAACATGGCAGCTTCACATTTTTACATGACATTCTGTTGGTTTAGCTGTGGGATGAATACTAGAGCAACTTCAAAAGGCACTACACTTCAAAACATCCATCTTCAGTATTTCGTCTCATAACCTCAGTTGTCGTTTTTGGAAATATTTCACAGTATTTCAAATGCTTACAGGAAGGGGGCGGAGCCAGGGAGTGGGTGGCCCCGACCAGTCACTGGCCACCCAATGGGTGTGTATAACATAAATACACTCTGATATGTATTAATATTGCAAGGCTTTCAATAAAATACTTTCTGTGAAAGTAACATCCTGTTCTGGCTCCACCACTGCTTACAAGGCCAAGTATTTGGTGGTATGTTTTTCTTTTTAAAAATGTATTTAACTTCACAACTCATAAAAAATGACTATTTGAAATAATTAACTTCAGAATTTTTTTTAAAAAAAGCTTTAAATCTCTTTGTGACGATTACAGAAGAGTTGATGCTAACCGATATTAGCTAAAACATGAAACAGTGAGGAGTAAACAGCTTGTAAAGGGGGAAAAAAACAAACCTTATGTCAAACTATATGCCAACACCTTCCAGTGGCATTTAAAAAAATAAAACACTCATTTAAAGATAATATTTGGATGATTATCTTTTCAGTTCAGTCTGCTCATTTAAAAGCTCATGATAAAAGAAAAAAATAAAGTGATTTCCTCCTCTTGGAGCTGCTCACCTGGACTGGTCGCCATCCCACTTTCAACGTCTTCGCTTTTTGTTGTCACAAGCACAACGTCCTGAAATGTAATTTTCCTTTGGGTTCAATCAAATGGTTTTGAATTGAGTCCCAGTCTGTTCTGGTTGACGGCTTAAAGCAGGAAGCTCAGCTGTCTGGTCCTTGGACTATAAAGTTCTCCAACAAAGCTCCTTTCAGACTCAGGATTCACTGGACGCTTTGCTCTGCCAGCATTCTGAGTGATGAGGATGAAGATCTGCAGAATGTGAGCTGTGAGGGAACGCAGAGCAGACAGTGAGAGCGAGGTGTGAAACGACCAGAGGTCCGAGTTCTGTAAAGTAACAGAGTACAGAGAAATGTGGCATTCACAGATTATGGCACAGATCCATGTTAAACACACCGTCCCACTGTGTGTATAGGTGTGTGCGTGTGTTTAGGGGTGGGGGTGGAAAAGGTTATACTTCGTTTTTCCTCAATTAAAACTAAAGTTTTAGATAAATTTAATGTGGATGGATTAGCAATAAATGAGTCAACTTTACTTTCCTGTGGTTGAACCGTTGTATCAAGTAAGGATTTTTCCTCCTTACCAGATAAATGTCGGGTTTGACGGCTTGCTTCTAATTGAAACGATTACGTTTGCCTTCATTTCTCATCTGTTTGAACCAGAGAGCGAAGGAATGATCCCCATTTCACCTTGAGGGTGAGTTCAAACCACACCTGCTGACGCTGAGCTTGAACTGATTCTTGGTGCATCCAGGCGCAGCGCAGCCAGCGGTCATGGAAGGACAGGTCTCACACATCTGTATGATTATCGAAACAGACAAAAAAGACGAAACCCAGCTGAAAGCGACTAATTGTTAGAGCCAGATGTACATAAAACATAAACCTCTATTGATGTCATGATAACTGACACTGTTTAATTCTCCTCTTCATTCCAGTATTTAGTTACTCCTAATTATTTTGATGATGGCGTTTGACAAAACGCCTTGTTTGTTGCTTGTTTGCTGATCCCGACGTAATTGTTATGTTTCTGTCATGTAAAAAACATTGAAATCTCTTCGGTACCAAGAAACCCGACCCGACTTGATAAAACTTTACCTTGTAATTTTTTAAAAAAAATGCATTATAGAGGCCTGTAAAGATGACTCAGTCTCACCATGGGACTGGAATGGAACAAAACTGAAGCAGTTAAATGTAAGGAATTTGTAAACTTGTAAAACATTTGACCTGAGTCACACTTTAGAAAACAACGTCATTGAATGTTGAGGAAATGCATGTAATTTTCTGATTCCAATCAAAAAAAATAAAAAAATAAAAATAAAAAAAGTAATTTTTTTGTTTTTTAAATGCTTCTAGTTTTAAACACACACAGATATGCATTATGGGTATAAACATATATACAAGTCAGACACATGCAATGTTTCTTTTGGTCTAAATTCACCCACTTTCTTTGCAAACCTGCAATCATTTCTAGCCTGGACTTCTTCATGCGTTTGTTCCTCTCATTTCATCACATCTAGCTCAACTGTACCCTGCAGGGGTGAATTTCTGGTCTTCAAACTCACTAAAATGTCAGGAGCTACTTGATCTTCAACTTTCAAGCAGAATAAACTTCTTGAGATCAAAGATCTCTTACATGTCCTGACGATGTCAAGCCCTAAATCAACGTCACCAGTGGCTTAGTCTTTCTGCTAAATATGAAATCCTTGAAGGGAAATGAGCAGCATAAAGTCCAAGCTACTGGTTCTCTCAATCTTAATTTTAAAGTCAGACTTTAGAACCAGAATTCCTCCTGAATACAGACGCTGGTCCTCCTGTGAAACCTGGATTTCGGATATCTCTCCTGCCTCCATCAGGCTCTCATCCTCCTCTGGATCTTCAAGCTCCCTGTTTATCTCCACTCTCTCTCTCTCTCTCCCGAACTTCAAACAACCACCTTCACTTCACAACAGAACCTGATCCGCTCCTCCCACGCGTTTCTCATCCTCAAGCCTCAGTCAGCCGAAAACATTCACATCAGTCCACCTCAGCCAGACGAGGAATAACTTCCCTCTCCTCCTCCAGATGGAGTCGTTCCTGAGGAGATGCAGACCTTCATCACGTTTCTCCCTGTGCGTATAAATCCTTTAAATCCCTGATTCTGCATGTGGGACAGGAAATTAAATCCCAATTTTGGTGGTTTTTATATTTGCTTAGTGATTGTAAGATATTTTATCTGGAAGGATAAAATATCTGTAGTTTTTTTTTTTTTTTTTAAACCTAAGCATTTACTGAAACTGAAAACTATTTGCATCGTTTTCACCAGCTTCACAATCGCAGCCCCGTCACCATGACGTCAAGTTTCATTAAAGTTCCTAAGCAGACTTCCAGCACAGCTTTTGACTGCAGGGCTGATGGCAAAAAAAAACTAATTAAAAGTTCCATTCATCACTATGTAAATGAGTTACACGATCACACAATAATGGAGTGCAGTGTGAGTAATGAGATAGATTAGAGGATATTTTAATAAAAATCTGTCATAAGAGCCCAGGGTAAAGCACCATCGTCAGAGTTAAAGTTTGCAGATTAGATTCAGTTTGGTACATAAAGATAAACTTTCCTTGATACTGAGATTAGAATGATTAACTGTAACGTTTCTGTATAAATGTTTTATTGTCGCAGACCAGAGGAACCTGGTGGGTGGCTGCAGTGTATGGAGGTATTTTTTGGCACAAACGTATTTGCGTCTTGTAACTGAAGTTGCAGTGAGAAAGAAAAATCCAATAGGAATTTTGTAATTGTAGATTTTTTTTTTCTTTTTCTTTTCTTTTTTTTTTTACCCCTCCTCAAAAGTGAGTGCAGGCACACAAATTTAATTGTGAAAAAGTTCTATGTTTAAAGTTTTGCCCCCAAAAAAGATCCAGAAGAAATGGTGGAAAAAATAATTAACTACTGAATATTTCTTTGTCGCTCACAGATACAAAACTTCTCCATCCTGAAAGTCACAAAATGTTCTAATATTTTTTGTTCCTCTCAGTCCAGAACTGAACTAACCGAAGCACATCGGCGCCCTGGGATGAGAGCCGCCTGCGGTTAGTTAGAATGCGGTCAGGTGTTTACAGGCGCTCTCTGTGTGGTTGCCTCTGGTTACATCCTGTATTAATTAGCGCTGTGCACTTGTTGTTATTTAGGCATATGCTGTTTGTATTTGTGGTTTCTTGGTTTTTTGTTGATGTTCTTCTCTCTTTCTGCGGGTGTAGAAGTAGACGCTTGTGTTCTCTTTATCCTTCTGTCTCTACTCTTATCTCCTTTCACTTTAAACTTTTTACCCCACCTTTCTCACTTTCTTTTTTTACCTCTTCTTTTCCACCTCTCTGTCCATTACATGTGAAATAAACCAAAAAGCAATTTCCAATTAATTTTTTTTTTTTTTTTTTAAGTGCAGTTTTATAGAGAAAGCTCTAATGATCCACACAGAATAGTGGCACTACAAAATCAGTAAATAATTGAGCTTCCCTTTAGAAACCTTTATAACTGCCTGTTTTGTCATTCAAAAACTAAATATACATCAATACGTATCAATACGCTCGGTGGAAAGTTTCTTGGCGCTGTCTCAGAAGCTGGCATCGACTTCCTCCCACAGTCAATCAGCTTTGAAATAGACAGGAGGTCTGCTGCATTGACATGCTGTACAGGATATTAAAGACATCAGAGAAATGGCTTCAGCCTCACTTCAAGTGCATTATTAATAAATCTATCAACTCTGCTTTAATAACACAAGCACATAGCTTTGGTTGCCGCACAGATACAACATAACACAGTATTCTAGACCGGCTTCCTGTTGGCAGAAACAAAAAATTACTGTGAAAGTCAGAGAAACAGGTGGGAAAAAAAATCTGTTAGCTAAAGGCTAATGGCTAAAACTGTACTGTTAGCATCACCCTGTTTGATTTTCTTGCAACAATAGCTAATAATAATAATGATGATGATAATAATAATAATAAAAGAAAAAAAACCTCAAAACAATGGGAACATTTTTGCGAGACACAGTGTGTCGCATTTGTTCGTTAAAACCCTGAAACGCTCAACCCTCCACTGGAGAACGTTCTGCTGCTACTTTTAAATTCATCACTGAGAATTAGCCTTCCGTTTTCTCCGAGGTCGAGCTGACATGTTTGCAGATTTGTGATCGTGGAGGCAACACGAGAGCCGTGCAGCATTCATAAACACAAATAGCTCCGCGACTTTCAGGACGTTGCGGAGGCTTCCTGTAGAAGTGGGTCAGGACAGTAATTCCTTATGAGAGGAGAGAGCAGGGGGACTGCTGAACATGTCGTTCTCTGTTACGCTGCAAAGAAGAAACAAGCCGAGGCGCAGAGAAGGAGAAGAAGACTGAAACAGAATAAAGGGAGAGGCGGGAAGAGATGGGGGGGCGGGCAAGGCGGCGAGCCAGAGGAAGAGTTAGAGAAGAAAGCGAGGATCAAGAAGGAAAAGATGAAGAGTTTGACTCTGCTAAAAGAGAAGAGAGGCATGGTGATAGGCTGAGGAAGCGAGTGCAGATGGAGTGATGGGAGAGAGCGCAGTCCTCCACTGGAACACGGCAGATTGTTGGGATTAATGGAGACATGCTGAGGAGGAGAGGCGGCAGATAGGCAGCTGTGCTGACTGGACCCGTTCTTTTGTCAAAGGAAGAGGAAAGATGAAAGATCCCTTTCAAACATGGGCGGCGCGCGCGCACACGCACACGCGCACGCACACACAGCAGGCAAGCCATCTGGAAGGTGTCATTAGCCAGGCAGACAGAGCAGATAGAAGAGAGGAGCAGCAGGCCACAGGGGCCGCTGGGCCCCCAGATCACTGACAAGAACAATCAGGAGAAACCAGCTTAGCTGCTAATATTAACTATTATCCTCACACACACACACACACACACACACACACAGTACAGGACGCATTCAGGGATTATTACAGCTCTGCAACCAGGTTTCATTTTAGTAAACGATTAGTCTGACGATTAATTGGATAAAAAAAAAAATGCACATTTTCATCACATGAGCCTGTTTAAGAAAACAACAATATTATAAATACATGAATAGACACAAAAAAAACTAATTCCCTAAAATGCAACATGTTCTTTGTTGAGGGTTATTTGTGTGGAGTCTGTTTATACCCCTCATTGTTTATCAGTGGTGCAACTGATTCTTATCGTAATCAATGAATCCGTCTGTCATTCTGATGATTTATCGATTGGTCGGATTTTTGCAGGTTTTTGATTGAACTTTTTGCATTTTTTACGCAAATGAATATGTTACATTGCAAGATGCAAATAATCAAAATGCTCAGTTCCTTCTTAAAATAAAAAGATGAACATTTAAATGCAATGTCAGCGTTCCTTTAGTGAACGTTTGATCATCTGTATCGAAGGAGGCAAACACTGCTGAGATCAGCATGTGAAAGGCTCGGTACTTTCTGATTGATTTAACGTCAATACTTCTGATCTACCTATTACTTTTTTTAGATTAACCAATTAATAAATGGATAGAAAAAGGGGCTAAGAAATTGGTTTTTTACACAATATGAACCAAGTTAAGCAAAAACTGACACTTGATGAGTTCTGAGTTGAATATATTTACACACAAAAGTAGTTTTTTTTTTTTTACTTAAATTCAAAATGTGTTAATTATTTGTACAGTTTTGACTTAATCACTGCAATGAGGGTGACGTCCTTTCAACAAATGACCTTTTTTAGAGTCAGTGTTCTCAGTCACGTTAATCGGTCTAATTATGATTAGTACGATGAATCATTTCAGGCCTAATTATCACACATAAAATCAGAATGAAAAGTTGAAAACAGAGGAGTGAGGCTAACTAGGATTGCTTGTGAATGCAAAGCCTGTGTGGTGGAGCTCCAGTGGCTCTGTCTGCTACACCAGCTGATAACTCCTGCAGTTCATGCTGTCGTCCTGCCAAATATTGTCCCTGCTAGCCGTTTCTCATTCCAGCTCCTGGTAAACTGAAACATGAACACAGCCATCCAGGGCGTTCATGTGGACCAAATGAAAACATGTCAACGAGGGTCACTATAAAACCAGTTTATTTAAAAAAAAAATAAAAAATCATTTTTGTATGCGGCAGGTCTTAATCACACGAGAGAGGTTTAATAAAAATCAAAGGAAAATGAGTGACGGCAAACAAAAGAGCAAAGCGGTCATAAACGGAGGAGCAGAGCAGAACTAACGGAGCTGAGGATGACTGGCTGATGAAGGCCTCCCGCTCTGCTCTCAGCTATCTGATGCTATTTACAGCCACTCGGCCCACAGCAGATGGCTGTTCGTTCTGCGCGGCCAGCTTCCAGAGCAAAGCGTTTGTTAACACAGGCCTGGTGCCATCAGATCAGAGCTGACCGGAATCAGAAGGCGTCTTCATTGAGGGGTCTTATCATCGGCGGGGTCTCCCAAAAGGGACGCTCCCGGCGCTTACTGAAAGGAAAGCTGAGACCGTGGAGGGAACCCGTTCGCCCCAGAAGGTGACAGGAAGTGACCGTCTGCAGGGGAGAGCCAGAGCCGCTTCAGGAAGCACGGCTGACCTTTCGAAGGGTCGGAAATGTTTTGATTAGGCCACCAATACATCTGGAACCCGGTGAGACCTCTGGTAAATGAACTCATTCACGTTTTACCTTTAACATTAAAGACAAGTAGCAGTAAAACCAGCAGTAAAAAGTCCATTTTAGCTGTTTTATCAATGTCTGCGGCAAAAAAAAATTTACCCAAAGAATTAAAGCTGCAGGATGCAACTTTTATGAAAAGATTTTTTTTTTGTTTGCACAATTGCTAAAACTGTCACTATGTGGTGACAGGATAACATGAGACAGATGATTTGTGGGGGAAAAAATCAAGCTCTTCCACATCCTCCGTGTGGTCCTACTGCCATCTGCAGGAAACAAAAGTCAGAAAAGACCAATCAGAGGCAAGAGGAGGGTGTTGGCGCTGTCAGTCATGCTTGTGTACTCATGTCTGAAAACTATCAGGAAATTTAAAGGAAACAGGCATAAAAATGGGCAAAAACTGTGTTTCCACCAATCATATAACTGCACAATTTGACATTACAAAGGTAAATTCCCTTCGAATTTTGAAAAATAATTGTTTTTCGATTAAAATGTTTTGGCACTCAGATGGGGTGGGCTGCTTTTGGCCATATCGAATTTGGTTTATTTCACAAAACTGTTTTCACATCACGAGTCACATGATCAACAACTGAATGTTGCCACCGGACAAAACCATGAGGAAGAAGACAACAGAGTGGAGGAGGATGGTGCAGCATGTTTTCTAATGACTTATCGCATTAACACATTTATTCACATGTGATTTTCATTTCTTATGTAATGGAAATGCTGCAATGTCAAAATTGTGCTTTTTCGACTTTAGTGCAACATTAAAAAAGTTTTGCAAATAACTGTAATGGAAACGCTGCATGGAAGTGAGGAATCCATCAGAATATGAGAAGCAGGAACAGCAGGAGAGACGGGTGATGACACACACAGATCGGATGAACAGTTCAATATTTGGTGAATGTGAACACAATGGAAATGGGGGAGGAGGCTAACAAATATAAACTGAGACTAAAACGGATGAAAAAGAAAACAGGCCTGATAGTTTCAGAAAAATGAATGCAAGTACGCTAAAGACAGAACATGAGGATAAACAATGAAGCTAAAGATAAGGAAAGGAATAAATCTGAAACAATTAGAAACAACAGGGCTGAAACGATTCATCAGGATTAATGGATTACTGAAATAACGGTCAGCTAATTTCAAAATCAATAAATCATGAACTGGAATACACAGACTTAAAAAAAAAGTAATTTCCTTAAATAATAGCATACTCAAAACCTATACATACAAAATATATCTATATACATATAGTATACAAAAAACATGCACATTTTGAATTAAAAAAAAAAACACTGACTGCTACATCTGTTCCACACAGAACAGATTTATTTAAGTGGCTTTTCAGTTTTATCCGGTTCAAATTCTGTCAAAACGAAACATAAAAACTCTCATTATGCGCCCTTTGCTGTCCAGTTATTAATAATCCCTACACATGAGCAGAAAGCAGATTTTCACTTCTTGACAGTTTTTTTTCTTGCTGCAGATGAATCCTTTACTAAATGATCAAACACTCAATAAGATAATGCTGATATTGCATTTAAACATATATATATATTTTTAAATGTTATTCAAAAGGGGACTGGATTGTTTATATGGATCTTGCAATGTCTGTAATATTGTACAAGAAAGGCAAACAGTTCATTTAAAATTCTTCTGAATGTGCCATTTTTGTCATCAGATTAATCAGTTATTCATCAAAATAATCGATAGATTGAGCCATTAATAATATAATCGTTAGTTGCATAACTAATAAACAAGAATTTGAGAGGAACTTAAGCTCATGTAAACAAGATCATACATGAATAACTCACATCAAATATGATCAAATAAAAAATAAACCCAAACACACCTGGATGTGACACAGGGTAGACTTTTCCTGGGTTATTATTTCTATATATATTTTTTTTCATGGTGCTTTGATCTTTTTTTTTTTCTTTTTCCCAGTTTTTCGAAAGCCTGTATCACCTAAAACATTCTGTTTGTTCCAGCTGCACAGAGGCAAAACTTCAGGAGTGTTTTATATTTCGTGTGGCTTCGTTACTTCAGGGCAGCCGTGGTTTTTCTCAGAGAGGTTCAGGAGTGTATTGGTGTGTGTTAGTGCATCGGCTCTTGAGTGTTTCGAAGCGTTCGCTCTCGTCCTCCAGCGAGAGCAGCATGGCGCCTCCATCCATCTGCTGCTCACAGATCCAGTAATGAGGCGCTCCTGGGCCCGTCCCCCGTCAGACAGATGTTGACTGTAGCGACGCTCTGAGTCCCCATGCTCCGGCTCACACGCTGCTAAGTCCCATCAACCACAGTCTATTTAAAGGAGGACTTTGATTGTTCCCCTGAGACTAAACGGGCTCATCCCGAGTCGGACCCCCGCGCCGCGTTTCCTCTCGGGTTAACTATAGGAACACCGAGTCTGCAGGGGACCGTAATGAGCCACTCATCATCACCATGGCAATAAGAAGCTGGAAAGGCTTTCTGTCAAACGTGGCTCGACAGCATCACCCACTGGACGGCATTCCGCATTACAGCTAAGAATTGTTCAGTAAACTTCTGAACAGACACCAGATAAATTATTTGCAGGTAAAATAAGTAACTCCAAGAATTATTGGAACTTATTGGTTCCAATAATGTCTTATTGGCAGAAGGTCAGGGGAACAATTAACAGCACCCTTGGTGTTGACACCTACACTGGGATTCCTTAACTTCTTGGATTATAAAACCAGAATAGGAACAAGAAAAGCACAGTGGATAAAAACAGCCCTCGCCACAGCAAGGCAGGTCATATTGAGACACTGGAAGGATTAAGCTATGGGATGGTTCACGACACGCTCAGGGCCCGCCTCTTATGACCACAAGATACACAGTCAGATAGAGGTGAATGACAGTATGTGGGAACCTTTCTTAAAACTATAGAGACAAAAGACTCAAACTGATCCAGACTGTGACAGGAAGCCAGAGCGCCCAGAGAGAATCCTGCAAACAGGAAATCCGTTAATCTTTTCACTCTTTCATCCTATAAATTTTTGTGTCTCTGGTTGTGAATGTTTAAGTAACTGAACACATGTTCTGTCACAGTCACGTTCTCCAGCCTCAAAATGTTCATTTATTTTATCATCTTGGATGTGATCTTCAACGAAAATAGATATTTCTACAGTGGGGCTGGAGAAGTTATGTGTGGTTTCCTGGAGTTGCTCTTAATTTGTTCGCTTTTCATAGACAAGCATGAAGCCCTTTCTGAACATGTCTTCACTGACATGTCCATCAACAGCCTTCAGCATCTGCTGTCCGTGAATTATGTAGAGGGAATACTGGGCTCGGTCAGAACCACAGCAGATGACAGAGGACAGGTGGTATCGCTCCATTCCACATCCTCCAGGTACATCGATGCTCGGGTTGGGAATGACTTTTGAGTTTTAAGTGATTACATCTGGCCAACTGTGGCAGAAAAAAAGACCAGAACATTGTTATCAGTGAGGCAGTGTTTGTGATTTAACTTTGACCTGCAGACTGAGAAGATAGTTGTGACCCATAACTCCTCCCAACATCTAAAAAGAGATGCTATGTTGTCTATCGCTGTGGAAAGTGGAAGTACAACGAGCCGGCTGGCTCTCTTCCCCAGCCGGGTCAAAGAGTTACTCAACAGCTCTAAGGAATCCATCTCACATGTTGAAAAAGTGCTTCTGCTGCTATTGGCCAAACGTATCATAATTGGAGTGACTCTTGCTGGTACTGCCACCAAAAGGGTTCAGCCAGACCAACACAGATTCCAATAAACAGGAAATCTCAAAGTCTCTTCCCAAGTCCAGACTTCTCTCCCTCAGCTCCATGAGGACTGGGGAGATCTCTTCTAGAGAAATGTGTTTTCCTGGATGGTGGATGGCTGAGCAGAGAAGACCCTCACAGCATGGGATGCATGACGCTTCAATAAACAGCTTTTCCGGCGCGCGAGACACCTCCTGGTCATGCTCAGGTTCAGGATGGTCTGAAACGAGGCATTCACCCAACTGTTTTGGAAAACGTTGCAGAACTTAAAGAAGTTCTCTGTGTCTTCATGACAGTTGGTCCCTGGCTCCTGTCCTCACCACATTGGTCTGAACCAACTCGCTGCTTCGAAATATTAACATCCCCATCCGGGTTGGTTCTCCCTTTAGGAACAGTGAACAATCTGTCCCCAAACACTTTGCTCTGGTTCTCAGAGAGCTACACCAGCAGGGGTAGCCTAGTCTTTGGGAAAGGTCACAGACACGCCACTGGTTTCAGAGATGTTTGTTCATTGAGTTTCCCTGTTCGGGGAAAAGTTAAAAACAATTCAGAGACAATGTTATTGGCTGTGATGTCTCCGTCAACTCTGTTTCCTCCCTGTCCTAAGACATCGGTGAATGTGCCTTTTAGCGACGACATCTCTGGCTTTCATCAAATTTTGGTTTGATGAAGCCAAACCTTCAGCAAAACCTTTAGCTGTCAGGTTCAACCTTAGAAAAATCTTCCCCAGCCGGGTCAGTTTTTCCTCTCACGCCGAAGATCGTCGTCTACCGTCGTGTCTCTAAAACCAGTGACATTGCCGCGACTGGCAACTGTCTGACTTAAAGGACAAACTTTCCCAGTCGGGTCAGGTTGTCCAAAGAGGGTCCGCTCGTCCTGCAAAGTCTCAGTTGAGTCAAAGTTTGTGGTTCCACAGACATCATAACACAGCAGCACTGAGCAGTAACTTCTCTACTTCTGCTGTAACGTGATTAGCCTACGTAGTCCGCCATTTCTTCTTCTTCTCGCCTCTTCTCACCGACACAGGAGACATGTGGGTCTAGTGCTCTCTACAGGACATCCTAAGAACTAACAATACAAACATTAAACATACAGACAGATGAGCATAGTTTATGGGTGTTACCAAACTTAATCAAAGGAAAATTCAGTTTTAAAGAACTAAATATAAATAAATAAATAAATAAAACATTCTTATGTAATTATGGTAGGTAAAAAAAAAAAAACATTTTACATTCATTAAAAGAACACTTGGCATACTTAAATATTGGTCACTTTTATCTTTTTTTTTTTTTTTACATATTTGTTGCCAATTTGATTTCCAGGTATGTCTGAACCTAAAGCATGTACCGTACATGCTTTGAGAGCTTGGGGAATGTGGAACAGGAAGCACTTAATCTTTTATCTTGTTTGGTGTGGAGCAAATGTAGGATTGTTTTAAATGAACTGAATTGACTATATGTGCATACAAACTCTTAACACCCTTTTATTGTGATAAGATTAAATATTTTATGAAGAATATTTCAATCCATTTTGGTAATGACAGTAGGTTTTTCAGGAAAGTGTTTACTTTGTTGAAAAGGTAAACATCTTGGAAAACAATTGGATCAGAAATGATATAATTACCATTCCAGGCTTAAACGTTCATCATTTTGATCACAACTCATCTAAAATCACTGATTCCAGCCACATAATAATGACATTTTCTACACATACAGACACACAAATGTCTGAAAAAATACTCAACGTTGTGTTTATCAGGTTTAGATCCCAGTAGAATGGCTCATATAGACAAAAATACAATATTAGTTATTTTTAAAGTCTTGAAAAGTTACCGTTGTCCCTCTGGACATTTATTTTGTCCCAACATACTTAAAAAAACTGAAGAATGTCCTTTCATTCCAACCACCATGCCTTTTGTATTCAATAATATTTTAGAAAGAGGAGTTATTGATCATTTTTAACATCCTCTGAGTGCTACAAATTCTTTTTTGTAATTCTGTTTTTTTTTTTGTTTGTTTGTGTTTTGTTTTTATTTTCATCGTGGGGTCCTCTTACTCACTAAGTACACCATCAAGGATAAGAGGTGCAATAGCTTTTCCACAAGGAGTATTAAAAAACATTTTTCAGAAAACTGTTTTGTTCTGCAGCATCAAAACCAAAACTGCAATGTCATAATTTCCATGAAATCAACGATTTCAAATGGACCATGACAATGCAAATTGGAAGAGAAGCTACAGGAGTGCAGACAGAGAGAACATAAATGTACAAACTAGTTCTGCAATTAAACAGACATGTGATAGTCAAAGCAGGTCCTCAACCGTGTTCTCATTCCAAGTAAGGACTGAAAAACTGAGTCAGTTTGAATCTAGATAGAAAATACAGATACTCAACTCTTATTGAAATTCATTTAAATTTAAGACAAATACAAATTCAGGCTTATTGTGATAAGCCTGAATATCACAATAAAAAGCTTATTACTTAAGCTTTTTATTAACTTAAAAAGCTTACGTAATGGAAGACATAAGGAACATATGCAGATCCAACTGCTTTTTATCTTTAAAGAGACCAGTTCTCAAGTATTGTTGATACACTACTAGCATTGGCGTTTCTAAACATTGTGTAGACTGGTTAGAAAACGACACAGTCACAGCAGTGTTCAGACTGACCATTTCTGCTCAATGAATCTCACATTAGAAGGTGGTGTCCTTCAAGGCTCAGTTTTAGGGCCACTTTTGTTCATTCTTTATATTAATAACATTAATAGTAACATCAACGATGTAAATTTTCATTTTTATGTCGCTGATACACTTATGTATAGCTCAGCATCTGCACCCAATTTATCTATAACTCAGTTGCAACAGGCTTTTAATATTGTGGAGGCTAATTTTAGAGTTTCAAAACTTGTTTTAAACTCAGAGATAACAAAGCTTAAGTTCCTCTCAAATTCAAAGTCAAAAGAAAAAGTCTCTCTTCTTAGAGATTTCTCATTCAGTCGTTAGCAAAAGTTGTTTGTTTTTTTAGAATTTTATCCAGCTTGTCATTTCGTACCAAACAGAGACTCGTGGATGCCACGTTCATGTCAGTGTTGATTATGGTAATGTATTTTGTATGCTACGCATCATCAAAGTCTTAAAATGTTGGACGCTGTTTACATGGAGCTTTAAGATTTAAATCAAATCTTAAAGGGCTAACTTACCATTTTCAAATCTACTTATCTGTCAGATGGTCAGACTGAGGTACCAATGGATTTTACTCTTTGAGGAAATCATTGGCCAAATGAAAAAAATTTCTGTCTTTGCTGCCAGAGTGCTATTTTATTAGTGTCAGGACAGAACTGGGAAGTAAAGCTTTTAAATCAATTGCTAATTAGTACGGGAATCAATTAGGATCTAAAGATTGAGAAGATGATTTCATTGAACAGTTTTAAAAGTCTCTAGAACAACAAGGAGACAGAAACGTCTCTGGCTGTATAGACGTTTTATGTAATTTGTTTTATTAGAGTTAAAGGTCAATACGTAAAATGTTTGAAAGGTTGAAATTGTCTTGTTCTTGTCTCAACAG
Organism: Poeciliopsis retropinna; assembly: GCA_010277075.1. NCBI lineage: Eukaryota > Metazoa > Chordata > Actinopteri > Cyprinodontiformes > Poeciliidae > Poeciliopsis > Poeciliopsis retropinna. Next base: position 20,707,136 of record VMRM01000010.1, read on the forward strand.
CCTAGGACACTGTTGTACACAAGATTGTTTTAATCTCAGTGAGGTTTTCTGTCATGGTTAAATAAAGGTTACAAAAAAAAAAGGATTTCAGAGAAAATTAAAGTGACATAGATAGCTGATAATCTTGTATCTTGAAACTTTCCCAAATTGCAGAATGTGAAAAAGAAATGTTAAATAGGTATTTAGCGCAAAAAATAAAAATGGCAAAGCATTGCATGTTTAAAGAAAAGGAATACCCTAAAAGGCAAATATATAGGGCCAATTGAAAAATCTATTTGTCTTAATTTAGAACCATCATGCCTCACAGTCAAGACAAAGAGCAAAAGTTAACCTGACTTTGTTCCTGTGTTGCTAAGAAAAGAAATTTGCTTTTAAGTCTTCATTTCTTAGCCAACTTTTCCACTCAGGTCAAGACTTTTTCCTGTTTTATGAAAGCTTCTATAATAACCTGGATGTTTTGAGCTCATGGAGCAGATATTTACTTTATGTACTCCACATGTCTGCTCTGCATTTCTTTGAGGCCGGTTCTTTGTTTTTGACACGCAACTCAATTTATCATGTCTTTACCTTTTTTAGCCATCAGTTTGTAACCGGGTTGCGCTCTGCAGTCTTTACTCGATATGGAAGTCCACAGTTTTATCATTACCTGTTTCATACTGTGTGAGAACAGTTCCAACTAAAGGGCTCGTTATCAAACCCACTTCCACAGAACTCTGTATGTTGCAATGCTATATTTGGTCTGGATGCTAAGGAAGGGGAGGAGACTGAAAACACATTCAATAGGATAAATTCACATGGAAACTGACAGAACATCACACTGGGAAATCCAGCAAGCGGTTCAGAAGACACCCCGCTGACTCAGCAGATCGGAATATCATCCCTCTGTGAGGACAAACTGAAAGAGTAAGGAGAATATTTTTAATGATTTTTACAGAACATTTGCTCTAGAACGATTGTACACCTTGAGTTGTACTCACAATTTCAGGCAGTAAAAATAATTCCAATTGGAATAACCTGCTCTTCGTTTTTTTGTCCAAATTTTTTGTCTCGTGTTCGCTGTCTTTCTTTCACGTGGCGTGAGGGTGTGACTACATTTCCTTTGATCTGATTTCCAAGCATGCATGTTGCTGACTCACACAGTTTTGTGTTTTCTATCAGTTTGAAGACATGGACTCCAATTGTCTCCAGATTCCTGCCTTGGGAAGACCTTTCTCCTTGGGAATGCTGTATGACGCTCGAAAGGATGAACTGATAACAGGTACAACTGTTTACATTTATAATAACTACTATGGATTTAAGTCCTATTTACGTACATAACTTCAGACAAAGAGAGAAGAAATTACTCATATTCTGACAATGAGTTTTAATTTCAATGGCTTTACAGACATCTTGTTGTTATTGACAGAATAGTATTATTATTATAACCCAGATAAGTAGAAACGCTGATCTGATCTGGATCTGATCTCTATTCACGAAATGAATATTTAAGGCAGTAATTTGTTAGAGTGCACAAGTGTACACTCCCAAACAACATTTTAGGATGAAATTATAAATATTTGGTATTCATGCTGCTGGACTATAATGAGGTTGTGAATGAAAAAAAAAGAAGAGATAGTTACTTACTCAAATTACTGAAAACTGAGTTGAAACCAAGCTGTTTGCTTCTTTGTCAAGCTTTAAAATTGTCTTGATATGAGTGTTTTCTGTAGACTGATGGGACACTGTCCCCGTGTGGCAAACGTGGCGTCATTGGTGATCCATCATCAGAAATATGAAAATTTGCAGGTTTTTGGATTTTGGTCATGAATTAATGTAAAAACACACAAATGTGTGAGACGCTGTTTATGTGCAGTTATTGGGTGAGCTGATCCCAATAACCCATCGCAGAACAGAAAGTTTATTTATGTGAGACATGATACTAACATTGATCTGTTTGGTCAGGGTGCAAAGATATTTCAGTGTCAGCTACCTCATGAGTCTGACCCTCAGCGTGTCATTTCAGTGCTGCATCTTTCATTGTACTTTTCACTCAGCAGAACTGAGTGAAAAGCACAACAGAAAGTGAGTGAAAATATTTTAAAACTGAGTCTAAGCTGTGAATTTAGCATTTTTCTAAAGAAAACACCTGGAAATTACTCCAAGAAATAGAGCCATTTAATGCATAGAAAATTATGTCAGTTTTTGAAACAGCAGGAAAGGGACAAAATTGACCTGCAGGTTTTCAACAAGATAAGGACTTGTTTGATGTACTGAATAGATCTGCCTGATTTAAGAAAAATATTGTCATTAACTGGCTTCTTTCCAACATACTAATGGTGCTTTTCATTTTCCCCAGGAATTTCACTATGGGATGAAAAGTTTCTGGATGATAAAAAAGAAACGAGCTCTAAACCCAGCAGTTCTTTTCAAGTTATTTCCTCTGATTCTCTTAAAGAAAAGACCACTCTCTTGGATGTTAAAGCTTCTCTAAAAGCAAGTTTCTTGAGTGGTCTGATTGAAGTTAGTGGCTCAGCCAACTACCTGAATGACAAGAAGAAATTTAAAAATCAGAGCAGAGTGACCCTTCAGTACAAGGCCACATCTCACTTGTCTCAATTGTTAATGACACAAAACGAAGCCTTGAGTGCTGGCATTTTCAGTGACAAAGTACAAAACATGGCCACACATGTAGTGACAGGCATTCAGTATGGCGCAAACGCTTTCTTTGTCTTTTACAGTGAGAAGCTAGAATCTTCTCAAGCTCAAGACTTCCAGGGAACCTTAGAGGGGGCAATAAATAAGATTCCTAAAATGAGTGTCGACGGAAAGATGTCCGTGCAATTGGGCGAAGAAGAAAAGTCCGTTCTGAAAAGCATCAATTGCCAGTTTTATGGAGACTTCCTCCTTGATAACCCAACAAGTTTTGAAGATGCACTCAAGACCTACCAAAATCTTTCGAAGATTCTTCGAGAAGATAAGAATAATTCTGTACCAGTGGAAGTGTTTCTGACACCACTGAAGAGATACAACTCCAATGCTCCTGCAGTAATGGGGGAAATCTGTGAAGGGCTAATCACTAAAGCACAAGATGTGTTTGAAGATCTGAGCCAATTTGACATAAGATGCAATGAAATTCTGGAGGACACAGCACTCAAGAACTTACCCCACATTTACAAGAGTGTGCTGAAATTTTCAGACCTTTGCAAAAAGTATGAAAAGCAACTCAGAGGTACCATTAAGGAAAAGTTTCCTTTGATCCGTGCAGGAAAAGAAAACGATAGTTCGGTTGAAAAACTGTTTGACGAACAAAACAAATCAGCATTCAGTCATGACAATTTAGACAAGTGGATGTCAGACAAAGAGGCAGAGGTAACTGCCCTCAAGATCTGTCTGGGTGCAATGGAGGGCATTAAAATCATCTCCAATGAGCACCAGCTGAAAGAAGAAATTTTTTCTCAAGATGTGGTCTACACTCTGTGTTTTACTTTCACTTCTCTGGAGCAGGCCATGGACCCTTACCTCGATCATTTGGAGAGTTCCCTTCATTCACACAATATGCCTAGCTTCAAGCAAGTTTCTGCACCTAAACAAGACCAGTGGTACCATTCAAACAGTTTGATTCATGAACTTAGGAGCAAAGCCCAAGATTTGCAAAACATGGCCAAAGGCCTGAAGGCCAATGCCAAATTCCATTTCCTTGTAGCCGCCAAGCAAAACCCCGAAATTCAAGGAGGAAGCATCTACCATTACAAGCAAGGCATACTGGTGTCCAAGAATTTTTCAAAGCCAGAAGTCCCAGAAGTGAAGACAATAAGAAACAAAGAAGACCTCATCTGGTGTAAGTAATATGTCTGCTTTCAGATTCAGTACACAAGTAAGAAAAATACTCTCGGTTAGAATTACAGCTACTTTGAAAATTAAATCTACCAGAGTAAACTTTTATTTGTATCATTCCCAAGGAGTGTTCAATCTTACCTCAGATAAGCTATCTGCAATATTCAACAAGATGTGACAAACTGTTTATTGGTGTTTAATTAACAGATTGTCCTTTTGTGTTTCCACCAGACACCTGTGATCTGACACTCGACCCAAACACAGCAAATAATTATCTCATTCTTTCAGAAGAAAACAAAAAGGCAGAATGTACATCAAAATGGGAGCAGTATCCTGGTCACCCAGAAAGGTTTGAAATACCTCAGGTTTTGTGTAAGGAAGGGCTGCATGGGCGCTGTTACTGGGAGGTGGAGTGGAGTGAGGCTTCTGACATCGGCATAGGTGTTGCATACAAATCATTTGAAAGGAGAGGATTGCGCTTTGGGAAGGAAGACAAGTCTTGGTATTTTGGCAAAGATTATGGGTTTGAGGCTTGGAACAACGGCAAATTATGGAGCGGCGAAGCTCCTGCTGGTGGCTGCAGAATCATTGGAGTGTATCTGGATTTGAAAGGTGGCACACTGTCTTTCTACAAGGTGTCATGTGACAAATTAGAGCACCTCTACACCTTTGAAACGACATTCACTGACCACGTTTATCCAGGTTTCTACATTTATCCAGCCAACAATTACTGCAGACTAAGTCCTGTCCATTAGCGTTGCAGTGGAGAAACAATCTGCCTAGTTTGGCTCTGAGAATCAGTGAAGGCATTTTTCTGTTCTTGGCCTCCACTTAAACCCTACATTGTTTAAAACCCCAATAGAGTAAGTTTGAGGCTAGCATTTTTCCAGTAGTTTGATGATTTATGATGATGAGCTCCTAGTCTTGGAGGTTGGAGGTTAGGTCATCACCCTAATCTATAGCTGCCTTCTCAGGTTCTGTCTGTTCAATTTGGAACCCCTGTCAGGCCACTCCAAAACAGCAATAATAGTTCTGGGTGGAAAAAAAAACAACAACATTTTGATAAAATCAAAAGATTGTGTCAAACCTAAATCTGCCATGGGGAAACATTATTTTGAGCTCAACTGTATCTTGTCAAATAGTCTTTAGAAGAATAACACATCATGTTATAACACATTGTTTTCTCATATATCAAGTTTTGCTTGCAGATCATATTATGGCACAGCTCATGAAATAAAACCACAGACAAGCACCATAAAAGTGCTGATTGTATTTAATCATTGTTTCTGTGGCCAACAGTGAAATGTGGTTCACTGCTAATTGTCAGCCATCAAATCAACAGATAAATAAGTAAGCTATACTTAATTTTTTAAAACATGTTAAAGTGAATGCTGAACTTGAAACCTTGGAATAGTTGTTAGACATTTGTCTTAGTTCTTTAAATCTAAATTTCCCTCTTATATTGTTGATGGTACTGGTTCAATGTTTATCGCAGATCATGACTAAAACACTTTATTCATTTTTTTTTTTTCTGTATAGAGTTTGTAACATTAGCTACAGATACAGATGAGCTGCTTTCACATAGGAAGCGAGGTACGCTTCGCACTACTGTAAGATCTAACCTAAGCATTTGTGATTAGGAAGCACATTTCTAGTTATTGACAAGTAAAAAGATCCACAAAATGGTAAAAACAGAATTTTATTTGATTTATTTTTTTAACCTTGTTTTCTAATACAACCATCTATCAAACATTTTCTTTGGTATCAGTGAGAAGCAATAGCTTCAAATGCTGGAGAAACAAGAACTGGATAACTTCAATTTTCTTTCTTAAATTTGGAGAAATGGGTTGTTTATGGTTGCAGTTTGCAGATATATCATCAGCCTTTGTGTGAAACTAATTTATTTTCTGGGCAACAGCGGTGATCTTTTCTTTATAAGATCTTTTACTAATTACTTTGGACCACTCAGGGTATTTGCAATAACACAGGACAGAAATCAGTTAGTTTGGAGGAAAACTTTTTGATGGAATTACAACATTGCAGAAGGTTAAATAACTTGACCGGTTACTATGTTGTCTGTGCAATTGTGGGGGATATGATGGGAGAAAATTAATGAAACCTGATGGACATGTATGTTAAGTTCCTCATCACATTTTCAATAAAGCAAAGCCCTGAGTTCTGATTCTGTTTCCAATTTGTTCTGCTCAATTAATGCACAATCAAACACAAAATGCAACTTATTTAAACTGAAGTTAATGTTTACTTTAAGTAGTTTGTAAGGCTGGACAACTTCCAGGGATTAAAGATTTTATTGTTTAGTCATAAGACTCTGTGGAAAACCCATGATGACTTTTACACACACACCCACACATATATATATATAATATATTATATATATAATATATATATATATATATATATATATATATATATATATATATATATATATATATATATATATATATATATATATATATATGTACGTACTTAGTACGTATTAAGTACGTACCAAAGTACGTATTAAGTATATATACGTATTAAGTATATGTGTGTGTGTGGGGTGTGTGTGTGTGTGTTTGTGTGTGTGTATATAGGTGTGTGGGTAAAAGTCATCATGGGTTTTATAAATTTTCAAAACGCGCTACGTCACACGTAATTTCCGGTAGGACGACTCTGGATTTTCCTTCCGGTGCAAATGGTGTAAGAATGGCGGACGGCGAGTAAGTATTAGTTGTGTTTTATATCTAAATCCATCCCGGGTTCTGTTTGTAGGTTTTCGTTGTTCTGTGGCCTCGGGAACAATGTTCGCCTGACTAAGTGCTGAAAAAGATCATTATTTATGACTAGATGATGATTAACATCAATAAATTTGGCTTGTAATTTTGAGCCGCACCATATGCCTCTCTGGTCACACATTTTTGTAAATATCGTGAGGAAAATAAAGTGATGTCTCTATATATTAGCTGTAATGTAGTCAAGACTAATGTTGCATAATTTGTGTCGCTCGGGTTGTGACCAGAAAATGTTGTTTTTGTTAAAACGGCTCCTCTGAATCTATTTATCCTAAAGGTTAAAAAAGCTCGAACTTCTGGACTTGAACGTTCAGATTAAAAATCATCTCAGACAATTTCAATGTTCCAGTTAAAAATCTTCACAAACCCAGACGGTTTAACTACATTGTTTTTCTTCCAGAGACTCATGAGCACAGTGTTGGTGAAAATGTTTTTTTGTTGTTGTTGTTGTTTTTTTGTTGTTGTTTTTTCTTGCAATCAAAACAAAACAAATTGTTTGTACTATTCGGAGATACTGAATCATCTTATATAGAGCTCTGCTTTAAAACTACATGATTTAGAATTACTCAATGTAATGGACACAATGTCTTATAAATCTGAAAGTAAGTTGTCTAGAACCTGTTCTGAACCATCCCACAATCATCATGTCCAGGTTTATGATGCATTTTCACAGCTACGATTATTTGTTAGCATCTAAGATGTGAATCTGGTTGAAATCTTAACCACTTTCTGTCAGGAACAGTGCAGATAAGCATTATACTAAAACTGTCGGCACAGAGATGATTTAAAGGTGCACATTTATGCAGGCAAAGTACAAACAAACTTACACAAACTTGCTGAGTTGGTACTTTGTGCTCAAGAAGCTGCTGTACAATAAAAATCTCAGATGACATCTACAGCAATCTATACCTATGAAAAACTAGATGCTGTCAATTTTCAGTGATCCAGAAGTTCAACAGGTCTGATGTTACCTTTGTTCAGCAGAGCTCCTCCGTTAGCTTCTTCGGTTTGAAAACCATCCAGAAAGTAGAGCAACTTTTTACTTTACGTTCTTCACACTTTGTCCAGGAGTTTTACTTCTCCAGCTCTCGTGCGCTGGTCTCTGCACCGCCTCTGTGTGCAGAGAGGGGACAAGGCTGAAAACCTCCTGCAAAGACCCGAGTGAAATTCCCAGAGTAACACGTTGACTATGAGGCTTTCAGACAACGTAATAATTTAGAGATGGTACAAATTGTCACGTAGTGCCAGTAATGCTACATGCCTAACTATACGTTAAGTTTCTCGGAAAGAAAGAAAAACGAGAGGGCTTGAATCGGAAAAGCAGTCTTCTAGCTAAAGAAATACGTTACGACAAGTTTATGTTGGATTAGCTCTACATTATGCTATGAACAAGCAAAGTTATACAAGTTATACAAAGTTATACTTGGTACACTGTCCCTCCACACCCACTACAAATATCAGACTATTTTAGTACAAAGCAAAAACTGGATATGATCACAAATCTAGAAATTCCACATAGAAGTTAGGCAGGTCTAACTTTACCTGCATCGGAGGTTCCTCCATCAGGCGCTCCTCTGGTTTGAAAACTTTCACCACTGTCTGGTTGTGCTTGGCTGCTGCTGTTGGAGGAGGAGGCCAATCAAATGACCGGAGCAGAAACATCAGCCAATAGAAACATGGCAAACATAAACTGATAGAGTGACGGGGAATACAGAACGTCTTGTTCTGTGTTTAACTTTTTTGTATTTTGATCATTCCAGGTCAAAGAAGGTGATCAAGCTGGTTCCAGAGTATCTTCTTAAGAAGAGGAAAACATACCAGGCCATCAAGGCCACTCAAGCTAAACTTGCGCTCCTAGAGAAAAGAAAGGTGAGTGGAAAGATGACTCTGTTTTCTGGCATAAAGGAGCTATATCAGGGTTTGAATTTAGCAAAATCATGTATGTATCTCAACAGAGACGAGCCCATAGACTAATAAACAGCAAATTATATAAACGTCTCCTCCATTACTACTCTGCGATTAGAGGCTGGTTGAAAAATGAGTTGACGTTGGTGTAAATATTGGACGACATCCTTCTCCTTTCCACCGCTGTACCACTCACCTGCATGGTTCTGTTTCCCAGGTAACGAAAGGCAAACCACTCAAGTTCAAGCGTTTGGAGGATTTCTTGAAGGAAAGCCACAAAAAGCACCGAGATGAGACGCGCCTCCGAAGGAACGAGCTCAGGCCCCCGGCCCCTCTGCCGCCCGAAAAAAACAAGCTGGCTTTTGCTATGCGCATCAGAGAGTAAGTTATTATAGTTAACTACAACAAGCAAAATAACAAAAACTGAACTGAAATAAATAAAAACGGTAATTAATGGGGGGACAAAACAGGAAGTTATAAAACTGAAACATACTGAAATTGTAGCTACAACATCCTTTATTCATGTTTACACTGGTTCTCAAAATGGCGACGGCAAAGGTTTGGAGAAAAAAAGTCCAGCGTCAGTTGGTTGTTCAACAATAATTGAAAACAGTATTTTCTCTTTAGCATTCATTACTCAGTCATTTTATACATAATCACAATACTTTGACTGTTTTGAATTCTGTACCTAAAAGTATAAAAAAGCTAAAACTTCTACTACAACTAATAAAAACTAAATATTTAACCAATAAAAATTATAGAGCACACTCTCAAAACTAGTTAAAGTTAACTGAGTTAGAAAAACAAAAAGTCACAACAAAATGAAACTAAACTACAATGAAAAACTCTAAACTGTTCTATAGAAGTTGAGACTATATTTAATTTGACGTCTAGTTTAGGTCTAAAAATGTAGGGGGAAAAAAAGCCCCGTACCTACCTGGATAGTTGTGCTCCTGCCGGTTCGTACTTCCTGCTTTACCTTTTGTCGCTAAACGGTCATGTGATTCTGATGGCAGCCAATGGGAACCGCTGCAGTCTTCATGCGGGCGCCGCCATCTGCATGTTATCTTGATCGTACTCATGACATGCTGGAGGATCATATCATGTCTTGTTTTGTCTGACAACACTAGCGTCCGTTCACCCCGCCACCAGGTAATGGTCATCACACTTCTGACTAACCGACAGCGTTGGCTTTGTTCGGACGTGTGAGCAAACACAATCAGATCAACGTCAGCAAACTGCTGCTGCTTCTGCTTTTTGATGATAGAGACAGGAACCATCGCTCTGTGGGATTAAATAGTCTAAATGGTCGCTCCGTCTTCAGGTCCTGGCTTGGATCTGGGCTGCTGAGGAAGGAAAATCATTCTGGACACCAATACAAATCCTCCACTATCACATCTATGCAAATAAGCACATATTTGCATATCCTACTACTTACTATAGAACAATGTCAGACACAGTGCTTATGACTTAAGCTTATAATACCATAAATACTGAAACATATCTGATTTAGCCCAACATTCTCAGCTGTTAGAAATAAGGACATTAGTTATTTCAAAGTGAAAGTTTCAGTTCTTCTTCCTGTTGTCAGTCAGTCTGACCATCCTGTTTAGGATACAGAACAAAGAGTTAATTTGCTGAAATATTCATAAAGTTGTATCTTTAACTGGAGCAGCAGAACACGACTTCTGTTGGTCTTACTATCGAAATAATCATCACAGTTTGAATAGTTGCTTCAAAGGACCATATCATGGTTCCTGGTAAGAACTGTACAATGTTTCAAACAGAGCCATCTACTGAACCGGATATCTATTCCTGATTCACTTTAAATTTTTAAATTCAACTTTCTGACCTGGTTGTCTGATCTTTACTGGAGCGTTCCGGAATCAAATGCCAGTCAACTGAATGAGACAGATGCAAACCAGCAGGAAGGACAGAAACCAAAACCTAAAGAATCAGATTCAGCTTTGCTCATCGCCCAGCCTGGAGTCCTGTCACAGCCACCACAGCCACTCCCACAGCTGCTCCACTAACACAGTGGGAACACGGCTTTGCTATACACTAAAGTCTCTCTCTCACTCCTTTTCTCTCTCTTTTGTGTTCAGAGCCCCGCCCCTTATGCTACCTGTGTGCACAGCTCTCTCAATAACAACAAAAAACCAACCATTGAGGACACATCACTACTTCTTTCTACTGTTTGTTTGATCGCCCACTAAAATCTACTCTGCACTGCAGACTTGATCTGGTTTGTGATATGAAAAGATATTCAGAATGTTGCCCACGAAGTGAGAGGAGACTAAACTTTGTCAGTCTGTTAAACCGGCTTTTTAAATTTAATTTGAATATGCAGATTAAATGAGACACAGTAGGGATTAAAAACCATGGTTTTGGTTCTGGTGTTTGTTAAATTACGACTAGGCTGCTGTAATTGCAGTCTGCCACTAGATGTCACCATGGTAAAGCTTTGACTCATTTTTAGAATATAAACAAATGTATGGTCATCCATCACTAGTTAAAAGTTCAGGCATCTTTCGTCCTTTGCTGCCATCTGGTGGATGGAGGGCGTGTCAACTTGCAAAAGGAAAGCTGTCAATTTTATATTTCTATTTTATATATATTGGCTTTTTTTAAACTAAATGCATCAGTACTGCTGTCATTTTTGCGCTAAAAACATGAACTCAAATCTACATTTTACTAAACTTTACTCTCTTCGTGATTAAAATCAGCTTAATGTTCTAATCCTGTAAATTCATATATAAATAGGGATAATCTTTAATTCTCGTTGTCTCTGGAATGCTATACTGCTTGCCCGATGAACGATCCTGCTGTACGTTTTTCTCCTTTGGGTTACAAAAATGAAAATCTGCAGGTCAGACATGGCTTAAGTTATATTCCATATGAGTTGCACTCAAATCCAAATTAAGAGGTGTTAAGAAGTCTTGCGTTTAACTCCTTCAAACGTAAAGAAACTCTGTCTATTGATCTGAACAGTGGCTGTGGACAGAGACATCTTTATTATTTGGAAACCTATAACTCCTGCATTCTTTTATGCCTTCTATTAAATCCCTGCTGTTGTGTCCTGTTAGGATCAAAGGTGTCAGCCCCAAAGTGATGAAGGTGATCCAGATGATGAGGCTGAGGAAGATCTTCAGCGGGACCTTCATTAAGATAAACAAGACCTCCATGGAGATGATGAAGATGGTGGAGCCGTATGTGGCCTGGGGGTGAGTCTTCCCGGCCGCTGCGCTGTGACCTGGTTTTCGTCGGGGTTTCCATCTGGGTCAGAGTGAACACTGGTGAAACCTTTCCAACAGGTTCCCCAACTTGAAGTCGGTCCGCGAGCTGATTCTGAAGAGAGGCCAGACCAGGATCGGCAAGAGGAGGGTTCCCCTCACTGACAACGCCCTCATCGAGGAGCATATGGGTACGGCTCAGCTGTCACTTCCCTATTGACCGGTTCTGTCCTAGGAAAGCGTGATACATCAGCATTAACATCGCTGTCAGTCTGCATTGGTCATATTTTAACGTCACTGGCCTATAAGTGAAACTGGACCACTTTTAACAACCGATTGCAGTTTGCGGAGGAAGAGGGTTTCAGTCATTTTATATTTGTTTGGTCATGTGACAGTAGCTGCATTTTCATTGACCATATAATCGCCCAATTTCACATTTTGAAAATACGTTTGCTCAATGAAAACATGGCACTTACAAGAAAAATCGATGTAGAGTTTGGTCGCTGCGATGAGGTGGCTTTTCATCTGCATCAAAATTAGTTTTCACAAAACTGCATTGGAAACACTTTTTTCATCACACAAGTCACATGGTCAACAACCGGCTGTTGACATTGGTGCAACCACCAAAGAAGAAGAAGAAGATGACGTTGACAGGAAGTAGTTGAAGGATGATGCCATGGCATGTTTCTGTTTAGCAATTTATTGCTAAAATCGCAATAAATCACGATTTTAATTGCTTTTCTTATTTAATGGAAACACCTCAATTGCAAAATTGTGTTTTTTCTACATTAGCGTAATATTGACAAAGTTCTACATACATTAGGAATGGAAACGCAGCAAGAATGGTGGTTCTGTGCAGGATTGCAAGGAGTTTAACTGAAATATAGAAGCATTATCAGCACTGTGGTTGTTTTTCTCATGGTGTCAGAAGTGTAGGGGGAAGCATTTGTCAGTAAATATTGGCCATAAGAGCAATAATATGGGCTCTCTATATTGGTCCAAATGTTGAGATCTGTCCATCCTTAATCCTTCTCTTCATATATTCTCCTGTTGTGTTCTATAAAATAAAACAAGCTCTGGCTACCCTTAAAGTTCTCACTTTCAAGTATTGATGCTCTTTCTGCAAAACCCCCAGCATAGATCCACCATTCCAATGTTTCAATCCTCACCCACTTCCCTCTTCCTCCTTTAGGTAAAACTGGCATCATCTGCCTGGAGGACCTGATCCACGAAATCTACTCAGTCGGCAAGAGCTTCCGAGCTGCCAACAACTTCCTGTTGCCTTTTAGGCTGTCTGTGCCGCGCCACGCCGCCAGGGATAAAGCCGGACTGCTGAAGGACTTGGGGAACCCTGGCTTCAGAGCCACAGACATCAACTCCATCATCAGACTGCTCAACTAACAAACGCGCACGAGAAGTCGGACACTGAGCTCCACCTTAAAGGAAGGCCACGTTTGTCGTAGAGCAAATGTCAAGAGATGGAGAGAGTATTTCTCGGGTCGGGATTTTGATCCTGCGTCTGTTTCCTGGTGTTCGCTCTGCAGCAGCCTGGGAGATAACCCAGTCATGTAAAATAAGAACTTTTGCTTTATTCGTGTTCCAGAGAACAAAAATATAAGGCAAAAGAGTTCAGTGGAAAATGGAGACTTTATTATGAACACAGAAACATTCCTCAGTTTGTCAGAGGAGTTTTGTCTGTATTAGATCCAATAAATCAGTCAGGTTCATGACTCTTTACAAACATGTTTACTGTGTTAAGCTGTTTGTATTTTGGTTACACAGTCAATGTAATTTACTGCTAATACAGATTAATTTTCATTAAAAAAATGACTATACACACATTACAGTATCATTGTGCGGAAAATGTTGGAAGGTTTTTTTTATTCTGATCACTTAAAAATTTTCAAGTAATTTTATATCAAAACGACACAAATCTGAATATTAAAGGGACAGTATTCTGGGTTTTATATTTTGACGTTTTATAACATAATCAAGTAACTAAACCTCCAGTTGATATGAAGACGATATATTAAACATGACTTAAGAAGTATTACTCCCTAACTTAATGCCTTGAAATTGGGCATCTGTCTCTTTAAAAACTGCTCTTCCTGAAAGTCTGCCTTCAGGAAGTCCTCACAACATGGCTCCTCTATTAATCCTTTAACAATGTTTTTACCAGTGTTTCCCTGAGAGGTAGCTGGTATAAAGGTGTTTGCTAATTGTTTCTGGCTAGTCTGAAGGAGCTGAGTGGGAGAGTCGTGGAGGAAGGCTACTCTGCAAGGCGGAGGCTTGGAAGCTGCACTTCCAAGGAGGAACTTTGTCCTTGAAGACACTTCAAGAAGTTTTGCACAATTGAATGGCTGCCATGGAAGATTAAAGAATTTCTCAAGCATGCATGAATGTATGGAGCCTCATAGGGGACAAGGAAGATTTTTGTTTTTTTTTTCTTTTGCATTCTCTCGCAATAATGTACTGATCAGTTCATGTGCACCATTGAATACCGTAAGCCTTTCTGACGGTGGCCATTGCACTTTCTGCTATAATATAAGGCTTTTGTGAGTTTTTTTATATTTGTTAATATCTTGTGAAATATGTGAAGTTTTAGATCTTTTTTCTTTAGGATAGAAATGCACCACAAACCTATGATATAAACAGAAACTTTCCATAAGAAGGAAAGAAATAAAATTTGGACTATTTCTGAGTAATTATCACGGGGTAATAAGTTAACTGACAGTTTTGATTGTGACTCTGTTGTTCTGGTCTGAATGGTTTAAAGGGATGTTTTCATGTGCAGTTCCATCTCAACCTTACACAGATAAACATGCAGCGAATCAATCGATTTTCAATCAGTTTTTTTTTGCACCAAAGAGTTAACTGAGATTCTTTAAATGTGTACATATTTGAAATTTTAAATAGACATTTGTGACTGTATACAAATTGCAGTAAGAATATTGTGAGGGGCTCCGTATGAATGAGCTACGTTTGTATGAATAAAGTATTTACCTAAAACGGCTATAAGACTGACATCAGAAGCATGTCCACATTGTCCATGAAACACCTTGAAACTAGGATTCTGTCTTTTTTAAGAAGCTCCTGCTCTTTACAACACTCTGCCTTCAGGAAGTCATCACAACTATTAAATCTTTACAGTGCAACTAACCACCAAATCAACTTTTTGTTTTTTGCTGTCCTGATAATGTAAACGGAGACTGGTGATCTGGAAAAAAAAGTCTAATTCTTCTGCCTGCTCCCTGTGAACCTACTTCCATCTGCAGAAATGCTCAGCTCCCTGTCAGATACGACCAGTCAGAACCAGGAGGCGGGTCTTAGCGCTGTCAATCACATGTTCAGACTAATTAGTAAAGCCACTGATTAAGAGCGAGGTTAAACAAAAACTGCTCAATGGGCAACCGTTTCTCTGCCATTAGCACAGTGAGCAGCGTATACCCGAGGATTATTAACAGCAACAAGACCCTCCTCCTGACTCTGAGTGTTTCATTTCTGGTCTGGATGGTGTATTTCTGACAGAAGGACCACAGAGAAGAAGCAGAAGAGCTAGATTTTTATTTTAAAACAAATTATCTGTCTCATGTTGTACTGCAATAACTTTGTGTCTGTTTCATCAAATATGTAAAAATAAAAAAATGATAATATTAAAAGTTACATATTTTAGCTATAGCACGGATTACTTTTGTCCATCATACTTCCATTGATTTGTTTCCTTATCAATCCATTTGTTTATTCATACTCCAATAATATGTATCTTTTTCCAATTCTGTGGTTTTAAAGCCTGCCTTCTGTACACATAGTAACTTTGAATTTCATTGATAATTCTGAACTTCTGCATTAATGGCTTAAAACTGACAGTAAATTAATTAAGAACTCTTAAATGCCATAATACAAGGAGGTGTGTGGAATTTGGACATTTTACAAAGACGCTTTTTAAAAATTCGCTGTAACACAGACCGCTACAGGAGCTCTTTCCTTACCACATCCATCATCATCTCCAATAACTCTTTGAAGAATTTTTTAATTAATATGAGCTACAACACACTTAATTTTCCTTTGGGATAAAAAAAAAAAAAGTATATATTTTTGAATTTGAATGGAATAATAATAGGATCTTAAAGCTGTTTTATATATGAGTCACAACCTGTGCACATATTGTACGTTTTGACAGCCTCGTCATCAGCCTGGCGTATACATTTGTTGAATCGTGTGTCACCAACCCGAGGAGGCGGAGGAGAGGAGAATAATGTGGTTGCGAGCACTGGGAGTCGCCGGGGACGGAGGTCCCTGATGTGTTTTCTCGCTTCCTGCGCCAGCTGGACTAGGCGGCGGATATCCCCGACAAAATGCTTGGGACGTAAAAGATGAGCAGGTAAGGACGCTTATATGATGGCGCAGCAGCTGGCACTAAATGTACCGCCACAGCTGGGGTAATTAGTCACCATGGTGACGACATCCCTCCTACCCTCTGCAAATCTACGTCATTTAGATACTAATACCTGCTCTGTTTTTACCTAACCTGGCAGTCGTTCCGACTGTCAAGCGGCTTGCCCTACTCCAAGTAGACAAAAATCTATGTTAATTTGAGGCCGCCAGAGCACGTGTTGTGTTGCCTTCACGCGTGTCGTAAAGATTGGAATTAACGATTCGGATGAGCAAAGCAGAACAATGACGGAGAATCATGAAGGTGTTTGAAACCGTGTTGATCTCTTTCGGAAAACGACTGCCACCGATCATGTAAGACATACATTCCCGATGTAAAGTCACCTTTTTTGCATTCATAATTGCATAATGGATGTAGGACTTTCTTAGCAAGCGTGTTGCTTAATTTTTCTAAGGTGTTTTTAAACCACCACGACTCCAATAATCAAAACCGAGCATAAACTCGCATAGCCAAACGCAACATGAAGTTATTTCTCTGATTAGAGTTGTAAGCTGCAGTTTACGAGTCGTACCTGAAAGCAGCACGCGTCAAGGATAAAGGACGGTCCACGAGTACTCCGGAGCGGCGCTTATTTATGTAGGTGTTGAAGAGAGGGCAGAGGTAAGACTTTACCGATAAGCATTACTTACTGAACGTACTTAAAAATTTAAAACGAACTAAAATTGTATGTAGCCTATTGTATCTTAACCGGTGACTTGAATGTAGCCGGTTGATTAAAATCACTCTGGCGTACGAGGCAGAATGGTTATTGAGTAATACCATGTGGCTGCTAGCGAACAGATGAGCACACTTTTTTGTTTTAATAGGTGTTTTTTTTCCATGGGTCTGAGTCTGTTTAACAGTTGCCTATTAGCGAAAAGCCCAACACCGGCCCAGGGGTAGCTTTTTGACGAACGGAAGCCGGCGTGGCTGAAATGAATTACCGAGCGCGTGGGGTCTAATTATGCAGTCTGGATCTGCTATGTCAGAGTTTAATACTTAAAGAAGACAGTACTATATGAAACATGTTGTTATTGGCTGGAATAGTATTTACATAGCTGTAGTCAGAAACCTGATTTAAGTTTAAGTTTTGTACACTTGTATTTCGAGAGGCGTCTATATATATATATATATATATATATATAATTTTTTTTATTTATTTTTTGTTTGTGTGCATTTTTATATATATATATATTTATTTATTATTTTTTTTAGCATTGCTCATTGGATTTTGACCAGTAGCTCCACACAAATGTTTGCTTTTTGGGTTCATTACTTGGTGGGCTTCTGATTGGCTGAGTTGTTTAGCGCACACTTTCTATTTTTCTTTTTCAGAATTGTATATTGTCTTGCAAAAACAAATCTTACCTTTATATCAGCATCTAACTGGGGATTGTCCTTGGCCAGACTGACAAGACAGACTAGGTGCTGCAACACGTGGTTGCAGCACTAAGCATTGTTTTTGGCTTCAGAGCGTATGGACAATAATAATTTTAATTCATTGTCTTCTTGCTTCCATAATATTTAAGTGGAAAAGTAACAGCCAGGTGTTGCTGGAAAACAGAAATTCGTCACACATGGTAAATATTTAACACAGTTGTTAATTTTCCCAGAACTTTATGTTCCTGCCAGTTTAACCCCAGACCAGATCAGACCATGCCTCAGCTGTAAACCTGCAAAAAAAAAAAAAAAAAAAATCCCAGAGGTCTATCTCATTTTCACTTAAATGTTGCAGGAAAGGATTTTCAAAAAAACACTGAACAAGTACAGCTTGTTTGCATGGTTGCATATAAATGAATTGTGTACATTTTGGAATGATGTCCATTGGACAAATGATACCAAAGTAAAGCTATTTGGTTCTCATGGACAAACCCAAACACAGCAGCTTAGCAGCAGACCAGCTGTTGAGCACGGTGGTGGGAAGTGATGATCGGGGCTCGTCTTG
The DNA here is from genome assembly GCA_010277075.1 of Poeciliopsis retropinna. Taxonomy (NCBI): domain Eukaryota; kingdom Metazoa; phylum Chordata; class Actinopteri; order Cyprinodontiformes; family Poeciliidae; genus Poeciliopsis; species Poeciliopsis retropinna. Next base: position 20,725,256 of record VMRM01000010.1, read on the forward strand.
GCTGGGCACCTTGAGCTTTTCTCTAAACTGAAGCACTTTAGAGCATTGTTTTCCAACGCTGGTCGTCGAGGCACACTGCCCTAGAGGTTTTGGATGTTTCCCTTCTTTACTACACCTGATTCAGCTGATTGCAAACAACTGTCAATTGAAATTATCTGGGCTGAAGCAAGAAAACACCTGGGGGTGAAAAGATTGGATTTAGGTTGCTGGATATGGGTCTCATCTGACCTCAAGAATATCTAATTTGGGTGTCATATTCACCCCCCTTTTTTTTATTTATTTTTTTATCTTTTGTCCAGCAGTGTGCCACTTGAAATTGTGAGGCTCAACCACCAGTGAAAAAACCGGTGATGAGTATCTGAAATGTGTGGCTGTATTTGGGTTCCCAGAAACATGTGGAAGGTATTGCTCCTCAGGTAATCTTAAAACAAGGCCAGGCTGACCTTGGATGAGTCATGGTCTACTAATCATTAGCCACAAAATTCCAATCCACTATCCTATCATCTGCTGTTATGTTACCAATTATCACCGAAGACTACGGCAATGTTCAGGGTCATTTTTTGCTTAGCTTTATCAGAACGTGACAGAGAGCATTTGCTTTATAGCTCACAAAACTCTTAAAGCAATCATATCACATGAAGCAGAAGAACCAGCTCAATGTTTCATTTGCCACAGGGCTCTTTTGTCTTTTATTGTTCTTGACAGACTTTCTGATTGGTTCTAAATATGCAGCATCATGGCTCACAGTCTGCTGTTAGAACTTTACCACACAAGCCGGGCAACAGATGGCTGTTTAATGATTAATCTCATTACTGGGCCTTTAGGGTTGATCAAACACAACCAATCGAACCAGTTGGTGGCACAGATTCCAGAGGTGACTGCCAACCAGCCAACCAGTGTGCAAACAATCATTGTCATCTTTTAAAGGGCTGGTGGTATTCTGTGGAAATGCCTTTGACCTGTCCATAATTTTATGTCATTCCCTCACTAAAAATGCTTGTGGAGTGTTGCCTTGATTATTTCATGCATGTATGAAACAATCATACATTGTGATGTCCTGCAGGTGGAGTTTCAGAAGGAGCAGGAGTGTTTCAAGAGGCAGAGGCCCAATTTCAAAGCATTATATTTCAAGTCAAATAATTTCTTCTTGTCATATTCGATAGATGCAGCATTTTTATAACAACTGAAGATATAATGTTACTTGATTGCACCTTTTTCTATTGCAATGGTACAACTTTAAGTTTGATCCAGAGTTACGCTTATCACAAGCTTCATGTAATATTTCATTGTAGAATCAGTTCAATTAGTTTTTAATTCTCTCTTGTGACTGAGCGCATGGGGTCTAATTACAAACACTGGTTTGGTTTGCACAGATTTTCCCTCCAGTCTTGACTTTACCTGATCAGTTTTGTGTTTGACAGTAAGCAGACACTGAATTATGAAGGAATCAACCCAAATACAAGGACCTGTTCATCCTTAACATGACAGAATGAGAGAACAGATTTCTTTCTTTTTCTTTTTTTTTTTTTTTTTTAAATTCATCCTTTTGGTTAGGTCTTTATTTCTTCAGCTAGTCTTTTTAAAAAAAATGTACATTAAAGATAACGAATTTGAAGAAAATTGCCTCCTACTGAGAAATACGCTTGAAAATGTGTATCCAATTTTATCTGAAGTGAATGAGGAACTACCTAAAGTGTGAAAATTCTGTAAATGATGGCCCAAAATGATGTAAAGGTTGGAAAGGAGAAGAACATATGAAGACGAAACATTTGTTCTGTTCTACCAATTTTCTCTTCTGGATTGATTTGGGACTTATTGTATTGTGGCTGAGAAGTGTTGATTGTGTCTTTGTTTTCACCAATGGGGAGAAGAATTAAAAACAATAAAAATAAAGTTGCCTCCTACACGTGATCCTCAAACGACTATCTGACTTACCTTAAAGAAGTGGACGATTAAATAAGTACATAGCGTAAACTATTTACAGTAGATGCAGTATCTGAAAGATTGGTTCTTAAAAGGTCAAGTTTCCTGATTTTAGAAACTCTTAAGACTGAGCTCTGCTGGTTTTAAAAGAACTGGGTAGAAAATCATTTGAAGTTGATGTTATTGAGAAATGAATTAAAATGTAGAACTTTCAGATTGTCAGCATAGAACACTACATGTACAGCCTGGTGGCAGCTCTGCCTTACAGCATGCTGATTCATCAGTGAAAGCTTATATTTAGAAAACCTTAAGTAGTGGCCTTAAAAGTATCCACTCCTGAGATGTTTTACCCTTATTCCTTTAATTAATCAGTCATGATCAACATTTTTGATCCTTAATCTCAAAGTGAAAATGTAATTTCTTCATAAAAAGACGATGACAAAAAATAAGTAACCTAAAATAAGTGACTGCATAAATATTCATCTTTTGAAGTGACTGACCTAATTCAGAGGTCCATTCACTGGTTAACCACTATTCCTGGATTCTATTACAGCATGAAGATGAAAGAACACTCCAGACAAATACACTATAAATAATATACTGTGCTGTAAACAGTTGGTTGTTATCCTTGCCAATTAGTTTTTTCTAGTTCTGCAAGGTTTTAGTTTTGTTTCTGAGGTTTCCTGGATTCACCTGGAGTTTTATTAAAAAGAAAAATCTGACAATCCACTGAACTATTTTTGCACATTAAAAAAAGCTATATAGGTAGATTGTTGCTCACCTTTTGTCCACTAGAGTTTTTGAGTGCGCCCACACACACACAATGCATTACATAAATTGTTTGATCTGTGTTGAGTCTGATGGGATGGAGTGGAGTGGATACGTGTGGTTTGCCTTGAACTCATATAAAGGCTCTGAACAAAGCCCTGACCTCATTCAGCACTCTGCGTCCAGCTGCACACCTTCTCGCTCCCCCTGATGAGAAGGGGAGCATTACAAGGAAGCTTCCACCAGCACAGAGCAACTCTGTTCACACACTGAATTCCCTGTTGCCGGGAAACAATACTGATGGCCGCAGCTTTAAGAACGTTGTTGTTTTACGATAGTGGCATTTACATGCCTGATTTTTTTTTTTTTTGTTTTTTTCTCAGGAAAAAGAAATGCTAATATCACAAGAATTTCTAAGTAAAAAAAAAAAGAAAATTAAATCACTGTGCGAGAACTCAGAACTCCCTCATGTTTTTAAATTGAAATAAATGAACATTTATGTATACAGTATTGAATCTGGGTTTCTACCTTCATAGTGAGCTGATGGAGCACTTCCTTTTTTAACACCGTTCCTTTAGTACATGTGTAGTAATGAAACGGCTCTCTGGCTAAGTGGGCTTCAGCTAACTAGTGCAGAATCTAATGGTTTATAGCATTAATAACGCTCTATTCATAAGAAGTAGTGGGGTTACTTTAGCGTTACACACAGATGCATTGCCTTGTACTGTATTTCATTCAGTCAGAACTTGCTCTATCAGACAGTAGAGGCAGTGTAATAAATCTGAACCCTTTGAAAGGTCAGCACAGCGGCGCTCTGAGGTCTAGCTGTCCAGGTCATTACTGTGACACCTTAGTCTGCTGCACTGCTTGATGCATTCACAGAAACGTTTTCAAGAACAGGAAACTGTTAGTCAGACCATTATGTGTTTGGTGAAAATCTAGCCACAGTTGAGTCTGCAGTGAATTATTTTCTCAAGACATTTTTTTTTTTATGCTGGATTTTATTTGGTACAAGTCACAGCAACTAAAAGTTGAATACATCAGAATGTTTGTGTGGGCTGAAAGGGCTTTTTAAGCAAAGGAGATTAATATTAAGAATAATTGCAGACATAGGTTTTTGTCTCAAATGTAAAATGTAGCATGTATGTATAATTAGTACAAATTGGCTTAATTACTGTGAAGTATGTTATTTCGGCAAATGACTTTTTTTTTTTCAGTCTGTATATGCTAACAATTATTGATTTATTACATTAGTTGGCAAATATTTCAACAATTCATTCATCACACTTAATCCAATTGTTTCAGCCCTAATTTCATGCATTAAAAACAATATCTTCATCTTCAAATAATGGCCTAATTTATTATTTGACAAAAGTGATTTATTTGGCATGAAAGAGATGATATATTTATATTTTTCCCCTGTCTTTTTTTGGCCAATGACTAAATTTGACCGCTTTGTTCTTTGTGAGAAACCTGACAAATCACTAGCGAATCAAAGACTTACATTTCAGACTTATTTCCTCTACTACTGGTTCAGATTGATCCTTTGAAGATAACTTCAGGGTAGAAGAAAAATCCTTTGTTCTAACAGTAGGGATGAGGAATATACTTACAGTCAAGTAAATCAGAGATAATTAGCCAAAGTAAGTGGGATTTACTGCAGTCATGTCCAGTGCTTGATCAAGCTAGGAGAGAGTATTATTGAGTCAGGCCTGTCGGCAGACTGCAGTAACGGTGTTTGATGGGCTTTCATGAGGATTTAATCTCAGTCTTGCCTTCATAATTGGAAATCTTGAGTTTTTTTGTTTTGTTTTTCTACAGAAACAGTTTTCTAACAGAAGTGGAAAAAACAGAAATAATGTCAGAATCTCAAATTTGCAAGAGTTAACTGTCATAGACGGCTGCTCAATGACCAGCATGTGAAAAACCTTCAGGGATCACTTTAAAGGCTGTTGGTCTGTCTGTGGGAACGGAGACCTTATGTGGGAGCAGAGCACATTCTTGCACGGATTTCCACACATTTTTGTTTCAATCAATGGACTTCAGAGTCGTTTAACTCAGAATGAAGTCTCACCATTTTATCTTTATCACACTTTGATCTGGACTGGATTACTATTCCCTATAAGGGTGCACAACCACAAATGGATGATCATTGCAATATCAGTATCCGTCCCTCAATCCATTTTCTGTACACCTTTGTTCCTAGTGGGGCTGGGAGGGGTTTCAACGAACAGTTCGGGCGAGAGGCGGTGTCACCCTGGACAGATCGCCAGTCTGTCGCAGACAATATCAGTATGTCTAATATATTCAAATTGCTATGAACTTTAATTTTATATGTTATTGTAATATTTAGCAAGTTGGGCAAAGTGTCAGCAATAGATGATCACACCAGACCCTGACAGGCCAAAAGCCCTGTGTAATACTCAATACCTGTGTCAGGTATTGAGTGTTACCTGGCGCAATAAAAAAAAAATCATGCACAATAAATTGTCCCAGAAGTTATTGCGATAAATTATATTATTGTTTTGAAACCTTTTTCCAGTAATATAATGGAAATAGCATTAGAGTGCAGAAATGCATTCTTAATGGCTAGTAAACTTTAAATTCTAATGAACAAGTAATACTGGAACTGGAAGACATTTTAAATATCCAAAATAAACAAAACAAAACAACAAATAAAATGTGACGGTGAAGACCTGCTTCACTTTATCTGAAAGGATGAAGGAAGTAATGGGTGAGTTTTCTCACCACTATCAGCTGTGACTCCTGTCTCACAACCCTGTTGTTCCTGATCTGGAGTATCCAGTAAGACCTGTTGAGAATAAGCTGTGGAAGAATGAGCTCTTTGACCCCAAGCTCAGCATGGAGTGAAAAACGATCAGTCTCAGTTGTTGACCAAAGAAAATCACCTGAAGTGAGTTCCGTGAAAACACAGTTATGTCTCTTAATTAAACATATAGCTGGACTCTGTTTGGTTTTGTTGCAACCACTGCTTCCCAAAAGAAACAAGAAGGTGATGTCTAAAGGCTATCATCCATACTGAATGGCCTGTAAAAACATTGACTCGCATGCTTTATAAAGTAGAGGGGAACACTGACATCATGTCCATGTCGTCCACATGTTCCACTGTGTCCTGCAGGCTGAGTTTATGGGTAGATGCATTCATTCAATAGGTTTCCTAGTACGTATTGGGCTCCACTGAGAGACAGCAGCCCTTTCTGTCCAGAATTTGACCTCATAATCAGCATTGCTATATCCTGTGAAAATGAGCTCTAGACAGATCATGTCATGTAAAGGTGTAAAGAAAGCAGAGCAACACATAGAAACTTCAGTTCAGTGATTTCTACCATGTGTTCTTAAGGTGATTATTTATTTTTTGTTCTCTCCCTCCTGCCACTTTAAAAGATGCAACCATTATAGAAATGTCAAGCCATAGTTCAAACTTTAACTGCTCCTCCTGGCTGCTAAAGATTGACCCATTGTCCCAGAAACAACTGTTGCGAAATATGTCTGTCATTATACTCGTTTTAGGACAATAATGGTATTTGCACACTTGCTAAACCGGTAGTTTTGGTTCAACCTGGGGGCAAAACCAAACTCCTGGCTGCTAAAGATTGACCCATTATCCCAGAAACAACTGTTGCGAAATATGTCTGTCATTATACTCGTTTTAGGACAATAATGGTATTTGCACACTTGCTAAACCGGTAGTTTTGGTTCAACCTGGGGGCAAAAAGGCAACATTTGTTACATTTTCATGTTAAGTGGTTAACTTAACTTAATGCTTTTGGATGGTATCTGGTCTGCTTGGCCTTCACGTATGCATGTTTGGTTCACTTCAACCAAAGACCTAGGTTTGTAGTTGAACTAAAGTTTGATTTTTTTTTTTTTTTTTTTTTTTTTTGTGTGCGTGTGCTTCAGAGTTCGATCATTCATTCACAACTCCCAAAACGAAGTAGAGACTTTCTAGGCAAACAAACCAGAGTTTAATTAAAGAGAACTAAACTGAGAATCTGAATGGAAAACCAGCATCATCATGCTGGATTGTTTTCCATTTGTGGTAAACCTTATTTAAGACATTCTTGTGCTATCCTCATATTCATTGGCATAACGTCTGGTGTTCCTTTGTTCCACAGTGAAGGTCACCATGGGTAGACGGCTTTCCTCAGCATCATAACCAGCACCTGAGGCTTCTAGCCCCCTGAATCTAGCACCACCATGGGGGAGGTGGCCCAGGTCCAGATGCACTTCACCACGGTGGACTACATCATCTTTGTCCTGCTGCTGGTGGCCTCTGCTGGCATCGGCCTCTTCTACGCCTTCTCTGGGGGCCGCCAACGCACCACCCAGGTGAACTCAGACCTCCGTTTCTGTCTGGCTTCCCTGTGTTTTAACATCTGACGCGAACTTCCTGTTTGTCTCAGGAGTTTCTGATGGCCGACCGTTCCATGAGCTGCCTGCCCGTGTCCCTGTCCCTGCTGGCCACCTTCCAATCAGCTGTGGCCATCCTGGGCGCTCCGTCTGAGGTGTACACGTTTGGGACACAGTACTGGTTCCTGGGCTGCTCCTACTTCTTGGGCCTGCTCATCCCAGCCCATGTCTTCATCCCAATCTTTTACAGGCTTCGGCTGTCTAGCGCCTACGAGGTATCTGCATGTACAACGCCCCCTACAGTCATTAACAACCTGTTCAGATAATGTGCAGAAATATTTTTGGATAAATTAATTTTATCCAAAAATGTATTTATCCACAGGTTATGTAGGAATATAACCTGTGAGATTATGCTCCAACAATAAAATATGAATTTATTTAAAGCCTCTCTAAGGGTGTTGGTACTCTGAGGGGTGCTGTAGTGGATGCATATCCTCCTCCCTGTTTTTGCTCCTGTTTGTCATTAAAAAAAAACCATGTTAGAATCTCATCTGTCTTTGTGTTGAGCCCTTATCAAGCATGCAATTTTAGTTTAGTTTGCTGCATCATTCATGGTTTCATGGCATTTTAAACATCTTCATATTCTATCAGATCATTTTGCTCACACCTGCTTCACCTTTTATCTTTCTCAAGTATGATCTCAGAGTTGAACATCTTATCTCTCCTAATCTAGTGGAACGAACACATGTCCCCTCCTCAGTGTTTATGAAGGACATTTATCTTCCTCCGATCAGTCATTTACTGGGGAATGACTGCATTAATGTCCTTTCAACAGAAACCATTTGTATTTTCGATCAGAACTTCTTGTGTCAGTTCTGATCCGCTCCATTGACTGACACAGACTGTCTCTGAGATGATGTTAGGGATTTCTTTTCAGTTGTTTAGTTGTTTGTTCTTTTACGTTCTCCCCAACAGTATCTGGAACTGCGTTTTAACAAGATGGTTCGCATATGTGGGACTGCGACCTTCATCTTTCAGATGGTACCTTGACCTGCTTCACATTTCAATGTTTTTGTAGCAAAATTATTCAATTCACCTGTTTGTCTGATTGAAACCTTGTTCCAGCAAATGTTACTCGCTTCATGATTTTATACCATCATTACCATCTCCCCACGAGTTTGTTGTTTATCCCAAAGCAAATAAACAGACCCACTCCATTGTTACTAATGTTAAAATGTGTGAACAGTGGTTTATTCACACTTTGAACTTTTAAAAAATAAGCTCAAATCCTCAAAAGGATTTCAGATTCTACATATATACGGACATACTTCAAAACACTTTAAAGACTTTCTTATGGGGTTCTAAATACAAAGATACACCACACTTTTTAGATTTTTGTTTAATAAACAAAAAACAATTTTCTTTTTTTTCCACTTCATGATAATCTTCTTTGTTAGGGTGCACTAAAAACACCTTATATGAACTTTTGCATGTTTACGTGACACGATCTGTAGAAATGCATTGAATACTTTCACAATCCAGTGCCATAACAGAGCCTGGGACATGTTGACACACCATCAGAATTCAATCCACCTTACACACCCACAGGGGTATTAACGGGTCTTTAGGAACTACACCATGAACTTTGAACTCCTTCTGTGTATGTGAATTTGAATCGATCAGTCCTTTCTCTCTGCAGGTCATTTATATGGGGGTTGTACTTTATGCTCCTGCTCTGGCACTTAATGCAGGTGAATACATTAGACATTACCTTCAGTCAGGTTTTAGCACATTGCACTACCAGCTGACTGTAAGTCTGCAAGTTCATATTTTTGAGTTATTCTCTGAGTGTATGTGTGGGTTTTAACTCTTCTTATGACTTGCAGTGACAGGTTTTGACCTGTGGGGAGCAGTGTTGGCCATGGGGTTAGTGTGTACTCTCTATACTGCTCTGGTAAGTTTAGTTTTTCTCATTTATGTCATTTGCAACAAATTAATCCAGATTTATTAATTTGATAAATGTTCAGTTAAAATGGAAAACAATGATTGAAGACAAAAAAAAGAAACAACAAACAAACACAAAAAAAGCATTTCTTCTAACCTGGTGGTGTCCTCATGTCCCCTTAGGGGGGGCTGAAGGCAGTGATCTGGACCGACGTGTTCCAGACTGTGGTGATGTTTGCGGGGCAGCTGGCTGTCATCGTGGTGGGAGCCAATCAGGCTGGAGGGATAGGCGAGGTGTGGAGGAAAGCGGTGAACGGCAGCCGCATTGCTGGACTTGAGTGAGTACTGACCGGATCGACCTGGAGGAACAATACAGCAGTCTGGGTCAGCACCACTAACTCCTGATTCAATGGGAGAATGCAATTAGTTAATTGCATGATAAAATTAAAATGTTTTTTTTTTTTTTTTTTAAGGCAATCTTGTTTAAAGGCTTCATAATTCATTTTAGTTATGGTTTTGGTTGTTTTATTTTGAATATTAAAAAGGTCTTCCAGTTCCAGTGTGGAGTGTTCTGTAAAAAATGAGTTTTAATCTTACTTGCATTTTTGTGCCATTCTCATTAAATGGTTTCAAAACAACAATATGCTCAATTTTTGAGATAATTTCTCTGGACAATTTATTATCTAGCAAAATCTGTTTTGTGACTAATGTAATCCCATTGAGCAGTATCTCAATGTGTTGTTGTGTCTCTGCAGCCTGAACCCCGACCCTCTGGAGCGCCACACCTTCTGGACGTTGGGAGTCGGGGGAGTGTTCCTCATGCTGGCGCTGTACGGCGTCAACCAGGCCCAGGTCCAGAGGTACCTCAGCTCCCGAACGGAGAAGGAGGCTGTCATGTGAGCATAAACGACTGCTCAATGGGATTACATTAGTTCAAAGTGAATAGTAGTGAAGAATGAAAACCTTTGTGCCCTGTCAGGTCCTGCTATGTGGTTTTCCCGTGCCAGCAGATTGTCCTCTGTTTGGGCTGCCTGATGGGTCTGGTCATGTTTGCTCGCTATGGAGAGGACAGCCCTCTGGACAAGGGCTATGTGAAGACCAACGACCAGGTGAGGCCCAGGGTCTTTATGATGGATCATGTGTGCTAAGCTCCTGCTGATGCTAAGCTCCTCTATGCAGATGGTGCTGTACTTTGTTATGGATGTGTTCAGGGATCTACCCGGCCTCCCCGGCCTGTTTGTGGCCTGTCTCTTCAGCGGAGCGCTCAGGTAAATCACACTAAACCTGACTGGGCATGAATAGATGCATCTACTCATGTTTTGTCCTCTGTCAGTCCTGATAACTGTACTTTTCTGTTTTCAGTCATTGCATCATTCAGTCTGTTTTTTAACTCCCTCTAGCACCATCTCCTCAGCTTTCAACTCCTTGGCAACAGTAACTATGGAGGACCTGATAAAGCCTCATTTTCCAAATATGACTGAAGCAAGGGCCACTCTTCTGTCCAAAGGACTTGGTAAGACTAGTTGCTTTTGAGGTATTAATGTTAATTAATTGGCTGACGAGTTCTGCAGGCTATTTGTTTGATTTGTGATTTCTGACTGGTGCGGTTGTAAAACAGAAGCAAACCTCCTGCCTGTTGTCCTGTTCCCTTCAGCTTTAGCCTATGGACTGGTGTGTCTGGCTATGGCCTACGTTGCCTCCATAATGGGATCAGTGCTGCAGGTAACTATTCCAACCTTTAGCATCACCAGCAGGACAGAGTGAAGTAGAAGCTGTAGCTTCATAGTGTTGCTGGTCTTTAGCTGCTGTCATACTGGATGGAGGATTCTGTGAAACCTCAAGTCCTGTCATGAAAATTGTACAGTCATTTTCTATATTTCAATCAACATGGGATGAAGGGAGTAAAATTTAAATTTTGGAACTGCATCAGCACTGATTAACTTGATGACAGGAAGTGGTTGGAGAATGATGTTGCAGCATGTTTTTCAATTACTTCTGACAGAATAACATGTTTTATAGACAAACATTTATTTGGTGTTAACAGATTAGGGTTTTTTTTTTTTTTCTGGTAACAAACTGCCACAAAGTATAAATCAGATTTTTTTTCTTTTGTGTTGACTGTCTGTTTTATAATATATTTACCACCAATGACAAAAAAAAAAAAAAAAAACTTTCACTTTTCTGCCAAATTCACCAAACAAGTAGTATAAGTAGTATTTCAAAAGAGCAGAAGAAATCTTGTTTTGTTTTGTTTTTTATTAATAAAATTTGTTGTTAATCTGCTGCTAAGTGATGAGCACATTTTCTGGTAACAAAGTGGCACGAAATAAACATCTGATTTTTACTTTTGCAAAAGTAAAAATCATAACATTAGCACTAGTGAGAGCTGGTGCACTGCCCACATCAGCAGTGGCCTTTTCCTTAATATAACCTTTTTAGCTATTTTGTTTATTAGCCATGTGTAGCACACTGAATGGAGGAAGTCAATGTAAGACAACATGCTAGTGATGCCCCACATGCTACTGGTAGCATTTAGGCTAACATTAGCATTAGCTACTTTTGCCTTATACACTAATTTTAACATACTGAATGGAGCAACTTCATGTTACTCAACATGCTTGTGGCTCTACTTTAGCATCGAAGATGCGACCTGTCAGCTGTATTGGTGTGTAAACCTCAGCATGTGAGACTGTCTGACTGCTGTTATTCCAGGCAGCCTTCAGTATCTTTGGGATGGTGGGTGGCCCCCTGCTGGGACTCTTCTGCCTGGGGATCTTCTTTCCTTGGGCCAACTCTGTTGTAAGTCTTAATTCAGGACATCCACTGTCCTAGAGAGACAGTGCTGTACACGTCCTATCTGAGCCACTGTGACGTCTCCTGTTGCCAGGGAGCAGTAGTCGGGCTAGCAGCAGGCCTCGCCATGGCCTTCTGGGTTGGGATTGGAAACTTTGTGATGCGGATGTCTCAGCCCCCACCAGGACCCCAGCTCAACGCCACCGCTCTGCCATTGTTATACAACATGACCACTGCTGTCCTGAGCTCCCTGGTTACCAGCCCCACAGCCAAACCACGGTAACACACCCTGCATGCTGCAGCACGGCACATATGTTCTGTTGTCTACTACTCTGAAGTTAGAATAAAAAAAATAATTATGAATGTTAAAGGGGCAGTATTATGTAAAGCCAACTTTTTTGAGCTTTACATCATGTTATGTCATCATAATCATAGCTGGAGTGATCCCTTTATTGTTTCATGCATGTTTGAGAAATCCTTTTAATCTCCATGGCAACCATTCAGGTTGGAGGGTTCTGTCTAAGGCCCCATATTACAATGGCACTATGAAATAACACTATGTGCCTGGAAAATGCCCTTTTAAACCTCTGACTTGTGCTTGCATTTCTTACACAGATTGAAAATGATTTTAGTTGTTGTAGTAAATGTAACCAGTCATTTACTGTGTTTAGACCAACAGGAGTGGAAGCTCTCTACTCGCTGTCCTACATGTGGTACAGTGCTCACAACTCAGCCACTGTGGTGGTGGTGGGCCTGCTGGTCAGCCTCCTAACAGGTACAGACATGAAACATGTCCGATGCTCCAGCACCGTGCAGAACCACTCGGATCACCTTACATTTTGTCACATTTTACAGATGAATACAAAAGCATCACGCAGTTTGGATTTTTAGTCTTCTTATCCCTCAAATGGAAAAAAAAAAAGAAAAAAAAGAACTGGACAACTAAATACATCAGAAGTTACATTTGGCAAAATGTTTATTAGTGTTTGGTCCCAATTAAAATGTTTAATCAAGTTAATTGCAGGGTCTGTAACTAATTAATAGCATTTTAATTGAAACGCATAACAAAATAATCAAGTCACGTTTATCAGGAACACATTTCAGGAGCAGGCAGTTCAAAACCATTTACTCCATTAAAAAAAACATACGCTAAGCAATTATGAAACGAGCAGTAAAACATAAACATTTTTTCAAATGAATTAAGAGTAATAATCATCAGATATTGATCAAGGTTCCAGTTTAATAAGACAGCTTTAAACAGCGGGTTGTTTTTAGCCTTGATTGTAAAGGAACTCTGTGTTTCGGCTCCAAGATTGTTACATAAGCAGTATTTTCAAATGAAGAAGCTTTTCTTGCCTCACTGAATCCAAAAGAACTTCCAGTTCTAATCATAGTTACGACGTAATAATTTAGGGAGCGAAAAATGTTGAAAGCTGCTTTTAATTTTTCTTCCACTTGACACTAATGCACTAATTTGTGTAGGTTTCTTCTGAAATGATATGGAAAATGTTGGAAGTTTTTTCAGTAGTTTTTCCTCACAGAACACATTTCAGTGTGTACTGAAGCCGACAGCAGCTCCAGTCCCTGCTGTCCCCCTGTGGTTTTTCTCTGTAACCGTCTTGTTCCTGTCAGGACCCATGAAGGAGAGGGACCTGACCCCGGGAACGGTGTTCCCTGTCCTCGGAACGCTGCTGTTCTTCCTGCCGGAGCGCTACAAGGAGAAGATGTGCTGCATCACTCCTCTGGCCCTGAAGGTAGCTCACACGCTCCGTTTTTCTCTCCTCACCCCGTCGCACCACGGTCCCATCGCTTTATCATCACTGTTTTGCAGCCCAAAGAAATCGGCAGCCAGCCTTACCAGAAGGCCAAGAAGGACAGCAACGGAGCGGCGTGCCGCAAGGAGGACACGGCCATGGAGGACAAGGAGCTGGAGAGCGACAGAGCTCAGGCGGAGGACGAGGACATAGACACACTGACCACACACACAGTCCAGGAGACGGCCTTATGATCCAAGAAGCACAAACACACTTTGTCCTGAGCTGCTGGTGGATCCCGTCACCCTGGTAAAACACTGATGTTAGACAAACTGATTGCAGAGGGTGTGGCCTGTCTGAGAGGGCGGGGCTACCGCTGCTTCACTCAGGCTGCTAACATGCAGCATGAACACTCTAACACACCCACTGGTGTTCTAGTGTGACCCGATCCACTCTGCGCTTTGGCAGAAATAAAAGAATCAGGTAGGGAATCGTTAAAATTCTTTATTTTTATAGCAATAGTAGAGCCACAAATTCAAGAGTATATGAAGATTATAATTAAAGAAAATCAGAGACTGAAGCGTAACAACATGGCGACTCGGTTTCCAACTCCTCTGACCCGTTTAGCTGCCTCTGAATATGGGTCCATGTGAAGGAAGCTGTGCTGATGAGAGCAGAGGGATGTCTCATGGATCACAGCTGGTCCTGAAGGAACCAAAGAATACTAAAGATGAAGCACAACGACAACGTTCACGCAAAACAGTCGTCACCAGGGGAAACGAAAAAGAAAAGGTCCAATAAAGATGCTAGTAATAAGTTTTAGAGCTACTGAAATGCAATACAAGCTTGTCTAAAATAACCACTGACAGCTCAGTGACATCATGACACTGAGCTGTAATTCTGCTTAAAACACTTCCTGTGTTGTACATCCTGTCACTACCAAATGACAGATGGTAGAGCAGAACACCAAAAATAGTTATAGTAAGAATAACTAAAAGAACTAATAAAAGTTAAGCATTTTTCATGAAAGTTTCCTTCATGAAACTGTCAAAACCTCCACATCAATCCGTTTTATGGTCCTGGTCCAGGTCAGATGGTTCTGGAGGAAGTTGAGGTTGGAGGCGGTGCGCCACTAATGACCTCCCTGTGTGAAACTGGAAATGTTTTGTCAGTATGTAGTAAGTAAGGCAGAATGGACATGGCTTCTTCTACAGCAGAAATTCACCATTAGTGTGTTAATTTTATTTTTAAGATTTTTAAAATTAACTGCATATTTATATTTCTAATGTGTTAAATATTGCACTTTATCAACATTAAGCAGCTTATAAAGGGATAGTTGCGTCTTCAATTGGAAACATCTAAAGATAACAGAGTGTTAGTGAGTCAGTTTTCTCTTAACTATAACCAGAGATCTGGATCCTAACCTACAGTGACTGGAGTTGATAGAGACCTGGAGAAGATGGCTTGTGAAGAGTCCTGTTCCCTGGACATGTGGGCCACACTGTTGCTTAGTAACCAACACTAATGTACACTGATCAGCTGTACATCTCGGCATGAGATGTACAGCTGATCACCGCCTCTCTCACATGAAGGTGGTTTTCCTCTGCTCTGAACCTTACTGCAGCTTCACACTAATCTGACCAAGAGGGAAATGAAGAATCATCTCTAATATCTTAATCTTCGTTTAAGTGCCCTTCTTCTATCCATTTCTTCTAAATGTAAACAAGAAAGCCGCATAAATATGAATATTTGTCACTTTTTGGCATCAGAATTCTTGACCACATGTCGTGCTGTTCTGTGTCCATTGTTGCTTTGGCACTCGGCCTCCATGTTTGTTTCTGTCATTGCTCAGCATCATCTGAATGTTTTCAGATGAACAAGGGTCTACACAAAGCCCGTTTACCTCTACAGTCTGTAAGCACAGCAACGTTTATAAAAATTAGTTTACACACTTGTTAAAACTGTCACTATGCTGTGACAGTATAGTAAAAAAATGTTTATAAAAGTTTCCGCAGCTTTAACTCTGATGTCATAGTATGTGTTTTTGATTTAGTTTTTTGCAAGTTTCTTGGTGATGTAAGCGGTAGCAGCCAATCAGAGAGCTGTTTGCAGTGAGCTTATGGTTCATGCAAAGCAGCATATTGGCACCGTCCTAACACCTGACCGACGTTGGCACGGTGACCGATGCATATAGAACCAGACTTATTTTCTGATTCTTTTTTTTTTTTTTTTTTAACACTACAACATATTTTACCTCTTATTTTTCTACATTTGTAATCTTCACCTAAAGCCTGCGTGCATTTCCTGAGCTGAAATGTGCCGTTCTATATGCAAAAATACATGAAAAGTTGAAAAGTCTTTCTTGTGAAAGTCCAGCAGAATTAGAACGTAGCCGACCACCGGCTCATCTTTCTGCGCTACATTTTGAAATTCTGCTGACGTGTTTCAGCCTTTTCATGGTTCCCAGTTTTTAATGACGTGTATATTTTTGATTGTTTACCTTTTTGAATCCTCCATGCCTGAAATTACTTGAAGTGTGTGTGTCTGTTGATCTCTTTCTAGGGTAAAGTAGCCTCTTTTACAGCTAGCGTGCCATTATTCTGTTAATGTTGACGTCAGATGTGAGTTGTGAACACTAACACACTTGTAGAAGCAGAACCTCCTCCAGGTTATTTTCTAATGTTATTGGTAATTACAGATTCTGTAGCTTTGTGGCCTTCTCACAGTGAAACACTTAGTAATTTCTCTACACAATAAATATTGTTTGGAACAATATTTATGTTTTTATCATCTCATCCACAAGAATTCTTGTTATGCATTCCAAAAACAAAGGAATGCATATCATCAGAATGCATCATCAGAACGTTTCTTTGAACTCCTGGACCAATCAGACACTTTGGAAGTGATGCGTTGTGATGTAACTTCCTGGCTGAATGAAAGCGTTCCTGTTCTGTTTCACTGTGTTTAGATGTGCGGCTTCAGAAGATTTCCAATTAAAGTGAGACGACATTGAAAAAGATGATTTGCTGTTTAATGTGGAAAGTAAAAACCAACCTGAATGTCATCTGTGTGTTTTGGTGCCATCTAGTGGGAATCCTGATTATAAACTTATTGTAATTAAAGGTTCTGTTGAAACGAGGTTTTGTGAGGTTTCTTTAAATCTTTCCAAGGTTTAAATCATGACCTACAGGCTGTAAATAAATGTTCAGACTCTGGGTGTCGTGTAGCAACAATAACAACGTTAGTGCTCTATAAAGTTTAGCAGCTTTCTTTGTGTTGCAGAAACAGAGTCCAAAGTGAAATCTGTAATCAATGTTTATTGACAGAATGACTCAGCAGAGAAAACTGGATAATTATTAACATCTCTGTTGTTACTGCAGATTATGGGGTCAAGGTGTTAGTTTTTATGTTTTTACATGGACATAAAATCAGTTTAAATCTCCAACAAAATGTGCATCCACTGCAGAAATACGAAGGGATGGAAGATATGAGAAAGTATTTGTTCCTTTTTGTTACACTTGTTATATTTGATATATTCATATCAAACGGAGTTAAAAGGAGTAAATACAAAGTTGTTTCAAACGATTGCATTTACTATGGTAAAATAATCTCTGGTCATTAGTTCACAGCCTTAACCTCAAGCTCACTTCCTGCAGTGAAGTGAGCTACACTGCAAGAAGCCACCCCCCTTGTGGAAGCTTTCAAGGTGGCCTAGTTAAAGTTTACACCAAATTCCAGTCGAAAACCTGTGGCTCAGAGGGAAACAGAGTTGACGGAGACATCACAGCCAATAACATTGTCTCTGAATTGTTTTTAACTTTTCCCTGAACAGGGAAAGTCAATGAACAAACATCTCTGAAACCAGTGGCGTGTCTGTGACCGTTCCCAAAGACTAGGCTACCCCTGCTGGTGTAGCTCTCTGAGAACCAGAGCAAAGTGTTTGGGGACAGATTGTTCACTGTTCCTAAAGGGAGAACCAACCCGGATGGGGATGTTAATATTTCGAAGCAGCGAGTTGGTTCAGACCAATGTGGTGAGGACAGGAGCCAGGGACCAACTGTCATGAAGACACAGAGAACTTCTTTAAGTTCTGCAACGTTTTCCAAAACAGTTGGGTGAATGCCTCGTTTCAGTCCATTCAAATCCATATTCTTCTTGCCAATTTACTCTGATCACATTTAGTTACATTTAATTTAATATTTGTTCTACAACATTACAAACTTGTCAGTTTTTTTTTCCAATTCAAAAAGTCTTCTAAGGAACCCCAGCTGGTTGCAGCAATCCCTCAGACTGAGCATGTTTGTAGCACCAGTGGAGAGGAAAAACCTCCAGCAGAACCAGAACCTGGCTCAGTGTGAACGGCCAATATGCTCAAATTCTAATCTGGACCAGATTTAGTCTGATTCCATGTCGTCTATGTGTTTGAGAACAAAACGTGCTGCTACTATGACAGAACGCAGAGGGTTTGCTGCCCTCTTGTGGTGAAATGCTCGCATTTAACAGTCAATGTGACGTCATCTGACCTGAAGGAGGTAAAACGTGTCACTGACTCTAAAAATGATGTTTCTTCTAACATAGTTCATCTGAAAAATTACTTTAGAAGAAAGTAATGACCAATAAACATCTGGATTTTTTTTTTTTTTTTTTTTACTGGAAACGGTTTGAAAGTTTAACTCTCCTGCGAGTCACTGAATCAAAGCCACTGCAACACAGACTGCTTCAGGAGAACTGTCTCGTCCGCAGCCATCAGCATCTGAATTTCCAAATATGAGTTACAACAACGTTTAATTTCCCTCTGGGATCAATAAAGTATTTTTGAGTTGAATTTGAATTAGAATAAAATCATGCTATGACAAACATTACAAAAAAAAAAAGACAACAAAACAAAACTTCAAATCAACCGTCTCAATAATTTTTACAAATGATCCAGAAGAAATAAATAAAAACACAAAAACATCAAAACACATTTCAACAATTTCAAAGACAAAAGAAGAACAGGAACAATCTTTACTTGGACTATAAACTCACCCATTCCTTCAAATTTGATATTACTTAATTAACTTTTATAGATTTTTTAAGACTTTTTCAAAATGACATTATCAGCAATTAATGATAATTACAGAAGGCAACATGTTCCAGCAACTAGTTGCTCTACCAGCTGTTTATTATTTTAGTGCATTAGTTAAAAAATACAAAGTAATAATTCATCTTAAAAGCATGTTTACTACAGGTGAGCATAACTATGAGAAAAGTCTAGATGGTTTATGTTAAATTCAATAAATGTTTCTGATCCCACAGAATGAGAAGCTCTCCCCCAGCATGATGCCTCCACCGCCGTGCTTCAATCATTCCTCGTGTTTTACTTTGGATTCCAGTCTTCACAGATCTGTTTGGAAATAAAAGTTAGAAATCAGCTGTGCTTCCAGTCTCTGCTGTTATTCTGACTCACTGCGTTTCCAACAGAAGTTTCCTCAAGCTTTTCCCAGAAACCTGAGCAACAATTCATGACAAACGGACGAAACTAAACTACAGTGTAAAACGTCGCCTCCCTTTTCTGTGCTCCACTTCCTTCTTCGCCTGGATGTTTTCATTGTTTGCTCTCCATTTCTTGCTTCTCCTCCATCTTGCCTGCTCGCCTCCTCCTCCTCCTTCCCCTCGGCGCCCGCGTCTCCCTGGACTTCCATCCCGTTCCAGCAGAGGTCTGGCCAACCCGGAGGTGGGAGTGCGGCCTCGCAGCTCCATAAATCCACCCTGTAATCGGCGTGTACCGGCCATAATGAGCTGCAAGATAGCAGAAATATGCTGATTATCTCCCAACATGAGGGGGCAGATGCTTGGACGCTCACTTTGTTGAAGCAGTTCCAGTGGCATAAATAGCTGTCTGTACATGGACATGGGCAACAGCACACACACACACACAAGTTTTAGCTTTCATTGACTTGTGTGTGTGTGTGTGTGCGTGTGTGAGGAGTAGAACACAAAATATCAGGAGCAAACCCTCCAGCATTGTCTTCATTTCAGAGATCATCAGCTTGTTGGTTTTTTTCATCCCAAAGGTCAGTTCAGGCGAAGGAATAATACCGAACCGGCCCAAGGCATGGTGAACTGGGCCGCCAAATCATTTCTATTAGTTTTTGAGCCTGAGAGGCCAGTGCTATTAAATTTGATTTGACAGCTTCACAAAAGACACATTAAAAGACTTTCCTTTGTAAAAGTGCCAGATGTAATCTTCTCTGTTAAACTGTGAGTTGAATATTTTTAAGCGCAGTTTGTTCACAAATAAAATCTGTCGTGAGTTGATCACTGGGTCTCAGTTTCAACCAGTCAAATCAAATTATAACCTGGATAAACTGGTTTGCTCCAGTCTAACTTTTACTTTTGATCAATATTCTGTGGAGTTTTAGTTCATTGCGAGTTTCTTTCTTTCCTACTCTAAGGCTGCAGTATGTAACTTTAACTGAAACATGTTTTATTTTTTTACATATTTGTTAAAACTGTGTCCATGTTGTGACAGTAGCTGTAGCGTAGCAGGGAGCAAGGGACAGGGTACGAGCGCCGAATACTCGGGTGTGACTGACAGCACTAAGACCCGCCTCCTGGCTCTGATTGGTTGCTTCTGACTGTACTTTTGCAGAACAAAGCCACAGTGAGAAGGCAGAGATCAAGTTTTACACAGATTATGCTGTCAGGACACAGTGACAGTTTAACAAGTAGATTGCGTAAATATATATATTTACTAAGAGCCATGCATCAGTGCTGATATTATCAGAGCCAAATAGAAAGGAGCATTCTGCGTTTTTGTGTCGAAAAACGCTTTCTTTACTTTTCTTTTCATTGCTGCTTCGATCATTTGCCCAGCTTGTTTTTCCGTAACCTCTGCTTTACTTCAGCAGCTCCAGATTAGTCACCAGTACACACTATGGGAACCAGAGGACCCCCTGCTCTCCCCCTCTCCCAACATGGAGCAGATTTATAGAGCTAGCCTTGAACGCTGGGCTGTTGCTGGTGGAGCTGAGCCCATTCTGCTCAGAGAGAGCGATGACTTCAGCCCTGCTGCAGCACTCTTCGCTGATTCACCCCACAAACACACCAACACCACAACACAACTCTTATTTCACTTTACATATACACAGATTAAAGACTCCAGGGAGTTCATGTGGATATTCGAAGAGCGAATACTAAATAAAATTTGTAAATTAAGCCAGATGCTTCGGTGACTCAGTTAGTGCTAGTTAACAATGTGTGTGTGGTGTTGTCTTCATTTTGGTCATTTTGAGTAACTGTTACTTTCAGTTTATACATAAAAGCTGCATACGTAAAACATGACTTAAAAGAAATCTGACTTAACTTGACACATTGAAATGGGCCTCTGTCTCTTTAAGAAGCTCCTGTTCATTGGGGCCAACATCCTGTACAGAGCTTGTTCTGCATGGAAACAGATGACATCGTTTCTCCATCACATCTACTCTTCAGAAGTCGCTCTATCGTTTGTTTTTCTGTCGACACGAAATCTATGTTTGCAGTTCTATGCTCATGTCACAGCAGTAATAGTGACCATCATTATGGATGCTAATAGCAATAACAACTCCTCTTTTCTCATATAACCTTGTCTCATAAATTTGATAAAATCCTGTTTTGACTGGTTTCTATTTAATTCAATTTTATATTTTTTTCCGTAAGTAATTTATCAATACACATTATATTGTTTTAGATATTTTTATATTCACTTGCATGTATTTGTTACTGAGCTGCTGTGACAAGTGATTTTTCCACATCGGGGTTAATGATAGAGTATTGTATTGTATTGTATTGTATTGTATTCATATTGTATTGTGTTGTATCGTATTGTATTGTACTGTATCGTATTGTATTCAGACAGCAGGCTGGTTGATGAGCTGCCTCAATTGTAAAACTCTTCCCAGAAACTCAAGCTGCTTCTGTCTGAATCATTACATAAACTGATCGATTATCTTAATTATCTTTAATTCTATACATTGATTTTCTGGCTCTAACTGGCTGAAAAACTTAGTGGGAGCAACTCAGCAGCTGTGACTTCTATACCATGCAGTTCTATGTATTCATACCGACTCAAACTCAGAGCAGATCTGCTCAGTGGTTGATGCATGTGTTGGTCCGTCACATGTGATCCCCATAAACCCATCGGAGCTTGCGGTTGTGATGTGATTAATGTGTAAAGGGTTCAGGGGGTAGGGATACTTTCTGCTGCAGGTTAATCATTAGGAATTGTCATCTGGTGACAGGTCCAGATCAGGCTTCCTTGACCTTTCTGACCTTGAAGTGAAAGCTCAGCCGTCAGAGAACGTTCCCAGCTTTCTCCCAGCGTTTCCGCCGAGGGGGGATGTTTTCCCCTGAACGCGACCCGCAATCACGGCATAAAAGCGCGCCCGCTCGAGTTTTCATGGAGCCGAGAGGTTACATTCTGCAGCGGGGCTGTAATGAGAACTAAGTGGTCTGACAGCTGCTGCGTTCCCACAACAATCCCTCCCTCTCTGCTCGCCGGTCCGTCCATCCTGCCACTCCCACACAAACCCCTATTAAAAAAAAAAAAAAGACACAAACCTTGGCAATGAAATACATTTTATTTCATTAAAAAAAAAAGCACGCAGTTGTCCAAATGCTTACAGAAAGAATCTGAAAAGACGTTAAATCAGGATAATTGGTTACACACTGTTCCTTCATGTTGTGATTTGTGGAGTAATTAGTCAAGAGATTCAGACTTTTTATTTCCTCATATCAAACCCCTTCCTGACAGTCTGGTGCTTGTTCCTTGAATAGAAGAAAACTTTCAAACAAGTGTAAATTTAAATCATGTTATGGTGTGTGTGTGTGTGTGTTTACATCTACATACACTGTTCTGCAAAATCTTTTCACATTTTGTGACATTACATCCAAAAACGTTGCTGTATTTTATCAGGTGTTTCTGTGATAAGATGAATAGAAATGAAAACACTCTGCAAAAACTACAAACTTTACCAAGTTTTTGGGGGTTTTTTTTGTCTCGTCTCTAATAGATATCTTAGTGCGCTTCAGTTAAGAGAAAAATTACAAGAAACTTTTCAACAAGAGGCAGGAGTTCGTTTTGAGTCAATAATTATTGAACATAAATAAAAAATACTAGTTGCACTGGCAGATTTTCACACTTTAAACGAGATATTTTCCCCACGTTATCAGTCAATCTAGTTTATTAATACAGCACATTTCAGCAATATCTCAGTTCAAAGTGCTTTACATCATAAAAACACAAAAATACAAAGTCATAAAAAACTATGCAGTCAACAAAATACACCACCGAGTCAAAGGTGAACTAATCTCCCAGGTGAAATTATAACCTTTTTTTAAAAATCAAAATTAGGAAATTATTTACTTAAAACAAGCCCCTATATCTTGGTGAAAAGCTACTTGTAAATTAGTTTCTTCTTATTTCAAATGAACTAAGATATTTGGACTATAAAACTAGACAAAAATACTTGGGAAGATTTTACGATTTTGCTGTGTGGTTTTCATTTTTTATTGAATTTCTTTTTACAATTAAAAAAACTAACAATAAATCATACATAAAATCACATCTCGTCCTAATCAAAAATGCATTGAACTTTGTGTTTGTAATGTGACAAAATGTGAAAATGATCAACAGGTTTAAATACATGTGAAAACAGATCAAATCTGCACACAGGCAGTCATGGAAGATGTATATCCAGGTCGAGTGCAAGAACTGACAGAAAAGTTGAATAAATGATGATTAAAAAGCATGTTTTTTTCTTATTAAACAACTAAGTTTCTCATCACGGCGACTGAAGACTAGATTGATAAAGCAGTCTGTAATCGGGTTACCGCTGTTCGTCTGGGGTCAGAGGTTGGGCCGGGTCGTGGCCGTGCTGAGGCCTCTGATTGGCTGACAGCAGATCTCCAACAGTGCCACAGTAGAGCAGGGAACGCATGGGCCACTTCTGAGGACAGAGCGGGACAAAACGTCAGCATTGGTTATTACAGCTCAAATACAACATACATGTTTAAACTAATAAATATTAAAACTATCTCAATCATGGATGTCATTTGGAACACATGACATCTTTGATGTGGATATAATATCAATATATGATATCAATATCATATATTGATATGATGCACATATCAATATATGTCACGGTCATGAGTCAGGTGAAGCATCCAACAGTCAAAACAGAAAGCAGAGGTTTCCAAAATGCCCCAAAAGGTTCATTACCTGGCACATTTAGATTCTAAATTATTTTCTTTTAACAAAGAAATGTATTTATGTTCAAGAATGAGACAGGCATCTTTCCAAAAAGATGAAAATAACATATTATAAGAAGTATTCATTAAAAATGTAATTTCTCTGTCGTCTCTATATATAGGTTGAATGAAAGGATTACTTGAAGCATGAATGTAACAAGGTTGTGAATAGTTCTGGGCCACAAAAACACTAAACAATCATAAACTCACCACCGCCTGATGTGGAGCCATAAAACTGAATCCTTCACATCCTCATCTCAGGTTAGCATATGAATCACTTCTTTTCCTTCTGGATGTTTGGCCAAGCATTTTTTGTCAGTGGGTGTAGGTTTAATTCTTAAAAGTTCACCTGATCACTAAATATCCATTCAGATAACTGGAATAAATAAACAAAGACCACTAAGAAAACTAGAATAAAACTAAGTTTCTGTAAGATTTTCTGAAATAAATATGAAAAGTTGCCCAGTCCATAACTGAGAACAATTCAAATCATTCAGTTGGACATGTTGGACATAGATGTTGACATGTAATATGAAAACACCTATGGTGAATGGCGGTCTAAGGACTGAATCATGTGGGCAGTTGTCCAGGGTGGCATTACAAAGCGATGTACAACCACCAGAATAAAAAGAGATCTAACTTATCTGTTAGCTGCTACTTGAACATGTTTTCTAGAGTTTTAATATTTGAAAAGAACAGCAGCAGGTATTAGTATCCTAATGTGTTAGCATTAGCATCTTTATGTTTTTACAAGGCTGCTGAGCATAGGCAAGCTTCATTGTGTTTTGTGTAGCAGGACTGAGCCGTACTCTGTTCTAGTGTTTTAATTAGTCTGGGGGTGACAGAGGGCGTGGCCTCATCCAGGAAGTCATGGTAGAACCGCCACCATCTGACATGACGGATAGTTTAAGAAAGCTTAGAGAGGTGGATCACACCAGATCCTTTTGGTTACAACCAAAAGAATCTGGTTTTAGAGCAGTTTTAGAGCAGTTTTATTCTACAAAAGAGGTCGAATGGGACATTTCCCCTGTTCCATGTTTGACTTTATTATAGTAAAGACAAAATGGACCCTTTCCTGGTTCAGGCAATAAAGAGATAATGTGATAAAAATTATAAAAATAGAACCAGGAGGGAAGGAAACAGCAGAACGTCTGACTTTATGCAAACATGTTACCTAGCAGTGATGGAAGCATTTATCTAGCAGGCGACCCACTGCACATAGCGTTTTGCTGTCAGCTGTTAGTTTCTTACTTTGACAGGATGCAGGTATCCGCCTGGCCTAGAGGGGGCAGCGTGCTCTGCTACTGCCCCATCCTGGTCCAACGTCTCGGTCAGGTATGCTATGTAGTTAGTAGCCAGGACAAGGACATCCAGCTTGGACAGCTTGGTGTCGGGTGGGACAGAAGGCAGAGCTGCCTGGGAGGAAATGTTTAGTTTTTATATTTTAATAAAAACCGATGAGAGAAAAATCTGCTCTGAGTGAAAGAAGGTGAAAATAACAAAACACAAAAATAGAAAAATTATAAAAAATAGCCTTGTGACACCTGTGTGTGTGTCTGTGTGTGCGTGTGCACGTGTGTGTGTAACAGGTTTTTATATCCTGGTGGGGACGTCAAGGGGGTGTCTCCACCAGGCAAAATGGACCC
Source organism: Poeciliopsis retropinna (assembly GCA_010277075.1). Lineage (NCBI taxonomy): Eukaryota > Metazoa > Chordata > Actinopteri > Cyprinodontiformes > Poeciliidae > Poeciliopsis > Poeciliopsis retropinna. Next base: position 20,750,727 of record VMRM01000010.1, read on the forward strand.
TTTCCATTTTGGGGACATTGTCTTGGGGACATTGTCTTGGTTCCTATAAGGGGAAATGCTGTTTATGGGTTAGAGATTCGGACTTTATTTAAGTTTATTTGACAGGGACAAACACACATCGACATAGACAAACTGAACAGAAAAACAGTCCCATGTTTGCGTCATAGTGCAATAGCAACAGCTAATTCACAGCATTTGTCCTTAGATGGGTTTTTAAACAGCACACCTTAAAACTAGTAAAAATTGAAGTAATAATTATTTAAAATAACAGAACATAATGTTGAGAACATATACAAACAGTGAAACATAAAACATTAAGTATGGATACAGTTCTGTTTTCAATATAACCAGAATTTTGTTTGTTTGTTGAACATATTGAAACTGGTTACAGACTTTAAATTAACAGAAAGTGCATTCCAAACGGCAGATCTGTGATGGTTAGGCTTGGGGATACGATAAGGGTTAAGCTGGAGAAAATGAATGGAAGTTAAAGTAAAGTCTCCACAAGTCATGAAAACACGAATGCGTGTGTGTACCTGCAGGCTGTGGAAGGCCTGTCGCAGGTTGCGCACTCGGCTCCTCTCTCGCGCTGCGTTTTCTGGAGAGTGCTGGGCCCTTGGGGGCCCTCTCTGGACTACGGGGCCACAGGCGGGAGCCGAGTTGAACCTGGACCCACACACGGTCTGCTCCTGAAACACACAGCACACTTTAAACAACCGGCACTTTATCTGATCTCCAGTTCCATTTAGAACGGTGTCAGTAAATCACGGGGCTCTGTGTGTTTTGTCAGCTTTAGAGCCGCTCAGATTACCGGCTCTCACTCTGATCGGACCAAACTGGAAAAGAGAAGAGCAGTGGCGGGCTCTTTGTGTTGGGATTCAGGTAGGTGGACTGACACAAACAGAAACAGCAGGTGTCACAGACAGAAGGTTTATTTGTTAGTTTTTACAGGGTTCAGTATTTTCCTATCAGATTTGCACAAGATAAAAATAGAGAAAATGAAGCTTGAACATTTCCAATGTGACTTTTATTATTAATCATTTTCCACCTTCCCACACAAAACTTCTGCGTGATCACTGAAATAATAACAGTTTTTAAATTAAATCATCAGTTGGATTTACATATAAACTATATCTGGATGATGTCACTAAAATAACATCTATTTCCAGAGGAAACAGTGTATTTATTTGTGCTGCATTAAGCAGGCTTATCAATTCATTACATTTCTCTGGAGGAAAAAAAACTATTCTCTTCATCAAATCTTAATGCTTAAGAACAATCCCAATAGCTACATGATAACCTTGAATAAACAAAATATATCATTTTTCCTTGTTTTTGTTTAAAAAACAATTTAGCCTGTTTTAGATGTTTGCTTAAAAAATACTCCTCCAAAATGAAAACTAAAGATCCTTTATTTACTGTTTGCTTAAGTGCATTTTACATAATTATTATTATTGTTTTATTTTTATTCTTATTATTATTATTATTATTATTATAAAGAAGAAGAAGCATTTGATTTGTGAATTTTGATTATTCAGTCGCAAAGTGAAAGTAGGAACTTTTCAGCAAACTATCATAACCTAACAATCAAAAATAAATTAAAAAAAAATCAAATAAATATCGTAGCTTATTTGAAGTGAATAATATCTAGATACTGATTTAAAAAGTTCATGTTTCTCTGGCAGATTGTTTCATTATAACAAGGCATATTTCCAATGATGTAAGATAAATAATCTGCCAGTGACAGTTTTTATCTATATTGACTTTAAACAAACTCCTATATCTTGTTGAAAAGTTACTTGGAAGTGAGTACTCTTTAAATAAATCTAAAGATACTGTGAACTAGATAAAAAAAAATACTTTGAACAATTTTTTACATTTTTGTAGTGTAGATTAATCAGATTTAATCACAATATAAATATATATACAGCTCTGTAAAAAAATGAAGAGCCCACTGCACTGAGCACTGAAAACCTGCTGGTTCTTCCACCAAATATTGATTTCTGAACTCTTCCTGAGTTCAAACATTAGTTTTGTTATTTCTAAATTAACATCAACTTATTTTCTTTGCATTATTTGAGGTCTGAAAGTACAGTATCTTTTTTGTTATTTTGACAATTTTTCATTTTCTGCAAATAAATAAATACAAAATTTTGCTTGGAATTTCTGAGACATGTTGTCAGTAGTTCATAGAATAAAAGAATAATGTTCATTTTACTCAGACATATAGCTATAAAAAGCAAAATCAGAGAAACTAATCATTTCAACTGGTATCTTCATTTTTTCCAGAGCTTTATGTAAATATATAAATAGTTTGAATCTATGACCAAATTGTCCACATTATCAGCATATCCAATATCTTTCAACTACAGGAAGAAATAATACAAATAGGATGGTTCTGATGACTAGAACATAACTTATTAAATTCTGCTCTGTTGTTCTGCCATAGTTTATGGTAATGTTTTAGTTATACTAGAGAAAAGGAACTGACCCACTTCCTGGGCTCCTGGCGGCTGCTGGTGGCGCTCTCCCTGTGTCCCTGTGGGGCTGCTGGGTGGTCGGCCGCTGCAGTGGGGCTCTGATGCACCAGCTGCCGGTTCACGGTCACCGACATGAGCCCTTCCAGAGGGTTGACCGCCATCGGTTCTGCTGGAGAGCCGCAGCAGACTCCCAGCGCGTCGGGAGGACTTAAATCACCGTGGCTTGGTGTGTTTTCATTGGCCGGATTGAGGTTTGCTTTAGACCGCAGCAGGCTGCTGTGAGGAAAGTTCATACTGTCTAGTAGGTAATTCAGTGAAAGCACAACAAAGCACCTGACCCAAGGTCATCTTTTCATCTTCTCATCTTTAAAGCCTGATCTGGATCTCAAAAGCAGCTACTGATTCAAACAGCTGAAAGTACTCATCACGTCTCTTGCTGGTCCGGCTTGGTTCTGTCTGGTTCCTCAGTAGGAAGCCCCGCATCCACCCAGACCCATCAGGCCGCTGGCGAACACTGCAGGCTCTGGGCTCTTCCCCGACCGTCCGCTCAGTTCCTCCCAGCATGACCTCTCTCTCCCTCGCTCTCCGTCTCTCTCTGCTCCTTTCCTAATCGGGTGAGGTAATGCGGGAAACTTCATGTGGTCCTTATCTCGGCCGCCCGGTCATCCTGATCCTCCCCTGGACGTTCGGTTGCCAAGAGGAGCAGGCGGGCAGGCAGTCAGGGCCTGGGGGAGTGCAGCGCTGGGAGGGTGTCCCGGCTCGGGGGCTCTGGGGGGCCTTGGGAAACTCAGAGCTCTGCAAGCAGCTGGACAGGGGTGGGATCTGAGGCACGGGGCAGCGCGACATTAAACCTCACCAAACACGGGCAGGCGTGGAGAGTAGTTTGCTTAACATTTGTGTGGTTTTTCACCCTGATTTAAGGACATAGAAAAATTAGAGTCAAGAGTTTGGAAGATGAACAAGATCAGAATAAAGTGTTCCAGCAGTGATGCTCTGCTGGTCAGCACTGCTGATGAAAATGTAAAGAAGTAGAATCTATGTATGATTTGATATCTGCATAACAGGCCTGTATATCCTGTCTGGGGAGAGGCAGAATCCTCTAACCATCAACCGCAATCAACCAACCCAGAGTTAAGTCTGAAGGGGTGAAGTATCCTGTTATAATCTACATTTAACCAGCTTAGAATTATACTTACACAAGAATAAATACGACAGCCTATGAAGGACATTGTGGATGGGGAAAAAAGGAGAAAAAAACAAAATAAAATTTCTAGAAAAACTTGTAAATTTATGAGTTTGAAAAGTTGAACGTTTTCAACTTTTGAAACGCAGAAGATTTCCATAAGTCGAAGATTTTAGACTTTTCCATGATTTTACAAGAAAATTTCTGAGGTTAATCTCACAATTTCTGAGGGTTTTTTTGGCAAAAATAAACTCTTACTATTTTTCTGTCTACAATAGCTACATTACGCCGTCGTAACTAGCAGTTTTTATCCCAAGGCTGTCAGGCTTTTAAACTCAATGGGATTTAAGTTTGTTTTTGTTGTGTTTTATTATTATTATTATTTCAATTTATTCAACTTTTTAAAATTGTATTGACAGGAGCTTGTTGAAGTACAAATTTCATCACCCAGATTTTTTTGAGAATACGGCAATAATGTTATTTCCATTTATATTTTCAAGAATACTGACTATTTGAACTGAAAGGAATGACGATAAAGATTTAGTGACTTCAGAGAAGATATTTATGGATAAAACTAATAATTTCAACTGGTCTCTTCATTTTTTCAGATCATTTTAGTCAGATCTGGATTTACTTTCAGCTGATAAATTTAAGCATCCGTTAGCTCTGTGATGAATTAGTTTACAGTGATTGTTCTGTCTTAGAATAGTTTTTGCTTTTCCATGTAAACAGATACTACTGAAAATAATGGAGTCTTGGGTCCCACTGCTGGTTTTCTGGATGTCCTTCTAAGGACTTGGACCCAAGTCAGTTATTTCCACAGTAAATGTAACCTTATTAACTGAGACGTAGAGCTACTAAACACCAACAGCAAGTGATTCACTCATTTCCTTACTAGAAAAGGTCATACTGAAGTTTTTCCAGATTAAAACTTGAATTTCAGCCGTGTCAGTGTCAGTTCATATGTTTATTCCATGTTCTGGTTTTTTGTTTTTGTTACATGACAAACTTCCAAAGGTCCAATGTTCTGTTGTGCCATTTTAAAATGTGGTAATTCTGTATTTACTGCAAGTATACAGCTGCGTCAGTGCGTCATTAAGGGATTAATGATGGAGGTATTTTAATTACTTTTTTGGGAGGGAAAAAATATGTCTTAATATGTCTGCTGAGGTTACCTGAGGAAGGCTGCACAGTGGCGCAGTTGGTAGCACTGTTGCCTTGCAGCAAGAAGGTCCTGACTGTCAGGTTAATTGCTTTGTCTAAATGGTTGTTTGTCCTGTCTGTCTCTGTGTTGACTGGCGACCCGCCTGTCACCCGGAACGTCAGCTGGAGATAGGCACCAGCACCTCCTGACCCCACTAGGCTAGAAAATGGATGGATTAACACTCAGCTGTAAGTTTTGTTGAGAGACAGAAAGAAATAGTGAGAAAAAAGCAGTGAAACACTTTTAGTTTTAGTTTTTATTATATCTGGAGGTATACAACACACTGCTAGAAGTCTGGGCTGGACTAACATTTGCTGAATATTTCAAATATATTTCTACTGTAAAAAAAAAAAAAATCCTGATGTTGGAAACTTTTGCACTCTTCATTTAATGAAAAAAAACAATAAAAAAAAAAGCCTTCATTCACTTTCAAGTAAATCATCTAAATATGTCAACAACATAAAGTGTCTCCAACTCCATCTTCATGTAAAACACTTGTTTCCAATAAGTGACCAATAATTGCTTATCTAAATCTTCATCAACCTCTAAACTTTATCACTGAGTCTTCTACCACTACAAGCTTATGTTTCTTTAAAGATCATGCAGATCTATTATGAAATGGATTTGTCAATAGATAACAATGACTCAACACGTTTGCTACACAGCAGATATGGTAATTATTGTGAAATAATTGTGTGATTATTTATACCTTCATATTATCTAACTAGGATCAATTAGAATGTATGATTCAATTGAAATATTTTTTGTAAAGTGCCCGAGTCGACATTTGCTGTGAAATGGCACTATGTAGATAAACTAAACAGAATTAATAGTGATAATTGTGTTTACGTGTAAATTTATGTCACATAAACACAATCAGAATGAATATTCTTTGGGAGAAGAAATACTATTTTTCAATAAGACACTCCTGGTAATCAATTGAAACTGCTGCTAAATGATTAACTAACGTCCACTTAGACCTTCTGTCAGAGGTTGTGCTGTGCTCGCCATCCAGCAGAGGGCACTGCTGGTGATCCATAAGCAGAGCCAGAGACAAATAAAGTTGGCGTGGTCAATCCAGAACAGTAACAAAAAAAAGATTTACTCAGTCAGCATTTAATACATTTTACACCAAATAATGTTAAAATTTTATTGTTTATTCATCTTTTATTCAGGATATTATGAAAAGTTTAGGTCTTCATGTTATGCAAAGATGGTTGGTCCTCTTGGTACAGGAGAAAACTCAGGTTTTCAAGAAAGTGGTCGCTTATCCTTTAATCGCTAGTGGACTGATAAGATCAATCTATTTTTGCTTGACTCATTAAAGATTCAGTATTATGTATTTTCCACACAAATCGCCGCTTGATTGTGCTATAAAATGATACTGTTACTTTTAGTTGTTATGAAAATGAAACATACGTCAAATATGACTTAAGAAATTTGACTTTGTTATTTCATGCCTTGAAATTGGGCCTTTGTCTCTTTAAAAACTCTTGCTGTTCCTGAAACTCCGCCTTCCAGAAGTCATCACAACAACGCTCCTCTATTAACCCTTTAACAACATTTTTACCAGCATTTCACTGAGATGAGTCTCAACAGGTGTTTGCTAATTGCTGCTGGCTGCTCTGAAGGAGCTGGGTGGGGAACTTGTGGCTGCTCTGTGAGATGGAAACTTGGAAACTGCAGCTCTGAGGAGGAGCTGCGTCTGGAAGGCGGAGCTAGGGCCAACATGGCGTTTTGCACAGCTGGATGGTTGCTAAACCATGGAGACTAAACTATTTCTGAAACATGCAAGAAGGAATCTAAGCAACACACCAAATATGGTTTGATAAGGGAATAACACTATAACAAGATATAAGCTCAAAAAAGTACATTTTGCATAACACAACCCCTTTAATCAATTACTTACGTCACTAATACCTGGTCAAATAATAAAAAGTAAAAGTAAAGTAAGAGCCATTCCTATTTTCTAATTGACTCCAGGAATATTGAAATGCATCTAAACGGCAACCCAGCTGAATATTAAACCTGACTGGTCAGCAAGGCTGTGGTCTGAGTGTGGAGGACTTCTGCTATCAGTCAGAGGAATGCTTGGCACCTTGTCTATGCTGTCAACACAATAACACTGGCTGCCCCCTGACATCCCATCTGCAGCTGCTCACTCTACTCTTTTCAACACTCCAGGCTGTAATGAGTGAAGTGCCCAGATATCCATAAAACAGCTGGACTACCAACACAAACCATCTCTAAAACCAGTCAGTTTTACTACTCCGTGATTGAAGGAGAACAGGAAAACTTTGGAAATAATGATTTATGCAACATTTTTTTTCTGAAATATATGCTTTATGCAACAATTAACTGTAATATAAGGGCCTCTAGTTATTTAGTTGCTTTCATCTGACAGCTAGGTGTGTGATGTGTGTGGGTATTTGAATATTACATGACCCAAATATGTGTTATTATAATCCACTAAAATGTTCTGATTCCACTGGGGGGGGGGGGGGGGAAATCACCTCCTCTCTTGGCTAAATGCAGGAGAAAACATTTGGCATCTTATCCATCAACCTTCTACTCCTTCTTCTTCTTCATCATCATCTCCTCCACTGATCTTGTGAACTGCTGGATGTCCTCCGCCATCAGCCGGGGCTCCTCCATGGCAGCGAAATGGCCGCCGCGCTGCATGGGAGAAAAGCTGACGAGGTTGTGGTATTTCTGTTTGACCCAAAGCTTAGGCGTGTGCATCAGCTCGTTGGGGAAGCAGGCGAAGCCCGTGGGAACAAAGACCGGTATCCTGGGAACAGAAAGCCATCAAATAATAACAACAGCCCTCCAGCAAAGCAGAGAATTACTTTATAGTTTGAACATTAAAGGCTTTCGTGATTTCTCTGATTTGACATATCTTACTGGATTTTCACTCACTTAGCATGAGGCGCATCCAAACCTTTGCCAAAGTTCTCCTTATAGAACCTCATTGAAGAAACGATGCAGCCTGAAGTCCAGTAGATCATAACGTTGGTGAGCAGGTCATCCAGAGAGAACTTCCTGTAAGGAATGGATCAGGATTTTACTCATTACAGCATCTGGAGGTGAAATGGTGCCCAGAAATTATGCTTCAAACAAAAAAAAACATTCGGTCATATGTAAGTACCAAAAGAATTTAAATAAATAAAAGTCCTGAGGCGGAACCTTTGTATTGTGTTGCTGGTTCGCCCGTAAATTTGACGCACAAGAAACATCAGCAAGCAACAACGATGGACAACAAAACCGCTTCTCTTGACCCATTGGTCACTGGGTTAAATCCTGCATCAGAAAACAATCTGATGGGACGCTGGAGAAGACTGTTGTTGTGTCCAAGTTGTGCTAAAAGGACTTAGCCTATCAGTGAAGCTAATCAAACCTAAAATAGCATCTTAATGCTAAGCATGTAGCAGCAGCACAGACACCTTCAATGCTAAGGTGTCTGTGACAGTCCGTGTGATTAACTCGATTAAAGATGTTATGGACTTCCACACCTAGTATTTAGCTGAACCTGAATGCAGCACGTCTGCTGTCTCATCAAACATCAAGCTCTCATCCATGGAGATTCATCTTCTGACATGACATATGAAGTTTGGCCTGACTGGATGCTCCAGGCAGCTGTATTTGGACATAATCTAATTTGTCTCTAGTATCAATGTTCACATTCAGCTTGATGATGTTTCAGGTGAGTAATATAGTAATAGTTTAGAGAAAGATATGTTACATTTTGCTGTTGAAAGATGTGCAATGTTTCTAGTTCAGGTGTCACTTTTTGAAGTTGGGCTCTTTCCACACATAACTCTCCTTCAGGAGTTCAGGTATCCATCAAGACTTTATATGTTTGGTGCCGAATTGACAGGGATGTACCGGACATTTACTGTTCCACCCCTAACTCAACATGAGACAAACGTCTCCCTTTAACACCTATTCCTAACCTGGTGAGTCCTCCGTCTTCCAGGTTCCTGAAGTCATGATCTGTCCATGTGGAAAACTTCTCCAGAATGTAGGCAGCCAGACCGACAGGAGAGTCATTCAGCCCGCGACCTGACAGAACAAAACAATCACTGCTATTTGGGATTTAAGACAAAAGACTTCAAGAACATTTGACACGAGGGAGAAGAAAATGCGTTGAATGATCAGTTCTTACCAGCTGTGTCGGGTTTGGTCGCCTGGATGTGCATGTAGCCGGACTCTTTGATGGATTCCAACACCAGCTTCTCCATGCAGGGGTAGAGTCGCTTTACGTCTGTTTCAGTGAATCCGAACAGCTTAGGGAAGCGGCGGCCGAGCATGATGGACAAAGTCATGAGCAGCCCCGGCTTGGAGGGCGGAGCAAAGTTCACGTGCAGACCTTTAACAGTTCTAAGGGGAGCAAAGGAAATAAGACGTTGAAGAGTTGTGTGAACCGTAGTTAAGCTGAACCTGTCATTAAACGGGGCTGTTGAGTCATACTTGGGCTCCAGCTGAGCCATGTTAGTGGTGACCAGCCAGCCCCAGTCTCCTCCATGAGCATAGAACTGCTGGAAACCGAGACGCTTCATCAGCTTGTGGAAGATGCGTGCAGCACATACAGAATCAAAACCTGTTCACACGAGGGCAGAGGGAGAAACGTTACAGTTACTAAAAACTCTAAGAACTTCTGAGAACTACAACCCTTCTACTACTAGTTAGGTTCAGAGGAATGGGGGGAACGAAGTTTTGGTTAAGGGTTGCGGTTAGGAATAGTCTTGTAATGGTTAGGGCTATGGGAAATGTCTGGGTCAGGCATAAATGTAATAACTAAGATGAATGGGAGTCAATAAAAAGACATCAGACTGACTGAAGTACAAGGATGTTTGTGAGTATGTGAATCCTCTTATCTGCACCTGGTTTTCTGGATAAAGTTGAAACATTGATGCTATGTGCATGTGCCAGATGCATCACAGCTGATACATTCACATTCCTAGGGTTAAATGTTCAACTTGTGTTCTTTATGGGTGGAATTTCTAATAAAAGTAAAAATAAGATAAAAAAAAAATTAATTATCATAAAGCCTTACAGACACATTTAAAGGTAAACATAAGTGTTTTACTTGCATATTGAATCTAAATTTTGCTCTTCTTTTAATTCATAGCTTTTTGTCATAATAGACAGGAACTGGTTCGTTTTAAACAAAATGTTTTTATGTCAAAGTTAGAAGACAGAAACCAAGTATGTTTACATTGACGCAATTGAAATAAAGTGAACACCTTTTTTGCATTTTAAAAAGTATTTTGTATGGTAAAAAATTTTTTGTTTGTGTTTAATAACAATAATAAAATGTAGTGGGTCCCCCAGATCCACAAACACTGGCTGAGTGTTTGTAGGTTTAACAAATGGTTGAAAACCTATTTCCACACCACTTGGCTTGTGCCAGAGTATTCAGGCCCAGCAGTACTTTTATCTTGTTTTTATTGACATGAAATTGACATGGAACTGTGTTACCTTTACTTTTATTTGGTGCACTGCCCCAACTGCTACAATACTTTTAGCTCTCTAATACTGATTAAGAGTCAACATTCGGCGTGAGTCCTTCCAAACTGACCTTTCTTCCACGGTGCTTCAGAAAAGCCGTAGCCTGGAATGGACGGACACACCACCTCAAACACAAGCTGACCGGGATCCGAAGGCTCTGTTAACATGGGGATCAGCCCATAGAACTCATAAAATGAGCCGGGCCAGCCGTGGACCATTATGAGGGGAATGGCTTTTGTCCCCTCAGGCACCGTCTTGGGCTTCACGTGCACGTAATGAACGTCAATGCCTGGTTAGAAGTTGAAAGAGGTCAAGGCACTCTGCATAGCTTCTTCATGAACGTGTCAGTGGTGAAGTCTCACCTTCAATGTTGGTTTTGAAATGTGGGTACTGGTTCAGTTTGTCCACTTGTCTCCTCCAGTCAAAGTCCTTTTTCCAGTAAGAGACCACCTTCTGAAGGTAGTGGGAATTGAAGCCGTAATGGAACTGGCTGTCCTCCAGCGAGGGAACAGGACGGGTCTGGTCCATTCTCCTGTACAGGTCCTAGGAGACAGCAGGGACAACAGAATGGGGGAGGACAGGATGAAGATCCGGAGAGGATACTACAGGGTCTCAGGTGCGTTTGATTAGCTCACCTCCAGCTCCTCATCACTGGTGGTTACTTCAAAAGACCGGATGGTGAGGTCTTCCTCACCATCAGGGGGCGCTCCAGCCCCCCACCAGCCATCCTCGGTCTTCAGAACCTGGTTCTTGCGCCTCTTAACCAGGAAGATAATCAATCCTCCGATCACCAGGGCAACCAGCAGTGCTGTGAACATTATGCTTCTGTAGAGAAATTAAATATGAACAGAATCAGACATAAAGTTGTAAATAAACTTATCATTTAGTCAATAAAAGATACAATAAGAAAGAAAGACAGAACTTAATAATCTAGAAACACAAGATGAACACAGAATAAGCTAACCTTAGGATTTTTACTAATTTTAGCGTATACACATTCTATATAATAATTGATAAAAGACAATACAATCTGGAAATAAGATTTTTCTTGTAAATGCTTGGTGGTGTGAATATGATGTTTACCATATCACATCATCTGCACTTTGCCATAATTGGACCTGTTGCTTCTTCTTTAGTGTGGTTGGACTGCCTTTTAGTTAATTTCAGTTGTATATATTGTTATTATTGTGTAGTTTATTTTATTTATTGTATATATTTGACTTTTTGCACTGGAGTTGCAATGAAAATTTTGTTGAATCCTGTTCAATGACAATAAATGCTATCTATTCTATTCTATTCTATAAATACTAAAAATGTTAATGACATATAAAAATTATGCATTACCAAGGACACATTTTAGCCATTTTAAATTTTAAAAAAACACCACACCATAATGTTTCGGTGTATTGTTTACACTGAATGGTAGCAGAGCATCCTAAGTTTTCTAGAGCTATATGGAGACGCTAAAATCTCCCTGACTAAAAAAGTAGGTTTTGATGACTGTAAATATTTATGATGAAGAAAATCCCAGACAGAACACCATGGAAACCGAAGGAGCAGCTCCTATACACTCGGTTCATGTGGTATGAGCAGCAAGTCTGTGAAAGAGGAGCCCCTATCAGTCTTTTGCCTTGGACTTTCATACTCCTGGTCCACTACTGGAGAGAGGAGAGACTGAACTGGGCTGTAAAATGTTTACAATCTGATGAACTGATAGAACTTCAACTAACTATTGATCATTCAGAGCTCGTCTCTAAGACAGGATATAAACGCTAGATGCAGTTTAAATCTGATAAATTTAAGCTGCACACATTTAGGGTGGATGACTTTAAATGGCGTTCTTATGGAACCAGAAGACAAAACTAAAAGTAACAATAATATAAATACTTTCATCACTACTTACAATTTACGAGTACCAAAACAACATCACACCTGTTATAATGAAAACCATGATGCAGACTTAGGATCACTAGTTTGTTTTATGTTGTGTGTGATTTTAAAAATCCAACTTTCACCGGTTTTAAACTAAAGTAAAAATGTGTGGGTTTTGAGAAAAGGCCTCTTCCAACTTCAGACAGAGATTGACTCAGTATAGCCGGATAAGCCCATGAGTCTGTGGTGTGACCCAAAACTGAGCCACAATCCCTCTCTGGCTCCAGACCCAGCGGGAGGCTGAGTGGACCGAAACAGAGTCTGTGTTGTTGTGTCTGGGACCAGCTGACGGGATTACTGACCCAGCCTGAGAACTTCATGACGAAGCTTCTCGGCACCAACATGGACCCCATCATTCCTGTTTCTATGAAGACGTTCAAGTTCTGCGGTTAACCAGCGGAACGGGGGCGAAGGTTGAGAGAAAAGCCTCCTCAGTCTCTGAGACGTCGTTGTGACGCAGTTCAGTGACCTGTCTGGAGCCTGAATGCAGCATATCCATGAAAATGGCTATTTTGGCTATTTTCTGGAGCAGACTGCCCTTCATTAAAAATGGTCTAAAGGTTTAGTCACACTCCTCCCTGCAACAAAACAACACATTTCCCCCTGCTTACAGTTAGCTAGTCGGTGTATATTAAAGGCAGACCCCGCAAATGCAAAGCCGAGCATGTTATTACTAGAATAAGATGGAAGAGTTCAGCTGTTTCCTCTGTGGACGTTTCATTGAAGTTGTGTTCCTACACCCAGTTAACGCAACAGTCTCTGAGGACTTAAGCGACTCTCTAATTTCGCCTCGTGTATAAAACAGAGAAAACAGCTTTCACTGTTCATTAATTCATAGGAGAACTTTGCTCATTAATTCATAGGAGAATTCCCAAGTCGAAAGGTTTTTTACCTGAAGTCCCACAGACCAACGGGGGACCGACGGACGGACGGACGTTGTCGTTATTATGCCCGTTTTATTCCCAAACCTTGCCGCTTTCCTTTCTTCCTGCAGTTCTTTACTACACAACTTTCTCACATTCAGTCATATTGTCCACACAGTTTAAATCGCACTGAGCACGAACTGAGGAGGAACAGGCAGGAGGAGTTATTCCTCTTGGAAACTGAGCTTGAGAAGAGGATGATGGGACATGTAGTGTTTTATCAAAAAGCTAAATTATATTTTCCAATTGACATTAATCATAAATATAATAGCGACTTTCCGTTTTATATCAAAGCCGCATATTATACATTTGAGTTAAATCATTTAGATAAAATCAATGACACTCAGAAAATATTTTTTATAAAATGTATTAAAATTTTTCTTCTCTTGAACTTGATCTGAAAAATGATGTAATTAACCCTCAGATGCATGTGTGAAAAAAAATGCTCCGTTTCCAGTGTGTCTGTCATTTATGACTATTGTGTGAAAGAATGTCATTAAATTGAATGTGCATGCATGCTGATAATTGAGTTAGCTTATAATTCAAACATGTCTTTACCTTGTTATGCTGAAACATCTAAGGAGTCATGTCTATAAGGTATACCATCAAAATAGTCCTACAGATGTACTATGATGATACTATTAACCACATTGATGTGCAATGTTCTCTTCCAAAAATCTAAATTTGTTTTTGTCTGTTTCAAAGATCAGAAGGTTTAGCTGGTTACCTAAATCCTTTTATTTCTGTAATTTTCTGTTGTAGGTTCAGTTATTTAGGCTGTTTGTAGTCACAAAGTGAAATAACCGACCGAACGTCTTTCAGAACTGTTGACTCCACATGCCGTCTCCTGGGTTGGGGCTCCTTATTCTCACCTGCGAAGTAGCATCAGGAAGCAACGACGCCAACATTAGAAAAACTACAACAGGGATGTTGGTTGTACCAGAGAAAATAAACATTTATTGAAATCACTCTGGCTTTCGGAGATGTGGAGATTTCTCTGTAAAAACTGGATTCTTCCTCGCTTGCGGAGGAAACGGCTTCATGTGATGCACAAGTAGATAAGGAAAATGCAAAATAAAATCAAATACAGCATCAAAATGAAATCATAGAGGCATAGACAAAAATCTACCCCCTTGAAAACAGAAAAGAAATGTAGCCTCCTCTAAAGTAGATATTTTTCCTCCCATCGTCTTCTAGTTCCTTAACCATCTCACCATACACTAGCTTCCACTAATACCATCAGATGTGTGTTTAGAATGTCTGGAAACAAAATCTGATTGTATATAATGTACTGAGATGGGATAAAAGAAAATCCTCAGAGAAAAAAATACATACACTGAATATTAATCTCTCCTCTGACATTATTCCATCAGTGTAGCCAATCAGATTATTCCCTCCACATCCCCTCTGAGTGACCGATGTCTCTCAGTCTCCTCCACTGGTGCCTCTGTGTGCTAAACAACAAACAAGTCCTCTGAACTTAGTCCTGGCGTTCCAAAAGCAAAGTGCATCCAGGGCATGTTAGTCCGTCTCCATGGAGCCGCAGTGGGTCTCCTTGGACACCATGAGTCTCATCAGTTTTCCATGGAGCTTCTCTATCTTCTTCACATCCTGAGCCTGGTCTGTCTTGTACTGTAGACACTGTAAGGACAAAACATATAGGACATGAGGCCAGAGACAGAACTCTTTTAAAGGAATGATCAAAACGTACCAAACTAGTAGCATTAAAAAGCTTCACTAGTTAGATTTGAAATGACTGAAGTAAGTTTAGTTAATGAGGTATGGCTCATTAAAATAATTTTTAAAAAGTTTCTTTTCCAAGAGAGACCTGGCCAAGAATGGCAGAGGAACACTGAGAATTACAAATCTAAACTAAAGATATCACAACCTAATTGGAATACAATATGCAGAATAAAGAAAGAAATACACAGCACAAACACAGCCATAAAAGAAAAATTAGGAGTAGAATACAACTTGATATTAGATAAAGCATTTACAAAAACTACCTTAAATACAACCTGAATGAGTGGCCTGACGTTCATTAAAAGAGACCAAAGGCAAGCTATTTTAGAAACTACGAATAGTTCAAAAAGTTTCATTTGGGTGGAGAGATGGAAAAAAACAAAAGTCAAATTAAAATGAAAAGTCAGTCTTTCAGCAGAATATAACTATCAGACTGTCGGCTGGTTCTGAGGATCTCTTGTAGATTATGTTTCAATTTTTCACATTTATATTGTCAATTTTTAATGAATAACTAGCCTTGTCACTGACTCCAAATGTGACTCCGCTGGATTCTCATGTCCCTTCAGTGCCCCATCTGAGATTTCTCCAATTGAACTCGATTTCTCTGATTGAACTTCAGTTTATATGTTGCCTGTCTTGACTACATTGCATTGCAGAATTGTACCATGGCAATTTACAACTGTCACTGTAGTTTACCAATGGCAGAATGAAGACACACAGCAGCCGCTGGACATGCTTGTAAATATTGAATTAACATTAAAAACCATCATGTTCTCCTCAGCACTTCTCTCTTCACAGTGCACAGGCAATTTCCGGTAAACTTCATAGTATCAGACGACTGCATTATGTCACAACCAAATATTAGCAATTGGGTAAAATCTAAAACTTCTGCAGAATCCATACATCTAGCAAGCAATCGTTTCTCAATAGTCGAGGGTTCAGACCCTCTGTACAAAGTGAAGCGTAGAACAACGGGCTGATTTTTACCAGGTTAATTAATAACATCAATTTCAAGTCACTCAGATAATTGTTTAATCTATCCATTAGATTCTGGCTTTCCAACAAGAGAGATTTTAGTAGAAGTCCTACTAAAAGGGCTCAATACAGAAACATCTGTATTTAGTTGTTACAAAAAAAGTAGAAACTGTGCCTTTAAGTCTAGAATTTCAACTTGGACTTTTATAGTACTTTCTTAATCATCATACATTTATTTGATACCAATTCAAAACTTCAAATTTTGCTAATGTGAGGCAAGCATCAATACATGTGATGCCATAACAGTTCCGGTCCAAAACTCAGCTTGATCTAGAAGAAGATGAGAAACAGGCTGGATTTCTTACAAACAACTTCAATAATCATTACCTGATTATCCTGAGGAGGGTTTGAGTTCAGCCTGTGTTACCATGGTGATCCAGTTAGTTTCAGACAGATCAACCTTTGTGATACTGAAAAGTTTCTGATTTTCCCTACCTCACAGATGAAAACCAAACATTTAGTTTGCAACATTTAGCATTTTTTAAAACTCACAGCAGGAGATTGGGGCGAGGAAATCAAGTGTTTTGTTTTTGTCCCAAAAACAGTCAGTCAGTCAATAAAACTGACCAACAGAAAGCAGTCAACCTGTTTATTCTACTCAGGTCAAACGTTTTCAGTCAATTATAATAGTGGTCTAGATTAAATTACACAGAGAGAGTAACCCACAGGTTTAAACCCCACGGGCTGTGTAATAAAGTGTCATTCTTTCTGTTTATATAGTCAGATAGATTATTCCACAGCTCAGTTTGTAAAACATTCATCAATTCAGTCCGAGCTAATTGACAGTTGTGAAATGGCAGATGAGGAGGTCGCGAATCAGAAGCTAACTTCACGAGGTCGCGTTTCCCCAGACTGCGGTGTTAAAGTTAATCCCTGGTTCTCTGGGTTCTGGTTGTGACTCACCACGGCGTTGTCTGTGACTTTGATGCAGAGGTTACCATCGCAATGTCTGTACTTCAGCACCACCCTGACCTGTACACACAACCACAGATTCTACAGTTAAACAGGAGAGTCAGCACTCAGCTTCAACACGTCGCCAGCTAAGCAGCGTGTTAGCCGGTAGCGCTTATTTCAAGCAAATATTTTGTATAGTTTAAGGGGGTTTTTTTACCTTCATTGGATCCGCCAGGTACAGCTTTTCTGCTGCCCGAGCGAACTCCTCCCAAGTCTGATAGTAAGGCATTGTTTTCACCCGATGAAACTACAAAACAGCACCGAAATACTCTGTTTGAATCAACCGGAGAAGAGTTGCTAAATTCCGAACAACACATCAGCAGCCGCAGAAAGGCTAGCCAATCACAGCGAAGCGGAAATGAGGCACACAATTCGTCAACTGCAACCTTTCAAAATAAAGCTCCTTTAATATGTAAGTCGGTAATTTCATTCAAAATTATGATTCAAGCAATACAGAGACTGTTTCAGAAAACTTTTATAAGATTTATTTTTTAAAATATTGTAATTTCACACAATGATTTGGATGAATTTCTACAAAACTGTCTCTTGCGTTTGTAAGCTGTATTAGACAGGCTTTTATTTTTAAGGAATTAAAAGACCGTAACCCGGAAAAACTTTCTTCACAGTTAGTATATTTTCTAATTTATAGCTCATTTTCTAACGATTAAAACATAACACAATTATCCTATTTTTTGATCGATGCGGAACATTATTTACTAATTTAGAATCAATTCTATTCGTTTTTACTTTTTTTTTTTAAAGAGAAACACAATACAATTTTCCCTCTCACTTAATTTTTTTCACAATAAAAGAAAATGGACAAAATTTCACTTCAACTAAATACAAAAAGTTTTATAAAATATTCAAAATCACTCCTCTACTTACTGTTGTACAATGACATATGATTTCATTTTTTTAGGTTAGGTTCCAAAACATAAAGAATGTTTTTCACATGTTCTTCATTTTATTCATAGACGTATTCATATTTGATTTTAACGCCGAACCAAAATGTGCTAGTCGTAGCTTGTCCACTAGATGGCAGACGAAGTTAGAGGTGTTTCATAAATAACTAATTCAACCAAGAAACATGAGGTTCTTCTCCTTAAAAAAAAAAGTTCAGAAAAAATGAAATCGCCTCAGTTGCATCCTGCTGAGGTGGAGTGAGTCACTCCAGTCCTCCAAGTCTTACGACATAATCTCCTGACTCTAAGGCAAACTGACAAAATGCAGAGCTATAAAGATATATATATATACATCCAGTCTATCCTATCAAATACAATAACGTTGTGAAAGTTTGTACATGTTTGCACCTATGTGTGTTTTTCATTAGTTTAAAGTGTGTTTTTATGTTATTTTAATTAACTTATTCTTGTTGTGAAAAAGAAAAACCCACAAACACAGTTAAAACCTTTTTGACTGTGTAATATATTTGGAACCTCAGACATACTCTGGTTAAAGTCCGAAACTGACATGTATTCACCTTGTCCCAGAAACATGAGTTCAAATTAACATTTTGTATTCTACACTTTAGTGGGGGCTAATCTTGGAGACTTTTAATCTATGGTGGACAAAAAAAAGCCCATGTTTCTGTCAGCTTCACTGGCGTCTAGCCTTCTGGTTCATAGCTTTGGATGGAGAGAAGTGACCTGGGTGTCGTGGGTGACCGAGGTGTCCTGGGTGTCCTGTCACCTCTTCAGCTTAGTAGACGCGGTGCCAGAGCAATCTCTCACTGATGTAGATTGCATCAATTTTAGCTTTTGGAATTTACTTGTGTAAATTAGGGCTCGTACAACCATCCACACAGACCTATAACAAGCAAATCCGGGGAAAAACACGGCGACATAAAACAGAATGCCTGCTGTATTTTCATCGCCGGGTTGGAAATTGTTAGTGTTTCACTATGAATGTAAAGGTCAAATGAGTTTCATTTCTGCACAGAATTTGCTTTACTACCCTTGAAAACCAGACTTCAGTGCTTATCGTGATGGACTCTGGATACTCTTTCCCCAAATTAAGATACTTAATAAAGTGTTACAAGATTCTCTTACGATGTTTTGTCAAGTTACAATCCCATGCTACCTCCTCAACCCCCCAATTCCTTCAAGTATTTTGCAGCCTTCAAATGTTGACCGAACAGTCCAATGTTGGTCTCATCTTCCACATGTTCCTCTTCACTGTTTGTTGTGGCAAAATAAAAATGAGTATTTAAAAAGGTTAGGAACCCATACATTCTTCCAGCTCCTCCTAACTGTTATGTTCTGCTTTGTGATGGTCTGAAACCTAAAATACACACAGAAGTACATCATGGTTTGTGATTGTAACTTGTCAACATTTGCAGACATACACTTTACCAAGAGTTGTACATCTTTTATTTTTCTATTAAATGACATTTATTACTCTAATTTGAATATTGATGGATTTAATTGAATCTGTCAGTAAACAATACAAATTCACTTTAGCTCTAGTAAGCCTCTTTAGGTGCCTGAGTGGATAAGTGGTTTACAGTACAGACTTACTTGCTGAAGTATTGTAATTGTGCCGAATGTTTAAAGGACATGTCGGGTAAAGGCCCAGTGGAGACAGCACTCATTGTCTGTTAAGTAGATGCACAGATGGATTTTAACATATTGAGCACTTTTCAGACCTCTTTCATAGCAAACGTTTTAAGGTGAAAACATAACAGAAGGTTGAATTCTACTTCTGTGCATACTGGGTGTTCTTAATGAGTTTTTGTGTTGATTATGCCATCTTTTTTGGCGATAACACTATATATCTTATTATAAAGTGAAGAGTGCCAAGCATTTTATGAGCTCAATTACAGAAACAACAAACATCTTAATTAAAACGTTTGTAAATTTATAGTGAAAGGTTGACCTGTGAACAACATAATACAGTCGGAGACTGAAGGATGAAGAAGTTTTTTGTGATCAATTGTGGTGTAAAAATTGCAATAAGGTCACATCTGCTAGTTATATGACTGTATGTTTTTTATTATTTCTTGATAAAGCTATTTGGGTTACATGTACAAGGTTGGAAGTTGTTTCCCACAGCTGCATGGGAACCAGACTGTTTCCCATGCTTTGGATCCTTTATCTTTGTATAAAACTTACATACAGTCTCCGCCAGGCAGAGCTTTGCATCCAGACTTGCTTCATTATTGATTGTCTTATGAGCTCTCTGAGTTGTGCACAACTCACGAATAAACCCGATTGAGTGAACAACCTGAACAATGCTTGGAAATAGTTTTTTTTTTTTTTTTTACACGACAATTTGGTGCCGTGACCCGCATCCCTCGAGTGGACATCCAAATCTGTGACTTGGATAAAGCCACAGACTGAATGGAAATGGTATTTCCATCCAGGTTTGAGCAAGCAATGTGAAAGCATTTATTAATATTTTGGTTTTACTTTAGAGCAAACAAATAGTTTGATGTGGATCTTTTTTCATTGAGATTTTGTTTGTATTTGCCATTTACTATAAGTACATTCAAGGACTCATCACACAGGTGATAAAATATGCATTAATATGTGCATGCATGCACGCACACAGACACATACAGTGCCTTGAAAAAGTATTCATGCACCTTGAATATGTTCAAATTGTGCCACAAAATGTTGAAAGAGGTGGCATGCAGTTTTATTCAGGCCTAGGGGGTCATTGCTTTCTAAAACCAACTTTTGTGCCAATCACAGTATTTTGGAATACATTTCCACGAGCTTCGTGCATTTAAAGTCTTTCTGCCCATTCTTATTTGAAAAATAGATCATGTTCAGTTGGACTGCATTGAGAATGTTTGTGAACATCAATCTTCTGCCACGAGTTCATTGCCAGCTTTGATCTAAGGATTAAACAATCCTACTTTAGCTCTGGCTGTTCAGTTAGGATGGTTGTCTTGCTGGAAGGTAAATCTTTGCAAGTCTTTTTTCAGCTTGCAACAGGTTTGCAACTGAATAAAAAATATGAAATGGTACAAGGGTGGGAATAATTTTGCAAGGTGCATTATTGGTCGTTCAGCATTTCGTGCATCGTGTCATCTCCTGGATGTGTGACAGCGTCTCCGACTAAGCTTAGGGTGGAGTTATTGGGAATTTTCTCAAGTTTACTAATGGAATCAGACAGATAACTGTTTGTCTTAAGTTCTTTGTTTGATTCAAAGCATGAATATGCAAAGAAATATAATCAAATTAGCAAAATCGTCACAGTGTCGTAATTAACTTGATGAGAAGGCAAGACACATTGGTACCTACGAAGGAAACTTTGTATCACTGGGTGTAACTACTAGATGTTCTCTGAAATAAATCGAAAATAGAAATGAATTGTTTATATTAGGTAACACATACAACCTGTTTAACTGGATTCAGTGGTGGTTATTAAATTTAGACCCATCTCTCAGATATCTGACACGGTTGTCAGAGGCAACCTGTACGTGCTACGTCCAACAAGCGGCGTCAAGTGGTGCATTCAATATTCCTAAGAAATGACAGAATTTAGGCAGTGTGCATCAGATTCGGGAAACTGGATAAACTTCCATATTTTACACATTCCCCAAACATTACGGGCACGTGTGATATTGAAGTCGTATGTTGTGTTTCCACAAAATTTGTTTTTCCCTCCAGTTTTGCGCAAACAGAAATTCATGTGCATCTAAATATAGCAAATTAACTCATAACGTTTCAGCAATTCGAGCAAGAAAAGACTGACGTACCAAATTTAGTTTTTATTATCCACGAGCTGTTTGTGTGTAGCAGCTGAAAGGTGGCTCTTGAACGCATCACGTGTTGCAGCCAGTAGGCAGCGGCATCAGTCAGATAACCAAGCGGCACAACGCTACATCGCTCCGACTGAAGTGCGTCAAAAAGCCGTGGAGACGCCGGGGATTCGGACTTACTTCCATCTGACTCAGTACCAGCAACGAAGTCTAGAACATGTAGGATTAGACTGTTCTTGTTTTTTTTATTCTAATTTTGGTTTTTATATGTTCATTTTTTTATATATACTTTTACTGGACAAGCCTCTAAAACTGTGAGCCCTCCTCTCACGCCTTCGGAGTCCCATTCATTTGGTCTCCCTTGAACCGAGTGCAGCGGCGAAGTTTTGCTAATTACAATATTTTTTTTAAACTACGAAATAACTCCTCCCGTCGTCCAGCCACAGGACTCTGAAAATTCTGACCTGACAACACCTTCACCATGAGGTAAGAAACTGTTTTGTGTTTTCTCGGTGAAATAAACACGGAGGGGATGGAAGTCTTTGGCCAACAGAAGTCAAGAGTGTGAGATTCCTCGCGGAGCAGCTCAGTGAGAAGCGCGAGGAAAACTCCAGCTGACATACAGCATTAGCCTAAAATTTCGTGGCGAATTGTAATAGACGCCAGCTGTCCTCAGCTGCTGGTAGCGAACAAACGGCGTGCTCCGTCAGCTTTATTGCAGGCTGTGACTGTGGACAGTTTTGCTCGACCGACGGGCTCGCTGCTCAACGTGAGTCAGTTTGTGCTGCATTTGTGAACGTGCAAAGGTTTGGAATGGCGCGCGCTCTCTGCTTCTGCATAAAGAGGGATTATCTTTGATGGGCCGACGGTCATGTGACGCCACCTTATGACCATCTCTCATTTATACACATAAAACTGACTTCTGTCGGCAAAGAAACGACTCGCGCACGTTTCTAAGCACCTTTACAAGGACCCTTTTTTGACGTCGTGCGTTATGTGGCCCTTTAACACATTCTAATTGTTACCCTGAACAAACGCCGTTGATGTTCAAGGTGTTCTCACAGCTCTGTAACAAAGTTTCAGTCAAGGACGATGCTGGTGGACACGAAGCCGTACAGGGGAACAAGATGTGAATATTAATGAAGTGAAGACATATATTCAAATTAGTTAAATTAACTCACATGCAGTCTTTTAAAATAGAAGCATCTGGTAGGCTTTATTAGTATGCTCCCAACGCCTACAAAACTAGACGAGACAATAGAAGGGACCAACTAATGAAGGACGAAATCTTTCTTACTGACTTTTATTTATTTATCTATTTTTTGCTAAATCACAGGCTTATTGGTTTTAATGAGTGCAGCATGGCATTATGTAAGAGTTGATTAAATTGCAGTTGTGCATCAGGAGGGTTTTTTTTTAAAAAGTGTATGATAAAAAAAGTTAAATTGAAAAAAATCTGAGAACTGACTTTTGCATTTACAAAAAAAAGCTGCAGTTAATTTTTTTGTTTAAAGATTTGCTGCTGGTGAATCTTTCAGGATTATATCCAGTTGGAGAGGTATAACTGAATTATACAATATATGGTAGCTTGCTGAATAAGTGAACGGCCTTATGCAGCTCTTGAAATGTAGTTTAGTCATAGTTACACCTTGCAAACATGCAAGGTTTCATGCATGTTTTTTTTTTTTTTTTTACCATATTCAGTCCTGAGTGCTCATTTTCCATAAAAAGCTCAGTAAAATTCGGGGTTGTTCAAATTGTAGACACATAGTTATGTTGTGACTCAGAAATATGTCTTCCACACACTTGTTACAATGTCTGGTAGGTTTATATTAAAGAAGAGGGCTGAGAACAAAGCCTCCTGTGGTCTGAGGGATTGAATGTAGTTTAAAAAAAAAAAAAAAAAAAGAGGTTTGATCACTGCATTTTTGTAAAGGCTGAGATTGGGTCCATTTATGAGTGAAGTTTAAAGCAGATGCAATATTTCAGATGTAAAACTACTAAACAATTTGAATGATGGAAAAATACCCAAACCTTGTGAGCTTCATAGTAAAACGGCATTTTAATGGAGCTTTGGATAAGGACTTTAAAAGGCCTGTGGTCCCTTCATGAGCCAGAGGAGAATATTTTTTAAAGCAGATCAGTTCCACTTAAAATAAACCCGTTTAAAAAAAAAAAAAGTGTATGGTCTATGATAATTTAATTTCATTGCCCTGGGAGTATGTTTCTGGAATCCTTATTTTCTCTCATTTGTGAGTATTCCCCCATACGTTCATAAGCTTTATCATTCTCAAATGTTTTTCTTTTCCTGTGAGCTAAAGACACATACTGTATGCTACAGTGAGATGGTCTGTGTGAAGCTGTGGAATCGTACATGAAGCTGTCAGTGAGGAGGAGTGTAAGCTGGATTTTGTTAGTTTGCGTGAAGCTGCCTCCCCCCAGGAACGTAGCCAGGGCAAAATGGTTTCAATAGAAGTGTGCAGCCTTTGGTTTATGTTTCGTGTTTTGTCCATTGTGCAGTGTGTGTGTGTGCTAAGAAGTGAGACATGCAGTGTGGCTGTGGCTGGCCCCCTTTACAAAAGCCTTTAATTGAATCCAGATGTTGGGATCTGTTGGTAGGCCAAACTGTGGTAAACAATCGCTACAGCTTTTTTTTTTTTTTCTTCTTCTTTAGAGCTGGATGTTGTGTCCATGTCCTGGACTGAAACCACTAACTTTTTTTTTTTTCATTTGCTGTTTCTTTTCCTTCTTTTCTCCCTCATAGTTTACAGTAAGTCTTTCATTTGCTACTTTTGGCCTGTTTTGCATCTCGGATCACATCTTCCCTCAAAAGCAGCACAGTGACAGTGGTGGTGAGGATTCACTGGTGGGACAACTGGTTGTTCCTGCTGTATTTGAAATGAAGAGACGTGTGTCCAGATGGGATGAATGTGTGTGTCTGCAGTGAGTAACAGGTGTGTGAGCGAATGGCAGAACCAGCTGCTCTGAACTGACTCATGGGGACACTTGCGTGCATGTGTGTTTGTGTTTGTAGGGGTGTGTGTGTGTGTGTGTGTGTACCAAATGGTTGAGCCCATAAGGACTGCCCCCAGTTAGCCTACCGGGCATCTGATGTTTCTCTATCACATCTGCTTCATCACATTAACTCTATTGGAAAACCTTCAGTCACTCTTACTGGTGTGTGAGCAGTAAAGACTGGTTACCACAGAAACATCACTCTTCTCATGAACTTCTTTAACCTTCACTAAATGTATTGAAAGCCTTTCTTCTCTTAGTTATTCAACTCACCTAATGTGTATTTCCACGTTATGAACTGTTTTCAGGAATCAGTGTAATAACATGAATGCTCTTCAGTCACTCTTTATCTACCAGGTTAAGAATGGCTTATACACACTGCTCAAAAAAATAAAGGGAACACTCAAATAACACATCCTAGATGGACAGTTTGATTTCACAGAAGTTTGATTTATTTGGAGTTATATTGTGTTGTTTAAGTGTTCCCTTTATTTTTTTGAGCAGTATAGTTGGAAATTGAACCCAGACAATAGCCAGGAAGCAGGTAGCAACTTTTGATTTTTCTTGGTTGGTGATTATGGAGAAGGTGCTCTAAGAATGCTCTGTGTTTTTATGTGTTTTCAGTCTTTCAGTTTTAGATTATGCATAGATCTTATTTACTATCAGTTTTAGTTTGAGCTATAATGTATTTTAAATGTCAGACTTCTGCTCTTGACCTTCAGTGGAGACTGGGGCAGTTGGTCTCCAAATGGTTCTGTTAAAATGTTTTTTTGTTTGTTTGGGGTTTTGTTGTTGTTGTTGTACAAAGTCACGAATAAAACCAACCATAACTTAAAAAAAAAAAAAAATCACATTTGTAAAATGTATCAAAACTTGGAACTCATGCTATTTTTAATCAATACATTAAGTCGTCAAAGAACTCTCAGCCATATTTTATTTGTTGTGGTCCTTGGAAAAGAAATTGGAACCTGTCTGCTCAGACACCAGAGAAAACAAAGAGTCTGTAGTTAAGGAAAGCCTGATGCCTGCCTTTCCACGTTAAAAAGGGAAGATGCTAAAGTTATTTCTTTTGCACTTGTCTCACTTCTGTGTTACTAGAGAACTTCACAACTGTTCTTTCTTTAAATGGACATAGTTTGCTATGTTTGTAAGTCAGAGGTAAACTGCACAACAAAGTGATCGAGCATAGATGGTCGTATCTGGTTGGCATTTTGCTTGATCCCTTTCATTAATGTTTGTCTCCATTATTCCCCAAACATTTACCACATTCTCCAGTGGTATCGCTATGCAGGCTGGGGGTCAGTATTTCTTATATTGTTCATTTATTGTGATAAAATTCTTATCATGACTGCAGTTTAGATTTATTGTAGTCATAAGTTCCAATTAATCTTTTTTAGAAACCTTTTAAAACTGTCCGTATTGTTGGGATTATTAGTTTTACAATTTTTACCCTCTTTGTTCGGTAAATTTGAAAATATGATTAGTGTGCAGTTTAGTGATACAAATCACACTTCTTTATATGACTCTGTAAGCATATTACAAATACATATGTTTTTCTATCTAGAGCATCTACTTGGTTGTGAGGCTATAATTGCTGTGAAGCAGACTTAAGTTTAAGTCTATTGCCCCCCGCTCCCCAACTGGGGGCCACCTTTCACACCTTTCATTAATGTTTGTCTCCATTATTCCCCAAACATTTAGTGATCAGCAGCCAACAGTAAAGGTGTAAACCTCCCTAACGACATAAGCTAACACTATCTGTTTAGCTATTAGCTTCAGGATACATGGACTAATAGTTATTAGTCGTGCTCTGTGGGGGTAAACATTTTTGACAAAAGCTGGTTAATCATTTCTTTTGCTTTTAATTAAAATGAAGCTTCCACTCAAAAATGTTGCCAATGTTGGTATTGAAAAGCCTGCTGAGGCATAAGTGAGCAACACGGTTTCCGATAGTTGGGGCTACTGGGCTTAACATGTCTGAGACCTTTGTCTGGGGAGGTCAGAGGTACCAGGCAGAGTGGATTCCTACGCCATGAGGATCTAAACTTTGTCACTCTGTTCCCCTGCATTGTATCAGGGCACACGCAGCACTGATGCCAGCTTATCTCTGGCAGTTGGATAAGCAGCATCAGAGCGGCTGGCCTGTTCTGTGTCAAGGTAACACATCTTGACAATTGCTGAAAGGCCTCGCGCCTCTCAGCCCTTTCAGCTACATGCCACAGATGAGTGATGGGAGTTGAGGCCAAGCCGCATGCTGCCTAAAACATTTTATTCAGCACTTAATGTGGACTGGACCTCCACCGTCCACCACCACCTCTGCTACTTCCTTGTTAACCAAAGCTGGACAGCAGCCAATCGAAGCATAATATCTGATTAATGATATGTTAGAAGGGTCAGCCTGAGGCTAATTTCATATTTGGCCTAATTTAGTTATACTGAGAAGATAAACACCGCAGTCATTGTTGTTTTTTCTTACTGAACAGAAATGTATCATAACACTCCTTTAACACTGGTTAAGTTTTAAAAGCTACTATAATATTTGTCTGGACACTGACTGTCTTCTGTAAGCTCATGTCTTTGTTCTGATAAGATATTTTTTTTTATGTTGAACAGAATTTATCAAGAATGTTTAGCCTTTTCTATAGGCAACAGAAAAATCAGCGCTATAAATCACATGACGGTTGTCATGACAATATCAGGGTCCTGTAAATATGGGATGGGTGAAATGGACTTTAAATGTTTTAATGCTGTATTGTTGAATTTTATTTGAGGCATCATAAAATTGATGATTAAAAAGTATTTTTAAATATGCAACACTTCTTATTTAATACTTTTATCATTGTATGTAGTCATGACCTCTGAGACAGGGCAATAAATGCAATGAAAATTGCATTTATTTAAACTTTTTAAAGAGGGTCTGAAAGAGGAAGAGGTTCTTAAAGAAACAGAGGCCATGGCATCAGATACATCCATGAAGCAAAGTCACATTTCTTTTATGTTTTGATTTTTACAGCATTTTTAAAACAGCTGAAGATCACAGTTATGTGAAAATAATATAAAATGGAACAATGTGCTTGGAAAATGCATAATACTCCGCCGTTAATATATTCATATTTAATTTAATCATAATTGATAGTCATAGCAATGTTCAGTCCTACTATGGTAATTACATGTTTTAGTCTTTACCAGCAGACTTGTCTTGTGTTAAACTTGTATTTGCTACTAATTAAAACAAATTTTCATGCAGGATGGCAGAAAGCTTTTCTCAGAGGAGCAGATCTGGCAAACTGTTCCCCATGCTGGAAAAATGATGTACCGCTGAATGCCAGATCCATTTTTATGGACTTTCCTTAAGTACATTGAAAACAGTAAATATTTTCATATTTTCTCAGCTAAGTGCTGGGGGCCTGATCCAAGTTTCCTGGTCCATCTCAGGGCAGCTGGTCCTGCAGAGCCGATTCAATTTCAATATTTGGATTAAAAAGATGTCATCTTCAGTGCATTGTGTTGTATTTCAGAAGGCAATGAGTATAGCAAATAGTTTATTGATCTGTTAGATTTGGTCTGGGTTGACATTGTAGCTGTTGGTGCATGAATGTCTAAAATCCAAAGCTGTGTCCTCCTCTTGTTGTGATTTGTCTTCTTTTGCTGACTGCACTATTGTTCTTTTCCTCTCATTTCTTCTATTGTGTGTTGCCATCTTTCCACCAGGAAGCTTATTTTACTTAAAGAAAAATACTATTTTCAAATTCAGCTCAAAAACACTTTATTTATCCAAACGGGAAATGAAATGTTGATGTAATTCATATCATCCAAGTATCTTCAAAGAATCGTTGTGTATGGTGATGCTATGGGCAGAAAGGATCTCAGTCAGTACTGCAACGAATCTGAAGAAGCCTCTGACTGAAGACTGTTACAGTCTGATTACCTGCTAACTGCTCAATATCTGGGCAGCAGAGACAATATTCCTCAGTAACATGTTAAAGATCTGCAGTTATAACCAACTGGCTAAAAGACCCTCTCATAATAAGATACCTCTATCAAGCTTTCCTGACTTGTTTTTTTTTTTTGTGGTCTGAGGTGCTATTTCTGTTAATGTTTTAAAATCAGATATTAGTCAATGTCATCTTTTTTTATTTTTAACCAGAGAAATATCATGCTTTATCTTATACCAAATTATTGAGACTTTTGCTCCAGTTAGATTCAAAATCATGTGTTTCAGATTGATGCATTTTTAACTGGATGAGGGAGAAATGAGAAAACCAATAACGATCTTCTGTGTTTTTTTTTTTTTTTTTTTTGTCCCTGTTCCTAAATTGAACAACAAATTACTTCCCACTGTTTACTTGTCCAAATAATCTCTTTTCATTATCTCATCTCTCCTGCTTATTACCCTCTATCCTCTTTCTGGCATCAATTTATCAGCGTTAGGGAACGGAGTCGCAGCTCCTGGAACTTGTTCACTGCTCAGAATACAAATTACATGATGGACTCAGTATGTCAACATAAACTAGGAGCATTAGTTGGGCAACATTTCAGATTTTAATGAACGGGAACTTGTTGCGCAGAAATCACATCTACTACCTCATCAAGAAACTGAACTTTTCAGTTTGTTTAGCAGCTGAATAATTAGTGGAGATTTTGAGCCACTGTGTCACTTTATCGCATTATTAATCTTTATGCTTAATAAATCAGCCAGAGGTTGATATCAGATTAGGAGTAATGTTCCTCTGACATGTCGCTGCAGCTTTTCACACACAAGCTCACACCTCCTTGTAACTACTGTATGCTGTTTCTTTATTATTACTCCAAATACACTTATTAATGTTAAACGTTTAACAGCAATTCACAAAAACAAAGTACAAAAAAAAATAGTTGAAGTAAAATTTACAGTTTGAGTAAATAAAAGGATTGATTGATTTATTAGTGGAGCTTCTAAAGGTGGTCTATGAAATAATCTTTGAAATGAAGACTAGTTATATAGCGCTGTCCCTTTAAGGGTCCTAACTCAGTAAGACTTGTGCAGGTTTTTCATCTTGGGCACCAAAGGAGCTCCTGTTTTTTTAAAAAAATTGCCTTTGAATCACATGAAGCAGATTAAATTAAGTTTGAATTTCAGCTGGCTTAATATTACTTCTGAAATTACATTGTTAAAATTGTTGAAACCATCTGTTACAACTACAATATAAAATTGATTTTTTTTTTCAAATTGTTAAAATAAGAACTTCAAATATAAATATTTGGCACTCTTAACTTGAACAGACGCTTAAGAAAGTAAAATTGTTTAGGGTGTCCCTTATTTTGTCTTTTTCTTTTTCTTCTGGTACATAGATGACAGTGCTGATGAAGGAAGCAGTGTGGGTTGAGTTTTGTTTGACACTGTCTTTTGTCAGGAACCTAATTTAATAAAGATGAGCTGTCAAGGGTGGGGTATTGGTGCCTGGTGCCCATGTCCGACGGTTACTGATGAATACATGGGTTGTGCTTTACCCTTGCAGTACCACAGCACACCAGTAACAGATCGTTTTTATTAAGAAACTCTTTATTTGTGTGCTGAGCTTACTGAATCTGAACACCCATCAGTCTAGAGTGGCCTTCAGCAGTCAATGTGACAGGTGAAAGCAGACTGTTGAATATTTTCACAGTGTGTGGGCTTGACGGACCAGGAGTGTGTTTAACCTGTGAGGCGTTGTCTATGTCCTGTGGGTTTTGCAGACTGTTGTCACTGACATCACTGGCTTTGCATGGAGAGGTGGAATTGTGGGAAACCACAGCTAGCGACCAGAGTGAGCTGTTCCTACATGATGGTCTTAAACATCCCTGCCATCTCTGTATTGCTGTTTATGGGACTTTTGGTCACTCTGAAAACTCATATGAGTCGGTGGCACAGTTTTGTGACTTGGAGATATTTCCAAAAAGCCTACTTTTTTTTTCTTGTAGCCAAGCAGAAAGTGCAGCAGGATGGTTTCAGCCAGATGGGACCCCGTGTGCAACAACACGTGGGGGAGGAGCAGTGCTGCATTGATCTAAGCAGCTGGAAAATATTCTCGATATTCTGGTCATTCTCTGGTATTTTATTGAAATGATTTTAAATGTCGGAGTGGTATTTCTGAAATTGCCTGGGTTTGGAAATGTTTCCGTTTAAAACATTTATGCGCTGTGGTGCTGGTAGCTCTGACCAACGGCACTATTTGCTTTATTTAGAATTCCTCAGCAGTTTAACAAGGACTCCCCTGCCCCCCTTTACTACGTTGGATTTTACAGGGTGACCTTTTATAGCTGGAAAGGAGGTCAACCACGCAGGGTTGTTTAAGGAGTGACCAATAACTTCTATCCAGATGTGCTACTGCAGCATAAGCCCTTTAAATCACAGTGTGATCTATTGGACTGTAATGTCCAGATGAAGCAATGAACCCTTTAGTGTGTTTCTGAAGGCTTTTTTCCGTCATACTATAGAAGCTAAATAAACAGTTTTCAACACCTAGCTTAAAAAGTCATCACAGTTTATTTGTGAAGCCGTCTCTAAATGCTTCCTTGTGTTCCTCTCCAGTTCTCACTGCTCTGGACCTTCTCTGTCTTTCTCCTACCCAGACACCAACTGAAAACCAGGAACATAAAAAATCCATATAGAGAATCACTATCCTAGTCCTGCGAATTCTGAATTGATTTAAAAAGCTCAAAAATCCATTTAGTCTGCTTAATTTTTTGTCAAATTATATTTTTAATTATTTTTATATATTTTTTTTATTTAAGAATAAGCCAGGCTAAGCTAACCTCATATTTAAGTTGTAGAATTTTATGCTCAAACCTACAGAGGCATTACACAGCAGACTCGTGTAATGCCCGGGAGGGTGTTTAATCTCTCACTGGTTGCCATGGTTACCCACCTTTAGCTTGTTCTTTTAGCTGGCATGTTGTCAGGGTCCTACAACTGTTTGTCACAGGGTGATAAAATAAGTTATGCTACCAAATTGACATTAGTGACCCATTAATAATCCATATGTATTACGTACTGATGAGTATGTGATGCATATGGATAAATGATGAAAATAAATGGCCCAAGCTTCAGTAGCCAGACATTACTTACTAGCAATTTTAAAGCCCTTTGTTAATGGTAAGGTCAATGAGATATGCCAAGACCCTCCAAATAAGACAATGTGGAGCAAGGGCACTGAAACAGGGTTTTCTTCATATGTAAGTTTTAATTAAAAAAAAAACCAACTTTCATATTCAGCTTGCAAACGACAAATAAAATGAAATAATTTCTTATTTCAGTCACAAATGGATATGTATCTGCAGCCATTCAGGCAGGTGGTAAACTATTCATCAAAAATCAAAAGTGCAGCAGGATGAACCAGAGGTAGTGTGAGGTGCAGAGATGCTGTTCTAAAAATAAAACCTCTGGCAACTGCAGACGCCCCAAAGCCACCTTTGGGAGTTCTGCTGGGCGAAGAGAGGTGGTGTGTGCTGGGGTTGAGTTGTAAATTAATTAATTAGCCTAAGTGTAAATTGTTTACATAGCTAGAATTGTGTATTCTTGCCTGATTTCAGCAGACGGCATGTGCTGTACAGTGGCTGCTGGAGTAACGTGGCGTCGACTGATAATCCCTCTATTTCTATTTAAATACAAACTGATAGAATTCGATAATGTATGGAACCTGATAGAATAAATAAATGTTATATTTATTAACTGTGTTTTCCTCTTGTCACTTGCATAATTTAAGCAGAACCTCTAGACTGTTTGAATAGAAAAACAGTTTCTGAATCGAATTGTGACCCTAAGAATCAGAATCAGAAGACTTGCCTCTTTACTTAAATCTCACACTGAGTTTGTAGAGATTTGCTTGTCCCTCACTGTGTGTAGGTTTTTGTTCCCAGCAGGTATCCCAACAGTTTCCCAAAGAGAAGCTGAAACACGAACCAAGTGAGAGCGTCCCATCCTACCACAGTATCAGTGACACCTGAGCATTGGGGACAATTGCAGTCAAAGCTACGTGTGTGTGGGTGTGTGTGTGTGTGTGTATTCTGACCAGCTACGTGCCCACAGTGCGCTCAGCTGTGAGATCTGCCAGCAGGAAGCCACACTGCCCTGATCAGCCACGACAGCTCATGAATGTGCATTTCTGTGCTGTGTCCTGCCAAACCTCCATCTCCCCCTCGCTCTCATCCGCTCCCTCCTCTGAGGTTTTGTTTATGCCATTTCAGCTGTGCTGGTCAGCAGCCACTGAGGAGTGACAGAGATGAGGGTAGAGGAGAAAAAACAAATGGGACAGTGAAGCGTTTCAGATGTCTTCTCTCAGCTTTTGCTGAGTCAAGAGGAAAGGAACTGCACAGTAAGATAACTGTTTTGGTTTGCTCCTCTGTATCTGCAGAAAACCTTCCTAAAAAGCAGTGATTAGTGAAGCTGGAAGTACATTAAGGAAATGCCGAAAAAGATGCAAAGAAGCAATTCAGTTCTTTTTTTTTTTTAATAATAAAAAACATATAATTGGCTGAAATACAATAACAGCCTTCCTTTAAGTGAACACTTGATTATTTGTAGCAAAGATGCACCTGCAGCTAAAAATACATCAACATGTGAAACGCTCAAAATGTATATTTATATACAATTTGTCTCTGTGCCCTTTTACAGTCTACAGACTCTAGTCTTTAGACTGGAGTCTACAGATTCCAGTCTGTAGACTATAAAAAGGGCAATTGGTTTATTGGTAAGCAATAAACCAATTATTAAATTAATTGATTAATGATGATTAAGGGTGAAATGATTAAGTGGATTAGTTTTCAGTCAGAAGCTGCCTCAGACCTGTTGCAACACAGACCACTAGAGGAGTTCCATACTGCTACATAACCATCACCAATTATTAAGACTCTATGAAGAAACTTCATAGAAGTTACTTCTTCATTTACAGGATTTCTGTTTCATCGTCTCAACACAGAGAAGAACAATTACAAGGCAGCATTTGTTGCCTCATGTCTTAATGAGCTCTTAGCACTCTGACAGGTCATGATGAATCAGAAATGGAAGCTGTGAATTATTGCAAAGGCTAGCAGTGACATTTTATACTCTAGATGTTTGTGACCTCTAAACAGTCAATATGATGAAGTGTTTTGTGGCTGAATCCTGCAGCTATTTGCCTAAGCTAAGACATTTCCTGTAAATCTGAGGACTATGTCCTCACTCAGAACCATCTTCACTAGAGTTTAAAACCGTCTTCAATGTGGAGGACCAAAGTGAGAATCAGGGCTGATTAGAGAGAGCATGCAGGCTCTTTAAAGAGGCCCAGGAATGGCACTGCTGCACAGCAGCTGGAGTGAAACAGCTGTAGAAACATCTGAGCCATCTGGCTGGTTAAAAACAATCAATAAGAATCCTGCAGCAGTGAATGATGTTCCTTTTCTCTCTGTCCCCATGAACACTGACTCTCTCTAGGATTGAAAATAGATGACGCATACTTCTACTCTGTATATTATTCACTCTGTGAACATGGAAACTCTTAAATATGAGTGGACTGGTTAAAGAAATTCTGGTTGCTTCGTTGTGGCTACTGCCTGTCTGAAAACCCTGTCAGATCACCAAACTGATGCATGGCACACACACACACACACACACACACACACACCCCCCCCCCACACACACACACACACCCACACACCCCCCCCCCCCCCACACACACACACGTGTGTGTAGCACTGTTTTATATGATAAGTTGCATTGCTGAAGCAGATGCATTTTTCTGATGAGCCAGAATTTGTGTTGTCATATACTTGTGACGATGTAGACACTTTTGGTTCAACTTCCTCCTGGGGCATCATTATCCTAGAACGATGCATGAGTGAGAGCTTAGAGCTCTGCTGCTGCTTGCTGCAAAGAACTCTGTAGTAATTCCAGCAACTTGATTCAGATTGGGTTTTATATCTTTTCTCTATTTTTTTAAACCTAGTCAGCAGGGATAAATTGTCCAGTGGTTTGGAAATGTATTTATACCACTTGAGGCTTTCACTTTTTATCACATTATAACACAGGCTTTAATGTATTTTACTGTATGCATATTAAAATGCATAATATGTCTGCATTTAGCTGCCTTTATGATTCCTGTAAATGAAACGCAGTCAGCAGATTATTCTAAGAAGTTACCTAATTATTAAAACAATATCCTGAGCTCTAAACATGTTAGACTGATTATGAGACCAAATTTCAAAAACTTAAACTAACATTGCATTATCACTCTGAACACAGCAACCCCAGAGTGAAACCTAGTGGTGGCTGCAAAAATCTATGGGATTCTTCTTGAATTTATTTGATTAGTGACAGTGTATGTTGATCAACATGAGTAGATTAAAGCAGTGATGTAAATATGCTGACGCTAATTTAACCAGCCGGGCTGAGGGTATTTTTTATTTTCATTTTTTAAGTAATTAACACACAAATGGACAAACACACATGACACAACAAATCACAATAAATGGTTAATAGTACAAATGAGCAATTATAAAAAGCAGGTCACACTGATTTTAAAAACCAAAATAAAACATTGAATTCAGAGATGTCAGTTTAAAATATGCACACAATTTTGATTGTATCAAAGCCATTGTTTAAATGATTTTCTAAAACTGTTCACTGATGTGATGTTTCTTAATTGTAATGGTTATGGTCATGCTTTCTGTTGAAATCTATATATATATATATATATATATATATATATATATATATATATATATATATATATATATATATAACCTTTGTTTTTCTTTAAGTACAATAAAATAAGTCTAGGTCACATCTGCTCTGCTGAGTTTCATTCAGCTTCCAATAAATGGACACATTATTCCCTACGTGAATTCAAGTCAGTTTTTCAGGCGTTTTTTTTTTCTATTTATAGTGAAGGAGTCATTTGAATTGTTTCTTGACCGTTTCTCCACTAACATTGAATTATTTTCTTATAAACAATCCCAAAGGCAGCGACCCACATGTCTCATTATGTACTAAACACATGAGAACAGAGAAGCCTTCATGAGTTTCACCTTTGGTCTGCGTGACCTCAAACACGCTCCTCTTGAACAGTTTTAAACGCATGCTGGGGGGTCTGCCAGAACCTGCCTGTTTTCTCATCCCGACATGACCTTTCAGTATTGCATT
Source organism: Poeciliopsis retropinna (assembly GCA_010277075.1). Lineage (NCBI taxonomy): Eukaryota > Metazoa > Chordata > Actinopteri > Cyprinodontiformes > Poeciliidae > Poeciliopsis > Poeciliopsis retropinna. The sequence continues at coordinate 20,786,552 of VMRM01000010.1, forward strand.
CCTATGAGTTTCCTTCTTGTTGTTGGGTCTTTAAACTCATCAATGATGGACCAATTGAGAATTCAGCAAAACTCGATTAAAATGGTAAAAATATGACGTCCACCTCTATTCAGACTTTCCCTTTGTTCCATAAATGGGCCGTGTTCTTTAAGGCTTGTGATTAACTGAAAGGTCCCAGCAGAGACAGAGGGTGCCAGAGGTGGTTAAAGTGTATGACAACCCTGAACCAGTTCTGGGATTAGTAGCAAACACGACTATATGATATTAGAAAAACATTCAGTCCCATGGTATTTAAGAACAGGAATATGTTACTTTAACTACCACCTCATTAAAAAATAATTCTTTTTGCTTTGAGAGTTTGGAAAAGATCCCAGTTATTGAGTCTTCTACCCGGATTCCTGAATTTTTTTTTTTTTTCTTACAGTACTTCAATTTCAACATTTTATTAAAAGGTCGTCTGGCTTTTGGAACCTGTTTTAACTCTAAAATAACTTTGTTTTTTAACTTCTAAATGACTTTTCCACTTTACCCTTCTAAATGTTCTTATATTATACAAGTGTCATCAAATATTAAGGATGCACAGATATAAACATTTGGGACAATATTGATATTCAATATTAAAATTTCTGCTATTCTGTTAAATATAACCAATATTATATACAAAATTAGACCCACATGTCTTTAAAAAATGATCACACCACCGAGTTCCCAACACGCCCCTTTTGATTCTGCTATCCCAGTTGCATGTTCTGTAAGCAGACACAGCCTGTGATATCTGGTAATTGACTTCTTCAACATGAGGGGACAATGTTGTAGGTGTCGTGTTTATAGCAGAACTATGATCAGAAAGATATTACCATCCAGTCATTTAGGGCCAACCTTGGGTGACCCTTTAGTTTTGGTTTTCTACCATATTCCCATCGCTGTGTTGCACCAATTGAAACCTCCACATTCCTTCTTTCTCACATTGGTTGCCCTGGTAACCTGACTAATTGACACCCTTTATAGGCTCCATTGTGGCTTGGTTACATATTGAATGAGCTGACAGAGGAAATAAGAGTTACAGTTCCAGAACGACGGGCAGAAACGATAAGGCAGGAGGATAAAGGAGTTCTGTAGCAGGTCGTCCACATTGCAGTCGGGCCTCATTTGGTCTTGATAAAGAAGTATCCTCAGACAAACCTCCAGTCTTTATTCCCCAGGACAATGCCTGCACAGCGGCGGAAACAATCAGCCGACACATGAACTCCCAGCGGTCAGTCGGCTGTGTTCGACAAGCTGCAAAGGACAGACTGGGATGTGACAGTGACTGCATGTTCTAGAATAACTTTAGGCTCCTGTGTAAGAAATCAATTAATTGCATGATAAAATGGCTTTAGTTTGTGGTTTTCATTTAATTTTTATGCAGTTTTTTTTTTTTTTTTTTAGGTTGTTTTCTACTTTGAATTTAAAATGTCTTCCAGTTCCACTGTGGAGTGTTTGGTACAAAATGAAAGTTTATTAGTCTTTGAGAGGGTGAACTTGTGTTATCCTACCATTATCATTATATTACTTGAAAATGGTATCAAAATGAAAATAGTATAGTGTAACGGAATAATTTCCTGGAAAATTTTATGATCCAACAAAATGTATTGTGTCAGGGCTACTCCTAATGATACGGAGTCCTCCAGGAGACATGGGAATTTTTTTTCTGTTGCATTCACTCGCAATACTTTTGCATCCCCTTGCAATAATCTACTGATCAGTTATGTGGCATAATTGAATACTGTAAGCCCTTCTTACGGTGGCCGCCGTACTTCCTGCCTTAAGGCTTTTCCATGTATGATAATATCTCCTTGTGAAATGTCTGACATTTTATATCTTCGGAATAAAATGATAATTGTGACAGAACAAAGAACTGGTTTGGAGTTGATTAATACATAGATGAGATTTCCACCATTAGTTTGCCATGTTTTATAATCATAAAATGTGTTAAATCTTTGGTGCATAAAACGGATTGAAAGTCGATTTATTCACTGCATGTTTATGTCTTTTAAGGTTGAGATGGAACTGAACATGAAAGCAGCCCTTTAAACCATTCAACCAGCACAACAGACTCAATCAAAACTGTCAGATGATTTATTACCTGCGATAACTCAGAAATAGTCCAAATTAGGATATATTTTTATTTCTTTCCTACTTATGGAAAGTTTCTGTTTATATAATAGGTTTGTGGTGCCTTTCTATCCTAAAGAAAAATATATAAAACTTCAGATATTTCACAAAGAGATATTAATGTTCATGGAAAACACCTCACATAACCTTATATTAAAGCAGAAAGTATGGAGGGCACCGTAAGAAAGGCTTGCAGTATTCAGTTACGCTGCATGAAATGATCAGTACAGTATTACATTGTCAAAGATCAATAAACTTTCAATATTACTGAACATTTAACACTGGAACTGGACGACATTTTAAATATGTAAAATAAATAAAACAACAGAAACAACAAATAAAACAAATCATGAAGTTTTTCTAAACAAAATTGTCCTTCAATAAAGGGTTGGCTGAGACTAGAGCACCACACTGAAGACTTTTATCATCCACTGTTTGGTAGCAAGAGAGAAAAGGGAAATGACAGATAATGCAAATTACTGAGCTTGTTTTAATTCATGTGATTAATTGATTTACTGCTTATTCTGACAGTTCTACACACATTATTGCTTCAGTTAACAGAATTACAGAAAACTTTAGGACATCAACTTGCTCTTATTTTTAAGATTATTTCTACCGTTGCTCGTAACCACCTGGTGTTTCCTTCCTCTGGTAGACAAAGTTAGAAATGAGAGTAGTAGCTTCCATGGCCGGCAGAGCATGAGAGCAAGGTTGAAGTACAAACACAATGCAAACAGAAGCTCAGTGAGAGGTGGCAGAGTTTCTTGGAAGCAGGTTTGTGATTTCTTGTGGATGAAACGAGGCAGGCTCCTGGTTCCTGCTGCAGCGTGAGAACAGCTCTGTGTGCTTGCTGCTGAATAATTCATCCTGACTGGGCAGAGCTGGAGTTTGCACCCAGCTCACAGCAACTGTGGGATCCCTTTCATCTTTGTTGCAATACCCTGCACACCAAATTTATTATACAGCACTGAAAATGACGCATCAGTCTTTTCAGCAGGCTTGGTGGGAAGTAAATGATACTTTTTGTATGGAAAGCTGGAAAGAAATATTGGTTTTAGATAGGCATGCGCTGATATGAAAATTTGGCTGTGGGGGTGGGCGTTTATTGTATCATTTACTGTGAAAATGTTATTATAGGAATTTTGGTTTATCGTTATGATAAATTTCAGTTCTTGACAGTAAATAAAAACCAAAACTGACAGTATGTTTGGAAATGTTTTTTATTTTCTCCACTGTTCCACGAGACCGTCAGTAAATGTTCAATTTGAAAATATGATTACGGTAAATGCAGTTTAAGTGGCGTTGCAAAGAAGCCTATTGTAACGGTAAAGTTTTGTTGGTGGATCATTTTGACTAGAACTGTCTGCCTGACCACCTAGCTGAAAGTCTGCAGGAATAATTTGCCAACAGTTTTCTGAAAAAGCAGAGGAACTTACTGTCTTGGTTGGCATGACAGAAATGTTGGATTGGCTCAGATTTAGGAGAAAATGTGTGATAGGTTCGCTGTTGTACACTTTGTCATCATAAAGACCTTAAACAAGTGAAAATGTACACGTTTATGTATCCATTTTATAGATCTGAAATCATATTCTCCTGAGTGGCAAATAGGTTTAGCTTCTCTTGAAATGTAATTTTCACATGCTGATTACTAAACAATAACATTTTGGACACATCAATTGCATGTAAATGAATCATTGTGATTGAAGATGAGGGGAATTTTTCATCACCTCAGCTCAGTGTAAGGGAAACCCCAAATGGCAGCAGAGCTGCAGGAAAACTGTTGGTGAATTCTCTGCACCAGTTTGCTCATTGGAACACCTGCTGTTTTTAAAGCAGTCTGTCTGTCACCTGTTGATACTTGAGACCCCACACACATGCTGCTGGCTCTATTTAGGCTGCTTAATTACTGGGAGCACTATATTTTTCTCCTCCTGCTCCTGAGGGTTGATATTTCTGAGACATACTGCATAGCTTGTGGATTTTTGTGTTATCAATGCACACAGACCACTGAAGTGGAAATGAATGCATCATAAAATAAACTATCAACTATCAATATAATATTGATAGTTGATAGTGTGTCAACTATCAAATGTAACTAGGTAAAAGCGCATCATTTTTAGGCTCTTTTACCTAGTTTCAACATTTCGATAACACTGGTAACTAATGAATTTACACACTTGTACACAACCCCATCTCTCTTTTTTCTTTTTTTTTAAGATTTTGTTGGCTCGAGTGGCCTTTATTTGAAAGTAATTCAATAGGAAACAGGGTAATGTTACCTATTGAAACATTACCCTGTTTCAATAGGAAACAGGTCGTGGCGGTGGTCGCAGGACAAATTGAACCTGCGACCACCGCCACGAGGACGGAGGCCTCAATATGTGGTCGTGCCACACAGCGCCCACATTCCTATCTCTTAACTCTGTCTGTGTGCTGGAGGAGTTCAGACAGTAATCTCCTCCCTGGACATTAGTGGGAATACAGCGGATTATGGCATCCTCTAATTGAATTCAGAGAGCCTGCACTGCAGGAGTTCACAGGGTCTGAGGTTGGTTTAACCTTGGTGTTGGGGGGTTTAGATGACGAAGCCCCCAACTGTGGGACAGTAGATACAGACGTTGGAGACCTGGTTGAAGCAGACAGCAGACTGTCCTGTAGTCTTTCTCTTCCTCCTCGCTCTCTGGTTGTTGGGCAATGTGTCTGTGTTTGCACACACCTTGGCTGTTTCCTGATTGTGTAACAGATCAGCAGGTGGTGAGGGTTAAGATGACAGTGTGCTGGGATTAGAGAGGTGAGACATGAACTAGGAGTCAATCCCTTTTACCACAGCCGGGACAGACCCTCGCTGGCCTACTGTCCACTGTCTTACTGGATTATGAGCTCTACCAGTTCATCTCCACCTTGAGCTCTTACTCCTTCATTGTCACTGTTTGTCATCGGAGACGAGCGGCAGAGAGACTTCAACTCTGCAGATGCTGTGCTTCGGTGTCTTTTCACGTTTCAGTAACAATCCACATATATAATTCATGTCCAAAGCAAGATGAAAGTGCTAAATAATTTCATCAAAACATCTAGTAAGACTAATTAAAAAAAACGTTATCACAACATCACTGTATGCATTGTTCATACCACAAGTTCTAGCTAAATATTTAACAATCAGACATTCAAGCTCTCTAAACCTGTTATATTTGGTCACATTTTTCGATTATGTAAATGGTAATAATTTCACAACAGACAAGACAAACTGCTGTTGGGGTTTGTTCTTTCATGCTCCATGTAGGACTTCAGCTGGTTCACATTTTGTTTTTTTATTATTTTGTTTCATAGAACAGTAAATGTTTCCAGTGGGAGACGGATTCATGCTGCTGTAATCTGAGTGGAATGTGCTGTGCCATTGTCAGGATGTTTCTCTTCAAATTGAACTGCTTCATTCTAGCTGTGCGCCAACAGCCGGCGAGATGGATCATCAGTTCTTTATCGCATTAGTTGCTGAATCTCTGATTTTCATTTCATTTGGTGAGACAGTCGGACAGTTTTCTGCTTAACCTCTGTCTGTTTCAGTTGAGCAGCGGGCCAAAAGAAAACTGGTTTTTATCTTACTTTGGATGATACTCAAGCTTACCAGAATGTTTCTGAGAAAAATGCATTCTGACAGATTTTCTTTAAGTTCTGATTGGCTGATACTGACTCTTTCTGCCAAATGTAATAAACATTTAAAACCATTGTGTGCTTTAAAGACAGAAACGGTCCTGCGTCTAGTTTCCTCATCTAAAGTGAAAACGTATCATATAGTTATCCAGTGCTAGCATGTGCTATTTGCTTTGGACATAATGCCTTTAAGTGGGGAAAAGAAGCATTTCTGATCACAGTTGAGTTGAAAATTGACTGCAGTGACCAGCTAAGAAATGTGTGTTAGTCATGTTAGATGTTCTTTACCCAACATTATGTGTTCCTCTCCCACTGTCTTATATTATTAAGTGTAATTAATCCCACTGAAAAAGCATTGGGCCCCTCCCTGAAAATCTTGGAAAATTCCAGAAAGGTGGGCGGAGCCAAGAGACAGGAACTACTCTGATCAGGAAAAGAGAAGCTATAGCCAACTTGTAAACATTGGTGCTATATTTAGCAATTTTTCAGGCACCATTAGCAAAATTTTATTTAAAAAAACTCCCAAAGTGATAAACCTAATGACTTTTTCCTGTGGTGTTGAAGATATTTATGGTGACAGCACTCTGCAGCACTGCTACCACCCTGCTTTGTCATTAGCGAGCAGCTATTGTATGGCAGGCCCTTTTATCATAATATTGTCATTGTCGGCAATAACAAGAAAGTTGATAGATGTGTAGCTGAATTCTTTTTGAAAATAATTTGCAGAGGGGTCTGAAAAGTCGCTAAATGTAGCGACACAGTTTGCAACAGCAGTCTGAGTGAGATGGTTTTAGATCTGAACAAGTGGCTGAGTGATGTAACGATGTTCAGTCTTAAACAGTTTGACCGAAGGCCAGCCCCCTTAAAACTAGGGTTTTAATCAAAAATAATGCAGAACTAAACAATACAGACAAAAATATCAAAAGTTGCATAGAAACAGAAAGATAGAACTCTAAATAGCTTATTTAGTCAGTTAGCAAACTAACATGGTTAAATGCGTGTGAACTTTGTTGTGTTTTCATTTTTAAGCTGAAAGAAACTGGGTCGGGTTTTATCATTCCTGTCTTTCCCCTGATTCAGCACTAATTTTCTCATCCTCCTGCTGCGCTGAAGGAACACTGAATTAGTCGGTCCAATCCAAATTAGAACAGTTAAACACCATTAACAAGGTGCAGCTTGAATGACAGTTATTTCCAGAATGTGGTCAGCACTAATTTAACACATAAATTCCTTAGACTGGAGGTCTGACACTAGCTGTGAACGGGGCTCCGTCACGTCAGCACAGGCTCTCATTTATGAGCTGTAAAAATAGAATGCCTAATCCTATATGACAAACACATCACTATTACATCTACATGGCAGTCGTCTTTCAGATAAACATGAAATGTTAGGAATTAAAGAATAAAGTACGTTTTGATGAAACCTGTCCCGATCAGCTTATCAGCATCACCATTCTAGCTGAGTCATATCTGAGCAGATCATGTTGCCAGTGCTTCTGTGTTATGAGTGTGACTACTGTATCCGCACATGTAACTCGGGGCAACAGATGTCACTGGTAGTAAAAACAGGAAGAGGCTTATGTGGCAGGCTGTAATGCCTCTGCCAACCTAATGCCCAACACTCCACTCTCACTGCCAGCGTGTGTGTGTGTGCGTTTGGTGGGGGGGTTTCTGCTGATCTAGTTCGAACTAGATGCTCTCCGTGTGCAGCAAGTCCTTTCAGTACGAGAACGACAGCCAGTCGCTGGAACACGCAGCCTGGATGTGTAGATGTTAGTGTTTTAGTGAGGGTGAACCAATTCAAGCTGTCCTGAAGTGAGTGTTTTGGGTTGATTCTGGGTGAAGTGTGTGACTATAAACGTGTGACAAGGGAGAACAGGTGGCAGCTCTGGTTATCCATATGTTCCCTCTCCCACAACAGCTGTCTGTCCTCTGTCCCTTTTCCCTTTGTGTGTTGTTTCTTGTCAGGTCGAGGGTCACAATCTGTACGCATCAGCAGTCATCCCACATGTTGCATGTAAAACGCATGGTTAAAGCCCCCGTATTTGCCTACTGCTGCCAGTAAAGGAGAAAATAAATTATTATCGAAGAGTTTTTTTTTTTTTTAAAGAATCTGGTGCCTCATGCATAAGAGTGCGCAGTTTTCACACTACGGACGATGGAGTCCCTGAGTGAAATTCTGTGAAAGATGTGTATGGAGCCTCGTGCCAGGAGCCCGTTGAAAGGTTGTTAACACCGTTGTAAACTGCCACCATGATTGTGAGTGGAAGTGGAAATAAAAATACCAATAGGCATTTTGTTCCATATAACGCAGTGAGTGTAACCAGTAAACCTTTTGTGGATGCAAAGAACCCCCCACTTGATAACTTTGTGTTTTTGTGTTTGTTATGATGTAAAGCACTTTGAAATGCCTTGCTGCTGAAATGTGCTATACAAATAAAATTTGATTGATTGATTGACTAAAACTTGGCATACGGAAAAATGTAGAAAATGCGGCATACAAAAAAAATCGAATGCATAAAGCCGTGCGCTCGCACGTGGCTGCCCACCTTTCCTTTATAAATCCTAATTTGCGGGAAATGGAGCACAGCTGCTGGTCCGCCTTTTTGCCACCTATAAATACATATGTAAATTAGTATAAATACCCAGAAGTCTGCCACCATGTAAAGCAATAACCTTGTTCGAAGCAGTCTAAGTATTTGTAATAATAATAATTTTATATTTTATTTGAAAGGTGCTTTGAGGACACATGTCACCTCACAAAAACAAAAACACATTTTAAAGAAAAATAAAGTCAAAATAAATAAAGAGATCCTGCAAATGCCTGTTAGAACATTAGCACGTTCAGCCAGGATTCAAAAGACAGTGTGTCAGAGTCCTTTGAGTGGGGAATGTGGATGTTTATTCTAAATACTAGAATGCTTTATGTCAATGAGTCGCATTTACAAAGCGGGCAACTCGACTGAAGGATGATTGCAGCTGGACCGGTACCTGTACCGCACGGCTCTTTAAGTTTTAATCAGAGCTCCAGGATGATCAGTCTGTAAAACAGTTTTCATAATTCAAAACTGACACAGACGGGTCGTGAAGCACAAAGACATGCTTGGCTTCCAGTGAATAGATACAGATCAACACCTGAATAAGACGCCAACGTGTCCTCTGATTGGCTGACTGATGATGAGCGCTAGCTCCATGACTGAATTATGAATATATTTCCTGCAACTGTTTACATCTGTCGCTGCCGTGACTTTTTAATGACTTATCACGTGAACGAGCTTATTCACGTGTGATTTTAATTTAATATCTTATTTAATGGAAACACTGAATCTGCAAAATTATCTTTTTCAACATTAGCAGAATGTTGACAACAATGTGGATACATACGTAATGGAAACACAGCTCTTGATACTGAACACAGCCAACTTTCCTACAGTAACAACTTCAACACTGAAGAGGATTGTCAGTATAATGACCCACTTATGTACATCAACCTGCAAATATTCCCATTCATACCAACTGTTTGTATTGCTTCACCATGTTTTAAGTAGTGTTCACTGCTGAATTAGAAAAACACTTTGGCTGTTTATGGGACTTTGTTGTATACCGTCTGGTTATTACCAAATGCAATGGGCTCTTAAGCCAATTCATTCTTGATTAAATCTGTTTTAATGTTGGCTAATGTCTCTGGACTCCTTCAGAAGGGCCTGTGTGTTTGTGACGCCTGCAGCAGTGCGTGTCCTACATCCTCCACTCCGAGTCGAGCCAAGTCTCCTCTTATCAGCTCAAAATAAGAGGCAGATTTGACTTCAGCTGTTAACTGGAACTGCTGAGCTTTCTTTCTCATTTCTCCCTCTTCAGCTGTTCACATTGGTTTCCTCTCTCTCTGTTTGGTTAATGTGCTTTACATTAAACAGATTTCTAAAGATAGATCATGTCTTGCGTGACCTTGTGGGAATCTCCCGTCACTCTGTAAAGTCTCTGTCTGTACTGAGGCAGCTTCTCGCAGTGGAACGCATCCCGTGTGATGGTAGCCCAGCCTCTTGTTTCTATTGGTGTGTGTGCTCCACAGAGAGCAGCAGGAAGCATTATCAGCTCTTTAGCACGTCTTTGACAAGTGAACACACTCTCTAGCTTGTAAAACTGTATCAGCCGCTGCTGTCTTCCACCTCTTCTTTCACTCATTCGCTCTTCATTCATCAGCACTCTTTCAGTCGCCTCTCTGCTTCACCATCTTTCTCATGCCCACACAAACAGATGGGTCCTGGCTATTGTTTCGCGTGGCAAAAATGCGCCGTGACAGCAGCTATGATGCAGCCGAGAGAGTCTGTATTTTAGCGTTGCGCCGCTTGAAGCCTGGAAGAAACCCCCCCCCCCCCCCCCCCCCCCCAACTGTCGGGAGTTATTGGTATTCTGCGCCTGCCGCTCTGTGAGCTTTAAAGCCACAGCTCTCATGAAAGCTAAGCCTCTACTGGAGATTTCAGCTCCGCTGTGTGATGAAAAGTGGAGTGCACACACGTTTTACACATGTCTGGATGCTCGGCAGTGCTGTCTGAATATTAACGCTGTTGTCTCTAACCTTTTCCTGCCGAGTCCATGAATCAATCATGAGATTGTCCTCCCACAGTGAGGGACATCGTTTGTTTCAGGAGCTGAGGTCAATTGGTGACTTTCACATGTGGTGGTGTGTTGTCTTTCTTCATTATACAACTTCAACTCAGAAGAAAGCTGGCTTGGTATGGTGATGCATACAATTTTTATTAGTTACATTTATTGACATTTAAGCCTGTTGCTGTTAATCAGGCAATTACATGACAAATTAAAACGAGCTCAATTTCCAATTGCATGGTTGTTTTTCTTTTCTCTCTCTTCAGTCTGCTCTTTTTTGAAGGTCTTTTTCGAAGGTCAGTTTTGGAACATATTTCCTTGGCTTCATTTCATTTACATTTCATTCTGCACTCAAGGTAAAACTCTACAGTTTAATGAGCTCAATTTGATTTGGTGTGATTTTTGTACCCTTTGGTAATAATAGGAAAAGTGGCAAAATAATTTTGTGGCCATGTACCTTGTTACTCATTGTTGGCAGTTTAGATTAAAACAGCTAAGTTAGCATTGAATATTTTCAGAGTTTTTGTTTTGTACTTGAAAACAATGATTATGAAGTTTCCTGTTTTAAAGGGTGTTTATCAGACCAAACAGTCTTTGTGTGTCCCAGAGAATATAAACCCTGACGTTACCTCTGACATCTCAAAAAGCTTACAACATTTCCATGTCTAGCACGACCCTCAGCAGCCTTCATGTTATCTGCTGAAAGTATCACTCTCCCTTCAAGCCTGAATGAACCACAGACCTCAACAGTGCAGAAAAAAGATCTGTTAGATAGCTTCTTCTCTTCATATGCTTTGTCTTAATTATTTTTTAAACACTTATTCTGAAAATGGCCAACTCAAGCACTCAGCAACAGAGGCCACATAGAATAGTGCTAATTGTTTTCACTAAAGCCCAGTTTTTTTTTTGTTGCATGTGACTAGCTGATCAGACGGTTTTTTTGTCCAAGGGAAGAAAATACGTATTTTCTTAATAAGCTAGTTTTTTATTGCATCTCTCGTCTCTAAATGCTGGTACTAATTGAATATTTTCTTCAAGTAGTGCTTGGAGAAAGCTCAGTTCTACTGGGGAGGGGAGGATAGGCAGTAAAGGGAGGCAGGATGCTTGTTATAATGGGAAGGATGCAGGAGGCCTCCATCTTCTCTTCCACAAATATTTCCACTAATTGAGAACATGCAGAGCAAACAGAAATCCAGGTGAAAGGACGGGAGGGTTATTTTTGCTTCTCTTGTTGATATTGTGGCTGATCTTATTTTTTCTTCATCCTCCACCTTCTCGTGTTTAAAAAAAAAAAAAAAAAAAAAAAAAGTTTGAATCAACCAACAGTATCCACAGGGGACCCGACGCTTAACTATTTATCTTTTGTTAGCAATAATGTAGAAACACGAACCGAGAGTCTCAGAAACTGAAAACATTCAGTACTGATTGACGGAGTGAGGATTCATAATGTCGCATGGTGTACAGCTGTATGAAGCAGAGTGCTGCTCACAGAAAATATGAGAGGCTGTGATTTTGATGATGATGCGCACAGCAAAGATTACCGGCTTTGTTTTTAGGATGTGACATTACCTAACAGACCCTGTAAGAGAGCAGTAATTTTGTCAACCAAGCACTTATGTAATGTTGTTTTCATCCTAATCCGTTCTATAAAAAGCCCAAAACAATGGATGTACATTTGGTGAGAGGTGGCTCTTGCTCTGACAGAGGTGGCTGCAACGTTACTGAGATGACGCACAGAGGTGAAGTCTTCTTTCTGATTCCTTGTGCCAGCTGCCATGTGTCTGTGAAGGCCGACTGAGGAGGAGGGGAGAGATGTGGAGGGGATATATCCAATGGAGTGGTTTTGTAAAAATACAGAACTGACTTCGATTTTTATTTTTTAATCTCTGATCCTCTTGGATTATTAATGCTATTTCTTTTAATAAATCTTTTTGTAAATATGGTGGATATATACTGTGATGCATTTCAAACCTAACTTGCAGAATATCATTCAAATCAATGAATTCCATTCATCTTAAGTTGAAGAACAATAATGTGTTGGATCCACGCATTCATTGTGGATCCAACTGGTTTTCAGCATAAGCACAAAAACCAGTGTTTTGTGTTTATGCTGACCAAAAAATCCCCATGTCCTATCATTGCAATGACACGGTCTTAAAAAATAGATAATTTTACTTCTTGAGTCTTAAATATATCAATTACATCTATTTTTGACTGAGATTGGTTGATACTCAAAGCAAAGGAGGACAAAACTAAAACAAACACAGCCTCCTGCAATCAGTTGATAGAAATTAACCAACATACAACCTAGACTGGATTGAGAAAAGTGTCATGAAGATGTATCTATAGAACTACCGCAAAGCATCAGCATGAAGTGTCTGCTGCCATTTTATGTCCTTTCTTCCAGCTCACTGAAAGTCCTAATGAGACAAAGTGTTAGGAGTAGTTAGGAGTTAGGCTTATAAATTTCTGCAGTGTTGCTGTCGCCTGTTTTGTGTGGGTGTCTCCTTAAACGTTACACAGCATCCATGAAGTGTTGAAAGTTGGTGAAACAGTCGGCTATAATAAAACCTGCTGAAGTGACTAATGAAAGCTTGTCAACTCAACAGTTGACAGAGTAATGGTGACCTGCAGCCTCTGCAACGTACATTTGCTCATAGATAACTCTTAGTTGCACTATGACAACAAGTGCCATCCAAATTTGAGTGGTTTGACCATTTTTTTAAAATTTAACACTTGTTGGTATTAAGAGAATCCACAATTAGTGGATTAGTCAATGTTTCTTCAAAAAGTGAACTTGATGAAATTCTCCCAGCTTTCACACTCTGGGTTTTATTGGAAATGTTCTTTCCAACCAGCCACGTCAACCATTGATAATGTTTTGATTTAACAGCATTTGATTCAGTTAGTCAAGTATTCCAGAGGTCAGTGTTGCCTAACGTCTAAAAACTCAATAAAATTGTTACTTCTTAGGTTAAAACCAAACTAAAGGTTAACAGGAGAAGTTGGATTCTTCTTCAAATATTCAGTCACAAAACACATGCAGGGTTTCCCCCAAAATACTTGCTAAACCTGGTAGTAGTAGAGCTAGTATAGTCTACCAGCAACCCACTGTGTTTTATGTCTTAAAAAAACAACTTAGGAGTTGACAGAAAATATGACTAGATAGTTATTGATTATACTTAAACACCAACTATTGCATCTTAAAAAAGGCAAACACACAAAAAATGTAATTAAAATACATATTTGTCAGGTTAAATCAGAAGTTCAAAAATCTTAGCTTCCCATTTCAAAAAAAAAATTTGCCACTGTTCTATAAATTATTGTAAAGACAAAAATGAAAAACTTGTAAACGTTTGAATACTTTTGTGATGTTTTGTAGATAAAGGTGACTGTCTTTACATTAGCATCCCAAATAAGTCTAACTAAAAGGGCTTCAGATTGACTTCTGTGTGACTGGAATTCCATTGAATCTGCATAAAACAGATGCAGAGGAGGCAGAGTAGGAACATATTCGACAGTACCCCTTTGCAAGCCGCTCTCCTCCTTTCAAAACAGACATGAAGCAAGTCAGCAGCAAACTGGACATGTGACTAAAACGCAACACCCCGATGGTGAGGCCAAAGGCTGAGCAGCACATCAGATCTGCCTGTTGGTTTTCGTCTCAGCTGCCTGATGCTGGTTCTGAGGCAGGAGAGCGAAGGGGACATTTCTACATGCAAATGTGGGAAAGCAGAAATCAGCAGAATACTTCAGCTGCAGTGATAACCTGTCAGCTTTATCACCATGCTAGCTCGTGATAACTGCTTATTGCTTGCAGCTCCGCTATCTCGCAGTATGTCATTGAAATCACCCTCGCATGCAAAAAGCATCTCAGCATTTCCCAGCAGCAGATTACGGACGCCCTGATATTCAGCAAGGTTATTATCATATAAAGTTACAATTCATGTGGAGCGAGCCTTTAGGGCATTTACCAGCATCAAACACGCAAGAGTTATTTTAGTGTGCTACTTCGGGGGGAAAAAACTCACTTTCAGATTCATTGGCCAGACACTTTGATAAATGGATTTAAAAAGGAAAATTCACAGAATTTTACCGTGTCTCCCCCCCCCTTTTTTTTGTATGGAGCAAATTCTTGCAACTGTACATATCCAAATAAAAACGTTCAACTAGTAGGATTGCAGGCATGCAGACTCAGAGCCAGAGTAGAAACACTGAATGATGAAGCACTGAAGTACCTGGAGTCAACCACCCAGGGCAAAGACAGAACATGGAGATGAAGTGTCATCCGAGGTAATGTAGATGGCTACTGGTGTTACAGAGTAGTTGAGGGAAACGCAGGCCTGATGACAGACCAGCGCCCTCCGATGGCACCATTGTGCTAGGACTTTTCTTTTTTTTTTTTTTTCAGTTTATCTACGTTATCCTCATTATTTTTGGGTTTGTTGCTGTAGAATGTATGTTTACATCTTATGGTAAGATTGCAGTAAAGCGGTCATTGTTGATTACTATATGCATGTAGGGGGCAGTACTTTCAAGTTAAGTGATTTGCAAAATGTATTCATTTATTTCAATAATTTATATACCCTTTTGGAACTCAGTCTGAATATAACAGGTGCCTATAATCAGATTAAGCAGAGTTTGTAGCTTCAGATGGTCTGTGTGTCCAACACGCACCCAAAGTGAAACAGGATTATTCCTGTGGATTCTTTTGCATTAATTATTGGCAAATTAAGAATTACGATGAATGTAACTGAATAATCTCAGTCTGAAGAAACCACTAAAACTGCTGCACATCTCCTCATTTTACTTTGTCAATACAATCTTTACCCAGCTTGAGTTTTTCCTCTTAAACAGCATTAAAGAAAGCTTAAGCAATGCCGTGACAATCAGCTTTGGTCCGGTACTTCAACAAATTGAAGAAGATGTGAATAGAAAAACTAATATCAATAAATTAAAAAAAAAAATCCAAAACAAAATAAAAGTTAAAATAATTAATTTTCTTGCCTTAAGTGTAAGATAACTTAAACAACTCTGAAAAACTAACTGAAATCTACTGGAGAGGGAAAATAAAGAATAAATGGTAAAATTGTGATTATTTTTTTCTTTTCAAAGGCACCTGAATAAGGGAGCAAACAGAACAGCTGCCTCCCTGTTTTACAACATAATCAAACTCATTTCCCTGAACTAATGCCTGGTTGAAGCACCCTTTGATTTTTATTACCACACTATGTTATTGATTGTGTTGCTGTCTTGGCCCACTTGTTGTGAAGCCATGCTTTTGTTTACTTTGTTCTATCATTTGCATTGTAGCTGCTCTCATCCAGAAAGCTTCTGGTTGAAAATGAGCTTTTTCTGTATGGCTGGCAATCTAGAACAGCATAACATAGTGGTTCATGCTGAGCCACATCCTGAGCTACAAGATGGTATGCACCATTATGTGATCACATTGATTTAGTTTCCATTTCCTCCTCTCTGAAAAAAAAACATTTTTTTCCAATTGTGATTGGAAAAAAATTGATTGATTGGTTGTACCAAAGGTTGGGGGAAAATCTTCCACAATGATTTATCCAAGTAACATCGCAAAAGCTGGCATTTTACTAGGGGTGTGTAGACTTTTTAAATCCACTGTGCTCTTAGGTTTCACTGCCTCAGTCCAAATTTCTGCCAGACGCAGTGTATTTGACCTTATTAGGACATAGTGATAAATGTAGAACATTCTCTGAGTGTGGATTGAAAGCTGAGAATTGTTTTTTCCTAAAGGAAGATTCCGGTTAGTCAAACTTTCCATCGAAAACCAGTTCTCTGCCACGCATCTTGTCATTACCGATGACAAGATGTGTTGTCATAATGCTTCGTCATGAATTGCTCACATTGTGAAGCATTATGACAAAAACACCTCATGTTGTATCTTTTTTTTTTTTTTTTTAAGAAAACTATTTATATCTCTCAAGGCTTTCTCATGTTTTATGGTCAAAATTCAAACTGTATTTTACTGGAGTTTATGTGACTGTTGCATAATTGTGAAGCGGAGGGGGGGGGGGGGGGGGGGGACAATATTTTTTTCCAGAAAAAAGTGTAGTGTACATTTTAATTTAGTGCCCCTTCACTCTGATGGCCCTAAATAAAATGCAGTGAACTATTTCCCTTCAAAATCCACCTAGTTCATAAAAATTACAGATAGGCTTAACATTTTAAAAAGCTTAAAGCAGGGTTAGGTTCTGAAGAAATATCTTAAACTTGGAGTCTTTAAATAAAAATAGACCAAGACCCAAGTTCAAACCCACCAAGACTAAACTGAAAGACTGGCTAGGAAGGCCAATAGTTTTGTCCTTGTTAAATCACAGATCAAAATGTAGCTGAAGACTATCACCTGACATCACCTTGAACTCACCATCCTCACTGTGAAGCACAGTAGTGGCTGCATCATGTTGGGGAAAAACTGCTCAAGGCTCCAAAACACATGAGGCCAGGGCGGAGGCTTCCCTTTCAACACCTCTAAACACACAACCAGAACTAGAAATAAGTAGTTTAGATCAGAGTATGTCCTAGTTAAAGCACAGACCTAAATCCAGTTGAGAATCTGTGGAATGATTTGAATATTGATGTTCATGCATGATCTCTATCCAATCTGACTGAAGCTGCTGTGCAGTGAATTATTGTAATATGTCCAAAGCTGTTACAGACATACTACCAAAAGACTAGCAGCAACTAGTCTAAGCCCTGACACAAAGGAGCTGACTACAAATGCACACCAGACTTTTCAGATATTTATATGAAAGCAAATTGCATTATTTATCTTTTATCACTCACCTAATATCCCAATAAAATATCACTAAAGTTCTTATATAATGCATATATCAGTAAGCCTTTTCTTCCTTTCTTCTTTGTCGTGTTTCTGGTCTTATGATGCTTTTCCTGCTGATTTATGTCCATTTTCTCAGTCTGCCCTATCGTTTCCCAGCTGGACCAGGCTTAGCCTCCTGCAGAGCTCTTTGAGGAGCCGCTTGCAGGCTGCTCTGTGTAGGTCACAGAATCGGTGCCAAAACCTCTTACTGAAATAATTTGGCATCTTATTTCTGGTTAGCTCCCAATATAAAACCCTCTGCTTTCTCACCGCGGAAGAATTCCTCTTTGCTCATGTCGTGTGGACAGGAAACATTTTTGCGATTATTAAACTCTCGCTCTTAATCTTTCACCCACTCGTATTCCCATGTGTCCGCGAAGAACCATGCTGCAGTTTAATAGACGGGACCCTCGGTGCTTATTATGGTAACAACTAACCCACAGAGCTCATGTTCGCTGCTCTGCAAACAGTCAAATCAGCAGCCATGCTGGCCCATCTGTGTGTTTTGTTTTCCATACACACACACACAGACACACACACACACGCAAACACACCCACCCTCATGCATAGTTAGCTTTAGCTTCACTGTGTGTACAGTCTGACACACAGTTGTGAGCTCACACATTCACAGGTTGCTCTCTTCCACTAATCGGCTCAGTCCACTGGTCTGCTTCTCTCCAGTGGAAGGAAAAGTACATCACCATAGAGACCACATCAATGGCCCATTAGCATGAGAGGTGAGGTGAGGAGACAAGACGAGGGACAGAGGACAAAAGGAATGGCGGCAGGGAGAAATGGAGAGAGGGCGAAAGAGGGGGTTTGGATGAACAGAGTGGGAGAGGAGAAGATACCGAGACAGGATTGGTGCAGAAATATAAGCCAGAGGGAAAGGGATGAATGAAAGGAGAGAGTGTTTGAGAGTGGGCAGAAGGAGGGAGGGGGAGTGGGAAACTTTGAAAGAAGTGATACATTCACTCTGTGTCCATTTAGTCAGGAGGAGGTTTATTACCATGGATATTTCTTAGCGTCTTCTTCCTTCTTTCAGTCCCTCCTTTGGAGTTTACACCAATCAATAAGTCTTCCTCAACTGAGGAAAATGATCTGTGGTTTCCAAAAATACTTCAGTTATCTGAAACTGATCAGAACATTTCATAGTTTAAACGCTGCTTTAATGTGGGATGTTCCTGCTTTTGTTAGGGCGGTCTTTGTTTGTGGCTGCTGGATCAAGTCCATTAAAGCACTTTTCTACATTTCTTTTAAACCTTCTTTTCAGTTCACTCTAGGCCTTGGCCAGATTTTAGTATGAAATCATGCCAAGATTTCTAAATATTCCTGTTTCGAAACTCCCAAAATGTACTGCTATACCTGACTTTGCAGCTCAAACCCTGTTGATTTGATTACAAGAGAGAGTGCCTTTCTTTTTGCTGTACGTACCACAAGCCCATACAAACATTTCCAGATGCTAGAAAAACGACAGTGTTCACTGGAAACTAAATCTGGAAAAAACCCAAAAAACTGGATTTTTTTTAAAAATATATATATATATATATATACATGAAACCCCGTTTTTAAAACTGCAGTCGGCCATCAATGAACAGTAATTTTTTTAAGTAGGTGACTGAAAGCTGTATTTAAGCAGATTTTTTTCTCTTTATATTATTATACATTTATTTAACCAGGTAAAAACAGATTAAGAACAAATTTCTTATTTACAGGTGTTCCCTGGCAAAAGGGAAAGCCTATTCAGAGAAAATGAAAGGGTCTTATAACACAGAGCATGATTTATAATGCCAGATATAAATAAAATTCAATAAACACAGTCTGGCTAATTACCTAGCTACGATCGGCTTGTTATACTCCTAATATTTCTCTATAAGTAGTGGAACTTCAAAAGGCATTCCATTCTCGATACCATTGAGTTGAAAACGATGACTAAATTTCGCTGAAGTCTGTATCAAAATAAGAATGAGCAAATATTAGAAACAATCACTGTTGATTTAAGTACCAATCTAATCAGTTAATACATTTTTGTTTTTAAATATTTGCATCATTATTGTATAATTATATTATTAAACATAAAAATCTCATTGTAGCCCATGCTGAGACCCAGTCCATGTGCTCAGACTGAAACCCTATGATGGGAATCTGCAGATAGCCCAATCTATTTCAGGTCTGCTCCACTGAAGCTTTAGGTCAGTGGACATGACTCCTACTTTGTGCGAAAGAGAGAACCTAGATACATTCAACCTTGTATTTCCTTTTAAATCCTGTAAAGCACTTTGCATTGCCTTGTTGCTGAAAATGTGCTATATAAATAAAAAATATAATTTTACCTTTACCTCCATGATGTTGCTTTCACATGAACCAATTGTTAGTTATACATTAGCCATGTAAAACTAACCTGTATAGCATAGGCACTCATGTCTCCATTTATGTTACATTCGAGGCTTTTGTGAAAGGATCACAAGTATGTTGTAGTAGATCTGATACACTTGAGGACTGAGCACAAAAAACGTCTTTTTTTTTTTTTTTTTCTTCTAAAGTTTCACTCAGTGGTTCTTACATTTAGCTTTACAAAGCAATGATATGTATTTGATTTTCCTTAACTAGCTCTAGTTGCCGTTCCAACACGTCCTTATGTACCAGAACAGTGCTCACTGATCCCTGAGATGAGAATTGAGTATTACTGCTGACTTACTTAGTTTGCTGACATGCAAACAAAAGCAAAGTGTCTAGATTGTAAAGCAGTCTCATTTTACTGTGGAGAGACAGAATAACAATAATTAAAAAATGGTTTGCAGGCCATTAAGTGAAGTGTTTTTGTATTCTTGAACTTGGTGAGGAAACCTTTACCAGCAAACCCAGCAAGAAAACGGTTTTTTGTACCTGATCACTACCTTTTCCTGCGTCATTTGAAGCTCAGGCTCACGACTCTGCCAGGTGTTCCCAACAGACCTTCACAATATGTTTGACATTAACATTTTGAGCCTGCCAGGTATGGTTGGCACCCTCCCTCACCACTTATGGGAGGGCCTGAAGAGTGGCTTTAGGTCAGACTCCAAAGTGGGGTCTTGGTGACCCACCTCTGGGTGAGAGAACACTGCTTCCATTGGTGGCAATCATCATACAGGGTCTTTGAGTTACACTTGGTCTCATCCCTCACTTAGGACTAGTTTAGTGCCTTGGGTGACCCTAACATGAAGTCCCTAACAACATAGCTAATATGATCATTAGGACACTCAAACCCCTCCACCACAGTACTAACTAATTTACAGAAAATTGAGGTGGAAAAATGTATTTTCTTTTATCATTAACATCTATTTTACTTTTCATATACTATTTTAGGATTACAGATGAAGGTTTTCTCACCTGGCTGGACGTCCATGTTATTTCAATAATATATGGATCAAATATATTCTCCCACAATTAACTACAAACATTTTGTTCTCTTTCTTTCCCAGTGTAGCCCTGATGGTTCACCACTGCCAACACCAGACTTGGTAACATAAGCACTACTCAGTGTAGCTGCTTCCTCTTGTATATTGTTGAGAAAAATGTTTGAACATAAACGGAAAGTTCTAAGCCGACCTTTGTCACTCAATAGTGTCATTAGAAATCTGACTTTTTTTTTTTCCTTTTTTTTTGCAAAGATCTAGCATTGCTTGACTTCATCCCAAAATCCTGCCCCAGAAACAGACTTCACCATCGTAATGAGAATGTTTGTGTAGAGTGATTTCCAATTCCTTCTGCTTACGCTGTGTTTCAGGATGGGCCACAGAAGGAAACATCTGCTTTATAATGAGTCAGTGTTGTTTTGTCGCGGTGCTAACAATCCCTACACATAATTCAGGATGGTGACATGTTTAGGTCATGGTATCTATTTCAGGATGGTAGGGGGAGGTATTCTTGAACAGAGGCATTGCACCCCCCTACATGAGCCCACTCAGCTGCTCCACTTTTAGCCCAGGCTCCAGGGAGGGGGCTGAGGCCCTGTGGTTGGTTGGGTGCCTTTCTACTGTCGCCGTCTGTCCAAAGGTTGGTTCACATTTCCATCCGGAGGCAGTTGGACTGTCCTCCAGTCAGCCCTGCAGTTGTTCAGTCAGTCAGTCTGTAGAAAAAGGAGACACTCAAAGAACTAGAATATACCGACTAGTTTTATTTTGAGGTGAAGGTGCTGGATTCACCTGTTACCAACGCCAAGATGACCCGTGACTCGTAAGTTTTCGAGGTTTTTTTTGTTGACTAATGTTGACTCTGATGTGGATTTTCAAAAGGAGCCTCAGGATTTAAAAAAAATTTTTTTTTTCCTTTTTGTACCCTCTCAGTGACCAACTCCAAAGCAAGGTCAGCATTTATAAAAGAGTGGCTTTAGAAGTGGGGCTACCGTAGATTGTCTCACTTTTTCATGCAGTTCTCCACAGACCCATCAGGTCTATTGTTCACCTCTGCCGCCTGTCATTCCTCTCCACACAGGAACACACTTTAGCTTTTAGCGCTGTCTATGAATTCATTCAGTATTCTGGGCCTTTCTCCCTCATGAGAAATCTTTGATATTTTTAGCTCTGCCTCGGCTGTTCAACTCCTCAGAGTCCAATCGGGGGGGTTTCCACCTCACTTACAGTATAAGATTCGTCTCCCTTAAGTGATGGGGCACTTTTCTCCTTCACTGCTTCTAGAGTCGCTGTTCCCGTTCAAAGAAACTGAAATATGAGAAATTTATCTTCAAAAGAAACTCCCTCGACAAACAATACTTCTGGTGACAGAAAATCCATGTTAGTTTTACATTCCTGAATTTCCTATTGCTCTTGCCATCTGCTGTTCCATAAACTTGAATGTGAGAATCCCCCGCTGGCTTAAGTCGTAGTAAGTCACTGGTGTGCGGTTTTAAACCATCGACGGGTAAACTGCATCTTCATAGCCCAGGGTCATGCAGATGTGTTCCAGTCTTTAACGATCAAACTTTCTTTTCAAACTACTAGAAGATTGCAAAGTCATTTCCAACTGAATACACCTTCAATAGGTCTGTTGAGCTGAAGTATTTTCACTTGCAATTAAGTTTGTAATTCTCACTGTTGGTTGGTGGTGAACCGGAATGCAGCATATTTTTATTTATCATCTTGGTTTAATTTAATTAATCTCACATGTTATTGCTTTAGGTTACTGATATTGTGACCAATATCCAATCTTCCATTTTGCATGCTGGCACTGATTTCATCCCATTTCTCTTTAAGAGTTACAAAGAAACTGTGAAAACCATTTATTTTTCTAAATCCTGTATGAATAAACAATGTACCTCTTAATCATAAAATTTTTATTATTGGCTTGTTTCTAGTCACATAAAAATTTCTCCCTTTGGGTGAAATGCAAGCACAGTCCTTAAGCCTCTAGTAAACAACCTATGGAATAATGAGTAAATATAATAATAGGTAATAACAATTCTGGATTAATAGTTAACTTCTGATGTTAGGAGGATTTTTTTTCTTAAACTGCTGCTGTTTTTCTACAAATGAAGTATTCACTAAAGGAATGCTGTAATTGCATTTTCAGCAATATTTCTTTTCCTATTAAAAAAAAAAGAACCAAATCATTTGTTTACATCTTTTAATTCATTTCTAAAAGGCACAAGTTGCTAAATGAAAAATCTACAGAATGTGGCAAATGTTTGATCCAATTAATCATCAGAATAAGCGATTCTTAAAATAAACATCAGTTGAAACCCTAATAATTACATGTGTGGAATTCCAACTTTTTTTTTTATATCATTGAGACATAGAGCTGCTGTTTTGAATCGGTGCCTGTCTGCCTGTAGCATCTTGCTTGTGTGAAGGCTTCAGCCAGCTACAATGACATCATTGTTCAGATTAGACAACAAGAGCTGCACAGGTGTAATGACAGCAGCACAGAGACATGCGCCGTCCCACAGACACAATAATGTAGCTCATTGTTTGTGTGATCTGTGGTGTGGAAATGAGCTCCAGACAGAGGTTTCTGTCTGTCAACGTCTCTCTTATTTGCCCCAAGATGGGCACACAGCAAGAAACTTCCTGTCAATTTAATGTCATGTAATCGTAAATATGTGGACAATAGTGAAGATGAGAACATTTCAAAAGAAGTATGCATCTGCCTCAGCTGCAGTCTGCAGTAAGTCTCTTCTCAGTCTTTGCTTTTATTTGATCACCTCAGCTGTAATTATTACCATCAGCATTTGAGCTGCAGGTGAAGCGGCATGTGTTCTGAACTCATCCTGTGGTGAGCTGTACGGTCACTGCAGGCTATTTTACATTGGTGTTGTAAGATGCTTAGGTTTAGGGAAAAGAAAAAAGTCAATTTCTTAAATTTAAAGATTTGTTTTCAGGGCAATATTACAGGAAAACAAAAACTGCTGTTTAGGCAGAGTGACTTCTTCTGAACACTTCTCTGTTTCAGGGTTGTTCCCTCTGTCCACTCCCATGTAAAATGACACTGGGGCATTTAAGTTTACCTGAGGAAAGGTGACTCTGGTGTCCACATCTGTTTTGTCTTGTACTATATGAGTAATACTATTTTGAAATGCTCAGAGTCTGTTAAAGCTTTTAACTTGACTGAGGTTTCCCCTCAGTCGAGATATAAAGTCTGTTATCACCCTGTTGGGGCCGTTTTATGGACTCCTGTTGGACGGACCCGTCTGCTACTTGTTATAGAGCTTATTAGCTCTGAATATGCCCGGAGAGTCGTGTTCGTCTGTGTTTCAGTGACGAGCAGGGCTACCACACTGCACATTTTAATCTGTATATTCATTCACTTTCATTCTCACAAACTGAAAAACTCAAATTGAATTGCCACTGAAGTGCATTGTAACTTTTCCGACCCGTAGCCTGCTGCTAAAGGTTCACTGTGTGCAACTCTGACTTGAGGTCTAAATTACCAGTGTGGCCTCAGCCTGTGGCTACACTTTGACCAACGTGGCGCTTAATAATTCATCAGCTGTTATTAACAGCCAGCTGCAGAGCAGAACTTAATCAGCTCCACTCTGCTGCAGAGAGGGACTCTGGCAGTAAATTCACTGACAGCTTTGAGACGTTCTGCTGCTTTATCACAACCAGAGGACAGAGCTGGACTTTGATGACAGGGCTCTGCTTGCGTGGTCAGAGCTGCTGCAGGTGGCTGACTGATGGTCCATCATGTCAGAAACACATATTACCATTAGAGCTGTAACAATTCATTGAATGATTCCAGGACCTCAATTTTTAAAATGATCTCTCTCGTGGCTTTGTTAGGATATATTTTACTATTTACTGTGTTTTGGACAGATGATTATTTGTGTTGCGTAATGTTTTCACTTCCACCAATGAGCTTTTGACTAATGCTAAGTGCTACTAGCAGCTAAGGAGGGAAGTGGTGAGCGACAGAAGCACAGCCAGGAAAGAAACTAAAAGTATCTAAAGTGAGAGGTCCCTTTAAACTAAATTATAAAGATAGCACAGCCCAGTGTGTGTGCTGCACGACAGAATTGACATTTTCACAATAAAACACGTCCTCGATTCTCTGTCCTTGAACACCTCAGGAGGAAGCATCCACTACATACATGAAGCCTGTTCGTGGCAGCTAACAGGTGACGTTTTTGTTCCCTTATCAAAAGACTCCAACTTTTTTCTGGGATTATTAGAACCGAACATGACATGTTGTACAGTTTGGCTAACATCATTTGACTAATAAGGCTAAAAGTGATGTTTGATTTATATTGCATTTTAAGCAATAAAATGTTTTCTTACAAAAAGGTTTAGAATTTTCTTTTTCTCACAGATGGGGAAACATTTGTAACTCTCCCGCAGTCTTAAGAGACGGGGTCATTTGAGCCTCTCAAACTTTTACTCTGTGCACTGTCTGACAGATTGCATTGACACCATGTGTGCTTTTACGAGGCTTTCTTTCTGTGGTTTCCGGAACCGACAGTCTGATAGGACAACCACGGCATATTATAACATGGGAAAAATATCTTGCTACAAGTGAAATAATCTGCCAATGGAACTGGTACTTTTTCACTAATATTAAGGAATTATTGACTTAAAACAAGCTCCGATATATTGCTGAAAAGTTACTGATAAGTTTATCTTGTCTTATTTCAAATGTACTAAGATATTTGCACTAGAAACTAGATCAGAAATACTCAATAAGATTTTGTCTTGCTGTATATTTGATGATTGAGCTCTGAGTTCAATCTATGAACCTAGAGATCTTATTATATCACATAGATCTCTGTATAAACTTTCAATGTCCATCTGTGACATTGAAGTGGCAGATGTGACAGATGGATTATGAGCAGCTCACAGTTTGGTTTATTAATCTCTGAAATCATCTGATTTCACACTTAAGCTAACGGTCTGATCTAACAAGATCAGCGTAGTGCATAACCTGATTAAAAGTCATGCTAGGATTTTTCTCAGCAGTTGTACCATGTGTCTGTGTTTGGTCTTTTAGAAGTGTTGTGTGGGAAGTAGTGTTTTATTTTATTTTTTTTTACAGTGTGTGGCATTTGAGCCACCTGTACCCGGCTGCCTCCTGCAGGGTTGCAAGCTGAAATGCCATCAAGCCTAATGGGAGAAATGCTCACTTCTCCCCGCTCTCATCCCATGTTCTCCACTCATCCAGTCTTCCTCTTATATGTGTGTGGATTTATTGTCCATTTCTAATCCCTATTAACCACCATGGTGATTGTGTTTGCAGTTGGTTTCGTTCTTCTTTTTTCCCCCTGTCCTACCCGCGTCTTCCTCCTCTCCTCCCTCGCATCATCTGTTCTGTGAAAAGAGTCAGCAGCTTATTACAGGTGCCTAGCGCCGCTCTTGCATCCTTCTCTGTCAATGTCTCGCTCTAATTGGTTGTAATGGCTTCCGATGTGTGTGTGTTCTTGTTTAGACAGCTTTTGACTGTGCGCTTAACCAAAGTGTGACAAACGTCTCCAGCCACAGACCTTCCATCCATCACAGCTTGGTTCCCGGGACGCTCTCTGCCTCAGCCCGCCTGTAAAGATCTGCTTTATTAGTTCTGTCCATTAGTGGGGCAAGTTAATCTCACAAACTCACCTGTCGCTGATCACATCACATGTACTTCCATCTCCAGTTTGTGCTTTACTTATTTGTACTGAGCGTAATGAGATGATAAATAAAGCTGTGCATATTTGCCGACGAGCTGCATTCAAGGCTTTATTTTAACAGCATTAATGAACGATGGCATATTAGGGCCGTTTTAGATAAAAAAGTAGAGTAAATATCCCCCGAAAAGCTCAGCAATTTTGAGATTGATCTCAGAAGTTTTGCACAAAAAACAAGAACATTTCTGAGCTCCAAAAGTCAAAACATTTTCTAGAAAACATCTCAGTAAAATGGAGGTTGGTCTCAGAAATTTCTAGATGAAAAAACTTCCAAAGAGTTGAAAATTATTTACTTTTGAGCCTCAGTAATGTCCAAGTTTTTCTGGAACATTTCTGAAGTTAATCTCCAAATTTCTGAGTTGTTTGGCAGAAATATGCTTCTTTGACGTTGCATTTGCTCTCTTTCCGTGAAGGTGTGTTTTTGCTGTATTGTTTCCTCTAAACTCATTGACATGTCATCCCCAGCTTGCTTTATCCCAGCTGATTTCATGCCTGTCATGCCAGCTGTCCGAGGGGAAATATAAAAAAGGCTTTTATTTCAGCACTTATTGTAATTACATCTTCCCATGAATAAGTTAACAGCCTTCTGGGTACAAAGTTTGATTCAACGATAAAACAAAATGGAAAACATATGCTCAACAAGTGTTTTTTTTTTTTTTGTTCAAAACAGCTGCAGAGGAAGCTGCAGTTCATCAGTTTCACTGGAATATTGAACTGAACTTGTTGGTTTGAAGGAAGTGGTGCTTCTCTTTGAATAAAAGCCAATTAATATGACGGCGGTGGTTCAGACATGTTGAAAGATGTCTTTGAGTCTCAATAAGAGGTAAGGCTGGAGATTTTTAGAGACGAGACCAACATCTCTAGATGCTGTTTGATTAAAAGGAAAGCAGATAGAGTGTGGTGGGAATTTAATAGATTAATGTAATCTAGCTATATTATAAAAGTATAGCTAGATTGTCAGTCAGACAAACTTTGACTGAGAAAGTTTGTCGTGATATTCTACTTTTTAAAAAAGTCAGTTTTTTTTCAGTAGAGAAGGATATACTATGACATTTACCTTTGCGCCTCTGGTAAAGATGCTCAAACTAAAACAGTATTTCAGCTCCAGTTACTGAGATACATTGACTGAAAAAAATAACTAATACTTTGAAAAAAATCTATTACCTTTTTGTACATGTATTTAGTGGATGAGAAAAAAATCTGTATTAATTGTTTTTATAAAATTAACGGTGCCATAATAATCCCAGTGTTATCGAGTACTCAGCCCTTTAATATTTCATCAATGTATTTTAATGCATCTTTGACCAGATCCAATAAATGCTGTTGAAACACTTTCCCAGCTGACGATAAGAAAGTCTTCTTGAGGGAAAGAACTGAAGAGTTCACATTGCACCCATTTCAAACTGCTTGCCTATCCAGTTTGTCTCACCTTTATTATTGTAGTGTCAATATGGGACACTGGTTAAAAATGAAAGTACAGCCTGACTGCCTTATATCATTTTTCTCACTTTTTGGCTTTATGGTAGTGGAAATACCTTCACAAAGGTGCCTCATTAATGAAGGCACCTCATGCAGAAGGTGCCTTTGAATTTTTTTTTTTTTTTTACATACGAGACAGAAAAAAAAACTGTCCAGCTTACAATGTTGACATAAAAGTTGGCACAGTAACCAGGAGGACTTGGTATGAAAGATTTCTGTTTAACTGAAGCCCCTTCTCCATTGTGGAGTCTCGCTGTGGCTGGTTAATGTCTGATTCAGTTCTAGTCAAGTTGCTTTAACTACGTACTTCATTAGCAGTGTGAGTGAAAATGGGCAGGAATGTGGATTGGCCATGTAGGAGCTGTGGTCAACGCCAACATTTCATTTTGTGCTCGTACCATTGAGCGGCCAGTTTTTCCAAAATCTCTTGGTATATTTATTGCGAGTTTCCCGATCTAGCTAACACTGTAAGCTCTCTTCTGCCTCAGTTGTCAAGAAGGTTTGGACCATGGAATTATGGATTTGCAGTTCTCCAACTACCATAGTTTTGTTGCTGATTGAAAATGGTGGTTGAGGTAAATCCAGAAGCTGATCAATGAATCATGACTGCTGCCAATCAAATCGCTTCGGCTTTAACCACTCTTCAGGTGGCTCAAGAGAACGGACAAGAACCACGCAGGATCAACAGTTTTGGAAGTTCTGGAAGAACTGATTAAATCCAGGCCTGTGGCGATCGGGCTCAAGAGTCTGCAGACTGTTTTTTTTTTTTCTTTCCATTTAGCAGTAGTGAAATTAGTGATGACTAATATGCTGATAGACCTGTAAGTGCAAAACATCCAAGTTCTTTATCACTCTGTTCGCTGTGTACAGTTGAGTCTGTTGATGGATTATGCTGCACCCTGCCAGCTTAATGTAGCTGATGGAATAGAAATGTAGGGAATCAGGCTTTCAGGGTATTGCTCCCAGATTCAATAAATTAAGAAAATGGTTGAACAAGACTGGACTGAGTCGACGATGCTGGGAAAAAGCTCATATAAAGTTTGTTCATCAAATGTTGGTTCTTCCCCTTTTTTTTTGCCACATTTGTTTTGAAACAATTGAAGGAGAGACAGAGAGGGAAGAGCTGGGTGGGTGAACAGTAAATTAGAGAGAGCCTGGCGCTCTGAGAATCACACAGATAAAAAGCAGCTAGAGGGAGTTGGGAGGCAGGAAGGGAGGAGGCAGATGAGAGTATGAGATCAAGTGATAGACAAAGGTATGAAGAGATGTAGTTGAGACGGAGAACAGATGGACAGAAGGCACAAAAAGCTGCAGAAGCAAAGAATCTATCTCCCCAACACACTGGAGCAGA
Organism: Poeciliopsis retropinna; assembly: GCA_010277075.1. Classification (NCBI taxonomy): domain Eukaryota; kingdom Metazoa; phylum Chordata; class Actinopteri; order Cyprinodontiformes; family Poeciliidae; genus Poeciliopsis; species Poeciliopsis retropinna. The sequence goes on from VMRM01000010.1 coordinate 20,815,762, forward strand.
TACTGCACCGAGTCGAGCCATCCAGGTCTGCGTGATGCCACCGCGGTGATTTCTCCTCTCTACTGCCTTCACCACGGAGCACCGAAGCAACCTGTGCTGGAAGCGAGAGCCTGTTGCCTGGATACCTCTGCTGTCGCCACGACGGCAAAAAGCCAGGGCTGAAGAAGCGCGTGTGTCTTGTGTGAGCTGGCGTCGGTGTCATGGGAAAAACACAGCTGGTTGGCAGTTTGGACGGCTCGTTCACACGTCCGCTCCCTGGCTGTTCGCTGACATCGCATGTATGAATGAAGAAGGAATCTCCCTGCTATGGAGGCTTCCAGGAGAGCCTGAGCGAGGGGCCGGGTGTGCGAGGAAGGGGGTGTTAGCTGGCACTCTGGTTGGGAAGATGAAGAAAGCCGATTTGTAGAGAGGAAGGGAACAACTACTTTAACTGCTGAGTTAAAGAGTGGAGGCAACCGGGACACAAGACCCAAAGACGGAAACGCTAAGCTGCAGCTACTGGGGGGGGGCAAACTAAAGTGGTGTGGTCTGGGTCACCTGAGCAGCTACAGGACTGCCTGGAACCATGCAGGTCCAGTCGTCAGCTGCTCTTTCGAAAGCCTCCAGCTTCATCCTCAATCAGAGATGTGTGCTGGCCTCCAAAATGGAAATCCACCGGTACGTACCTGCCTCACCCAAGATTAAGTCCTGAACTCATCATCTCATTCTGTTAGGAAACTTAGCTTTGGGTGTCATAATTTGGTGGCTGATATTTGTTAATTTGGTGGAGCATGAACGAGTAGATAGGATTCATAAAACAGGGCTTTGGTGATGCAGTGCCAAGTGTTGTATTACTTTATGTAACACATCAACTAGTTGCAGTGATTACTATATCAGTTTTAATGTGCTAAGTTTAACAGAGTTTAAATTTGTTTTAAATTGAAAAAAATGTTTCCAGTGAGTGATCTTCATTCTGATTATTTTCAATTACACATTAAGGCTTTTTTCTTAATTGAAAGTCTTAAACCTATAAAAAGTAACCAGAACAGCAGAGATTATTCATGATTTTTTTCAGATGAAAGTACAGTAATTGCAAACAACAAACTAACCAACCAGGCCTTTAATAAAACAGGCATATGAAATTCATCTGTTACTTTTTGGTGCCAAAACAAAAACAAAACAAAAAAAAAAAAACTGGTGTGGTATTGCATTTGCAAATAACTGTTTTGAAGTAAAATTTGGTTGGATATTGTAGTTCAAATCCCATGCATGTAAATTCAACACGTCTGGTGAATTGGTTGAATGTTCAGGGCCCTTGATGTCCTCACTGGATATATAATTTAGTGGCTGAAGTGCTCATAAAAAGTGACAGGGAATGGAAAAAACAGAATAGCAAGGAAAATGGTTGGTAATGTTAATCAATTTTATCATCACTGTAATATTCAGTAGTAATATTGCAGTTCCATATTGGATCCTTGTTCATGATAATGAGAGAATATATTTCCTGTCTGACTTTATCTTAATGTTCCCTCATGCCAGAGGGTGTGGTTAGGAATGAAATAGCTACATCATAAACTTCCATTTTTCAGTGTTAACATCACTTTCGCACGGAGAAGCTACTAAAATATTGATTCTGTTTGCTGAAATGTCATATCTTAGGTTCACTTGGGAATAGTATTCCTTCAAAGGGATGTTCTTCACTACAGGAGAGAGGAAAACTGTTCAACAAAGTGAGGTTTATCTTGGATATTAAGAAGCTGCCAGAGATTATGTTCTTTAGCTTTTTCTGTTCCGTGATCTGTTTCTTTCACAAACTGGACAAAAATACACAATGAAACATTTCTGTCAGCCATAGGCATCAACTCACTGAGTTAGTCCAGTATCCACTGGGACATGGTGGTCCACTCCTGACAGCTCCAACTTTTCCCTTAGAAGTCCAAGCTGGACGGAGTTAAAAACACTGGGGAAATTAAAGACCATGATCCTCACATTGCTTTCAGACAATCTGCAATGGATCCAATGAAGACTTCACTTGGAGGGGAAGATAATTGAGGAACGACCTCTCTAGGGTATTCATTAGATGTGAGGTCGGTGCTGCTGGCCTGTAGCTGCTGATGTCCTTTGGATGCTATGTCTTTGGGAGCGATTTGGTCCATTCAAAGTAAACGCACAAAGGACATATCCAAAAACTACAGAACCAGAACAAGAAAAAGGGAGAAAATGCATTCAGTCTTATACATGTTTTGAGGAAACAAGCATATTTACCTTATTGGATTTAGCTCTGTGGACAGGTGGTTATTACTAGGGGCACATTCCAAAGGTGTGCTTGTGGAATGCACAAGCAGTAATTCAAAATAGTTAACGTAATTTTTGGACTTGTGTTCTGAATTGGCAAGTCAATTGGTGTTTACATTGCTCCACCCCGAAAAAAGTCTAAACAAACATTTGTTGCCCATTGTCATTTGTTGGACTGTTTAATATCGATTGGAAAAATGTTACATATTGCCCAACCTTAGTGGTTGAAGTTTATACACATGTTGGAGATCTAGGCCTTCTTCATGGAGAAGTGATGAGCTGTATGACTTCTTGGTGTCTGCAAACAATACGTCCAGCATTTTATTATCTCTGGTGTGGCAGGTTACATACTGTGTGAAGTTGGGGAGAGTGGAGGACAGGGAGATGTGGTTAAGGTCTCCAGAGATCAGAAATGGGATCTGGGGGTTCTGAGTCTGCTGGAGTATATCATATTAGTAGAGGAGGCCATACAGTTGTCACAATAACTTCACAACTGCGTAAACTTTTGAGGTAGCTAATCCAGCCTTATGCTAGCAGCTCAGTGGCCTTACCGTGGAGCATCTCTGATAGATAGATGTCCAGAGTTATGCCATCTATCATTCACAAACACAGTTAGACCCCCTTTACTCACTCTTCCTACTCCTCTCCTGTGTTCTGTTCTGGAGTAAATGAAAACCATCCATGTTTGTGTGTGTGTCTGGAGTTAGCATGGTTAGCCACATCTCAGCCAAATGGATCAGGCTGCTTTCCCTGTTGCTTCTCTGATGCTCCTTACAGACGAAAACTTTCTTATTGGGAAAAGATTGACAAGATGATGGATTTGTACTTCTCTGGTTGTGATGCCTGATGTGGGGGCAAGCCCCCTGTCTCCTCTTCTCATCAGGTCATTTGGTGGAAGGTGATACATTGGCACTACTGAGAGCTAGCGGCTGGTCCGTGGTGTAAACTGAGTCATGGGCACTCTTGCTGTCTCAGAACACAAACGCCAATAAAAATGGAAATGAAATCTATGTTCTGCTTGGCCTGCTAAGCTTCATTGTGTGAAACAGAAACTCACAACACAAGTAAATTTAAAAAGAGAAAACTCTGGAGTGAGTGGCAGCTGTGGAAACTGGCTCCCAACTCTTGTGGTGGAGCAAGCAATAGAAGGAATTGGGAATAGATGACAAATTCCCTCAAACACAACAAGTTTCTGACACCACAACACAAATGCATTCCCTCAGTTTACCTTTGAGTTGTCTGTGAAACTGAGCTGTGCAGGCCAGCACCGAAACCCAAGGCTCTACCAGACAGCTGATAGCCAAGTGCAATTCAGGCCTACTCCGACATCAATGTGAGCCCTGTCTGAGTGTGAATGAGCTTGTGATTGCACCCTTGTAAAAATAGGCCAGGCCACCAGTGATCACAGTTTATAGTCTAAAGCAAAGCAACACCCTGTAAACACTGCTGGATGTGAGTAGTAATTTGTGTGTGTGTCATAATCACTGGGCTAATCACTGACCTTGTTCAGAAACAGTAGGCCTTCCAGGGGAAAAACTGATCTTAATGAATCACTGCATAATTATTAGGATGAAGAGATGAGTTGGGGTTAAATTTGGTTTAGTTGAACCAAATATTTTTCAGAAAAAAAAACATCACAATGTGAGTGTTTCATATAGGTCTATCAATGATTATTATTATTATTTTTTAATATCTAAAATACTGCCAAACTGGTGATGTGGCCTTTATTGTTTTATCCAATTTTCACTTCACACAGCTGGGTTTTTTAAAGACTCTTAAAGAGAGTCAGTATTTTGTATTTTCCAGGCACATAGTGCTCCTTTATAGCACAATTGAGAAACTCTTACCTTCAGTCATTATAAAAAAAAAGTTGGTACAAAATACATATCAAGTATGACTTAAAAGAAATTTGACTTTGTAATATAGCTCCTTGAAATTGGGCCTCTGTTTAAAAACTCCAGCTCTTTTTGACACTGCGCCTTCAGGAAGTCATCACAACATGACTCCTTTAGTAACCCTTTAACAATGTTTTTACTAGCGTTTCACTGAGAAGAAGCTTGTATAATGAGCTCAGCAGATACACAGTTCCACTAGGTGTTTAATTGCTGATGATTAGTCAGAAGGAGCTGGGTAAGAGAGTCATGGGGGAAAGCTGCTCTGCAAGGAGGAAGCTTGAAAACTGCAGCTCTGAGAAGGAGCTGCGTCTCGAAGGCAGAGCTAGGTTCGCCCAGGCGTTTTGCACAGCTGAATGGTTGCCATGGAGATTAAAGGACTTCTCAAACATGCATGAAAGAATCAAAGCAACACTCAAGTTATATTTTTGATGACGGATTAACATTATAACATGATGTAAAGCTCAAAAAGTGTATAATTAAGCAATCATAAATCACAGTGGTGAAACCTTAAGCTGCTGCTAAGCAAATTACTCAACAGGTTGTTGCTAAGTAACCATAAAATGAGTTTGTTGGTGCCACCAACCTTGCTTAGATGGGTGTGAGAGGTTGAGCAGCCCTTCCTCTGCCTACATCTCCCAGAATGCTTAGCGGTTCTGGATCACAGTTCAGTGAAATGATTGAAAATTCTATGACAAACTCCTGTTTGCAGTGAATTCCTCCAGAGAGAAGCATACGCCATCATTGCTGCCATCGCAGGACCTGCAATGCTTCGGCAGCAAAGGATGTGAACACGTCTGAATGACAATGAAGTGATAATAGAATAATAGCCTGGTGTCAGGAAAGACAGCAAAAAGCAAGTTTAATCCAGACTGAAACTCTTCACTGTCTGCACCCCGTGCACATTCCACTTCCTGGTTTTCCTGTCATCTCTCCTTTTAAACGAGAGAGAATACAGGATTTTTTCCTTTTAATTTTTATTCGTAACTTTCTCTCTAAATATGAAAACTTGTGCTGTGTCACACTCCTCCCAATGAGTACAGCCAGTTCCTCCTCATATTAAACCTAAACCGTCACCCCAGTGGTACTGTTTGATTCACGATCAGATCAGATGGTCTCATTCAGGAAATATTCATCTTTTTCCTGAAATGCTTGTTGCAACGGCAACTCAACATCTGAGGTCATGAGTTAGCCAGCAGCTGGCCCACCTGTGGAACCCTCCTCTGCAGAGCTGCCTCTTCAGTCAGCTAATGGATTCTGTGAGTAATTTGCTCAATGCCTAATTGATTCCACGAGGGTTCTGTGTGTCGGACCAAACTACTCCGTAAACAGGAACCATGCTTGAGCTGTCCAGTTAATGGTCCAGGTAATTAGAGGGCAGTGGTGCTTTGAAGCTACATGAGGTGATGAAATAATTTAGGGCAAACAGAACAGCTTTTGTAATGAAGCAGAGGTGAGAAACACCTGGTTTATAAAGGTCAACAGCAGAAGAGTTTCTTATTCCACTTAGCACCACCTGGTTTTGAAATGTAAATAGAAATAAAATAATCAATAACAGTTTTCTTTAATTCTGTTGGTGTACGCTTAAATCTGCCAACTTTTCTTGATTTCATTACCAGGTCTGTTTTTAATTCATCTGCTTGTTTTTTTTTAATAAGTTTTCTCTTTCAATTTGCAGAACAACCAAATGGTTTTGAATTCAGCACCACATTGCTGACAGTCTGGTTGTTTTTCAGAGCTCACACACACTTGCATCATTGAGATCATCAATTATGCTGATATCAGCAAAGATATCAGCATAATTTCCCGTTTAAATAAAAACAAAACGTGCTGACAGCTTGTCCAAACCAGGATGGATTTGTTAGAGCAGGTGAGAATAAACTCTCACCAAGGAAGTTCAGGGTGCTGGACCGTCTTCTACTTTTCAATAAATCCATGTCTTTCTCTTGCTGATGAGTTTTTCTTCATGCTAACACTTTGAAGTGCTAGGCTATTGCCAGCGCAGCCTGATGGAATAATAATCGTGTTCATAGAATATTTCAGTGCTTTTTGAATGAATCATTTGTCTATGAAACTCAGTCGTCCTTCAGAAACTTGCCTCCCTCGCTTGAATGTAATTGGATTGAATGATTGCTGCTACATCGGCTGCTGTCTGAGGATCTCAGAGCACAGCGTAGGTCACTTCCTGCAGCAGCCTAAAACAGATAATTGAAATATAACATGGTTGGGGGTCTTTTATTGAATCTGCTTGTTTTCCAAACAAATTTTGGGCATTTATACTACTGTTTTTTTTTTTTTTTTTTTTTTTTGCTTGCTAGAAGATATTTTATGTTACTGTGCTTTTCATTATGTCATTTAAATGAAAAAGACATTTAAAAGAAGGAGTTACTTCTCCTGGTGAGAAGTAACTTTAACTTGTGCTCTAAAAGAGAAACAGAATATAACATGAAAACACCTGTGTTGTTAATAGGAAAATGCTCCAACTTGGGTGATTAGTTGTGGTTTAAAACATGAGTGCTTTTCAAAGGTGGCAGTTTCTATTGTGTTCCTTTGCCTTGTAATTGAAAAAGTGGCAGCCATTTCTCTTTGTTTCTGCATGCCTGTTATGAATCAGCCTAACCAACAGCTCTCTTTATCAAACGAACAAAACAAATAGCGCTCATAAATCCATATTAAGATTTTTGGTTTGCTCTGAAAATAACATTTCAAACTATCCCTGCCTCTATTTAGCTGGCTGTGAATAGCCAGTGTGTCTATTTGCAGAACACACACACACACACCGGTGTGTACCTGTAGGTTTTGTTTGGTTATATATAGCCACTAGCGGTGATGTCTTCTTTGTCACACCTCAAGTGTTTTTGCTGCAATCGTGCCACACATCGGGCTTCTCCTGCTCCGTCTTTTTTCCCACCACCATCTTCTAGAGTAGAATGACTCATTGCTGGAAGTCCAGGGTCTTTTCTCCTGTCTCCAATATAATGTGTGTGTGTGTGTGTGTGCGCTTAGCAGTATGAATGATGTGCTGATGCATGTAGACACACTGCAAAAATCCTGTGGTGCTGTCTGGCCAGAGTGACAGATCAGTCTGGATCCTCTCTGAAAAGGCAGAATGGTCCGACTGCGTAGGTGTTTTGTATCGAGGTTAACCACGTTGCTGTGTAGTGATCTGTTCTCGTCTGCTGGCCACATTGATTGGTTGCACTTAATTTTTTTGTGCTGCTGGTCAATACTATCGATTCCAAGGCTTCACATAAACAAAACCTACAATCAGATTCGAATTTTCCTCCTTCTCCTGTTCCTGTGAGGAGAGAGAGAGTAGAAGTGTTTGTCACTCGTCTCTCCAGAGTTTCTGGACATGGCGTGCTGAAATGACTAAAATAAAGTTACTTCTCCTGGTGAGTTTCAGGGTGACTTTAGAACAAACTTCAAAGTTTAGTGACTTAGCTAATTGTTGGTATTTTTTATTAACATATGCAGTCTTCATCACTTGAAGTCTGATTTAACCATTTTGATCATGTTCTATCCAACTACCAGAGATATCCTGGTACATTAGCCTAATTAAAGTTGCGTTCACATCAGCCCTATTTAGTCCACTGTAATCAAACTCTGAAAGTCCGGTTCGTTTGGGAAGGTGTGTATTCACAATTGAACTCTGATCCGGATCAAAAAAGCAATCTCCGGTCTGCCTACAAACCCAGGTCTCTGCTTGGTTGAAGTGAACTCTGGTGTGGTTCGGATGCATATGTGGACTGCTCCAAAAGCAGGAAGTAGACCAATGCGCAGGGCATTCTGTGAATGAGAAATTACCCATTGACAACCACTAAATTCTGGTGCCACTCCATTTTGCTTGCATTCTGTGAAGAAGAAGGTTGTGTTTATGTCTGGAGAGGTTTTTGTGTCCTTGCCTTCAGTAGTTCTTGGTGCAGGGTTAACTTTGCAACCCCAGTAAAGTCTGACTTGTTTGGACAAAGCCCCGTTTGCTGATAAAAATGAATTTTTTGATCTTGAGTACAACTTGATGCAAGCTTTATGTTCTTTTATAAAGCTGTCATTCTGCCTGATGAAATGTGAAATTAACAGCATCTGACTTTTATTATCACTCCTGCAGCTCTTTTTTGGAGACACTAGAAATCCATCTTGCATGGTAAAGCAGAAAGATGTTCATTTTAACCGTAAAGATGAAGCAGCTGAGGGTTCATCTACACAGAAGTGGACGACTGTAGGACAAACTGTGATCTAGTCCATGTTTCCTATTACAAGTTGATGAGCTTCTGAAATTGTTGAGCTGAATTCAAGTGGACCCTCCTGGGCCCACTTTGGGAAGTCTTCATTAGAGCCATAGCAGACATTGGTCCAACATCTGTAGGCTGTGACCGAACAGGGATGTTTTCAGCCTCCTGGTCTGATCCTGATCACTTTCATATGGACTGGAAACACTCTGCTCCCCCGACAAGTAACAACTGATTCATGAAGGGAAGAAAAAAAGAGAATCAAAAGGATGTTAAAGTGGGGGATGGCTGAGCAAGGTCAGTTAGTGGTACAGAAATCTTTCCAGAGGGGAAAAAGAAAAACACAAGCTGAAAACTACAAACACATGTGGAGAGCAAAGAGAAAGGAAGGATGCAGATGTCTCTTTAGACATCTCCTCTTCTGAACTTGTTTCTCTGTAAAGCCAGCTGCACTCCCTGTTAATCAAACCCAGAGCTAGCCACCAATCTGCCTTTCTTTTCTTTTATGCGTGGGCATCTCTGTGGATTCCCTTTTCCCAGGTTGGAGAAGATTCCCCATGTTCCATCTTGCACAGCATGACTCGGGTTAGGAGGGTTTCTAATGGGAGTAGCTGAAGCTGGCCTTTCAGAGGGGAGCAGGACAAAAAGCATGTCCTGCAGAGTCACTTTCAATCTATTGAAAAAGCTGTTTGTAACGGGGATCGCTATAATTATTTTTTCAGCGGGTTGTGTGCTCTGAGGGATGATTAAGAATGGAATCAGCAGATTGTACTGGCTGTGGTTGAGTTTAGGCCGTAAAGAGTATTTTAGAGCAGTGTTTCTCAAACTTTTTAAGGCTGAGGAGTCACAGACCACCTGACTTGAAATTGCCCCCATGATAACACTTCTTAATATATGATGCAACCTGAAATGAAACTATTAGTTTCTTAACTCACTTACTGTTGTTTTCTTTGTTCATGTTAGTGAGAAATGTTTGGTAAATGTGACTAGCCAAGACAAAGCCAGTCACATGATATATTGATTCTGAAAGTGTGGAGTCTAAACTTTCCAGTGATGTCAAACACAAATAAATAAAAAAGGCATTGTTCTTTACTATTAAGTGTTGTGTGCATTAATTACATTTAGGGCTATTTGTGATTTTAGAAACAAAATGAAAGAAAAAAAGACTAACGGAAACAAAAAATCTTTTTCTGCACCATTAAATAGAAAAATAATTAACCCATTTCTATCAATTGTACTTACTTAATGTAATTTAATATTTTTTTAATTAAATAGAAATAACAATAGCTGTTGACCTGAAAGCAAATCATCATTCATTCAAAAAGCAAAGAACAGTTCTGACCAACTGGAGCGATTCCTATCGTTGACTGTTCAAAAGAATCCAATCGCTAGTGAACAACACCTCAACACTCAGCAGCTGTGACTTAGCTTCCCCTGATCATACAAGTCATCCTGGAGTTGTTTTCCATCAGTATCTGCAGCTTTTCTTTTGAGTAATCTGGTTTTAAGCCAGTTTTCCATTATTATTTTTAACACAACCCTTTGGTAAGCCAGCTGTGGCATCGCACTTTGAACTCGCGTCACGGCGAATAAACTGTCGTTTACATGCAGGACCTCGCGGACCACTAACTGCAGAAATACAGTGCTTGGTCAGAAACAACTGTGTACAACTGTGATTGACAGCACTAAGACCCTCCTCCTGGCTCTGATTGGTTGGTGGACAGAGTGGCGCATTTCTGCAGATTGAAGTAGGACCACAGGGAAGTAATATATATATATATATATATATATATATATATTTTTTTTTTTTTTTTTTTTTTTTTTGATTACCTGCCTTTTATCTGTTTTTACACAGTCACTTCATGGTGAATTTTTAACAAAAATAAAAAATTTTTTAAAAAAATTAAAAGAAACAAAGCAACACTCTGGGGATGTTATTGATGAGGGAATAACATTATAACGTGACGTAAAGCTCAAAAAAGTTAATTTTGCGTAAAAGCCTTTAAAGGGGATTTTAACTCTGTCCCTGCTCATAGCTACATATTGAAGCTGTCATGTTAAGATCTTATACAAAGCTTTAATTGCGTTAATCTGACCCCTGATTAGTGGGATAATAGTCTAATAATTTGCCTTGCGTGGAAATCATGGGTTTTATTCATCCATGCATTTTTGTCACATGTAAATTTTAGCTGACAATGACTGAAATTTCCTGTAGAGCTTATCTTGGTTCAGGCTTTTTATTAATGTAACCTCAACCTTTTTTTTTTTTTCTTCTTACGTGTGTAAAGATTGTTAGAAAAGCTTCTCAATTAAGATGATGCATTCAGATTGAGAATGTACTTCCATCATTAATAAACATCTGTCTGATCACGTGGAGTGGGACCCATCCCATCTGGTCTGCACAGTGGAGATTGATGCCACTGCTAACTGACAGCACTGTGATTCTCCACATGTGCTCCCCTAAGACCGAGCAGAGTCACATAGCTGACGGGACAAAACCCTGAGTCATCATTCATCCCTGCATTGTGCTTGGCAGACCCCCTGAATGGGGGGATTCAGCTGCCCCGTTTTGGTTTGTTCCTATTTTTAGACAACAGTCGTTTGGTTGCATAACTTTGGCCTACCAGCAGCGAAATTAGTCACAATTTCCAGCAGCGGGAGTGACGGGGGGAGTAGGCATAAACAGAGGATGTGTCACAGCGTCCAGTTCTGCATTTTTCTTCTTTCTCTTGGGTTGGTTTTGTAGCTGAGTGGTGAGACCTTTTGTTCTCACTGGGCGGGTGGATCTGGTGGGGTTGTGATCATTCATCTGCTGCATCCCGGCAGCACCTCTGCACCCTCTCATACCAGCAGGAAGTGACGACATGTTGGCCCCCAGAGCTGCTCGGTTCCTCTTTGAAGTCAGAAACTCTCCTCCAGCTCTCCAGCTTCATTAACATTAATGAAGGAGATAAAAATATTCTCATCTCAAATCTCATTCTCTGCTCCTAAATTTGTACAATCCACACATTTTTTATTATTTTTTTTGTCTTTGTCACCTTGCTCTGTAAGAGACAGAACCTATTTATGGAATAAATGAAATTAATCAGTAAAACTGGTTATCATCGACTATTTTTATGCTGGAGAATTTTAGTCAGGCTTATAGATGGAGCAGAGAAGAGAGGCTGGAATACATTCTATCTGCTGAATGACTGTAATTGTGGGAACAATGACATAAGGAGGGTAAACAAGAGTATTAGTGCAGTCTGTAAATATGTTTTTATAATTAGATATAATCTGTTAGTGACTCCATGGAATCAGAATCTGATCACTTATGACACTGATTGTAGTTTTATTGGATGTGAAAGAGTTGGGTTCCTGAGTTTTCTCACCTTTTTGTTTTCTGTCCCTAACCTTAACCCTTGCAGACAAACCTCTTTAGATGAAGTTTTCAATTCAATTTCAAATCAAAAAGACTTTATTGATTCTCAAGGGAAATTCAATATTGATGCAAATCATATCATCAAAATATCCTTAAAAATAATGAAGGACACAAAGGATCCCAGTAGAAGTCAGTCTTCCCACGAATCTGTACAGGTCTCTGACTGTGCTGAATGATCATGCATGTCTCCTTGCTTAATTTTGTTTACAATAATTTACAGCATTCAGTATGAAGCACACATTCATATTGTAATACAAAGTTAAATATAGTAATTTTGCTAAATTTTCTCCTCCTGTCTCGGACAAAAACCAATAAATATCTCTGCCCTCCATCAGCTGCTCCTTTAGATTGTTCACATTAATGTAATCAGATAGAAAGACAAAGACAGATGAGGTCTTGACTCTTTATGCATCTTTTAGATGTTTGAGATTTAAAATACCTTCATGAGCTTTTATATTATGTTGCTGCTGTTCAGGAAGGAACATTTGCTGAGGTGTTCAGGTTTTGGGACGACAGGAATGTGAGATTTGTTTAGGTTTGGCTGCCTTCTTCTTCGTTTATTTGTTTTTATTTTATGTTTTTTACCACGAGTGAGATGGAAGCTCAGAAATGCTTCTCAGAGGTATTCATAACCGTCCACAAACACCATCGCTAAGAAAGATCAGCATCATATCCAGTCAGGTACTTGAGTTTTCTGTGAAGTGAAACATGACTGAAGTTTAAGATTATTTCAATCATATGTTGACATGTATCAGGATGTATTTAATTATAGCAAATATTGGTCTTAAAATGAGGGGAAAAATCTACTCTGCTAATCACTCTTTCATTTCCTTGTTTGGTTAGCTTATAGCCACGTCGCAACGAGACATCACACGTGCAAAATCATGTCATTGTGAACGTATCTATGGTCAAAAAGCCGTCACTTAACTTGATGTCCATTTTTTGTGTGTGTGTTGATGCAGTGAACAGAGCATCTGCCAGGCACGGGCTGCTGTCATGGTGTACGACGATGCCAACAAGAAGTGGGTCCCTGCTGGAGGCTCCACAGGCTTCAGCAGAGTCCACATCTATCACCACACAGGCAACAACGCCTTCCGCGTGGTGGGACGCAAGATCCAGGATCATCAGGTAGAGTGGGGTCATGTGACCTAAAAAATGTCATTTTCTTTTTTTTTTTTTTCTTTAAAAATTTTTTTTTTTTTTTTTTTTTTTTTAAACCATGCATGTTTTATTTGAGGCGGCTCCTTGTGGGCTCTGAGGAGTTAACTAAAGTGTTTAAGGACAAGTGCTTCTGCAGAACCCTCAACGAGTCTTCATGTGTTTACAGTCAGTCTTTTGTTGCCATCTGCTTGTAGAAGTACACAGACAATGTTTCCTCACACTCTTCACACTGCATAGAGTGGAAACAAAGAGTTTCTGGAGGGAAGCTGACAGTGAAGTGAGACATGAGAGCAGCTGAGATAGTTCCCAAAGCAAACCCAGGTTTTTCTAAAAATGCAGACTTTAACTAGGCTGCTTTTGAACTCTCATCCTGAATCCTTTACAAGGACAGTGAGAATGCGCTACAGTCTGCTCACACTGCAGGTGTAACTGACACAGTTCATTACAGCAAATTCCCAGGATCTCCAGGATGTCTGACTCGAATGCTGCAAAATGAAAATGGACATGTGGGGTTCCCCAAGGCTCCATCCTCAGACCCCTCTTATTCAATATCTATGTGCCTTCTTGATTCGCTCCAAGCCAGTAGATGGAAACATGCCTAACTCACTTTTTTCTTTTTTTAAAATTTTTTACAATACTTAAAAAGTTTGTTTAAAATTTCTATGACAACTGGATGGAAACACATCTAGTTCTATGATATATTATTAGATTTATATTGTGTACCATCTCAAATCAGAAAATACTGCACTGCTGAGGAAAAAGTGAAACACAAAATCAACACAAAAATATTTTTGTGTTGATTATGCACAGTATAAAGATACTTTGCTGCCACAAGGCTGATTAGGTTATGTTTTTGCTATTTTTCATGGATTTTCTTGGTCTGTGAAAGTATACTTTTTGGATTACTTTTTTTGAATTATTCTATCTCTTCACAAACACTCCATTTCCTCTACACAACTTTTAAAGCACATCAAAGTTGCTAATTTTTTTGTTTTTCTTTTTGTCTTTTTAGCAAAACTAAATTTAGGATGCAATTTGTTAAGTTTGGCTGTATTGACCCAAGTAAATGATAATCATTTTTACTTGGGTCAGTATTGAAATCACAATTCTTTAAAAAAGAGCCTACAAGACTACCAACTGCACCGTCATGCAGCATGCAGGCTGATTTAATTTCTTTGATAAATATCTGACCATACTGGAATTTTCATATGCTGTATTGTTTGCAATACTCCACCTCTTAAAATCTATGATTAAGCTATCATTTCAGCCAGCCTGGCCCATTGCTATTCATTTCCTCCAGCTTTACAAAGTGACTTCATTCATCAGTGTGGTGATAAAAACCTTAGCAGTAAAGACAGACAGGCGTAAGCTCCTGGGAAGAACCACATATGTGGGCAGGTGATCACTTTCACGGCTCAGTGTAGTAATGATTGTATTCAACTGGAGGCACGCACATTCCTTCACTCTGCTGCTATTGGAGTATTACACGATCATCAGTTGTAATCAAAGTGCATAACAGCTCTCTAGTGTTTATCATTAAAACTTTACAGTGCATAAAATATAGGGCTCCAGCTAATGATTATTTTAGTAATCAGTTATTCTGACGATTAACCACATAAAAAGACACATTCTGACCACAATTTAACCACTAAAGCTTATTTATTACTATATTACAATTACAAAAAATGCTAATAATTTAATTATCATTAAATTAGTAGCATAGCACTTTAGTAAACACCTGATCATTTGTAACAAAGAATATATCTTAACCTAAATAATAATACTAATAAAAGCACTGTGGAAAAACTCAGAACTTTCTGTCTAACACCGCAATTATTATTAACCAAATAATAATTGAAATACACCAATTCTGATACGGCCGAAAAACCCACCTCATCCTGGTGCCTGAACTTTTATTAAAAACATTTTTTTTTTGCGCGTTTCCATTAAGCATAAATTTTCTAAAAGTATGTGCAGTTATAAGATAAATGGAAACACTGCTTGTGTATTTATATGTGGACCAAAATCAGACATTAACATTCACATTATACTGCAGTTGCAACATCTAGTACAATTACAGCACGTTTTCCTGATCTTAATCTGCTCCAGTTTGAAACTTCCTTCACTCCACTACATACAAAACCTGCTTTGGCAACTTGTTTTGTCAATTATTCCTAATAATCTGAATGTGGCCTCCTCTCTCCCTGCCTAAAGGTGGTGATAAACTGTGCCATTCCCAAGGGGCTGAAATACAACCAGGCCACGCAGACCTTCCACCAGTGGCGGGACGCTCGACAGGTCTACGGCCTCAACTTCGGCAGTAAGGAAGACGCCAATGTGTTTGCCAGTGCCATGATGCACGCACTGGAGGTGCTCAACTCCCAGGACACAGGTGAGCCTCAGAGCTTTCTTCTAGAGGACACGTATCTATGCAGTCAGTGTTGGCCTGTCGCTTTGGGGAACTTTTCTTCAATCTTACTGATGACATAATATAGTTGTTGTTCGGCAGCACTGCAAAGACACAAAATCTTAAAAGTATCTAGGGTTTGCTTTCTAGTGCAAATATCTTAGCATACTTGAAATAAGACAACAGCAACTTTTCAGCAAAATATAGGAGCTTGTTTTAAGTTAATTCCTTAATACCAATACTTATAAGTAAAATAATCTGCCAGTGGAACTGGTACTTATCAGTTTAAATGAATTATTTACTTAAAACAAACTGCTATATCTTGCTGAAAAGTTACCTTTATGATCATTTTGTTTTGTTTCAAGTGTACTAAGATGTTTACGCCATAAACAAGACAAAAAAATACTTAGTAAGATTTAGTGTTTTTGCAGTGAGGTTTGCTGAAACATATTCAGGTTGTAGTTGTCATTTGGTTAGGATGGATGGGAAGGACAGTGGATCTCTGTGGCAGATGATGTTGAAGGGTAAAGAGAGTAGCCATGGAAATGGCTAAAAAAGATGTGGAGAACTGGAGTGATGTGTAGAGTTGGACGAAGGCAGATGGTCTGATGTGATTTGTGTGTATTGTGTTTGGTGCAGTCAGAGCTGTGTTTGTGCAATTGTCTTCTGTGCCTACATTTATGCACATTTGTGCAGCTGTGTGCTACACCTAAGATTTTCCCTCAAGGCCGGCAACGTTTATCCCTTCCTTTTTTAAAAACGTGTCTTGCAAATGATTCTGAAACTATGACAGAGGTTTTGGGCCACTGACAAATGAAAAGAATTTGACTCCACATCAGCTCAGGGACGAGGTGGAGGAGATCAATTTTTTTATTTCTTTTTCTTTTTCATAGATCTGTCTCATAACATACTGTCACAGTATGGTGACAGTTTTAAGAAATACCTATAAAACATATTCTTTATAAAAATGACGTAATGCTGCTTTATGTAGCTTCTTAAATCTCTTCTTCCTCTGACTTTATTTTAAACCTTACTGATGCTTCTGAATGATGCGTTCACTGCTCAACAAAAGATGGGACATTTTGGTTTCTGCCCCATTGGTCCCGAGTCAGGACTGTTGTATCCCATAATCGTCTGACTCTGATCAGTTGGCGATTTCTCCTTACAATAAGCACTAAAAATATTCAAAATACAAATGTGTTGAGATTAGTTAACCGCCCACAGATTATTTACACAGTGAGAATTAATCTTTATCCACCACCTTTTAAGCTTTAGTTACATAACTCATGATTCTCTCCTCCTTTTCTGCTGGTAATCAAGGGAACAGAGGTTTTCTTTAGTGTTCTTCCAGCATCCAGATGCAGCTCTGAAGGCTCTGCTTTAGGCCCTCCACCTTTACCCCATTCTCCCCCGTCTCTCCCTAAAACATGCCTCTCATCACATTTAATCCCATCCACTAATTAACCTGATAGTGATGCGCCTCATTATTCTAATGGCATAGAGGTTTGTTTGTGAGCCGTGACAAAATCTAGCATGACAGAAAGTATAGTAAATGATGTAGACACATTTTCCTGCTGTTTGTGTGGTCAAACACATTACATAATCAGAAACACAGCGACTTGGGATTAAATTACTGCAAGAGACGGTAACCAGGACAGATTAATGGAGTCTAAATGAAAATGAGAAAATCTATCAAACATGTCTGTTTTTTTTGTTGTTTTTTTAAGAATCCCAAAGCTCTGGTTCAGTGAGACTTCAGCCAATCAGCAACATATTTAATTATTTTGTTGCCTTTTTTTCCCCTACCCACACACTAAACCCAACATTAGTTTAATTCTTTATACCATTCCACATCTTTCAGACTTCCTCTTCTCTGTTTGAAAACTGATTCTGCCTAACAAACAGCACAGCTGAAGACTTCAGCTTCAGACTCTTCATCACACTTCTCTTATTTTCTCTCTCTATTTTCTTCCTACTTGATTCTCCTCTCCTTTCTGGTTCTGCAGGATTTCCTTTTTCTGCCCTGTTTGCCTTCTCTGTCACATTTTCAGTCATTTTGTAATTCTCCCTCCTTCATCTGGCCCGTTTGCTCTCTCAGCAGGGCGGCGATCTGCAGATGGAGGCCAGCGGAGAGTGTCAGGGTCTCCCCTTTCACCCTGCTGTTTCGCTTCTGTATTTCTGTCCTGACAGCTGCTCTCTGTGGCGCCTGTCGCACTCGTCATTGGACTTGACAGTCCCCCTCGGGTTCACCCTCCATCTATAATTTCTGAAACCCTTCCAGGTTCCAGTCGTTCGTTTCAAACAACTTGTAATCTTCTCTGCTGTACTTGTCAATCGTACTTTAAGCAACTCGGTACGACAAATACTACATTGAATTTGTACTTTGTTACATAAAGAATGTCTCA
This sequence comes from Poeciliopsis retropinna, assembly GCA_010277075.1. Lineage (NCBI taxonomy): Eukaryota > Metazoa > Chordata > Actinopteri > Cyprinodontiformes > Poeciliidae > Poeciliopsis > Poeciliopsis retropinna. The sequence goes on from VMRM01000010.1 coordinate 20,833,551, forward strand.
CAGGAAATGGTCCATTTGTGTGCTTTGCTTTGTGGCTCTCTCAGCAGCATATAAGCACAAAGCTGTGATTTACGGTGTAGCTCTGCAAACTGCTTTTATCTAAAGGGCTTCGCGGTCCTGTCAACATCAGCAGCATTAGCCAGCCAGTGTTTACCCGTTCCTGGTCTTAGTCAATAATCCGTGTAGAGATAAATCATGGTGTGTCTTCAGCTGGTGCAAACAGATTCTTGGAACCAAACAAGCTAGATGATGATTACAGCTATCTTTATGCCACTGACTTTTACAATGCTACTTGAATTTGGTTTACAGTGCTGTAGAAAGTGTTTTTTCCCCTTTTCTGCAGAAAAGGGGACTTAAGCTTGTTGTCAATTTACAACAAGCTTAAGTGTGTATGAGATCTCGCAACACAAAGTTATGTACAAGATGTCCATGCATCTTTTAAGATGCCTTAAATTCATATATCTAAAATTAAGACTTTAAATGTTTTGAATTAATAATAAAAAAAGAAAGTTAACCTTAAATATGTTGATCATAGGTCTTATATTTTGGCCAGACATGAAAATTTATACTCATATATTCTCATATGTAGTTTTTAATCTGTCGGGTAGAAGCTTGAGTCTTGCACAGACAACTTCACTATGTTCTGTGACTTGAGGCGATTTAGGCTACTGGTAGCCAGCTGCTATACATCTGTACCAGTTATCTAGATTTTTTTTGCATCTATTATGGGTATGTTCAAAATTTTCACTGGGTGGCAGCACAAAGTTCATTTTCTCTACATCTCTCGCCAACCCATACGATATTAAGTGCATTCTGTGAAAAAAGCTTGGAAGTATGATGGGGTCAAGGCTGTGTAGAAAACCAATGCAGTGTGACGAGCACAAAGCTGCTGCCAAAAGCTACAAACATTCATCCATCAATCCATCTATCTTGTTCCTTCACAAACAAACTTGAGAAATGTCAGTTTTTGCCATGCTTCAGTGTAATGGAGCATGATTTCCCAACCATCTCCTGTATTTAAAGGTTTTTCTGTATTAAGTTTAATTGAATGTGGCATTGAAAAGGTCTTAATTTTGACTTGATAAAGTCTGCAGAAACTCTGGTGAAATTCTGAATCACTTTTTGTGCCACTGATTGTACTGTCACAATATGCAAAACCTTGAGGCATATGGATACATTGAAGAAATGTGTAATCTTTGTAATGTGTTGCTTACATGTTGTCTTGTTGTGAACCTAGTATCTTGCATCCTGTCATCTACCAGCGTGGATTTATCTTTACAAGCCAACTGAACATGCACAATACTGTTAGATTAGTTACATTCACTGCTTTGGTTTTGTACTTTTGGTGGCGTTTCTGGAAACAGTCCTACAATTTAATATTACATCTCAAAGGTATGCACTTTTGGTCTAATATGGTTCAAGTTTGTGTCTCCTGCTCCGTTTGCTTGTCCAAATACGGTCTCTTTCAGCTCCATGCTAGTTATTGGCTGGTTGCCTAACCTGAGGCTTTAAAATTGTAGCTCAGACCCATTGCTGACGTCACAGTGAATTCATCTATTCATTTTAAACAGGCTGTGGTTGTAATGCAAGAATGGCCCATCAGTCATTTTGTGGTCATTGATCTGAGAAGCAGACCTTCAGTCCAATTGACTGTGGACAAGAGAACATTCCACCATATAAACTCTAGTAAAGATTCCTGCCTTACAGCATCTTAAAACTGACCACTCATGGAGTGGATCACAGAACCTGAACACATGTTCAAATCCTGTAATAATGTTTTCCCTTTACAGAATCCCTCCTTTCTTGCAAATGAAGTGTTCGTCAAATAAAAGGAACCACATGGTAGGCCATCTGGCAGGTAAAACGGATTTATTACCCTCATAAATATTTCTGCAGATCAGAAATTGTTACTCCTAGAGCTGCTTTGATGTCCATCTTTGAAGCTCAGAGTGACATGGTTAGCCAACAAATCTCATCTTTATTATTTGGACTGTTAAAAAGAAACCTCCAAACCTTCCAGTTGCTTGCGATTGGTCCTTGTTGAATAGCGTGAGGTACCCACATAGACAGGTGAATAAATTTTATAATCGCCATGTGCTCATGGAAGGAATGTGCGAGTAGCAAAACACAGAATAGTTTCCGTCTGAGAGAGGAAACTGGATACAGCTCTGTTCTTCAGACTTGGGATGTTGTGGTTTCAAACCTGCTAGGACAATGATCACTTTGTTTATCCATGTTACAATTTTCCCCTAAAAAGGCGAGAGTTGAGAGGATGGATAGATGGGTCACAGGTTGCCGCTGGGGCGTTTGTCTCTGTTGTGGTCTGGCACAACAGAGTTAGTACACTCCTCCTACTGTGTAGTAACTGGCACAGTAGAAGGGGGACAATAAAAAAATGTTGGACAGCAGATGGAAAGTATTCAAACTGATTCCTCTCTCTAAGATGGATTTAAGTCTTGGAAAGATGCACAGACAGATTGATGAGTGAGACTTTCTCAGCAGACTTCTAGGCAGAGCCTCTGAATAACGGATCAGAACTGAACCGCCCTGACCTGACCTCTGTTGAAATGGTTAGAGGAGGAATGTAAGCAGCAGCGTGACTGTCTCCTCTAACCCCCGCAGACGAATCCTCATACTTGCTGTTCTGTCTTTCTAAGTGCCAGCAAGAAATGAACAGTCATAGCAAATTTGGTACACTTTATTTGTAGGGGTGTGCATAAGACAGACGTGACACTGTCATAAACATGACATAACATCTGTCATGAACACACTTTTAATGCAAAGTTCCTCTAAAAGTTGTCATGAAAGTCCATCAGAAGTGACACCTTTATATTATTTTGTAAATAATGACACTTTAACATTAAAAGTGTCATTATTTACCGAATGACAGTCAAAGACATTCATAAAGATTCCTTCATGTTCATGACGGGTGTTATGTCATGTTTATGACAATGTCATGTCAGTCTTATGCACACCCCTTCAAATAAAATGTTTCCACAAACTCTTGGCTAGATTGACTACATTTATCCCTGACACCAATAGTTCAGATAAGGGGAACTAGCTGGACGTTAATTTTAATTATTTATCTTGCCAGTTTAACACTTAAACACAGAAGTACCGATTAGCCACGACTAATTCTGTGGTCTATTTTTCTAGCCCACCTCTTTCAGACTTGGCAAAAGCTTGTCTCCATAGAGACATGTGAAAAGTTGCTAACTGAGGCACGTCATTTATTTTCAGTCGTCACTGTTGCTGCCAGCAGAACCCCGTGTGGCTCTGTGTCTTATGAAACCTGTGAAGTGGAGGGAGGGGAGAGTTGGGGGAACCAGAGAAAGCTGGAATCTCACAGAAACAGAGAGAGGGACACAGAAGGACACTCTTCCCCCGTCCCATAGAAACAGCATGACCCCTCTGGCCAGGGGACACGAGGCTGCAACTACACTGTAAACACTTAGTGGTATAAACACCTCTATCAGCCGTGGACCACATTAGTCTGGTATGTGCTCGTGCTTTTGTCATGACAGCTTTTGGCCACACTTTTATTACATGACCCTCCAGGCCCCCTGGACTTCAATCTGTCCGCCTGCCCCAAATTTGTATTACTTCATGATCTCATTCTCTCTGGCTTCAAAACATTGGTTGGTGAAGTGAGACACTGCACAGCTGGATCACAGCAGAGGCAGACTTTGCCGTTGGAGGAGAAGAAGTGAATGCACCAGTGGCAAGAAGGAAAGGGGAGTTGTCGAGGGTTAAGTACATGAAAGAAAAGTCAGAGGCCAGATATTCTGAAGAGAAGTTGGATGGTTAGCAGTTTATGTAAATATTTCTTCTTTTTTGTTACTGTTAGTTTGATGAAACAGGACTGTCCCTGAGGCTTCATCACATCAGTATTGACCGAAATGCCTGTAGTAGCAAGAGTTCAGTGTTTCACCCGGGATCAACAGAAAATCAGTCGTGCACAGATCATCCTAAGGAGTGAGTATTTGTCCTATCGAGGTCCTATGGGGTTAGTTGGTTTAGTCCAAGGGATGCTTTTGTGATCAATGAATCCCTTAATCTGTACTTTCTAATGAAATCATACATAATAATGAATTAATGATTGTATTGTGAAAGCTTTCTTTTGTTAGAAAGTGCCTGAGATAACATGTTGAGAAGCAACCCTATGTAAATTGAATTGAGTTAATGAGGTACTCAGAAATTAGAACTGTTATTGGGAATTGACCGTTCAATGACCAGTAATCTTATAACGTAATAAAATGAATGACTAAAAGATAAACTTTGGTGACAACTTCCTGCTACCGGTTAAAGAGTTAGAGGAGTTGCATCCTAGTCATCATGTAGCAACAGCACCACAGATGCTGGTGTCTCTACAGATGTCAACACTGAATCAAGTTTAGCTGTAAAGACTTCATGAAAAATGCTGAGGCAAGGGAAAGAACTGAACTAAAACTTATTTAGCTGTTGCAAAAATCAGAGCGTTGTAAACAAAACACTTAAGTTAATCAGCTGCGACCAAGCTGTAATTTTTAGCCATTATGTTTTGGCTGAGATTTAAAGAGCATCCACAGACACCACAGAGATGGAGTCTCCATTCTTAATTTTGGGGCTAATGGCCTGTTGCATTTGCCAGATCTTCAACATGTAATGTTCTCATACATCAGCTCATCTCTCAGATTTACTGATGACCTCACTGAGGTATAACTAGATCTATCTCAAATGCAACTCACTATCTTTTTAAGCCTTTAATTCTGTACTTTTACCCATCTGACATCTCTTTGAATGAAACCTTTTCTTATGTACAGCCTTTATTATTTAGGTAAGATTTTCTTCTCTCTCCTCAATACCTGGGTCAATTTGTTAGCTTTGTTAGCTCTCTGTTTTGATATGACTTGTTGATAGTTTGACTTCTAACATTCTTCAACACTCAAATATTTAAATACCTTTTAACAAAACTGTCAGAATAAATTGTTAAAGACCCAAAAGGTATTTTCAACATTGGAATATTGATGTGCACACTACAGTTTTTCAAGCCATGCAGATGGAAACGGTATATAATTAAGGTAGTTGCACATAAAACAACTGCGTCCCTCACTGGACGTGCAAACTAAACTAACATGCAGCAGGTATCAGTAGCTGAGTTCATCAGGCTCTCCACACACTGATCAGGACCTTTTTATTAGAAATACAAGAGAACTGCTGCCTCTGCTGCTGTGTCTGAACCCATTTGAAAAGAAAACAAATATGCTGATATGCAACATTTCTACCTATAAAGCTACAAATTATTTAAATGGAAGCAAACTAAAAATCTATCCACCCATGCTCTCTGCCAATTCTAAACATATTCGGCTTTGTTGGCAAGTTTTGTGATCATTTTAGTTCTCTTCTATTGTGTTATGCACTTAGTGTTACATGCATGTTTTAAATGTGCTATATAAATACATTTAAATATTTGTTTTGAAAATCCCTCTCAAAGTGGAACAGTACAGATTTAGGAGCTGGAATGTCTGAGTTCCAGGTACTTTTAGCTCCTGGTTATTTACCTTTGGCCCATTCAACTCCCAGATCTGCTGCCGTTTCTCGAAAATTAGTGCTGACAAAATGAGCCTGTTCACTGCCAGGTTTAAATGATTTTCCACTCGTTTGAGCCCAGACGCAGATGAGGCAGATTTTTTGCACAGACGCCTCCTCTCCTCATTTTCTGCCTAGTCCATCTTGGTCTCTTCCATGTTGCCATTACTCAACCTGTCTCAGTGAGGAATGCACACATTGAGATATAATGGAAAGCTACGTCTGACTACAGCACTCTTCTTCTTCTTCTTCTTCTTTTTTGTTGCTGTCTGGATTTTTTTTGTAGAACATTTTTCAAAATGTTTTTTTCTCTTTTAATTTACTGTTTTTATTATATACATTCATTTCAGATTATGCAACAGTACATAATTTGTGTACTACGAATATAACCTTGAGTGCTAAAAATGTTAGCTTCCTACGTGTTGCCAAGGCTAGTAGAGTTGAATAATTTTGGATGCAATCAACTAAACAAAGGGAGATAACTTTAGTAAAAGCTTCTAAGAAGAAAATTATCTTTTTCCATCTTTTTATGCATCATTTCCTTTAAGAGTGATACTTGTGACTAAACTCAAAACACAATATCCACCCAATATTGATGTTGCAGCAGCTAAACAAAATTAAATTATATAAAAAAAACAATTTTCTTGACAATTGACAAAAGTATAAGTTTATGTTCTCCAGATTATTAAACATATATAACCAGTTGTGTTTTTTTTTAATAACTATTAAGTGAGATTATGTCACGATCATTATTCACATCAGGAGCAGAGCTGAGACCCATTTGAGGGAGAGAACTAAAGTTTTATTTATTGATCATTGATCACTGAAATGATTAAACAGTTGATATTGTAAAACTTTTTAACCTCTTATCAAATTTATGTACTCTAGTGTTATTGCACAATATATCACAAAAATGTCATCACAATATCATTCTGTTCAATATTCGCATCGCAAAGAACTGTTTTGTAGTATAATTTTACAAATTTGAAGTTGTTGTGCTTTTTTATGCTGATGCAGTATTTAGCATAAAATACTGCATTAGTAGTATTTAGTCCTACTGCATGAGTAGGACTCAGTTTCTCAGCAGGAAACACTCACACTAGACACAAAGGACTTTGAATAAATATGTGAAATGTCACATAGAGTAAGAAGCCCAGATCTGAAAGGGAGAAAATAAGGAACAGGAACAGGCAAATAGTCAGCATAGTATTTACCAATATTATTGCCATTTGCAAGATTTTCTTATATCGTGCAGTCTTCCCTTCTACACATTGTTTGAAGACATTTTAGTCAAAATAACTTGGGTTTCCTGATTCGTTTCTGGCAGAAACTATTCTGAACGCATTCCATATGATGTCACTCAGTCATATGACGGCCCATATCTGACTCTGGCTTCAGGATCATCCATGCTTTAGCCAAATCCCCCGACATGTTACTGCAAAGGAGTCAAATGATCCATCATCCTCAGGGTGATGATGGGTATATAAAGCTGCGGATCAGGGTAGAGGCATAGCTGCTGTTGTCCTGCAGCCACCCTGTAGATATTATGATCGTTTTAAACCCTAAATTAATGTTGGTGAAAGATTCACAAAAAATAGACGGCTGAGTTCAAGCTGAACCCTCATCTTGGTTTATTACGACTTTATATTATATAAGGAGAATCAGCTAGTTATGGACATTCATTTTTATTATTGACTTTTTGATCGTTTTTTTTTTTTTTTTCTCTCTCTCTCTCTCAACTTTTTCCTCTGAATACAAAATCTGAGGTCCTGAACAAGGTCATCAAGGATAATGGATGTGGACTAAAATGGCAAAGATTGATTAGTTCTGTTGCCAGACATCCCATTTACCTTGGCCATCTGATATAATGGTTTTTGATGGATGTTCAGGAACCATTTCCCAGTGCTTTATAAAAGTCCAGCATCGGCTGAAGAAGCTGTTGAAGCATTAGCCAGGCACTTGCTGTCAGGAGAGAGCTCTCTGCCAGACTCATTCTTCGAAGACTTTGTGGTTAGTAACTTATTAAAATGAACCTCTGTAGATCAGCTGTGACATGTTTCTCTTAGCCATATATAGCAGACCTATTGTCTGGAAGTATCAAGGTATTTGCTTGATGGGTTAAATTTCTTTAAAAAAAGATAATAGTGATTGGTACTAACTTACACTGGGTGTCTGTGGCCAGCTTGCTTTCTGTTTTACTGAATAGAACATGTGCTAAGCTCCTGTCTAAGTCTGACATTGAAAACTGCTTGTTCCCATTACTAATCATGGCTATAAAATAAAATCTCAATTGATGCAAATGTTTAACACTGGAACATCAACACTTGTCTGAAATTTAATACCACTCATTAGGGTGAGACCTGGTTTTTACACAGTTCTGGTATTTTTAATTTTGTTTTGTTTTTGTTGCAAAAAAGAAAGATGAAATTCCTTCTTGCAACACAGATTCTGACAATGTGTATGATGGAAGTGAAAAACTGTAAAATGGAGTGAACTTAAATGGCGCTTTTCCAATTATTTGACCACTGAAAGCGCTTTACACTAGAGCCACATTCACCTATTTATGTGACTAAAACGCTCGCACATTTATACACCGATACGCAAATTGGTCGTCAACATGGGTTGAGGTGCCTTGCCCAGGGGCACATCAACATGTGAAAGGAGATGCTGGAGTTGAACCTTCCACTGACAAGATGACTAGTTTACCCACTGAGCCAGAAAAACAGCTGAATTCACTTGAAGTGTTTCTTATCTGGACCACAGATATAGGTATACTGAATTACAAATTTATTTAAAGACTATACCAATACAGCACATTACATACACCAACAGCTTCACCATCTTGGTTAAACATGTAAACACAACTTTAATTTGTCCAGTCAGTGCAATTAGGAGAATAACAGCCAATGGAAAATAAGTAATAAAGAAACTGACTAAAGCAATAGGTTGACTATTTTTGTCAAACATGTAAAAAAATAAACTGCAACAAACCTTCTTTCAAACGGTTCAGGAAATGCAATTAAGAATTCTAAATGTAATGGAAATAAATAAATAAAGCATGCTGTTGTTCATGTCACAAAACATATAATTAGACTGAATAGATCTGCCCTTATGGATCTGGCACATTGTTTAATACCCAATCTAGAATTCTTTTCAGTATTGGACTGATATAGATATTAATATTGAATCAGTGCATCTCGGATGTGAATAGCAGGGTTGGAATTGCGCATAAATGTGATAAAAGTGTTTATCATCCTGCTTAAAGAGGTTTCTACCCAGCACCAGTAAGATCTTCCTTATAAATCGGATGGTGAGTGGATATTTAAAGTGTCATTTTGCTTCCACAGACACACTTAGAATCATGTGATTTTTAACCTGACAACAGACCTTACAGGATGACATCGTGAGCTATATAATGCTCCATCGGTCTGTCTGCTACCTCAGCTTATAGCAGCCTGCTGAAATCAACCTCTGTCACCACGTCAGGCTGACAGCTGGAATCTCCTGGAGATGTTTCTAGTGGAGTCTGTCTGCAGTTGCTGTTCAGGTCTGTGTGTGTCAACTTACTGGCTTCACACCCTGCTGGAACCATGCATGTTGAACGTGGAGATTCCTGTGACATTATATCTCTGTGGATAAAATGTGCTCTAAAAGTCTAGCTGGACTTCCTGTATTATTTATATTCACCATGTCTGATGCCTTGATGTGCCTAAAAGTTTGACTGATATGGCCATGGAGGAAGGCACAAAATAAATGCTCATTTAATGGTAAAATAAGAAATGCGCCGTTTTTCACTTCTAAGATTCTTTGAATGAGAATCTTGACTAACTAAATGAACTAATATTTCACCAAATCTCAAAATCTTTTAGATGCAGTAAATTACAAAAGCATTCATACAGCTTGAATGTGTTTATTGTCATCATTATTATTATTATTTTCTTTTTTCTTTTTCTTTTCTTTTATTTTTACATTTTATCACATCCCTACTGTTTGGTTGGGACTCCATGTGACAGACCAGCAGAAAGCAGTGCAGAATTTTGAAATTGAAGGAAAAATATTTCATTTTCATACTAGAGATGCACCAATCCAATATTAATATCAACCAGTTCAAAAATTGAAAAGATTTCTAGATCGGGTATGAATGACCATGCTCTAAGTGATGTCATGTTTTATTATTCATTTTACATTATATTTAGAATTACTTATTGTACTTTCCGAACCATTTGAAAGAAGGTTTGACCTACATAGTCTATCTATTGCTTTTATTAGTTTCATTTTCTTTTTTATTTTCCGTTGGCTGTTCTACTCCTACTTGCACTGACTGAACAAATTACATCTGTTTTTACATGTTGTCCAAGCTTCTGAAGCTCTTGGTGGATTTAAGTGTTATCAAATATCTTTGTAATGCAATAAATTTGTAACTTTTATGACTATGTTTAAAAAAAGAAACATTTTTAAGCACGGACTTTTTCTGCATCGAATCGGTCACAGCCAATATTAAACCTCAGATTTTTGTATTTGTATCAGAAGTGAAAAAAGTGTATTGGTGCATCTCTATTTTAAGCTAATTAAGCTGTACTCACTTTAGTTTTGCTTTGCAAAGAAAAGCATTTTTCAGTTAATGGTTGTCAAAAGGTGAGCTTCACTACACATGCATTCACTGTCTTCATGCACAGCATAAAAAGGACCCAACAAACGTGGAAGAACGTTTGCTTGTTAACATACAGCTAGAGCTACAATTGAATGTTTTAGATCAGAGCCCATTGATACTTTAGAATGATCAAATTGAAAATACGCTGAGATTGGAAAGTTTGAGCTTTGTCTGGTCATAGACACCTGAAAACACTTGGAAATTCATTATTAACGAGTCGGAAATATGGAAGACATCTGCTAATCCAAAACTCTTAACTAGTTCCTCAAGTCTAGAGGAAATAAAGCCCGAATCACATTTATAATAGATTTAGTTTTTCCGTGTCTAAAATACTTAGTTGTTAATCTAGACGGAACTACAGCCTAACTTTTGCGTGAAGTAAAAATCCAATCACAATAAAGATATAATGGAGGATGTGAATGGAGTCGAGGGTAGCAGCACGCTCCTCTCTGTGTGCAGCGTATGAATAATAAATTGGATTCAGGAAGCATAAACGGGCCGAACAAGTCCTGCTGTAAGGCATCCTGCCACTTACTGTAAATGGCTCTTTCTGATGTTATTTTAGTCAGTCTAAGCTTTTTTTTTTTTTTTTTTAAATTCCATCAGTTGGCTTCTCTTCTGTCTTTCCCTCTCATCCTCCTTTTATGCCCATCTCTCTTTCTCTCCTGTTCTGTTTTCTGTGTTTACCCCTCCCTCCCACTCTTCATCCCTCCCTCTCCTCTTCCTTTGTTTCCATCAGTCATATTCTCTGGGAGAACTAGCACAGAGCGAGCCACGCCCGGCAGTTCAGCATTATCTTTGAAGGTGTGCCGGCAGGATATCAAAGTTTACACAGGATGACGAGATTTTCCAGCTGCTGCAGCAGAATGCTAACCAAGATTTAGTAAAAAGATGGTTGGGGGTTTTTTTGTTTGTTTTTTTTTACTTTTGGAACTGTAAACAATCCCTGCTATTATCCCCAAGCTGCAACTGAACTGCATTCAGGAAGCTTAAGGAGCCACCTCTGGACAGCCTGAGCCATGGTTCTGTATGTGACGTCCCAGGAGCACCCGGGGGCAGCCGGCGGCAGAGCCGTGGTGGCTCTCAAGCCTGGAAACGGGTCCGACGGGGCCTCACTCGGACTGTGGCGCTACGTCTGCTGCCAGAGGAGGCCCTCACTCACACTGGCTCCGTGTAGGTCCAAAGGGAAGGGGAACGTTGGTCACCCTTGGGAAGTTAAGTTGAGGCTGTAACTCTTATGATTGGCTATGCATTGTTACCGTATCAACTCTTTCTCGTATGTCTGTCAAGGAAAACTTATTGGTATTTTATCACCAAGAACTATGTTTTATAGATCTCTCTGAATATCTGGCAGAATCTTTTCAGATTTTTATTTTTATTTTCCTGCCTTTGTGTTGGTCTTTTTTGAAAATGGGCCAAGCCTAAGTTCCACTGCTCTCAGTAAATGCATCTCTTCAGATCCAAAGGATTTTTTTATTTAATCAAAATGGTAAAACAAAAAAAATATCAAAAATATTTGGGAGAGGTAGGCCTTGGCAATAGATCAATATCAGTAAAATATTCAGTATTGAATATATCAACAGAAATAAGTCATTTTTTGATAAAAAATTGTTTTGGTTGTTTATTTATTTATTTATTTTCAAAATGACTTAGTTATTTTAAAGAGGTGACGATATAGAATATTCCCTGAACTCTGATCCAGAAGCACACAGCATTCTGGGGAATGTAGGCAGAAGAAAGATTTGAGCAGCCAGCTAAGCAAGGTTGGCGCCATCAACTAACTCACGTGCTCATTGGTTACATAGCAACAACCTGCAGCAGTTTCAGGTTTCATCTCTGTGCTTCATAACTACTTAATAATAATAATAATATAATAAAAAACAGCAGTGCTGTTAAAATTGTGAATAAAACAGGAAAGGTCACATCATCTGTTTGGCAGTGTTTCAGACATTAAAAACAAAAAACTAATTAATAATTATGGATATTGACTGACATGAAAGATTAATCATGATGTGATCTTCAGCCACATCATCCAGCCCTAGAGAGAGGCGAACGTTACAGCTTCTGTATCGATTGCAGTTTTTCCCTCCTTGTTGCTTTGCTCTGTTGGGCTGCTGTCTGAGCTCTGTCGTTAGCACACAGGGTTTACAAGGCCAGACAGTAACAGAATTATACACAAAGGCATGGAAGATGGAAACCAGAGACCGTGTCTGATAGTAGATGGAGATATTGACTGCCTGTGGCTTCGGCTTTATTCTGTTATTTGGGTTCAGCATGTAAAAGGGAACAATCAGGAGAGTAACAATGAGATGATTTGGGTAGTGAAGAACTGAAAGCAAGGTGTTACTTACAGAGATTCCAACCTGAGTTTCAAATTCAAAAATACTTTATTAATCCCAAAGGGAAATTAAATAATTAAATAAGACTCCAACTCACACTTAAGACTTCAGGACTGACTTTAAATAATAAGAAAAAAAACGGTTTAATAGCAATAGAATATCATAAGATTATCTTTAGATAATCGGGGAGTCCTAAGATTTTCAGAAGGGAAAGATCGGTTAAAAAATCAAAATCAAAATCTTGCCACGTGAACCGAGCATAACATTTGTACTGGTGCACCTAACAAAAATGTTATGTACACCAGTTTAACCAGTACATTAAGTGTTGGTCTAGAGCCCTGCTCAGGACTTAGTACCAGTTTTAATGAAGAGTGAAAGGAAGCTGGTATTTGATCTACAGGCTGCAGCTGCTGCACATGCTTTACTGTGACAGGATTAACTTGATCATCTTTAATATTATCCAGTGTCTTGGCATTTAAAAATTGTCATCCATAGACGTATTGTAATATATACATATATATATATATATATATATATATATATATTTTTTTTTTTATCTTAATTATGACCAAATAAACAGCTGGGGTTTTTGGGAAATTGATGTGCAGCACTGCTTCACGTTAGATAAAGATTCAGGTTTTCTGCATTACTGAAAAATCACTTTATTCATCTTTTATTGCATCAGAGTATGCAATCACACACATACTTCTCAGACGTTTATATTACATCAAAATGGAATTTTTGTGATTCTTAGTTCAGCATGCTGCAACCACAGACTCAAAAAAACATTTGCTGAATAATGAAGAACTTCAGTAATTAAACTGAAACTGGTCAAAAAAATCTATATGTTTTGCATTTACATTGAAAAAAACTTTTAAGGGTTGAGCTTTTCAATTTTTCTTTAGCTACAAATTATCAAAATGCAATAAAAGCATTCCTTTATCGAATGTTTAAGTTAAAAATGTTGGGGTTTTTTTAAAAGAATTTGGTTATTTGCATATGTCAATGTATTTGCCTCATTGCATAAAAAGGCTTAAGTTGTTAAATATCTGCAGAACGTACCTATTTTCTTAGCATCAGAATAATTGCTAAATCATCTGTTGCAGCTTTAATCTCGATCCATATCTAGTTAGGTAGCTTGGAAGAAAACTTGTAATAATGAACTCTAACTTCTTTAGCTCCTATTGTAGTTCATCTTTAATCCAGTGTTGTCTTTAAATTGTAGTAAATCACCGTCTCTAACATCAATTATCCCATCCTGAATGTTTGAACAGCACAGTAAAATGTCCCCTTGCCTTGTCTGGTTTTTAGCAGTGGGCGCTAATGCCTGCGACAGTGTTAAGTGGGGGCGCTGTGTTGATATGCAGAAGCAGTTGTCGGCCTGGCTGCAGCCCAGATCCTGTCCATTTAGTCTTTCTGTCTCTTGATTACTACACACAATCGACACTTGGCTCAGCGCGACGGGTTTCCTGCTCGGCTCGGTCCAGATGCTGGTTGGAACCCACTGTTGCTCCTGTTGGACCCTCAATCTGTAGTAACAGAGAATAGAACCAACTGTTAGACTGGTGGTGTTGATGTTAGGCAGTTGGCTCTTCTGGTTAGGTTTAAAGAAGGCTTTTAGGTAAAACACCTAACACACTCCCACACACACATCTGTGATTAAGTCAGACTTCACACTGCGTACATGTGAAATAGAATAACTTGTTGGCCCATCTGCCTCTGCTCAGGTCTAACTGGAAAGTTAGCTTATGAACTGGTGTTAATGAGACGGTGATATCAAGGGCACTGCTTGTTTTCTTCCCAAAAGTTGCCAGTGATGACCCTGTTAGCAATGTGATGCTTTGTTCTGAGTTCATAAATATAAAAACAGTATTTTAGTACATCTGAATGCCTTAAACATCAATATTTATTGCCATTATTCAATATCAGATTCTCCTTTTGGTTGATAACAATTGTATTGTGGGCTGTTTGGTCTGCTTAGAAAAAGTACACAAAGGTGCTTCTGAATGACATATTCATCTGTCATATTTTCAAAAGGTTATTACTGAAGAGTTTGAAAAGTGGATTTTCAAACTCCATATGCACACAGTATGTAAAGGAGAATCTTTAGCTACTGTGTGAGAAGCATCTTTACATTGCTGACAATGCAACATGAGGTCAATACAAGCACAACACTTTTAAGATTTTTATTTTAAAACATAAACCATGTATTTTTCTACACTTTTTTGCTAGTTTTTGTTGGTCTATTACACAAGTCTCAATAAAAAAAACACACACACACACACACAAACGTTTGTGGATGTTTGGTAATAAAATGGCAGGAAGTTGAAGCGGTGTGAATAATGCTGCGAAGCGCTGCATCCTCCAACAGTCTGCAGCGAAGAATGGTGCCATATAAACGGACCTTTACTGGAAAGAGAAAGAAGCTTTCAATCTCTATAAATGTAATTGCGGAGGAGGTAAAAGCTGTAGCATGGCAGACCAAACATGTATGTGGAGCAGAAGGAATCAGATTTTATGGCCCACACAGAGGTATAGTGGATGTTTAAACCATGAGGACATTGCAGCAGCCTCAACACTCAGGCATTCAGAATTCAGGACTTTGGGTTTTGTTTCTGTTGCTGCTGTTAACAAATCAACAAACTGGACTGTTTGTGTTGGTTTCTCTGACAAATTCACATCTAGATGACCAGAGGACATCCGCAGAATTTGGATAAGATATTTTGATCAACCTTGTTTCCATGGTTACCAGCTATGTGTCCATTTTTCCAAAATGTGAAATTGTTTCCTTGTTCTCAGATGTGTTGCCGGAGTTGGCGAGATTTGGATCCATCATGTGTTGACGGGTTTGATGGCACGTCAACATTTTGATTTGACAATAACTGTTGTCTTTGTGCTCCATCTTTCCCCAGGCCCCACGCTGCCTAGACAGGGGCCACAGGTTCAGAATGGCCCCTCACAAGAAGAGCTGGACCAGCAGAGAAGGTAGGAATCTTGACTCAACAGGCCTTCACCGTCACCGCAAACGAATCGAACTGTCTATATATGGTCACTTGGTGATTTGTCACGTGTGATTTACAACAGCATAATAAATACAGCCGTCAGAGCAGAGAGGAACGGCTATTACAAGTTCACAAGTTCATCAGGGGAGGAAACAGTAGACAGGATGGAAAATCTTAATTTTATTTTTCACGTTATTTTCTCTTCAAAATCTGCTCTCTGATCAAAAAAAAAAAAAACACTGTTCAGACTATCTGTGCTACCCAACGATCCGTCCTACCTTAGACAGAAGTGATTCTTCAGCCATATGGAAATAGATGTTATTCACAAAATTGCAATGGAAACACTTTTGTCACATCACATTAGTCATGTGATCAAGAGCTGGATATTAGTACTGGTGAAAATGACAAAGGTCAATAAAAGTAGTAGGAGGAGGGTGTTTTTGTGGGGGGAGGGCTATCAGCTGGTTCCACCAGAGCTCTCATTCCAACGTGTTGAACCCATGCTGCTTCTGTTCAGAAGAGGGGACTAAAATGTTCCTAAAATGCAGCGTACTTCGCCTCTCCCCAGTAGGCGGGGCTTGTTGATCCTGAATTGGATGCTGGCGTCTCCTCTGATTGGCTGATAGATGATGTGCTCTGGTGTCATGGCGCAATTATGAATTGCTCATGTAACCTTTTACATCCGCCGCTTTTAATGAGTTGTCATGTGAACAAGCTTATTCACATATAATTTTAATCTCTTATTTAATGGAAACTGCAATTGCAAAGTTGTTTGTTTTTATTTATTTATTTATTTATTTTAACAGTAGATTAGAAGATACAAGGATTTGCACACATCTGTAATGCAAATGGAGGTAATGAGAATTGAATTAGTCAGTTTGCCTCCACCATGACTTGTCTGCTTAAAGGCAGCTGAGGAATCCAGGACCAAATCAGGAGGAACAGCCAGCAGCATTAATAGTAGTGGATGGTCTAAAAGTTTGGCACTAAACTCTGACTTCCTGCTCTGCTCCAGTGGGTTTGTGTGGTTTTAACCCAGTATCTGTGTGTATGTACAGAATAAATGTGTTGCTGAAGTGGACATGTGGTCGACCAAGGTCCTATATAATCTTCAGGTTAGATCATTCTGAAATGCTGCACGTTGTTGACATCACTCCTCAGATATGCTGCCTGTGTTTGCAGGGCTCACACACACACACGCACACACACACGGCCAGAAAAGCATTTTTCAGCTTTGAGTCAGTGGTATTTCTAATTTTATTTCGGGGGAACTTTAATGAGCAATCCATTTTTCTTCCTTGCTGGCTTCCAGCCCTCTCTCACTCTACCTTACATTACCCCTACCTACCTCTCCTCCCTCTCTCTCTCTCAGCTCCATTTTTGCTCCATTTTTAGCCCAGATCACTGACAGGCAGACAGTGGATCAGTTACTGAGGTCATCTGCTGATTCAGAAGCCAGCATCAACAGGATGGGGGGAGCAAGAGAAGGATGTGTAAATCATAGTGAGAATGGGATGAAAGACGGTTTGTGTAAGAAAAACCGGGTCGTATTTGTTTTCTAAAGTTTCATAAAATGATGATTAACTATTGATCCTCTTGGAGGCATGGATTTTTATCTCAGAAAGACTGATGAAAAAAATGACAAGATTATTAATGTCAATGCACTGAGATAGAAATGTTTTTTTTAAGGATTTATAGTTTCATTATTTACTCATAACTTTTTTTGCTGACTTAAGCCCACCTGGGTTAACAGCATCAGAACACAGAATGTCCCATTTAGATCGTACCTCTGACTCTACATGCCATCTGCTGGACGTTATAATAGGTTGACATTTTTGGCTTTTCTTCCATGCAGCTAGTAAATGGTCACCAGGAGAACCTTATTGAATGATAACCTCATTTTTTTTTAAACCAAAAATTATCAAATAAAATTGAAAGAAACCTTATGGATATAATTTAAACAAGAAATCAACAATTATTCCTGTTGCTTCTGATTTTGCTGCATAGACTAAAGAACACCAAACTTTACTGCTCCTCTGTCTGCTCAGTTAGTGCAGGCTAGCTCACTAGCTAATACTAGCTTTGATTGTTATACACTAAAAGCCGAACTAATATGATGTAGCTGCACAATGTTTGGCAGTAATTTAAGTTTCCTTTAAAACAGCCTGTGGTTGTTATTGATATTGACTTTGATTTTATCTGCTACTTACGATTCTAGTATTTGAATCTTGAATTCATTTTTTTTTATTATTATAAATCTTGAGATGAACAATATGTGCTTATTATGCATTGATTTGAGTAAAGTAACTGGCTAACACTTAACCATGTTTCATAAAACAATAAATGCTGTACACAGCAGTACTTTATCTATATTAATCAATAATATTATAATAACAGCAATGCAATAACTGCCATTTTTAGATTTAGAAGCAATTAAAGGATGTTATTCATTTTTGTTTCCGATCTTTACATTAATACAGCGGGTTTTTATTACATCAGCCCATGTATGACTTGTCATTGATACTTGGCTATAAAAGTTGCTGCAGGTTAATTTAGTCTCTTAGCATTGATCTTATATCTTAATCATTTTAACCTGATTGGTAAATTTTTATGCAAGTGTGTGAACCTGATCGCTGATGTTTTACAGAGGTCAATGTCAGGTGTCCCTTAATAAAGTTAGTTTTCTTACCCATCCTTTGAGAAACCAAAGCCTAATAACGCAAGAATTTTAAGGTGTTGGCATATTTCTGTTAGAAATTACAAAAATAAATGTACCTATTTGCTCAGTATTATGGTTAATGGAAATGCAGCTAATAACCATTCCCAGGTTTTCTCCCTGCCTCTACCTTGCAGAAGTTTAGAATTGCTCAGTAAAAATGAGACTGGTTGGGATCAAGCTTCGGTCTAGGTTTGTAGGATGTCACAATTTGTGCAATCTCTTCGAAATATGTGAGAAGCAAAATGAGCCAAAACAAAAGAAGTCTTCTGCCGCCTCCTCTCCTCCTACTTAGGTCAGGGTAATCGGCTAACCACTATGTGATTTGTGACATTCCTCCATGACCGCACTGCCTCATTTCATTGCTTTGGCTTCTCTCGTGTGAGTTTGTTTTCTGAAAATACAAGAATATGGGATTTTCCACAGGGTCATCTGACAAGAGGATACGTACTGCTCCTTTTTCTTTCACGCTGCTCTGTCCTCCACCCCCGCATGCATCCGCTTTCCTCTCACTTTCTCATATAATCCCTGTTTTAGTGGGAACATAGACGGTCGAAGAAGCAGGCCCCTCTTCCTCATGGGGAGGGTTGAAGCATTAATGACGATGAGAATGCATGGATGAGCGGACTCTCTGACGGGGTGAGAGCGTTGATAAACCACCTGTTCAGAAAAGCAGGGTGCTACTCTCAGATTAAAAAGGCATGAGCTGGAAATAATAGGCTGCGGTATAGATAGCTTTGTGTTGCGTGGGAGCAGGACATGCTGGGAGGCGCTGAAGAAATGTGTTGCACTGAAAAGTGTTCATAGAAAAATGAAATATGCACAGGTAGATTTCACCCATCAGCTGCATTTTGAATCCCTAAAGAAGACAAAGGACTTCACAAGCATGTTGGATGTTAAAATATTTTTGGATCTATGTATGGTGATGAGCCTCAGAACCAATATGTGTATTTTAGTTTGTTTTATGCAGGCTCGGTGTCTTTAGTTAGGGGGACGCAACACATGGAACATATTTGTGTTTTTATGCCACTCATTTGGACTGGATTTTCACTAGAGTAGGTCCATATGGTCAATCTGGGCTGTTCTCCATTCGGATAACGATTTCTGGTACTTTGAGCCAGTCGGGCGAGCTGGTGAGTCCAACTGGAGATTTAGCCAGTCCCTGAAGACTGAGCTCAGTTTTTATGTTGTGGGTAAATGAGGCAAAGCTAAAGATGCACTGATCAGAATTTTGTGGCCAGTTTCTAATCTCTGCTGGGCTGTTTTTATGAAGCTCTAATCTGCCAATTCCAGTGTTGCCACTGGGGGAGCTGCATTACACGACACCAGTGTGGAACAATATGGTTTGTATTGTGACCATTTCAAACTGAATGTTCTTTGAAAAACATTTATTTACTATTCACACTGTACAACTGATGTGACTACTCTGCTATAATGCCATAGTTTGACAGTTGTATTTTTCTGGGTTTCCAAAAAGAGCTCTCTTATAAGGGAACTCAGGGGACCGTTGATACTGAACTTCATAATAATGGGTAAGTGTTAGATTAGTTTCAATCACTAGGAACATTAGAAAGATTTAAATATTACATTTAAATAGTTATCTGTATTGCAGTACAGATGACTATTATTTCTATATTCAGAACTTGAGGGAGCTGCATCACAATAAAGAACATTGAACTTCTCCATCTAAGATTACTGAAAGATCTTTTTTGGTCCATCTCTCTTCTTCTGAAAATATTTTAATCTAATGATCTGAAAATGGAAACGGAAATGAGTCTCGATGGAAATATGACCTGACATTAATCTTTGTCGTGCTGCTCAAAATGTATCTGAAACATTATGCATGAAGGTCAAACTATATTTATTAACTAACTTACCGTCCTTCAAATGCAGCATTCATTGATGTTGGCGTTTCGTAATTTATGTTCCAGGCATGCTAACCATAGCTAGCATGATGCTAACATAAATATGGCAACAAGGCAGAAACAAATGGCAACAAGATGGAACTAAATATTAGTTGTTCCTAAAGAACAAGTTTTATTTTTCTGCAAAATACTGATATGTTGAAAAATGATTAATATTGGTCAACAACGATGTCTGAGCCGATGTGTCGTGCATCCCTAACAAAATCAATTGAATTTGGAACCAACTATATATATATATATATATATATATATATATATATATATATATATATATATATATATATATATATATATATATATAAATAAAAGGCTCTAAAGTGACAGTTGTCACTTTAATTCACTTTAATTCTAAAGTGAATTAAAGGATTGTGTTGGATTGAATGGCCAGCCGTTATATTTCTCACCTGTCTGCGTTCAGCAGGATCTAAACTGTGTTAAGTGCCTTTTAATCTTTGTTGGAAATGTCTGCAGATGCTTTGCTGCCATGCAGCTCTCTTTCTTCCCTCAAACTGTAAGCTTCAGGCTTCAGGATGTCAGCAGCGCTTCCCAACAATCATCTTTCATTCCGACCGCCTCAGACTCGTTAACTCTTTACAAACGTGAAAAGTCAAGAAATGAGCAAGTTCACGCTCGTCTGTGTGCTTGTTGGGGATTCAGGCCATGTCGCCACCCACACTCCCTTAGCAACGGTTTCCCTGGTAACTCTTATCAGGAGGCGAGCGCGACGCCAGCTGGATGTTGCAGGAGGCGTTTTTACAGCTTTGAATCCTGTAACGCTTCTCTGAGGCGGCGAGTCGAAGACGGAAGAGAGAGTTGCTCTGGGTTCGGTCACGAGGCGACGGAACTGTGCAGACATTAGAGGGGGGCGAGGTTTAATGTGTACTGCAAAAACTACAAATCTTACCAAGCATTTTTGGTCTGGCTTCAAGTACAAATACCTTAGTACATTTAAAATGAGATGAAACAAACTTACAGTAACTTTTCAGAAAAATATAGGAGCTTTTTAAGTCAACAATTCTTTAATATTGATGAAAAAGTACTAGCTCCACTTAAAGCATGAGAAAATATTTTGCTATCAGTGAAATAATCTGCCAGTGTAACTAGCACTTTTTATCTATATTATGGAATTATTGACTTAAAACAAGCTCCGATGGTTTGCTGAAATGTTACTTCTAAATAGGTCTGTCACTAACAAATGTTGCTGCGCGGTAAATTGTCTCAAAGGTCACTGCGACAAACGATCTTGTTTTGAGACCATTTTCAAGTAAAATAATGGAAATGGCATAATCTTTGAGAACATGGAAGAACACGTTCTCAAAGATTAATTAAATTCTACTGAATATTTAACTCTGGAAGACATTTTAACCCTCCAAAATAAAACAAAAACACCAAATAAAATGAATTATGAAGTTTCTGTTAAGAAATTTGTCCTTAAAAAAAAAAAGGATTAATTGGAAAAAATACCACCAAACTGAAGACTTTTCTTAACTAGTTTTTGGTAGAAAGAGAGAAATGACAGAAAAACAGTAAAATGGAAATTTTATACTAGAGCTTGTTTTAATTCATAATGCGATTAATCGGTTTATTGCGACAGTCCTAGTTCAAGTGCACTAGAAACTAGACCAAAAATAGTTGGTAGGATTTGTACTCCCTGCAGTGTGGAAGTGGTAATACTATAAAGACTTGACTTTGGACATAAGGTGTTGAGAATACTAAAAGACCTTATATTGTCAACGAATGTGAATGTCAGAGGACTGGTGTCACTAAGCAGGAATGTTGGTGATGGGAAGATGACATCAGCTGCTCTGTAAACTCCCTGGTGTCCTCCTGATGGTTTACAGCTCTCATTCCCTCTCGGGACTCTAATCTCTGTCACACACACCTGGCTTGCACATTACATCCACAGACACACCTCTTCAAAGCTTCTCCAAACAAGTTATTTTAAGTTTAGGTGCTCATTGTTTTGGAATGTCATGATCTCCTTCTCAAGGGAATGCTTTGTGCGTGTGCCTGTGTTGCATTCCTAAATTGCAGTCTGTCTGCTTGAGAGGGCAACTTGCTGCTTTATTGAATAAAATCTGAACATCGTTCATGCCAGGAGAATTTCCATTTCACAGCCCTGTTATCCTTTTAGGGAGAACTTGTCCAACAGTTGAGAGTTCAAACAGCCTCAGCTAAAAGTGATTCATCATCCCACCAACAACAGAGCAGTTCGATGGTGAAGCGGAACTCTACTCTCGCTTCTAATTAGGATTGATTTGGGAAGTTCCCAGTTTTCACTGAGTCCTCAGGGGGGAAAATGAAGCAACAGAAGACAAATGGCAGTCTCTCTATGTTGGTCTGTATCTGTTCCAGCAGCAGTTATTTTTATCTGTTAGGTTTGGTTAAAGACTTCACTCCAGAATGCTGATCTGGAACCTGCTCACAGCTGTGGATACCAGCAGCAGCGGGAAGCTTTTACTGAAGCTTTAACTGCCTCTTTAAAGAGCTAGTTGTCTTTAAAGAGGCAGAGAAATCCACTTTTTTTTTAGCTTTACAAATAAACCAAAAAACAGTTATTCCCTCATCAAAAAACATTCCTGGAGTGTCAACTTGATTGCATTTTGTTATAACAACCAAAGATACCAAGATAACAGTTGATTGTACAGTATTATGTACCTAGAAAGTAGTAACACTGCCCCTTTAAATAAGATAAATACTGGTAAGAAGAGAGAGATGAAATTTAATATTGAGCTTACATTTTTTGGCAGTTGGCCAATACTACAAGTACAAAAAAAGAGATATTTTCTCCCTGCGCAAACTTCTTAAAATCATAGCTGTCCTTTTTTGCTCTGCTGTGATCACCACACTGACCAGATCACATCTGGTCACCACACTGTTACCAACTTAGAGACCTTTCAGACAAAAACATCTATTGGACAGAATGGAATAAACAGGTCAGGCTTTTTAAAGATCACTGATTGGCCAGAAAATATCAGTTGTCATTGACTGATGTTCTTTATATTCATAACATGAACCAGATGTTTCAGCTGGTTATCAGCCAGCTGAACATGTTAATATGTGGATGTTGGTTGGCGGTTGCATCACCAGCAGTAATCTTCCATGTGTTTATATTCTGTGCATACACATTGTGTCTAAAGGCTTCATTTACACTCACGTGTCTTCTGCACTGCACTGACCACAAACTAGTCATTTTGTGTGAATTATTAAACTCCACTTTGGGGAAACCATCCAAAGCAGTCACTTTGCAGTTAACTGTGCAGTGTGCGCCAGATGGTAACTATACTTAAACAGAAAGTAGGGGGGAATAAAAAAAATGTGGAACCCCTACTGATCTTGCTGATTAGACTAATTCTGCGCCGTCACATTGTGATCTAAATTTAACAGTGAAGATGCTCTGCTGCTGTTTCAGTGCTCAGAATCCCACAGGGACTAATTTGCTACCAGAGAGGATATATTATTGTGCATGAGAAACCCACACCCCCTCCCAGAGGAGACGGTGAGCCCCTCGGAGATGTGACACAGCTCCACTTCCATCAGCTTGGAATCCAGGTTTGCTCAGTGTTTCTGTAATTACATCAATGGATCTCCTTGGTACCGTGAGAACTGGGACAGTTCAGTGTGTGTGTGTGTCAGTAGTTGAGAGCCAAGGTTTGTACCGATGTTTTCCTTTACCTCACTGATCCTCGGCTTTTCATCCATCAGTATCGTCTCTGATTGGGTGAATCCCACAAAACGCTCAGTAGACAAAAGAATTACAACAGACTGAAGGTGTGTCCCGCAAACATAGACAGTCGTCATCAGTTTCATCAAAGAAACTGAAAGCTATGCAGCCTTAATCCATCATAACTCCAGCAAATAAAGCAATTAGAGAGCTGCACTGGATCTTGGAAGTTGAACTAGATTTCACTCGTTCGCTGTGTTAGTTACAAAATGCCGAAGTCTTACAATAAACAATGAAGAATATTAAAGGTTATGCTGCTACTACATTTATGAGGTATTGTACCAGACTAATGCATACAATTAAAAGCATAATTATTTATTCCTCTTCTTCTGCTTTATTATCTGTGTTTTGAATCAGACCAATCAAAGTCAGTATTCAAATTTGATTATATATTGAAAGAGCTGAAGAGTAGAGTGATGGTAATAAGGTCTTTCATTACGTGGAGGTCATCACCAAGGACAAATCATGCAAATACCAGTGAATGGATCCAAAACCTGCTCACCACAAATGGTTTCATTGTTGCAGTGCCAATGAAGTTTTTCTTATTTTACTATTAAGAAGCAACAAATAAATTTCAGCATGACATTTTTTAATAAAATGCTGGTTAATATTTCTTTTAAAAGTCATAATCCATTTATAATATTTTATCTATTGAGACAGGCCAATCTAATTTCCAAACAGACACCAACTTCTTGGTGCAATGAAAATTTTAAATGGAAATCTGCTGGGTGTGTAAATGAATTTTGGGCTCAACTGTTTTTGCGTAATATCTTTAAGCTAAAGAAGTTCAGGGTTAAATGTCTTTCTACGTCCCGCACATTTCCCCCCGTATTTCTTCTATGCTTACACTTGTGTTAGTAAGAAGTAAGTAAAACTTGGTTTGGATAGAATTTAATATACATTTTTGGTTTAGATGCAAAGTAAGACGTTTTGGAAGTGAAGAACTCTTCATTATGGAAAACGCACAAGTTAAACAAATTGAACAAGTTATACCACTGAAGAAAAAAAAGAGAGGCAGAAGAACACTGAAGAGAAAAAGAGATGATTATTGATTTTTCTTTTTTTTTTTTTTTTTTTTTCTTTTTTTGAAAGATACCACCTCATCATCTGTGCTTGGACTTAAATGGAGAAAGCTTCAATGTTCAAGTTTCTACCTAATCACTAAAAACACACTGTTTAAGAACACAGAGCAACAACTATACTTCCTGAGAGCTCTCCTGCCACTGCTTTCCTTTTTGAACAGCATTCTGACCTCACCTCATTCTGATCTGAGAAAGTTCTGAACAGAATCATCACACCTGCACATGGATTAATAAACAAACTACCACCATCCCTGGAGACCTTCTTGACCCCCGCTGCCAAAGGACAGCCCTCATTCAGCCAGCAAAGACAAACTGGCTTTTATAAACCATTAACACACCCAAGCTATTGCCATGTTCAATGTGAATTCTGAATCCTGGCACAACTGTCTGCCGGTTAATCCACGGTGCCATGCTAAGTGCAATATGTTGACATCCATCTTTGAGAGTAGAGGTGTGTATTTGGTTTTGCTTTAGTTTTTTAAATTTTTATTATTTGAATATATTTTATAAGGTACAGAGCATATTAATCAACATGAGGGCATTAAGACAACCATGTCAATACACCAGATTGGCCCACAAGGATTCATTTTCATCTGTAGACCGCCGAGTCACCAGTCAGGGCCAATCAAGCTAAAATTGGCCGATTCTTGTTGCAAGCCCTTTTTTTGTCCACGTCCACACAAAAAACTCAGTTAGGGTAAATATTCATCTGCTTTTATTGCAATTCACATGGTTTGTCAGTGGGTTTGAAGACAAAGTCCCAGCTGTGTATAGTGACTTCTAAGTCTCTAAGAATAAACCATTAGAGAGAATACTTGTGGTGAAAAGATCAGGGTGGATAATTAGAACATTCTGAGTGATCTTGTAAAAGGAAGGAACATGTTTTCAGAAAAGCATCTGTTTTCATTTTATGAACCTGACTGCAATGAATTCCACTTCAGCTGAAAGAAAGCAGCCGGGTCAGGTATGGGATGAGGACATGTTTCCAGTTGTCTTCCCTCCTGGATGTGTGTGTGACGGATCCTGTGATGTGTGCTAAAAGTAGCCGACTGGGGTACAAGTCGTAGTCAGACTCCCAGGAGTGTGGGAATCTCCTGCAGGGGAAAAAAATAAAGCAGTAACTTTTTTTTTTTTTTTTTGTCTTTTTTCAATGTCAGATCATCAGCTTTACCAAAGTACAGGGTCATGTTGGTGCACTTTGTGTTGAGGCAGCATCAGCTTTGTTAACTTGAAACAAAGCCAACAAAGCATTTCTCAGGAACCTGGTGACAGATATGACATCATCCCTATGAGGAAATATACATGTGGAAACATAAGTGTGTGTGTGTGTGTGTGTGTGTGTGTGTGTGTGGGGGGTGTGTGTGTGTGTGTGTGTGGTGGGTGTGTGTGTGTGTGTGTGTGTGTGCGCATGCACGAAGATGCAAGCAGTAAGAGGGAGTGTTTGCATTAAGCAACAGTTGTGCTGATGATTGACTGTCAGCTGTGAGTCAGCATGGCGGACCACCTGTTTTGGTGTGTCTGTGTGTGAGTTTGCACTCGCATCCATTTCCCACCTTCTCTCTGCTTGCTTGTGT
The DNA here is from genome assembly GCA_010277075.1 of Poeciliopsis retropinna. Classification (NCBI taxonomy): domain Eukaryota; kingdom Metazoa; phylum Chordata; class Actinopteri; order Cyprinodontiformes; family Poeciliidae; genus Poeciliopsis; species Poeciliopsis retropinna. The sequence goes on from VMRM01000010.1 coordinate 20,860,132, forward strand.
GATTTATGAATCATCAGTGTGAAGTTTACAGGGCAAAATTCCAAGTCAGTGAAGGATATGTGTTTTTGTGTGTGAACTTGACAGGTTACAACTTCCCACAGAAGGCACCTGTATTTATTTATTTTTTTTAAGAATCATCTTTATTGACCAAAATTGTTCACACAAACAAGGATTTTGACCTTTGCACAATCTCACAGGGTAGTGACAGTAGCTGCGCTTCCATTGACCATATATTAGCGCAAATTGGAATTCCGAAAATAAATGTGCTTATTAGAAACGACGCAATTTTGAAACGTGTCACCTTTATCGATAAAGTTTTTACACTGGGTTGAGGTTGTTTTTCGGTCGCATGGAAATTGGCATATTTCTCAAAACTTCAATGGCAATATATTTTCACATCACACCTCGTTATCACCAGCTGAATGTTACCACTGGCGAAGAAGATGACAGGAAGTAGGATTCTACTTCCTGTCATCTTCTATAGAAGGATGATGGTCCGGCATATTTTTGAATGACTTATCAAGTGAACAATCTTATTCATATATTATTTGTGTTTCTTTCTTCATGGAAATATTTTTTTTTTCAGCACTAGCAGAATATTGACTAAGTTTCACACAAATTTTCAGTGGAAGCCCAGCAAATAAGTATGAAGTATATGAACATTAGAGGAAATAAAATGAGTAAGTGTCTGTGTGGCGGCTGGTTTAAACAAATAGCCCTCTGTGGTCCCAACGTGAAGGTAAAAGTCTAAACAGTTTGTGTTCAGGGTGTGTGGGGTCTGCAGAGACATTAGCCATCCTTTTCCTGACCTTAAACTTTTCAAATCCTGGAAGGAATAAATCTAATTGTTCGCTGCAGTCTAGTCCTTATCCAAACACCGTAGTGATGAATGAACTCAGGACAGACTGAATGATGGCTGCTACGAAGATAACCAGCAGCAAGGTTGGACTTCTTGAGTTGTAGCAGGAAGTTCAGTGTCTTCTGGGTCATGTTCTGAACAGTGTGTGTTTCTGGACCTGACATGGTCCTCACACACAGACGGGTTCCTTGAAGCTGGAAGTGATCCACAGTAGACGGTGTTGCAGAGGATGATGAGTTTGAGTTAAACTTTGTTTGTACCTTAAGCTGTTGAACACGTGTTCATACACAGCATGTACACTTGTTTGGTATTGAAGCTAGTACAGTGCGCTTTCTTTTTTACATTTTTTATAAAGTCACTTGAACTTTATTTTTCTTCCAGATGTGTGCAGAGTAGTATCAGTATATTATATACCTACAGACTGTCTGTGAGGCTCTTCTCCTGCTGCCCTCTGCTGACACCTAGTGACCAAACGTAGTTCAGCAACCGGGTAAATCTGCGGGAATTCGAATCAATCTAAAACTGACTTTGCTTCTTTCCTGAAGAAGATGCTTGCAGATTAAAGTTGGCTCTTGTGATTTCATAACATGGTAGCTCAACCTAAGAGAAATGATTATATATGACTCAACTCTAATTATATTACATTACCTGAAATAATGGCGCAAGTCATTTTTTACTGAGTGATTTTTATTTTATTTTTTATTTTTTTTGTTTTTGCCTGAATCTTCTTTTGGCCTTAATGAGATGGAGATTTTTTTGCTAGAATGACTTTTGGCTTAGGGCATTATTTTAGGAAGGTGACTAATTTTAAATAGTAACGAAAACTGATTCACCTAATTTACTTCCTATTTCTGACACCGTTCTTTCACCCTTGGCTTTGTTTTTTCCACAAAATTGGTGATATTTGGTAAAAAACTTAAATTGCTGTTCTCTTTTCCTACAGGCAGCTCCAGGAGCTGCAGCGACAGAAGGAGATGGAGCGGGAACGTCAGGAAAAGGAGCGCCAGGAACAAGAGCGCCAGGAGCGGGAGCGTCAGGAAAAGGAGCGCCTGGAGCGGGAGACGCTGGAGCGGCAGGAACGTGAGCGCCAGGAGAAGGAGGCGCAGGCAGAAAGGGAGCGGATGGAGCGAGAGCGCCAGGAGCAGCAGGAGCGCACAGAGCGTGAGATGATGGAGAGAGAAAAGGCAGAGCGAGAACGGCTGGAGAAGGAGCAGCAGGAGCAGTTGGACAGAGAGCAGCAGGACTGGGAGAGAGGGAGACGCATCTCCAACGCAGGTGAGTGTTGACCACACACACACACACACACACACACACACGTCTGTCTACTCAGGAGGAAGTATGAAGCCGAATATTAAAAGAAATACACTTTGATTGTTGATAATGCCTTATTACTAACTAACAAATAATTTACCACGTAGAACTGTAAGTCATCTTGTTTATCAGGATCTTCTTGTTGTGATGACCTATTGGTGTTTATAAAAAACATTTCTCTATATATTATGCAAAACATACTATGTAGTTCAGCTCATTACATTGTATCGATACCACATAACAAGAAATCCATGTTTTCTATCACTTAAAGGGGTGAAACTGTATTTTCCAGGTATATAGGGCCATTTTATACCTCAGTCAAGTAACTGTTACCTGTTTTTGTATAAATGCTACATGTACCAAAGATGACTTTAAAAATATGACTTCACAATTTAACTCCTTGAAATTGACTTCTGTCTCTTTAAGAAGCTGCAGTTATTTCTAAATCGCTGCTTTCAGCATGTCATCACAACAATGCTCCGCCTTGATCTTGTTTACTACCGTCCATAAGAGCTTTGGACTAAGAATTAATTCTCAGCCAGTTTGCAGTTCCACCAGGTGTTTGCTAATTGCTGCTGCTGCTAGTCTGGAGGAGCTGAGAGGGGGACATGGGATGAGGGGACCTCTATGGGGCAGAAATAGGCGGTGCTTTGTCAGCTCAAGCATTTAGGCGCCCTGACTAGTTTCCATGGAGATTGAAGGATTCCTCAAACATGCATGAATGAATCAAAGCAACAGCCCAGATATGATTTTGATGAGGGAACAATATTCTAGCATGAAATAAGGTCAAAAAGTTGATTTTATATAATGCCCACTTTAAATGAAGTTTTGTTTTAATTTGGTTTACTTTAAATATATTTAACCAGAAAAGCAACAGTTAAAGATTTAAAGTAAAACATATTCAGCCCCTTTTTCTTCTTAATCATTCTTCTGGTGCATTAACAGTTTGGTTTTAATGCAAAACCTGGTGGAAAACAGAGGCTCTTGTTTTAAGTGTTGTCTGCAAATCAAATGTTGTGGAACAAAATGAGTTTATTTACTCCATCTGACCTCCACCTCATGAATGCCTTTTTTTTAATGATTCAAACTTAAAAACTTATGGTTTTATTCCTTTTCTTTTTTCATCGATGAAAGGTTTCTGTGAATCCTCCATCTGACCCAGACTAAGGTTGTCTTCAAAAGTATCGATCATTTCTCAATTCAAAATCCAACCAGGAATAAAATGTAATATTTCAAGACTTCATTGCCATATCAGCTTTTCAAGGTTCAACTCGCTGCTCAGTTTGATTTCTGACCATTTTGCGTTTGAATGATCAGAACATGGAGGTGCTGGTGGGATCACACACTAACTGCAAGAGAGTGTGTGTGTGTGTGTGGAAAGAGGGGGGGCTACAATCTGATTCCAGGACTGGGTCAGTGGGGAAGGCTGCGAGGAATGGAACGCTTCAGTGGCATGCTCAGCTTGTTAGCATATGCACACACACACACACACACACACACACACACACACACACCACACACACCACACACACACACACACACACACACACAGTTCAGTGGAGTTACTCAGAGACTAAAAATACATGAGGAAGCTTTGCTGAGACCCTCAAGGAGGGATGTGCTATGTGCACATATGCATGTAGAAGCTGCAGGATGAGGTGGGGAGGAGGGGTGTTAGCTCATGTCTCATGCAGAACAACATGCACATCACATGAGTGGGCAAATGCAAACAGACGTGTTCTGTTGGCCCAGGAGACGGCGTGATGGGAGTTGACATTTTCTGCTTCACAGAGATTTGAGTTTTGCTCTTCCAGAACAACGATTGGTGTGTTTTCCACTGTTAGCAGCCATTCCTCTGCTGCAGCCGGTCACACACACCTCCATGTTACTTACCGTTGTTCTGTTGAACAGCCCTTAAGCTTTTCTTAGGTAAGTGTTTTGAGGCTCGTTTAAAAACGCTGAACATTGTTAGTGACGTTTATTATGGGAAAACTGTCATGAGTTGGTTTTCTCAAGAGCTTGAACTGAGAGAATCACAGCGTGTGTCTGATTTTAGCCTGGCTATAAAGAAAAAAAACAATTTGGATTAAAAAAAAACAAAAAACAATACAGACACAACCACACTAGGGGAGCATGTTTATCATTTATTGCAACAAATTTTGATTCATTATTGTCACCATAAATTTCAGTCATCAATGGTAAATGAAGAAAACAAAACTGACAGTATTGTAAAACAGTATTTATTTTAATTTCAATTGATAAACATCAATAAATTTCAAAATAAGATTAAGTGCAGTTACTGGTAAATGGACCAAACTTATATTGTGCTTTTCCAGCCATTTTGACTACTCAAAGCGCTTTACACTAGAGTCACATTCACCCATTCGCACTCACAAACACACACACATTTATACACCGATACACAGACCGGTAGGCAATTTGGGGGTAAGTGCCTTGCCCAGAGGAACATCGACGTGTGGCAGGAGGAAGGAAAACCTACAACCTTCCAATTGTAAGACGACTACTAGACGACTAGATCATAATGGTGCATTTATAGATTAGGAAGAAACATTGCTGGAGGAATCGTGTGTTGCTCAGTGTTACGCTGCGTTCCAGTTGTACACAGAACTGGGAAATTCTGTCTTCCCAGTCAGAAAAATCAACTGGAACATCTTCTGAAGTCAGATTTCCCAGCAACTCCGACTACCCACAGATATGACTTGTAAGGCCGACTTTGTGCTTCAATATGGCTGAAATGAGTCCTTCAGTTTCTCCGTCTTGTGATTTGAACTTCTCCCTTCCTGCTGTGTGACTGAGCCAGCAGAGACCTCTGTGGTGAGCTGCTAACGCTGTTTGTATTTAGACAAAGTCTGTGTATTTGCTCATAGAAAAGAAGAGCTTTAATTAATCAGACCCATAAGAACATGTAATTAACTCCAGCAATTATCAGCCACTGGATATTAGTAAAGTCAGCAGGCTGCTGTTTTTGCATGCAGCACCAGACTGAACTGAACCTGAACAGAAACCTAAATCTAATCACTCAGACCTGCAGATTTTCCAGCCTTGGTAAAGCAGACGGTGATCTGAGGATTACCAACTTTACATTACAAAGATCACATATGGCAGCTCCCTCCAAACACCACCGAGGCTGTTTAAGAGCTGTAAGAACACGCACACACGCACACATGCACACATGCACACACTGATTCAGGTTAGATTTAGAACAAAATTAACTTAGTGGAAAATTAGCATTCTGCCTTTCCCTGCTGTTCCAACTCAGGATCTAAACAGATTATTATAGCTTTATGAAAATGGGAAAGACCCTTAAAAAAAAATCATTCTAATAGATAGCAAAAGAATGGCAATATAATTAACTTTTTTTCTATATTAATAACTAGTTACAACACTATTACTCTATCCAGTAGATCTTAACCACAACATAAAAATGCCAAAACTTAATTTAATCATGAATTGGATTGTGATGAATGACAAAATAAAAGACCATTTGCTGAAAGAACATATTCTGTAATTAAGCCAAAACTCTTCCTTTTATGACTTAAATGTTTTTGTCTGTACATATGTTGGATGCCATGTTCTAACATCTCAAGTGTTGTAGTTTTAACTTAACCTGTTTTAAATTCTGGAACTAAAGATACGAGCATTTCTTTGTGAGCACCTTTTGCGGTAACACTTTATTTGACGGGGTGTGAATAAGGCTGTCATGACACCGTCATAAACATGACATAACACCTGTCATGAACATGAGTAAGTCTTCATGAATGTTTATGACTGTTTATGACACTGAATTATTTGTTTGCATCATTTCATGTGTTTCTAATATTGCATAAAAAGGTGCAAGTGACTAAATAAAAAATCAGCAGAATGTTTTTTTATCTGATTGTCAGAATAATTGATAGCATAATCAATTACTGAAATAATCATTGCCACCTGTTCATGTTTAAAGTAAAACTGCTACTATGACAAAAAATATCAGTGTCTTGTACCTTATCAACATATGTCATATCATTAAGTCAAAGGTTTCTCATTAGATAGGAAGCAATGCCCATATTTAGATGAGTGTTGCGTCCTGCAGGTGAGGTTTGTATGAGTGTACTTCTTCATTGGGTAACTGTTGGGTGGTCTTCTTGTTGTGGGGACTGGATGATGGTTATGATGGCATTAAAAATGATTCTAATAACTCTAGCTGACTTGTCCCGTTTGTCCCTTTGTCCTTTCACCTTCTTTTAACCTGCAGGACTTTGAAAGGTGTCTCAGTTTCTGTCCTCAGTACTAATATGTGTCCACTAACAGAGTAGTTGCATCCTGTCGGCTTTAAGCCTCTATTCAGAAGGCTGAAGAAGACTTGAGTTTAGCTCTTTGCTGGTTTCCTGCTTCATTTCCCCCTTCTCTTTTTTTCCCTCCCTTTCTTCCTTCTCTTCCTCCTGCCCTGCTGTGTTTCCCTCCCGTGTGCTGAATGGCTGCTTCCTTCCTTCCTTCCATCCTTCTTTCCTTCCTCATGTCTCGTCTTGTCCCTGATATTCATTTGGCCCGGGTGTGTGTGTGTGTGTTCAGCCTTTGAAAGCACACTTTACACCCCCATGCCTCAGGAGTACGGCCGGACCTCGTCCACGCCCGTATCTCCGTCCACGCCCACGTTCCCGGCTCCTGGCACGCCCTCGGCCTCCTCCGCTGCTGCCGCCCCTCCAACCCCGCCCCTCAGACAGTCGGCGTCCCGCTTCGCCACCTCGTTAGGCTCTGCCTTCCATCCCGTCCTGCCTCATTACGCCACGGTTCCCAGGCGGCAGCCGGCCTTCCCTCAAGCCCCACCTCCTGCCCCAGTGCCTGTCCCCACCCCTCCCACCCCACCCAAGTCCGTGGCGTGGTCGGCGTGTAATTTCACCCCGTTGCCGCCCTCGCCCCCCGTCATGATCAGCAGTCCCCCAGGGAAGGCCACGGGGCCACGACCGCTAATCCCGTTGGCGGCTCAGTCGCCCCTCAGCCAGAAGCCCCCGTCACCTTCACCCAACGGCCCCCCCATGTTCCCCGCACCCTCACCCGTCACTATCCCCCACAGCCAAACCCCCGTAGGAATCGCCTGCCCTACTCCTCCCCCTCCTCCAACCCCTCCCCCTCTCCCCCCCTCGTCTTCGTCCGTGTCGTCTCCCCCCTCCTCATCCCAGGCTCCTGGTCTGCCCTCTCCCTCCACAGCGCCCCCTGCTGCTGCAGCTGCCGCCACTTCTGTCTCTGCTGAGCACCTCTCCCTCCCCGTGGGTCTGGGCCTGGCAGGGCCTCTGGAACCGGACGCGGCTCAGTGGGGCCCCTGCTGTCAGCCCCAGCCCCAGGGTAAGGCTTCCAGTCTGGTTTCTGCTCTCTCTCCTCTCCTCTTCTCTTCCTCCCTTAGTCTCTTGCTGCCTCTGGCTCACACACTAACAGGGAACTGACATGTCAACAGCCATGCCTGTTCTTGACTATTCATACCACTTGGATTTTTCCACATTTTGTTTCATTGCAACCATAATGTCTGTTTGTTGGGAAGACCGATGAGGTAGTGAACAATTGTGAGGTGATTTAAAAATCATACAAGGAATAAAACCCTTAAGGTGTGTGGCATGTGTTTGTATTCAGTCTCTTTTGTTCTCAGACTTGTAAATACAACCCAGTAGGACCGACTGCCTTCAAAACTCATGTAATCAGGGCTGGACGATAAATCAGTAACACTATATGTTGCGATAGACACGTGATCAATATCAATAGATACATCAGATAGATTGTTCAGCATATAGAATGTTGACTGAACTCTGATCCAGAACTGCACAGCATTCTGGGGGATGTAGGCAGAGCAAAGGCTTTAGCCATTCAACCTCTCACAGCAAGTTCAACCAAGTTGGTGGCATCAACTTACTCACTCACTCTTTGGTTACCTACCCAGTGAGGAGCATGCGCAGTAGCAGTTTCAAGTTTTGCCACTATGCCTCATGACTGCTGAAAAACAATAACATGGAATGAAAACTAGATCAAACACGAAAGGTCACGTCACAAGAATTTCAGATTTTAATTTCTGATATAAAACACTGATAAAATGTAAAATGTAAAAATCAATGTTTATCGACAGTTTAAGCTTTTATGCAAAGAGGAATGGAGAAATAAATATCAGTCTCTAAATGTGCAAAACTGACAGAGACCCCCAAACATCTTGCTGCTGGAAGTGTAGAAACACTTTGTGTTTTAGGCTGATAACTATAAATGCATGCCACACTTTTCAGATTTGTTGAGAACCGTACATCATATTCTTTCTACTCTCTCAGAAAAATTAAATCAGAAGAACACTGAAGTTTATGTGATAAAATGTGGAAAGTCTTTGGTCTAATAAATACTTTTGCAAAGCACCACACAAGGATTTATCACTTTAATACAGTGGAACTTAAAAACCCGTCAAGTCTTCTCTGTACTACAGGCACTGTTACTCCATCCCATCCTAACTTCTGGTCTGTGCGCTTGCTGCTGAAGAACCAGGCTTGACTGGATATAAAACGCCTTGTTGAGCTTTGCCTGTTGGACGCATCGTAATGTGTTCCAGCAGATCACTGACTGATTGTGGAAAGCCAACACCATTCTCTTTTAGTTACTCTCTTTTTTTTATCACTTCATTCCTCATTAGTGTCCCACCACAGAACTGCTTCTGTGATTTGACATTTCACTGACCCTTGTTGGGTTCTTCTGTGTGTCAGATTGCATTCACTCACTGAGCATCTGAGTTCTAATGAGACTGTCTGTAAATACAATTGATTCATAGCTAAATCAGTGTTTTTATCTTCACGGTTTAATTGTGAAAGACAGAATGCTGAATTCATTCTTAATCTGGCTCATTAAATAAGCTGGTTTAATTAGGTATAAAATAAATCAGAGATTTAATGCTGACTTATACACCAACTCAGCAGCGGTCCTCTGACCTCCATCCTCTGTCCTCTCACACATCAGACGATGTTTTCCCAGGTCCAGTTGGTGTCGAGGCCGACGGCTCTGATTGGCTGGAAAACTCTGGGCTGCTGAATTTGCATTGATCACAGTTCAACGTGGTCACATTCCATCCGAGTATATTGATCAGATTATTTGCTGTTTTCATAATTTGTAACATCTTTCTTTTTTTTTAAAGTGGAATCACTGTTTTGGTCATAACGCATCTCTCTGTTTGTGTATGTGTTTCTGTGGTAATGTGTATTCTGTCAAATGTTCTGTTTAATGTTGGCTGCTTTTGCGGTTCTAATGAGGCTTCATGCATTTTGTTCTTGTTGCTATAAATAACTAAAAGCAACAGGAAACATGTCATGTTTTATGCTGCTCACTAACACGCATGCCGTTTGGTTTGATATGACAAATTGCATCATTTTCTAGTATGTGCATTGATATTGTGTTAATTATGAATATTACAGTTTCAACACAATGATGCCTGCACTTTTCGTAACATGAATTTGTACTGAAGGGTAATAATGGAGGATGAACAGTCATGGTAATAAAATACTGTAAAAATAACACGGTCTTTAGCTCTTACAGCGTGTAAGTGCAACTTTGGAGCAAAAACAACAAAATCCTGCGCATATGAAAATTTTTGAGTTACAGACCAGTTCTATAGCTTGACACGGAGGTGGATGTTTGACAGATTTTATTTCTGTTAATTATGGCCGTTCTTCACTTAAAGCTAATGAAAACTAGAATTATAATGCTGTAGCAGACCAAAACTTCAAGAGAAATGTGGGTTTAATAAGAAGAATGTTTAATACCTGCTTTAAGGTTGTTTCCAAAAGGTACTTTTAATCAAACGGTACTCATTGGGATGGGTGTCCTAATTTATTGAACATCCATTCCAAGTGTAATTGCACTTCTGAGAGTGATGTTTTCAAATGATACACCAGCTGTAATGTATAAACTGTGCTTCTGTGTTTGGATGCAGATAAATAATCTGAGAAGTGAAATGGGGTCAACTGGTTTTGTAAATAGTTAGCCTGACTATTTAGCACTAGCGCTCCCAAATCCAATTGAATTGAAAGCTTGTGTTGTCATTGCACTCATATGCTGCAATGACTCATAATGACTCATAATGACTCACCACAACAGTCCTTTGTGATGATGTGAACTGACTTTTGAGTTGCTCATGTAACACGCTTAAGTTCATAGCTGTTGTTTTTACACCAAAGTTCTAATGTCCAACAGCACTGGAACACACCATAAATCAATATTTGGCCTAAAGGTGTCATTATTTTTGTTCAAACTAAGCCAGATGCAAGAGAGAGCAGAATCAGTTGTTTGTGCCCAAAAGTCTAAAACTGATTTTTACTTGAGTTTTTTTCCCCTAAAAATTGGGGAAGTGAAATCATTTAAAACTGCCATACATGTGGTTGCACAACTCTGGTGTTGGCTACTTAATTCAATTCAATTCTATCTGTATTATATTGCCACATCAATCAATGTATGTAGATCAAATTATATCGACTGAAACTTGGTGGATTCTTCTTTGACTCATGTCTCTACATTTTAACTTTGTGTTTAGGAAATAAAAACTTTTAGCTGATTTGTCACATTCTATTGTTTTCCTCAAGTGCATCTCAAGCACATTAGTACACCTTGCAGATTTGTATTGCTTTTATTCAACTTAAAACTTTGTTCCAGATAGGAAAGAAAACTGCAGTCATTCAAATGATGCTAGCATATCAGCAAAATAGTATTGGTCAATAAAAAAAAAAACACATTTACATGTTGTGCCTCAAAAATTGTCAGTGTCCACTTTTCATTTATCTATGGAAAAATCTTTCTTTACATCCATCAAGCTCTTGATGGATGTAAAAAAGCAAAATAGCAACTTTTTTGCTACAAAAGTTGAAGCAAAAACCTTCAACTTTTGAAGGTTTTTGCTGCTATTTTAAGTTTCTCCAAGTCTCTGAGGTTAGAAGCTCTCCTTACCATCACCCTAATCTTTAACTCACTCTTCTCAGTGGCTGCAGCTTGTGTTCAGGTGCACCTAATAGTCTAGAAATTATGGTACTCTGCCAGAGGTATAAATGATTTTAGTTTGTAAATCTTCCCCTGACGAACTCAATGTTGGAGATTATTCCAACACTACTTCCTCTCTGGGGTTGGCATTGAGATCAGGGGTCAAGGGTCAGGGCTTTGTGTGGAACACCCTCACTATTGTCAACGTTCTGCATTGCTCACTGCCTTATGCTCATTGTTCTTTAACTTTCCAGTATTTCTCAATTTTGGACATGAAAATGAATGTAACTATCATGAAATACAAGGCTGATTAAATTAAAAAATAGCTTATAGATTTATGAATTACTCCTAGAAATTTGAGTAATTATGAAGGTGGATATATTTTTCTGTTGACTGTCTGTCCTCCATTATAACTAAACACACAATCCACTGAAATGCAGGTGTTTGAATGGAAACAACTCTTTTATTGAAGTTGGGTGATGGTTTAGATTGTTTGGATCAAATGTAAAGTTGATTAAATTGGGTCTTTAAAGTTGTGAAATCAGATGATCTACTGAAGTCAACGGTACGGCGTTACTCTGTCTATAATTACAACAGCTTGAGTCTCATTTTCTTTCTGTCTCCTGTCTCCCCCCCTCCCCCTCCGTCATCCCCTCCGTCAAGCAGACGTGGCTCAAACCCCGGTGCTGCCTACCCCCACCCCTCCCCCACCTCCGCCCCTGCCACCAGGCTCCACTGTGACCTCAGCGCCCGCCACCCCCACCACCCCGGCCGGCCACCCTCCTCCTCCACCCCCACCTCCTCCTCTCCCTCCCACCCTGACCCCAGGTGGGACACCACCTCCTCCACCAGGGGCCCCGCCGCCGCCCCCGGCTCCGCCCCTTCCTGCGGGACTCTTCTCTCCCACGGAGGACCGCCCCCTTTCGGGCCTGGCGGCTGCCCTGGCTGGAGCCAAGCTGCGCAAAGTGCCAAGGGTGAGCAGGCGACTAGAACCTCCTGATATCACTAGCTGCTTCTCCATTCATCATATAATGGCACAAATTGGAATTCTGAAAATAACTTTGCTTAACAGAAACACGGCAGTTTTGATTTAAAAAAAATCTAGTTTTTCAATAAGATTATGCATTAGGATGAGGTGGGGGGGTTTTCGCAACAGTAATTTGCAAAACTGCAATGGTAAAAAAAAATTTCGCGCCACACAAGTCATGTGATTAACAGCCGGATGTTTCTATTAGTGGAAAAAACGACAAAGACAACAGGAAGTGGGAGGAGGAGTCATGTTTTATGATGACTTATCACGTGAACAAACTTATTCTCATGTGATTTTAATCAAATCTTATTTAATGGACACTCCACTATTATAAAATTGTGTTGTTTTTTTTTTTTTTTACATTAGCGGAATATGTAGTTTTTGTGAATATTAGTATTGAAAATGTAGCTAATGTTATCTATGGAACCTAATGCTGAATCTCATCTGATCACTACCCATTTAAGTGTTCACACAGTGTTCATGCATGGTCTCTCTTTCTCTCCCACACACACACACACACACACACACACAGCCACCATCTGTCCTAGCCCATCCTCATCTCAGGCTCAGAGCACAGACAGCGCCTGCCAAACACTCCATGGCTGCTTATGTGCAACATGACAAAACACACAAGTCAACCATAAATTTGACAAGACACATCTTGTCCTGAAATGTTAAATCACCAATAAATTTTTTTATTATTATTATTTCTGTGCCCCCATTCCACAGAGTGATGATGCAGGGGCAGCTCTGGCAGCTGCCCTGTCGGGGGCCGCAGGGGCCAAAACTGAGGCCAGAGGCAACGGGCCTCTGCCAGGAGGAGGAGGGCTTATGGAGGAGATGAGCGCCTTACTGGCCAGGAGGTAGATTGTTGAATTCTGTCTGCTTGAAGCTCCTAGTTCCAATAACCAGATTTAACAGAATATGGCAGCACTCTTTAGAACATCAGGGCTGCACCATATTAGAAAGCCTCACAAAGGCAGTAATTATGGTAAATATTGTGATATTTGTCTGTTTTCTTCTTCCCCTTTTTCCTTCAGTCTGATCATTATTATTTTGAATGTCTTTGTGTTGCCGTGCTCCCATGAGATTCAGTATAACTGGCTACTTATGACATTAGCTTGTAAAATGCAAGTTTCTAACACTTAGAATATTAGCCAACAGTTACTGCGATGATAATATATAGTCCAGCCCTAACTTAGATGTCTTTTTTATTACCATCTTTGTAAAACGCTGGTGGAGTCCTGGAGATAACGGCTGATTTGAACAGTTATCTGTGTTTTAACGTTATTTATGCCTAATGTCTCTGGGATTTATGTCCTGCAGGAGAAGAATTGCAGAGAAGGGCTCCTCACCTGAACCTGACCAGAGATCAGTAAGTAATAAGTTTTTGATATGTTATCACAAATCTTTTTCTTTCCTCACTTCTGAGTCGCACAAAAGCTCCTCTGTGAGCCGTGGTTTCCTCAGTGAGGCCAAGCTCCACATTCTTTCCATTCTTGTCTGAAATTACCTCTCAGTCACGCAGTGCTTCGTCTTTCTGATGAAGCCAAGAATGTGAACAGCAAACTGATGTCCAAAACCTACCCAAAGATTTAAGATTCAATGATAACTGTAAAACTTTATTAAAGTTTCCTTTTCCCTCAGAGAGCAGACTACCTACATCATCTGTCACAGATTTTGAAAACATGAATGCATGCCTTAACTATAGATAATCACAAACCATGCTCTGGGTATAACATTTACACCTCAATAGGTATTCTAAAAACAATGTTTCCTTTATTATTTAAACTGCTATATTATTCCTATGGACATTTAATTTCCCAAACGTACTTGAAATTCTGTATCTCTTTCAGGAAAGATTTTGAACTTCATGAGGTTCTTCATAAAACGTCAAATGACGAGTCTTGTTTAAATGTCAAATTTCTTAGATTTTTTTTTTGTTGTTGTTGTTCTGCCCAGGAGGAGGGTGAGATCAACACAACCCCCAAAATGTCTGCCTGTAGCACACCAGGTAAGACTGATTAGAAAAAGATGACATTTCTCAGTTTCTGACAAGTTGGCCTACAATTGTCCCATTTGAGCCACCATCTGATTCCTCAGTCTGTCTCCAGCGTCCTCCTTATATGATGGATTATGTGTTTTGACGACAGTAAGCTGTCGTTAAGAGAAGCTTGGTTTCTGTTATTTTGTGTGTTTTTCTTGTTGTCCAGACATGCCCAGGAAGCCATGGGAACGAACAAACACCATGAATGGTAGCAAATCTCCAGTGATTGGAAGGTACAGTCCCAGCTCTCTCCTCAGTAGAGCCTCTGATCATCTCACTACGTTTTCTTTTTTTACACGATTCAGTTTAAAATGCATTTTATTCCACTACCTGACTCAGACACTTTGAAAACCTTAGCAAAAATGTAGAAAGTTTTCAATTACTTGAACTTCAGAAAGCTATTAGCATCAGCTAGCTTTAGCATGATGCACTTCCTGGGCCGTTCCGTGCTGCCTAACATCACTAGAGCTTGTGTTGCTTCTTTGTCTACAGTAGGTGTTCATCACACACTGTAATGTTGTGACAACCTCAGAAGTGTATGAGTGAGAATGAAAAGTAAGGCAGAACGTTTCTCTGCCGACGACGTTGTTTCTTTCAACTAACCTGGGATTTCAAGAGAAAAATCTTAACATTGGCTCGGAGACATTACTATAATAAACAAACAAACAAAAATAAATCATTTCCATTGTGACGCTCTGTTATCATGCACTAGACAATAGCCATCACAAAGAAAACTAAAGCAAAGAGACAAGACGGGTCACAATAAAACTGGCAGATTAGGATACGTAAAGAGTAGATTTGTGTTATAAAAAAGAAAACAAATTGTTTGTAGTTTTTAGAAGGCTCTGATTGGTTGTTTCAAACAGGAAGCTGTGCTTTAATTCAGCCAGCAGTAATAGCTTAGGGGAGAGGACACTGATCTTTTCACAGATTATCTGTCTCTTATTAAACTGTCACACATAGTGACAGTTTTAACAAATATGTGAAAAACATGTTTACAGACGCTCCATACTGCAGCTTTTAGGGTTGTTTGATAAGAAACAGAACAATGATTTCTACACCTAGACATGATGATAATCAATGTGTTGTAATACTAAAAAGTCCAAAATTCTGCCATGTTATCCAAACAAAAGTAAAGTAAATAAAGGCTGTGAGACAATATTCCCCAAACAATGTGACATCATAAAGTAGACGTCTTTCAAATAATCTTTTAGAAGATGGTTCTAAAAGTTTTTGTTAAACAGTGATTAAAGTGAAAGGTGAGATTCCTGCTTATCTAAGTTTATATTTGGCTGATTTTATGTCTTAATGAGAACCAGATTTTTGTTCAGCTCAAAACAAAACAAAACAAAAAAACGCTGCCTTATCATATAGTTAGTTTAGAGCAGCCCAACAGGAGTTTGCAGGTGTAACAAACCTAAGCTCCAGTGGGTCTATTGAAGAAGCCTCATCAGGCTGGGATCCTGAGCTATAAGAAGTAAAGTGTGTGTCTTTGCTGCTCACACAGACGAGAGTCTTCGTGGAGAAATCCCATGGCAGCAGATTCTTCCTACAGGTAGAGAGACGACTCACGCCTCTGAGGAGTTTTACCGAATCTTTTCTTCCAGTCAAACTCTTTCTTTTAATCCAAGTTTGCTGTGGTGGACATGATCATTTTTCTTTTTTTTTCTTTACAATAAAGAGCAGCTTGGTGCCTGGAAGAATGTCTGGGAGAAACTGTGTGTCTGTGTGTGTCTTTTTTTTTTTTTTTTTTTAAATCTACCAGCCTGCAGGGGTCAGAGGGGGGTGGCTCAGCTTTGTGTGGCTTTTCCTAATGATGTAATTCAAACGTCATCTGGATATGGTGTTGCATGCTGCTGAGCCTGTTTCCATCCAAACTTTTTCTTTTTAGTTCCAAAACAGGGAACTCTATATGTGTGCGTCACACCCTATCATTAGGGAGTGCATTACGCCCAGTGCAGCGTAGACTTGGCCTACTATTATCTTTGTAGAGCCAGAGCAAATACTGCCGGCGTTCACAGATAAGGCTGAGTGTGTGAGGGTACGCACGAGAGGGAACACCAGATGGGTGGGCTGGATTCTTGCTTGACTTCTTTAAAATGAAACTATTGACTGCAGAATGCTAAAAAAAAATGTGCAGCCAATTTCTCTTCATAAAATGACTGGAAGCAAACTTTCTCACATACTTACATTATTTCCTCTGAGTGTTGAAGTTGTAAGTTATGGAGCTCTGCGTGTGTTTGGCTCTCACCTTCACTCATAAGAAGGACGAACATTGTTTCTGTGTTTCCAGGTTCTTGATGAGCTGCCGCTCAGCTCATTTCCTTTTCTTTCACGTCTCCCTCCTGCCACACTTCCTCTCTTCGAGCCGATTGACTGTTCTCTGAGAGCGCAGAGAGCCGGCGCAGGATCGGCTTAATTACCGACATCCTCTTTGCTTTTTCTGTGCTGAACTGAAGAAATTTAATCTTTATCCAGTAATTTGTGAGGGGAGGAGAAACATATTTTATTCAGAAAGTGTTCTGGTCACTAAGGTACTGACTGATTGAAAGCACAGATACGACATTTTACCTTTTTCATCTCTTAAAACACTTTTTTCACATCCTGAATGCACAAAATACTACAAAGTTAAAGTCACAAAAAATCACTAATCGGATAAGTAGGCAATTACACCTTTATGGACAGTTTTAACAGATTACATGCTGATGAAAATATTTGCAGGTCATTTAAGGAAAAGACCTTTTCAATAACTTTGGGTGAACATTCTTCAGGAAGAGTTTTTACTTTACAGACTAGCTATAGTTAAAAAAGAATTTTCATATGTTTTGGTGCAGAATTAAGAAATGTATCCGATTTAGGACCAGATAAGGAAGTGACATGAATTAGATTTTTTTTAAAGGCGAAAAGATCAGAATTGAGCCGTTCAGACTGCCAAGAAAATGCGTTATGTGGGGGGACGCTGTGGTGGCGCACGGGTTAGCACAACCCACATATGAAGGGCCACGTTACTCTCATTACCCACTTTTCTGTCAATTCATTATGAAATAAAGGCCACTAGAGCCAATAAAACCTTTAAAAATAAAGAATGTGGGATTTGGGTTACAGACGGGCAAAAAAAAAAAAAGAGAAAAGTGATTTGGGTCACATTTACCTGCTGTGTGAACTGAGGCCTAATTAACAGAATCCATCTGGGTTTCATTCATAGTCGGGATAAATGCAGCTGCCCTGTGAAAGCCTCGCAGGGTTGCCAGAAAACAAAACATGAAGACCAAGGAACACAACAGACAGGTCAGGGAGAACACTGTGGAGAAGAATTAGCTGATAAAACATCCCAGTCATCTCACTGATCACTGTTCACTCAAGTAGAATGGCTCAACTCCAAATCAACTAAGATTTCCACAATCCACCTAAATTAGAAAAAAAATTGTAGCTTTAAAGCTACAACATGAAGCATGTTGAAGGTTTTCTGGTTGAATTAGATTAAACTACATTTCCTGATCCACTTGCTTTCAGGAAGCGTCACATTCAAACACACAGGCATTATGAGGAGAAAATAACAGATCACTGTTTCTTTACTGACAATGAAATTTAATTTGAAGTTGCTAAAATAGCTTTGGAGGTCTGAGTTTATGACAGGCTGATGGCATCGGGGTTTAAATTCAGTGTGTGCTTTCATGCATGTCTACCCTGTTCCTGTGCGTGCGTGCGTGCGTGCGTGTGCATGCTTCAAGCAGGTTTTCTTCTGGTAATTCCATTGCAATACTTGGGTGAATTCTTCAGCATCTTTCCTTTTTTAAATTATAAATGGTTGTGTGTCCATATGCTGGAACACAACTGTTGGTTTTGATGCTTCTCTGATGGTTGCAGGGTTTTCCCAATACACAGATTATCTACTCAGTTATTTCAAAGGAAACATTCCCGTTTTTAAAGCTACAGGTTTTTTTGTAGACACACATTGAGACTCAGTTTAGACGTAGTTTGCCATCTGTAGAAGATGTTAGTTTTTCTATTTTACTGGGGTTTTTAAAAACATGTTTCTGGTGACATCACATAAAACTATAAGGTCACTAGTCTTTGGACATCCTTTGGTATCCACCTGTTTTGAATCAAATTCCTACTTCGTACTTGTATTTTGTACGGCTGCAGCAAAATGTTTGAGTCTTAAATGAGAACATTCCAGGGATTCCAGGACCAGCTGGCAACAGTCAGACACATGAAGAGGGACAGGACAGGTTTTAAGCAATCAGAAGTCGCTCTTCAACCATAACTTCATGCTGATGCCAGCTGACCGGCTCCAAACTTGTGATGTCATCAAGAATAATAGGCCACACCCAAAGCAAGATTGGCTTTTTTTTTTTTTTTTTTTTGCTGTTTTCTTGTCAAAAGCATAGTATTTTGTGAAACCCTCATTCATTACACAGACATGTTTTCAGTAAATGAAAAGCATCGGCACAGAGGTCATGTTGTTTTCCTATTGGTCCTACTTTGATCTTTACTCTAAGCTTCATGGGCTTTTGTTGTTTCACAGACCCAAATCCACACCGACCCCTACTGCATCCTTAAGTGCCAATGGTGTGCCAACAGAATCTGTTGATTATGACAGGTTGAAACAGGTAAGAAACCATTTTAAAAAGCCTTGAAATGTTTAGAAGGCTTGACCAAATCAGAATTTTTTTTTCTCTAATTCAATATGTATGACGTGAAGCATATATTGATGTTTTGGTAAAATTTCAAATCATATAGGCTGACTTAAATGTCACAAAGTGTGCTTTGCTTGTTTGAGAAATCCTGTAATCACCATAGCAACCATTCAGCTGTGCAAAACATCTGGTTGGACCTAGCCCCGCCTTCAAGGTCTGAAGCCTCCTTGAGCCTCCTCCTCCTCACAGTTTCAGTTTCCACTCGGCTCCATCAGACTAGCCAGCAGCAATTAGCAAACACCTGGCGGAACTGAACTTATTATAGAAGCTGGTTCTCAGTGCATTGCTGGTAAAGCTGTTGTTAAAGGATTAATAGAGGAGCCATGTTGTGATGACGTCCTGAAGGTGAAGTTTCAGAAAG
Organism: Poeciliopsis retropinna; assembly: GCA_010277075.1. Taxonomy (NCBI): domain Eukaryota; kingdom Metazoa; phylum Chordata; class Actinopteri; order Cyprinodontiformes; family Poeciliidae; genus Poeciliopsis; species Poeciliopsis retropinna. Next base: position 20,879,425 of record VMRM01000010.1, read on the forward strand.
AGCAGGAGTTTTTTTTTTTAAAGAGACAGAGGCCCAATTTCAAGTTAAATTGCAAAGTAAAATTTCTTTTAAATGATATTTGACATATATAGCATATTTATAACAACTGGAATTATTGATTGTGCTTTATCATGGCAGTATGTAGCTGGAAAACACATAATACTGCTCCTTTTAAAATATCCATCACAAACATTTTTACTCTCCTTGGCTTGGTTTGCATTTTGTAATTGCTAATGAAGCAGCTCTATGAAGCTGTTGTCATGCAGCTCTATGAAGCTGCATGACAACAGTAAAAACTGTTGTCATGCAGTTGGTGTTGTGGAGGGTGGGAGGGGCAGCTCCTCCCTCTCTGAAGGAGTCGGTTAGATAAGAGTCCTGCCTATCTGTCACCAGAATGAGCCTGACAGGGTGACACTCAGCTCAGTGCCTGGCTGCACTCGTTGCTGTGGTCAGTTTGTCATCCAGCTGCTGAGTGGCCCCATACGATCTCTAACACCTGCTTATGTCTTGGTGCTAATAAGTCAGTCTTTGGCCCTAATCTGATCAGGATTCTCAGTGCAGGAATCAGTTTCCTGTTATCAGGAAGCAGGACCTAACTATAACCTCTGACCTCTAGCACCATATGACTTGAAACAGGAGCTGCTCAATACATTCAGACTGCTCTGTAAAATCCGAACTCTGCAAACATTTCAGTATTTTAAGAAAATGTGACCTTATCTATGTCTTCTTTTTTTGTAGGACATTCTCGATGAGATGAGAAAGGAGCTGTCAAAACTAAAAGAAGAGCTTATTGATGGTAACTATCACCAAAATCTGACAGCAGTTTTTCAGATTGTCACTTTCTTCTGTTCTTGCTACCTCATGTGTTTAGAAATATTCTTTTTTTAAACACCTGTTGAAAACAGGAAGTGAAATAACGTAAGTGCCCTCATTTCAGAAACGGTCATATGTTGACATCAGTGTTGGTGTACTATGTTGCCTCATCACTATAAAAGTGAAATTAGGATTAATGTTGAGGGTTTGTGACACATCAGTCAGGGTGCAGCACTTCTCATTGTCCTGTAGAAAGGCTAAATCTGAAGAAATCTTCTTTCTTCTAAAAGAAGAACTGATTCTTCTCTTAGAAGAACCAGTTCTTCTAAAAGAACTGACTTTTGTTGTTGTGTTATGCACTTTTCTAGTTGTCGACTTCAAGTCATTTACACCAAAGCCGCTTCCACACACATTCGCACACACAAATAAACAGATCAGAAGCATTTTAAACGCATTTTAGAAAAGCACAAACTTTTACTTTGAACATGATCAAATTTAATAGACTTTTTCTCCATCCAGCTGAGGAATATTAGCACATACACAACTGTAGCACCTCTTTCACTTCACATTCATTAAAAAGGATGAAAAACACTCTGTTTGGTAGAAACTACAGATTTTTGAAATCAAAAAATACTATGGAGTTCCTCAAATGCTTTGCAAGTCATTCACCTAATTTATCCAGAAATGTTCAGATTGAACCTAAAAAAGAAATCCCATTAAAATTTGACATCCAGGAGTTTATTTTCTCTTCTTCTGTGTGTGTTTTTTCTGCAGCAATCAGGGAGGAGCTGGGCAAATCCAGCACTGCGTAGAGAATCCACGCTCCCTGTCCCTCAACATCCACACCCATGTGACCAGAAAGCCAACCACAGTCCATTTCAGATGAGACAATTTAACAGCAGAGCAAACAAAGAAAGAAGAAGAAGAAGAAGAAGTAGTAGTTGTAGTAATGGAGACGGTGACTATGACAACAATCGTATAATCCCACAGAACGGACAGAATCCAGTGTGGAGCGGTGTCAGAAGTGGGAAGAATCCACTCAGTTAACCTCATGTTTCTGCTGCCCCCTCTGACCCCCATCCTCCCCCACATCGCCTCCTGGAGGACAGGGCACAGTCTGCCAGAGAAGTGACTTGTCTTTATGCAAACACGCTTTCTCTTCCTTTTTTTTTTTTTTTGTCTTTTTTTTTGTCCCACAGTAACAATGGTACCTAAACACAACACTGAACTCCTCACAGATGCTGTAGTTCCCGCTGATGCTCAGAGTCTGAACTCCTGGAATTTCCTATCTGATGTTTTCCTGAGAGAGAGCTCAGAGACGGGAAGAAGTCTGGAACTAGAACTCTAAAACTTTTTCCCATAATGCCATTGCAGTAGCGCGCGCGCGTGTGTGTGGGGATGTGTGTGAGCGTGTATGAGGGACTGCCAGTCTCTTCTGTAGTCCACCTCTGCAGGACACTGTAAAGCTCGTCTTCCTTCAAATGCTATTTTAACCTGAATATGTACAAAACAAAGAGAGAGATATTTAGAGAGAAAGTATCTTATCAAGCGCGTTTGTTTTGTTTAGATCTACAGTACGGCCATATCTAGTAGCTCAATAATCCAGTCTTTTAATGGGACTCACTCATGTCTGTCTGTCGGTGAACTCCTAACCTGATTTGTTGTATTCTGTCTCCAGTTTTCCGCTCATTTATTTCTCTGTGACATTCGGCGACGGATGGATGAGATGGTAGGCGGCGCCTCTCGTTGTAGCGCTGCTCCAGGATTTATCGAGTCCATGCTGTCACCCTTCTCTCCGTTCGTCATACTTGGGTGCTCTGTTGGTGTTGGAAGCATGTAGGGTTTTTTTCTTTTTCTATATTTGTTTGACAAAAATATACAATGAGGATCACAAGTCTGCCACGAAACTGCATTAACTGTCTCAAGTTTTCTTACAAGCAATAAGTGTAGCATTAGCTCCAAGGCCCACGCTCGCCACCCCAACGCCGCCGCAGGTTTGAAGCATCCGTCGTGGAAAACTCAGAGCAGCACTGTAAAACACACTTCTGGAATTGCTTTTGTTTTGGTTTTTTTCTAACAAATCCAAGAAAATCTTTAGCCGTTCCCCCCCCCCCCAATTTGATAGCATAACACTTTAAAGACGTTCTCCAGAAGGTGAGCATGCAAGGACACAATGTGCCATTTTGTTTCTCTTATTTCCTGCCTTTATTTTTCTGCTGCTGTTGAAATCATCCAGTGAGACCTGCATTCCCTATTTCTTTATCCTCAACACCTTTTTTCTCTCGCCCTTCGGTTCCGTACAGCACTGTTTGTTTTGTCAAACGCTCAAAGTACAATCAACTTGAGAGGGGACGCGTTACAAGCTTAGAGGCTGGTGTCCAAACGTTGAAGCTGCAGATTACAGATTATGGAGATTACAGGCCAGACAAACCATTTAAAGTCCAAGTTACTGCTCAGTATTCCCATTTTGTGTGAATGAGATCCTAACGAGGGAGAGTTTCACCAGTGCAGTGGAACCATAGGACTGCTGTACAGCCACTCACAGCTGCTTCTCCAGAGACATTTTTGACCTAAAATTAGTCTGCTTTTTTTAATTCCATCATAATGAATAAAAAAAGTGTTTTTTCTGTGAAAGACTACACATCAAAGAGCAAAGGAGTCTAATCCATCTCAAAGAGACTGGGAAATATAGTTAAATATCTCTGTAAAAATGCACACTGGTGTCTTACGAGCTGCCAATGAAGTCCTAAACCTTTACATTTTGGATTATATGAGGAAATAAAACAGCTGTCAGTGTGCAGTGCGCAGGCACCATAAAGCAGGATTTACACAGTTTAAATTTTGAACTACAATGTCTTTATAATATGAAATAAAAATAATTCTCCATGTGAATATTCTACACCTTTAGCCTGAGGACTGTAAAAGCTACCAAGATCTGTAAATGCAGCATGTTTTATGAAACTTAAAATGACAGAGCAGAGCACTTTTTCAGCTCACAGCCTTCCTGTTATCTAATGAAAGTCTTGGACTCTGTAGCGCAGACACTTTCAAACAGCTTTTTACATCTCTGTCTTTATATTAAACACCTCGCTGATACTTAAACGAGTTGGTTTTTATCCCTGCAAAGAGTTCTTTTACCACAATTTGAGAGCGGTTAGGCATGCTGCGTTCACTGACTGGAAACATATTGGATTTCTGATTTTCCTATTGATTGGTCGCTGATCTGGGCTCATCGAGCTGAAAATTGACCTACTTTGGTCACCAGCTGATTTTTGGATCATCTTTAGTTGTAAGAGTTCAGCCAGCTCTGTTAGAAGTTGGGTAATGAAAACCGACCCATGCTCGGCTTCTTATGCTTTATGCGCAAATTATTTGCTGATGAGTGTATCCCTGTAGCTGTGGAAACCCCTGCTGGATCTCATTTGACACAACTACGATAAAGGGCTTTGATGTCATAGCTTTGCTACACACTAGTAGACGTCACACTCAGTCATCTCTTGGATCAAAACAAGAAAGGTTCTGGTGTCGTTTGGACAGACGCCATCTTTTAATTTAACTGTATATATTTTTTCTAGTAGGCATGCTCTGGCTCTATGTGTTAATAATCCAAACTCATCTTCACATCCATCTTTTTCTGATTAACGCAGCCGGCCTTCGGGCCTCCTGAGCTGCATGTTTACTCAAAAATGATTGCACTTTATGACAGAACTGGCCAAGCAATCCAGCGTCCCCAGAAAGCAGTCATTTAGGGCCTCTGCTGCCAGCGGCATGGCTGTCTCACCAAAGGATTTAAGCCAGTAGCCTCCTGCTGAACATCATCACTCCCAACAAAAGTCGCCTTTCTTATTTTTGTATCATTCTGTCTAGAGACCTAAAAGCAAAATGTGTTTTGGGTGGTAGGTGAAATGCTTTGATGGGGGGTAGAATCTCTTTGGAAAGCGATGTGGTTTGTGCCTTGTTCCGAAGTTGCATTTAATACGTCAAAGATTTAATAGTAATAACATGTAGAGGCTATCGTAGTCTTTTTCATTTATCTTTATGGCCTGACTCATTTAAAGGGAGCACTCAGTCGGCTCCAGTACCGTTTCCCACCAATGAAACATCTTTGCACCAGGATTATTTTAACCTAAATATGATCAATTTAAACACTTGTGAAATGTTTCTCTTACAGTTCAGAAGTACAATCAAACTTTGATAACATGAGACCGGTAAGAGTTAAACGCTCTTCAGTCTGATGTAATTTCTTATATTAACCTAAATTTCTGTTTGGAAGTGCAGATGGATACGTGTCTCGAAATGTCAAAGACTGTTTTTGGTTCAGCATCTTTGCTTTTTTTTTTTTTTTTTTTTTAACCAAACTCAAGAAAAGTAAAGATGCGACACGACCCTGATTGCAGATAGTTGGATTCTTTTCTCATCTGCATTGTACCATACTGTTACTCGTGTTAATCAGTCTTTTCTTACTTGCTAACATGCTGTTTTGTTTGAGCAAATAAAATAAAAGTTGCAATAAAAGATAAAGAATGGTTTGTTAATTTGGGTGAGAATGAAAAATTGATACTTTTTTTTCCCCAGGGGAAAGCTTTGATTAGTAAATTTAAAAAAAGACAAAATAGTTTTCCTCCAAGGTGAGTCCTTGGTGACTGTTGTATAGGTAGTCTGTGGGGATGTGATACTGATCTGTAGCCTTCACCATGTTGTAAATGTTACAATATCTTCTTTCTGTGATCCACCCCAAGGTGGTGATTATGTTTAGTTTTTACATATGTGTCCACATTTCCTTTTAGCACCCTGTTGGCTCAAATAATTCCATTTGAGACTCCTGTTTTCAAAGGTTATTCCAGAGGTTTTTCCCTCTTCTTTGCCATAAATCTGGTAAAAATACAATACAGAACATGCCTTAGCAGTGCAGGTTGCTGCATGCAACATCTAAAATAGATGTTTCTCGTGAATGGCGGTAGAAATCCCAGCAGGAGTGGTGAGGTTGTGTGATGTCCTTTCTTCGTAGAAAATATGACTATTGAAACTAACAAAGTATTACTCGAGCTGTTCTGATACTGCTACATCTACATGTTAGAACTGTACATGTGTGGCTTTTTCTTTTACAATTTGGTTAAACATAAAATATATTTTTACTTTCCATCAATCTTGTATTGACTTTAACTGCTGTAGTCTGCCGACTAGTTTGCTCTTTTCCAGAGCTGGAACACTCCCGTTGTTATTCATCCTGTGAGTTTCCCTTCCCACATCTATCGCTCCGTCTCATACGCCGTCTCACTACCCACATATCAGCCATAACGCATCTGACTGCCTTTCACTGCTCAGCCAAGAACAGGAAGAGGAGGGCCGACTGATTCAAAATGGGGCGCTGATGCGGATGCCTCATTTGAATCCTTAGTACCTGAACTGTCATTATGAACAAGACCTACTGCTTGGTGAGAGGTCAAGTTGAACCCTGAAACATTGAGTTGCTTACTTACAGAGAAAGCCTTTTATGAAAAAGAGTAACTATTTTTAAAGATAAATCCAGTTGAATCTTTTAAATGTGCACTAGTAATTTATTTTCTGCAAAAAGAGGATTATAAATATAAAAAGTTAATGTAGGTTCACCAAAGCTTTGAACAATATTTCACTTAAGCTTATTCTCATAAAGTTCCTGTATTGTTGAAAACATTCTTAAAAGCTATAGTTGCTTAAATCTAAATCAACCAGGGCCTGTTCTAATGAGGCTTTCCTCCCTTTTTTTTTTTTTTTTTTTGGTTCTTAAAAGTTCACCTCCTCACATATGATAATATTTCCCCTGGGTGGAACTCTGCAGTGCATCTGCAGTTCATTTGAGGTTTCAGCTTGATTTACTGCCACAGAGAGACTCGGGTGAGAGCTGCACTGACAGGAAAACACTGAGCTGCAGCGAGAGAGATGAGGAAGTTAGAAAAAAATAGTTGAGCTTCGGTTTGATTGGGGAGTTTGAATTTTCAAAAGCGGATTTCTTCCTCTTATTGTTAGATTTTCTTGCGCTAACAGGTGCAAAACCAGTCATAACATGGATGAACAGGATCTTTGCTTTGAGCAGAGTGAAAAGGTTTGCATAGACAAGCAATAGTTGGGGTTACGTTAGAAAAGTTGGAGGGAGACGAAATTCAGCTCAACCATTTTTTTTCTTAACGTCATCTAAATCCTATCTCAATTAACTGAATAATTTAAAGTAATTTTTTTTAATCCGTAGTATTTCCCCTAAAAAAGAATGTCATATTTTGTATATTTTCGACAAAACCTGCCATTTTGATTGACTGTAATACGACACCAGTAAACAAAATAGTCGTGACTCTCCCCAAACCAATCCCAACTCATTTAAAATCCACCAGTAACCAATCAGAGCGCAGAGCCGTTTGAAATGAAGGTTGAGTCACCCAATCGTAAAGCTTCGCGCCTTCCTGGTCACTGGTGGGTTTTGCCGGGTGAGGGAGGGAGAACGGAGCTCTACGTCAAACGTTAGCAAAGTTCGTTTTTTAAAATATTAAGCTTAATTTATTAATTCGGCGTCTTTGGGTGGATTAGCTCACGTTTGCTCAGTGGAATTATTCGTGGAGTATAAGGTAAGTGCTCCTACATGATGCGTTTACTTGTGTTGGGAGGATTTCCAGCCGCTTTACGCCTCTCTTTGTTGGCTAACGGGGGCTTAGCCGATGCTATCCACAACCTGCTGCTAACGGTGAAATGGGCTGAGACTAATTTCTGGAATCACATCGTATTTTTACCGAAAGCATTATAAACACATATTCAATTCGAAGCCTGCCTGTATACTTACCACTTAAATACATTACATTTTACAGGGCGATAATTTTGGTCAGTTTGGGATGGACGGAGTTGTCATTTAGCTTCACCAGTAAACGTTATTTTGCCGACATTGAGATTAATATACGCAATCGTGCAGCGCGCAGGAACTAGATTGCGCCCGCCTTGTCAAATGTCAACTTGAACAGACTTGAAGAAATATCACCCGCACTATTGGCTTTTATGTTACAAGGGTGTCATGCGTGCTATTGTTTCCTTCCTTTTCATAACTTAGTCTCTGTATTCAGTGTAAATTGTTAGGCGCGCAGGCTTTGTCTGTTTGGCGGATGCATCGGGGTTTCTTCAGCAGCAGTATTTGAATGCATGACGTTTTCCCTCCTTTCCGTTTTGTTGCTTGTAGCTGCAGCAGGATTCTGAAAGCAAAGCCAACGCACGGCGGATTTTGTTAAAGCAACAGTTCATGTTTTTATTTTGGGTTTTTTAAAATATATTTTCTTTAACCAGGTTGTTGCATTATTAGTGGCTTATTGAGGCATCGCTAGGCTGAAGGACAAAACTATAAGATTTCCCTCAGAAAAAAAAAGAATAAAATACAAGACAAGTGTTAAAGCCCAAACACTTGGGTGTTTGCCTTTGACGTTTAGTAGTTTCGAAAGTGATTAAATATTTAATAAATAAATCCTTTTATTCCAGGAAAGCGCACTAACGTAGCGGTTTTGTATTTCTGTTCTCGCCTCAAGCGTAAACCGGGTTTCCTCTGAGTTGGAGAAAACTCTGCAGGGCGAATGTAAAAAGTCCATGTTCCAGATGTGGGTGGGGGTCTCCATCGTCTAACTTTTTTTTTTGTTTGGTTGTTTTTTTTTTTTTAATTTGAAACTCCACCCTCTGGTGAGAGCCGCGTCTCTTCTCATAAATTGGCTGGCAGTCCGTCATCGGCAGGATCTGGACTTCCACATTGGACATGGACCTGAGCCAGCAGACCTGAGGACGCAGAGCGCAGGCCGGCTTTGGGTTTGTCGTTTTTCAAACGAGCTTTCGTGTTTTTACGAGATGCGATTATTGAGGCCAGAGTAACCAGTGAACCTGGGGGGGCTTAAATTTATCGTATTAAAGGATTGCGTTTCTGGTTTGTTTTAAGGAATTTTGAGGCTTTTCAAATGCCCTCTGATTGTAGAAACAGTTGTAGTCAAAGAACTGCAATCTGCGTTATTTTAAAGCAGCTTCTTCAGGTTCTTGTCTTGTAGTAGAGATTGTGTGAACCGCTGGAATGTTCAGGAGCCTGACTGCTGACAGCAGGCTGAGCCTCCAAGTTTAAAAAAAAAAAAAAATCAAAACAAAAAACTATCACTGAACTTAAAAACCCAGATATTAGTTGCTCAGTATTATTGACCAACTAAAGCTGAATGTTGCGCAATGATATTTTATTTTTTACAACGTGTCATTTGCAGTTTATAGCTTAGAGGAGCAATAGCTGCGTTTTCAATACCTTTGTCTATTCTGCTAATGTAACAAAATCCAATTTCGCAATTTCAGTGTTTCTGTTAAATAAATGAATTAAAATCACATGAATAAGCTTGTTCACACGATAAGTCATTAAAAACATGACAGCGACTGATGTAAACATTTAGGTAAGATGTGTTCATAATTCAGCCACATCCTAGATCTCATCTGCCATTTTTATTTTTAGGAAATTATAGTCAGAGATTTTACAGAGCAATTGATTCAATACATTCAAATGACGGCACAACTTCATATGCAGTGCTGTGAGAGCTCTTGTGAAGCAGGCTGCACATTGTTAAAAAAAAACCAAGAATAAACTATCTTCCTCCTACATTCTGTCCTCTTTCATATTGTAGTTTTTGCCAGTGGTAACATCCGGTGGGGGGCGTTTCATTTTTGCAAAATACATTTATTTCTATTTTTATAGAAAAATCTAGTTTTCTGAATGTCATTGGCAAAAAATGTTCCACTTGTGATTGTTGTCAAACTCAGCGCCAGAGATCACAGACCTGCTATCTCTGTTCATCGCTTAGCTCCCTTTCATTCCTGTCTTCTCTGTTGTGTCTTTTCCTCATTGCCTGACTTGAATAGAGAGCTTCTAGGTAAACCTACCGGGGACATGCCTGTCAGCAGTTCTGCTGTACTGTGCTGGTGTTCCCACTCACTGTCCCTCTGCTCTGTAATGTCATTATGCTGACGTTGCTTGGCCCATCCCTTTGTGTACAGTGGTTAGCTCTACTGTATCATTCTGTTCCAATTGTGTTCTAATAAAGGTTTGTCTACTTGAAACGCTTTGTGTAGTTCAGATTTGTTAACAGTGTTGTGGTTTCAGTCTACCACAACGGGCTCCAACCAAACAGCAGTAGGGGTTTAAAGTAAAGGCAGGGTTGGTTAAAATGGCGGCTTTGCAGTCTGTTTAGGATGTAAAGGACTTCAACTTGCTCCACCACATCTGTCAGTGGGTTTCAGTGTAGCAGACAGTGCGCGTCAATGTTTTTAGTTTGACATACTTGATGAGTCGCCGGTGTTTTAGTAGTTTTGTGATGGGTTCAGCTCCCATGTAAGAATGAGTTTCTCTGATACGTTACTATAATCCGTGGCCTTATGCCTTTCTGTATGCACTTACTGAAATAGTCACACGATGAGCCGCATCATTGCTGGTTTTTTGCTGTCCTTTAAAGAGAAGGTATTTGGGTTAAGTTGATGCTAATGTATTAATTAAAAGGAAGTAGCTGTTGAGTCCTGGAGAAAGTGACAGCCTTAACACTTTTTAACCCATCATTCCTACTCACTGCAGGAACACAACAATTACTCCTAATGCTACTTTTAGGGATTGGCACTTGTCAAGCAGTTTATTAAAAAAATCATTATTGTGATTGTGAGAATTATAAACTAACAGATTTTTGATGCAAATTTCCAAACTATCTCTTGTCATTGTTGCTTATGGTGATTAACCGTTTTCTCATCTGTTGGTCACAGAAAAGACAACATCCAATATCAATAATAAAACAAATTGCAGACATCCTGCTCATATAAAACTTGAGGCCATTATGTGTTTATTTTATGGCAGTTTTAAAAACGAAATCTCAGTGATTATTAGTTGTTGTTTTCTGTTTTGTATTGGAAAATGTATCTTAGAACTGGAGTCTTATTGAAACTGTGATAATTATCAACATTCTCTAATACAGAAAAAAAGTGATTTATTTATGTCCATACTGAGTGTTTATTTACTGTGGTATAATTGCATTACGTAATGTAACGTAAAGTAACTGGGAGACAGAAATAGGCACTGTGTTTATGGTTACATTTTATTTTTAGATATTTTTATTGCTTCTCATCATTATTATCACCATAAAATGAGAAATTTCAAGCCCAAAACAAACCTTAATAAGGTATAAAATATAGTTATTAGGCCAATATTTCTATACTAAAAATGTTTATTTTATTGCTCTGGTGTAATATTTTCATCTTAGTCTGTGTTTCCATTAGCAATAAGCAAGAAATTATTATTATATTTATTATAAATATCAATGTAATTACTATGTCTTACTAAATGAGTTAATGAACTAAAATAAATAAATTTTTCTCTTTTGCTGTTGCTCAGTAAATTAGAATTTAATATTAGAATATCTCATTGAATTTTGAGGTCTTGAAACTGACATTATCATACCTTTTATTTATATATATATATATATTATAAGTGACTAAAGTCCACATAACATGAATCTGTAACATGATGCACTTTAATATACAGAAAAGCAACAGTTTTACTGTTTCTCCAAGTTATCTTTAGTATTTATTTATTTTGTAGAGGTGCATCAATTGCAGATTTTTGACTGATGACCATTTTTTGTTTGTTCTTTTTTTTTTTGAAGCCTGACATACCGATTCCAATTTTGGCCAGTGCAGATTTACCTTTTTTCACTTTCTTGTCGGAAAACCTCGCTAAGTTGGTAGTAGCAGGGTGACTATAGTTAACCAAACACATGCAGACCTGTCAGTCAGTCCTCTCTCTCTGTCAGGGAACCTGACTGATTCTCAGATCAGATCCTGGATAAGATCAGTTTGTCATGAGAGGATCGACCTCTGGAGACCGCTGGTCTCCCAAAACGACAGAAATGAAGGTGAATTTGTCAGAGCACCCGAGTTATTTTGATGAACAAATGTGCTACTTGTAGTTTGCCCACTCTGGTTTCAAAACATCACTACTGTATTAAGAGCAGTGGTGACGCTTCTGAAACTTCCACATATAAGTAGATGTACTTATTTGTGCCATAAGTATTTCTCTGGATATTCCTAGGCTCTCTTTAAAAGGAACAGAAACCAAAGAAATGAAAATGCTTTCTGATTTTGAAACCAATATGATGCAACAAAGAAAACATTTAGCGATTGGGATGCTGCATGTCTGTCCAGTTGTCCTTCTGTACCACGTCTTTCATACCCGGTTCCTCTTTGTGTCCTCCTGCTCGTCTCCAGTGGTCCATTACTGTGTTTCACTTCTCCTCAGGTGGTTGACCATGCCTTCTCTGAGGTACCAAGCAGGGGACAAGGTAATGGGCCGCTGGCCCGGCAGCAGCCTGTACTACGAGGTCAAAGTGCTGGGCTACGATGCTAAGAGCCGCCTCTACACAGTCATCTACAAGGACGGCACAGAGCTGGAGCTCAAGGAGCAGGACATCATGGTACTGCCACTGCACTGACTCATCTCCGTGATGCCTGGGGATCCAAGTTTTTCACTACTGATACAATATCTGAGGTTTATCATCAGCTGATCCAGGAAAACACTGCAGAATTGATTTAGTTTAAACACACATAAAAGTAGTAAATTACAGATTTATTTGATAACTGCGCAGCACACTTTTATACACCAACAGCTTCACTGGTTTGGTCAAACATGTAAAAACAACTTTAATTTGTTCAGTCGGTGCAAGAAGGAGAATAACAGCCAATGGAAAGTAAATAATAAAGAAACTGAAACTAAAACATGTTGACTAGATGTTGGTCAAACATCTATGAATAAATTGCAACAAACTTTTCAAATGGTTCTGTAAGTGCAATTAGGAATTCTAAATAGAATGTAAAATAATAAAGCATGATGTCACTCATAGGACAATGTATAGAATTGGACTCAATAGATCTATTATTCTAGATATATTGCATATACCCAATCTGGAACTTTTTTCAATATCTATCGGATCAGTGCATCTGAGGTTTTAACAAATTTCCTCCTTCACACCGCCTCCTGATTTTGATATGACAGTTTTCTATGTATCATGTAATTAATCTTTTTTTTGTTGTTGTTGTTTTTTTTTCAACAGAGTGTCACCAGCTTCCAGCAGCGCACTCGCTCGCGTTCCCGCTCCAACTCCCGTTCTCCCGGGCGCCGCCGCAGCCGCTCACGCTCCCCCGCTAGGTCCACACGCCGCTCATCATCACGTACCGTCGCAGCTGCTGCTGCAGCCGCCGCAGAAAGCACACCGTCTTCACGCGGAGATAAAAAGCTCAAGCAAGCAACTGAAATCAAGATCATCCCCATAGTAAGGCTTTTCAGAAAGACTTGCTGTCAAAAGTCACTAAGACCTTTTCTTCATCTCTAGAAATATCCATGTGTCTCTTTTGGATTTTGACCAAAGTTCCCTTCGTCTGTTCCTCACCTTATTTTTTTCCTCCCGTTTTCTTTTGTTCCTCTCATCTCCATCGATGTCCCTCTGTTTCTGACGGGCAGCAGCAGGAGAAAAAGCCAGCCGAGAACAATAGCAACAATAAACATGACAAGAAAGAGGAGAATAACACAGCTAGCAAAGTTGATGAGGTGAGTTCTGAATTATTACGTAGCAAAACACCTGGAACATCCATCCATCCATTACCCAACACACTTATCCATAGTGGGGTCACAAAGGCTGCTGGTCTGTATCTCCAGTGGTCAATGGACAAACTGGAACTTTTCCTTTTCCTTAGTTTTCATCAAACCAAGTTCTATCAACATACTGACAGCTGAGTTGCCAGAGCATGTCTAAACTGCCACATAAAAACAAAGAGATCAAGCTATGTAAGACAGGGTCGTAAAACAGCTGATCAATTGATTAATCGTGTGTATTAATCACAGTTAATCAATTATTAAATCATTACAAAAATGAACCGAGTTAATACGAGTTCTAAATAGTAGAACAGTCAATTGTTATCAGTTATTTTGGCTGTTAGTTGATTGAAACGGGATGTAGCAGGAAAAACATGGGCTCATTTCTCATGTTTTTGATGCTTTTGTATTTAGCATCCTTCTTTTCTATTTGTTCATAGCAGTTTAGTGTCACTTCAGTCGTGAATGTCTGCATATTCACGACTAAATATGCAGGACAAAACCTGCTTTGCCACTTTGGGACTCTTCCCGTGCTCTGAGAGCCTTAATGCTGCAGCGCCGAGCAGGAGAACAGAGTGGAGCTGTTTTCTAAAATTACGTCAATAAGAAACAGGAGATTAGCTCCATACAGAACAGGGTTTCCCCCAGAAAGTTTGCTCAGCCCAGTGGTCGGTGCGCCAAGCCAGTTCACCGTGTTTTTGTATTAAAAGATGTTAAGTAGACAGGAAAAGTAAAAATATTACTGGGTAATTATATGTTACGGGAAAATATCACCTGTGAAACGCTATTTTAACCCACAACTATACAATCTTAAAAACAACAACAAAATTAAAAATACAGCTACAATGAATGTCAGTTATTTGCACTTCTGTTTAATTTGAATGAAGTCAGCAGCTTCATGAGGTCCCCCAGGACTTCAGGGCCCCATAAATGCTAATATTTTAACACAGACCGCAGATATTGAAAAGTAATATTTGTTTATTGAGATTATCAATGGTGCTACATTTGACTTAATGGTTTCAGCAAAGAATAAAAATTTTCTAGTCAAGCATGGTGGGCCACCAGGCTTATAATATTCTGGGGGAAACCCTGGAGAAACAGCTGAAAAGGAGGAAGAAAGTACATCCAAAAAAAATACAGAAACCTGTGGAAGTAATTGTTTCAAACACTTTCTCCACTGTGAATTAACATGTTAATTTTTGACGGCTCTAGTGAAAAGTCATCTAGCTCGTGTTAATGCTGGCTATGGTTTGAGATGAGTGTGAGCTGCTGGAATGTCATGATGTGTGCAGGTTGATGGGGCCTTATGAAGGCTTCGGTTGCTCCATCACATGGTGGAGCAGCACGCGCCTTTCATTTCTCTGCTTTGAAAAAAAAAAAACGATCCAGTCGCAGGGCACAAGTTCAGTTACTCTGTTACTGTAACAGCAGCAGGACGCCCTTCCCAAAGGCCTTTTTTTACCCCATACAGTCATTAAAGAACCCATCTGTATGAAGTTATGTATACATTTATAGCATTATAACCTGTCTGGGGAATCTTACTGAGCAGAAATGTGACTTCTGTTCAGTTTCTATCACTCAAATTTTATTTGTATAGGAGATTTCAGCAGCAAGGCATTTCAAAGTGCTTTACATTACAACAAAAACACAAAGTCTTGCAACATAGAAGCAACAATCAAAACGTTACATTAAGTCGAGTGCCATCATGAAATTTATAATTGGTTACGTTTCAAATACAACTCTAAACAGGTGGGTTTTTAGTCGAGATTTAAAGGAAGTCAGTGTTTCAGCTGTTTTACAGTTTTGGTTCTGGTTCTGGGGATGCAGAGCAGAACCAGAGGGGTCTGAAAGGTTGATACAACAACCTTCAACAATATCAACAATACAATATTAACTTCAACTTTCTTGAGGTTAGGAGTAGGCCTCTCACACTAACAAATTTTGCTGGATGATAAATTGTCCCAGAAGTTAACACAATAACCAATAATATTTTTGTTTTGAGACCATTTTCAAGTAATAATGCCAGAACACATTCTTACAGATCAATAAACTTTAAATTCTGATGAACATTTAACACCTGGAAGACATTTTAAATATCCAAAATTAATAAACAAAACAAAAAGAACAAATAAAATAAATCATAAAGTCTCTGTAAACAAAACTGTCCTTCAAAATAAGGGCTAGTTGAGACAGAATCACCAGACTGACTTTTATCATCCAGATTTTAGTAGAAAGAGAAAAACAATAAATTATGCTAGAGAAAGTTATGAGTTTCTTTTAATTTATTGTGCGATTAATTGATTTATTGATTATTGTGACGTTCCTCGTTAGGAGTTGTCTTAGCATGCAAAGCTCACAGTGATCCTTTCTGGTTTCCCTCAGCCTGATGCCAAGGTAGACGTGGATTCTGAGAAGAACCAGGGCCGCTACAACCTGCGCCGCAGGAAGGAAGATGGAGACTCCAAAGCAGCTGAAGCCAAGCCAGAGGACAGGGAGGAGAGAGCATTTGCTGCTTCTCCTGCTGCTGCTGCTACCGCCGCCACCTCCATCTCATTGGACTTTGGAGGGAACATAGGTGAGTCACGGGAGAAGCAGAAAATAAGTGCATGTCTCCAAGCAGAGGGAACCTCACTCATACTGTGTGTCTGTCCCCAGGAGCCCTCTTCCTGATGCTCTTCCTGCCTGCCTGCGTTCTGTTTCTGGTCCTCCAGGTGAACCAGAAGGATCCCAGTCTGACAAACCTCCCCGCTCTGCCTCCACTCGAAACTTTCTGGGATCCTCAAGCTCTTGGCTTTGTCATCATCTGGATTTTCTTCCAGGCTCTGCTCTACACTTTGCCTGTTGGGAAGGTGAGTGAGGATCAGGGGGTTTAATGAAGTGAGAACACCGCTGCTGGATGTAGTCCAGCGTCCACGTGAACCGGCACATTACTTGGAGGAAGGCAGATATTGGATTAGTGGTCAGGAGGAAGGTTTGATGAGAGGCTCCACTGGAGGAATGGAAGCTCTCATGCTGACATGTTAGGAGCTCAGAAGGTTCTGTCCTGCTCCCATCCTGTAAACATAATCTTGCTAAATCAGATTTTAGATGATAATCCACTACTGATCATGTCACATTTAAAGGGGCTGTGTTTTGTAAAATCCCCCCCTTGTTTTTTTCTTCATAATTTGTCATGTTATCATGCTATTTCCTCATCAAAAACATACCTGGAATGTTGCTTTGATTATTTAATTCATGTTTGAGAAATTCTGTAAAATCCATGGCAACCATTCAGCTCTACAAAAGACCTGGTTGGCTCTACACCTGCCTTTGAGGATATGCGTCTCTTCAGAGAGACTTCTCAGCTCCTTCAGACTAGCAGCAGCAATTAGCAAATGGAATGATGGAAATGCTGAGCTCATTATGGGAGCTAATTCTCATTGCAACACTGATTAAAAACGCTAACAGGTTAATAGAGTTGTGATGACATCCTGAAGGCAGAGTTTCAGAAAGAGCAGGAGTTTTTTAAAGAGACAGAGGCCCAATTTCAATGCGTTGCATTACAAAATCAAATTTTTCTTTTGTTATATTTGATATATATATATATGTGGCATTTTTATAACTAAAGTTGACATGGTTACTTTATAAAATGACAAGCTAATCCTGTAAACTACATAAATACTACCCGTTTATTATTGATGCCCAGTTTCTGTTTTTACGGTCTAATGATTCTTCTCTCTGTTGTCTTATTTCAAATTGTTTCCTTTTCCTCTGTGTTTCTCTAGCTGAGTGAAGGAGTTCTGCTGAGGTCTGGCAGAAGGCTCACATACAGAACCAATGGTAAGACTTGACTGATCACACTGTCACTGAGCCTGTTCTGTTCTCACCTTCCCTGGATTTCGTGTTTTTAGTTTGACCTCTGACTGAACTGTGACACACTGAAGCAACTTTGTCCCCAGATGTTCATCATCATCATAGGTTTTAATAACGGTCACCTTTTGTTCCAGATTAACCTGTTGTGTATCTGATTGCCGTAATCAAAGGACTGTTTACATTTCAGTAATTGTTGGCCAATGTATTCTAGGTGTTATGAATTTGCATTTGTGATGCTAATGTAATGTTTAGCCAGTCAGTCTCACAGCAGCAGATGTTTCCACCGGACACAAAAGTCACAGAGTGATGGAAGCTCCTAGCCCGTTTTCTGTGAAGGCGTCTCTCAATAAATAAATCAATAAATCACATCATACATTAAGACGAGCTCAGTAATATCCATTTGCACAATAAATAATGTCTCTGTTTTCTCTCTGTCTACCAAAAACTGGATGATAAAAGTTTCCAGTCTGGTGCTTTGGTCTCAGTCAACCCTTTTTTGCAGGATAATTTTGATGACAGAAACTTCATAATTAATATTATCTGTTATTCTTGTTGTTCTGTTTATTTAGTTTAAATGTTCCAGTGTTAAATGTTCACTAGAATCAAAAGTTTATAGATCTGTGAGAGTATTTTCTTGTATTATTATGTCATCAGCATTGTGTTACTTGAAAATGGTCTCAAAACAACAATGTTATCATTTATTGCAATAACTTCTGGGACAATTTATTGTTGTGTGCAGGTTTCTTTGCCTTTGTGGTCAGTGCTGCAGTGGTGGCAGCAGCAGTGTACCAGGGAGCTGACCTCACCTACATCCACAGCAACTTCCTGCAGCTGACCTCCGCCACCTTCCTGGTATCCATGCTGCTCAGCGTCTACTTGTATGTCCGCTCCCGCTCCACTGGCCCTGATGAGCGGGCTCTGGGAGGAAACTCGGGTGAGACCCATCACAAATCAGCCATGCTCCGCCTCAGTGCGCTGTGCTGTCTCCTTGTTTTAACAGCGCCTGCTGCTATCTGCTTTGACTCTCCAGGAAAGGTGATCTATGACTTCTTTAAAGGCCGTGAGCTGAATCCTCGCATCAAGGAGTTTGACCTGAAGTTCTTCTGTGAGATGCGTCCTGGACTCATTGGCTGGGTGAGTTCTAATGGCATATCTGGGCATCATCATGCAAAGTGGGCAAGTAAGGCCAAACATTGCCACCAGGGGGCGCCACATGGCTCAGTGGCAGAGCAGGTTCACCATTTGCAGAGGCTGCATGTCTTCCTCTCTCTGCCTTTCTGTTGAATCATCAGCTTAGTACTGTTAGAAAACAGCACCCCCTGCTGGGTTTTGAGATCTATTATTTTTTATACGGTTTATTTTACACTTCATAACAATCTATGGCTGTGAGGTGATTACAGCAAATCTAGTGAGGTGACTGTTTCATGGAAAGACTCAGTGATATTAACTAAACTGTGTTAACACTAACATTGAACAAATCATCACTTCCATTTAAAACCATGATTTGTTTGTTGTCCTTCTCCTTGTAAGATATTGTATTGTAGTGATTATTAGATTTAACACCATATTTATGAAGCAGTTGGTAACACGGTTGCCTAGAAACAAAAAGGTCCTGCATCCTTTCTTGTTCCACTTTTGAAGGCTTCACTTGGACACTCAGGCAACAACAAAACATGACTGAGTTAATTGGTCTCTCTAAATTTTCATTGGCCATAAGAGTATGTGTGTATGCATGGTTGTTTGTCCTGTGAGTTTTAAACAGTATTAGCTGATGCTACTTTAGCGTCTGCACTGTGACTGTTTTCACAACTTGTATCTCTAGACATACAAGAGATATGTCTAGATAGAATTTGAATGTAATCAAATCAGGAGGAAATTGGTCAGTTTGTCTCTTTCTGTGACTTTCACATTAAAGATCTTGAAATGAAGAACAGTTAAAAACAACAGGGCTTGTATTCTTATATATTCACAGAGAACCTTAAGACTAAAAGCAACTGGTGGTGACATCATGTTAATAACAGTCATGGTGTCTCTAGATGTTTGTTCCATTGACTTATGTGACTTTTCCTGCTTAGTGTCTGATCAACTTTGCCATGGCGCTGGCTGAGATGAAACAGCAGAAACTGGACGCTCCGTCATCCTCCATGATCCTGGTCAACATCTTCCAGCTCATCTACGTGGTGGACGGCTTGTGGAACGAGGTTCGCTCAGCTCACTACCCACGTTCCCAGAAATGTCCCCTCTGTCAGCTGAAACGTGACTGAGCCAGTGTTTCTCCTCCAGGAGGCCATCTTGACCACCATGGACCTGATGCATGACGGCTTCGGCTACATGCTGGCCTTTGGGGATCTGGTGTGGGTTCCCTTCACTTACACCCTGCAGGCTAACTACCTGGTTAGCCACCCCAACCCCCTCAGCCTCCCAGTGCTAACTGCCATCATTGTACTCAAACGTGAGTAGTATCATAGCAACCAGCTATTTGTTATTATCACCACAATACCACAAAATATTGTAATAAAACTATATAGCCCACATCTGTTAACTTCATCTTATAGTTTTAGATATGTCCTGAACTATATCTGTTTTAGATCATATATAATTTTGTAAACATTTTATGTCACCAGTTCTTTGATACAGACCTCTTAAAATAGTTTTTTCTGACCACATATAGTTTTTATTTATTTACTTTTATTTATGAAATTGTAATGTTTTTTTACCTTCCATGGATGGAAATTAACATTTTGCTGAATTCAGTATATTGACAAGAGTATTATACATTCATTCATACGCACTGTCCCATTTAAAGAAAATCAACCCGATGATGCAGTCATCAATATATTACGTAAAAATGATCTCCAAGCAGAAACATTCTCATTTATCGCAATAACTACTGTTAGGATTCATCGTCCAGCAGAATCAGCGGCCATGACTGTCTGTCTCTGTGTTTCAGTTGTTGGCTTCTACATATTCAGGAAATCAAACTCTGAGAAAAACGCCTTCAGGAGGAACCCGGCAGACCCCAGACTGACCCGTAAGTTCAGGCCAGGGTTTGGGACGTACTTTGGACGCCGTCTTCCTCGGGCTGTCACAGGAAAACTTCAGTGTCCTCTCTCCTGATGTGTCCAGATCTGAAAACCATCCCCACAGCTACAGGGAAGAGCCTGCTGGTGTCCGGCTGGTGGGGGGTGGTCCGCCATCCCAACTACCTGGGAGACCTCATCATGGCTCTGGCCTGGTCCCTACCATGTGGTGAGTGGACCTCACCTCTTTTAGCACAAACATTCAGGCTCCAAAGGCCCAAAATGACACGGCTAACCCTGGAATGTTTACCCTAAAGAATGCTGAAGGGTGTGTGTGAGTGAGTTGGTCACATTCAAAAGGTGACAAACTAGCTCGGTACGGACAAATGAGAGCCCACTCCAGGTGATGCATCATGTTTTTCCCTTTTCCCTTCCCTCATGTCTGCAGGCTTCAGCCACCTGCTGCCCTGGTTCTACATCATCTACTTCTTCATCCTCCTGGTGCACAGAGCCTCCCGCGACATGAACTCGTGCCGACGGAAGTACGGCTCGGCGTGGGACGAGTACTGCCGAACAGTGCGCTACCGGATCATTCCCGGCGTTTACTGAGGATCTGATCTGAGGTCTTCCCCTCCAGCATCATGACCACCAGGACGCCCTCTGAGCGTCCCGGACCGACCGACCCACTGACTTTAGAACATTTTTAAATCTGAATTGAAGAAGCTTTGATTTTTATATATACATATACATACATAATGAATAGGAGAAAAAAAAAGGACAATTATATTTTGGACTTTTTGAAGTACTGCCTTTTTAATAGAAAATAATTATGAAACATGAAAACTTTAAAAAGTTTACGAAAGAGGAGAAAATGAAAAGAAAAAGTAAGCGCCTCTTGTTGGAATATCTCGTTAGGACGTACTGTATATTTTTGTATATACACATTTGTTTTTATACTTCAGAGTAACATACCACCTGCAGAACCTTCAGTTCTTTTTTTTTTTTTTTTTTTTTTTTTTCTTTCTTTTTTTTGAAAGAATTTCCCCATTTTCACACTGCTCCATTTCCAGCGTGGCTTTTCTGAATACGTCTAAGTAGACATTCCTGTCATCAGCCTGTGTATATTGTGAAGGAAAGGACTGACTGCATCCCTCAGTGATGATCTGCACAGTGGAACTGTGACTCATGTTAATACTCAGGACTCCAACGTAAATTAGGACATTTTTTTAGCTTCGTTTTGTTTTTAATCTATAGAAACCTAGTTTTAACTCGAGCGCGTCAGATGATTTTAGAGGTTTTATTTAAAAATGCACTAATGGATTTTGTCTCGGTTCCAAAGTGTATTTGATCGGCTTCGCTACCTCAGGTTCACTGACTGTTCTCCCCTCTCTGGGCCCTCCAGGTGGCGCTGTGTTGCGAGTGCGACACAAGTCGAACGCATCAGTTTTTAACAGTGTCATGTGTCCTCGTGGAGTCTGGATGGTGCTATTTATTATGAACTGAATTGGTTAAATATTCCCCTATAATGCTACTTACTCTCATTGATTGTACTTATTTTAAGCTTTAATTTTCACACGAGGCCAGTGACTTACTGTGACGACCTGTACAGCCCGGTAGCATTGAAGCCTGTCCATCTCCAAACCTCAAAGTGTTTTTATGCATGTCCAGCTGTAGTTCATCATACAAGTAGCAGTACATCAGCTAAACAAGTAGTTGGCCTTTTTTGTTGTTTTTTTTTTTAAATGCTGTGCTGACTGAATATCTTGTAAATAATTTTTAATCATGTGATTTATTTTTTAAGAATAGAAGTGATAATAGTATAATTGCAATGTTTCCAAGTAGCTATTTAATGTTGCTTTATTTTTTTGCGATTTGTTTTTTAATTTAATTTTGACCACTGTATTTATGTTTACACCCAGGCCTGCCAGGGTTCTGGATTCCATTCAGTTTGGAATTGGCTGGACCCTGTTTTGCTCCAAGATTAAGTTGTGGTGAATCATGTTATAGTGGGAAGCAGTACAGCTGAACATCAACAGATCCAGTGGGGCTTAGTGTGAGGAGGAATCCAGAATAGCAGCTAGATGAAGCTTATCTGTGTAAATGTTGCAGCATCAAATAAAGATTTTCAGTATTTTCTTGTCCCACTTTGTGTGACTGTGTTTATTTACTTGCAGTTATGAAGAACAAAGCCTTTCTGATTGGGTCGATTGAAAGTTGAGATATTTGAGTGATTCAATTCAAAGCAACTAAACTCGTACGTTACTCTGCTTTAGGTGTTTTGATAATTGTGCTTTAAAGCTTCACAGTTTGTTTTGCAAAATAACATAAGACCAATAACATTTTCATTTTTTTTGTTAATATAAAGCTATGTTGTGGGTGTGACTGATATAATTATGGGAAAAACACTCCAAGTCACAATGATTTTCACAGAAGGTGGCTGTTCAGAGTGCTACATCCAAACAGAATGGAAAGGTTAGTGGAAGAAAGAACTATCCAAGGTGGGGAGGTGCAGACTGCAGTTTTGAGAACATATAGTTAAACCCTTTTAAGATTTAGGGTTATTACAATAACAAATTTTCCCAGAAATTCTTGCGATAAAAGATCATGTTTGAGACAAGTTTCAAGTAATATAATGGTAAAGACACAATGATCAAAGATCAATAAACTTAATTCTGCTGAACATTAAACATTGGAATTGAAAGATTTTTTATTGAACAAAAAAGGGCAGGTTAAAGCCAAAGCACCAAACTGGAGACTTTTGTCATTCAGTTTTTTGAATAGAGAAAAGAAAAAAATGATAAATCAGACAAATGGAAATTGAGCTGGCTTTAATTTATCATCTGGTTGATTTATTGTGACAGGCCTAGTTTATGGTAATCTTTTATTTTCTCCAACAGATGTTCTTGACAGTAATATGAATGTTCTGGAGTGGGTTTCAGTTCCAGCTTAAAAATGAAGGAGAGAGATAAAGATTAGGGTGATGGCAAGGAGGTTAATATGTTCATGCTGTTAAAATATGAATGAAATGTAAGCAAATTATTATTTTTTTTCAAACTGACATTAATGATTGACAGAAAATACATTCATGACTTGCACATACACTTCTCAAATTATTTAAATTCTAGATTTTTTACATGTGTCGAAATTTTGGTGGAATCTACTTTTGTCTTTCTATATTTGCCCTTTTAAGTCGTGGTTGCTTTGATGATTCCTTTATCTTCAACCATGTAACTGTAATTGGATATCTGTCTGCCACAGAACAGGACACTCGAAATAAATTCATACAAGCTCCTCTAAAATCGCCATTGCTAACTGTGTAAAGTTTGCCCTACAAGTTGGCGTTTGCGCAAAGGAATCCTATCTTTTATTTTGAAAGTCAAGAACGGAAGTCCAAACTTCGGCTGAGTTTGAACGCAGAGGAACGTGCGATGTGACTGACTTCCGTGACGAAGTGAGCTGTAAACGTCTCGAGCTCTTTAGCCGCTCCAGGGAAGTTCTTCCAACCTCCGGAACGGAGAGGCTGCGCGTCCATGAGGAAAGTGAAGTGGACTGTTCTCTCGCAGCAGGTTTGTGGTCTCTTTATGGTTGTCTGGGTCGGTACTCAGTGGGTTTTGTAAAGTAGTTTAGTTTGTAGTACAGGAGAAGGAGGGTTAGGTTGTTTTTGAAGTGAGCTGCAGTTTGGTTGTGATTAACATCAAGACTTGACTCATAGCTTTGCTAGTGTTTCCTCCAGCAGGCTGACTGTTCTTCGTGGAGACTTCCCAGCCTGTCTCTGTTGGCTCTGCTCGTATTTAGCCACAAACACTCCTGTGCTGGGCGAGTCTGGCCTGAGGACACAACTAACCTTGTCCACTTGTCTCTTAGTGGAAGAACAGCAGGAACGGAGGGAAGACTCGGGAATATTGGAGCCTTGTTTGTAACTGAAGGATAAAAATTGAATATACCAATACATTTATGAATTCTTTGAGGCGTCTACTCACTTTGTATACAAATAAATAAATTATGTTTATGGCCACCAATTTCCTACCCATCACAAAACCAATTGAAGTTGATGTTTTGGGGCATTTGTTGGTGTGGCCTGGGCCTTCCAGCTGCAGCTGATTCTTCTCCAGCCCTGAATAAAACCTTGGAAGGGAGGTTTGGTAGCATCCAGTCCCCAACCTGAGGTCTGATACAGGTTTTGTGATTAATGTAAATAATTGGGGCCAGCCCATAGCAACGCATAAGGAGAGCAGTGCACTGCTTCCATGCATTGCATGGCAGGCACCTATTGTTCTTCACCCAATAGAATGTCTCTTTATTTCTTTCTTTATGTACTTTTCTTCCATTACCGTTAATGCCCCTCCCCCCCACAAAAGTGGTATTAAAACGTGCGGCTGGGCGCCGGCATTGGAGCTATTACTTTAGTGGGATTCGGAGTTACCATGGCGACGTAAAAAGCGAAAAACGAGCAAAAATTTTCGGCAGTTACAAACTGCCGAAACTAGAGTGTAACTGACGTTTCTTTAGAGTGCGAAGCAGAGCGATTTTGACCCCAAATAAATTTTGAAATCGCCGTCACGCCCACAAATATCGCCCTATCGGTATCAAACTCGGTCATGACATCGATATGAGTGTCTGCTCCGGTAAAATGTTTTAGAAATTTTGCTAGGGCTTACGGTTTTCTGTCAAGGTGCTTCAGAGTGACATGATGCCACCGGATTTGCACACAAACTCCCAGGTTGACTTCCAACTATTTCTGAAAAATGTCAAACCTCAGCGCTCTATCTTTATCTTTACCTTTATCTCATCATTGTTATTACTGTGAGTGATGTACAGATATGAATCGGGGTACTATCGGAGACGACAAAAAGCCCTCTCAGACGCTTCGAACGGTTTTCCGATATGTATCACGGTTCCGGGAAGGATTGTTCGGACTGCTATTTTTAGTTTAACTGGCTGGGTGTCTCACAAAGATGGAATTCTTTTTCCACTTCTCTGTCTCACACACACACGGCAGTTGGCAGAGGATTAATTACCATAGCAAGGGAAGACAGGAGGGGGTGGCTGTAGATTTGGACTACAAATACTCCATATTTGTAGTTCTAAATAAAAATCAGTTAAAACAGAGGGCTGAACTGACATGTAGAATTACTTGCCGTTTTGGCCAATATATAACTGATTTATCCCAAACACTGTTACTCATAGGATTAGTGTAGCCCTTTAAAATAAAGCTTACTGAAAGTTTCAAAATAAAAGCCTGACTATTCCTCTCAGGCCTTTCACAAAAACTAACTTCTTCAAACAGTTAGAATTATGTCTCTCCTTGTGTGTCTCACTCACATGAATGTTGAGCTACTCTTTAGAACTACGATGACTGAATTTAAGAACTACAACATGGCGGAACTGTCACTTTCTACTGAGGAGGACTAAGCTGTCCTATAGAACTACTTGTGTTTTGGGAGTTTTATAACTGATTTTAACCAACCATTGTTACACATGGGATTACCCAGGCAATTTAAAATTACGTTTAATGAAAATTTCAAAATAAAAGCCCTGACAATTTTTACTTCAGATAATTGCTCTTTGGAGCAAAATATAACTGATTCATCCCAATCATTGTTACACATGGGACTAGTTTGGCCCTTTGAAATGAATCTCACTGAAATTTTCAAAAATAAAAGCTTTGACATTTTTACATATGGTGATTGCTGCTTTGGCCTTTGTGTGAATGGTTTTATGAAACCAGTGTTCCACATTGGATATGTGTGGCCATTTAAAATGAAGCTTACTGAACATTAAAAATAAAAGCCTCCAAATCGCCCTGAGGTTAGTGCACCGCCATAGGCGGTGCAATAAGATTATCCTGCATTTTCTTTGTCTCAGGTCAGGGCTCTGCCTTGCACAGCAAGACAGAGCATTAGCGTTAGCATTTTACCTTAAATAAGGTATTACCAATTTCTCATACTTATGAGCCACGTTTAGCATACTGGATGGAGTAAGTCAATTACAGACAACATGCTAATGATGCCCCACATGCTACTGACCTTATTCAAGCTAACATTAGCATTTTGGCTAATTTTAGCTCATACACTCATTTTAACATACTGAATGGTGCAAGTCCATGTTAGTAAACATTCTTGTGATTCTCCACATGCTACATTGTAATGTTTTAGCATTGATCCTAATTTTTAGCATCAGAACGCTGGGTCCGACGGGCACACTTTGGCAGGCCCTGGTTAAATTTCTTCAGGAATTTTCTTGTGTTTAGGGTTGTAATCCTCTCAAAGCTGGGTTGTTTCTGTTTCTTATCACACATTTTCCTTCCATTTGATTTTTCATTAATATGCTTCACTACAGCGTTCTGTGAGCAATTGTATCCCAGCTTTCGGAGGATTTCCGCTGTCTTCCCTATTATTGTGTAGATAAAATAATAAATCTATATAATGAGTTTTACTCCAAATATAAAAACAAAAAAGCATTTCAGTGATGCTCTATCATACAGAGAGACACACCTGCACATTGACCACTGATTAAGTAGGTGAAAGCGAGAGCCTGACTCAGCTGAATGATTAACAGTTAAGTCTAAGTGATAAACTGGTAAAAACAACTTGGGAAAATAACTTGAGTCACTCTGAGGACATCTGCATTGACAAGTTCAATGCTTTTCTTTACAATCCTTCTCCAGCTGGAGAGGATTGCTCAGAGGAAAGTCTTTCCTCTGAGGACTTGAGCATCGATGGTTATGATATCATCGATGCATATCTTTTCAGGCCTTCTCAGCCTGAAAAGCAAACTTCTTCAGCCGGAGAAAAAGGTGAGTTTTCAGGCCCTTGTGCTTTGATAAAGCAGGAATTAAAAGAGACGTCTATAGAAGCACGGTCTTCATTTTGGTGTGACGTTTCTTACAGCAGATCGTATATTGAGATAGCAATAGCAAAAGTTTCAAAAGAATTTGAAACTTTTGCTTTTGAGGAGGAGACTATTTCCTTTTGCCCTGAGAAGCAGGGAGCTGAGTGTAAAAACTCAACTTCTGCTTCTTCAGAAAGAGCATTAGAAGAAAGGACTATCCAAGGGAAGGATTCTTCTAATGTTGTCAGAGGACAAACTCGCCTGGCTCGGAACATTTTGAAGCATGGGAAGATTTCACCAACAGCTCACGCAGATAGTAAACGTGGTCAAAAGAAGAAAGTTACGTTCAGAGATGCTGATGAAAAGTCTTGACGGTTATCTTGACTGAAGGATTTTACGTCTGCCTGATTTTTAGAATGCTCAAAGATCTTCCAGATGAAAACCAGGGTGTTTAAATTCTTCTCCCATGATGGAAATTCCACAATCCACCAAATCATTCATAAATTAGTTAAATTGATTTGCTATGACAGCAGACAGATGTCTTGGGTTTGAATCCTGGCCTCGGTTCTTTATGCACGGGGTTTACATGTTCTCCATGAACATGAGTGGGTTCTCTCCGGGTGCTCCGGCTTCCTCCCACAGAACAAAAAGATTTTGCGCACATTAGATAAAAAGTGCGTACGTTGGGTTGTGCCTTTGTGATTTCTGGGCTGTTCCCATTCTGTCTAGTTTCTATCTGAAGTGTCACTTTGTGTCTGATGAGGAAAAACTTCAATCCAGCTGAGTGTCCCAGCTAGTAAGTGATCAGAAACACACATCAAATTTGACATTTCCTGAAAGAAGAATGTCTCAAATTGTTTAATTCCCCAAAATTCACATTACTTTGAGTTTGGTGATGAGGGGATGCAAACGGGATGAAATCCCAATCATAAATTCATTTTTAAAAAGCAAACCTTTGATCTTCCTTGAGCATTAATGCATTAATTCTTATTCACTAAGAATTAATTAATTCTTAAATTAAAAATTATTATTCTTAATTTAATAAGAATAATCATTCTTAATTTATTAAGAATAATAATTCATTAAGAATAATAATTCCTTAAGAATAGAAATAATTTATTATTAAGAATAATAATTTATTAAGAATAATAAAGTAGTTTATTATTATTAAGAATAATAAATTAATGTATTATTTGATAATAAAGAATCAAAGAATAATAAATTAATTTATTATTCTTAATAAATTAAGAATGCACTAACGTGACCGTTAATTTTTGTCGGTTACAAAAATTAACGGAAAGCAGTTGCTATGACAACAATAAACAAGCCACGACCATAGAACCAGCTCTCCCATCCTCCTAATGTATAAACAATATAAATCTATAAACTTAGTTAAATTGATTTGCTATGACAGAAGACAAGACGTGTCAAAGTTATTTTTCACACTCACTGATCTTTATCCAAAACGTCCAGAAATGGGAAATTAGCTGAAATACTCTCAAAGTCTTGTGATATATAGCCATCATGGTCATGGTCATAATTCCTGAAAAGTCTGTTAGAAGGAAAACAAGTAATTATTATCACATGACATTATGTAGCATCATGCAATGTCAATTATCTTTGTTTTTGCTTGAAGGCATTATTAAAAATTGGAAGGTTTACTCACTTCTACTAGTTTGCAAATGTGATTACTGACCACAGAAGGATCTGGTTTGGTGGTAACCCCAGAGGCCCAGTCCAGTAGGGCCAAAGGTTTGTTGGGAGTAGTTGGAGATGTAGGAGTCAGTATAATTTCATTCAACTTATTTATTGGGGCCTGCCATAGAAATGTATGTCAGGCACATATTGTTCTTCACCTCAAAATAACTGCCGCTTCCTACTACCGTTAATGCGGCCCGTACCGCTGCGTGCCCCCTCACAATATATATATATCAAGACATGTGGCTCAGTTCCGGCATTGGCGCTGTTACTTTTGTTGGCATTTCGAGTAACTGTAGCGACATAATTAACAAAAAATGAGCCAAATTCAAGTCAAAACAAAAGACTGACACAAAACAGTGTCAGTTCGACTCACAATAGACAGAATTTTGTCTCCCTCTGAGCTGCTCTTTAGAACTATAGTGATGGCAGAATGACAGAATTACAAACATGGTGGAATAACTGCTATAAACTCATTGCATCTCTGAATAGTGCTGTTTGTTATATCTTACATGCATTTCATCTATGGTGGCAAAAGCAAAAAAAAATCTAGAATGCTCTGGACTTAAGATGGAGTACATGCACACATATTCATGATTACTTTGATTAAATTAATAAATGTAATTCCAGTACTGAAAAATTAACTTTTACTAACATACCAGTGAGTCTCTCTAACCTGAGAATGTGACCTGTGCTGGGCTGATTCTGTGCCTTCAAATCATTTTAACAAAGCTCCTGTAGAAGATTCATAACTTATAAGTATGAAACAGGAAGAGGTTTAAAAAAACAGTCTGTGTGCTCCACTCAAAAGAGAGATTGATGCGTGAAAGAGTGATGTCATCACTGCTGATGTCATTGTTACTAATGGTGCATTCACATCAAACACGTTTTGAGCGTCAGGCGAGTCTGGTTTATGTGGAGTGTTGGATGCGTTAGATTTGTCAAACACTCCAAACGGTTCAAATCGCACCGCGATAGCCCTCCACATAGACTGAATGGAAACCAGATGCGCCTGACGCTCAATATATTTAGCGTTAACACACCATTATATGTCCAGTGTTATATTGGGTCAGTGCTTCTCAATTCCAGTCCTCAGGTCCCCTGCTCTGCTCTGCATGTTTTAGATGTGTCTCTATTTCAGAACAGCTGACCCAAATGATTGCATGACCTTTTTTCATAAAAACTGACTGGGTGTCTCACGAAGATAGAATTTTTTCTCCACCTCTATCTCACACAGACAGTTGGCAGAGAATCCATTACCATAGCAACAGAACACAGGATGACAGAGCAGCTGATTAGGACTACAAAAATGCATCACTGTAGTTCTAACTATGGCAGAACTCTGAGGAATGAACTGGCATTTAGAGCTACTTGTGTTTTGGGAATTTTATAACTGATTTAACCCAATCAGTGTTACTCATGGGATTAGTTTGGACATTTAAAATTAAGCTTACTGAAAATTTCAAAAAAAAGCCTTAATATTCCTCTCTGGATAGTGCACCACCATAGGTGGTGCAATAAGATTAGCCTTCATTATCTCAGGTTAGCATTAGCATTAGAGAGATTTACCTTTACCTTAAATAAGGTATTAGCTATTTCACTTACTTATTAGCCATGTTTAGTATATTGAATGGAGTAAGTCAATTGCAGACAACATGCTAGTGATGGCCCACATGCTACTTAAGGTACTGATGGTAAAATTAGCATTTTGGCTAATTTTACCTTATACACTAATTTTAACATACTGAGTGGTTCAAGTCCATGTCAGTCAACATTTTTTTGCTAAGCTTAGCATTGATGCTAATTTTTAGCATCAGAACGCTGGGTCCAAACCAACAGGCACACTTTGGCAGGCCCCGGTTAAATTTCTTCAGGAATTTTCTAGTTAATAGGTAAAATCATGCGAGCACGTGCTTCTCCTGCAATATGTCTTTAAAAAGGACCTATAGCTGACATCTGTCTGATTTTGTCACATTTGCTAATTTTTCATTTTCCATCAGATTTTGTATACATACATCATGGAATTTTGTTTGATAGCTTTGGCAATGCTATCCTGAATTATAACATCACATGTGCTCAATATGAACAAAATCATGTAGAATAAAATAAATATAACTTCTAAAAACATGTTTTGATATGTGACTACATCATACATGTTCCATATGTCATTAAAGTCCAGTACTCAAATTTTCCAACCTTACGTTCACATGTACCTGCAGCACATTACATTTTCTCTTACCTTTCGCCATAGATGTCCATGTTTGATGGTGGCCACGCCCCCGTTTATGATGTCACGTCAGTTGCATCATGTGACTGGTTCACCTCCTAAACAATACTGGTCTGTACTTGTTGCAGTTAAGCAATTAATGATAATAAAAATGAAACAGAGTTGATTTCTATTCTGATATTGTTTGAAGGCCAGTTTTGTTTAGAGACATAATCTATTTTACTTACGGTAAAAGCCAGTTGTCTGGTTTTTCTTTCTGTTTTTATATATATAAGAAAGTTGATATTTGACATATTCTCCAGTGTAAAGTGTTTGAAGTTTTTTTGTCTTTGACAAGGCGAAACGTTACCAATAAATTAGTTGAAAATTGTCTCATGACAACAATATTATTGTTTGTCCCAAGAATTTCTGAGACAATTTATTGTCAGCAAAATTTGTTGTTGTGACAGGCCTAGTCACCTGCCACTGAAATTTTTTAGGATGAAATGCATTTTACTTATCCAAGCCCTAATTTACAGATTGTTACTTAATTATACTTTTATGAAGTTGAGCATATTTTTAAAAAGTTAAAATGTATGAAAATTGAGATTCCTTGATGTTTATCTACATGGTGCTGGAGACGTAAAGGTTTTCATTCTGAGGTTTGGAAAGGATTGTGACTTTGATCCTGTAGCTACTTGTGGAGCTTTCAATCAGTGCCATAGCTTTAGATGGTGTGTGTGTGTGTTTGTGTGTGTGTGTGCTGTAGAAGACAATATAATATAAA
This sequence comes from Poeciliopsis retropinna, assembly GCA_010277075.1. Lineage (NCBI taxonomy): Eukaryota > Metazoa > Chordata > Actinopteri > Cyprinodontiformes > Poeciliidae > Poeciliopsis > Poeciliopsis retropinna. Next base: position 20,911,284 of record VMRM01000010.1, read on the forward strand.
GTAAGATGTTGAGCATCTTCTGCTTCTGCTGCAGCATGAGTCTACGGGAGATCAGTGAGAATGTGAAGCTGGCGCGGGAGTACGCTCTGCTGGGGAACTACAGCTCAGCCAGTGTTCTGTACCACGGCCTGCTGGACCAGATCAAGAACTATATGTACACTGTAAGGGACGGCGGCGTTCATCAGCGATGGCAGCAGGTAAACCCTCTGACCACAAACCAGCTTCACTTGATCCCCTGTGATTGGAGTTTGACGGGTCTGATGGAACCAGTTTTAATAATATTTATTTTCGGTCACATACAAACCAAAAAAAGGAGGAAAAAACACACATTGATGAAAACATAAGACAACACTGTTACAGAAATAGATAAAGAATATTTAGATTCCCGTCGATGACAAGAACTCAAAGTACTTTAGCTTATTCTACCTTCACTTTGTGATACATAAAGCATCATCATATTCTTTCCTGTATATTTTTCTAAAACTCCAAAGAACTCCAGCTAAGTCTAGACAAACTCATGAAAGTAAACATAATCAGACCTCATTGTGTTTGTTAGCAAATGGCTTAAATACTTTTTGTTTATTTAAAGAATGAAAAACACCTGAATCCCTCAAACTGAAGAACTGTTCATCCTGACCTTTAAATAAATCCTTCTCTCTTATTTCATAGTTTGTTTCTTTCATTTCAAGTAAACTATTCACCTTGGAAGATCTAGTGACGCATCAGCCAAACACTTTAGTTAAAAATTCTGCTTGTAAATCATCATCCTCCATTTTCTGCTGGGTACGAAACGCACTTGCAGAACAGTTTTGTTCTTTTTTTATTGTCTTAAGACATTTCAGAACAAGTAGGATTTTCCTAGTAGAACCTCCAGAGAACAACTCCAGGCGTTTACCGTAACATTAAAAGCCTGATTGCCAGGGAACAATCCAGACTCTTCTCGTCTCCGTCTCTGTTTCTCAGCTGTGGCAAGAAATCAACGAAGAGAGCCGGCAAGTTCAGGACATCATGTCCACTCTGCAGAGCTTTCAGCTGGACACGGCGCCCGCTAAACCCTCCAACCATGACGACTTTGAAATGAGGCCAGCACATGTGGAACCAAGGTATTCCATTCTCTCAGTAACACAGTTTGTATTTTTAGCTCTGTGTTCAGGGCCTGAGTAACAATCTTTGTTCACAATAATCCAGTTGCAGTCATATGATGGAGATTAGGAGCCTTCAGCTCCTTTCACTGCTGCTCTGTTCATTTCAAACTGTTTCTGTGTCCATTTTGGATTTAGTTTTTCTTCATTTCTAAGTCCTGCTGCTGTTAAGTTGATGTTACTGTGTTAAGATGAAGTATTTTCTTATTTGTAAAACAGAAACAAAAGTCTAACTTTGCAAGATGCTCAACATTTCTCATTTTCAGTTTGTATTATTTTTGTGTAAGAAAAATAATACAAACCATAAAATCTACTTTATTCTTCTAATATTACAATTCTACACTGATATTATGACTTTTTATTATCATTATTAAATAAATAAATCTCAGCCTGGCCCTAATATGCAAAACCCAAATAGATAGAAGCTGTGAAACACGCTTGTCAAACAAGATGGCCGCCCTGCGTGTGCTGTCATCACTCTGCGCCATGGAAACACAAGGCGAGCATTGGTGGGAAAAGAAATCCACATTTCCCTGAAATGAAATGTTCAAAATCAGAGAATTCAATTTAACGATAAAATCAATTTAATAATAGTAATAATGACAATAATATACTGTGCAACGTTACAACAATGAAACTGTCCAGTTGTTAGAAGTTCCATAGTCTTGATCCGAGGGATGTTCAGCTGAGTAGAACTTTGTCAAAATGCACATAATGTGTTTGTGTATGAAGTTTTAAGGAGTGCAACAGACGCATTTATAAAACATTATATTATTGCAGACAAAAACAGATGTGCAATAACAGCAGAAATGTTATAAAAATGAGTAAAAACTGTGCCAGTGTTTACTTTTGCGCTGCCACCAATGATTTGCTTTTACATTTTATTCATATTCCTTCTGTTGTACTTTATTTGTGCTTTTGTATATAATGTGTATATAAAGGTCATTTTGGTTAAAAATGACCTTTTTAATTGGGACTCTTGCAGACAGTAAAGTCGGTTTTTCATCATAGAATGAACATTGTGATGATATTGATTACTGTTAATTCAGATTCTACCCATCTTAGTCAGTGCAGTCCAGTGCATTGTGGGCATTTGAGTTCCTGACGAGCTGAGCTGTGAATCTCTACAGCTCCTCCAGAGTTCCCATGATCCTCTCTGCTTATTCTGTAATGTCTCTGTCCTGCTGTCCCAGACACTCTCCTGGCCCTGTCAGGCGCTCCAACTTTCATAAGGAGAGCAAACCCTCCAACCACCGGCTGAGCGCCGCCGTGAGGCCCCACCAGAAGCAGTCCCAGCGGGGGGCCAACGGGGCCGGGGGCCGAGCCTCCAAGGCCAAAGAAAAGAAGGAATCAAAGGAGGTGAAGGAGGCTGGCGGCAAAGCCAAGGACGACAAGGTGAACAGCCGATGCTTTCAGTCCTAAACAATCACTTTCATATTCTCTGTTTGTGGTCCTGATCAAACAGTCTTCCCTGCTGGTTTGTGCACAGCCTGTTATTCCAGTTCTCCTTCAGGTCAGGAGCGTTCCACTGAGTAAACACATCTTCTTTTCCGCCTGCAGGAGAAAGAGGTGAAAAAGTTTGATGGTGCAGGATACGACAAAGACCTGGTGGAAGCCCTGGAGAGAGACATCATATCTCAGAACCCCAGTGTGAAATGGTGAGCAATCTGAAGGATGGGTTTAGTTTTGGACCTGGATCTGAACAGAACTCTGTCTCTTCTGTCCTGATCAGTTAAGCTGATTATCAGGATCTCAGGCTCTGAACTGAACGGCAGGAATTTGTTCTGGACAAGTGGTTTATTCATCCAGACTCCCTCTTGCTGCTTCTATGAACTTGTTGCATCCATGTTGTTTAACTTCACTCTGGTTGTTCTGTCAGACATGCATTTCTTTTGATTATTTGCACATTTCTTAGGAACGACATTGCAGATTTGGAAGACGCCAAGAAACTGCTGAAAGAAGCGGTTGTGCTGCCCATGTGGATGCCTGCTTTCTTCAAAGGCATCAGGAGACCATGGAAGGTACACCGATTGTCATTATTAATCATCAGACAAAAATGATGAATTACAAACGTCTCAGTTGTTCTCTATGAGTCATTGTTTGCTAGAAATTATATTTCTAAAAGGCAAATAAATTCCTAGTAGGAAAAATCAGCAGAGCTGAGCTGCATGGTGCCGATTCTGAGGAACTGATCTGAATTGGATTCAAAGTGATGTCAAGTGAGGTCATTTCAACTGAGCACAAAACCTTGTCAATATTTCACTATTGTTCAGAAAAAGCACAATTTCACAATTGCAGTCTTTCCATCAAATAAGAGATCACATTAAAACCACATCGCTAAAAAATATCATCATCCTACCACTTCCTGCTGTCGTCTTTGTCAGTACTAACATCAGCGAAAAATGTGTTTCCATTGCGGTTTCACAAAATAATTATCATTTTGATACGACTGAAAATTCACCACATTCTGGCGCCAAAACATTTGAAAGAAAAACATGAGTATTTTTTTCTAAATCGGCGTGTTGAGCAAATGTATTGAATTCCAATTTGCATGGAAACACAGCTAGAAAGAGAAACCAGGAATCTAATGAGCATCATTAGGGATAAACTGCAGTAAACATTCTCTGAACATCAGAGGAAACACCTCAGTCCAGATATTGTTCATAGATTTTATTTTTTTCCTTTTTTTTTTTTTTTTTTTTTAGTAAGCTGAGTGGAGAAATCAGTTAAGTTTAGTTGAATAGCACATTAAATTTCTCAACACACATCATATTTGTCATTCAGTTTTCCAATTATTCTGGTTCAAAGCAACTCCAACCAGCTGGTTTTTAGCCGTGATTTAAATGAACTCAGTGTTTCGGCTGTTTTTCAGTTTTCTGGAAGTTTGTTCCAGGTTAGCGGTGCTAAGAAGCTGAATGCTGCTTCTCCATGTTTGGTTCTGGTTCTGGGGATTGAATCCAAGAAATGATTTGATTCAGTCAAGTCATGTGGTGGAGTCAGGCTGCTCAACTCTAAAATCATCTCATGGAAACCAAACCAGAGAGATGTGGACAGACCTGGAAGAATGGAGAAAACGGCTGCTCATTCGCTCCAGGATGATTAAAAGGCTCCAGTTATCTCAGATTAGCTACGTGAAACAAAGAATCAGCAAAATCCTGTCGTTTTGGAGAGACTGAGAGGATGGTGGGGGGGGAAGCAGGAAGTTTGTCAGCTGATCAAAGAGCATTGCTTCTGAGCCGTGGTGCTCTGTGGAGCAGAGCGACTGTCTTCACGGTGTGAGGAGGTTCATTAAGATTATCACACACTGTCTGAACGCTGCAGTGTTTTGACAAGACCTCAGCAGGAAGCAGCAGCGTCTGAGGGGAAACTTGTAAATCTCAGGATTTTTTTTTTTTTAACTGTTTTCAAATCTGGATTCAATTTTGCATGTGTTAAACAAAATGGAGATGCTGCTTATTTTTTATTTATTTCTCTTTTATGAAGAAATATTAATGTTCATTCTGCTATACTATCTGCTGAATTATAAGTTTGACTTTTTTTAATGGATGCACTGATATGCAAAATTTGTGCTGATATTAATATCCATTATAAATATAAACTCACCACGATCCTTTGCTCCATCACTATCACTGCCATAAGGCCAGTTGAGAAGTTGATGAATATTGGTTCAGTGTTATGCATCATAATTCATATTACTTCTGGTTTTTATCAAGGTGAATGATGAGAATGCATTTTCTGAACAGCTCTGTTCTTAGACAGGAAGCATGTTCCCCAGTCTGAACGCCTGACATGGCAGAGAAATGTCCCACACACGCCCATGATGCAGTCTGTCACTATGGAAACCGTTTCATGTCCCAGAGTGTCTTTCGTAGACAGCAGAGCATGAACACGCCGAGTGTCTCCGTCATCCTGTGCTGTGATTGGCTGCCTCCTCCTCAGGGTGTTCTCATGGTGGGCCCTCCAGGAACGGGGAAGACTCTGCTGGCCAAGGCCGTCGCTACGGAATGCAGGACTACTTTCTTCAACGTGTCTTCGTCCACGCTGACCTCCAAGTACCGAGGAGAGTCGGAGAAGCTGGTTCGCCTTCTGTTTGAAATGGTGCGCTCGCCTTCCGTCCAGTCTGTGTCATTTGACACTCAGAGCTGTTGTTTCTAAACAGAGACGCCTCATCCTTGACTTCCTGTCGTAAATGTTGTTTGCAGGCGCGCCACTACGCTCCCACCACCATATTCATCGATGAAATCGACTCGATGTGCAGCCGCAGGGGAACCTCAGAGGAGCATGAGGCCAGCAGGAGGGTGAAGGCAGAGCTGCTGGTCCAGATGGATGGTATGGAGGCTCACAGAGGTGTTGACTGATAACTGCACAGTTTCCTGTTCATGTAGAGAGCCTAAAACATGAAACTGTTCAGTTGTGGTTGAATGATTAAAGTAGGTCGAGTTAGCATGTCTAACCCTCTGCTGCTTCTTCTGTTATCTGTGCGGCGGTGCAGGGGTGGGCGGGGCTTCAGAGAACGATGACCCATCCAAGATGGTGATGGTGCTGGCAGCCACCAACTTCCCCTGGGACATCGACGAGGCCCTGAGGAGGCGGCTGGAGAAGAGGATCTACATCCCTCTGCCTTCCAGTAAACTCCCACAGCCTGCCGTTTTCTCCCAACACATTTAGAGGAAATGGACCATTCCACATCGCAAAACTATTCATGGACATTAGTGTTGGCTGGATCAGGTGGAACAGGGAAACCGATACACTGTTACTCTTCCATGTTTTGGTCAATGTATGATGTATTCGTTTCTCCTGTGTGGAACTCACCTGTAGTTTCTCAGCTGGGAAAAACACCTGCAGCTTCCAGGGAACTGGATAGCAGCATTCCAGAGTCTCCTGCTGCAGCTGTTGGCCAATGGGAACTGAACTCTGACCTGTTTACCTTTTCACTACAAAATGCAGATTTAGGGAGAAAAAAAACAGTGTTTTATTTTGTTGATAGAAACTACCAATTGGAATATTGCACAGTTGTTTGGTTTGTGTATTTGTGTAGCTGTTCTTTCTGCGACTACTTTTGGCATATTTACGACCAACCAGGAAGACCAATGAGTCTTCCTGGAAGACCAATGAGTCTTCCTGGAAGACCAATGAGTCTTCCTGGAAGACCAATGAGTCTTCCTGGAAGACCAATGAGTCTTCCTGGAAGACCAATGAGTCTTCCTGGAAGACCAATGAGTCTTCCTGGAAGACCAACGAGTCTTCCTGGAAGACCAACGAGTCTTCCTGGAAGACCAACGAGTCTTCCTGGAAGACCAATGAGTCTTCCTGGAAGACCAATGAGTCTTCCTGGAAGACCAATGAGTCTTCCTGGTTGGTCGTAATACAGTGGAGCCCCTTGTTTAGGGGCAGAGGCTTGGTTTAGAGTTAAGGAAGGAATTTAGTTAGGGTTAGTCATACACTAGTAATAGGTAGGAGTATAATGTTGTGTGTGTAACTGTATTGAATTTTGTTCCTCGTGTTTGCAGTAAAGGGCCGGGTGGAGCTGCTCCGGATCAACCTGAAGGAGCTGGAGCTGGCCAGTGACGTAGACCTGGACAAGATCGCAGAGCAGCTGGAGGGATACTCAGGAGCTGACATCACTAACGTGTGCAGGTCAGACACACACACACACACACACACACACACACACACAATCACTGCTTTCTGTCTTCCAGAGGACTTAGTCTTGACTTCCATTCATTTCTACAGCCTAATCTTGACCATTACCCCAAACTAATTGGATTATATGTTACATACTGACCTCTCATCCTTAAAATGTCTTAAAATTAATTGGAAAAAACAAAGTTGGCCCTAAATACATTTAATCACAGATCTTAATTTTTGTTGTGATAGAACTATTTAATCTCATATTTAATGTAATGTTTCTTTTTTTCTTCATGGGACTTTACTGTTGTGCACATCTTCACTGTGTTCTGTGACTCAGACCAGTGGAGGCTACCGCTAACTAGCTGCTAATACACCCTACAACAGTAAAGCTAGCTAGTGTATTTACGTCCAGTTTATCAACAGTTATTTGGACGATGTTTGTCTTAGCTGTTGGCTAACCTCTGTTGCTAACTCACATGATTAATTTATTTGCGATTTTTCTTTCTTTTGCACATTACTGAAGTAACACAGGCCTTAATTTCTGTTCATAAAGGCCTTTAAAATTTGAGTTGGTGAAACCTGCAGAAAGTCTGCGTTAGTCCTTAGCCTAACGCAGAAACAGCCCTACTTCTTAATGGGCTCGACCTTTGACCCCATACAGAGCAGTGGGTCCACACTGTCCACAGTGGGTCTTTTCAAGGTGAGAACTGCTAAAACACACAATGTTTTAAATACACAAACTGGTAAACATAAGAATGAGCTTGATATGTAACACAGTTCACTCTTCATGTTAACATTCTGCTCTTTCTTTAACTTTGCCAAAGAAATCTTACAAATGCCAGTGTGTTGGCAGCAGACGCACTTTTATTAAAGTTTATGTGAGTGGATAAGTGAGACGGTTCAGAAGTGACTGAACTCCTCTGAGCATGTAAAGACCATTTTTTTTCAGTTTGTTCATTTTTTTCCTGTTTGCCTCATTAGAGACGCCTCCCTGATGGCCATGAGGCGACGGATCGAGGGTCTGACCCCGGAGGAGATCCGGAACCTGTCCCGGGACGAGATGCACATGCCAACCACCATGGAGGACTTTGAGTCGGCTCTGAAGAAAGTCTCCAAATCTGTGTCAGCTGCTGACCTGGAGAAGTACGCCAGCTGGATCGAGGAGTTTGGATCGTGCTAATAAAGCGAACCAAACGTTTAAAGATGTTTTAGTGTGAGTTTGGCTGAGCTGTTTGTGTGCAGTCTGATGTTTAGAATGTGAAGTATTGCTGCGCTTGCTTCGTACATAATGTTCAATCTGGTAACATGCTGTTCTGTAGCAAAAATGTCACGTCGTCTATCAGGGAGTTAACAGCCAATCAGAAGTCATTTACTTACTTTTAATTACAATTGATGTTTTGAGACCAACATTTCTTTTTGTTTTGTTTTTTGTCTTTTGAACAATTTACATTTCTATAAAAACAACACTAAAGATATTTCTATAAATAAAGTTATTGTTCAATTAAATCAAAGAGCCACTCAAGTCATTTTCTCTGACTGGCTCTGTGGGTCATCGTCTTATTAGAAGGTTCAATTTCAGCTTCTTCCTGCCCCAATCCCAAGTTGCCTACTCCTGTATAAATGTGAGTGTTTGTGTGTGTGAATGTGACTCTAGTGTAAAGCGCTTTGAGTGGGCAGAATAATTGAAAAAGCACTATAAGTTCAGTCCATTTATCATTTATCTTAACGTCCTGCTTTAGGGTTGGAAGGAGCAAAGGAAACATTTGATCTTTGACCTTCTTGGACCAGTTCTGATGCCATAGTTATTGCATCGACAAATTTTGCCCATTTGCCAGAGATGATTGTTGTTCATCCAGTTCAAAGCAGATGCCACATCAAACCGTCAATGTAGTGACAGAGACAATTTTAAGAAGTATTAAAAATACCTTGAAGCTGTAAAGGGAGTTCTCAGTATAACAGGATCAACAGAACATGTTGGTTTGTAAGGAAAGCATTTATTAAGCTAACGTTCCAACCTCAAAACACAATCCAGTTGCAGTGGAGACATGTAACACATGGGTTCATACAGATTCAACAAAGCTGTTTCAAATATGTTTCATTCTTCATCAACATGTCTAAAACTCGCCGCCTGCCATAAGAGCTGATCTACAGTCTGCGTGGGGCTGGAGCCGCTTCCAGTGGCGTCGAGTCATCATGCAGCTTAGAACGGACTGATGAAACGCCACACATGCATATTTTTTTCTTTAATGAACGGACATCATGCACTCTGCTGTTTGACTCCAGTCCAGAGTCTTGATCTCAGCTGATCTGAGGAGTAGAAACCAGAGTTCCTTCTAAAAAAGTGGGACAAGAATCAAAAGTGTTGAAGTTTACAACGACTGGATCGAACGAGTGACGAGAAGAAATGGATGATCTGAGGCACTCTAGATTGCAGAACGTGATGAGATCAGCCACATCTGCCCAGTTTCTACAGGCAAATACAAAAAAAAAAAAAGAAAAAAAAAAAAAAAACTAAGTGCAGAGTCAGCAGTTCCACAGGGTTCCATCTGTTTGGGAAACAGCAGCTCTGTTTGTGTCCACTGTGCAGGAACATTATGAGCTACTTCATTTACATTCTTCAACATAAGCAGCACTAAGTAGTGCTTGTAGTGCCACACAGGCCCCGCTCCCTCCCTGTACATACATAACCCCTCACCCCCCCCACAGAGGCACTGAAGAACAATCGACAGAAGCTCACTGATGTGCAGCAGGCTCCACAGGGAGGCGCTTCCTTTTGTAACGACATTCACTTCAAACGTTTCTAAATTGTGACATGAAACATGCCGAGGAAATGATCTGCATAGGTTCTCCTCCAAGCGCTGCCTTGTTTCAGTTAAAGGGTGACAGAAGAGCAAACTCCTCTACTGATGCACCAATCGGTTTCCAGTTGATTAGGATTTTTTTTTTTTTTAAATGCATCAAAACTTTCAGTCTACACATGAATCTTTTTCAGCTCAATAAAAATTAAGAGACAAATATTTCGTTTTGCATACATGCATAACTAAGTCACTATGAAAAACCTCCAACACCTTTTTTTTCCCCTCCCTTGTTTTTGTCACAATATTTAGAAAAAATGAAATGAATCAACAGGTCAGACCAAAAACTGGTGAGTCAGGAAAAGCCTGATAGGTGCATCTCTTCTTTCCTGTTGGGACAGTGCTGCACATCAGCTATTTGCTCACAAAGAAAAAGATTATTTTTGGTATCATATAATCACTGTTTTGTTTTTTATTTGTGCTTTAAATTTGCCTGATTTAACTCTGGCTTTAAAGGATCTGTTTGCCATTTTTACAGAACAAATATGGTTACTGCTAACCTGACAAACATGGGAAGAGGGAAACCATCTTGAACTAACTTTATTTTTTTAAAAGCAGGAACTCTTTTATTCTCAGGGTTTGTCATTAAAGGACCAAACAAACAGGTATCTACCTTTTGCATAAGGAAACGTGAGCTTCTTTTAAAGCAGTGAAATATTTGAAACGATATTCTGAGTGAACGTTAATTCCTCCCCATGTTTGGACAGCAGGATGAAATGTGCGCTCTGCCCCTCGCTGCTGCCATGGTGGGCTTGGTGGCTGAACTGGGGGAGCGGCGCTTTCATCAGGTGTCAGAACAGTTAACTGAAGTGAAACCGTAAGAGTGAGTCACGGGTCTGAATGGAAGCAGGGAACAGAACCAAACAGGAAAATCAGAACCAAAAGGAGCTTTAAGGAGCTGGGCCGAGCCGAGCCGCTTCAGGGCTGCTTCTCTTCCTCAGATACCAACGCCTCTGGCTCCACCTCCACCTCCACCTCCAGGCTCTCCAGCAGGTTGACCTTCTCCTCCTCCGGCATCAGGGTGGTCGGGTTGATCTGGAAAATGTGCCTGTGGAACGGATCAGGAACGCCGTTAGAGGAGAACACAAAATGTTCTCCAGGATCTCTGGTTCTCGTGGCTAATAAGTGTTGTGTTTATTTTAGATTTAACGTAACATTTTTTATATGAACAATGTAATATGCAATTAATTATTGACAGTGCAAACAATTTTCAGGCAGAGCATTTTGTTCAGATAAAGATGTTTGTAAAAAGTTAAATCTGTTTTTGTATGCATTAAATATTCATAAAATTACATTATGCCATAACTGAGCCTGTCGCGACATGGGTCAATTAATTACATGATAAATTAAAATAAGTTCAAGAATTTCCATTTGCATTTTTTCTCTTTTCTCTCTTCCTACTAAAAACTGGATGATAAAAGTCTCCAGTCTGATGTTTTGGTCTCAGCCAGATTTTTGTTTTTAGGAAAAATTTGTTTAAAGAGACTTTACTCATTTGTTTGTTGTTTTCTTTATTTTGGATATTTAAAATGTCTTCCAGTTCCAGTGTTAAATGTTCACTAGAATTTAAAGTTTATTGATGCTTGGGAATGTGTTCTTGCATTATTATGCCGTTAACAAAGTTATCGCTTATCGCAATAACTTCTGGGACAATTAATCATCCAGTAAATGTCTTATTGTGACAGGTCTGGACATAAGACATAACATTTACATTAAGTTTTGTTGACTAGATTCACAGATTTAATCAATTTAAATTTTATTTGTAGGTCGACTAAAACTAGAGTAAGACAAATAGTCTTAACTTAATTATGACAAACTAAACAGCATTTTCGTCAACAGATCAAACTAAATCAGATCTTGCTGTTGGGAGACTCACTTGTGTTCGGAGGCTGGGAAGAACAAGTCCAGGATCTTGACGATGAACGCCGATCCGGCGACACCGATCACAACCACCCACATGACCAGGAAGAAGAGGGGCAGCGACTCGTAGCAGAAGCGGCGCAGACGCTCCCTGGCGTCCTCCACCCACTCACACATAACCTGAGGAGAGGACGGACAGAGCAGAGGTCAGAGGTCAGGTCTCCAGCTCTACCGTGAGATGGTTAAACACAGTCTCTTCTAAAACAAAGTGAAAACTGGAGGTGCACCAGTCCAAACCAAGCCAGACTGTGAAAGCCTCACTTGATGGACTTTGACTGGCCTCCAGCCTGGACCCGTCTCAGTCCTAAGCCGTTCCAGGTTCACTTACTGAATACGATGATGTCACTTCCTTGGGCGCGCTGCTCATCTCATTCTGACCCGACGGGCTCGGTTCCAGGTCGTCAAACTCGTCCCCGTAGGTCACCTCGGACAGCAGGTCGGGATCCATCCGCAGCGGCGTTTCTGGAAGCTTCCCTGGAGCCGCCGCCTCCTCCTGCGTGGTGTCAGAGTGTCGCTCTGTGTGGGGGTACTGGCTGGTGGTCTGGGACACCAGCTGCTCCTCGTCTGAGGTCAAGGTCACACACAATGACATAGCATGAAGACAGGAGGAGGAGTCAGGAGCTGCGTCTCCATTAATCATAGAACGGAGCAAATTGACATTATGAAATTAAATTCACTTAATGGAAACATGCCCATTAACTCATTGTTTTTTTAGTAAAAAGTTTGTTGCTATGCTGAGGTGGTTTTTCAGTCATATGAAAATAGATGCATTTTGCAAAACTGCAGTGGAAAAACTGTTTATGAATCACGAGTCACATGATCAGGAGCTGGATGTTACTACTGGTGAAAACAACAAAGTAGAAGGCAACAGGAAGTGGTCAGAGGATGGTGTTTTGTTTTGTTTTTTCAGACAGCAGGCTCCACCAGAACTCTCACAGAATCAGTTTATAAAAAGCTGTGCGTCATTTGAACATAACTGTCCTGTAAAAATCAACCAAAGTGCAGGACACGTAGCAACTTGTCGCTCCAAAACCTGAATAAGACGTCTCCTCTGATTGGCTGATAGATGAACACCGTGGCTGAATTATGAATATATTTCGTGTCACTATTTACAACAGACTAGCTTGTCGCTGCTGTGATTTTTAGTCACTTATCACATCAACAACCTTATTCACGTGTGATTTTAATTTCGTTTCTTATTTAGTGGAAACACCACAGTCACAAATTTGCCTTTTTGACATTAGCAGGATGGACATTTGGAAACGCGGCCAGGGTTAGAAAACAAACCTCTTCTGAAGTTGGGAGGGTCCGTGACGACCACGTCGTTCTCTCTGGGGATCCTGAAGATCTCGCTGTGTCCGATGGGGTAGACGTTGGTGAACTGGGCCAGTTTCTGGAACTCTGGGCTCAGCAGGATTTTCACCTCACACATGTCAGGTTGGTGGACCTTTACGGCACAAAAGGAAAGGTGAGAGGTCACGGTCGGAGGGAGCAGAGCCTGACCAGAGGACCAATCAGCTGGCTCCACCCAGCGTCGATAAGGGAGAAGGAAGAGTTTACCTCTTTTCCATCCAACTCGATCACTTCACTGAACACCTGCAGCGCCACCACCTCGTCTGAGTCGCTGTACAGCCGGTTCTGGCTCACCATCACCCGGGTAACAGCCGACACCAGGTCCCCCGAGTCAAACTCACTGGTCCCATTACTGGTGTCCACTGGAAGACACCAAGCAGACATCGACACACTTCTTACATCAACCAGATACCTGGTTTTAAAATGTTAAACAGTGTTATTATGTCAAGTAGCTGAATGTGGAAAACGCTAGTGAACATTTGTCTTCTAAAGGAGTAAATGAGGCAGACCCATGTTTCTTTGGTTTGATGAATACTTCTGTAAATGGAGGATTTTACTGTTAGATTTCCAAGGATGCACAAGAGAGTCTGCTCTCTAAAGTTCCACCGCTGCTTTATTACACTTTTATTCTACTAAAAAGATTTTTAGCAAGATGAATATTCAACACATACAGAAAGCAGGATCTCGTTGTTAATAGCTCACAAAAAGAAAGTCGATTTGTTTGGGATCTGCACCAGCACAAACAGAGCAAACAGAGCAAACAGAAGAGCCTCCTGCTCCTTCCTGTAACGTTAAAGTTTTTTTGTTTTGTTTTACATTTTGTGGTCAAACAAGTTCAACATTGCTGGTCATGTTGGATTTGTGAAAGCAATAAACCATCCAACAGGGATGAATACCTGCACTGTATCTGTTTATGTGATAGTAGATGAGAGGCTAAAGTTCATAGAGGGGTTAACATCTGGAAGGAAAAAAAAAGGATTTCCAAAGAGATATTAGCTGAAAAGGTAAAACAATATAGACATGACCCATTAAGAAGCCAGTTCTAGAGATTACAGGAAGGAAGGATCATTTAGCTTTAGTTAGCTCTGTTAGCAGTGAAGGGAACTCACAGAGAAGAGCCTGGCAGTGGAACCTAGTGACACCTGAAAGCTCCACCGGGATCTCATTGACCAGAACCTGCTCTTCACCTACTGATATGTTTAAATTTATCTGGAGAGGGAAAAAAAAAAAGAACAGATTAGTGAGTCATGAGCTTCCCTCCTGATTTCCCAGAAACAGGAATCTTAGGAATTATTCCCGGTTGGTCTTGAATTTACCTGTAAGCTGTTGGACTGCTGCAGCTCGGTGTCTGTCAGTGTTCCTGCTGTTACGTTAATCAGGATATTTTCCTGCGAGAAAAACAACTCGGTGAGAAATAAGAACAAAAAACACCTGAACGCCTCACTGCTACATTCTAGCGTAAAAGACTAACAGCGAGGCAAACACCGCACAAAACACCTCCTTTTTTTGTCTCACCGTGTTTAGTTGCTTTGTCGTCGACTCGGCGACAAATAGAAGAACAAGAAAACAAACAGTGGGACTCGCCATCTCCGCTTTTAGTTCTCTTCCATCAAAAACAAGAGTCGGGAAAAACCGTTGCGCACACCTACGAACTGCGCAGGCGTACGGAATGTTCTGATGTTTTTCTCGCGAGAAGTGAAAACGTCAGTATGGCGGTGCTCCTTGAAACAACGCTGGGGGATATTGTCATCGATTTGTTCACCGAGGAAAGACCTAAAAGTAAGACTGTAATGTTACAGTGTTCCAGAACTATTTGTCAGCATATTAGCTCGTTCAGTTATGAACGAGACATAAGAGAGCTTATGAACAGAATATGGCGGTGTTAGCTTCGGTGGCTAGCTAGTCTGTTGTCTGTTTCATTCAGCTTTTGTTTTACCTTGTTCTAGAATTACTCTAATTGGACTACAGTGTTACAACTGCACAGCAGTTGTAATACGTTAGGTCATATCTTACTTCCAAATACATTATGTTCTTATGTTTCCAGTGGTGCATCTAAACATTTGTGCTCTCTTTCAGCCTCCCTAAATTTCCTGAAATTATGCAAAATAAAATACTACAATTACTGCCTCATCCACAATGTGCAGGTAATGCTAAGTTGTCTTATTTCAAGCTGTCTCCGCTATTAATTTGTTCTTATTTTTGCTACCTCTGTTGTGTTTCAGCGAGCCTCCGCTAGGGGGCGCCAAACGCTAAGCTTACCGTCAGAGCTACCATTGACGTTCATACAGCTGTGGAAGGATTTTAATGTTTAATTCTTTTATCAAATGTAATGTAGCAGATTAACCAAAGTAAAACAGACTTCACCTACATTTTTCATCACAATTTAATCTAAACGCTGAACATTCTTGCTACTCGAAAGCTTAAATGGTAATAATTCATTTTATGTCAAAGTCATACACTTACCTGTTTAGAAATTCCTTAGTCTGTCTAAACTTCTGTCTACTGGACTGAGATTGCTACATTAGTACTACTAGCTTTGCATAACATTTGGAGCAAGTTCTAAAAAAAATCCCATAAAAATCAGAAATATTTGAAGTGTTATTCTACATTCAGGTTTGCTGATAAACTGTGTGATATGTTGGTGTGTTTTTCTCAGAGGGACTTCATCGTGCAGACTGGAGATCCTACTGGAACTGGCCGTGGAGGAGAATCTGTCTTCTGGTCAGTCAGTAATACGGTTTCAGTTGTTTGGGAATTGGGCGGCGCGCTGAAAACCTGTCTGTGCTCCGGATCCGCAGCAAGCTGTACGGAGACCAGGCGCGCTTCTTTGACGCGGAGAAAGCACCGCGCATCAAGCACAGGAAGAAGGGGACGGTTTCCATGGTGAACAACGGAAATGACCAACATGGCTCTCAGGTGAATGAGAAGAGAGCTTTTGGAAACCTGACATATTCTTCTTGTTTTAGGGCAGGAATATAAAAAAAACATGTAAATGCACCCATCAGATAATCAGTTTCTTCTTAGTTCCTCATCACAACCGGGGAGAACCTGGACTACCTGGACGGAGTCCACACCGTGTTCGGAGAGGTCACAGAAGGGTTGGACATCCTGACCAAGATCAACGAGGTTTTTGTGGACAAGGATTTTGTCCCGTTTCAGGACATCAGGTGAGCTGGAACCAAGAGGTCATGTCACACTTACACATCCACTGGGCTTCCTTAGATAAGAGCTTTTTAGATTAATTTTAAAAATTCCTTTAGCTCACTTTACTGAGCTAAATGACTACGGTCAGTTGGAATATATGTATGAATGAATTTAAATGTTTTGTTTTTGCCAGGTGGATTGAGATTACATTTGTTGTGAATCTTATATTCCATCTACCAACTATCTTTGTCCAGTTCTTAGTACAAATATCTTAGATATGAACTTATTATAATCAATACTTCCTGAATTTATTAGTTCCATCAGCAGATTTCTATCCCTAAAATGTTTTTCTTACTTTATTATCCTGATCATACGGTTTGATCATGAGACGTTGCTGTTGTGCTGCTGCAGGATAAACCACACCGTGGTGCTGGACGATCCGTTCGACGATCCCGCTGATCTGCCGATTCCCGATCGATCGCCTGAGCCCACCAAGGAGCAGCTGGACGTGAGAGCAGCCGCGCTCATTCTCACCAGAGTGACGGGGCGGCTAAGAGACGCTCAGGCAGACGTCGATGCTTTGAGTAGTTTGTGTGAATCGGTGTTTGTATTTGCAGAGCGGGCGCATCGGAGCGGACGAAGTGATCGACGATGCGGACGGGAAAGGAGCCGAGGAGCTGGAGGAGAGGCTGAGGGAGAAGGAAGCCAAGACTCAGGCCATCCTGCTGGAGATGGTGAGACACGCGTCTGCTCTCAGTCCCTCTTCTGGGGGACCCCATGAAGACACACTGAGTGTCCCTGCAGGTTGGGGACCTCCCGGACGCAGACATGAAGCCTCCCGAGAACGTTTTGTTTGTGTGCAAACTCAACCCAGTCACCACAGACGAGGACCTGGAGATCATCTTTTCACGCTTCGGCTCCATAAAAAGGTCAGGATTCTTATTTTTGTCAGATACATCTTTGTTTATGTTTTATAGATTTTTGCCTGAACATTTTGTAGCCATTGTTTGTTTTCTTTTGACGTTACCAGAACAATTGTTTTTGTCTTTTTTTATGTAGTTGTGAGATCATCAGAGACTTTAAAACAGGAGATTCCCTCTGCTACGCTTTCATTGAGTTTGAGAAGGTGAGCAGCATCATCTCTATACACCAGTAAGGTATTATTAACACTGATCCTCTAACAATAAGTATGACCTCCTTTTGTAAGCAGCCCTGACCTCTGACCTGTGATGTTCAGTGGCTCTGAGGGTGGAACCATACTAGAAATCTGTCTGTTTATCCATCCATCTGTTCTGTCCATCCTTTCTTTCAGCAGTGTTGCACGGCCGTAAAACATCTTAAATCCATCTATGCAAAATTAGGTCCTTAAAAATTCATTTAAAAATATCAGTTGCCCTCAAATACATTAATCACATTTTTAAATGTTTGAACTTTGGATATTTTTTTTTTCTCGCAGGCAAAAATTTGAGTCATGCTTAGACATCTCCGTTGTGTTCTGTGACTTGAAGCGGCTGAGGCTAACTCACTGCTAACATGCCCTTGCTAGCTTGCTATTTCCTTTTTTTTTTTTTTTGCATAAATGCAAATTAGATCCAGTTGCAGGATGTTTGTTTTGCCTCCATCTCACTTCTCTTGCCAAACTATCGAAGCCAGCAGGATCTTCCAGTCATCCACTATATTTATAGTTTCTTTCAGTCTCAAACTAGCAAAAAATGACATAACGACATGATAAATGAAAATGAGTGCAATAATTTTCTTTCGCATGCTTGTTTCTGTAGTTTGCTTCATCTTTAGAGAGATGCTGCCCTTTAATATTATTGAAAAACCTGCATTTAGAAAAACACTACAGACATTTGACACATAATATAAAGTTTGCACATTTCAGATTCACATTATTTTGGTAAATTAATAACATTACAAAAAGAAAACAAAAACATAATATTGCTTTACAAATGCATTATTTAGCAAAAAAGGAATTCATTTTTTCACTAAAGTCCCAACTGGATGTTTGCCTGTTTTTTTTTTTTTCATTCTGAGCCTGATGATTACATTCAAAAATACTCTATTGATCCCAAAGGGAAATTAAATGTTGTAACTCGTATCAGTTCAGATTTTATAGCGATGGCTGTGCTTCGAGGCACATTTTTGTTTTGTTGAGACCTCATAATGTTTTTTAATTTACCGTTTTAGTTACTCTGTTCTTTTATTTTGGACATTTACAAATGTTTTCCAATCACAGTGTTCAATCTTCTTTTGGAAATGAAAGTTTATTGATCTGCAGTTTGATCCTTACAATCTTATTGTTACGTTTGTGAAGGTGGATCCAAAGCTCAGCTATGCTTTATAAAGTCAGGCATGTTCCAGCTGGGTTAAGATGCACTGTTATAACAAACTCTCTCATGATGTTCTGATCACTCGAATTTCCTTTTAATTAGTTTTTCTTCATGTGCTTTTTGCATGTTGTGGTTCACCGGGAAACACAAGCTGATAACATCTTGTTTTTCCACATATTTGTCCTCCGGTTTTTATAATGGAAATAATAACAGGTGGAAAACCCCTGCCAGCATGTGAAGTCTGGAAATCAGTCATAAACTCAGTTTGCTCTGTTTATGACATGTTGATTTTGATCCCATCAGATTGTTTGAGTCATTATGACAGAGGAGGGAAAGTGAAGCGAATAAAGGAGGCGTCACATCGCCGCCTGTCACTGCTGTGCTTCAGAGCCGCTGCAGCGGAGAAATAAGAGCCGATGAGTTGGAAGCGTGAAACGCGTCCTACACCGTTGGTTAGGTCAGATATGTAAGATGATAGGGAAGATCATGTTTGCACGGTTTGTTTTTCAGAGATGAACTGTGTGAACCTTTGGTCTGGGGAATAACGGGGCTGCAGGAATTTCACTGCAAACAACAAACAGGATCAAGGCTCTGAAGGAGCTGAAGTGCAATGCATTCTGCAACCAGTAGAGGATGCTATATTTTTAGGTAGATGTTGACTTTCATGCTCGGCCAGTGGCGTGCGGCGCACCAAACGGTTCTTGTAAAGAAGCCAGAAAAAGCTGACTCCTTGAAAATGAAAGATAAGAGAGGAGCCAGGGGTTTTCCACAGCACATTAAAACGGAGCAGAAAGTTCCTGCTTCCACATGAAATCCATGTTTTTATTCCGGGTTCCTGATCTTGACAGCTGGTGTCATATTCCTCCTCATATGGGCAGCTAGTTAAATCAGCTTTTGACTTTCCTTTACCTTTTGTGTGAAGACATTTAAGAGCTTGCATGTCATTTAATATCTGGAACATTTCGAGAGAACAGTCAGTGTACATTCAGCAGGTGCATTAGGCAGGAAGTTCATGTGAGGTCTGCTGTTATTGGTCGAATTAGAGCTGAGTCTTTGACCACATTGTTCTTTTTTTTTGTTTTGTTTTTTTTTTTACATTGAACTTTACAACATATAAACCTGTTTTCTTGACAGCAAGAAGACTGTGAGAAGGCTTACTTCAAAATGGACAACGTGCTGATTGATGACCGACGGATCCATGTGGACTTCAGCCAGTCGGTCGCAAAGATTAAATGGAAAGGCAAAGGTAGCCATGCTGGTCCTGAGGCTGGACTTGTAATAACAATAGTAATAATCCATTCTTTCACATAGCGCTTTTTTACCAACTCAAACAAGAGTGAAACAAGATAAAATAAAACAATGTAACGTAATAGAAAAACGTACTAAAAGGTTAGATAATATTTTCCACTTAGTTTGTGGGAGCGACAGCAGTGGTTCTTTTGTTAAAGAACCACTTTTTTTGTTTCTTTTGTTTCTTTTACAAAAAGAAAGAAATAGCTCTGTGTTTTTGAAATGAATTTTGTTGAAGTTTACAAGCAGTTGGTATCTGCAGTAGATTGCTCTGCATTTCTCATAAACTTAGACTAGCTGGTCCCAGAGGCTAAAGCTAAGAGCTAGTCAGAAAGAAGCCAGTATCAAAGCAAATCTCTTTTTGACCTGCAACAACACCAATCTACAGAGTAACTGACCCCCAGTGAGAACATAACGCCACCACTGACAAGCTGAGAAAAGTTTGTCCTGTGAATAGCTTGGTAAACTTCAAATGAGACCAAACTAACTTAGAGGTAAATTATAACAAGATATAGTTAGCTTGATTTGACAAAACAACAAGCTAACTAACAAGATAACAAACAACTTGTTAGCTAACAACAAGCTAACAGCTTCTTGCTTAGTGTCTTGTCAATAATTAATAATAGTCAATAATTACATAAGACAACTGTAAAAAAAAAAAAAAGGTTAGTTCCCTTTTATGACTAGATATTTTTCCCATGTCTAAAGATATGTATATCTGCAAAATTGTGACAAAAATGTTCAAATTTGTGCAGAAACGTAAAGATGCAACCCTGCTTACCCTTTAAATTGCGTGAACATCCAATCCAAACCATCATCAGGGTCACATGGTCTGCTTACGCGCTCACAGGTCCATGATTGTTTACACAGGAAGTGGAGGTAGGGGGCGTGCACCTCCATAGATCTTCCTGTGTGAAGCGCACGCTGAAGACCAGACGTGAATGTGAAGCTTTTCCAGTGAAACGAAATAAAAACTTTAGAAAAATAAGTAGAGGGAAAAAATCCATAAAATGCTTTAGGTGCTGTGTTCTCATTGGTCATTAGTGGTGCACAGCCTCCTATGTCTGGGTCCTAGAGATGTAATCACAGGCTTCCCTCTAGATAAACAGCCAATAAACAATAAGGATAACTTCAGCATTCATAAAAGTCTCCTTTAGGTCAGACTAGCCATTACTTGTCTGGATTTATGCCAACATAAAGATCAACTCAGATAAGATTTTCTAAACCTTTAGCAGAACCTCACGTCTAAAAGTCTGCACTGCTCCTTTAAGTGAACAGCTGTGTGTGTGTATGTCCTAGGTGGGAAATACACTAAAGATGACTTCAAGGCTTATGAGAAGGACTTGGAGAGCCGTTCCAAGCTGGCTCTGAAGGATCAAGTGAAGCCCAAACAAGAGTATCCTTCTGTGTTCACGTGTCTGGGAATGTTTTATTTTTCTGTTCATATTCTTCCGATTCGTGTCCGTCTCCACCGCCTTTCTACTTCCGAGATTTCCGTAACCTTCCAAACAGCTCCAAGTATGACCTGCTAATCGAGGATGAGGAGGAGGCGACGAGCCATCGGCACCCTGAGAAGAAACACAAGAAGCACCATCATCATTCAGATGACGAGGACAACAGGAAATCCAAAAAGAACAAGGTCAGTTCTTTAACCTGGAAGCTCACAGGTCATATTGCGTTCAGTGTTTATATTATTTATATTATTCTACATTTTCTGTATTATCAAATACAGAAAATGCTGACTAGAAATAACTTTTCCTCTACCTTTGTTTGGCGCCCGCTGTAGTGCAGCACCCACATAGATCAAACCTGTTCTTCACACCGCTGTTGAAATGATCAGCTGTCCTTCCTTCTGTAGAGGCAATGACTGCAATATGGACTTAGAATTGAGTATTATTTTGTGGTACTACTGTGATCAGGATAAAAATGTTTTTAAAAAAAAGAAAGCTAACTACTCCTTTTTCCCCTCTAACTGCAGAGTTCAAACGCCACAAACACAAATTGAAACAGGCATCTTCAGGACACCTGACTTATAGCTGTGATTTACGTCACTAAGCTGCACACAGTAACTGCATTTAATCTTATTTTCAAATGTATTGATAACGTGGAGTTTTGTTTTTTCTTCAGCCTCATTGGTTGAAATTTACTGAGACAATGATGAATCAACATGTTTATCTTCAGAACCCTGAAGCTTCATGTTGGTGGCCAGTCCGACCCATAGGATCGGATGTGACCTATCTAAAGCATCACACTTTTAAAGGCTTTCAACTGCCTTCCTTTCTTTGGTCCAATACTGATAACTAGGACAATATTTACTGCTCATGAATTTTACATGCAACAGTCCATGTACAGTATACAAGTAGTATGTGGTCTCTAAGTTTCTGAATCTGTTCATTTGTGGTAAAAATGAAATTTTTCTATTAGTTTTAGATTACTGAAAAGTCTCTAACTAAATATGCTAACTGGTTGATAATCTCACAGTCTACAGAAAAACTGAGTTATAAATGGACACTTGTTTTTCTCTATTTCTATGGGGTTTTTAAACCTGACTTTATTTTTCTTGACAGCATAGTAACTGCCACAGTCGTTCTTGTTTTCCACTGTCTGCTGCTGAACACATCAAGCTCCCAGCAGGAAGGAATCATTTCATGCAGATCCAGGTGTGCATGATATCTGCACACCTGGATCTGTTGTCTGGCAGGGGCAACATTTGATTTTTACTGCTAGAAACTATGTTAGAAAAACACAATGTCATTAATTTTGTAATTGACAGGGCCTCAATTTTTTTTATTTTCATGAAATAAATAAATTGCGGAGGGCCCCCTGTCAGTCAGGGGCCCTTGGAATAGCTTTCCCCCCCTATATGGTGCCCCTGGACTAAATTCATTTTTTGGTTTTACATGTTTGAGCTAACTAGAGAAGCTGTTGGTGTATGTGTATGTGCTGTTGTGGTGCAGTTAGCAAATAAATTAGTAATTCAGGAAGTTTATTGTTAAAAAACAAGTATTTTAAGTCACTTCTGCTGTTTTTTGTATCAGTATCAGAAGAGAAAAAAGTGGATCGGTTCATCTCTAACTGGGCAAAAAGTCTTTCCTAGAAGCTCAAACTTGATGAAAGGAGTGAACTGGTTCCTCCTAACTGGACGTCAGCTCTCGTCTGTCTTCTCCTCGGTTCTCACCGTCCTCACTCTGCTCTCATTCCCAGGACAACGAGGAGAGCAGACGTGACCGAAAGTCCTTCCGCCAGCGCTCGGGCTCTCGCTCGCACTCCAGAGACAGAGAGCACAAACACGGCAAGTCCCGGCTCAAACACGGGAAGGAGAGCCGGGACAAAGGTCACAGAGAGCGCAGCCGCAGCCGCTCGCCCAGGAAGTCCAAGGATAAAGACAGGAGCAGGTTCAGATGAGGGAACTGGCTGGTATTATTTTAACTCTGACCTTTGTTTAAGTCACCCAACTAAAAGCGAAAATGACATCAATTGTACAATTTCTAGATAAATAAACCTAAAGAAGTGCGTAGAAAGACTTACTATGACATGGAAATTGTCTTATCGGTTCTACTTTTTTTTTGTTTTGTAACCATGACAGACTTCCTCATCGCCGTGTTGTTTACTTCTTCTGCATCTTCCTCTTGTGACCACTGCATGCAGAACAAAAGCTGCACAAGGTCCCACTGCTGGGGGGTGTGTTGTATTCTAGAAATGTCTGTATGGAAAGTAGGTGGGTGGGTTCCCTCTGCCTCCACGCTGCAGAGGGAAACCACTGGTGTCTCCCTCCACCCACCTGTCAGAGCTCATGCCTCTGTCTGCTGGGTCATGCTGAAACTCAGCTGCACTTCTTTATCTGGAAGTTTGACAAACTTCCAGTTACAAAGGTTGAACTTTAGCAAAAGAATCTGAAATCATCTGAAAATGTTCAAATTTAAATTTGATGCCAAGGTTAATAAAATATTTTTCTAACCAGCACACTTCACACTTGTCCTTTGTGGTTCATAATATTTCTAACTGATTGAGGTGATTAACCACTGGAGGTGATTTGTTTGCATTTTGTTGTGTAATTGTAAATAAGCTGAATTTGTCCCTTTTTTGACTGCAGTGCTGTGAAAACTCTTTTCACTCTTTAATGTTTCAGATCATCTAATAAAGGTTAACATTGGTCTGGAAACATACAAATGATTTTACATATTGAAGATACAAAGTTATTCAAACCAAACCAGGCCTTGTTGAAAACCATAAATCATAACTAAACAGTGATTCTGGTGATTCTCCATATTGTTTGGTGAACTCTTTGCTCTCATCAGGTGTTTTCCTCCAGGCTTTTATCATACCGCTGATAAAAGAACAATAAATCACTGCTGCAGAGTCCAGGCCGACCTTTGGCCGTTACAGTTAAACAGCTACTTAAAGATGACCAACAGGTTTCAGTCTGGTTTCCGTGGTTTCCACAGCACTGAGACTGCCCTCGTCAAAGTGTTCAGTGGCATCCACATAAGCTGTGGAAGAACCACAGTGCTGGATCTGTTGGACTTTTCAGTAAAATGTCAACAGTACTGAATGCTGCGCTGAAGAGTTGGTGGGACTCTGGTCCAAAACTCAGCTGGTTATAATCCGTTATAAAGAACCGGACGACTGTCAGTCAATAGGTAGCTTCTCCTGGGAGCCGACAGAAGTTACATGTGGGGGTCCCCAAGGTTCGATCCCGGAGCCCCAGCCTCCTAATTAATATCTACAGGCTTCCACTGGCTCAGATTATTACAGGATATGAGATTAGTTACCATAACTACACAGATGAAACACAACTCTAAATTCTGATGTCACCTGGAGACTCTGAACGCATCCAGTCACTGAACAGATCCTGTAACATTGATTTTATACGCACTTTTACATATATGTCTGGTAAAATCAACATGCTTCATCACATCTTACTGCTGCTGATGAGAAGAGCGGCCATATTGAAATGTAAAATCAGCCATAACAAGTCCCAACTGGAGGTAGTCGGAGTTGCTCCCCGTTTCAAAGTGGGAAATCGGCGTTCCAGTTAATTCTTCTGACCGGGAAGTCAGAATTTCCCAGCTCCGAGAAAACTGGGAAGCAGGACGACTCCCAGATCTGAACTTCTACAGGCTGAGAACCTGAAACAGAAGCCAACGAACTGATCAAGGTAAGAATGGCTCTTCATCAGTCAGGGTTTAACCAGCAACTGCAATATTGGCTGTTTTACATAAATATGAATGGCTAATAAAAACCTTTCAACTATATGACTATATTGGTATCCTAAAATGTAGAAGACTCCACATATCTGTTTACTCCTTATATTTTATGCTTGAACATAGAAGCTGTAAGAAAACAGTTTAACCAGCAGAATTTGGATCTTTGTCCTTAAACTAACTTTTATCTGCCAGAGTTGAACTTGCCTCTCCTGTTTGGTTTGCATCTTTCGCAGAAGTCACCACACGGTGTTTTCAGTTTCCCCAAAATAAGATCCAGTCCTGTAGGCGGAGAGGAGTAGTGGAAACAGGTCTGCAGGGGAGAACCTAGAAAAGTGAAAGGTTCTGGTACCGAGCAGAGTGGAAAAAAAGGGTTGCACTGCTTTTCACCCCCGGGTGGAACCACTGCCAGAGTCATCCCCGGCTGCCTACGCTGCCTGCAGGCTGCAGGCTGCAGGCTGTTTGCATGGTTTATTTTTATGTCTGAAACTTCTGCAACGATCCAAATACACACACACACACACACACACACACACACACACACACCCCACACACACACACACACACACACACACACACATCGGGCCTCCTTGTACACATGTAAAACAAGCAGGATCAGAATCTGTATATTCAGGCCTGAACAAACCTTCAGTCACATTTATGTGTAAAGATTTGTTCTGACATCTTCCGTCTTACTGCTGTATTTTGATGAGGAGGAACAGAAACAAAGCGTTCCTGTTTCTCACACCTCAGTCAATCCAGATTCCTCATATAAGTGAGATTACATATGTTCAAGTTATTCATTAACCCACTGGAGGATGACAGGATGAACTTTTCTTCTCTTCCTCTGGAAATGATTTGGTTCTGTTGTGGAAAAACTTTATTTAAAACATCACTGAAACTCACACACACACACACACACATACATAATATATATATATATATATATATATATATATATATATATATATATATTTATATTATAGCTTTGTTTTTACTACTTATAGATATATAACTACTTGTCTGTTATAGATATATAACAGACAAAATAAAATATTATTTTGTATGAATATAGATCAATTTTAGACTTTCCACAGATTGTCAGTTTGATTTAGATCTGGACTTTGACTAGGTCACTCTAACACATCAATATGCTTTATTCTAAACCATTTTATCACCTGCTTTTTTTTTTTTTTTTTTTTGCATGCAGACTAAAAGTCATTAAAAATCATTAAAAAACATTTCTGAGTGTTTTTATCTGCCTGAATGAAGATTCAGGCAGATAAAAACAGAAACAGAGATTTCTAACAACATGCGTTGTGATGACTCAAGGTGAATTGCAAAACCTGAAGGCCAAGTTTGAAGATGTGTTCTAATGACAAAGTATGTTCAATGAGGTTGTAAATGTGTAAATGCAATGAATTCACTGGACCCAGTTGGTGCGATCTTGTGCCAAGAAGCTCATTTTCTAACATTCTTTTGCACAGTTTGCATATTACCAAAAGCCACTCTTACTAGTCGCTCCGTCCACACTGAAGACCTGAGAGTCGATCAGCAGCAGCACACTGAGCCGTGCATGTCCTCCTGCTCCACGTCAGCAGAGTGCGTTTCCTGTCAAATAAAAGCAGGTTTTGCCTGGAAACACACCCAGGCCACAGAGCTGCAGGCCTGAACAAAACAAGGTGGAAATCTGTGACTAAACATGTGGGGAAATTACCCTCATTACACACACTGTGCACACACAGTCAATCTCTCGCAACTTCAATGTTCTCAGAGCCCCTCCCACCACCACAGATGTGATATAAAACCACCAGAAGCAGAATTGTTGAAATATTCTGCTGGAGACGAGTCTGGGTATTTCTTTAAAAGTGTAGTTTGTTCTTGTGCAGTTTGTTTCATATCATCTGCAACCAGCTTGAAACCTAAATGAGGTTCATCTGAAGGAGAGCAGCTGCTCTGTTCCTGTTTCTACAGGTACTGAAGTGTTTCAAGTAACGTAAGACACCAGAGAATGTATTTATTCACCCCATAAAACCTTTTACAGATGCAAATATCAGTGTATTTTAATGGGATTCTATGTGATATTATAATACAGAATTCTATCTGCCTCCATGGACAGAGTGAAGATCTGTTAAAGGGACACTGTTATGTATTTTCCAGGCACATAGTTACATTTTACAGCACAATCAAGTAAATATGTCAAGTAAATATGTTACCCTCTGTTGCTCTAAAAATGCCATACAGATCAAACACACTCAAAGAAATTCGACTTTGCAATTTGTCTCCTTGAAACTGGGCTACTGTCTCTTTAAAAACTCCTGCTCTTTTATCAGGTCGTCACAACAATACTCCATAATGCTGTTTGCAACCTCTCTGAGGAGCGTTGGACTGAGACGTGGTCCACAGACAGACAGCAGACTGTCTGTTTTTTATCGTCTAAACAATGTTGCTAAAGTTAGTCGACTCAAGTCCCCACAAGATTTGTTTGCTTTCGCTTTTAGCGGATTCCGTTATTGCAACGCCATTTTTATTGGATTATCTAAAAAAAAAAAAAAAAAAAAATCAATAAGACAGCTCCAGCTTCTCCAGAATGCTGCTGCTAGAGTCCGTACTAAAACTAAGAGAAATCAACACATCAGTCCAGTTCTGAGGTTGCTGCACCGGCTGCCTGTTGCTGAAGAATAGAATTTAAATTCTCCTTAGTGGTTTACGAAGCACTTCATAAAAAAAATTTAAAAAAAAAAAAGCCAGATCTGCATTTGTGATCTTCTTCAACCCTGTATACCACTCAGACCTTTAAGATCATCAGAATCAAACCTACTAATTATTCTGGGAGTCAGAACTAAACATGATGAATTTATGCTCCAACACTCTGGAATAACCTGCTCACTGCTGCTTGAGTTTATATAAAACAAGAATAGAAACCGTTTTATTTGGAGTTGCCTATTCTTAAATTTTTTTATTCATATTCAATTATTATATTTACAATTTTTAATATTTAATCGTCTATTTTTAACCTGCTTGATGTTTTTCTTAAATCTTCTTGTTGCATTATTGTACAAGCTCTTTGAATTGTCTGAAAGGTGCTATATAAATAAAGTTGCCTTGTCTTGCCTAATGACTTCACCAGGTGTTTGCTAATTGTTGCTGCCACTAGTCATTAGGAGCCAGTGGGGGAGTGGGTTGCTCTGTGAGACTCGACAGCAGAGGCTCTTTGTGGCGGAAAATATTCAGGCTTCCTGAGTGGTTTTTACAAGACACTCAAAGTTTTCTCCAACATGCATGAAGTTCAGTGGATGATCTGTAAAAAAACAGAGACAGAGGCAGTTTCTGCCCAGGCTTTCTGTCTGATGAACACAATGAACACCTTTCACAAGAGTCAAGGAAATAATTTCAACATATTTGCATTTCCACAAGCCATCATTATTTTTTATTTTCTCTACGTTACACACATACGTTCATTAGTCATATTTGAGGAGAATCCAGGTGAGCATATGTGGACGCCAAAGAGACTAAAAACCGCTCCAAAAGCAGGAAGTGGGCTATAAAGCAGTGCATTCTGTGTAGGAATAGTGGAAGAATTGACTCATTCAGAAAAAAGTTTATTATTTTTATTACCTACTAACTATTGTTGATTATCATTCAGACCAAAGTAAAATCCTACGACTGCAAAACTCTCATGCGACTCTGTTTTTGTTTACATTTTGTGAAGGAGAAAGTTCTTCTTCTTCTGAGGTTTTCATGTCGTTTCCTTCAGCAGGTCTTGGTGCAGCGCCACCACACATTTTAAAAAAAAATTCATTTGACAATTCAGTTGTGTGACACAGTTGAGGGTGAAATCGAATTGCAGCAGCTGAAAATGTAACATGTTGCAGGTTTGGTCCCCAATCCAACCAGACTGCCAGGTGTGGAAACGCCCTAAACGGCCAAAACAACAAGATCATCTATGCAAAACAAAGACCCCGACCTGCACAACCACACTGTGTTTGGTACCGACACACCTGAAGTCCAGTGATCACTCCCTGTTGTTGCCAATGTTATCATTAAAGTTCTTCCACAAGGGCTAAATTAAGAACTTTGACCCCTATTTTTATCCTCCTGAAAGGCCTGCAGTCATTTTCCGTTTCCTGTCACAAGTCAAATGTCTTGTTGCAGTGAAGCTTCAACTCTGAGCTTCTAGAGTAACTTCAGGTTTTATCAAGTCAACCTGACAGAAAGCAGTTCAGTTCAAATGATTCAAAGCTTCACGGTGCAGCAAAATCTGCAACAAGTAAAGTCGTCATATAAGAAGACCAGAGTGTCAACACAGGCAGTTTTACTTCAGCTCTGTGCTGTTTTTCTGTGTGTGCCTTGATGCACACCACACCTTTGTCTTTTTTCATCGAAAATTCCCTTAACTTCCTGCTTTGAGCAGTTTGCTGTAAAAAACAAACATGGAGAAGATGAATTAAAACATCCCAGTCAGACATCTTCAGCTCTTTCACCGCCATAAAGACTAAACATGAATCTATCAAAAGAAAATGAGCGTCCTACTGGTTGATTTTCTCCATCCAACACAGGCCTGAATTATTAGTCAGTTCATTTTTACCTAACTTCCTGCTTGGGATCAACGAAATGCTGCGTCACCCTTAGAAAGCATGACCGCTCATGTTACTTAGTATGAGATTTATTGCGATGTCATAGCAGATTCTTTAACCGAGACTTTCTATATACACATGATAAGCTGTGAGTAGGTGTGCAGAACAGAAAAAGCTCTGTGTGTCACAGTGATACTGAGGAACAACAATAGCACTGAGCTTTTTGAAGGCTGTGGTTCCTGGAAGCAGAAGCAGTTCAGGTAAACCGTCCCATTCCAACAAGTCTGTGCTGTTAGTTTATCTCTGAATGGATCCGTTCCCAGTAATCTAAAAAAAAAAACCCAAAATCTCACTGATATAAACATGCAAGTTTAGTTGAATTAAAAGCTGCGACTTTAAAGTGTTAAATGAAAGTCGACTCTTATCTCTTTCCTGGAATTGGTCAGGTTGCTTGAAATGCGTGTGGGTCTATATTTAGCCCTGAGCATGCTCAAGCAAACAGTCTGGCTGGCTCAATTAAAGTCTGACTCTTGTTGAGAGTACCTGGAAAAAAACCTGAGGAAAAATCCTTGTTGCAAAAAAAAAAATCAAAAACAAATTAAAAGTGAATGAACCTCTTGTGCTTTTGCAACACGTCTGATAGTGAAACTGATTCCTATGGGAAGCTGCAGTCAGGGTCGGGTTCATGGTATTCATAACACAACCAGCAACTTATCTCCAAAAATCCAACACAGAGCTGCTGTTCTGTTGAGGCCTATGACTGGAAGTTTTCTTTTCCTCTTCCTGATCGGCAAAAAAAAGTTTTCTGTTTTTTTTTTTTTTTTGTAACGAGGAAATTGACCAAACAATGAAGCCGTTGGGAACGGTACGGATGAAGTAAAATAAAACACAAGGAGAGTGAAGCGTGTATAACACATTTAGTGACACACATATTTAAAACATTTGCAGTATTAAAATGAGGAGACATTTGTAGCTTTTCCTTCCATACACACAAATGCTTCCATAAAACAGCACAATCTGTTGCAGTTTGTTCTCTGTGCTTCACAGCAAACTGGAGCTTCAACTCTGTGCTGGGGATCATCTGACAAACTGTTTACCAAGAGAACAATATTTTTATAGGGATGTTTTGTGGCGGGTTCTTCTTTGATCAGGACAGCCTCGCCTCCCTCTGGTTCATCTCAACAGCGTTTCTGACCCATTTTACTCTGAATTGTCCGAATCCATTAAAACCAGTAAGTACAGCTGGTTTTCTATTGTGTTAAAACAATTGTATGTATAGTACTGGATCTGAAACAAAATAAAATTCTGTTTATGTATTTAAACTGGACATGGCCACACTCTGGGATGACTTTTGTGAATCCTTTTCAAAACTCTTTTTAAACCATAAATGTCAGACTGATGAGGAAGCAATGAAGGCTATGAATGTACCAGAAAAACACGTTCAAAAGTAATGACAGGGTCTGACTTGTCATTTTAATATTTTATATCAACACATAAGACATACAAAAACCTACATATATATTTTTGTTTGTTATTATAGACTGGGTTTGGAAGCCCAGCCAATGTGTAGAAACCAAGATTTAAAAAAATAGCTGTTATGACTGTAATATGTCGTATTATATCTGAATATTATTCAGATTCAACAACATAAAAAATAATTGACCAGAAGAAAGGCAGAAGCTATTTTACTAACCTTGAAAGACATTAGCTTTTAGCTTTGTTAGCTTCCTACTGAGCTAAGCTAGCTAGCTGCTTCAGATGAGAAACAGTTTCTTAATATTCTGTGTTGAAACCTTTGGGAATATTTTTCTGCTGGCTCTCCTACATGGTTGCCTTCATCCTGGAACTTTACTTGGAATTATGTTGGCTTGATTATTTTGCAATAGGCTGTGACAAATATGAATGGATGGATTATGAATAAATGAGTAATTTATCTATAAGCTGAAATGCTACGGTGCCTAATAAAACAGTGTTGCTGCGTCACTGTTGAGTCCTTGAAGAAATATTTGACATGTTTCCTTTTCTCACCGAACCTCTGGTCACTGTGACTTATTGTCTAAATATAGTTATCTAAAGAAGGGCTCACAGTCTGTACTGTGTCACAAAGACTTGTGATAAAGACCCTTATATAAAGCCGGCCATGAGTAAATAATACATTCACGTGACTTTTTAGCATTTCTGTGGTAAGTTGTCACAGCTCAACAGATTCTGAATGAATTTAAATGGACTCAATTCTATTTATTTACATAGCACTGACTAGATAAACTAAGATAAACTATTCTGATTAATATCCAGAATGTATAATCTAGTTCATTCCACTTACGCAAACAGTTACATGGTCCAGTTGGATTGGAAACTGGACCATGATGGCCACTGGTAAGAAAGCCCAGCAATGGAGGACGGAGGAGACTTGTACAGAAACACTGTTTGTGTTAACAAAGAATTAGTATCAGCAGTTGCTCCGTTAGTGGTTTCATTTAGGGGAAAACCGGCGGATAAACTCTGAGCTAATGTTACAATCTCAGAAAATCAGAGTTCATATTCTCTAGTTAGCGACAGCAACAGCTGCTTCAGTGACTTTGTCCAGGAAACTGACAATTTAAGAACAGGTTCAAGTGGACCGAGTGTATCATCTGTGGAGAGCATGAAGTTATTGGAAGTGACAGCGCAGGTGAAGGTCACATCCAGGCAGATGACACAGAAACACAGAAACAGCCCAAAATAAATATTGACTCAATTTTTCTCTCTGTGCTACAGTAACATTACCTGCAAGTTAATGTACTCCAGGCTTCATCATCATCATCATCATCATCATCATCATCATCATCATCATCATCCCATCTCCGTTTTCAGAGAAACAGTTTGGGCACTCTGGTCACATATTGATTTAAAAACAGCTAAAAAGCTTCATTTTATTGGATTTTTTTTACTGTGCACATTTCAACAACCACACTGGAAGATCAATAGGTGAGTTTGACATTTTTTACACTTTGCAACCACATTTTCAGATCAGTCAGACAACATAATACTATCTTTTCCACGGCTACTCAAATAAAAAGGTCCAGATATCTCAGAAGCACCAAATCTTGGAGTCAGTAGTTTATCAGTGCAGTGACTCCAGGTCACAGCTTCAGCTGTTTAACTGTCCAGTGCTGTAAAACAAGATCTCCTTTATACAAATCTTTGTTTAATTGTCACTTTTTTTGGTCCCATTTGAATTTAATCAACTACAAGCCGTTCAGATCCTGCAGCGTCAAAGCGGGCCCACATCATCATGCTGCCACTGCCATGTCTACCTGCTGGTGTTATGTTCTCTTTCGGAAACACTGCGTTCGCTCTAACAGGACACGTACCTTCCGAAGAGCTGCTCTCTTGTCTCATCAGTCAGAATATTTCCCAGAAGTCATCAAGACCTTTGGGTTCTGTTTGAGCTCCTTTTTGTTTAATCCTTTAGTCATTGTTTGAAAAACGCTTTTTTTTTGCTTTGAATCCGACTATCTTTGCGCGATGCTAAAATCAATCAGACCATCTGAAACATTCAACTGTGGTAAAAAAAAAAAAAACTAGCCGGCGTTGGCAAAGAGGAGCCAGAGGCTCTTTATGAATTTGTTTTGTTCGTGGATTTGTCTGTTAGCTCTCATGAATTTTGATATGAACGGGACAAATTTGAATGAATGAACGAATTTGAATTGAACTGATTTCCACACTTTGGATACCAAATCAGCTCCAGTGAGCTGAAGATGCCATGTTTGTTTCTCTCTAATCCGTTCACAGATATGAAGGTGGATATACAAATATATATATACAGATATATATATATATATTTCAGTTTTCAGATGAAATAAGACATCAAGATGATTTTTTTTTTGTCTCCTGCCAAGTAACAACCCTGGCACGCTTCCAGGAGCTGCACACACTTATCCAGCATTTATTACACCACACAAGGAAGTGTTGGTTCACATAAAATCCCTTAGGCTTGTCAGGAACTGATCCCAGACCAGGAAGTGCAGGCGATTTTTTTCTCTTCCTCCTGTGAGTAATAAGGGCAGCTTCACACACACCGGCAGTGTTTGTCAGAACGGCTGGCAGGCAGGAGCAGCTCACACACACACACGGCGGCCGGGACACAGGAGGGATCCACCTGGAGCAGGTAAGTCGGCTAAACAGACCCGGGGGGAGCTGGGTGACAGAGCTGCTCTGGTGGAGACGTTTCTCTGCTTTTTCTGAGGAATCTGGACCGGTTAGAGCGTGTCACGTCACGTCACGTCTCAGACAAACACAGAGAGGGAGGTAGGTGTCCGGGGGTCCGGGACTGTGGTCCCGGCTGAAAGCGTGTGCTCGTCCAGCGGTGTGGACGAGCACAGTTAAACAGAGAGAGTGTGAAGCGAGGGCAAAGGATGTGGTTAGGTGCACTTTGTAGCGACAGTGTGCAAGCACAGAGAAGGAAACGGCAGATAAAAACAGAGAACTGCTCCGTTTCGACAGCCATCTGTAGAGTCTGACTGGAGCTTTTTCCTCATTCTTTAGACGTCAGGTCTTGTTTATCGACGAGGCTGGACAATGATTGAGCTCCAAAGAATGGCTGTCATCTGCTGTTCTCTGGCTGTTTCTCTTAAAGGCACACCCTCCAGGTCTGACTCCAGGTGCGACATACGGGTTTGTGTTTTCAGGTGAGGCCGTGTCTTCTCGGGGTCAGGACAGCTGAAGGCTGCGGGTTGAGTCGCCCAGCAGTGTGGTGCCGCTCTGGGTGGGAGGCCTTAGGGGAGTTCCCGGGGTGTGATGAAAACACTGGGGCCTTGAAAACCTCGCCGTCCATTCATGCTGTTTCCATTCATTCATGTTTTTGGTGGCTCTTTTCAGTGAGTCAGGAGGTAAAATTAGACCAGAGATCACAGCGGACCCCTTTGCTTCCTCTCTCCGGCCGCGAGGGGCTTTCTTCGCTCAGCGTGACGTCAGCCGGTTTTGGCGCTTGCGTTCAGAGTCATGAGACTGCGGCAACCAGAGCAGATTCTATCACAGCGCATTCGACCACAATCTGATTGTCTGAAAACCCCGTAGAAACCACAGATGTGCTTCCTGTGTTTTCAGTGACAGAGCTCCTCTGTCTGCACCCACAGTCTTTGACACCTGTCAACTGTTCCAAAACACAGGCTGTTACCTCGGAGACCGGCGTCGGCCAGAATAAGGAGGCGAGACGAGGGACTCCCAAAGACAGACAGACCTGAGAAAGACAGCAGCGAGCAGCGATGGACCGCCAGCAGCAGCAGCAGCACACCAAAGTGGAACGCTTCCTCAAGTTGGGATACACTCACACCGACATCCTCAGGGTGCTGGAGAGCCTGCACCACGACGCCCAGACCAACGACATCCTGGAGGAGCTCATCAAGACCTGCCACACTCGCAGCACCAGCGTACCCAACAGTCCCAAGCTGGTGCCCAGAGGCTGCAGCCCCGGCCCCGGGCCCAGCAAGGCCAGGACCGGCCCTGACAGAGACTGCAACACAGGCTTCAGACCCGTGGTTATAGACGGCAGCAACGTGGCCATGAGGTGAGTCAGCAACACTTTATCTGTCACTAGAAACACTTATTTTGAGTTTCACTGAGTGTGTGGAGGAAGACACAGCAGCAGTTGGAGTATTTAAACTCACTTTGCTGAGGAAGTTTAACTTAATAGCTTAAAAACTATTTGTTTTCTCTGCAACATTGAGACAGAGAGATTCTCTGTGGAACTAAAGAGGTTCTAGGTATTTACTGTAGAACATGCAGGTGCTTTATACAGCCTACTGCTGTATTACCTAATCTACACGGTTGCATCACATTGCTGATGATACTGAAGTAGTGATTAAGCGTAGGATCTCCGAGATGAATCATGTCGACCAGTTAATGTGCTCTGAACATTAAAGCGATTTGACCAGAACAGAAAGCAGGATGATTCCCAAAACTCACTCATTTTCACAGAAATGGTTCCATGTTATTCTCAAGCCAAGCAAAGGATTTTTTGGTTAGTCAGCACCAGAAAGCATGTTTTTCTTCCTTTACTTCCTGGAAAAACCGTTTCTTGTCCGGTGATGTGCATGTACAGAGCAGCAGTTTGTGTCTGTTTCAGTGGACATTATCCTCCACTGTCACTCAGAGACATTAGTTTGAGAATGTGTTTCGGTGGATTGATTTACTTTGTGTTCATCTTTAGCGTTGCTTGGTGTGGTTTTCGTTCAGGCTTGTGATCGGAGAACACTTCCTCTTTGCAGACGATGTGTCGCTCTGGGCTGCTCTTGAGAAGCAGCGAGACATGTTGCTGGTTTCTGCTCACTTTTCACCTGAAATGTTTGTTCGGGTTTTAGATCTTCCATTATTCTGAGAAGAACAACGACAGTTAATGCTACGTTAAAAGAAACATGTGGATGAACAGTACAAGTTACTCAGCTTTACATTTAATCTTTAAATCTGATCTGCTCCCTGTTCTAATAAATAATTCTAGACTCAAAACAGATTCAGTGAAATCACACACACAAAAAAACAATTGTTATTCTTTTTTGATACTACAACCATTTTAGCATGAAAGATGCAATTTTCTACTGATGCTTCTCTTTCCCCAGAAATATTGCCAAAATTTGTTCTGGTCTCCTCCTGTTTGTTTGAACACAGTTTTGCGCATGGGGCCAAGAAGGAGGGAGTCGTGCCAGAACCATCACAGAATGTGTAACACAATGAGAATTGTTTAATGACATGATTGCACGGCTGGTATACTTTCACGACCTACATTAATGGATGAAGAAGTTCTAAATTAAAACAGATGGCTCAGTCAGAAGAGGGCGGAAACGTTATGAATTTAAACTAGAAGATAAAGAAGGGATGTTTTTACGTCACATGTTCCTGTAAGGACATGGAGTGAGTCCAAAGAGGAAGAAAGCTCAACTATTTACTCTGACGTTTTTCCCAGGTAAAGCAGAGAGAGGTTTGTGGCGCCTCACGGATGTTAGATACTCGTTTAGTTATTCCAAATAACTAAGTCGTTTCCCAGAAAGACCCGAACGGCAAGAATTCCTTTAAGTCGGCCAACTTAACAGAAACCAGAAAAGGTTTTTTTGGCTCAAAACCTTAAAGAAAGGTCATATCTTCCAGTCCTCATGATGCAGCATGGTTCAGATCGCAGTCGAGTCTTGCTTTGTGAATGCCAACTTGTTTTCAGTCTCAGTCCCTCCCTCTCAGTAGTAACTTACATCTGACTTTCTCGCCCACAAAGCTGCAGGAGCAATCAAGCGCATCTCACTCGTACCTCACAGACACATCTGTAATTAATACCATGTGAATGTTTGTAGGTAAAAGTTTCCCCACTGGTTAAAAAAAAAAAAAAAGCTCAAAAACATCCATTTTATTGTTTGCTCTTTTATAAAGATATATACATCCATGAAAATGTTTTAGATTTCAATAAGATGCTTTTAAAGTCAGTTCTTTATAAAGTTACTGAATTTGGATTGACTGTTAGACCCATGACTGGATCTCTATCATACATCCATCTGACACAATGAGACACTGTAATACACACAGGAAGCAGAAATAAGAAAATATCATAATTTTTAATAAAGTGTGAGAAGCCAAAGTGGTTTAAAGAAACAGACTATCAGGTAACTGATCTGGGTGAGCCACAAGCAGCTCGTGTCTGTCATTATCTTTTTTACCTGTTGTATGGAAAACAGCTCACCACTTCCTGCTTATGGAAAAAAAAAAGGGAAACTCCCCCACACACACACACACGAACAGATACCCAAGAGCATGTTTGCAGACACAGTGTCTCATGTGAGCAAAATGATCTAGTTTACCTGCTCAGTGGTCGGCGCTTGGTAACGCTTCTGCCACTGAGGTTCAAGGGTCAAGGTGTCAAACTGCTAAAAATTGAACGACTGAACGACCGTGTTTCTGCAAACCTGTGCAAAGATTTTAAGATTTTAACTAAA
This sequence comes from Poeciliopsis retropinna, assembly GCA_010277075.1. Taxonomy (NCBI): domain Eukaryota; kingdom Metazoa; phylum Chordata; class Actinopteri; order Cyprinodontiformes; family Poeciliidae; genus Poeciliopsis; species Poeciliopsis retropinna. Next base: position 20,948,688 of record VMRM01000010.1, read on the forward strand.
TAAAGCGCATATGTGTTTCTGCCCTGGGTAAAGATTATCAGGTAGCAATAATCTATAAAATTGCAACATTGTGAATCATTTATCTTCCCTTTAGAATCACCCTTAGGAATTTGTTTTCCCAAATGTCGAGAAATTCAAATCAATAAATCTAAGACAAGACAAAACTCCATCCATTTATCATGATGGAATCTTCTGACGTGATGATTGTTACAAAATGTCTTATTCACAGTTACACCAGTATGGGGAAGTAAATGTCTTTAAAAAAAAAACAGGCATGTTGTCAGTTCTAAATGCTCCACGGTTGAATCAGCCAACAGTTTTAGTTCTCACAGGTCAGCAGCTCTCAATCAGAGAAACAACAAATGAAAAGTTTCAGTTCTGCATCTGGTGACCCAGCTAAGAGCGTGGACAGAACCGTGAAGCACATGTCTTACAACACCATCAGCTTCCTGAAAGTGGGAGAGGGCGTGTGTGTGGGGGGGGGGGAGTAACTAACGTATAAGGAAATGCAAAAGCAGAAGTAGGTTTCTTTTTGTTGACACTGACTTTTGTCTCCGTAGCCATGGTGACAAGAAGGTGTTTTCGTGCCAAGGCCTCCAGCTGGCGGTGAACTGGTTTTGGGACAAAGGCCTGCGTCACATCACCGTGTTTGTGCCCCTGTGGAGGAAGGAGCAGCCGCGGCCTGAGGCGCCCATCACAGGTAAGATCACCTGAATGTGCTGCGGCCGCTCCGTCACACTGAGAGGGAAATGCCACCGCTCATTTTAGAAATCCCTGCCAGGTGACTGGAGGGTTTAGTGCTGTGGCTCTGCTGCGCAGGATGAAACACTTTGATTTGTGTGAACTCAGCAGGCTTAGTGGTTACTGTGCTGCAGACAGGGGCCTCATAGCACACATCTGTGGTGAAGTTCTTCATGAGAACCAGTGGGTTGCATTGGTGACCCTTGCTGACGTCCCCTGGCTGTCTGAGTCAAGCCGAGTGACCGGTGCTTCACCACAGAGTGACCTTTTAGTTTGCACGCAGATCTCAGAGCTCAGTCAGGCAGGGTTGTGCTCCTTTTCGACTGATGCGAGGTTCTCAGAGATTTAGTTGTTTTCCTTTTTGAAAAGACAAATTACACTTAGAACCAATCTCTGATGGTTCTAAGGGAGATTTCTACCTACCTAGAGTAGAACAGTCCAAGAACCTTGGTGACTTGATTTATGAGTGAGAGGACAATAGATCTTCCAGTCGTCTTCAGATCAGCGGAAGACAATGAATGGATGAAAGTATGGATGGACTTCTGCCAGTACTTCTGACAAGACCTGTGAGAAGTATTAATGATCTCACAAGAAAAGTTTACTTTTTAACTGCTTGGCATGTCCATTGCCCGTACCCGTTGGTTTTTGCAGAGCCACAGATGCCCATCTTTAGCTGCCATTGAGCAAGAGGAGGGGTACACACTGGACAGGTCACCAGTCCATCATAGAAACACGGGACACACACATCTAAGGTCAATTTAGAGAAACCAGTGAATCTGACAATCATGTTTTTGGACTCAGAGAAGATGTTGCAAACTTCTTACCCATCTGAAGTGGCACTTACCGTCCTGATGGGGATCGACTCACGTATGCAGATGTCTGAACCTCTAGATGAGAACCAAGCTAAAGGTCTCAAGACAACAACCTGAAACTCTGACGCACACGACTCAAAACTCAAAACTTGTGAAATTAGAAAAACAACTTGTTTTGTACAGTTTTTTTTTTTTTTTTTTTTTTGGTATTCGTGTTTGCCACGAGTGGAAACCAGTGCACTTTCATGGTGAAATGCCACATCAAAGCAAACGATGGAGCTTACTGGAAAGGAGGAAGAGCAAGGTGATTCATCTGCATAATACAACAGTCGAAGACTTTTTGCTCATTTAGCATGTTGAGGCAGCGGCAACTTTAGCAAGAAATAGAAGTTAGACGACTCAAGGAAGTAAGTTGTACAATCTTTGGAACTGTCAAGGCATGCAAAATGCCACTGAGGCATATAACTGATTAGTGCAGGTAAATTCTCATTGTGCCATCCTTTATGTTGCATTCATCCCGTTTGGCAGCTGCAGCTGGTCAAAGCGCCTCCAGCGATTTCCACTGAACTTTAGTGACTGAAGGGTAGCAAGATCCAAACTCCATGCAGAACGAGAAAGTGGCTGCACCTAAATGATATCCAATATGTTGTTTGTGTTGGATCATCCATACAAATCTTAACTTGTTCCAGGAAAGTGTTCATCGGGAGCTCACAACAAACGTAACTCAATGCCTTTGATATTTTCTGCTCTGACAGTCGCTGTCAAAACAAGCAGTGAAGGCCTGTGTGAACAGCCAGGTTTAAGTCTCCTGCTTCAGAGACTCTAATGCACAGCAGGCGCTTAAACATGTTAACAGTAGCTCAGATGTAGCGACCAAATACGACAGCTGCAGCATGAAGAAACAGCAGTATTACCAAACATTGTGTGAAGGCCAAAAAATCCAACTTTAACCATTTACACAGGCAGCTCCAGAAATAATTAGCTTGTCGCTAATGTTTTCAAGGTAGGCTCTGCTTCATGCCAGAACAAATCCTGTAGAAACCTCCCAGTGGGAAATGTTGATGTTTATCTTCCTGTGTGGATACACGACGAGCCTCTCTTCACTCCATTGCAATTGTGGTTCTCTACCACTAGGATTGTTAAAATCTACTTTTAGAAAAGTTGGAGTAACCTACTTAGAAGGGCCATTTGTAACAGTCAGGATCACAAAGGCAAGAAAAATCTTCCAAATACATCTCACATCATTCAGACACTAAAACATCTGGAACAGGAAGAACAGCCAGAGCGCTCATCTAAACCTGGTCTGATCATCAACCGGGTTATGGGTGTAGTAGTTGCGTTGGTACTTAAATATGAAGACAACATATAAATATGAAGACAAAATATGAAGAGGTTCTTTACCAAATAGAAGCTTTGCAAACAGCTCTATTGTTGTACTAAATTGCATTGTCTTGTGTGCCATAGATCAACATATTCTCCATGAACTGGAGAGGAGAAAGATCCTGGTGTACACACCGTCCCGCTGCGTCAACGGCAAAAGGGTGGTGTGTTACGATGACCGCTACATCATCAAGCTGGCAGTCGAATACGACGGAATCATCGTGTCCAACGACAACTACCGTGACCTGCAGACGGAGAATCCCCAGTGGAAGAAGTTTATTGAGGAGAGGCTCCTAATGTACACATTTGCCAACGACAAGTAAGGCTTCCTCAGTTGTCCCAACTGCCTTGCCTTGGGTCTGGGTTATTCTTCCCCAACAGCCACTGACCTAATTTGATCCGTGTGGTGCTGTGCAGGTTCATGCCTCCAGATGATCCCCTGGGTAGAAACGGTCCCACCATTGATGACTTCCTCAGGAAGAAGCCATGGACACAGGACAACAAGCAGCAGCACTGTCCATACGGTAAGTTCCCATCACTTTATTAATAATCCCTCGTTCTGCCCCATGGGACAGGAGCAAAATGAAAACCAACACTGTAACAAGCAGCAAAAATAGATGAAACGTGTGATCAGCATCTTAGAAGTTACTCATTCATGTAGAAAGTTGTTAGTTTCAACAATGTTGGATGGAACATTTCTGATGAGCAAAAATGTACGGTCTCCAGGGACGCATGAAGGCAAAACGCCTCCATGTGTTTCCACTCAGACTTCATCATTAACTTTTCACAGCAAAAGGGTCAAAAACCAAACATTCAGTTAAAGCATCAGCTTTCATTTAGCTTCAGGTTAAACTGTAACACAGGTTAGAGCTGCAGAGACAAAACCGCCTGCAAGCCAGCAGCTAACTGCATCCCAGAGAGAGATGATCATCTGTTAACATGCAGATGGAGTTTATTCTACAGACATGAGTACTAAATAAAAGCTAGTACTTTTTTTCTCTGCTTAACAGACCATACTGTCAAATATTAGGGTTGTGGAGATGTGTTCCTCTAAACTCCAGTCCTTGAGGGCCACTGCCCTGCAACTTTTAGATGCGCCTCTGCTGCACCACACCTGAATAGAATAATTAGGTCATTAGCAAGGCCTCTACACAAGAAGGAGGTAATTAAGCCGTTTCATTCCAGTGTTTTGTATCTGTGGCACGTCTAATAACTGTAGGATAGTGGCCCTCGAGGACCGGAGTTTGGCCCCACTGCTCTAAACTAAAAATAGAAAATATTGAGGCTAAACCTGGGGGGTCTTCATAGTGAACAGAAAACATTTTCTAGCCTTTTAGCAAACACCTCATTTAAGGAACATATTTTTACCATCTGGACAATTTAAAACAGAACCGTTAGAAAACATGAGCCTTTTTGATTTGAGCTATGAACATAAAAAACAAAACAGAAAAGAAAAATGTACTTAGTAATCGAACAGAAAATGTCCTCTTGTTATTTTAAAGTTGACATTTGTATACAACAATTAACAGAACGGTCCATAGACCCTCCAGAGGTTGGAATTACAAGTGGGAAAAATAGGGGTTTCTATGAACCCTGAACTCAAAATCCAATATGGCTGATGGTCAGGAATTCATTTATTTCTTCATGCAGTCCTTCAGTGAACATGGTGCTGTTGTGCTTGAAAATCTAAAATGCGTTATTAGCTCGTCGGAGTTGTTTTCCTGTTCACTGACGTTCGAACTTGTAACTAACTTTGGCTTAATGTGTCTGAAAACTCAAGCTTCGAATTCTGAGTAATAGAACCCTGGAGCTGAAGGATGAGGACAAGTTTGAGATTTCTTTCTGTTTATCATAAGACAGTAGTGATGGTGGATCGCTGTGTATTTTCTCTGTGGAACTCAAAATGAACCCATTTCCCTGTTTGTCTGGTTTTCCAGGAAAGAAATGTACTTATGGGATAAAGTGCAAGTTCTACCATCCAGAGAGGGTGAACCAGTCACAGCTGGCTGTAGCAGATGAACTGAGGGCTCTGGCACATCAACCTGAACACAGATACACTCCCCCCAGCCCTCCCTATGGAAGCAAAGACGACCTGACCCACAGCGACCCCTCCATCTGCTACAGGGAGAGCAGCAACCTGAGAAGCCAGCTAAACAAAAGTCCTCTTTTTTACCAGTACTCAAGCTCCGAGGCAGACGAGGCCTTCAGCTCCCTGGGTAGCTCCATGTCTAGACTCAGCATCCAGGACATGGCCTACAGCCTGGAGCCCCCTCTGACCAGCTACAGCAGCGGCAGAGGCAGCTACCAAATGTCCGGCTCGTACGCCGGGAACAGCCTGAGGCTTTCACTCAACGGACACAGTTACTACCCTCCACAGAGCGGCTCTCTGCCCTGTGAGGGTCACATGTACAGCCAGTGCAGGTGTGGCCACCAGAACCCGGCCAACCACCATCACCACCACCACCAGCACCAGCACCAGCAGCAGCAGCATCAGCAGCAGCAGCAGCGCCAGCCGGTGTGGAGCTCCTGCCCCGCTGTGCCTGCACACAGCGGGGAGCAGACTCCTCATTTCTCAGACATGCACTACCAGCATAGCCACAGCCTGCCCCGGGACCCCTGGGTGCAGCAGCCCAGCGCCCCCATCAGCCAGAGCAGAAGCGTGTCCAGTGAGCAGAGGAACGACCTGCGGAGTCAGCTGAGCACGCTGTTCCCGCAGAGCATGGTGGAGCAGGTCCTGAACGCCAACCCCCACGTCTCAGACATGCTGGAACTGATCGGACTCATCCAGAACTACAGGACCAGCAACATGTCCTTCTAGACTGCCAGACCTCAAACTGAGCCCACACTGGAGTTCTCATCCCAGAAATAGTGAAACAAAGTGAACATTTCCTCAAGAGAAATTTTATTTGTTATGAAATATGTCACATGCATTATTTTAAGCATTAAGAAGGAAGTTGGTCTGATAAAACTAAAATGTCAGCTATTCCTTTATCCTATTACAGAAGTGCAATGCACTGAGCTCCATTCCAGCTACTTATTGTAGCGCTGACCAATGTTTATTAAAGCAACATGTGTTGTTTTTTTTCATGTTGCCTCAAAATGAGGAACACTAGACTGTACTTTTGTAAAGACTGTCGCGATATTAACTGTGAAACATTGAGCCTTTGTTGCACATTTTGAATAAAAACCTTTGTAAAGAAGTCGGGCTTTGGTTTTGTTGAGTGGCGCCTCCTGGCGGCCGAAGCGCTTTAAAAGGCAGAGACAGCAGGGCTCAAATCGCGGCACCGGCAACTATCGCGACACTTCAGGTGACATGCTGCAGGGATCTGCTGCTAGCAGCGGGACAGGAGCACAGGGCCAGACCAGACTGTGACCTGTTACCTTTAAGCAATATTTGATATATACAGTATTTTATAAATATCTGAAATGAACAGTTATTGATTGTGAGTTAAAATGGCCCCTTTAAAAGATTAAGTGTTCCAATGAACTCATAAGACAACATTGCATAATGACTTTAAATTGAAGGCCTAACAAAGTTGTTGAGTTGTTATTGTGACTTCAGGTTTCCCAGGTTTACGCAACATGTGGTAAAGCGCCTTGCCCAAGGGCACATCAGTATGTACAGGAGTCGGTGAAGATGTTTCCACTGAGACACAGTTACACAACATGAACTCTTAATGTGATGCGGAAAGACTTTTCATTAATTAATAATTTATATATTTATTTTAAATTTGGTTACTGAACTCACTGATAAAATATATATTTTAATATACATTTTAAATTGCTCATGTTTATATGTGTGTTCACCAATATTTAACACTTTGGATGGAGGAGCTGTCAGATCCCCATGGCGATCAATACAGGATATTCTATTTTAATAAAGAACCAGAGGAGGCTGAAGGCTAACTGCTACAACACTTATAAACAGGAAGAGATCTTAATAATGATATTGTTGAGTAGGGATGGGTTCTAATAAGTTTATACTTCTACCCACTCCTTTATCATTTTTGTATTACTGTTTTTCTTATTTCTACTTTATAACAGTCAATAGACACTGAAATACAAATGTTAATTAAATTCAATCCACCAATTCCTTTTTATTTTTCAAACTGAACTTATATGATTTTCAGATTTTCTGAAAAAAAGAACTTTTGGTTTCCATTAGCTGGAACCACAGCCAAAAAGTGACTTCAATTACTGAACAAAAATTGAGCTCTACTGCCATCTAGTGGGCAGAGCTTTCTGAAGGCACACCAACAACATTCAGAATAGATTTTTTTTTATTTTTACAAATAACTTATCTGTTACAAAGACAGTTTTCCCAGCTAAAAAAAAAAAAAAAAAAAAAAAAAAAAAACAAAAAAAAAAAAACTTTAGATATCCAAATGACTTTTTCCTCCATTTAATAAAACATGAATGAACTGCCTCTTCACACCAAGGTGCAGGTAACGTTGAAAACTGGATTCTTTGGGTTGGAGAAAGGAAGAACAAAGATGTAAGTGCTAAAGAGACAATAAATCATCTTCTACTTTTAAATGGGATTACATAATACTAAGAATTTGGTTTAAAAAAATGGCACTTGAAATTTGACTGAGGAGATTGTCAATATAAATTCATAAGGCACTAATTAATGTAAGGCACCAGCTCACAAATAAGGAAAAACTCAAAAGTAACTAGTTCAAGGTTATTATATCTTAAATCACATTGAGTAAACTTTAGACGCTCCCTCTTAGATAAAAAGGTTAAGAGGATAAAATGAGCCAATAAAAATAAGGGAATACACAGTGGACAATCATGTGCTTACATTGTGTGTGTGTGTGTGTGTGTGTGGGGGGGGGGGGGTTTGTCTGTGTAACAATTCTAACCTGTATAAAAGGCACAAGGGTCACAGAGGGGTCATTGAAACAGAGGAAAGACGTTTTAATTCAACACCAGTTGGTTGAAACCAGAAGCTCCACTCAGACTCACGTCTGCTTGGGAACTTCAGATGTTTTCCAGGAGCTCCTCCAAATCAACCTTGGTGTGTTACAAAATGAGTCTCTTCGCACTGAGGTGTTGTTTATCCCCAAACATCAATCCTACATTCCAGTTGTCAGATAGGATGGCAGTTTGTCATTTTTTAATTTTTTTTTTTTTTTTTTTTAAACCCAGCTCTTCTACCCCAACCCCAGAAAGTCTCCAATATGTCCTGAAGAACAAAAACAAAAATAAAAACAACAAGAACTCCTCCTCCGTCGCCTTACGTCAACAGATCGTACACGGGGAAACTCTGCAAATACACAAGCGATCAATGGACCAACCGACACATGTAGCTTCGTGATGACTGTGAGGGTTTTTACCGGCTCTGCTCGTCTCCTTCTGCAAAGCCTCCGCTCCCACACAAATCAAGTAAAAAGCTTAAAAATGGAGCATGGTGCTTGTCTGTTTAAGGAAAACAGAAATAAAATAGTTGATAAAGTCTATAAAGCTATAATTACAGGAAATACACGTGATTCATAGTGTGAGGAAAAAAAAAAGGTTTAAAAGCACATTCTAAAAATTATGTACAGCAAGGAGCTCGAGGAGAGCTTCTGCTTCAATGTACTGTACATAAAGCATGCAACTTGTTTTTCATCGAGTCATGGCTACGTAGACAGAAAGGGGGAGCTGGAGAGACATTAATAAGCGTGGAAACATGTCAGCAACAGTGGCTGTTTGCCCTTTGGCATCCTGTGGAAACGGCAAACCAACGTTCAAGTCCACAAGTGGATTTCCTTCGGCGGCTGAGCTCAGTTCCATCACCAGGTCAGGCCGTCACGGAGGAAGAAACAATTCAGATATACGATCAGAAAAAGGCACAGCGGCACCTGGATGTTTGTGCGAGCGTGTGCCGTCACTGCGGGGCCACGCTCATAATACTGTGAGTGGAAGCAGCGAAGCGTTTCCCAACGAGACACAGTCCCGGTCTCTAAGGCGAGGTATCATCCCACTGTTGGGAGCCAACAGGAGCTGTATACGCTGTCCAGTCAGGCCTTCGGTAGACAGCTTTACACCAACCTCAGAGCACAGGAAAGACGATTAATAGCTGAGAAGAAGAGGCTGCGCGGTTTTCACCGCTGCAGCCTGCTGTCCGTTTTTCTCTTTCGCCACACGACGGCAAAAGGAGAACTCAAAAAGTCTGGTCTACTGTAGCCTGTGAGACGTCAGGGTGTGCGGAGGCAGGGCGCGGCGCGGCGCCCCGTTGGCTCAGAAGTGCCGCGGGAAGTCGCACTGTTCACAGCGGTTGAGGGCGGGATGGTTGAGGAAGGTGCAGGCTGTGCAGTTCCAATGGGTGCCCTCATCCTCCTCTGGATCTGTGCTGGGCTTCACAATTTTACTTCCTGGGTCTGAGAGCAAAGGGAAAGGAGGTTAACAAAACACCGCCGAAAATTCAAGTGTGACTTTGAGCCAAACTGCTACTCGAGTACTTTTGGGTTGAACATATTAGCAGACTAAGCGTTTTTTGTATGTATGTATATTTTGTACCATTTTAGCATAATTACAACTCTAAATATGTTTTTCAGCAAATTACCTTTTTAAAGTCAGTGTACTCCAGTTAATAATTAGTCTGTTACTAAATTAGTTACTAATTTATTTCAATAATCGATTAATCATGAAATTCGATTAATCGTTGCAGTCCTAGTCCAGTTGGGGTCTCGTGTTCCCAGAGCACCTCCTGCTACATGTCTGCTGTGGAAACTGCAAACTGGACTTCTTCTGCCCATCTTCTATAAAAGTTCAGTTTTGACGGGTTTGATACAAACAGTGGTCCTGTCAACAGTTTTCAGAAAGCAGTATATGTGGAAAGGTCAGGGTAAGTTCAAGGTATGTATGTGGTAGGTTTTTGGTTTCAGGAATCCAGGTAGGCATTATCCTGAGTCAGCTTACTCTGTGTACAAATCCAGAGTCTGTCTCACTGTTTTGCTGAGACGTGACAAGAGGAACGTGTCTGAAATAGCGTAGTAGACTGTGGAACACTAATCCTCAGCAGTTATCCACCAGGAGAGATGGATCGGACCACGATTGGATGTCTTGTCATCTCTGGATTAAGATGTTTTAAAATTTTACTGCCATTTATCTCAGTAAAATTACACCCTGCATGTCTTTGTTGGAAATTAAACAATAGTGTTGAGAATAAAACCGAAGTTCTCTGTCAAATCAGACTCATGCTTTGACTTGGTCTCTGCCAAGATAACACTGACTACTTTACCACAGCAATAGTATCACTTTATGTTACATGTTATAATATTCTCCTTATGCAGCGACTAGCATTTCTAATTCCTTCTGTGAGAAATATGTACTTTGAGGCTTCTTATTTCCTCCCGTTGCCATGGTGAATCGCAATATCTGCCATCCATTGATGAGAGCTTCTTATTTATAATTGAGTTACTCAGTTGATACTGTCTCTTCTGAAACTGAAAATCTGGTCACAAAGCTGAGTAGGTTAACTCAGAGTATCTGCCTTCTATTGAGAGTTTGTTAAGCCTGCTTTCTGAACGGTGCGTTCAGCCCTCAGTAGTTCAGCCGTTAGTCTGTCCTCTCTCCATGTTCAGGAGCAGGTTGTGTTCCAACTCAACTGCTTTAACCTTCTTGTGAGCCGTCTTCTTGGTCTTTGTTACTTTTTGTTCTCTAATTATGTCTCTTCCTAAAAAAAATGGTTGCACCAAACTTTTTTATTCAACCTTAAATAAAGGTTAAGTAAAAAATAAAATGAAATAAAAGAAAAATTGGGGTATTAAAATACAGATACTCTCAGATTTTTATTTGTAAATGATGCTGAAAACTATGGACAATTTTCATTCTATGTCAGAGTCCTGAGCTCATGAGCTCGTCTATCACATAAGACGCCAATAACAAAACATAAGGGGCATAAATTCTTCAGCAAAGTACTGTACAAGCAAACATGAATGATGAAAAAACAGATGTGAGTAGGCCTGTCACAATAAGCAATAAAGCAATTAACTGCATGATAAATTAAAATGAGCTCAATCATTTCTATTTGCATGATTTATTGTTTTTCTCTTTTCTCCCTCCTATCAAAAACTGGATGGGCTGGTGCTTTGGTCTCAAGTAGGGATGCACCGATTTGTTGGTGGCGATTTCCTTAATTTTGAGAGATTGGTGATCGACCGATACTTGCATGTGAAGCCGACCTTATCCCCTGATTGTCTAAAAATCAACCGCTGTCCTCTTCTGCTCTGCCTTTAGAGAGGTTTGACTGACCGGCCCACCAGGTCATGTCTGCATGTTTGTAGTTAACAATAGTCACCCCACTGTTGCCAACTGAGCTACTTTCTTGCAAGATTTAGCAACATTTCAGGCAAACAAATTGGAATCTGTAGATCACGTTTTATTAAAGATTGGTAATCAGCGATCATCCAAAAAAAACTGCAATCAGTGCAGCCTTAGACTCAACCAAGTCATTTTACGGACAATTTTGTTTACATAGACTTCATAATTCTTTTTGTTTATTTTGTAAATTTAAAATGTCCTCCAGGTCCAGTGTTAAATGAATGTAAAGTTTATTGATCTTTGTGAATGTGCTCTGGCATTATTACATCATCAGCATTACATTGCAGGAAATCTGTCTCAAAACAGCAATGTTACTGTTTATTGCAATAACTTCTGGGACAATTTTTCAATCAGCAAAATTTGTTATTATGACAGGCCAAGATATGAGCACACATAAATGTGACTTTTACTGAAAAAACGAGGGAGTTCATGCAAACAGAAGCAGTTGTAGCAAGATGCCAGCAAATGAAGAGAATGCATCCAGGAATCACCTTACCGACAGATGAAGTACCTTTGGGTTTGGGTGGGACAGGACCAAGGAATCCAATGTTGTCATAAAAATTATGGATTACACTTGGATTTAAGTGTGGTCCTGCATACAGATGGAAACAGAGTGGAAGCAACAACATTGGCGTATCAGTGCCCTATCAAAACTTTAAAATCGGTTTTGATTTGCTTTGTATTGGAGGCTCTTTGTGTTCAAACAGACGTCATCAATAAAACATTTATGAGAGAGCGAGACCCAACATCCTTCCTTGCCGTGTGGAAGCTGCTGGCCCTGCGGCGGCTCAGCCTAGGGAGACTGAGGGTGGGGTGAGGGGGGGGGCTGTAAATCTCTCGTTACCCAGCAGCAGCAGGATGCAATTCAGGAAGCGCTGGTAGCTAACAGCGCTGAGTGCAAAGAGTACGCAAGCTGCTGCTGCACTGCTTTCTCTAATAACTTACTCTTTTATGAACAACAAACAGGCCAAAAACTCACTTTGAAGACAACAAAATTGATATTTCTATTCGTTGAGCAGAACATCTGGAGTATTATGCAGGAGACAGAAGTGGATACTTACCATTTGTTTGAAGGAGATCAATTTCTTTGCTGAGGCAGTCGATGTCGATCTGCAGTGTTCTGTTTTTGCATCGCAGATTCTTCATTTCATCGATCTGAAGGAACACAGAGAAAGAATCTCAAACCTAAACCAACGTCTCAACGTTCTGGGCAAACTCTCCAACTACCCAGAGCTTTCTACAACTCCAAAAACTCAGTTCACATTTTATCCACTTAATCTAAAGATGGAGCATATCAATAAAGAGATAAATAATGCCTGTGCTTATATGTGTCGCACATGAACTGTGAAGACTTCCTGACGTAAATCGTGTGGCCTATCAAGTCTGAGCATACGGTACTATTTTATATGGACCTAAACAGATGCTGTTATCACCATGGACACAGAGATGTGTTATAAAAGCTGACCTACGTGGTTTCATCTGTTCTGACAGAGAAATTTGTTTGAGAATGTAAACTAGTATTTTATCTCTACTGTTTAAACAGCGTGTGACGGAGGGTTGCGTAACAGGAACACATGATAATATTGGTAAACGTAAAGATAGAGATGTGGCTTGTGATAAATAAACCCAGTTGTTGCATCTCCAGTGTTCTGTTGGATGGATAAACCGTGTGAAAAGTTTGAGTCAGCCCACGCTCTTCTACTTAGCTGTGAAAATGTCCGAGGCACTTTTATTCAAACTTGTAACGAGAACTTGTGGAGTTCTAGGTTGAACATATTTACAAAGCTTTTTTTAAATTATTATTTAAAATGCTAAATATGTATCCTTTGAATAGCTGCACATTATAAGATATTAGAAGTTTATAACTTTTCTGAAAGATATTTCTAACAAAGGGAAGAATTTTAAAAGACATCTACAAAATCCAATAATTGAACGGATGGACAGGAGTTAGGATACAAGGAACATAGACATGGAAGGAGGGAAATGATATATGTAGGCAGGAAGGAATAAAAGAACGCAAAACAGAAAGGATATGCGGTAGGAAGAAGAGAAAGAAGGAATGACAGAATATAACAACATATTTATCTAGATAATACTGGAGTAACACTTCACACAAAGAAACCCGGCTCAGTAGAATCCAAACGTAAAAAGGTTAAACAAAGCAAAGTAGTAAACACCGTCTCTGTCATCTTACAGAAGGAATTTGGGAGGCAGAGTTGGATCTCTCCAGCCTTCTCCTGGTCAGGTCATTCTCCATTTCATTCACTTCCTCTTTTAGCTTCTCCAGCTTCTTCTTCTTCATTTCCAACTCGTGCCACAGTCTCTCCATTCGAGCTTTCTGATGGACCAGCAGAGCTGAAAGCAGAGAGAAAAACAGCATGTTTTATCAGAGGCTTTCTCCAACATGAAGAAACGAAACAGAAACATGTGGACAGAACCTCATTAAGAGTGTTTTGCTGAAAGAACTCTGTGGTAAGAAGCTGTCGGCCTTTGAACATGAACCATTGCAGTTAAATAGTTCTGCAGTAATTATTCTAAAAACCACAGCTGTACAAGGATCCATTCAGGGTTCTTCCACACCTTCCAACTTTCAAAGGAATCGCTGCATCTGTTCAATAGATACAGCGATCCCACGGAGTCTCCCTATGGCTGAGAAACCAGGTGTGAAAAGTGATGTGAATGTGGGCTTGTATTGAGCAGTCAGAATCAGTTAGCATCTTACCAGCAGTACAGGTCAGTCAAACTAAGAGCTCCATAACACTTTTGGCTTGGAGTGAATTTGGTCTTTAATATGACTCAAAGTTAAGATCTTTGATCCAGTTGTAACAGTGTTTATGACCGTCTGAATGAAAGGGACAGACACGTCTGCATGGAGGTGACTCACTACAAACAGCAGGAAGGAAACTGTGGGAACTTCTGTTAAAAAAAACAAAACAAAACAAAAAAAACAAATGAAAGTATAAAAAGCATTGACAATGGATTTTGACACTGATGACATTAATTGTTAACATCAACAGTCCAGTCTGGTCAGGAGTTTGTTGTCTCAGATGAAGCTAATTTTGAATGCTACATTTAAGGGAGGATCTTTTAACGCCTACGTCGCTAATGTCAGACCGGCTAGTCTTCTGATGCCTTCGATTACAACAGCTAGGTTGTGAAACTAAATAAATAAGTTAAAGTCTGATGCCAGAGAAGTAAGCTAGCCATATTAAAGAGAAAAAGTCGAATGTCGGCATTAATTTTGTCCAATCAGCTGCGCCTCCTGAGAAATGCCTTCCTTTGGAAATGGCTACTTCATCTGTAGACGTACTTGCTTGTTAAAAATCTGCTCCAGCTTTACATTTGAATTGTTGCTATGGTGATTTTAGGAGTTTGTGATGGTGGGTTGTTACATTACTACCCTAATGAATCTTTATCCTTACAATTTAATCAAATTCTAGCAATGTCCAACTCTATCTGTACATTTAATGTCAAGTTATGTTCAGAAAATAGATTTAGAAACCTCTCTTCCCCATAACCCCCCCCCCCCAAAAGATGTTCAAAGAAAAAGCAGAAAAGGCAATCGTAACAATTTGTTTTTCCAAACTGAACCAGTTTAACAGGGAGGCTACATTTCAAACAGGTTTTCACTTGCGTATCAGGAAAAAGCATTGCGCAACACCAAAAATGATATTCTGCTGCCAAACAAAGAGCGATGTGATCTTGGTGACTGGTGGTAAAAACATTAGTGTTTAATTAACCGTTATGTGGTGACAGGTGTGCCCATATCAGGTAACTTTAAACGGGACTCAGCCAGGCGCAACGCCGCCGATCGATATTCCTTGTTTTGATACAAATGCACAAGTGTTAAGTGTGGTAGTCGCCATAGAGCAAAAGCCAAAGCCAGTGACTCACATATGATACAGTCAAAAGTCCAAAAAAGGAAAGAGCAGTGTGCTGCCACATGTTTGACTCACTCCAGGATCTGCAGTTAGGGGCTGACAGGGGCAAACAGAGCGTTTACTGTGGAGGACTCACACTGCAGTCATCGCACCAGGCCTTACTGAGAGAGCCACCTTGGCTTTCATCTATAGTGTGGAAAAGGCCATGAAGAACATGTCTCCACCACAGTACTGACAGCAAGTATACACTGTACCACTCAAGAAGTACTTTTAAAGACTATGTTTTCATAAGAAACTTTTCTGATTATACACCATATACTTTTTTAGCAACTTAAGCTTCGGGGCAGGCGTTTAAAGGACAGTTGGAAAGCACTTAGGGAGCATAAGAAAGGAGTACAAGCAATGACATTATTATTAAAATCTTTTAGGAAAAAAAACAAAACAAAAAAAACAAACTTCAACCTTAACAGTAAAAGACCGTTTAAACCAACAGTACCATAGCTAGCTGTTAGGTAGTTCTCAAACAGGTTGGTAAACCAAAACAGACAGTGTGGTCTGCTGTTGCTAGTGGTCATGTTTTACTCGTTTTATTCTGGATGTTTAAATTAGTGCACAATTAAATAAAACATACATAAAAATCTATTAAACTGTATGGGAGGAGCCACCTGTTATCGTATGGTCTGCTGCTGCAGAGTGAGCGCTCAGCTGAGCTGCATTGCCTTCAGAGATGATTTAATGTTGAAAATAAAAAAAAAATTTGGTGGAAGTTGGTAATTAAGTATTTTCCAGGAATATAGTGGCATTCTATGGCACAATCAAGAAACTGTGTTATCCTCAGATATTATAAAAACAGCAAATATATCAAATGGGTCTTAAAAAACTGCTGCTCTTTCTGAAGCTTCACATTCAGAAAGTCATCACAAGGTGGTTCCTCTATTAAAGTTTTTAGCAGTGTTGCACTGAGAAGTAGCTCCTATTATGAGCTCAGTGGTTCCACCAGGTGTTTGCTAATTGCTGCTGGCTAGTCTGAAGGAGCCGAGTGGAGGAGTCGAGGCGGTGGGGTGTTCTGTGAGACAAAAGCTTGGAAACAGCAGCTCTGAGGAGGAGCTGCCCCTCAAAGGTGGAGCCAAGTTCATCCAGGTGCTTTTGCGGAGCTGATTGGTTACCATGGGACTGTAAGATTTCTCAAACATGAAAATAAGTTATGTTTTTGATGATAGAATTACATTATAAAATTATGTAAAGGCCAAAAAAGTTCATTTTTAAATAATACGACCCCTTTAATGTGTACCAGGCACAACAACAACAAAACCCTGGAAAGGAAGCAGCTCAAACATTGAAGGACAACCTGAACAAGGAAGTTAATGTTGGAAAAATTTGCTCCTCAGTTCCAACATTTTATTTTGAACACTTATGAGAGTTATTCAGCCAGGAACTGAGCCAGGGTACAAACATTTTTCTGCAGTGAGACTCAAAGCCACCTCAGCACTGGAGCGTTGCTCACCTTGTGTGTACGCTGCGTCATCAGAACCCATGCTGAGTCTGCGCGGCTCGCTTGGCCGCTCTCTGTGCGGCGACAGCGGGTCAGACAGATGCAGGGGCTCCGGCTCTACAAAGTGGTGGTCCGACGGAAGGCTGAGGAGGTTGTTGGGCTCAAAGGTCGGGGACACGACCCCGGGGGACACGGCTGGAGGTTTGTTAGGAGACACAGTGATTTTAAAGGTATATTTGGTGTTGGGCTGAGTCACTACCACACGAGGCGAAGAGGCTGTGCCTCCGCCTCCCACAGAGGGCCGACTCTTAGGCGGATGGTGGTGAATGTAGGCGGGGCCCATGCTCACTTGGCCCCCCATGGTCCTGGCCACTGAGGGCCCCTGGATCTGAGGGTTAGCTGAGATGTAGACTGTAGGAGGGTTTCTGCTGCCGCTGTCGTCGCTGGCAGAAATGTAAAACTTAGGCTGGGAGCGGGGCCCCAGCGGGGCCACCATGGCCTCCTCGGAGAGGGCACTAGCAGCAGTGGGTGGGCTGGCTGAGAAGTAAACAGTGGGCTGGTTGCGGCTGGAGCCGGGCCCTCCGATGGATTGAGGGGTGCTGGAGACGGTAGAAGAGGAGGAAGAGGACGGGCAGCCAGAGGAGGAAGAGGAAGAGGACCAGGGCCCGCCGCTCGCCCGCAGCACCGCTGTGGTGGTGGCGGAGCCGCTCCGCTGAGGAGATTCGAGTTTGATCTCAATCTGGTTCTTCCGGGGGCCGGTGGAGATGTTCTGGATGTTGTACTGGCTGACGGCAGACAGGGAGGAGGGCAGGGCAGAGGAGGAGGAGGACGGGGGGCAGGAGGACACGCTGGAGGATGCTGTCACGCTGCCGCTGGGGGGAATGGCAGGTGCCTGAGGGTTGGTGGGGGAACTGATAGGCATGTAGACATGAGAGGTCCTTGAGGCATGCGAAGAAGGGTGCTGGGGCGCGGGGCGCGGGCTGGGAGAGGGTGATGGGTGGATCTGGAAGATCTGCTGCTGGGGCTGGGAAGTGGGGCTGTACTGGGCACGGCCACCCGGCTGCTGGCTCTGCCGGCTTGAACCAGACTGGCTGACGTACGGCCGGATGAAAATGGAGTTGCCTTGAGGGCTGCCCAGGCCCTGCTGGGGCACGCTGTGTATGTGCAAAGAGGCGGGGGTGTTGCGGCCCGTTTGAAGGTTCGGGGCGAGTGTCACTGTGATGGGGTTGAAACGGGGGGCCTTGTGCGGCCCCACACTCGGCCCTTTAGCTTCCAGTGTGTAGAGCCCCAGGTTCTGTGGGGGCTGCACCTTACGCGTGGGCTCCATCACGCTGAAGACGTTGAGGGTGGAGGGGACCTGCACCGGGGCGGACTGCGGCTCGTGCTGGAAAAAGTCACTGCTGGGGGCCTGGCCTGTCTGGAGGGGCCCGTCGCTCATACTGTGGGCCAGGGTCCGGCTGCCATTCATTCTCAGGCCGTCCCGGTCTGGGGCCACATGCACATTCTGAGACTGCAGGCCCAGGTTCAGCTGGGTCATGTGCTTCAAGTTGGGGTCCTCGGAGAAGCTGGGGCTGCCGGCGTCACTGTAAAGGTAGCCTGGACTGACCTGGGACAAGTATTTACAGCAGGCGTCCAGATTGTTGTTGCACTGCAGGAAGGAGAGAAGAAGTGAGAAATAAGATGTTAAATAATGGGCCGATTAGGACTAAAGATATTTATTTCCATCTCATCGTTTGTTTCTGGACGCAGAGAGGAGGTTGGTCATATGGTGTTTGGTCATGTGACAATGATAGCGATGCAACAAAGGACTGTGGGGAGTTTAACTGAAGCAGAGAGTAAGTCAGCAGTGTGGTGGTTGTTTTCATGGTGTGAAAAGAGTGGAGAAATATACATAATATCGGTGAGTATGTGTCATATCAGCGATATTAATATCATTGCACCTCTAAATAACTGGCATGCTGTTATATTCCAGGCATCATGTATTGACTCTGTATAAACATTAAGTCAAACTAACAGCTGGTGGATGTTTTTAGTTACAGATGCTAGAATTCATTATGTAGAACTCTAGCAGAGTGGGGACACAATGTCATAATGCAGAAAGAAATGGTCATTAAAATATAGGTTACTTTTTTCACAACTGTAAGCAGTAGTATTGTAATTACAAGTATCAGTGGGATTTTGTGCAGCTTTATTCTAAATCCAAACTAAACAAAACACTAAGCACCAAGTGGAGATCAATCCTGATATGAAATCTAAAAAAACATGACTATATCTTTAGCTTTGGCCTGTCCATTTCCCCCCCGGAGTCCAACCTACCTTCCCTCTTCATGACATTCAGAGGTAAAGATATGTATGGTTTAGTGATGTAATTTACAACCAACCTGAAACACACCACTTGATTTACTGGAATCCATAATGACTAAAAATAATTCAACATAATCTATGTCCCTTGATATATTGTGCTTTCTGGCCAACAGGCATATAGACACAAAACCGAGCAGATAGGAACATCAGTAAAAGGCAGAGGTGTAAAAAGTGTGGCCCAGGGGCCATTTTTGGCCCTCAGAATGGTTCTGTGTGGCCTGCAACCAAAACTCACACATGGTAGAAGTGGTTGATACAGATATGAGATGTTTCTTTTGTTTTAAACTGGGTGAAATTTTCAGACAAATTAAGTCTAAACAGGGAGTATCTGTCTCATCAAATATATTTCCTGCTTTTTCAGAATCGTTTTACAAAAATAAATAAATAATAATAATAAAAAAAGAAACTTTCATTGTCTTAAAATGAACAACTTGATCATTTTGAACCATATGATGACAAGATAACTATGACAGTTTAATATTTGGGTACTGTTATTTTTTTCTAAACAACTTTCCAATCAAACATCAGTTTTTACCGTCCAATAAATAACTAAGTAAATAACATTTAATATGTTTAATTAGTATTTGTTTAGCATTACATTATTAACTTCAATACATTTTGTGACTTCATTAACTTCCTTTGTGTTTTATTCTATTTTTTACGTGTAATTTCAAGCCTCTTTACCTCCAAAACACACTGAGAGACGACACCTTCAGGGACTTCAGGGAACTTCTGGCGCAGGTCGTGCAAAACCTGAATGTCAATCTGCTGGTTTCCCTGGGCCATTCGTATGTTGCCAGGTCAGGACCACTTGTTCAGGTCAGCAGACTGGAGCATCAGCTGTGGCAGAATCCCACCCTCATCCTGAACATCTCAACTACAGGAGAGAAGAAAAAAAAACAAACAGTAAATAAACCATATGAAACGTAAAAAAAATAAAAATTATATATATATATATATATATATACACACACACATATATATATTGGGCGCAGTGTGTTTACAGGTCTGGTTGAAGAAACCTTTGCATGAACAAACTGCTGAAGAGTTTTTCCATGAGCCTGTCCAAGAAAACATCCATTTTATTAAGTCTTGGAGTTTATAAGAGCAGATTTCAGAGAGGCTTGATGAGAAGAGGCTGCATTCATGTCAGAGGGCCTCCTCCCCACAAATCTCCTTAATAAAGGAGAAGCAGAGGGAGGAAACCACCTCTGACTGACTGTACAGGAAACCAGCCGCTCCAACTCCTTTTAACATCATCATTTACTTATTAAAGAAACTAGGAGGACGAACAGTAGTCTGGTACGGACATATTTTTTTGATTTCAAGTTCAACAATAAAGCAGCTTTGCAAAACAATTGGTTACCATCAAGGTCAGGGCAGGAAAATCTGAAGCAGGCAGCATGCGATTATATGAGCAAGTCGGAAAAGGAGCAAACTCAGCAGAAAACCAGGAATCAGGAGGACCTTGCTGCTGTGACTGTGCAGGCAGGGAAAGGGTGAAATGTGTGACACTAAAGCCTCCTGTCTCCAGAGGAAGCCCAGTGGTGAACCGATCCGTGTGCTGCTGGTCAGCAGCGGCTCAGAGAGCAACGCCGACTTATCAGAGGCAAAGAGAAAGAAGCTGCTGATTCAGCTGGCTCATGCAAGTCTGCCACAGATGTGTGAAAACAAACAGCATGTACGCCAAATAAGTATTATTTAGATCCTATTTCAATCACTTAATCTCTGGAGAGGAATCAGAGCTGCAGTAATACATCACTATTAGATTGAAAAAAAAAAAAAAAAAAAACGATATCTGAGGATTAGTATCGGCTAATACAGAAAAACAGGTAAGCAGATTTAAAATGTTTATTTTATTTTTTAAATACAGACATAAATGTACTGAATTACAATTTTATTTTTGGATAACTGCACCAGCACAGCACACTTAAATACACCAAAGACTTCACCAGCTTGGTCAAACACCTAAAAACAACCTTCATTTCTTCAGTTAGTGCAGTGGTTCCCACAGATTTTCTGGGCCCCCTTTTGGATTACAGTAGAATCCCCTCCAAAAAAGGAAAAAAAATAAGTAAATCAACTTCATGACATCGTTGACATCGCACACACATCGTTCAACCAGACATAAACCTATACACATATTTTGTTTTCAGACTCTACTAAAGTTTATTTCACACTTCAGGTTGCAACAAGTGAAACACTTTTACGTATCTTTTTTTTTTTTTTTCCTTTCATCCATACTGCTTCCCACGGCCCCCTGCAATGGCACTGCGCCCTGCCCATAGGGCAACCACTTGGTGTAATAAATTGCACTGACTGGGTAACTTATTTTCCAAAGTTAATGAAAAATAAATAATAAAGAAGCTGACTAATACAATAGGTTGACTACCTTGGTTAAACAGGCACATTGTCACTGATGCCTGAACTTCCACAAAGTTATTTTCAGTATCAACTTGTACCAATGTTTCTTACATTGATAACGGAGCAACTTGATCCAGAGCCAACTTGATTACATGAAGGCAGGGCTTTGCCACAACGTTTGTAGTTTGATCATTTTAAGATTTCAAACTCTGCGTTTGTTTGATGGAACATACTAGCTCAGGAAATCCTTTTAGGAGTCTCCAAGTGAAGGTAATGGTCTAGATTATCCAGAAGACCACATTAAGACTAATGTTCATAATGAGTTCTGATCATATTAGTTGCGGATATAAAATCCAGCACCAAACTTTCTGTCTTCATTTCAAATGGATAAAATCGAAAACTTCAAAGTTAAATAAGAGTAGTTGAAAACCGAAGTTCAGCAATGTAACCTTCATGGAAACAGAGCAGAGTGAGCTTTGCTGCTCTCAGGAAATAAACTGTACGCATATCTGGAAACCAGCCCAAACAACCACAGCTTTTTAAGACTGTACAGTTTCGCAGCGCTGCACCAGTTATGCCTCGATTTCTTCACAGATCCTATTAGAAAATCCCAACTGAGGGGGAAATGATCTGGCTGCATGACGCAGAATTAAATTCACTTCTTCGACCACCACAGGGTTAAGTGATGAGAACCACAGAAGCCTGTTGTGGAGCAGAGCTGTCCTTAAGCGCTTCAAGTGCATGATGGCCATGTTTTCTGTCTTGTCACACTTTTTCTATGAACCGCATGCTTTCAAAACAGCCTCCTGTGGGAGGTTCAAACATGCCAATCAAAACATTGTGACACAGAAGCTCTTCCTGTTTCCATTGTATTCTGATTGGCGAGAGAAAAACCACCGCGAGACTCCAGCAGACTTCAGCTGTGGAACGTCTCGAAATTTTACTGAGAGAAAATCCAGGGGGATATTAAAGCTGAAGATTAAACCGAAAGGAAAGTCAGAAGTGTGCCTCCAATCACACCTGCTTCCAGTTTCTCGTCTAAGAATCTGTTTTATCTCCGAGGAAGTGTCACAACTGAAAAGTTGTGAATCGGCTCTGAAAAACATCCGCATGCAGACGATAGTGGGAGGAGCCACAGCTCAGCTGCTGTCAAAGAAGAAGAGCAGGAAGGAGACGGCTGAAGGAGCGGAGGCTGGGCCCACATTCATGTTTCAGCTAGGAAAAAACAACAGGAGCTGCATGTTTCATTCAGCAGGACGGAAAAGAAAACACACTCATACCGAGTGCCTGTACCTAACTGTAATGAGAACCTAAGTGGGCCATAAAGCCATGCCCTCCACAGGGATTACACTGTTTATGAGAGTTTCTCCGGCTTGTTACTTCTGAATGAATTTCCAGACGACTCAAAGTGAAATAAATTCTGCAATAATAACAATAATAATTATCAAGTGCTCCGAGTTAAAAGTTTCACATTGAATTTAAATAGGAACAAGCTCCTTTTAGAGAAAAACAAAAAACAAAAAATAAATAAAGTGCCATGCTGTTATTTACAAGCGTTCTGTCATTACAGTCACGTTACGCCTCGTTCACACAGCAAGACTTTTATGCCAATTCTTCCCCCTTCCGACAAGCTTAATGACGCCCCGATTGTCAGGAAGGCTCTTAAGTTAATCGCACGAGATCTTCCTGCGGTGTGTGTGGTGTGTTAAGAGTCCGCTTTCATCTAAAACAAGGAACGTTCACGTTGGATTATCTTGGCCCTGACACCACAGAGTAACGGATGTTCCTCAAGGAGAAACGGGAGCGTAGCCTGTTGAATGTGACATTTAGCCAATCAGAAAGAGAGGTGAGGGAAATGCTGAGAGGAATCTAAAAAAAAAAAAAAAAAAACACAAGAATGAACGACTGTCATGGCACGTTGATTTTTTTTCTCTTAAATATAATCCACAAAATATCACCAAAGCTTCTTCCCAGTCAGCCATGATTGTTGACTCTGAACTGTTCACCAATCTCACCAATCCTATGGAAACCATTCAAACATCCGAATGTTTGAATGAAATCTGTGTGTGGTGTTTTGCTCCTGCTGTGTGTCTCAACACCACCCACTGTAAGATCAAACCTGTTGTATCCAAGACTGTTTATCTTCAGGTTTCACAGGTTTTGGAAAATCCTGCCGTGTGAATCAGGCATAACTCGTTTTATCAGGCTACATGGCAACCAGGCTAATACAAGACTATACTCACTCATCACAGCGGTGGTGCTTACATCAGCATTTGGACAATCATTGTAGCGATATTGGCCAGAATTGAAGGATTTTTAGACCATTCATTCATTCATTAAGGATGTTTTTTTTGAGAGTTTGACTTACAATCTCAAATGTAAGATGCTTCAAACTCCACAGTTATGTCATTTGGTTTTGAAATGATAATAAAACAGTGATTTGAATGCTGTTCTCACATTTTTAGTGGATTATTAAATTCAGCAAAATAAATTAGGCTTCGTTCTCGCAGCAGGTGAATGCGACCCATATCAGACAATTTGAGTGATCCAATTCCGATTTTTTTCACCCCCTGAAAATCCGCTCACTTCCATATGTAGAAATAATTCAGATACATATACGCATTTTATCTAACTTTCATGTGTGATTGATGCGAGACATGCATCATAATCCTGCAGCAGACATGGTGAATCCAGATGTAAGCAATGGTTGAAAATTTCTTATTATGAACTTATGAAAGAAGTCTGTATTACTGAAGTGCATCACATCACCACTCTCAGCTCCCACTCCACATCCAAACAGGCTTCTCTACAGAAGCTGCAGTCCAGGCTCAACAAAAGGCCGTAATTACTTGTGCTTTCTTTTTATTAAGGTCCTTTGTGTTATGTTTTGTGAGGATATTTGTAATTTATTCGACAATTGTCATTGTCGAATAAACTTTAAAATTGGTCACAAAACAGCTCCATCCAAACTTTCCATCAGACTTCTACGTTCTTCTTTTGTCTCTTTGGGTTCGTATACCGCTCAGACATAAGTCTGACTGGCGTCGCACTTCATTAGGAGTACGAGCAACTACGCAAAAATAATAAGTAAAAAAAAAATGGAACTGAGCATCATGACCTGCTGTGTGAATGTAGCCTTAGTATTTGCAGGTCACAACTCTACAAAAACTATAGAACAGGAAGGTCTGTAAATCCTGAGTGCATCTCTAGTTTATATATGTTTTTTATTCTTCATTTTTATTGAAATCAGACTAAGTCCCACTGAGATCAAAAACCTATTTTTCCAAAGGAGTCCTGGCTGGCTGTGAAGCCCCCGTGCATCTTAAACAGCAAATGAAAATGGGGAGAAAGTCGACCACTCCAAGATCAAACAAGATTTATTTCGAATTAGTCAGAAACAGAGTCCAAGATGGAAACCAACATCTTATGTCAGAGAACACAAGTCAGCATGTTAAGAGTGACTCTTTGTCTTTGTCTTTCAACTTTAAACTGTCCAACCTTCTGTTGCCCATCTTTGTGCATCCTCCACTAATGGAGCTTTTCATGGTTTGCTCACAGGCCACTGTGAGGACCCCCCTCTACTTTCCTTTGTTAATCTTGTTAATCATATAGCAGTGATCTGGTTTTGAGAGTCCACTCAGATGGCCTGGCAACTGCAGAGCAGTGGGAAAGATTTACTCGTTGACAACTGACCCAATTACAGGTCAAAAATGTGGATAAATTGGTTTTTTTGAGGTTTCCTAACCTCAAAAAAAAAAAAACTCTTTCATACATTCACACACCTCTTCGCTGTAAGTAATTACAGGCTTGCCTGGCACTGAAATGCAGGAGCCGACTGAAGCTGGCAGATTAAGCCCTGCTGTCCCTGAGGGCTGCGGTGGAGCGGGGCCTGAGGAGGCTCTGCACAGCCAGTTCTGATAGAGACAAAGCTTCCTTTTGCTCAGGCTTTATTCCCACAGCCAAGGCGCTGACCCACAGCTCCACTCACAACGCCTGCCATCCACCATCAATGAACTCATTCACTCCCCGAGTAAACACTTTAATGCCTAGTACTAATATAGGTAGGGAACACAAACCTTTGGAAAGGAATATTGACTTTAAACCTGGTACTAGACTTGTGAGCTGTCTTCTACATAACATACTGATGTAAACAAAGAAGTTACACATCAATGGAAAAGAAAAAAGAAAAAAAAAATCAATAAATGTCACGCCACTGTATCTGCAGCATGTGCGGACTGGAAGAGTTGACTGTTTGGGACTGAATTATAGACAAAGAAAAAACTTTCCTAAATGCAGCAGGTCAAGTCGAAAATGAACCAACATCAATTAAAACATTACCTACAGTGTAAACAGTGAGCATCTCGTCTGCTTTCCCTGCAGCAACCCAGCAGCTAGGCCCTGCTGACTAAGTGCTGTGGTTCAGTCCAGGAAAGTTTGAAACAAACAAAGAGACAAATTGGCAGAGGACCCAGCTGGGCTTGCAGCCACTCGTGTATCGTTAGGAATCAGAGCGCTTGTCTGGGTCTGATGCTTCAAACAAGCTTGAGTGTAGAAATCAACATCAACCTAACTGCAGTGTACAGTTAGATATATTGCAGTTACCTAACTGTACATTGTTAAAGTTTTGAATCAACTTTTTTTTTTTTTTTTACTTAAAAAAAAGTTAATTCAAACTTTTTTTTTTTTTTTTTAATTAAGGCTCATGCCATGAGAATTAAAGCATGACCCAATAATGGTGCTTTTACCAGCGTTTCACTGAGAAGAAGCTCCTATAATGAGCTCAGCAGATACACTAGGTGTTTGCTAATTGCTGCTGGTAGTCTGAAGGAGTCGAGTGGGGGAGTTAACTGCTCTGAGAGGCAGAAGTTTGGAAACTGTAGGAAGGTGTCATGTCCAACCAGGCGTTTTACACAGAGATTAAAGGGTTCATAAAACATGCATGAATCAAAGCAACACTCCAGGTAAGTTTTTTGATGAGGGAATAATGTTATAACCTGATGTAAAGCTCAAATAATACTGCCCCTTTAAAATCAATTTTGCTACATTTTAAATCGATTCTTAATGGTAATAAATGGGAATCAGGATTCTTATCCAAATCGATTTTTTTGCATACCCCGCCTGAATAAAGATGCAGATCTTTAAAATCCATGTACCCTTTTCCTCCCACCAAAAATGCAATATAAAATGCACCGATGCTGGTGATCATATCTGAAAAAAATGTGGAAAAGATGCAGGGAGTGTGAATATGTTTGTCTCCAGTAAATAACAGCCTCAGTGACAGTAAGAGAGAAGTCAGCATAATTCAGACCAAGGATCAAAGCCCCAAGTTTGTCATGCTCGCGGTTTGAGTTGTGCAAACATGCTTCATGTATAATGGTCCCTTCACTGACAAGCAGAAAATTCCTCAAACCTTTTTTCATTCTGCCAAGCAGCTTGTTTCTGGTAAGAAAGTATTTCTTTTAAAAGATGATACTACTATAAAAATAGTAGAATCATTCAGATTTTAATAATAATAAAAAATTTTATATAGTTTTCAATGTTTAATTAATCAAACCCTTTATAATTGCTAACCAGTTTAATTTTGTAGGCTTCCTCTTGTGTTGACCTTTTATTTGCTGATCAACTTCAGGCGTTTGAGTGGAAGGCCTCACTGCCATCACCCTAATATTTAGCTCTTTGCCGATTATCAGATCGAAGTCAGGACTCTAACAGGGATCCTCCTAAACATTAATATTACTTCCAGAAGAAACATGCTGGAAAACCTTAAAGACAACTTTAAACTGAAATCTGCCAGGGTGAATAATTTGGAGCTTAGCTGTAAATGTACTTTTTTTTTCTTTTTAAGAATGCAACTAGAAAACCTTTTTGCTACATTTAGTTCTGACTGAATGACTGAGGAAGCACAAACAATAGCTTGTCCCTTAGAAGACAGGAATGCTTGGAAACCTCACTCAGCAGACTAGTCTTAACAAAAGCACTTCTAACTCCCAAAAAGATGTGAGCCACAGAATCAAAGTGATTTCCCACCATATTAATGTCAGATGTCGCAAACGGCAGGATAAAACTCAACTTCCTTCAATGAACATGTTGTGGCTCTTTAAAATAAAGTCTTAATCAGAATCTTTAGGGTAACTAGAAGACCTATTTTTAACATCATAGAGAAATAGAAATGATTTGATCTTCAGCGAAGGACTCCTCTCTGACTTGTTTGAGAAGACATTCCCCAAGCAGTCAGAGCTCACCGAGCAGCCCAGGCTGTTTTGTTCAAAGGTAATGCTGGCAGAAAAGCAACAAACAAAACATTATGTGCAGAGCCCTAACTGTGCTAAACTCTGGGCCTCCCACAACCCGCAGAGCCGACTGCCTGCTATGCTTTTAGCTGCCCACCATTTAAACACAGGGGGACCGGAGCGATTGTGTGGAAGCATGTGTGTATCCTTAGTGGGGGAGTGAGTATGTGTGTGTGTGTGTGAAGGAAATCAAAAATTCTTCAGCGCCGCAGCCAGCAGATGGTGGTTGATTGGAAGCAGGCAAAAGCAGCAGCTCTCCAGGTTGACCAGCCCCTCCCACGGCACTGTGGGAAAAGTGGCAGGTTTTTGGAAACGCGGCTCTCTCCAGACCTCTCTGTATCATGGGCGCAGTTTATCCAACACTTTGTTTTTCTGTGTAAATTGCTTCCTACTAACGGGGTCAAAAACGATCTGCCATGGCTGCGGCGGGAAGGCTGTTCCTTTGAGAAAAAGCGGCTGAAGTTGTGGGACACTTGCTGCAGTGTGAACATGTTCCTGGCTCAGTTCACTGTGACCTCCCTCCGGCTGCCCTCCTCCTCTATACTTTATTCTTTCCTCCTTTTGAAAGCAGATCTTCAGGGCGCGACACAAAACAAGATGGTTTAGTTCATCCGACAGCTTCTGAGATTTCTAGAGAATCTGGGAGCTCAACGATGGATCCCGTCAGCTCTAGGTCAAAATTCCTGTCTCCGCCATGAGGAAAATCTCTGCCTGTTTTCTACGCATTTAGTGGATAAAATTATAAACTTGTTGATAGCGGTGCAGCGATTGCGGTTTTTGGGCCAATATCTTTAAAAAGCCTGGCTGGCCGAATGATTCTGGGCGACAGATTTTTTTTTTTCTGAAAAAGCATTAACTATAACAACACACTCTAGTCTTCATTCATCCCTGCAGGCAGCTCTAATAATTTATCACAGCCGATCTTCAGAAAAAAAAAAAAAAAAAGGAAATGCCAATTTCTAACCTCTAATGAAAGATTTGCAAAGTCTAACACATTAGACATCAGACATTATCTCTATCGCTTGAACGTTTTAAATAACTGAATACACATTAAGATATAACACAGTGTTCCAATTTCACTTATCTGACTACTAAATAACACAGATTAAAAGTTGTTTATATTTAGAGACGTTAATTGTGTTGGTTTTTTTTTGCTAGTTTTGGTGATCTTAATGTCAACCTTCTTAGATAACACAAGCTCGCTACGAATCGTAAAAATTTAATAGGAAATATTTTTTTAAGATGTTTTCACACCTGATGGTCTGGTAAACTGTTTGGTTGAAACATCTGTTCCATTTTCAGCTGCTGTGGTTCACTTTCACACTGCACTGTGTCAAACAATCCAAACTAATTGAAAACCTGTTCCCTCCTTCCCCTGTGGGGGCACTGCACCAAGAACTACTGCAGGAAACGACACGAAAACCTCTGAAGACCCTGAGCGCAACTTCAGTCTTCAAGAAATGTAAAAATATTGTTTGATGCTGAGGTTGTAGGATTTCTCTTTTGTCTCTTTTGTTTTGGTTGTATTTACCCAGAATGCCTTGCGCTGCAGTCAACGTCCTGCTTTTGGAGTGGTCTCCAGTTGACCTGGCCTTCACATGTGCATTTGAACCGCATCAGAGTTTGCTTTAACTGACCTGAGACCAAGGTTTGTAGGCAGAACACAGTGTGTTTTTTAGTCCGCATCAGAGTTCCATTATTCATTCACACATCACCAAACAAATTGGACTTTTGAGGCAAACCGACTGGAGTTTAATTAAAGAGGACTAAGCAGAGCTGGTGAGAATGCAGCCTTATATTAAATTTCATATGTCACTTCAAATCTCCACTGGACAACCTGTAGTGCTACAGTTGGCCAAAACAAACAGGAAAGAAATGGAGGAATGGATATATTACTGGCTCAGGAACAGACAACCAGAAACAGTAAAACCTTAATCATCTTCAGGTGTTCTCATCTATTTTTAATCATAACTTCAAGACAAAATACCCATCCATCCTTATCCGTTTGACCTTGTGGAACAGATATGGACAATGTCATGTCTGCATAAACAGGCTGATCTTCACACAGCCGTTTCTCACAGTAAAGAAGACTATTCCACACAGCTGAAACTAAATGACATGAGAAAGCCTAGTTTGCATTTGAGCAAATCAAGGCCCCTTCAAAGGAGTGTGTGATTTAAACTGACAGACATAAAGAGCAAGATTCAGCTAAAAATAGAATCTAATGAGATAAAATATCTGCTAAATTCCACACAAATCAAATATCGATCTGGATAAATACAGTAATAACTTTGGAATACTGTGATATATATAAGATTGGATGCCCAGATTAGGATTTTTACCTAATAGGTACCGATCCAAAATATTTAAGAATATGCATTCGCTGATGCCAAATCCCCCATCCAGAGCTTAATCAAAATGAATGCCATATGTATGCAGTAAAATACAACACTGCATTTCATCTGTATAACATGGTCTACGTTAGTGTTCTGATTGCATCCCAGTCAACTTTCTCACCAACAGTCTCAGTTTTTCCTGACAGTGCTGGATATCTGTCCCAACTGGGGTTTCTGCAGAGCATCACAGGTTGATGAAGAAGCCTCAAGTGTTAAGTTTTCACCTGGATGTGAATAGTCTATTCATTAGTTTCTAAACACTCACCCAATCCCAATCAATAGATCATCATGATACAGTTATTGTGCAATTTGTGTCCGTGAAGTCGATATTTAAACAAATGGCGCTGCCGTTATGTTATCTGGGAGGTTTACTGCTTCACAGCTGGCAATACAGGAGTTTTACTGACCTTCTTAAGTTGCTGCTAGACATTAGCGTCGTAGTGTTAGCATTCTGCATTAGCGCAGCAAGCATGTGTCATTATTTGGGATTTCTTGTCCATCTCCCTTAAAAAACAATGGACACTTTCTTTTCTGTGTATGACCTTACTGTGCCGAGAGATCAATGTGAGCACATATACATCTCCCACATGCTCACTCAATACAGGTTCTGGCTCGCGGTAGGAAGTTGACGTAAACAAATCACACCACCAGCCAATCACAGACGGGTCTTCTTCATCCAAAGTATTCCTCAAAAGAACATTTACTTGTATAAATAACCAACGGCAACTAGCGAATCAAAATACTTCAACGTTGCAGGCGTCAAACAATAATCGACAACAGGCGGAAGAAAATGAAATACAACAAATGGTTCAATTTTGGAGCGTAAAAAATACCTAATATTTAAATAGCATGCAAATACACTTATTCTGGTCAATTTTATTTCATATTTCTTTAAATTCGTTTTTATTTGTAAATTTAAATAGCATTAATTCATTTGGACTTAACTGAAACTTTACAGACATTTTTAAATCCCTTTCAGCATCAGAGTTTAAAATTATTTGCCAGGCTTCAGTCAGTTGTTCCCATTAGTCTGCATCATGGGCAAAATGCCTCATACGGTGCAAGTAAATTAAACTGCAATTAGCTAAATTAGTACTAGGCATTCAGGCTTTGTGTGGTAAAAGCATAATTGGTGACATTTGTTGATTAAAGCAGTATGAAATGTGTTAGAAGGTAAAGTGGTGGAAAGAAGAAGCCATTAAGCAACATGTTGTATTTGTTTGCAATGAGCCCAAAGCAGAAAGGTATTTTTGATAATCTACATGTATTACCACTTTAACAACGTCTAATTGATGCATTTAATTTTACTTCCTTTTACTTTCCAAGACTGTCTGAGGCTTAAAACTGGGCGTTTGTCTTAAGAACGATTTGCATTAGAAGAGTTTTGATAAATAAATCAGGCTGAAGAAACGCAATCAGCAAAGGTGCAGCATTTAACTAACCTGTAAACAATCCACCTTCTACACAAAAAAACCTCTGGCCACCCCCACCCGTCCACATTTTATTTTCCTCAGACGTTTTATGTCAGGAGCAAAACTTGAGCTTAAAATAGAAAGATCTCAGCATCAAACGTTTTATTCAAAACCACTAATCGTCTGCTTTGCTGCCTGCAAAAAAATCCGGACTGAAAAAAAACACGGAGCGAGGATTTTACAAAGTCGGAAATTAATAAGTTAAAAGTGCGTAGCGGTGGCGTTTTCAGCAGAGTCCTGTGCAGAGTTTTTCCTTACATTGTGGAAACATTAACTGCCGGGCGACAAGCCCTGACAGAGACTCATTGAGCATGCACCATATAATCTATAAACTCCATTTTCCAAATCTAATTTCAGGAAACATTTGCTACATGCAGGGGTTGCTTTCCATTCTGACGGCTTTTCAGCCGCCATTTCCAGAACACGCACTTTGTGCAATGTTTTTATACATAAAGAGGATCGTTTGCTCAGAGGAAAACAAATGCGGCCATGGCTACAGTAGTGCAGATTCTACCTCCATAAATCACAAGGAAGGTAAAGGTTAAAGCTGACAAATCCCTGCAGAGAAATTGGGAGAGTAGCACACATCCCAAAAAGGCACGAGTCAGCAACCGTTCCCTCACACTCTGGTGTTAACCCCACCACAGCACACGCTGGCCTGTCCAGCTGTGTTAGAAACAGCTGTATGGTAAAGGGAACACACTCTAGAGAAAAACAACAACAATAATGACGTACATCATGTTTGCTTTGGGTGCTTGAATTTACTACCAAGTTGGAAAAAAAAAACAACATCTGACCAAACAACCTTACCTTGGCACTCTGTCTGAGCCAAATAGGTTTGCTCTTTCAGAGCAGTTTTAAGTTAATAGGAAAAGTATGTTAAAGATGGTTGGTTAAGAGAAGGCTAAACCAGATGAAATGAGTCAGTGTTATTGTAGTTTAGCAGGGAAATAAAACCACTTCTGCTCTCATCTTATTCAACAAAACTATGTATGCTTTTAGAGAGTTATCTTTAGAGCAGAAAACATCTAATTAACCACAATGAATTATTAATAAAATAGTAAATAATTGTTAGATTTAAGAAAACGGTCGTTTATAGATAAAACACCCCTCCTTGTCTGTGAATACGTTCTACACAAAACTCCTCCAGTGGCAAAGTTTTAGCCATACACATGGAGTACGTAAAGTCATGCTATTGCTGCAGTTTACTTTTCTTGTCTTAAAACCAAATTAAATTGTTTATTTGTATCTTTTGAAGAATTACTAATGTGTATAAGAGGCTTAAGTGATTAGAAAGAATCTGCCGAATGTGCCAGGTTTTGTTCAATTAATCCTCAGAATAATTGATTACTAAAACAGTCATTAGTTGCAGCCCTAATTAGCTTACATCATAAAAAAACAAAAAAAACAATCAAAAACAAGCTAACAGCATGTTAGCTTTTTTCTATCCTCACAAACATAAAATCATTTGGCTGTGTTTTTACTTCTTCTCCTCCCTCCCCTCCTACCATTTTAAATGTCTCCCATGCAGAATGCAGAAGAAGCTGCCAGGATGGAAACAAACTGGGAGCACCGATTAGCAGGAGGGCTGCACACAACACAGTCATGTCAAGATAAACCAACCAACAAAAAAAACAAAAACAAAAGACAATTTAGCAGCCTTTAAAGGTGGAAAACAACAGATGGGATGCTTTTTGTATGGCAAAACGGTACTGAAAACAACATTACGAAGTGTTAGTGACCATTATGGAAGTATGTAGTTTCAATCCAGTAAAATAATTAATTGGAAAATACAGAATTTTACAGTGTAAACAGCGTTCCAGTCCATATAAATGTATTAAGCAGCAGCCTAGTTCAGTTTTTGGTCATTTTCCCATCAACCCGAGTCAGCAGGGCAGGCTTTTATGGGTTCTGACTAATTCTGCTCTAATTGTCAGCCTTGTTCTGGACCCTCCATTCAGTAGCCTTTGCTTGTTCTATTATTAGCCACAGTAGCCACTAATTCTTTACTAATAAACCAAGTGGAGTAACGGAGAAGGGGTGCAGTGGTCATAGTTTCAGTGTTTCATGCTAAGGTTGCACTGATTGCAGTTTTCTGGCCAAACCCAGTTCTTTGAAAAGCCTGACTTGCCTTTGCAGAGGTAGACAAGATCGTTGGACAAGGTCAATTTATTGGTGCACCACCTATTTCACACCAGTCTTTAGCCATCTGCCAGCCATCATAAGTTGCTAGCATGTTAGCTTATGCTGTCCTGCATGTTTGGACTACAGGAGAATTACTGAGCTTTTCAAATCCAGGGTTACTCTGCTTTGTGACCTTGGTGTTAAACTCCCAGAAGCAGAATATATATGTTATATGTAACTGTTTATATATGTGCCATGAGTTTTATTGACTTGTCGTATGAACAAGCTTATTGATTTAAATTTCTTATCTTATTTAATGAAAACAGCTATTGCAAAATTGTGTGGTTTTCTTTCTTTTTTTTTTTTACATTAGCAGAATATCACCAAAGATTTGGCCCATTTTCAAACAGTTTCATCTGGTTACATTTGATGGTAAACTAGTTCCTACTTTTTAATAGCTATTAATACATTCTAAGGCATTAACATGAATGAATTCTACATGAATAACTAATGTTCGCTTCAGTTCGAGAACTACTGAAAGTGTAGCCAGTCAGTGCAACAATAGTAAAGTTGCTAAATATTTTACGGAACTAATTAGCATTAACCTGTATAGTCAACTGCTTTTAATAATTTAGCCACTGAAATCACAACTTAATGATGATGTGCAACTGGTGTAACAACTGGTCAGAGTGTACTGCGGTATTTCCATATCTGATCTTCCTCTGGCAGGCAGAATAATGTGAAGCATGCGGCTGAGCACTGAGAAGAGATGAAGATGCAGATAAAGGTGTGCTGTGTTAGCTAAGAAGGCTGACACAAACATCACCAACAGCCCTGGTAAAAATAGCTACATCTGCAGTGTTCTTTTGGGGGGGGTTGTTTCTTAGCCCAGCAGAATAAAGATATGTAAAAAAACACATCTTATCTGGTAGAATATTCTTACACTGACAATTTTAGAAACTCAACTGAGTAATTTAAGGTGCTTTTAGTAAAATTCTTGATTGCACCTTTATTTTCTTTACACCACTAATTCCAAAGCAAAACTTAACCATCCAGTTTACTTTAGTTGATCTGAATGTCTACAAATGTTTCAATGGAATTCTATGACTTCCTGTTTCTCTTGAGTGCACATGTAGCTTCTTTCAGATCATGATTTTAATGCATGTTCTTTACGCCTTGCAGTTAAGTCAAAGGACTCGACAGAGTGGGGGAGTTAAAGTCTGCGAACCCGTTACACCACAGTACGCAGGTCCAGAGCAGTAATGGCCGTAGTAATGCAGTCGTGGAACAAGGCAACATTCCGGTTAAACATAAAGCAAAAGACAAAGGAGCAACAACATGAGCCTATAAAGTTAGGAACAGCCAACATGCACGGTGAGCAGGATGGCAATGGAGGTGATACAATCTTTGAAGCTCTATGTTGAAAAACCACAGCAATTTACATTTGGGGTGTAGCAATGATTTCCTTAATTTTGAGAGATTAGTGATCAACGATACTTGCAAGTGAAACCAATCGTATCCACCGATCTTATCTGCCTCAGCAAAGGTCAGAGCTCCTCTTCTGCTCTCCTGGGACAGGTTTGACTGACAGGCTGGCCCACCAGGTCATGTCTGCACATTCACAGTTAAAAATAGTCACCCCATTGTTGCCAACTTAGCAGCTTTCTTGCTATATCTAGCGACATTTCAGACAAAAAAATTGGTCTCGGCCAAAATCGGAAACAACAGCTCAGGTTTTTTAAAGATCGGTAATCGGCAATCAACCAGAAAACTGCAATCGGTGCACTCCTACGTTGCATCTTGAGATCTACATGTCTCCATATAAATCAGTCATCTATATCCAAGCCAGTTGTTTTGCAAAAAATAAAAAATAAATAAAATTTTAAAAAATCTGGGAAAAATCTTTTTTTCTTACCATTACAAATGCAAACAGCCAGCGCTTGATGGGGCTTCAGCAAGAACCCTGTGCTGTGTCTGTTCAGTGTGGTTAAGTGGAAGCCTTGTTACAGTGCATGGCATCAGTCAATAACTCCTTGGAATACAAAGACATTTTGAATAAAAATGTGGTTTATGGGTTTTTCAATAGGATAGTGATTTAAAACACAAGTAAATCCCACAATAATAGGTTTACCACATTCAGATCAAACAGGACCCAGACCACTTAGTAAGGTGGTGTCTGTCTGTTTCCGAACAAACTCTGGCGCAGTTCACTTCTGGTGTGAGTACAGACTGACCTCAACCTGAACCAATGAAAATATATATGTATCTTTATGGACTTCACGAGCCTCTGTTTCTGGGCATTATGGTAAAAATGAGCCCTTCAGAGTTGCTTGTGCTGCTTCTGCGTACTGATAGTACTGAATCATACCTGGTCCACTGTTTTCTGCCTAGTGATGCTGTGGGGTGCTCTTGACATTCAATATGGTATTGGAAGTTGAAATAACGGCACAAATTTTCCCCAAAGAAATGCAGGACGCGGGACTTCCATGTTTGTTTCTCCTGGCTGTGTCCTCTGTCCCGTCCTCATAAAGTCTGTTCAATGCGAGCAATGAGTCACCGTGTGGTTTTGTTTATAAATTATAGTCTGCTTGCAAAAATAATACACCGCAAAAGCAAATTACAAAAAACCCCCCCACTTCTGATCCAGACCAAACAACCGCACCAAAGAACATTCCTGGTGTGAATACACTAAGGTTATTTTCACACCTGATAAATAACCTGGTTGTGGTTGTGAACCACAATCCACAACCAGGATTGTGGTTCCCAATCCTGGTTGGATTGGGAACCACAATTGTAACATTTATTACATTTTCAGATGGTGTTGGCCATCACACTGCACTGTGTCATTTGAACCGTACCCTTTAAATAACATGCACTCCCCACTCTCAACCACTGGAGATAGGCACCAACTGTCCTCGTAACCCCAATGGGATAAGCATGTATGATGATGAATGAATGAATGGATGAATGGCTCTCCCAAAATGAACTGGACTTTCCAGGGAAATGGACTGGAGTTGGATTAAAGTGGACTAAACAGGTTTGGTGTGAATGTAGTAAGATTAGCAGCAAGGATGTTGATCTAGAGCAGCGCTTCTCAATTCCAGTCCTCAGCCTCCTGCTCTGCATGTTTTAGATGTACCTCTACTCCAGAACAGCTGATTCCAATGATTGCATGACCATCAAGTGCTACAGAAGCCTGTTAATCACCCATATATTCAATCCAGGTGTGTGGCATAAGGGAAACACCTAAAACATGTAGGACAGGGGGGCGTGAGGACCGGAATTGAGAAACACTGATCTAGAGAGATGCCCAGTAGGAATCCTTAAAATACCCTAAAGAGAAAATAATGAAGCGGGTAAAACAGAAAGACATAAAGCTTATAATACGAGGAAGGTTTAACAATATGATCATAAGAATACCTGCACTGTGTTGTCCTTAAGATTTAGTAACCCCACTTCTGATCCAGTTTTAAATTGAAGAACAAAGTTAAACACTTTCCACTAAAGGACTAGAGGACCAAGTACCAGTTTATTATCAAAATAATAACCACCTTACATAAATAACCTTCAACTTAAGGACAGTTGATTTGAAAAACCAGCATGACGGCTAATTACTGAAAACTGTCATTCATTGACGGATCCCCCTGGAGCCTACATGTAAAAGGCCAAAAAGTCACCCTGCTGCTTCTAATAAAAGGTAAAAGACCATCAATCAGACGGTAAGATCGGTGGGAAATGCAGAACAGGAAGGGTAAAGTTAAAGTCAGTTAAAGGTTGACTGACTCAGAGTCTGGCAATGCTCCTACTCCAAACAACCCGTTATTGTCATATTACAGTCGAAGGTCTGAATTGAGGGATGTTTGTGAGGATTGTAGACTGGGACTGTGGGAGGTAAACCTGCATGTTCCACGGTTCACATCTTTAGACCATTTTTACAGCATTAAACCTCCATGTCTACTTAAGAGCTCAGATTTTGGCTCATTTGAACTTTGGGGGTAAACAAAAACAAAAAAACACTCAGAGGGAAAAGAGAAACACATTTACTTCTCATACAATTCCCAATCCCACTGCAGCCAATTATCTTGAGATCAGCCTGCCCTCTGACTAATACCTGGTGTCTGCTGTTTTAACTGCACCCTGTCCTTGATACACAGTCATAAATACCAGACATAACTTCCCTGTCAATCCCAATTCACAGCCCCACCTTCACCAGGAAGTCGTTGACACATTCATCAACCGACACACAGCTCTGAGGCTCACCACTGCCTGCATCTCACACCAATCGGATTAATTGCGATTGATTGTATCACTGGCTAATTCAGTAATTAATTAAGCGTTAACTGGAGTATAAAACTCAAAAAAGGCACTTTGGTCGACCATTGGCAAAGCAGTAATTATGACTAATATGTACAAAATATATACATTATGCATAAAATAGACTTAAAAAATAATAATTAGCTGTCTGCAAATCTATTCTACTAAGAACTCCTCAAGTGGCAGTTTCACCTGGTTCTATTCTGTAAAACAAAACAGAACCTCCAACTATCCTTTTGCTATCCAATTATTAACCAATTCAGTCAAAAATGAATGAACAGATCAGTCCTACACTGTACTGATGTTAAGGTCTGAGTCTCACATGTTGATGTTAAGATTTTTTGGTTGCATCCTTTGCTATAAATAATCAAGTGTTCACTAAAAGAATGCCATCATTGGATTTTAGTCAATAAAATGTGTATTCTCTTATTTAAAGAGGATTTAATTGTTTGTTAATATGCACTCTTTAATTTCTTTTTAATATTCTATAAAATGCTTAAGTGGTTAAATGAAAAATTTGCAGAATCTGCCAGGGTTTTTTTGTCTTTCCATCTTATCTTAAAATAACCAATTATTAAAATAACTGTTAGTAGCAGTCACAATATACATAATTTATTTTTGAGTCCATTTTTAACGTAACAATTATATTTTCTCTAGTCACCATTCACTAACTATCGTCAGCCTAGTTCACACCCTCATTTGCCACCAAAGAAGTAGAAAGCGTTGATCACCCACATTCAGGTGAGCCCAGATTGAAATGGTGATCTCCTGGAGGAGAGGTAGCGCCTGACAGTCACCCCTCAACTCTAAGCACTGTTCTTCACACAGAGTAACAAAATCTCACCCATAAAGCATTCAGGTCTGCCCTCAATGCAAGAACACTGCTTTGATTAAAGAAAAAGCAGAGCCGCGATCAAAGTGGGGCTACTAGATCGTTACCAGGGGCAATATTACACTTTGAAAACCTGCATGCATATGAGGTATACATGCATGCATGTAGTGAACATGGAGTTACTGATGGATGCATCTCTGCTCCAGTGTGCTGCTGGATCTCCATCTGTCTGGGTGAGCAGAAAAGCCTCCACCGGAAATGCTTCTCGCAGCTGTTAGGAGTATCATTCTCCACTTTGAGGCCAACCAAAAGACACATAGCAGCGACGTCACATGACTCCTCCACTCAACAAATGCTATTCAGTCTTAATCCAGCCATCCCAAAACATTCAAGTCATGCTCTGCTACTCGACTTGGATGGTCTTACCAACAGCAGTAAGTGGTCCCAGCCTTCTGCTGCTGTGGTGGGGGCAATATTTCACAAGGGCCAGGAATAATTAGTCACTCTCTGCCATGAACTATTGGGATAGAGGAGCTACACACAGTGCTGCTGTTGTACTAGTGCTAACAAAAAAAAAAAAAAAAATGTCATAAGCCTCTCAGAGCAATAACTCCACAAAACTGATTAATAAAAACCTGCATTTCCATAGCTATCAATATGCGCATGCTGGATTCATTTTAAAGACACAAGTTAGGATAAGGAAGCTGACAACTACTCAGCAGATAAAGAGTTGGTAACAGACAGCATTTCACAAAACTGTGGTCATAAGATAAAAAGGAAACAAAACTTGCAGATAGAACAAAGTGCACACCCAAAATTTCTTGAGAAATTCTACAAATTTAGGTCACTGTCCTTTTCTTTGACCACAAGAGACTAACATCGGAGTTGGTAACACGTGTTACCAACTCTTTATCTGCTGAGTAGTTGTCAGCTTCCTTATCCTAACTTGTGTCTTTTGCTGCAACAGGTTTTAATGCGGACCAGATTCTGTCATTAAACGCTTATTTGCAAAAATACCAATCAAAACTCTAGTTTGTTAAAGTGCCAAAAAGAAACTTGAAATCAGTCAAGTTTATTTGTGCAGCACAGTTTAACAACAAGGCAGCTCAAAGTGCTTTACGCCTTAAAAACAACATACAGTGACCAATTATAAAACAGCTATAAACATTACAGTTTCTCTAATACCATCGTCAAGCAGACATCAAATACTTCAATCAATGTTCCAGTTATGAATCAGATGGCACTAAACAGGTGGATGTTTTTAGCCTCAATTTAAAGGAACTCTGTGCTCCGGCTTTTTTTTTTTTGTCAGTTTTCTAGAAGTTTGTTCCAGATTAGAGGAGCATACGGCCAAATTCTAGGAGTATGGTAAGGATAATCCTAACCCCATTGTTATTTTTTAAATGCATCTCAAACTTCATACAATTAAGAAAAATCTTTTCTATCCTTTTGGAAAATCTTTAAGATATCATGCTCTTTCCAATAGAGATCAGAAAGAACCAATAAATGATTCACCGGTTTATTGCTATAAACTAATAAATCATGAGTAATTCAGAAATTATTTAGTTTTAAAAATAAACTGAGTCACTTTCCTGCGTAGAAAACTGTAGACAAGACACCACTTGCTAAGCGTGTTCATATTTCTAATGAAAAGGTTGTACCTTAAATGTAATTAAATGTACATTATAAATGCAACACATTTGCTGATTATCATTATGATTATCTCTTCTTTTCCATCATAATGTCCTTACCAGCCCTTATGAGCTTTAATATCTCGGACACTAAAAATATACATGAAATGTGTGCATCAAAGGCAGCGAACGCTCACCCAGCAGGGCAGATATATTACTGGCATGCAGAACCTGCATGCATGGTTCTGGAAATCTAATATACGACCAAACCTTGCATCCCAGCAGTCTTACGATTGCCATATTTCAGATATTGATATTGCAATGTCGACTGCCAGTTAAAATACTGTGCAACCCCAGTTGCCGCGTTGGCCTTGCGAAATGAGTTTGAAACTGTTGGCCATCAGGTAAGCTACTGCAGGACAAGGGCAGAGGTCAAGCACCTGAGTCTATGATGTACTCATTTGGGTAAACAGCTCACTTCATAATCGATTGTGACGCAGATGAGTAGCTTAAAAAGAATGCATTGGTTATATTGAAATATTGATTTTTTTAAGGTCGTTATATGGATCAAAAACAACTGATTTGTATGTGCAACTGAACAGCATGTGCTTTACAGGGGCAGTATTATGCATTTTCCAGACATGGTGTCATTTTGTAGCACAATCAAGAAACTATGTTACCTGCAGTTATAGAAGTAATAATTATATCAAATACATATTAAAAGAAATTTGACTTTGTAATTTAACGCCTTTATATTGGGTTTTGGTCTCTTTAAAAACTCCCGCTCCTTCGGAAACACCGCCTTTAGGAAGTTGTCACAACGTCACTCCTCCTTCAAGCCTTTAACATCGTTCTTAGGAGGGCTGCACTGAGTTTGTATGATGAGGTTCGCAGTTCCACCAGGTATTTGCCAATTGCTGCTGGCTAGTCTGAAGGAGCCGAGAGAGGGCATCACAGGGGAGGGCTACTCTGTGATAGAAGGTGCTTCGTCCTCAAAGGCGTTTTGCACAGTGGAATGGTTGCCAGGAGTTAAACCTAGATATGCATTTGATGAGGGAATAACATTGTACCATGATGAGAAGCTCAAAAAATTTTATTTTGCAGAATACTGCTGCTTTACAACATGTATGAGTTTAGTAAAATTTAAGTAAAGGACATAACTGTTCAGCAGTAAATGGGAATAATCATAGAAACTTATTGTTCCTGGCGGCCTATGAATTACTATCCTGATCAAAACTCCTATGTATTTTCCATTTATGGTTCATGTTAACCCAAATAACTGCAGAAATACTATAAAGCTTGCACAAGTCTCAACCTTTATACGTCTCTATTCTCTTACTGTTGAGAAAACACCATTTTGCAGTTGCAGTATTTCTGTAATGTAAGAAATGCAACGAAAATTACAAGTGAATACATTTGTTCATGTTTTAAGTCATTAAAGATTATGTGACAACTCATGTAAACACATAAAGTTGTTTTATCCGTTTCTGTTTGTCATTAAACATGCAGGAATTGAAAATGTTGACAGTCTTTTTAAATGTTACGGTAAGAGTCTACATCCCCACAGAACCCAAGATATTGGCGATGCTAATGGTGCTAAAATAAATGAAAAAACAGCTCAACATGTCAAAAGTGAAAGCTTTTTTTTTTTGTTTGTTTTTTGTTGTTGTTACAAAATACTAATAAAACCCAGGTTTACAGGGACTAATCGCTCACACAGTGGGGCATCACCTCTGCTCCTATAAATAATGAATAATGGCAGGACTGTTGGAGAAAAAGCATTCTGCTAAAATCTGTAATTTCTTAAGTTCGCCCCAAAAACTCTAATTGGTGGATCTCCAGCTAAACAGTTTCTGCTTTATGATGGATTAGATATTTGATCTGTAAACTGGTGTGTTGTGCCCAGTCTGGCTCTGGAGCGAGGAACTGGCTGGGCAAGCTGCAGATTTACGCACAACTTAGTGACTTTGTTGGCAAAAATCAAGTCATGTCCCAGTGAGCACAAATACTTGCTTTCAATCCAACACACCTCTGTCTGCCCTGCTTGGTAAGGACAACACCTGGAAACCAGATCAGGCTGGATGTGCCACATTCAGGTTGTGTTCAAGAGACAAAGGAGACTTTAAGCCTCAACATCTGCAGAAAGATGCAAAATATTTTATGCAAGTATTTTATGCAAAGCCTCAGTTTCTTTTAAGTCATTTGTTTTGCAAGAAGCATCAAGCTATGTGATCCAGAACTGAGTGATAAAGTGGAGTGCAGTGTGAGGGGCTGTCCGGTAGTCCCCTTGTCCACATGAAAGAAGAGGACAGTGGTGAGCTTTGCACAGCATCTTCAGAAGACACAAGTAAATGAAGGGCATTCATAGATGACATTCTTTGAATGTTTAAAGGGGCAGTATTGTGGGTCTTCCGGGAACACAGTGTCATTTTATAGCACAATAAAATGTGCTATACAGTTACAATAAAGTAACTGTTACCTTCAGTTTTTGTAAAAAAAAATTCTGTGTATATCTCAATTAACCCTTTACCAGCGTCGCACTGAGAAGTAGCTTGATTCCTGAGATCAGCAGTTCTACCAGGTGTTAGCTAATTGCTGCTGGCCAGTCTGAAGAACCCGACTTTAAAATGTAAAGTTTATTGATCTTTGAGAATGTGTTCTTGCATTGTTTTTTCCATTACCATTATATTACTGAAAAATAGTGTCAAACCAACAATATTTATCACAATAACTTTTGGGACACAATTTATCAAGACACGCCTAGTCCAACCAAGGATTTTGCACAGTTGAATGGTTGCCATGGGAGATTACAAGATTTCTTAAACATGCATGAAATAATCAAAGTAGCACTCCAGGTATGTTTTTGATGAGGGAATGTTATAACACGATGTAAAGATTAAAATGTTAGTTTTACGTAGTACTGCTGCTTTAAAATCAACTTTGAAACACTTTAAATCGATTCAGAATTGTAGTAGATGGGAATTGGAGTTCTTGCAGAAGCTGAAGACAATCAAATAGTAAAAAAGCATCTTTTTATATTATTATTTTATATTTTTATATGCTATATATATATATATATATATATATATATATATATATATATATATATATATATAGCAATCAAATACTGCAACAGTTCGTCTCATTTAGTGCAATCACCTTTTATTAAAAAATTGCATTTTACATTTAGCACATACACACTTTCTGCAGCCTGCTTGTCAAACTAGAAGAGTCGAATGTGAGAATGAGCTGAAGATCAGCATTAGTAAGAGCAGTACACACTGAGAGGAAGTGCTTGTGTCACACACATGTGTGTCCTGCTGCATCGACTTCTGTCTGCGCAGGGAGCGCAGAGGCCAAAGATAACTCTTGACCCATCTTCCTGTGAGCTGTCACGGCGTTGACGCTCTAGCGACAGCTCTTGCTGTAACAGCACTGCGGTTAGGTGCAAGAGGAAGGACAGGAAGATTTGTGAATGAAACCAAATAAACAAGCAAATGAGCTGTTACAGTTAAATGGCATTTTGCTTGTTTGTGACAAACACCAGACCATTTCTGAAAGACGAGATGCAAAGCTCATTTTGCATGAAAGTAAATCACCCACCAGACAGTTCACCTCAACAACAGGAAGTAGGCTTTCTGAAGCCTGAACTCCTTTTATCCTGCAAAGATTGGTGGAACACAACATGTTCTCCTCCTTCATTGCAAGAGGCGATGCAATCCTGCTGGTCTGCCACTTCCATTGACTTCCATTTTTATATCATAAAAAAGAAGCAGGGGTGGAAATGAAAGCTTGTAACAATGCTAAAGAGCTCCAACGCTGCCCGTTTCAGACACTAGTGGCTCTGTTTCCAATTAGTTTAAATGGTACAGTCAAAGTGAGCCAGCCTAGGAGCACCACTCTGTTCCTTTAATTGATGGTGCTGCTACTATCCTATTTCATAGCCATTCTCTGCAGAGGCAATCTAAAAAAATTATAAACATAAAAAGCTGGTCTAACTATTTCGCAGTGTTAATATCTCAAGCAGGATCACATTAAACGCCTATTATGAGTTTAACAGAACGACTGGGCAACGAGACTAACCCTACTTTTGTCTAAAAACTTTTGATGCACCGTTGGGATATTTGTGGCCAATTTCCAGGTTTTGTAAAGTTTGGACCTGGTGATCCCGAGTTCTATCGCAATATAAAATAGTTCATTTTTAGCATTCCAGCCAAGAGTGCTCAGAAGGGCTGCTGTAATACAGGCTTTTTAATGTACATTTTTTAAACTAAATATTTACAGAGTTGAAATTTTAAACTGTCTTTAGCATCTTATTAGCAATTGTATGGTTAGCTTTAGTAACTTTATACACTATTCTT
Organism: Poeciliopsis retropinna; assembly: GCA_010277075.1. NCBI lineage: Eukaryota > Metazoa > Chordata > Actinopteri > Cyprinodontiformes > Poeciliidae > Poeciliopsis > Poeciliopsis retropinna. The sequence goes on from VMRM01000010.1 coordinate 20,993,452, forward strand.
TGTGTGCTTACCCTTAAGGAACGGCAGGGAGACCCAAAGAAAAAGATCCAAGCATTTTATTGCAAACAACCACTGAACTGAAATAGGCCGTTCATCAGCTGATCAAAACCCAAAACAACACCGAAAATAAAAATGAAACGTTTCAAAAAAAAGGACTTCGTAATGAGTCATTTTGGCATTCTTGTTAATCGCCTCCTGCGCTGGATGACATGGCTGAAAAATGTATCACTCTATTAAAAAAAAAAACGTACCACAATTTCATATCTGTCACTATTGATAATTGATTGCTCTTTTGCTTTAAATATCTGAAATACTGCCAAACTGGTGATGTGATCTTTGCTTTTTATCCAGTTTCCTCTTGAGCTGTTGTGCTCATCCTCTCACTTCATGTACTTATTTATCTTATTCTTATGCAGTTATGAGACACAGTGGCAAAACATGAGACGGGTTACTCAGCAGGCTGTTGCTAGGTAACAAAAGAGTGAATGAGTCAATTGATGCCACCAAGCTTGCTTAGCAGGCTGTGAGGGGTTGAGTGGGTAAAACGTTTCTGGATCGGAGTTCAGTGAAATCATTGAAAATTTTATTGGACATATTGATACTGATTTATAGTGACATATATTGTTTTTGATTTAATACCCTCACTAATTTGTTTGTGAATGTTTAACACTTGTATTTTTAGGAGGCTACATGCACTGTCTGGAAGTGGGGTCCATTTCTGTAAACTTTCTGGTTGTCTTTCTGCATCCAGCCTCAGCAGCAATGACAGGCTGCAAGAGGCCTTGCTTATGCAGTTCAACAATCAGATCACATTCAAAGAGAGAAAGCTTTTTTCCTTTGCCATCAGGACAGTGTGGATATCTGTGCAAAATGACACTAAATCCACATTTTTGCAAAGATCTGGGCTTTTGAATGATGTGGCCTTAAACTTTTGATCACCTGACGAACAGCCTGTCTCAGGTTAATGGTTGTTTGCATTGCAGGTCTAATTCAAATATCCCACTCAATTTGAATTAGACCTGTCCAACTGGTCCAAAGTGTGGGTAACTTGTGAGGCGATGTGCCATTTGAGAGAAGTCAAAACACTGCAGAAGAATAGGAAGGCATACAAGCTAAACCCAAAACTTAGGTCAAGTGAAGCAGTATGGGGGAAGGGTGGCATGCACAGCCTGACTTTAGGATGTGGTTATTGCTACCTTTATCAATTCACTTCAAAAAGGAAAGTAAAAGAAGGAGAAAGTAAACTACAACTCTAGTATCTTAAAGTCACTGTAGGAAACAGAACAAGCACAGTGGAAATGAATATGGATCTATCATCAGAGACATTTTAGCCAATGTCTGGTATAATAAATTAGGATATAATTTATAGTAATGTTGAAAATAACCACATAGCCACTGAAATCTGTAGAGAGACTCTGAGGGTGTTAACGGTACAATTTACCGACAGGGGCCCTTAAAAAGCCCAGTGCTTGAGTTTGAATTCTGCTTGCAAACAGATGCTGTCTGAGGTCCCAGGCCTTTTTGAAACAACATAAAAGATAACTTAGCCACACGTGCACTCTGATTCAGCTGACGTACAGAATGATGCTGCAGCAAGAGACACGAAAGTCCTCTCTCTGAGAAAGAGAAATGAGGGACAGAAAATAAGAAAGAGAAGATTAGCTAGCCAGCATCTTAACATGCTTGTTATGCTGCTCACCTCTCTTAGAGAAATAACTACTCACATTTGCAGCAGTTGCTCAGAATGAAGGCAGAACATTAGTGCTTTATTTTGATAGTTTAATCTATAAATTCATCAGCATCAATGGTTTTACCAGTCACTTAAAATGTCAGAGCTCACAGTAATAAAACATATTCAATCAACATTTTAGCCTTTTATTGATCAACCTAGATAGAGCATTTTGATTCATGTAGGCACACAAGGACCAAAGAGTTTGATATAATAAAATTATAAATCCAGAGATTTTTTTATACACGTGCTAAATATTTTAACCTCTGCACTCTGCAGCCCAAAGCTGGGGAGCGCTGATTTATGACATCAACCAAATTAAGAGCCTTTGAAAAAGAGTCACAAGACTCAAACATATGCAAAACATGTACAATTCCATAAATGGCAAACAGTCAAAATCATGAAGTGCCAGACAGAAACAATAATGTGGTAGGCAACAAAAATGGAAACTAAGAGTGGCACTTATCTTTATTTTCCAGATCAGATGGAAACACACTCTACAGGAGTGGAAAGCTCCCTTCACAACAGCAATATGACTGCTGACTTTTACAACACACCACAACCTAATCTTACACATTTATCAAACACTTAAAAGTTTTTGTCAACCATTACCTAATCTGCATGCATCCTCATTTCCTTATCTAAACTACTTATTTAACATTTAAGCAGTTAGTCCAGTGGACAAGCAGAACTTGGCTGCTCTGTGTGTGCTAAACAAATGTCTGATTTACAGATGGTACACTGGAAATTGGTCGATGTTGTTAGGAATGATCACAGCAGATCATTTCTAAAGAGACATGATTATGTAGTTACCCAAATAATATGAGCTCTTAGTGTTACTAAATAAAGACTAGGACAGGGAAAAGCTATAATGTCTTGTACAGTTAGCATGTTTACTTAATGAACAATTTAGCGCATCTATCTATATGCTATATTTTCATTTAAGTTCGTGTTGTCAAAGGAAACATTTCGAAAGGCAAGATCCACCCTGTTCAGGTCGCCAATCCAGCACAGACATACACAGATCAAATAACCACACACACACACACACACACACTCCTAAGGGTGATTTATAGAGACCAATTCAGCTGACAGTCATGTTTCTGTACTGTGGGAGGAAGCTGGAGTACCCAGAGAGAACATGCAAACTGCATGGAGAAAGATTCCAGGCTGGGATTCGAACCCAGAACCTTCCTGCTGGGAAGGTTCTGGATGCTACAAACTACTTCTTCATGCAGCTTATTTCAATGATCAATATGTTACTCTTTTGCTCTTTTTTCCTCTCTTTCCTAATAGCAGGAATAAATATTACATCAAAGTTATTGAAACATGTACTATATTTTCTCTTAAAGGGGCAACAATTCTATCAATCATGCTTATTTTTTAATGTCAAAGATTGAATCGACTTACTTCAAGTCCTCTATCACAGTAACTGTTTTAGCTTGCACATATTTTATGGATTGAAAAATGACATCATAAACATCATGTTACGTTGCAGAGCTGATTCACTACACTACAGAACCAGTCTAACAGAAATGAGGTCAACGTGATAAATTGTTGGGAATAATCTCTTAATGGCCGCTGGCAGACACAATGATATATTCGGCAACGACGCGAGCCATAAATGTTCTCTGAGACACACCTGTTCAATTGTTAACGCACCTCAGCAAATCACACACTGGAATCGAAGTGCATTTGCATATTTAGACGTGTTGAAAATCATCTACCCAAGGTCAAAGCATCGAAATGGGGAAGAAAAGGAATTAAAGTGACTTTGAATAAGGGCTGCAGCTAATGTTTATTTTATTATAGAAGCAGTATTATGTATTTTCCAGTCTCATTTCATAGCACAATCAAGAAACTAAGTAGTAAATGCTGTATATATCAAATATGACTTCAAGGATATTTTACTTTGTAATTTAATGGCCTGAAATTGGGCCCTGGTCTCTTTAAAAACACCTGCTCTATCTGAAACTCAGGAAGTCATCACAACATCCCTCCTCTATTAACCCTTTAACAATGTTTTTACCAGCGTTTCGGCAGATGTCCACCAGGTGTTTGCAAATTGCTGCTGACTAGTCTGAAGAAGCTGAGTGGGAGAGTTGCAGAGGAGAGCTGCTCTGTGTCGCATAATCTCAGAAGCTTGGGAACTGCAGGTCTGAGGAGGAGCTGCGTCTCGAAGGCGGTGCTAGGTCCACCCAGGTGTTTTGCACAGCTGGATGGTTGCCATGGAGACTAAAAGGATTTCTCAACATGCATGAAAGAAAAAAGGCAACACCCCAGGTATGTTTGTGATGAGACTCACATTATAACATGATATTAAGATCATGTCCCTGAAGGAATATGCTAGTGATTATTCTGATAATTAATCTTTTAAGAAGATTGTCACATTCTGCTGCTTTTTATTTAACCACTTTATTATACAACATTAAAACTAAAAATGCAAATAAAGAATCCAATTATTTTTAAATGAGCAAAAAATAAAAAAAATATAATCTAAAATGAAACGTAAGATTTTCACAACCATTGTTTGGGTTTACAGGAAATTGATAAAATGGCTGACTGCTTCAGAGTAAAAGAAAGGCAACAGTGGTCTAGTGATGGACACAATTTACCATTCTTTTAATGAAACAGTACAAGTATTATTGCTAACCATGTCTTTAGATTTATGGCGCCAAGTAGTCCAACCCTCTAAGGACTACCTCCAGCAGGCTAATCCACCATGTCACATAGAACATCATCTTCAGCTGCTTTTTGGAACATGACAGTGGCTTCACGTAACTGCAGTGGTCTCCACAGGCAACAGAGCTCAATCCAATAGCGCAGCGTTGGGATGTGGCGCAGCTGGAGGTTTCCATTCGGATTAGCAGCTGACAAATCTGCAGCAACTGTGTGATGCATCAACACAGAGCAAAACCTCTGAGGAATGTTTCCAGCACCTTGTGGAATCTTAGCCACAAAGGACTAAGCCAGTTGTGAAGGCAGAAGGGGGTCATGTACCTAATTAAAGCTGCAGTGGTAACTTTTGATATTAATATATATATTTTTAAGGTATTTTTCTTTAAATATAGCTTAAAGTTATCACTATGTCATGACAGTATGAGACAAATAATTTGTTTTAAATAAAGAGCTCCTTTTTTTTGCCATCTGCAGAAATACATTTCTCGAACAACCAGAACCAAGAGGAAGGTCTCAGTGTTGTCAACCAGGCTCATGTAAGCACTGCTCTCATCCTCCCCGTTGCTCTCTGATACAGCTGGTTCACCAAAGAGGAGCGTGTCATAAATGTCAAGGCGTGTTAGCACAGCCACCGATGACGACGGGTAAACAGTTCTCCTGGAACAGCAAGTTGTTTCTCCATGATTAGCACATTGTAGAGCAGGAACATGAGGTTCTACCAGTGTACACAAAATCTATAAATATAGAAAGTAAGAGTTCTTCTGAGGATTAATATGTAAACATGGGACTATCAACCTCCCCTTACTTTTTGTTCTCTGCTACGCTGAAGCTAGCAGATACTCTTTTGAATGCTCAGGCTAGTTAGCATAGCCACCAATGACAGTGGATAAATGTGTTTTTCCTGCAAGTTGTTTCTCCATCATTAGTACATTGAGCAGTGAGTACATGAGGATGTTTGTCAGCGCTAAGACCCTCCTCCTGGCTCTGATTGGTCGTTTCCGACTGGCAGTGGTGCATTTCTTCAGACAGTAATAGTATCCGAGGGAGAAGACGGAGGAGATTGATAGTTTCACAGATTATCTGTCTCGTATTATACTGCCACAACAAGGTGATAGTTTTAACAAATGTGTAAAAAATGTATTTTTTTTTATAAAAGTTCCATAGAGCGGCTTTACGTGTCCAGTGGGTGTACGCTCATCTGGTGAAAATGCAACAGGAAAACAAGCTCTTAAAGATTTGTGTTTCTGAACAGTTTCCATAATGCTTAGATTTATTTGGCCCTACATTAACTGTGAAGTGAACACTGCACATACATCATATACATCACAGTCCGACAGCGTCTGCACCAGCCAATACATTTTCACCCAAGGACCAACCAGAAGCGTGAGCAGCATGTAATGGAAGGCTCCTTTTAAAGAGAAGAAGTGGACAGGGGGAGGGGGCTCCAGTAGGAGCCTCTGTTCCTGACAGCCACACAGTCAGGAGGGGGAGGGTTCCCAACACCCGGGCCCTCTTCCTGAATCTGCTGAAATGAGCATGATGGATCCTTCCTTCTGCCTACAGGACTAGTTGCTAGCTCCACAGTTCTGCCAGAAGAGACGCTCAGTGGGAAATGCACCCTGTGTACTTATTTATCCGACACAGAGCGCGAGCATGGAGCAATCTGAGGGGTCAGGTGACGGGCCTTAGCTGGAAATACAATAAACCAGTATCTGCAGCCTTAAAAAGAAACTGAAATGAGTCGACAACAGAGAAATTATTTCCCAAGGTTAAACTGACATTGTGGATCGGAACAAGTTCTTCTTCCACTCCATGTTTCTACTCAGTCCAAGGACATACCCGTCCTCCCTGTTTAAAAGACGCAAATAGAGAATAGATGCAAACTCTAAATTTGCCATTCATTTGTTTTCATGGAGATTTGTGCAAACTAGAAGTGATAAACGTCTCTTCCCTCTAACAAAACCTGTTTTCCTGAGTGTTGGCACAACGGAAAGCCACAAACTTGGTTTGCGCTCAAGAACAAGTCCTCGTTCAGAACTTGTTTACTGTGCACAAGCATTCACACCCGCGTCAACAAGCACCGCGCAAACGCAGGACGCTCCTGTTTTACTGATCCGCACATTTCTTTTTTTACATGTTCATTCAGGCCTTCTGCAGATACCTCCTGACATCCAAACAGGGCAATTAGCCCCTCGTGCTGCACAAAAATCCTGACTTGGCACTTACCACGAACGCTGTGAGCAGCTACTGCTGGGTCTCTGCAGAGTGGCAAATCAGCGAGGTCTCCTGGCAACCCGTTTGCCCAGCTACAGGCACACATGGTTTCAGTTAGGGGTCTGCACCTATAAACAGTTGGCCATGGCAGTTCTCTGGTCAGGAAGTGCAGTGTTGACTGCAAGTCAAGGCAGGCACAAACTGCTAATGAATGACATATACTCTCACAGTTTAGCTGTTAACAGCAGGTTTGGACTGGAGGCATTCAGAGTTCTGCAGGAAAAAAAAAAAAAAGTGACTCCGAATCTAGTCAAAGTAGTAAAAGTAAAAGGTCAGTCAACCTCTGCAGAGGATAAAACCCGATTTAGTTCAGAGTGAGATATAGATGCACCAAGTCTGAAGGTGTCATGATAATATCATCCAATTATGTCAGAACTGGCTCCTACAAAAAATAAAACAAGTGGATTCACTGTAAATCATTCAACAACAGCTATATAAGACACACACACACACAAAGTATTTTTGTATATTTTCAAACAAATTGTGACGGTATATTTCGTACGTTTGGCTGCAAATACAGGTGGGTGATCAACCAATTTCATCAGTTAATCAAATTTTCTGTTTTGAAAGTTCAGTGTTTAGAAAATCTGGTTTTGTTTTCTACCAATGCTCTCTTTGGGTTCCCCTGGTCCAGAGTGATGTCAGCCCAACCATCAGTTTATGGACAAGCCAGTTTTACAGCCATTAATTTCCACTTTGAATTTAGGTCAAATTCAACGATTGAAATAAAAGACAGTTTTTTAAAGGCATTTGTAAAATAAATAAGTAAATAGATAAAGTAGGGTAGAAATAACTTTGGATCTAAGCAGGCAAGAACCAACAAATGTAAAAGCAAGTTTTAGCGGTTCTTTACGTTATAATTGTTTTAAATTTTACACCTATTTTTCCGTCATCTGGTGGACTTTATTTCTTCTTTTACATCATTTCAACCATGTCCCATAGAAGAATATTTCCTTCTTTTGCAACATTTTTACATTTTTCTTTATTTTAAAATGCAAAGACAAAAATAAAATGTTAAAAATGAAAATATTCCTACTGTAGACAGTGATACAAATTACCATACAAGATGACTTTTTTTTTCAAATGGTTCTGTAACGTCAGCGGATCTAAGGACGGTTTATTTAGCTGGACTGAGATCAAAAACGTCTCTTTGGTTTACAAAGGTGGCAGAACTCTGCAGCACACTATCCAGCAGGACGTTTTCAAGAGGCCGCACATGGAGAAATAATATATGACGAGGAAGTCAACATTCTCCTGGAGGGTTATCTGAGGCCAAACGCATCATTCTAACAACACAAAGCGCACCAACTGAGCGGCTCGCAAAAGGTCGAGACCAACTCATCCTGCATCAGTTTAAATACGGTCACCTGGACGACCAGGAGGACTTTTGTTATAAACTGTCACTGAATATTTCATTACCTGGGCCAACGTTGTGCAACACAAACCACTTCTGAAAGCGTATATAAGCTAGAGGGCAGAAGATTAAACAGTGGCAGTACAGAGTTATCTTAAGGCCTTTATTGGTTTATTTGAAGTCTGCTTTGCTTTAACATCACTTCTTTTTTTTCTTTTTTTTAGAACAAAAATTGTTTTAATTTATCGTAAGGTTTTGAGTCAATGAGTCAAAAGCTCAACCGTATACATACAATCTTAAGTGATGCTAAACGTTCTAGATCATCTTTTGACTTGAACAATCTTGGGAGATACAAACTTCTGTTCTCTGAATAAAAATCAGCTTGTCCAGTGAGAACAGTGAGAACGTCTAGTAAGCACTCGGTGGAAAGTGAGCATTTTTTCGAGCCATTTCTAAACACCTCCATACTCCAAGATCAGCTTAAACGACAGCAACCAAGTGCAACTTCACGTCTTTAAAAAGTCTGGGAGAGGACACTAAATGTCCTGCTGGGGAAGAAAACTAATTAAAATGTTCCATAACAACCCAGGAAGCAGTAACGCTCAAATCTGCCATGGACTGGATGCGCTGGTGTTACTTATCTGGTGTAAAACAAGTTTTACATGATCAAGAACTGGGAGGATGCTTCTGGAGACAGACTGTTCTCCTTCACCGATGCCACACTGATCAATTCTGTGTGTGTGTGTGTGTGTGCAAGTCAAGTACACTGTATGTAATATGGCGGTGGAGGCAGCATGCTGTGGGGTTGTTTCACTAGCTGTACTAGTTTGCTGAAACGAAAACGGCATAATGAAAATGGAAAACTACAGATTAATTCATCATTAAAAAAAAAAAAAACTGTTTTAGTGGGGAAACTTTAGGCAAACAAACTACAGTACTGGAATATTGTCAAAGCCTGCAGGTTGTGTTGAGAAAACGAGAATAGTTTTAATTATTAGACCTCAAGAACACAAAAATATCCATGTCAAAACGTTGCTGCTAAAACATAACTCTGTGCACTAAATTGATCATTTGTTGTATTATGATTCCATCCCAGAAAAATGAAACTCTGCAGCACACTATCCGTATCTATCAGCAAAAAAAGGGAAAAATAATCTGTGGAGACACTGAACTGTACTCGTATTTATCTCATTGTTCAAAATAACTTTGGTTTATTAGAGACGAGAAAAAAAAAACCTCGTTGATTTGAAACGAAGCAGCCCGGGTGAAGGAGCCTCGTCAGTTTACAGTTTAAATGATTGAACCTTTTCCATCTCGACTGGGTTCTGCGAGGTTTCAGCAGAGAGAGCTCCAATGGAAAAAGTAGCCTGGGCTAACATGAGCTACAAAACATGTAGCGCCTGGCAGTGTAAAACTCTAAGGAGGCGGCTAATAATTACCACATTTAGCCATTAACACGTCCGTTAAACTTTCGGAAAATGTTTCGAAAGTTTTTCCATTTTTTTTCTTCACTCGGCCAGGAAGGAAAGCGACGGTATAGAAACCCTTCAGCTTTAGCTGACTTTGCTAGCTGTCTGCTAGAGACAAAAAGTTTTTCCACACATCAAACTTTTCTTCTCCGGCTGTGAGGCTCGTACGTAACAACACTCGCCGTGGAAGACGCTCAATTTGTTTTTCTACTGCAGGAAAAGCGAGGCTAAATACTTCCCTCCTGGCTGTCGCTAAATGGAAAAGTCTCGCTAATTAAACGGAACTCACCTTCCAGGCTCCGCCGCTGCCGCCGCTCCCCGGGCCGCCTTCAACACCCGAGACCGCCGCCGGACCTCCGGAGGGCCGCGGAGCTGGGAGAGGAGAAGCCGTAAGGGGTCCGGGCGCTCACTGGGAGAAGAGCTAACAACACCGAGGCCCCTGGCCTGTGTGCTCGGAAAAGCAAGACGGCGGAGGCAAACCGAGCCGCAGCCCTCCGCTATCTGACAGAGACTCCGGGAGAAGTTTTTGACAGCTCCTCGTCTTCGCCCCCCCTCCCCTCTGCAGCCCTTCACTTTTCTCTTTTTCCTCACTTCCAGCAGATACGAATCAAAATACTGTCACAGAATATGGCGGCTGCTTCAGCGAGCTGCTATCGCGAGATGAAGAAATTGTTTTCCTTTTTTTTTTTTTTTTTTTTTTGCCCCCCAGTTTCCAAAGTTCACCATCTGAAAATCAGGTTGAGCTGCTTGCAGTTCCAGAATGTGCAAGAAGACAAACTGGAGGAAGAGCTTGGTTACGGAAGGGATGAAAACTGGTTTTCCTGAGGACGTTTTATCACCAGCATTCATCTCATTTTAATTTTATCCTCAGGTCAGCTGATGGGTGACTGTTCCAAAACCTTGAGCTGGAATGCTGAGGTTTTCTGAAGCCATTTTGAATGGACAGGAAACAAGCAACAATTTACATAGCAACTTATTTGACATATGGATTTCTGATAGCTGTGCTTTGTTCTTTACAAAAAGAACTCGAATGCTAATTCAATAAATATTGCCCACCAAGCGTGCTGGACACATGAGATATCCATAAAAAAAATACTTATTGGAAACAACTGATTTGTGCTGAGTTGTGCATGATTACAACTTAAGTCACCATAACATTTGTACAATAATGAGCCGTAAACCTTTTCACTATTTGTCACTTTTACTTCCACAATCTTGAATGTGTTGTATCTGGATCAAATGTGACAAACCATTGAAAAGTAATGCATGTTTGTGAGTCAGATGGAAAATAACCTTATTTTTAAATTTGTTAGGTCAAAGAGAATATTGCTGCTGTAAGTCTACTTGAGCGTGTTACTACTGCATTTGCATATCTTTCCATTGACAATTTTTCCAAGCACCCCCGCAGTGTTTTCACCTTTGTGAGGATGTGTGTAGGTGGATGCGTTTCCCATTGCACATTGCATTTTAGATGCAGTCCAAAACGTTGGATTTGGTCTGACTACATCGCATCGACTGGGATTTCTTTTCTTTCTTTTTTTGTCAAAATGTGGTTAGTGTTAGAAATCACTCCCATTCTCCAAGAAAATTGGATTAAGTTGTTTTTACCATGGTGAACTCCCACTGGTTGAAAAAGAAATAACAATACTGATATCCGAAGATCTGGACTGAACCACTCCAGCAACACAAGCCGAGCTGAACCTGAAAAGCTCTTTCTGCCTCACCGACTCTGTAGGGAGACGGAAGACCAAACATGATGAGCTCCCTCATCAGGGGACTGTAAACACACTTTGCTCAGTCACTCGAGCAGCTGAAGAGCTGCCAGGTAGCAGAAGAAAGCTCACTGTGAAGAGACGCTCACCTTTACATCTCAAAGGATCTTTAACACTCGATTTAGTAATCATTTACGGGCGGGGTGGTTTCAGCTGAAACATTCTGTCTAAAGAAACCTGATATTCACTTTTTAGTAACACATAATTGAAAATAAGAGATTGGCATGGGGATTTGTGTAACTACACCAGGAAATATGGCTTTCCTTTTAGGAGTTTTGGAGACTTCCTTTCGCATCTTTACCCCGGGAGCAGATATTGCTAACAGCCTAATGACAGCCTAACCCCGGCACCAACCTGAGAGCCAAGGTTTAAACAGACCAAACCTCCTTCAGAATGATGAGTGATGATGTATTAAACAGGACCTGATGTGACACAGCTGTCTGTCATTTCTATGTCAGGGTGTAATAATATTCTCCTGAACCAAAAACTGCTTGTTTTAAAGGCAGTGGATTGTGCAAAATTGCTCTCACAAAGGTCCCTCCCCCAATCAGTTCCTTCAGACTAGTGGCAGCAGCGATTAGCAAGCTGCTGGTGTAGCTGCACGTTCCTTATGCACAGATGTGTTCATATGAGCTCATCATACGAATGACTTCTCAGTCCAGCGCTCCTAAGAACTGTTGCAAACGGCATAATGAGGAAACATTGTTGTGATGATATACTGAAGACAGAGAGCAGAAAAGAAGAGGAGCTTCTTAAAGAGACAGAGACGAATTTCAAACCATCAAATTGCAATGTCATATTTCTTTTAAGTCATGTTTCATATATATGTAGCATTTTCATATCAACTGAAGGTAACACTTTTCTAATTGTGCTATGAAATTACACTGTGTGCCTGGAAAATATGTAAAACCGCCCCTTTAAAATGACAAGTTACAGAGTCTTACTTTGTGAAGATTGATATTAAAATGTCCAAATATTTAAATAAAACAGTCTTGAGACTGTACATGACCTAAAATTAGTCCTCTTTTTTTTTGTTCAGTACATTTGGAATGATTTTGACTGGATCCAGTCGACGTTCTGGTGTTTAGGAGCCCAGCAGTCAGAGAAGCTGAATGTAGTTTTTAATTCCAGGATCTTGGAGCTGGCGAGTTTCAAAACATTCTAAAAATATAGTGTTGGATATTAAATTGCTCCAGTATCACCTCATTACTTTACAGAATTTCATTTGTTTCCAGCAACAGCTTCCCCCCCCCTTTTTTTTTTTTTTTGATGTCAGACAAACAAAGCTCGACTTCAAAGGTCTCCTCTGCTCACCACCAAACCACCGTGTCCTCCAGTTTCCTTCTGCAATGTTGCAGCCACTTATTTCCAACGAGAAACCGTTGCTGTTGTTCATTCCGCATGGACATCATAAACAGGTGGCCCACTTAACTCGCCTTTTTTTTCTTTTCTTTTTTTTTTTTTACAAGATAATTGACGTGAACCACATCTCCTGCTCGCCGCTCCGCGCTGCAACAACCGGCAGCTCGCGGGGTTGAGCGAGAACACAGAGGCCTGTGGGAACCTCGGTGAAAAAAAATCCACGGCTCTCAAGTGAACTCGGTGGAAACATGTGGCGTCTCGTGTGTCGGCGTAATGTGGTGACTCACGCACAGAACGGTTCGGGCCGCAGCTATCTCACACGGACCGTGACCTTTGACTCTGGAGCTTAAAAAGCCAGGGAGGGAGCAGAATTCCCCGTCTCTTGTGAGCGCCGCGCTGAGGGGGACAGAGCGGCCTCTAATGCTCTCCTCGCTTTGCACAATGCGGGGCTCAGTGTCAGCCGACTGAATCAGCAGGAAAACAAAACGGAATCAGAATTCTTAAGAATTTCCGACGACTTCGCTTTGTGTGTTCTCCACTTGCTCACTTTCTTTGTGAGAACACACGTCACGCCAAGTGACTAGATGTTTTTTTTTTTTTTTGTCTTTTGCAAAAGTGCATAAAGGATACATGTGTTTTAATATAGTTAACAAATAAAAACCCAACAAGTATGCACTCATATTCAGTCAGAACCAGTTTCGCACATCTGGAGACCAAATTTATTTATTTATTTATTTTATATGCACAGCAGCTCCAGTCCAATCAGATTGGACAGACAGCATCTGGGAACTTGAAAGTCTTGCCACTGATTTCCAATTGGATTCCAGATGCAGCCAGACTGTTTTAACTCATCAATCTGGTATCTGGGTCCAGTCGGGTCGCTGTCCAGCCAGAAGGTGAAGCTTCGCTCCAGTCTCCGGTCTGCTGGACTGATCTGGTTGTCTGGTTTTAGCTCCAGCTATTTTTCCATCATCTACAGTATATCCAGCTTTATTTTTCCCTCCTCAAAAAAAACAAAAACAAAATCAAACATTGCCCAGTATGATGCTGCCACCACCATGTTTCACTCTGGGTATTTTAACATACAATATTTTCCATGTTTTTGGTCAAAAAGTAGAATTTTGTTCCTTTTTTGACCAGAGGTTACCTTGAATATTTTTTAGGCATGCACTATTTGAAAATTTGGGTCCGTATTTTCAAATATATATACCCATTTTTGGATACTTATAAAAATATACCATTTATTTTTTTGGATATAAATATTTACATCCAAATATTTATTTGGATATAAATATTTTGGATATTTATATCCAAAATATAAATATCAGCATCAATATATCAGTATGTATTGACACATAAACTTTATTCAGGTATCTTTTCTCTCCTCAAAAAAAACAACAAAAAAAAACACTTCCTCAGACTTATGCTGCCACCACCATGATTTCACTGTTTATGGTAACATACAATATTTTGCATTGCTTTTGGTTAAAACGTTATTCTGACCAGCAATATCCTTGAATATTTTCTATGGATGCACCGATTTCAAAATTTGGTCCGATATCGATATCCAATATAAATTTTACTGCTATGGCAGATAACCAATATTTACCAATATATAATGCATATACTTCACTACTTTGCAGTCCTTCGCTGCATCACCATCACTGTCACAGGACCAGCCTCCTTCACTCCTGCTCCAGAAAAAAAACGGCGACAAGATGGAAATGAATATCTGTTGTCAACATCGACCCGGTTCTATTTGTCGGACCAACATTTATATGTTAAGAAATGACTAATATCTGCTGATATGTTGTGCAACTCGCATATTTTTGCAAGGTACTGCATTCACACAAAGCATGCTGTGCTAGCTTAACCAAAGGGAGAGCATGTGCGTTCAACACAAGCAGGCTGGAAGAAAAAAAGATTCCAGGCCTGAAACCGAGCACGCTCCTGTGATGTGCTGTTCTGGAGGAAGAGGACTGGCCACCCACATTCTTGGCATGGAAAGAGGCCCGTTTCTCACGGTCTGAGGACAGCATGTCGTGGGTCAGCAGTTTAGATTCAGCTCCGCAGTGGTCCTCCAGTCATTACTCCCGTCTTAAGCGAACCTCTTTGCTTGTCTGCTGGCCGCTGGGAGAGGGTCATGCAGGCGTCCTGCACAAACAAGCTCCATGCAGAGAAACAGGGGACAGAGGAAATGAGGGCAGCAGAAAGTGGTTCTGCTCCTATGCAGGAGCAACTTATCAAGCTGCAGCTTCAAACCTTCACACATGTGGAGTCATGCACAGAGTCGCGGATATAAGGAAGAGAGCCATTTTCTTAATTTGAAATTTTACATTAAAATTAAAAAAAAAAAATGCTGACTGCATCTCATAAGCACAATGAGAATTTTTAAAAACTGCAATTTAATTCCACTTTGCATTTTATAGGGCAAGCTGGAATTAGACAATGCTACAAAAGATGTTGTGAAGAGCTGGTTAATTAGAAAAGCTAATGTCATTAGCAGACATTAGCAATGATAGTAAAGAAAAAACTGTTGATACTATTTATTATAATGTGTCCAAACTGCAGCAGCTGGCTAAAGTATTCCTGTCCCATTTTATTACTTTACAATTGTACAATTTATTGCATTTTATTGGAATTAAGTGTTTAGTTAAAATGTGGAACCAACATTATTTTCAACACTTTTTACCAATAATCTATGTATTTTTTTATTTTCTTGCAATAATTACAAATACAAAAACGTCTGATGCACTTGTAATTGACGATTAAAGGCAAACAGCCATGTTTACCTTTAATCTAGTTAAATAAAACTCTCAAGTGCCTTTAAAAACAAAAACATAACTTATAATTTTTTGACCAGTGTCTACTGGACTTGAAAAGTTGTCATTTTAAAAGAATGTTTTTAGATTTTAAAAGGAAGAAAAACAGAAAAGTTTTTGCAAAAAGTGGAAATATTAAAAAAATATATATATATATATAAAAAAAGAAAACTTCCCGTTGAAACACTGAGAACACCTGCAGGAGCAGAGCTGCAGGGACAAACGCTGTCGAAATTAGGCAAGAGCTGCAGCAACCAGCAGGAAACCCACAGCAAACCACACAGGAAGCTGACACTGTGGCATCTGGAGGTCAGCATTCAAGATACTACATCCCACTGAAATCTGCCCGAGGTCAGACTGCGCGTTGCTCAAAGGAGCAACAGAATCCCCAAAGTGCTCCATGTCAGACGCTGCATGGCTCGGTTAGCCGTGTGGAGTTTGTGACAGACCCTGAGTGAGTTTGGGAGGGTTGTCTGGGGGGGAAATCCTCCACCAAGCTGTCCACTACTAGCGACGGCTCCACTTCCAGCCAGACGACATGATATTAATGTAAACTTCACACAGTTCTGCTTCTGATCTTCCTGCATCCTCATTGCACTTCACATGTACTCTACATGTATGTGTCACACTTCTGTTTTCTGTCCCAGCATGTAACCCGTACAGTCTTCCAGATGTCACCCTGTGAAGTTCCTGTTATCCAGTGAGAGAAAGCAGAAATATAAAGGGGATGTATGTCACACATGTGCACAGTGTTGCCTAATCAGAGCAGGTAGGAGCACTGCTAGGAGCCTCAGTTTCTTAGTTTTTTCCATTGTAAACTGAGCCCGTTCCCCCCCCCCCAGTTTTTGCAGGAGAGGCAGCATTCAGCTTCTATGTGCCACATGTCTGGAACAAACTTCCAGAACATAGCAAAACTGCTGAAACACTGAGTTCCTTTGAATCCTGACTAAAAAGCCACCTGTTTGGAGTTGCTTTTGCAACACAACGGATTAAGAATTTAACGATGGGACGTGACAAAACGTGATGTTTCAATTGTTGATTTTATGTTGCATGACTTTGTGGCTTTATGATGTAAAGCATTGTGGAATGCCTTGTTGCTGAAATGTGCTATACAAATAAAATCCGATTGACTGAATCCAGAACCAAAGAAGAGTCTGGGCTGACTGAGTGACACGCAGAACCAAGAAGAAGAGAGTCCAAACAGACACACTGAAATAAGCCATGTTTGGGTTTCGGTTGTAAAAAAAACAAACCAATAAAAAAAAAAAAACGGACTTGTTTGCTGAACGTTTTCATTGCGGAGATGTCCCTGTCCACTGAGCTGAGGGATGAGCAGTTCTGGTACCGACTCCGGCCAACAGTAGGGTGTGTTAGTGTGTTGGTAGCACATGCTCCATGTGCAGAGACGGTCGTCCTCAGTTGTCCTGGTTCAATTCCTCATCCGGAACTACTTCCTGGATATCTTCCACTTCCTTCTCCTCGCTACTTCCTGTCTATTTTCTGTTCAATAAATTCCACCAGTGCCTAAATGACAGTAGAGTGATTCCTTATCACCGCCTGATAAGGCTGCAGCCTCAGGCGCCTGTCTGCCCACGTTGTCTGTCTGTCCGTCATCGTTTCGGATGGACTTTACTGGAATGACAATAAAGGCTAATTCTGATAATCTGATCTGTTTTCCTTGATCTCAACTATCTGATAGACATTGTTAGTTGTTAACATGTCGTTACGTATTTCACACCGCAAACACAAATAAGTCAAGTCTGTTTACAGGCAGTTAAATCATAACAACATAATTCAATGACCAGTTTTGAAACAAGCAATAAACTTAGCAATAAACTTTTTAATGGTCAAATCATAAATAAATAACTTAGATGAAGCAGTTCTTCTTCTTCTTTCTTACTGTTTTCCACTGGGTGTTTATGTTACTTGTTTAGCTGTGATTTTATGTTAGTTTTTCACGCTTTAAGGGTTTAGTTTTTCGGTTCGGGTGTGGCTGTTGATGTTGGCTGTTGGTGGGGCTTTCTCCACGCAGACACGGAGCAACGGCATCAAGGTGGGTGCTGGACTTGTGTGGCGCTTCGTGGGCCTGGCGACAGGGAGGATGACGGCTGGGGAGAGGCGTCTCCTGCAGCCGGTCCCTGATTTGACACTGAGCACTGGCTTCACAAAGGACAGCGGTCCTCTGTTATCTAGCAAAGACTCACAGATGAGTCTTCAGAGTTCGGGTCCAAAAGTACTCTACAAAAAAATGTGTCAAAGTCCTGAATGAAAGAACTCTAGAATAGAGCCGTGGGGGTCTGGGCGGACCAACTGGGAGGACAACCCCCCCGCCCCCAGTGGAGGATCCTCTACAAACCTCCTAAAAAGAAATGGACTGGTGGTCTCTATAGAGGACCTTACACGGCGCCATAACTACAAACTCGTTTTCATCGGTTATGAGTCCAGGGGTTTTAAATGAGTGTCATTTCTGTGGTCTGTCTGAAAGTGTTTTTCATGCTTTTATTGATTGAAGGAGACTGATGACATTTTTTTGTTTACTGATGAGTGTTTTCAGCTGTTTTGATTTGTTTTTGCCAGTTCTATGTTTATTTATGGGCTGCATTTTAACAAAGCCAACAAGCCGAAGTGCAAGATTTTCAATTTCTCAATTGCTGAAGGCAAAATGGCTGTTTATTTATCTCGTAGAGACAAACTCCAGACTGGACCTCAACTGATGCTGTGGCTCCGTGGAAGTGCAACGTCAAAGCCAGACTCAGGCTGGAGTTTTGCTTCCATAGAGTCACTGGGAACATGGAAAATTTCCCGCAGCTATGAGGTTTAAATGGGATTTTATGCAATACATCAACTCAGGGAAAACTGATATTTAACAAGCAACTTATTGAATCATTTTTAAGCTTGTCCCGATGTGATATATTATGTTTCTAATTGTATTTTGAGCACTTTATTATTGTAAATAAATGTTTTGTTAAAAATCAAAAGTCTTCTCTCTTCTCAGAACCTTTCATTTCTTGAAGTCAGATCTTTAGACCTCCAAGTTTTGTGTGAAAATCATAAGTTTGAGTTTCATATAGAAAGAGCTGAGCTCATTTAAATATGATTTATTCCTCAAGGACAAAATGTACAGCTGCAGGTCGATTTTTGATTTGAAACCAACATGCATTTTACGAAAACAAAATAATTTAACATCTATGAGATTCAAGTAGCTTTTTCAATTGCTATTATTATGATGTATATGTATGCAACCTATACTTGCAGACGTTATTGCATGTGTAACAATGAGAGAGAACTGAATGCAGAAAAATCTAATCTCAACGGCGAAACGCCCGCATGCAGAAAGTCTCTGGCGAGTTTGGAGGAGAGAAGAGAGTTTATTACCAATTGAAATGTCAAGGTCTGCGGAGTGTAAGCATGAAGTGGTTGGACCCTCCTCTGAAGGCAGACAGGGAGTGAGTGCTGCGATGGCCGAGCTCCAGACACCAATCTCCTACCCGTAAGGTCAAACTGACTCTGTGTGGATGGGCCCAGTGTTTTCCACCCAGAACTAGAGCAGATAGAAACGTCAACAGATACTGTACGTTTCTGAGGTTCTAAACATCTGAACCGTCAGTGGTGACGAGCAACCGTCACTGAAACGTTGCTCACTCGTCTGTTGTTAAAAAATGTTTAAGGTTAGTTCAAATTTTCATCTGCTTAGAGCCAATCGATCTGCAGTGAATGTTTCTATGTGCAGGAGATCCAGTAACTCCTGGGATCTTGACTTAGATGAAGCAGACGAGTTTTAGATCTAATAGTTTTATCTAATGTTTTATCAAAGCAGGTCTCTCTTGTACATGAGATCTTATGTCTCAATGATTCAGCCTGGATTTTTATATATTTGCTAAAACTGCCACTTTGCTATGAAACAGATAAGCTGTGAAAAAAAATATCAGGCTCCTTCACCTCCCAGTGCTTCTATTATCAGTGAAAAACAACCAATCAGAGCCAGGAGAGGAGCGTCTTAGTGCTGCCAATCATGCGTGTGTATGTGCCGTCCAATGTGCTAAGGACAGAAATAAATGTTTTTCCTGTAATCGTGAGTTGTTTTCATATTTAGCAGCACATACACGATGCTGATCGAAACGCTCCTCCTGATTGGTTAGTTTTGGTTGGGAGCGGTGCATTTCTTCACACGGCATTAATAGTTCAGGGAGGAGATAGATTTTTTCAAAGATTACACGTCTCATATAGACAGTTGCAGTTTCACTTTAACAAGAGAACTGCAATGAAAATCATGAAACAGTGACAGTTTCAGCAAAATATGTAAACCCCCCCCCCCCCCAAAAAAACATATTCTTTAAAGTTACGTAGTGTAATTTTAATCTACCGCTAATTGAAAGAAAAACATGTGAAGAGCTTGAAATGAAATGAAAACTCTAAACATCAGCAAATAACAGTGATTCACGGTCCGGAAATGGAGAAAACATGGCACAGATAATTGATGAGTCACCCAGGAAGTCCCAAATCCAACCAGAACATCTGAGGAACGTCAGGCAGCACCGGTCCAGTTAGTCTGGGAAAACATTGTTCTACTACAAATTTGCTCCAAAGGTTTTCAATATTCTGCTAATGTTGCAAAAAAAACCCCACAATTTTGCAAATGTGTTGTTTCCGTTAAAAGAAAACTGCAGTAAAAATCACACGTGAATAAAGTTATTCACGCAATAAATCATTAAAAATCAGGACAGCAACAAAAGTAAACACTTACATGAGATAATATTCATATTTCAGCTGTAGAGGCGCTTAGTGGAGACGTTTGCGTCTTTGTCAGGCATTGGGATGACAGAAGCTACATTTGCGCCATTTTGGGAAATTGTACAGAAGAGCCATCTATGGATCCAACACTTTCAAATTAAGGTCAACTTCTGAAGAAGGACATGAAGCTGTGAGAGCTCCGGTGGAGGCCAGCGCCTACAAATAAACTGTTTCCTATGGAAATAAGCCTTTCTATTGTTATTGGAAGAAATACACTCATTTTGATGCTGCTGAAAAATCGCCTCTTCTTAGATAAAAACCTTTTATCAAAAATTGTGCTTTTTTTTTTGTTTGTTTCCTTCAAATTCAGGTGTTTCCGCTGAAAAAAAACCATTACAGTATCTTTGGGACTTACATGCACCTTTGGGGAACTACACAGGAAACAGTTCCCAGAAGACGTATTTACAGTTTCTGACTTCAGGACTCTCACAGTTGGTTGTGGATTCATGTTTCACCTGGAGGACTAAAGGAGAACCGTTGGAAGTGCTTGAGGACAGGTGAGTCTGGTGAAGGAAAGAACGTGTGAGGAGTTGGAGCGGGAGGCCCGGATGGTTCTGGAGGCGAGCGGTTTAGGCAGGACTCTGGAAGAAGGGCCGGTGCGGCTCATCTTGGTTTCTGCAGCGGGGAAACGTTCAGCTGAAGAATAAGGAGCTTTGATTACTGCAAAGCAGGAAGTGGATCCAACGTCTAAGAAGGAAACTAGATCCAAAGAGCTGATCTGGTATCACAGATGCAATAGAAGGCATGGGACAGGTGTGGATCCAGCTGGAGGTTTAACTCTACCACTGTGGAAGTAGAAGTGTGCTCTTCCATCCACAGCAGCCCAATCAGGAGGTTCTAGTCAGCTGTGAATGCTGCGGCTTTGCCCGGCCACGCCCAGAAGCGGAGACCTGCAGCTGAGAGGAGGTGAGCAAACTCTCTCACATCAGGACTAAGAAAGAAAAACAAGAACGTCATAGCAGCAGTAGCTGTGTTTCAATTTCAAACCTCTTGTTGATAAAACATTTCGGGTCGAGGATAAAGTGTTTATTTTTTGTTTGTTTGGTTTTTATTCTTGGCCGTGTTGAAATTGATTTATTTCGCATAACTGCAATGGAAGCCCTGTTCATCCCACGAGTTACACGATCACCAACCAGATGTTGCCACTGGCATAAACCACGAAGAAGAAAACGACAGGAAGCAGCAGGAGGACGATAGTGTGGCTTGTTTTTTTAATGACATATTGTGTGAACAAACCTGTTCATGTGTGACTTTAACTGTTTTCTATTTCATGGAAACTCTGCACTTACAAAATTCGATTTTTTCCAACATTAGTGGAATATTGACAAAGTTTTGCGAACATGTGTAAAGGAAACTCACTGGTGAAAGACGGCGGTGGCAGTGTGATGCTCTGGGGTTTCTCAGTGTCTGTTTGGTAATTCCTTTGTGTTTTGGGTCAGCTTGTGTTCACTGGGCTCCTCACCTCTGTGTTTGCTTTTGGTATTGTTGACATTCAGATCCTCTGGATCCGGAATAAAATTAAAAGCAGAAATGTGATTATTATTAACTGTAAGTATTGTGTGAATGGAGGATTTAGTGCAGTTTATTTACAAAGCGCTAATTCACATATTGTTTCCAATCAGCTCAAATCAGCCTTTAAGACCGATTCCAAATCAATTAATAAATACATTCCTAATTAATCCTAATTTTCAAACAATGCAGTCAAGTTCAGTGTATTATTGATAACATTATGAAGTTCTACAAGCTTCCTGTTATAGTTTTTTTTTTTTTTTTTTGGAATGTGTTGCAGGTCTTAAAAGCAGAATCAGGCAGACAAGATGAAACATGAAACATTTCTAGATTATATTACCTGCAATAAAAGTCGAAATAAATGCCACAGTGGTTTTTTTTTTTTTTTTTTTTTAATTCCAATTTTCATACCTGTTGATTTTGGGCTGTGAAATAAAACCGAAGCTTTAAAAATGGTCTTAGTCATTATCAAACCCATTAAACCCATTAAATCTCACGCTGTAACTCATTAGCAACACACAGATTCATCAACTGCAAAAACCAAACGAGTCAGCACCCACCAGAAACATTCCTCCCCGCAGCACCTGCACATCCACACAGCCACCTTGTGGGCTTGGCCCGGAGTCCGTCGGTGTGCAGGCGGCTTGTGTTGCTGCAGCAGCAACACAAGTAGGACACAGGATCTATTTTATAAGCACATTCTGCTGAGCTCTCTACATGTCAGTCATAAATTTTTAGGGGCTGGCAGGAACACCGGAGGCTCATCCGTCGATGCAAAGCTACACCAGAAGTCGTGGGGGCATTGCCAGGTTTTAGCTTGCCTGTACTGGTTGCTCTCTTCCCTCCAGCAGGCCGTAATGAGTCCCGAACAAATCCCGATACCTGGTGCATGATCAATGGGTCAGGGGTCACGGAATCGACGTCGTCTCAAGACTCCTCACCCTCAGGGGAAGCAGAGACACAGCTAAAGGTCCCAGGACCTCGGCCCCAGAGGCCTAAGCACCATCTTAGATTGAGACAAATGTGGAAAACGAAAACATGAATCCTTTCAGTTCAGCTGGTGTTCAGGACCTTTTTGTGGCCTTCATCAGATCTTCATTTGGGCCCTCCTTTACCAACATATCAAGACCAGATGCTTTGTCATTCCTGAGCTACTCTATGTGTGTAACATGCTATCATTAGCATGGCTTGTGACTGGCTTACATCATACCAGTGTTGTTGCTTTTGATTTTAAAAGGAAACTAAAAATGTATATTTTATGATTTTGAAATGCAGAATGGCATTGAAGAGTGCCACGTTATTCTTACTATTTGAAAATAACACCAGCTGTTGATACTGTACAGCAGTGAACATGAGGAAGAAAGTAATCTATTTGTGAAACAACTGTAAAAAAAAACTAAGAACGATATATATATATATATATATATATATATATATATATCGTTCTTAGTTTGTATATCAAATGTATTTTTAAATATAAATTTTTTGTTAACCATGTGAGTAAGTTTTTGGGCCCCCTAGTGGTGAAAATCCTTAAGCACCTTAACTTGCACATGCCTCTGGCCGGCTCTGCTTGTGGTGATAAATTGGTGGTGGTGGTGGGCGGCCGTGTGGGGCTCCTTGGTGTCAGTTGGTCTTTGTGTTCTCTCCACAGCCTGCCTGACAATTGTTGCTGACCACGTCCGTCACTTTAAGGTCACAGTGTTCCCATCACAGAATCTGAGTTGGTTCTGTCAAAAAGAATGAAGGCAGTTCTGAACTGGTCCAAAGATGTTTTGTGAAAGACAGCTAAAAAAAAAAAAAAAAAAAAAAAAAATCTTCTTTTACCCTTTTTCTCAGAGCCCAGGCAGAGAAGAGTTGCCATAGGGCGCCATCATGTGGTCAAAATTTAAAAATATATATATTTATGGTGTTTGTTGGTGGGACTGAATGTGAAAACACTTTTCAGCATAAGTTGTCTATAAATTTCATAGTGTAACTTTTAAAAGACAATGCACCACAAAAATAAATCAAGAACACTTCAGCTTAAAGTTTGAGTTCAATGATCAAACACTTTTATCATTAAAAGACAAACAAAGTGTGTAACTGTTCCTTTTAGCTTGGAAAACATTTCACAAGAATTAGTTTGTTTGTGGAGTTGAAATAACCTTTCAAATTACATCAATATTTGTGAGTAAAAAATGAGTTAGAATAACTCAACTAATTCATTTGTTAACTTAATATTACCAGAGATTCTAAATGAATTTTAGGTTGCTTCAAGATAATTATGCTTTGGGAGGTTGAAGTAAATCACGTTGGTTTCCTAAACCAGTTGAGTCAACTGGACCTAAAAATGACATGCTGGGTTTACTTGATAATAGGAAATGATGGCAACTTAAAATGCTGAGTGGAAATTGTTGCCACAGTTTTTTTTAAATGAATCTGAAAAGAAAAAAACAAGTCAGACAAAAGAGGTTTTTAATTATAGAGGATATAAAATAAATATACATGACTTTTTTTCTCATTAACAGTCATTTGTACAGTGACATTTGGACAAGTTTGCTAAAAGCAGCTAAATAAACATCTGATTTTCCTGCGCAGGGCTATTGCTGCCTCATCTATAAACGCTATGAAAAAAGACAACACATTTAGGCCATATGTAGATTCCAAAGTCATGTGCAGGCCAACTCTCTCTCTCTCACACACACACACACACACAGGCACTCATACCAAATACAGATAGGAGAGTGGACAGATGCTCCAACAAGCAAAGCTCTGTTTCCTGCTGCAGCTCAGGGAGAGCAGTCTGGGACAATCAGCAAGGGGGGGGGGAGGAGTTGGAAGGGACTGGGTTCTGCGCCACAGGAGCAACACCACTAATGACAACTAACCCTCTCCTGGGTCTTAGCACGGCGCTCAGAAGGAGCGCGGCAGATGTCACAGTCAGACAGTGGGAAAGCGGAGGTTTGTCCCGTCAGACTGTCAGTTCCCGACACACACACACACACAAAACAAACAAACAAAAAAAAACTTGTAGAAGCGCATGCAGGGTCAGTGCGACCCCACACAAGGTAAAAAACTCATGGGGTCGAACAGATCCGTCTCTTAACAGCGCGGGGGGGGGGCTAAAATAACCGGCGGACGCTTGGCACGGCAGGAACTGAGCTGTGCGGGTGGAGCATCTGTCCGTCTGTACAAACTGTGGGACAATAAGTGCTAACGTTCTCCACTGGGAAAAAAAAGGCAGGCACATGCAACACTATTCAAAAACAGCGAGAAGAGAAGGAGAGTGGCCTACGGTGCACCAGAGTTTAATAGTGTGCACTGCCAGGAACTTTAGTGTCCAAAGCGAGACAATAAAGAACAGTAAATACTTTCTTTCAACTTATCACTATGTAAGGTATCTTAGCAACAACAGTGCATTAGAAGACAATTATCTTATTAGTATCTCAATGAGGAAGTCTTAAAATGTGGTTATGTACAGCATCTCAAAACAGATAATCTGTTAAACAGCAGAGGAACCACACGCTCCACTCAGTCAGGGTTCCCTGTGGTCCTCTGAGATGAGACGCGTCAAAGTCATGCTAAATGCTTAGCTGCTAGGAGTTTAAAAAAAAGGCCAGAGAACACAAACTGAAATGGCAAGTTTTGGACGATAAAAAGAAAAGGCACCATCCACACAAAACAAAAGGTGGATCATCATCATTCGGTGCTGTGAAGACAGCTCTGGGACTACAGCTGCGTTTCCATTGACCTTCAGATTGCGCAAATTGGAATTATGAAAATAGATCCGCTTAATGGAAACACGGAAATGAAAAAAAAAGAAAAAAGGAAACGCTCAAGTTGATTGACTAAAGGTTTTTGGGCTAGAAACTGCAATTCTGAAATTGGGGGAGGGTTTTTGGTGTTGTTTAGTTTACTATTGATAAAGTTTTGCACACATTTGTAAAGGAAACACAGCTTATGATGGGCTCACAGAACAAGCCGGGAAACCACCAATCATTCAACGGCTGTTCATCAAAAGGAGCCAGAAACTATTACATCTAAACAAGTTAGAAAGTTGTGCGAAGTGGAATATTTCTTGTCAGTCATCTTATGTTTTTTTTTTTGTTTTTTTTTTATTTACCTGTTAGCAATAGCTATTAAAATTGCAAAAAATATATAGCTTGAAGTATTTTGCTCTATTCTTAGATAGACATTTTGCTCTATAAAATGTCCGGTTCACTTTCTGAGATAACGCACAAGAAATATTGCACTCTTATTGTAAAAAATATTCATACTCAATTTAGGTTTTTTTTTTGTTATTTTTTTTCAGTTTGTTGTGTTACTGCCACAAACTTCAGTGGATTTTATTAGGACAGACTAGCACAAGGTCATTTTAAATTGTGGAGTTGAAAGAAAATGATAAAAGGTCTTCAAAACATCCCTTGATCCTTTGTCGATACCTGCTTGTCTGGTGGTCAAATCATTTTGTAGTAGGGCAAAACTGCAGTACTAATAGGTTTTCGTAACAACGTCAGGTTTAAAATCAATAGATCAGAATCTGATCGATCTGCAACAACCTAAAACTCAATGTAGAAGTTAAGCCCCAGCGTTTGTTGGTGCCTACCTCCATCATGAACTACTCAGTTTTGGTTTATCTCATAAAATTCCCAAAAGACAACTTGAGGCTTGAGTGCACACAACGTTTTTCAAAAGTTGAAATGTATGAATGAGTATGAATGTTTTTACAAAAACTGTATCATGATCCAATATCAATGTTCTGCAGATGTTTGATGGAAATCTGGGCCCACAGGAACCCTGCAGTTTCTGGCAGGTATTAACAGATCGACCCAGCCAGGAGCCGTCCTGCATCCCAACTGGGTCAGACTAGAAGGCGTTCTTAAAACAACACAAATGGACCCTATACAGAGCCCAGATCAACCTGCCTGACCAACACCCAGATGGGGCCCACATTATGGGTGCATAAATTGGCTGGCCAACAAATCGGCCACAATTTCCTTAACTTGATTAAGGAAATTGTGATTGGCTGATGTGAAGCCGATCGTTTCCACCGATCTCATCGACCTCAGCAAAGGTCTGAAAATCAGCCATGAGAACTTTGACTGATGGCCCCGCCCACCACCTCACATCAACATTGTGCGGTTAATCATAGTCGCCCCACTGTTGCCAACTTGGCAACATTTCAGACTAAAAAAACGGCCCAACTAGAATCAGCAGGTCAGGCTTTTTAAGGATCGGTGATCGGCCAGAAATCTGCAATCGGTGCACCCATAGCCCCCATCCACATGTTGGTGGAGGAAAAGCACTGCTTCAAAACATGCCTGGTTCATTTCTACAGCTGTCATTGTTAAGGCAGAGGAAAGTCCGCTAGATGTAGATGCATGGAAATAATAAATATGATAGTATAATATTGATATATATGCATTTCTTTTTCTTTTTTTTTTTTTTTTTTTTTTTTTTACAATAGAACATTTAACATACATTTTAAAAGGAAGTGAACAAAAGCAGGAGCACTGTGTGTGCTGGAGTCACCATCGCAGAAGCGAAGCACGGGTGAAAGCTTCAATCTGGGGTTTGTTTGCATAGGAGTAGTTTGACGGTGACCTGCCACTCACTCGTGCCTAGAGCTCAGTTAATACTTGTGAGACCTCGCTTCTTGTAGAGAGAGAAATGTACAACAAAGTGTCTTCAGGTGTCTTTGCTGCCGGTCCCTTCTCATATGCATGCTGAAGGGAGGAGGAAAACCTTCAAATATAGCTGCTGGTTTTGATCCACGGCGTTCGTGTACAACCCAACCCTGCCTCCCCCAACCCCCCATCCCCTCCCTTTTCAGCCCCCGCCTGCCAAAAATGCCAGAGCACACACAAAAACACATCATACAAAGTAACTCAACTGCACAGACTTCACAGAGAAAAACTAAACTTCCAGTTTCTGCTTGCATGCTAAGAAATCTCAGCCAAAACAACTAAAAGTACAAAAATAAAGGTCAGGAAGACAACTTCACAGATGCCATATGGCAATCTGTACATTAAGATTATGTGTGAAATGGAATTTAGGCTCTAACTGGTGGGTCATAATTCTGTTAAACTGTTTTATTCACCTCAAAGTTTGTCCTGTTTTTAACTTCAGTTGTTTACCCTCATCGTCTTGCCTCCACAAACCAAGTCCTGCAAATTGAAAGCAGAGGGTTTAGTTCTACTTTCAGCCACCAGGTGTCAGTGTTTTTCTTATGCTAACCACAGGCAAATAATAATAATAATTAAAAAAAAAAAAAAAGTCTTTTGTGGGTTAAAGCCTGGGAGAGGCAAACAGACACACCTAGAGGACCCACTGGGTGCGTTCTTTAATACAGCCTGGATTATAGCTGATCACATGACCAGCCGGGACCAATGAGGATGAAGGAAATGCTCTATTCTTTCGTTCAGTCAATAAACAGCGAATGTAGGAGGAGAAAAACACCAAGGATGATTTCACACTGAACTGATTCCTAAATGTGTTTCGCTAATTTAATGTGGTGAGCTCATTATGGCCTGACAGCAAAAGCGAAAACATTAGAAACACACGGAAATGCATCATGAAGATCACAACAAAGAGGAAAAAGTCTAATGTCTGCAAGGAATCGAAGAGAAATGGACCTGAGTGGAGTTAACACACTCCCCCAGTTAACCTCATTCAAACCAAATCAAACTGGTGTCAAACGCCTCTGCAGCAGAAACGTGTGTTTGCGTCTTTATCCTTTTAAAGTTGCCAGAGACAAAACTGGTCAACTCTGCTAAGCTTTTGCTGCTTTTGTTATGAAGATATTCTTTTTAAAATTTAAAGGTGCTGTGGTGCTGCCGGGGTAGAGCACCACCCACAAAATTATAATGGCACAAAAAACATTTTTAGCAGCACAAACCATGACAAACGTAGCGCAAGTCATTGACCAATTTTGTTCTTATTTGGTTACTGAGGTAGGATTGGTTGACCTTTCAACGATGTAAATTCTTCGTATCCTCAAAGAAAAAAAAAACAAACAAACAAAAAACATTCTGCTGCATAAACGTTCAACACCAAATTCATTTGATTTGAAGAAAGTGGAGGGTTTGCAGGTTTGCAGTGGTCCAGTCAAAGCTCAGACCTCAAGCAGATAGGAAGGCAGCTGTGTGACTTCAGGAGAGCTGATTGGATATAAATTCTTACAACCAGGGCTGGAATAGGGCCAGCCAGGAAGAAGGAGGGCTACCAAGTAATTCATCAGTTAGTTTCAACTCATCAGCTCGATAGATGAATGTGGGATGCACCATTTGAGTGTAAAAAAAAAAAAAAAAGTCACTTTTGTATCACTTTTCCAAAAGATAAAGAAGGCCAACGTTGGGTTTCTGGACAGTCCTAATGTTAAACGTGTGGTAAATGTTTGGATTATGCTCATAGTCAGACTGAGTTATGAAGAAAGCTGCTGCTGGCAAAACAAATCATGTGGTTCCCATGCAACTTGCTAAAGAGACAAACTTAATCTAAAAACCAGTGGGGGTGCATGCACATATGCACTGCATGATTTTGGCTCTGTAAAAAGCCAGAATAAATCCCAAATTTATTGAAGTGAAAAACTAGTTATGGCATTCATAGTGTCAATAAACTTAAAAGACCGAACATATTAGTGGTAGTAAAGAACGCACCCTTTATCTCTAAATGTGGACAAATGAGGCGACTGACAAACAACCGTTTGTCATATTTTGGCAAATTTGTCCCAGAAAAAAAAAAGGCAGAAGCTCAGGTGACAAAAACTCACCCAGCGTTTGTTCCAGCTCGTTGCAGACGGGTTCAGCGCTCAGTGCAATTCTGGTAGGTTTGAAACAACATGCAAATAAAAATTCATACATGCACACGCACTCTCACGCACAGTTGGTAGTAATAATTAAACCTTAAAAAAAAAAATTAAAAAAAAAATCTGACATTAGGCAGTCTCAAGAATCATATTTCGGGGGGAAGGCAGGGTAATTTTAGCTGCCCTGTACGTAATGCGCACGTTACATCCGTGTTTAAAATACTAGTTTAAAAAAAAGACCTTCAAAGTTCTGATGGTCCGAGATAAGATGGGTATCAGAGCAAAGTTTCCACCGCACAGACAGGAAGAGTCTGGCCTCCTGAAACTGCCGTCATCGTCGGCAAAAAAGCGGAACCCCCCAGAAGGTGGCGCTCTATAAAGACGACTGCTTCTCTCGCTTTCCAGATCCAGGTTGAGATGAATTGGATCGAAATGTACAAAGTCTATATTACAAAGCTTCCAATAAACTGCGTTTTAATATTTCCCTGCACTGACATCAGCTCAACAGCTGGCGTTCCCCCCCCCGCCTGGGATCAGGAGTCTCTGGGTCTTGGTTGCATTCAGGCGGACAGGGTTAACTCCAACGCTCCTTTTCTTCTGATTGGACGATGGAGACGAGGATGAAGGTCTGTTCCTCCACCGTGTCTTTGCATCCCGTTGCTCCCATGTGTAACAATATTTCGAGTGACATCAACTATCAAGGTAAACTCCGAAAGTCTAGCAAACGAGCAAGAGAACAAAAAAAAAGAAGAAAAAAAAAAGAATCAAATAGAAAAAGGTGCTATATAATATATATATATGAACACAGCTGCAAGTCGTCGTGCTGAGGAACGTTGCATTTATAAGTGCCATGATTCTCAGTTTGTGTGATGCCTTCACATCCCTTTTGCATTTAGTTTCCTTTAGTTTCACCCCACAAGGCAGAACCTGTCTTTTGTTTTTGGTTCCTACTTGTGTTTGCCTTCATGTTTCAGACAATAAGATGACAGATGAGAGCAGCTTCGAATGGAGGAAGGCCAAATTGGAATGACGTCACCTAAGATTAGGGGTCCGACCGAGGCGAGGAAGGCTGCTGGGTGTCGGTTAAAGATGAGGAGTTGCATCCTCTGCTGGTTCCAGAAGCAGGGGGTGAAGGGTCAGGTGGGGCAGGCGATTCTGGAGGCGATTCTACGGCTCCTAGTAGCGGTGTGTCTGATGGGAGTACTGGGAGCTCTGCTGGGATGATGACGAGTATCCCATGGTACTTTGAGACTGAGTGGACCCTTGGACGTTGCTTTGGTAACCGAGCCGGGAGCTGGAGTGCTGTGTTGGGGAAGAGAAAAATGGTGTCAGAACAACTATAAATACATTCCATTCTGGTTTCAAAGCTGTCAGTTCCAAAAACAAAGTGACAGAAAAATAAAATAAACCATATGATTGGTTTAACTCATACTGTCTGATATTCTGTAGTTTGTCCAAAAAACACAACTGGTTTTATAAATTATGAATCCGAGGCTTATTTGTTTGGTTATTTATGAATATTAAAAAAAAAAAAAAAAATATATATATATATATATAATAATGCATCTTCCTAAAGCTGCAGTTATTCATGGCATTCCACAGGCCTGTGTGCACCAACCAATACTTTTAAGCTTTATATTTATTTTTAATGTATTTTCCAGGCAGATAATCCCACGTTACGGCACAATCAAGTAACTTTGTAACCTTCAGTTGTTCTAAAAAAAGCTAGTCATGTCAAAGAAATTTGGCTTCACATCACAGCCATATCTTGCACCTTGAAAATGGCGTCTGTCTCTTTAAGAAGCTCCTACCCTTTCTGACCTTTCCCCTTTCAACATGTCATCACAACGATGCTCCTCCACGTCGTTCATTGATGCTGTTTGCAATGGTTGTTATAAACTCTGCAGAAGTGCAGATTTTGAATATGGGACTGGACTTTGACTGGGCCATTCAGTATTATGTACATTTTTTTAAAAAGCCATCCTGCTCATCCCTTGGATAGTGAGTACAATGTTTCCCGTTTCTGATAACAGCACACTAGTTGTTGTCGTAGTCTTGTACAGTATGTCATTATTATTATTATCAATTTATTTTATTAATATGCATTAATACAGCTCCTCATTTTCTGCAAATAAATAAAAAAAACCCTTTGCTTAGAATTTCAGAGACATGTTGTCAGCAGTTCATAGAATAAAAGAACAATGTTCATTTTATTCAAACATATACCTATAAAAACTAAAATCAGAGAAACTGATCATTTTAAGTGATGTCTTAATTTTTTCTAAAGCTGTATGTATTTCTAACACTTCTGATTATTAAATCTTGATGCAGCTGTAACACCTGACGTCCCCCACTGTCTGATAGGAAAGGCTGTTTCTATTCTCTTCAGTTCGACGAATGTCCTGTACTTTGACTGTACTCATTGTGCTGTTTCGCTAAAATTGTTATGTTTCTGCAGCAGATTGGATGTAGCTAAGCGCCACAAAACACCAAAAGACATTTTACTGACGCATCAACATCAGTGAGTTTGAAATATTTCTTGTTCTTCCTGAGTGAAGTCAGGATGAAATGATTCATGACTTCCTTTGGCCTCTTCAACCTCGAGTCCTTCCAGAGTGTAGAAACATGGCTCCCAGCTGGACCGAAGAACAACGGCCTACGCTTTGGGTAGGAAGCCTTGTGAGGTGAAGGTGGTGGAAGGTATTTGTTGGGACTTAGAATATGATCAGAGAGGCGCAATGAGAACCAGATGTTGCTTTGACGTGTTGAAAGCAGAGCCACTGCTCTCCTGCTGTGTAAACGTGTTTCGAGTTTTAAATGTGGACAACCTGGTCAGGGCGGCGACGTCAAAAAGAGAACTTAAAACCAAATAAAGTCTCACAATTAGTTCAGTCATTCTTCTGGTGAATTTTTATGAAATGAATCCCAGATTTTTTTTTTTTTTTTTTTTTTTTTTACCTGAACACGGCAGCACTGAATCAGATTTTCCTTCTTGCTCACATTATACCTGCCACCTTGGAGAGATCTCTGCTCAAGTGATCTCACTTTGGAGAGATCACTTTGTTGGGTTTATAGCTGATAATAACCCGACACTTCTCCTCCTGCTGGGATGTTTACACCGTTTCTAATGATACAAGCTGCCTCTGGCTTATTTATCACAGCGGCGTTGCCTCGGCAGCCTTTCATCGAGGTTTGTTTTTTTTCGTTTCAGCTCAGCCCAGATGTCGCCGCTCCCTCCCAGATCTCTGGTCTCATTGATGCAGTGATAAGGTTCAGGCCAGCGATGCAGCAGGCGCCCAAGTGGATAACAGTGATTTCTCATCAGCGCTGTCAGCAGGACGCTGCGGAATGCTCCAATCAGCAGCTGTCTGCTGAGTCAATGCGAGGCTGCTGGAGCGGACGAGTCCAAAGCAACCACAACCTCATGCCTTCACTCAGCGGCTTTATTTAGTTGCTTTTTTTTTTTTTTATGTGACTTTTTGTTCGACTAATTCAGTTAGTTTTTATTGCTTGTTTTTAATAGTTAAGTCTTGTTTAGTTTCAGTTTAGTTTTGATTAGTTATAGCAGGAGTTTTAGTTTTTTCCTACTTTGGTTCATTTATAGGTCATGACTGCAGCAGCCAGCTGATGGTTCTTTTGTGTATTTCTCAAAAAAAAAAAATTTTTCTAAAAACACACCTGATATTCCGACTGTAGCACCCCGGTGCCGGAGGAGGCCCCAGAGGGGCCGATCCGAGGCTTCTTGTTGGGCGGGCCCTGGTCCTGCCCATGCTGCATGCCGCCTCCCCCGGCGGCCCCAGTGGCCCCCGCGGTGCCGTTGGTCTGAGCCGAGCTCTGCTGGGAGGGAGCCTGCTGGGCCGCCGCCTGCTGCTGGGTCTGGGCCTGAGTCTGGCCCGTCGTTTGCTGGTGCTGCTGCGTCTGGTTCTGCAGCAAAGAGGTGAACATGAGAGAGGCCTCAGAAAACTGGACCGTGAGATATTCTGGTTCCTGACTCCAGGCCTTGTTTGTCTCTCTATTTTTATCCTCCTGTCTCACACCTGCGACCCAATTCTTCCCTGAGATAATGAAATGTTCTGAAGGAAAAACCGTCGGAAATGTTTTCACTTGGGAATAATTTTGTTCCCACTGCAGAATGATGGCCTTTGAAGACTTTGGAAAACGATTTCTAATGTTTTCCAGATTGGAGGGCAGCAGTAGTTATTTCTCTATGAGCACAGATACAGAAGCACTGATATGAACATTTGGGTCAGTACTGATATCAGGAATAAATATTGCTGTTATGGTCTGGTTTTTGTTTTGTTTTTTTTAACCTAAATTAAATATATCATAAATATTTCACTATCCTTCTGACACCTTGAAATAAACAACCCCAGACAGGTAAAATATTCTAACATTCCTCTCCTTTCTTCCTCTGTTCTTATGTTTTCTCTGCTTTCATAATTCTGTTCTTATTATACATATTTAAAAAAGATATGAGAAATTATATAATAAATTATATAATTATAAGAAATTATAAGAATATGAGCAACTTGGTGCAATCTGGATAATTAAACAAAAAAAAAAGAAAAACGACCACACTTCCCCACTGCTTCAGTTAAACTCCCACAATCCTTTGCTGCATCACTGCCACTATCACATGGCCAAACAAATACCACATGACCAACCTAAAGAAACAAACAAGATGGAGATAAACATCAGTTGTTAAGATCGGCGCAGTTTTATTTATCCGACAGATACGATGTATTAAAAAATGGCTAATATCAGACGATACAGATATTAGTGCTGATATATCAGCAATAATAATAATACTTGACGTCTTCCAGCCTCTGCATTGTTTCCACACTTCTCTAACCTCCATTCATTTTTTCCTTTAATCACAACATCAGATAGAAAATCCTTCTGATTCCACACCAGAGAAATGTTTCTTTAAACCAACAACCATCTTTGATGAGGGCTGCACCTTTTCAGCTGCTCGCAGCGCACCGACCTCCACCTCCTACTGCGGTCTGTCACTGCATGGATGGTGCATTCCTGCCTTTGGCAAAGTCACAGCTGAACCCTTTCAGTGTTACATTACACTGTAAAAATAACTGAAAGGCAAAAGGAGAGACTGCAGATTCTAACAGGCTCCAAATTTCTCACAACCGGTTCCACTGTCGCAGTGTGTAAGAAACCAAATCTGTGCTTTTTACGGCAAGAATGTGGACGTCTCCACACACATCTGGTACTTTGAAATGCATGCAGGAGGCTGTGAAGGGATCAAACTGCCGAAAGTCCCCAAAGACTCCAGAATCAAAGTGACTGTGAATCCTGTGGATGTCAACAAACATTCTGATTGGTTTAAAGAAGCCAGAAAATGACTGATCTTCATTTCAGAGATGATTCTTTGGGAAATCTAGAGTTTATAACTTATCACAGACCAACTTTTTCTTTGTTGTCTTTTTAAAATCAACAGTATGACATTTTCTCAGCCTCGGTGCAGGATGTTACAATATTACTATGCTGGGATTGTGAACACTTAAAAAAAAAAAAAAGGAAAAAACGAGAAGCATCATGTTCTCAACTCAATGCTGTCAACCAGTGTCAGAACAGTCTGCATGCTGAAACACTGGATTCTATAAACCAAGGCTAGAACCTATTAGTTTAGAGCTGTTTTTGATGAATAATACCTTTAACAACTGGCTTTTCAGAGTGTGGGGCGTGTCCCCTCTGGGGGTCTCCAGAGCCCAACAAGAGGACAAAATTTAACAAAAAAAATTACAGCAAAATTTATTTTTTATTTATTTATTTTTTTTGTGTGGTTTTAAAGACAGTTTTATTCAAACATAGCTCTTTTGTTGGCAGATTAGCAGTAGGAAGTCTGGCTTAAAGTCAACAATATCCAGTTGTGCATGCAAATATAATTTATTTATTTTTTTATTCAAGTTTTTATTAAGGAACAGCATAAAGAATGTGCATCTCATCTGTTCACAAAAGGTGGTATAGTCTTATACAATACAGCAAATTTTTTTATCCAACTTGGTCCAGTCTAAAACCTGTTCATTCCTCCATCCACAGGAGGCGCTGTTATAACTGATCGGGCTGTGCATGGCTGCAGTGAAGCGTTGACCTTTTATGCCCCAGAACTGGATGAACACTTGACATGACGTTACCAAACTCAGTGGTGAGCTGCTTGACAAGTGTTGTTATTTTTTCACTAGGATTTGTTTTCAGGTTTCCTCTATTTTAAAACTTCCACAGTTGTTCGTTAGTGGAGTTTGGTTATTTTTGATAAGTTTGTGTGTAAAAGTATTTAAGATCTTGAAATGGGACTACTCATCATTCTTGGTTAATTAAGTTAAACTGCCTTTAGCCTATTTATTTACCTTCATGGTGTTTTTTTTTGCATCTTTTGAAAACCTAATTGTGTAGCATTGTAAGTGAAGTGCTGATGAAGTCTGGGATAATTTTCAGTTTATTCTAACAGTACTTAATGTATTTTTAGTGAATGACATCATGTTTGTTGCGCCACATGATTGGTTAATTTCTGAACTGAATCCTAAATACTTATTTTTATATGTTTGTGCCAAAAACTTGACTAAAGTTTAATAAACAAAATTCTGAACTACCACCACAGTTAGTGGGGAAGGACTGAACCTTTAGAAGAATTAGGGAAATTCTTAATACTGTTTGTGTTATTGGTATAATTTTGTCTGCATGTAGTTATCTGATGTCCATTTAGTAATTCATTTATTTCTCTGATACATTTTTTTCGATGTAAGTCAGGTTTTGTGTTTTGCCTGTTCACTCACCAGGAGCCTTAATGGCGAATCTAAAGCGGGCGAATCCCACATCAGTGGAACATATCTGGATGAAACATGGAGAACAGGAACAGCAAACAGCAGAGAATAAATTACCTTGTCTGTTTTCTCTTCGGGTTCATCTTCGTTAAGAAACTCTCGCTTTGGGTAGGGGATCTGACAGCCAGCAAACACACTGGAGAAAAACACATCAGATCCTCACATAAAGCATTTCTGCACCAGTGTACAGTGGCAAGACAGGATTAACAACAGGAAGACATGATGAAAGGGAAAGAGGGAACTTCCTCCGCCCCGCCCTCCCACTATTTGAGGAACAAGTTTTCTTGGGCTCACTCTGTGGTCGGTAAAGGCTCCTCCAGGAAGTAGGCGTCCTGCAGAGCCTGCTCCGACGTGATCCGCTTGGTGGGGTCCATGGTGAGGAGTTTTTGGAGCTGGGGGGCAGAGAGCAGAAAGTGTTACGTAAAATAAACAGTTTTCGACCCCACTGCCACCTTTCCTTCATTGTTTATTTGATACGGAAAAAGAAAAAAAATAAATAAATACAACTTAAACTTATAAACACAGCCGTGGTCCTCGTTGAACCAAAACCTCGTTGGCTCTGCTCTGAAACAACGGAATTCAGGAGGAAACATTTCTGCAGTGGAAGCATCCCTTTCATTGTTGTCATGATCTTTTCAATATTTAAATGTCCAACATGGTGAAAATATGAGGCTGGGCAAATTCACATAGAAACACTCATCATGGTTAAGAATATCATATTCAATTCAATTAAAAAATACTTGAATTTATCCTAAAGGGAAACTAAATGTTGTCCAGCTCTGCCAATGCGTCTCATTTGTTTCTGTCGCTCCTCTTCAACTCTCTGTCTGGCCGTTTGGTTAAAAAGCCCGGAAGAGAGACGCAGGAGTCTGCAGATGTAATTATTGCTCATTCATTATTATGTACTCCAGAAATTAATATTAGTTATGAATTTTTTTTAAAATGCTAATGCTTTACTTGATTTTTTTTTTCTGGAAAGAAGTGATTATACAACATAGAACAATTTTTTTAATATATATTTTAAAAACAAGAGTTGTGTAAAAAATAAATACTTTGTTCTGAGGAGCAACTGCTCCTTATTGGGCCTAAAGCCCAGGTCCCAAACAAGCAAGTGCTGTTTATGAGTTAGGCTATGGACATAAATTAAAAACTAAGTAATGTCAATGTCAAGTCCTTGTGAAGACACAAAAATATATTGGTGTGTGTGTGTGTGTGTGTGTTAATTACCAGGAGGAAAACCTTGCTGTCAGGCTTCACTTTATGTTTCTCCATGTACTTGATGAGGCTGCTGTTTGCATACCTGTGAGGATGAAAACAAATGATGCCATATCTGGTACTTTAGAGCAGTGGTCCCCAACCTCCGGGCCGCGGACCTGTACCGGTCTGTGGACCAATTGGTACCAGGCCGTGCAAGAGATAATTAAATATTTCCGTTTTATGTATTATTTGAGTCTGGAGGATCTTTTATTTTGAATATCCTTTAACTGGATTCTCTCGGTTACATCTTGTGCACCAACATTGAGCCACAAGCAGCAAAATGAGTCAGAAACAGATCAGATTCTTTGGAAAGTTTCTTTGCTAAGGGAAAAGGCCCAGAGAAGAGACAGGAGAATGGATTTATGAGCTTTTCCAAGCTGCTCTGCATGATATGATGACCGACTGTTAATGAGGCAATGAAGCTTCAAACTGCTTCACCACATAGAGACCAAGAACCCTGTGCATAAGCAACACTTCAGTGTTATTGTCTCTCATCTCTCATTTAGAAACAAACGCGCACACACACACACACACACACATAGGACAGTGTAAGCTACAAAAACACACCCTTACAAACATTTCAACTAAAAGTAATGTTCACCACTAAAAATATTGACTAATTCAAAACTACCCCAGTGTTTCTAGTGTAGAGTTAATTGTATATTTGTTTTTATACAATAAAACAAATTCACAATTTCAATCATAATTAGAACCATCCTTATTTACAAAAGAAACAAACTTTGTGCCTCCATAAAGACACTAAGAACAAGACATTTTAACACGTTGTTGTAACTTGTCTTGTGTTCCTTTCTGTCGTTAAGCTGCCATTCTACAACATGTATAGAGTGGAAGTTGACTCATCAAAATAAAAACATCAAATCAAAAACTGGAAGTCAACCATGTTATACAAAATAAAAGGAGATAAAGGAAAAAGTGCTAAAGATGTGAAACAACAAATAAGGAGATTAATTTGGGTTTATTTACAAAGTGGCAGACTTTAAACCATATTCGTACTCAAAAACGTTTTTTGATTGTGTTTTGCACATCAATATATATTATTGATGTATATTGCAATATCAATTACAGCCACATTGGCTGAAGTGAGTCTAAACTGTTGGAAAAAGTTACATTTGTCTTAATATGAATGAATTTATTTGGAAATGTTTAAATGGTTTGAAACGTCTCTTTTACTAGAAAGTGTGAATCATTTTAGAGCTTTTCCTGGTTACCATAGCAATAGGAACTAATGTTATACTTCTAAATAACTTGTGATGTCACTAGGATCATAGACTCTATGACATCAGCACTGACACCTCTTAAATATTTTGTCACTTGTGTCCTAGAGTCAGATCGACTTTGTTCTGGTGCATTAAAAGATGAATACATTTGCACAACTGCCACACATAATTCATTCATCAATAAGGATATCTGTCAGAGATATATTTAATGAGTCTTTATATGCTTATGAACGGAGTGAAGAAGACGAAAATGAGATGAAGCGAGAAGACATTCTTTCAGGAGGAGATCAAGCAGGGAGGCAAAGGGTGACATTTCAACAGAATTGTGACATGATGGGCGATGGGAATCTGAAGGGGATAAATAGAAACAAAGTTTCAAAAGACGATCTAGAGAAGAAAAAGTTTTCTAAAGAAGTGGCTAAGCAGAAGTTTGCCCAAAAGGTACGAGAGGAAAAGGACAGGGAAAAGGAAGCCAATTTGAAAAAATCTCTTAATGACACATTGGATGCCGAAATTCAACATAAACAACAGAAGAAGAAGGAGAAGCAGCAGCAGAAACTCAGAAGACAGAAGAAGATAGTTTATGACGAGCTGGACAATATAAAGAGAAAAGAAGCTGCCAACTTGGTTCTTTTGGAGGAAAAGCGTTTTAAAGAAATGGGTAAGCAGCAGTTAGATCAAAAGTTACGAGACGAACAGGAGAAGGAAAAGAAAGCCAATTTGACAAAGTCTCTTACTGACACATGGGACGCCCAAATTCAATACAAACAACAGAAGAAGAAGGAAAGAGCTGAAATTGAAAGGCAACAAATGGCTGCCATAATGGAGTCAGACAGACTATATCAACTAGAAGAAACTGAGAGAAAGAGACAGAAGAAAGAGAAAGACCGGAAATTTTTTAGACTAGGTGAGACTGAGCCAAACACAGAAGAGCAAAAGAAGACTGTGGATCACGATTTAGACGATATATTGAGCAAAGAAACTGCCTGGGACTCTGTCATACAACAAGAGCTTTATGACAGTATGGCCAAGAAGATGGCCAAAATTTTGAGTTACGGACCTCAGCAGGAGAAAACTAGAACACCAAAGCTTTTGGATGATCAACTGGCTGCCAGATATCAAAATAAACAGAAAAAGAAGAGGGAAATGGACAGGATTGAAAGGGAAGGTGTGCTTCCTGGATACCGAGCTGAGGAAATTGGAGACAGGAGACAGAAGAAGGACGAGACTAAAAAAATTATGGACAACCCAGACCTAATGCATCACAGTGTTACTGATCAAAGAAGAGATGTTCAGCATGAATCAAGCTTTCTAAACCACGAGACTGACTGCGACATTCCTGATAAGGTCAGAAGTCGTGAAGTACGTAAAACAATAGTGTTTGACCAACTTTCACTTCTAAAGAAGGAAGAAGCTAAAAAAAGGGATTTAATGGAGGATAAGATGTTGAAAGAAAGGAAACATTGGGAAGCTGCAGAGCAAAAACGTGAAGAACTGGAGAAAGAGAAAAAAGCTGCAGCTACCAAGTCTCTGACCGATACGTGGGATTCCCAGATCAAACGAAAACAGGAGAAAAAGTCCAAACATGACGACCCAAAAACCACCAACGTTTGTGGAACTTTACTGAGTCGTGTGAAAATAATTAATACCAAGCTGATCAAGCTTCCCCCTGTGAACGCCAACCCTGTTAGAACTGTACAGTTCCAACAGGGTTTTAAAGGTATAAAACTCCCATCCATTATTTAGTCAATAAAACAAACATGGCATTTTTTCTGCAATGTGCAAGTGCAAAGTTTTCTATGGGTGCTCCAGTTTACCTTCAAAAATGATGGATGGATGGAAGAAAGAAAGAAAGAATGGAATGAAGGATGGATGGAGGGATGGATGAAAGAAAGAAAGAAAGAAAGATGGAAGGAAGGAAGGATGGATAAATGTATGGAAGAAAGACAGAAAAAAAGAAAGAAAGGTTAGATGGATGGAAGGAAGGAAGAAAGGAAGGATGGAAAGAAAGAAAGGAAGGATGGAAGGATGAAAGGAAGGGTGGATGGAAAGAAAGAAAGGAAGGAAGGAAGAACGGATAGATGGATGAAGGAAGGAAGAAAGAAAGATGGATGGATGGATGGATGGAGGGATGGATGGAAGGAAGGAAGGATGGAAGGAATGAAGGATGGATGGAAGAAAGAAAGAATGAAAGAGAGAACGAAATAAAGAAAGAACGGATATGTGGATGGATGGATGGAAGGACCGAAGGGTGGATGGAAAGAAAGAAAGGAAGGAAGGAAGGATGGATGCATGTATGGATGGATGGGAGAAAGAGAGAAAGAAAAAAGAAAGAAAGAAAGAAAGACGGAAAGAATAGATGGATGGATGGATGGAAGAAAGAAAGAAAGAACGGTTAGATGGATGGAAGGAAGGATGGATGGATGGATGGATGGATGGATGGAAAGAAAGGATGGATGGATGCATGGATGGAAAGATAGAAAGAGAAAAAGAAAGAAAGAAAGAAAAAAAGAGAAAGATGGATGGAAGGAAGGAAGAAAGAAAAAAAAGAGAGGAAGAAAAAAGAACGGATACGTGGATGGAAGGAAGGAAGGAAAGAAGGGTGGATGGAAAGAAAGAAAAAGGATGGAAAGAAAGGAAGGAAGGAGGGAAGGATGGATGGATGGATGGATGATTGGAAGAAAGAAAGAAAAAAGAAAGAAAGGTTAGATGGATGGACGAAAGAAAGAAAGAAAAAATGAACAGATAGATGGATGGAAGGGTGGAAGAAAGAAAGAAAGAAAAAAGTATGGATATATGGATGGAAGGAAAGAAAGGAAGGGAGGAAGGAAGGAAAGATGGATGGATGGATTCAAAGAAAGAGAGAGAAAGGATGGATGGATGGAAGAAAGAAAGAAGAAAAAAGAAAGAAAGAAAGAAAGAAAAAAAGAAAGAAGGAAAGATGGATGAAGAGAGGATGGATGAATAGATGGATGGATGGATGGATGGAAGAAAGACAGAAAGATGGATGGATGGATGGTGGATGGATGGAAAGAAAGAAAGAAAAATATAGAAAAAAGAAGGATGTAAAGAAAGAAAGGATGGATGGATGGATGGAAGGATGAAAGGAAGGGTGGATGGAAAGAAAGAAAGGAAGGAAGGATGGATGGAAAGAAAGAAAGGAAGGAAGGAAGGATGGATGCATGTATGGATGGATGGGAGAAAGAGAGAAAGAAAGAAAGATAGATGATGAAGGAAGAAGGAAGGATGGATGGATAGAATGGAAGGAGTGGATGGAAGAAAGAAGGAGAAGGAACGGATGGATAGATGGTATGAGAAAGAGAAGATGGATGGATGGATGGATGGATGGATGGAAAGAATAAGGATGGATGGATGCATGGAGAAAGATGAAAGAGAAGAAAGAAAAAAGAAAGAACGATATGTGAAGGATGGATGGAAGGACCGAGTGATGGAAGAAAGAAAGAAGAAGAGATGAGGGAAGAAAAAAAACGATACGAAGAGAAGGAAAGGA
Organism: Poeciliopsis retropinna; assembly: GCA_010277075.1. Classification (NCBI taxonomy): domain Eukaryota; kingdom Metazoa; phylum Chordata; class Actinopteri; order Cyprinodontiformes; family Poeciliidae; genus Poeciliopsis; species Poeciliopsis retropinna. The sequence goes on from VMRM01000010.1 coordinate 21,035,847, forward strand.
AGGAAGAAGGTGGATGGAAAGAAAGAATGAGAGATGGATGGAAGAAAGAAAGGAAAGGACGGAAGAAGAGATAGATGGAGGATGGATTGGAAGAAAGAAAGAAAGAAAGAAGAGGTTAGATGGATGGACGAAAGAAAGAGAAAAGATGAACAATAGATGGATGGAAAGGAGGAAAGAAGAAAGAAAGAAAGAAAGTAAGATATATGAGATGGAAGAGAAAGAAAGAAGAACGGGACGGATCTCTCTTTCATTAAATGAAGTAAGTGTCTCTACAAACTGATACTGCATAGGATTAGCAAGCTATAAACTGATAGGTCTATCAATAGGTATGGCAGGATGGATAGATAGAGACTATCAGTAACACTTTATTTAATACTGACATGACATCATAAACATGAACAGAAGAAAGATGGAGGAAGTAGAAGTGATGGATGAAATATGTTAATGAAGTGGATGGATGGATGGATGGATGGATGGATGGAAAGAAAGATAAGAAAATATAGAAAAAAGAAGGATGTAAAGAAAGAAAGGATGGATGGATGGATGGAAGGATGAAAGGAAGGGTGGATGGAAAGAAAGAAAGGAAGGAAGGATGGATGGAAAGAAAGAAAGGAAGGAAGGATGATGGAAAGAATGGATGGGTGCATGGATGGAAGGAAGAAAGAAAGAACAGATAGATGGATGAAGGAAGGAAGGAAGGATGGATGGATAGAAGGAAGGAAGGGTGGATGGAAAGGAAGAAAGGAAGGAAGGAAGGATGGATAGATGTATGGAAGAAAGAAAGAAAGATGGATGGATGGATGGAGGGATGGATGGAAGGAATGAAGGATGGATGGAAGAAAGAAAGAATGAAAGAGAGAAAGAAATAAAGAAAGAACGGATATGTGGATGGATGGATGGAAGGACCGAAGGGTGGATGGAAAGAAAGAAAGGAAGGAAGGAAGGATGGATGGATGGGGGAAAGAAAAAAAAGAAAGAAAGAAAGAAGGAAAGAAAGAAAGGAAGGAAGGAAGGAAGAAGGAAAGAATAGATGGATGGATGGATGGATGGAAGAAAGAAAGAAAGGACGGAAGAAGGAAAGAATAGATGGACGGATGGATGGAAGAAAGAAAGAAAGAAAGAAGAAGGGTTAGATGGATGGAAGGAAGGATGGATGGATGCATGGATGGATGGAAGAAGGAAGGAAAGAAAGAAAGAAAGAAAGAAAGAAAGAAAGAGAGGAAGAAAGAAAGGAAAGAAGAACGGACGGACGGATCTTCTCTTTCATTAAAATGAAGTAAAGTGTCTCTACAAACATGATACTGCATAGGTTAGCTAGCTATAAACTGATAGGTCTATCAATAGGTAGGCAGGTGGATAGATAGAACTATCAGTAACACTTTATTTAATACTGACATGACATCATAAACATGACATAACATCTGTCATGAACATGAAGGAGTCTTTATGAACGTTTACGACTGTTGTCATGAAGTGTCATACAATATATATATTGTCACTTTAATGCAAAGTTGGCACTTTTAATGGACTTTCACCGCAACTTTTAGAGCAACTTTGCATGAATAGTGTCACTATTATGAAGGCATTCCTCTACATAAAAAAATCCCATGAAATTCACATGTGGTTCCCATATTTTGTTCATGTGATCCATGGTCCATTCAACATGGGATCACATGTGATCACATATTTCTCACATGTGAACCACATATGATCAGACATTTTTTCATGGGTGATTATACTGAATACGTAATAAAAATGACATTATTATAAAAAATAACATTACGCATTTAACGCTCTCTCTCTCTCTATATATATATATATATACATATATAAAGTATGTATATAATACATACATACTGGGGAGACGAGATGACAACGAGCAACAGGTAGAAAATATCTTGTTTCTCTACACTGAATAAACACAACCACATATAATAAACATATATAATAATGACCTTTACGTATAGTAATAAACATTTCCACATATCACCTCCGATGTCTACCGGACTCTCAGTTGCCATGTCAACTGTTTGGGATTCCCCTCCATTCTTACGTCACTGCGCTTTCTGATTGGCTACCTGTCATCCTCTTCATCAAATTCAAATTCAAAAGGACTTTATTGATCCCAGAGGGAAATGAAATAAAATGCTAAATGAAATAAAGGTTCACTCACGTTGTCCTCCTGAAATCCTTCTGCAGTGTGGGATACTCTGGCATCTTTCTGATGTCCTCCCAGTCTTTATCTGCACACAGAACAAACATGTAGCGGCTTTTGGGCTAAAACTGGCCAAATTAGCAAATTTCTCCAACATTTGTGTCTGTGTACAGTGAACCCTCGTTTTTCGCGGGGGTTACGTTCCAAAAAGAACCCGTGATAGGCGGAATCCACGAAGTAATAACGTTTATTTTTTTTATAATTATTATACAATGAAATACTCCATAATACATTGAAACCAAATAACTAAACCTTTTTACAGGCCCAAGCATTTGTTTAACAAATAAAAGTACTGTAGAAATGTTTTTTTTTTTTTTTTTTTTTTTTTCTTCAAATAACTACTGTACTTTAAAATAATAATTTTAATCATCAATAAGAACTGAAGGCTTCAAATTGCGGAGATCAGCACCGCGACCCGAGTCACTGGATTAGAACGTGAGAAAATGAAAAATGGTTATAAAAAAAAAAAAACAAAGTACATGAGGACAATAGTGACTCGTGTATTTCTGACTGAGTCGCTGCATCCTGATTTCGTTCTGTTGCAGGTGTGTTTTTTCAAGAGAAGAACATAGTTATAGGTAGTTGTTGTCGCTGTTTTTTCTTCTGGGCAAAAAGATCCTTATAAACCGACATGCAACCATCGATTATGTTTGAGTAGCAGGTCCAGAAGTTGAACTTTTTCTGCGATAGTTAGCATCTTCCTCTGCCCTCTCCGACCGCAAGTGCCTTTTTGTCGGTGCAGAACGTTTTGTCGACATGAGTTTTAGAGAAACCTGAAATTGCAAGAAAATTTGCAAACTCAAATTTGGCAAGCTGTTTTACGAACGTGTACATATTAAACCGCAACGTTATTGACACACAGACAAGAAGCGGAGAGACTGTCTGGCCAATCAGGACGCAGAATTCAAAGCACTGTGGGAAAAAAAAAACTGCACAAAAAATCCGTGAAGCAGCGAGACCGTGAAATGTGAACCGCGTTATAGCGAGGGTTCACTGTATTTGTGTTGCCTTTTTAACACACAGCTTAAAGTACACAATGAAAGCTAATGTGGCTAACTCAACAGCAATGGGGTGGTTTGTTTGAAGCTGTGGTTGTGTGTTCTGGATGCAGACCTGCAGGGAAACCCATCACACTGAATATCCTGTCCAGCTGGTCATGGTGGAAAGGGTTGCTGGTCTTGATGTCCTCCTGGCGACAATGGAAGATGGGCTCCGACGTTAGAAGCTCCGCAAAGATGCAGCCAATTGCCCAAATGTCTAATGTAAACACAAACACACACACACACACACCCCCACACACACACACACACACACACAGTTTTTAATCAGTGTTGCTTTGATTACAACTTTGAATCAAGTAGGTGAAGGAAGGAGATGAAAAGAATGAAGAATTGAGACACTTTTACGTTTTACTGATTTCTACAATATAATGACAGTTAAATACAGATACGTAACATAAATATTCATCTCCTTCAAGTCAGTGGTTAATGGATGCCCCTTCAGCAGCACACTTGCTTATGCCCCAGAGTGACTCAACATAAACCACCAAACGCCCGTCCGTTTCATATCTCAATGCTGGGATGAATCACACTCACCGATAGCTTTGGTGTAGTGCCGGGCCCCAAGGAGCAGCTCAGGGGCCCGGTACCAGAAGGTCACCACCACAGGGTCAAGGTCTGCCAGGGGCTTCAGCGGAGAGTTGAAGAGTCTGGCAAACCCCATGTCAGCTGTGTGGTGTTCACAGAATAGACAAAATGTACTGAGCAAACAAAGGAATTATGTGACAGTGACATGAGTGAAGGATGCTGTGATTCTCACGTGACATTCTTCTAAAGCCCTCTAGAAATGTTCCAGACACACACTAATGAAACTGTAAAACGGTGCAGATGTCCAACATGACCTCTGCTTATCAGAAGAGCTTTGAAATTTGGAGACACTTCCTTAAAATGTTGCACAAAGAACCATTTAAGGAGATGCACCGACAACTTGTACATGTGAGGCATGTAGCAATAAGTAGTAAATCAATTAATCACATGATAAATTGAGATTATTCAATAATTCCATTTGCACGATTTATTGTTCTCTTTGGACTCAACGAGCCAATCTGTTTGTTTACAGATATTTCATAATTCATTTTATTTGCTCTTTCTGTTGTTTATTCATTTTGGATATTTAAAATGTCGTCCAGTTCCAGTGTGAAATGTTCACTAGAATTGAAAGTTTATTGATCTTTGAGAATGTTTTTCTGCATCATCCTGCTATGGTCACTGCATTAATTGAAAATAGTCTCAAAACAACAATGTTATCATTTATCGCAATAACTTTTATTACATTTGTTATTGTGACAGACATACTTGTGGCCCTTAGTCAGTCAATGTTTATATGACTGGCTGGTTAGAAAGTAAAAAAAATAAAAAAAATCATCATCATCAAAAAAAAAAAAAAAAAAGAAAAAAGAAAAATCACCATTTTGTACAGATGAATGGTTGCCATAGAGATTATAGGATTTCTCAATCAAAGCAAAATTTCAGGTATGTTTTTGATAAAGGAATAAGATCATAACTTAACATAAAGTTTAAAAAAAGTTGATTTTACATTTTACTGCCCCTTTAAGGAGCAATACAAATCTCCAAAAATTGGCATGATGTTCAAAAAAGTCTGATTGTTTTATCTCTAATTTAAAAGAGAATTGTACAATTCCAGAAGCAGAAGCCAATTTGATCAGTTTCTTTTATCAACATAGAAAGCTGAAGGTATAAACTAACTGAGGACAAAGTTATTCCCATTGCACTTCTCTTGACTTCTGATCGGGTCGCCCCTGCAGCTCAGCAAGGCTCAGTGTGTCCGGTGCAATCCTCCATTGCAGCGGAGCGACAGAGTGTGGCTGCACTGGTACAACACCTTCATTCTATTAGTGGGAGGGTTTAAAAATAGATTCCAGTTCTGTTTTCCAACAGTCTCTTGCCAGATGGCTTATGTAACACTGATCTGGGCTCCCGATTTCACCTCCCAAAGGAAGAGTTAAACACCGGCGAACCTTACTGACCCACTGCAATGATGATATCACATCACTGTATTTCAAACAGATATAAAAACACAAAAAACTGTTACCAATTTTAACTCTCCCTCGTTCCGGGCCTTCTCCCATCACTAGGATGTTGGCTGGTTTCTGTACAAGACAAGGAGAGCCCACGTTAAACACCACAGAGAAGGGAAACGCTTGTGCAGAAAGTAGGCTCAGACAAGATGAAGCAACCCTGGAGAAGTTGTAGGGTCCAACATACGCTGCGCTCCCATCACAAAGTAGCGCAAAACTTTGTTGATATTTGTTAAGAGTTGAAAAACAAAACACAATTTTGCAATTGCAGTGTTTCCATGAAACAAGAAACGCAATTAAAATCAAATGATAAGTCATGAAAACAACTTCCTGTCAACTTTGTCGTTTCCGACAGCAGCAATATCCAGTTGATGATAGGTGACTCATGACGTGAAAGAATTGTTTCATTGTAATTTTGCAAAATACACTCATTTCGATGTGGCCAAACCACCGCATCATCCTATCGTTATGGTTTTTATCTTTAGCGTTAAGAATAAGATGGAAACAAAATCGTGAAAATAACCGTGTCATTAAAAAAAACAAATATCTCCGTCACATCGTTAAAAAATAATAACATGATACACATGGGGTCGGTTTCAGAAGAGTTTTTATCTGCTTGAGCCCACACCAACCATTCTGTAGTGTTGTTTTAAACATGCCAAACCCATAGGGAGCTAAAACCTATGTCGCCCAATCAGATTACTTCAAAACAACCACAACTTCCTATTAGGAATTTGTGTGGTGATTTTAAATAGCATATTAAAATATAAAGGTACCAAAACACAATGATTGGGAATCATGTCAAAGCAAGTACATGGATATAATGGCAAATTATTTGTTACAGACTGTAAATATCAGGATTCTAAATCTCCACTTTTTAGAAGTAATTGTTTTTAATTCTATTAAAAGAAGCCAAAATACATTAAATTATGTATAAAAAAGTATTTTTGTACTTTTCAAGACTTGAAAAATGATTACATTTTGCTCAATGGGAATACAGGAAAAAAAAAAAGAAAAAAAACTTTTCAGAGCATTAACTGTGAATGAATGAAAAGCAAATCGCTATTTTTAAGCCAACATACTAAAATGAATGATCATTTATGGCCGGAAGGAAAAATACTTTCTATGCTTTTTAATCTTAACAGTAAATGTTCTGCAGGCCTAATTTCACCATTCAACTCATAAGCAAAGTGAGTTCAGAGGTACCCAGTGGTCACAAACTGACCACAGTCTATATGTTTAGAGAACCACTGCTAAAGGAGGATGCGGTATCTGCATCTTTATCAGACATTATAGATCACTAGAATCCACTGAAACTCCCAGGGTGTCTGTACATACACACTGACTTCCCAGACACCGACCTGCCTGGCAAACACGCTGTGTTGCTATAGAGACGGCACTAATAAGGAGGCCTATTATTCACGCCCATCACATGACCTGCTGCGATCAGAAAACACAAAGAGGAGCATCTCTGAAAAGAGCCGACAAGTTCGAGCTCATCTTTGGCGTTCCCCAAGTTTCCTGTGATCTGTAAGTGACCCGATGGGCCTCTTTCACTAACACAGAACGGAACAAATCAGATCACGTGAGCTGAACAAAACAGCACATGAAAACTAAGAACATCATTGGTCTTGCATTTAAATTAAGTTAAAAACAAACAAATTAAAAAAGTTAACCAAAACAGACATTTTGTTTTGAACATATCCAGGGAGGTTCATCACTTCCAGTTGGTCAGTTTTTGAAATGGATCAGGAGCTGAGGGAAACCCTTCTCTGTCCCTGCGGGGACACAGAAACTCAGTCCTTAAGGGACATGGCCTCTTTTCACAAAACCATCTACATCTTAGTCCTCACAAATAGGCCAACCAGGAGCCAGAAGCTGACTTAAATAACCGATAAATAGAAAACACAAAAGTCTATAAAGCAAATGTATCAAAAGTCAAGGTAGTTTTCCCCTCCCTGCTTTGCATGAACATATTATTCTCACATGGTCATTTGTTCCAGTTAGTACTTGGCTAATAGATTTTAGTGCCCTGCAGTTTTGTTTACATCTCGGAGACAAGCTTTATTTTTACTTTTTCTTTCTTTAGCTATGTTTAGTTTGCTCGTGTCTCCTTTGTAAAGCCCACCATTTATTCTGCTCTGTCTGATTGGACATAGAATTTCCTTCATTCTATGAAGAAAATTCATAACATAACACCTAAGATAGAGCATAACACCTGTCGGTGAGCAATGACATTCCATCAGTGTTTAGCTTGTTTGAAGCTAAATGTTTTACTATCTATGTGATTTAATGTTTGCCCCTGCTGTCTGTCTTCCGTTGGCATGGCATATAAAGATCCTCTGTCTTTAGTAGATGTGCTGCAGCATCATCTTTGTGGAAGCCAACAAAATAAAATGTGTAATGTGATCACTGGCTAAGTCAAAGATTTTGGGGGGAAAAAAAGTAGTATGGCAATAACTTTGGAATATTGGGAAGCCATATTTACTACATACATTCACCACTGCTTTTGATTCAAGTACTACTTTGCAAATGCTGATTACTTAACCTCAAAATACACTGTGCAGATTCTCTGTCTGCGTCGACGAAGATTCACTTGACTCAGAATGGCAAAAGCTTGGGTTGGCTTCAACTGAACGCAGTCTGGCTTATTTTTGGAATTATTTAACAAACATAATTTTTCTGATTACTAACAGGCTGAGCCTAGATTATTAGTATTATTAGTATTATCTTAGATTCGCAGAAGCATGGAGGAAGAAAATAGAATCAAATGCCGACACAGTAGCAGGCTGTATATTTTATATTTTAGATGGTCGAACTCACTTGGCAAAAACAAAGAGTTTTGCCAGGTTATCATTAGGACCACATTGGGCCTTTTTTTTTTTTTTTTTTATGAGCAGTGTAAGCAGAGAAATCCAGACACCCTCTCCACAGCTGCTTGGATCTGCTCCACTAGTGGAATCCCAAAGTGTTCCCAGGCAGCCGAGAAACAAAGTCCCTCCAGGGTAACCTGGGTTTTCCTGTGAGACTCCCACCGGCTTCTCACCTTCACCCTGAGGGACACCCTGCAGAGAAGGCTCATTTTGGTCGCTTGTGTCCGCAATTTCATTCCATCATTACCCAACGCTCATGACTATAGATAAGTGTAGGAACTTAGATCAAACCGCAAATTGAGAACTATGTCTTTCCCTCAGCTCTCTCATCACCACAACAGAACGGTATGGCGTCCACATCACTGCAGACGCCCCACCAATCCGACTGTATGTCTACCACTCCAAGATACTGAAACTCCTCCACTTGAGGCAGGACCGCTACCAGACGCAGAGATTATTTAACCCATAAAAGTCAGGTGCAACAAGTCCCTGTAGCCAACTCTAGAACACTCTGGGCCAAGGATCCTCAAGTCCAGGCCTCAAAGGCCAGTGTTCTGTGTCAAACAATCAGGTTCGTAGCAGGATTCTGGAAAACTTTGCTGCATACTGAGGAGGTAATTCAGCCATTTAATTAAAGCGCATTGAACCAGTGACACATCTAAAAGTTGCAGAACACTGGCCCTAAAGGCCTGTATTTGAGGATCCCTGGCCTAGGTTATATCAGGCTGATATCTTTTGTGGGCACATTCCGTGCGATGTGAAAAAGCAAGGCACTGAAAGGAAAAAGAGAAATATGTAAACCACCAAACATTAGATTTGGACTTTACAACTGTAAGCTGACCAACAGGACACGCAGCTGGTAGCACATGTATTTCTGTCCAGAGACAGACATACAGACAACGTTGCGGATGGTAATCATACGCAACGTCTTTGGATTGTTTTGTTGCCAGATGTCCTGGTGCCCTCTGCAATGACACTGCTAAGGTTATCAAGTTTAAAATGAAACGAAAACTATGATTGTGATTTTACTCAAAAAAAAAAAAAATTATAATATTTTAAGTTATAAATGGGTTACTATACCGGCCTAAAATTGACCATTTCACAGACGCATCATTTTTCAGTGACACTCTTTCTTACTCCAGTCATCCAGGTGAGCGGTGACGGTTAGTAAAGCCAAGGACCTTAAGCTGGGTCACCTGCTAAGTCAATGTGGAGAAGTCGGCTCCGCATGGCCTGGATGCACTTACATAACCCCTGAGCCACACCGAACAGCTGGAGGGGGCTCGAAAGGAGGAATGGGGGGGGGGGGGGGAACAAACAAAAAGGGGGATGGGCACTATGCAGCAGTGCACTGCAGAACACATGCCTGTTCCCAGACAGCCAGAGAAAACTACACAGCAGCACAAACTGAAGCTTATGTAACAGCCCAAGTACTGCAGCCGTGAAAGAAGTGGTGGTAGGAGCACTGCTCCCCATGGAGACACAGAGAGCTGGAGACGATACGGCTGCAGTGTCGCTGCTATCCTCTAACTTCTCAGAGGATTTCTGATACGGGCCTCGAGGTTGTTTTCCACCAGGCGTCAACAGCCACTCACTTTTCTTTCCTTGTTGCTCACACTCAGAGAAAACTAAACAAGAGGCGAGCACCTGCAAAACGCACAATAGTCTGGTCTACAATGAGAGCTAAAGGATCATGCAAATCACAGCTTGAACCTGCTACAATGGCAGGAAGCCCTGGCAATGAAACATTACAACAAAAGGACTCGGGGCAATGCATCACAGTTTTATCTGACTGCACAGAAAATAGTTGTGGAAGGATGGAAGTGTTTGTGCACCGATAAGACCGGTGTGACCTCCAGAGAGCAAAACAACCACAATGCTGCTGTGGGAGAAATCAGACCCAAGGAGGTTTCACTTTTATCCCTTCAGAGTGAGCTTCTGTTCAATCTATGGTCCTGTGTAAATTATTGTACACAATCCAGGTAAAATATGAGTGTTTTTCCACAGCAGTGAAGTGTTGGAGTAGCGCTGCAGCACAGTTTTCTTTTGTGGCTCTAATTTCCCACTGCAGTCGCTGCAGCTCGTTGTGTTTCATATGTTGCAAGAGCAGCAGGAAGAGTCATATCAGTTATCTTCTGTAATTTAACTCTGCTACTGCACGGCTGTAAAAGTTAAACTTGCGTAACAAGCATCTTATCGCCGCACTCATTTTCTGTGATACTTTCTTGATTTTCTCTCATCTGGCCGTTTCAACTAAAAAACGTCAGCAAATGAAGTTGTTTGAAGTTATCAGAGTACTGGAGATCTGCACACTGGAAAGGCTTCCAATAACCATCGAGCAGCATGACGGTACATGTGCCTTACAGCAGATGGTCACAGGTTTGGTGCAGCTGACTCTGAAACAAAGCAGAGTCACAATGGTGTGGCTGAATGCCAACATACCCCCTGTGCAGGACCTTGTGCAGCTGCAACAAACTCTCGGACCAAATCAGGACCGGTACCAGCGAGGTGGGTCACATGGAGGACCCAGAGCTTCAGCATGAGCTAAATGTTCCCACATGGCAGCTTTATGACGACAGTGACCTGTCTACAGTCAAACCGAACCATAATATCCTTGTTTATTTGGAAACACCGTTCCAGGCAGCTAATTACACTAAAAGCTTGAACCAGTGTCCACTGGTTTGCCAACACTGGTTCTGTTCCAGTTCTGATCAGGTCTGTGCCTAAGGCAGAGTTTGAGCACGTCAATAGCTGCCTTTCTACAACAAATGAGTGCAAAACTTTGTCAATATTCCACTAATGTTGAAAAAACATACTTTTGTAATTGTGTGTTTTCATTAAATAAGAAACACAATTAAAATCACATGTGAATAACTTTGTTCACGCAACAAGTCATTAAAAAAAAAATCCTAAACCATCATCCTCTAAATACTTCCTGTCGTCTTCATGGTTTGCATCAGTCAAATTGCGCATTTATATGGTCAATATAAACACAGGTAATAAGTCAAATAAAAAGCTATTTAAATCACACCCACTGATGGACTACACTCATCTATCTGGTGAGTATAGAACATAACACCTAATCTAAACACCTAAAATAAATTGTAGTTTATTACAATTTACTACAATTTATTTTAATCACTAGTTTGAAGGGTGAAAAAGAAGATGAATTTGTGATAATTTTAGGATCTGCAGATGACTTGATTAACCCACCGGCTGGATATCAAAAAACTAAGAGTCAGCTCGTTTTTTACTGACCGCCTGCAATTTCAGTTTAGCTCGTTTTTACGGTCTACACATAAAGACAAAGTCCAAACCACGGTTCAGTCCAGCTTAAGACAAAAAATAAAATAAAATCCACTCAGACATTTTATTAGGTACACTTCTCAATTCTTGTTAGTACAAAGAGTAAATCAGCCAATCCATTGCCAGCAACTCTCTAGGTGTAGCAGTAGTGTTGCTGTTGGTGCCAGTCAGGCTGGTCTGAGTGTTTCAGAAACAGCTGATCTAATTAAATTTTTTCACATAACCATTGGATGGGTCTGCAGAAAATTGTCTGAAAAGTCTACAATATTCAGTCAGGAGTGGTTGTTTAGATGAAAATGTCTTGTTGATGTCAGAGGAGAATGGGCTGACTGGTTCCAGATGACAAATAACCACAACAGTAGCGAAAATAACCTCCTGTTACAACCAAGTCTTGAAAATGCCACCTCTGACTGCACAAGGCTTGAAGCAGATGGGCTATAGCAGCAGAAGACTACACCAGGGGACACATCTGCCGACTAAAAACAGTAAACTATGGCTAACAGTAAGCTAAAAGCTTACTGTAAGCTTAGCACACTTAGCTTTTCTTGAAGTAATTTTTGCCGATAAATGCTAAGGTGCTAATCTACTTGGTTGTTTTGTAAACTTTCAGCTGAAGAAAGTTCCAGATCTGTGCTGAGGTTTTGGAAATCGACTAATAAGAATTTCGAAAATGATTAGATGTTTATATTCGCGCCTCCAGTGGGTGAAGACTGTTTACGCAGCAGGTCTGTTTCCTCTCCACGGGTTCTTGAAAACTGACGTTGATTCTGTACCCAGAATGCATCACTGTAAAATAGTAAACAGTTTAAAATCTATTGATGTCCTGAGTGCTTTCTGATCGAAGACCCATTGTAGTCAGCTTGGCAAAACAAGCAAAGGAGTTAGCAATACTCAACTGTAAAACTGGAACTATATAAAAAAAAAATGCATCCAAAGAATCACTTGCTGAAGTACAATGGCACAGGTAGCACTTTAGCTTTAGACTCTGCTAAATACCATGTTGGTAAAGCGCCTTAGTGTTAGTGGAAGCAATGTTTATGATTAGAATTATGATAATCAAAGCATCCTTAAGATTGTCGAAAGGGGAAAATTGTTACAAAAATCGGTAGAAACATCTCGCCGCGTGAACTAGGACCTAGACGTGGCAGTGAGCTGACTTTACTCCATCCTCCAAAGATTCCAGATCCCAGTCCAACAAATGGAGGATATGTGGGATGTGGAGGAGCAGTACATTCACATCACCAATGTCCAGTAGGCAAATCCACTGGACATCCAGTAGTGTTTCACATTTCAGCATGTTTCGCTGTAGAGGGAAATGGAAGCGTGGGAGCTGACATACAGACGGGCTGTGGGAGTCTGCAGCGTACAGTCACATGTGAGATGCAGCGAAAGCAAATTGAACCAGTCTTGTTGTTTTAATCTAATGTGACAGATCTGTTTGCTAAGAAGCTGCAAGAACACTGATGTGTCTGGTTGTTGGTTCTGCTGCTCATGTAACACACTTGGATCTGTGAGCTGACTGTCAGATATGGAGCTGCTTTGAGGAGGTTTACAGCTCACGTCTTAAATTTGTTGTTTTAAAGACATCGGATTCATCCTAATGTCTACAAATATTAAGAGCTACATAAACATTTCATATCCGAGTCTCACCAAGCCCTGAAAAAACACATTCAGACAAAATTTTATATCAGATCTACGAGAAACACTTTGAACAAGAAAATCAGGGGATGTACAGAAATTCTTCATTTAATTTAAAAAGCTTTTAATATATTTTGTGATACTACCACAATATTTTTTAATACAAACAAGACTTCAAGCTGCAGCTTGAACTTCAGAGAGCTGTCAATAAATCAGCACTGAAACTGGAAACACTTATCATGATTCTTAAACTCATTTTATTTTTATTTTATTCAAATTGTTACTCAGGGTAGTTGAATCCATCACTACCGCGTTTTTGTAGTTTTTTTGGCCACAATATTTTAGTGAGCTACACCAGAAACTTACATAATAGTTGGCGTTATGTTTTCAACTGTTTTAAGGAACACTTCATGGATACTGTGACTACATCAGAACACAAATTCAATCGTATGTTACGAACCTTAATGTTGTGATGAGGGCACCAAGTGTTTAAACACGACAGCATACGAAGGAGGAGTCAGAAATTTACCAACTCTGATAAGATCAATAATGAAAAAAGTTACAAAGCTACTATTGTACTTCTGAAAAAAAAACAAAAAAACAAAAGACAAGAGGCTTGTATTATGAAGTGAAAAGGGGCGGAGCCAGGTTGTCCTGGTTTTGTAATTACTACCCCCTATCAGGCTGTAGTGGACTGTATATTTCTGAACAGAACGTTTAGACCGGCTTGAACTAAGATAGTCTACAAGTGTTTCCTTAAAGTAGCGCGAGGATAAAGATTTTCAGGAAACACTGGCAGGCCATGTTTTCTCTGCCACATTTTATTTATTCTTTCCTCTCAGTCTCTGTAGCTTTCGGCAGGGAAACAGACAGTGAGCATTATGGCTGCACCGATAGGAAGTTTTTTGCCCGAATCCCGATTACAAATTTTTTAAAAGCCTGTCTTTCTGATTTTGATTTTGATCGATACTGATTTTTTTGTCTGAGATGTTTCTAAACATAACAAGAATTTTTCTGAGATGGTATCAGTGGGGTGGCTATTGTTAACTGCAAACATGCAGAGATCTATCTATCAGTAAAACCTCTATCACAGCAGAGCAAGACAGTATTTTTAGACTTACTGATGTAGATAAAAACTGGTGAAGACCGTCTTGAGATGGAAGTATCGGCCGATCAACAATCTCCCAAAATTAAGGATATCTGGGTCAATTTATTGGCTGGCCAATTTATTGGTGCAATCCTAGTGAGCATGTGTAAAGTAGTTTTCAAGCGTGCCAAAAGGGGATCATAGAAAATGTTTCTTTTTCCCAAGGTTTTGAAGCAGATTGCCTAAAAGGCCTGGGTTTCTGTTTCCCAAGAATCTGCCCACATATTCCTCCTAGTCCAAGATCTGAAGTCCTTCAACTCGTCAAACTTGACATTTTTGAGACTCTCTACTGGAGAAATCTATATGTGGAATGTTTTCTAATTCTAAACCCAACATTTCATTTTTATTGCATTCATCTGTCAGCTGAAGCATTGGAACACTCCTGCTAACTGCTCAATAACATTTACACTCGTCAGTCCAGGTCAACAAACCCTTATGCAACAATTCAGCTTGTGAACAAATTAATCTCAACTCCCAGCTCACACACACACACACACACACACACACACACACACAACAGTTTCAGATTCCTCCTGACGGATTGTTGTTGCTTCTGTCTGAGTCTGTAACTTCCCATCAACAACAACAAAAGCAGTCGTGTGGGAAAAGAAAGACATGAAGAATCTCACAGTAAGTAATGCTGCAGTCAGATTAGATGGTTGAGTTCAGGGCGTTCTGCTCCTCGCACACAACAATCCCACTCCTTCACACTATCTCATTTATAATAATAGAACACACTGGGACATAACAACACCTGCACAGTAGCACAAACACATCTCTGCTGACTGCGCTGATTCAGTGTGACAAACTGGAGAGCCTCTCGGTTCTTGACTTTCAGCATTGATCCAGACACAGCGGTGCTGGTTTAGGCTAATGGAGGATAACTGACGGCCATTAGAGTTTTCTCATGTCACACTGCTCCTCATCCAGCTTTAAATGGTCAACCAGTGCTATACACTTTCACACTTCAAAAACTGTATGTCCTTGGCAGGTAATGTGACCGAAGCCTGCTGGTTGTTCCACCTTACGGGCCCAAAACGAAAAATGAATTAAACTTCTCAGCTGCAGCACCAGAACTTTAGCTTTACAAAAAGCAACTAAAAGCTCGATTTTAAAATAATTGCTTTTCATTTCTATAAATGAAGCATACATAGTAATGTTTATCTGCACAGCACGTTGTTACCAATGTCTTAAAAGAGCCATGGATAAAGATTTACTTGCTTAATCACATGGAAATGGCTCCAGAATGAAGTGTGTGCCAAAGCTGGCGTGTGTTAATATAGGCAAACTGGAGCAGCAACGTTTGCTGCTTACCAGATCCCTGTGGAGCACCCAGTTGGTGTGGAGGTAATGGATCCCATCCAGGATCTGGTACAGGAGAGATTTCACCATCCCTCGGGGGAGCTGCATGGGCTTCTTGTTGGCTTTGGAGGCGCGATGGAACTTAATGATGTGCTGCAAAGCAAACAAAGTTTGAGACGGTCTGAGTTTCCAAAGGCCTCATATCCCTCACTCTGTCTGTGGATGTCACTAGAGCGATTTACTGTGACAGACAAAAAGCTTTATCTTTCAAACACCTAGAGATAAAACAACATAAATGTTTTCTTTATGACAGACAAAACTAGAATCAAATGACTGTCTCTGTACAAAGAGTGTGGATTTGGCCGTCATCGCCACTGTTGCATGTCGCAGCAGTGGTGCACAAAGACTCACCCACAGATCATGTTCGGCGTAGTCGAACAGGAGCCACACCTTCCTGTCGCTGTGGGACAGAAACACTTTCTGAAGGGCAATAACGTTAGGGTGCTTCAGTTCTCGTAACAGCTGGAAGACACAGAGAAGAAATATACGAGAAATATGAGACAAAATAAGTAATACCCTTTGAAAGTGTAATATTGTCACCTTCCTAAAATAATGCCCAGAAAAAAGAATTGTCACCTTTTTCTTCCCAAAAGAAGATTTACACACACTCATGCACACACACACACACACACACACACACACACACAGAGAAAAACCATTCTTTTGACAAAATATTTATTTATTTACTTATATTCAATCATATTTGAATTACTTACACCATTCTTAGGTATATTTTATAAATTTTATCGCTTATGGTTCTATTTGTATAATCAATTTTTAACACCATGGATGGAGCAGTTTGTCAACTAATAAGTAATTTACACTTGGTAATCAATAAAGTATATTCTATATTAGTTAGGCCATTATTTTAGGAAGGTGACAATATGCCTTCTGATTACGTTGTGTGACAATGATGTGTTCACATAAAATCCTGCATCCTTTAATTTACTCAGTGTATATTATTTAACCCTAGACAAGAAACCCATAGACCTATACTTTTAGACAATGACTTCTGTACATTCATGTTTACATGCAATAACCTCTGCTCTCCAGTATATTTTTCTACTCAGACTAGATGAACTGAATCAAATATTAAAGTTCAGACTTTCTGTGTGACAGGTGTGAGACATCGTGTCCCATTCTCTGCTCCCTCAGTTAAAGTGTGAGTTAATAACACATAATTTGCACCTGATCCTCTCACCTCACGCTCTCACACTTTCTGCTTCCTGTCTCCCATCATGTCACAAGTCCTTTACCACACAGCTTGAAAAGTTTGGCTCAGATTTTAAATAGTATTTTCTCATAACAAGATGCTGGTAAACACAATTTATTCCCACACGCGGAAAGTTCCCCCTTACATAAAACAGGATGCACTGTTTGAAAAGTGTAGGTGAGTTTGTACTGATGCCCCTAGATAAAAGGGTCAGAAACCAGGTTAAGTAGTGTAATGCAGAGCAAAAATATAAAACCTCAACTTTCTGAACTGCATGCAAATTACTATGTGAAGAAGTAAACCTCTTGGACAAACCAAAACCAAAACACGGCGATGGGAGCGTCACGCTGGGAGGATGCTTGTCTGCTTTGACTGTTAGAAGTTACGAAAAATAAACTGAGGTAGAGGTTTATCTTCCAGAGATATGGTGGAATGGTTTAAATCAAATTATTTTCATGTGTATGAACAGCCCAGTTAAAGTATAGACCTAAATCCAATAAAGAATCAATGGCTAAACTCAAAAAAATTGTAGTTTACATATGTTGTCCATTCAATTGAGCTCAGAACAATGGGAAGAAAGTTTCAGTTTCTCAATATGCACAGCTGGGAGAGACACTACACTGAGGTTTAGATCAGCATTTGGAAATGTAATACAGCATGTGGGAGTACTGCCTTCTGACGAAATGCTAAAAAACAATACATTTTCAGTAGAAATTGTAAAATGCACTTTTAAATCTTGCAACAAATGAACACCTATGCCTATGTATGTCACAATAATTCATTTCACTTGACCATTAAAATGTCCCAGAAATGATTTCAATAAATGATAATATTGTTGTTTTGAGACCATTTTCAAGATAAATGCATAATAATGCCAGTTCAAACTCTGAAAGTCTAACCAACACTAATTTTGTACAGAACTCTCCTCAATGAAACTGGAAGACATTTAAAACATAAAAAACAACCAACAACAAACAAAAACAAGAAAGCAAGAAATAAAAGGAAATAAAAACCAAACACAACCGAAACCACAAATAGAACACATTCTGAATGGAAATATTGAACTCAATTATATTTATTATACAATTACTTGCTTAATTGCTTATTGTGTCAGGTTCATTGTACTTCTGAAAGTGTTACTTGGATGACAAACCCAAATCCACCGACCCAATGGCATGCCAACATGACAGAGAGCTGCTGAGTGTGGAGCTGTAACAGCAGCTTATTGGACGTAAACAGTTGACAGCGACGGTATGCTGTGACAGTTATGCAGTGACAGAGCTGCATAACTGCATTCTAAACTCTGTGCTGCACCTTTTGTAATGGTTCACTGATTTGAACAATTCCCACTTACAGCGCGTCATTCTCTGACCCATAACAGTCCGTCCAGAATCAATCTCTGCCTTCCGACAAGCCTCCATTACTGCAGAGCTGGCTCAGCGAGAGGGGAGCGCCAACAGAAATGAATCCTGTCGTGTGGATGAATTATTCAGTAGCAGAAGCTGCAAGGAGTCTAACAGTAAAACTGCTGCAGAGGGCGCAAAGAATGCCCAAGAATCCACAAGTTTTCTTGCATTACATGTCTTTATATATGCAGACTTCAATATCGGTACTTATCTTTGAAATATGGTGCATTTCGTTTTGATGGAAAAAATAAAATTTATTGAAGAAGGACATGGTAGTATGTGTATGGTGAGCTTATAAGACACTCCACATACAAAGCGTGCAAAACAAGATGGCCTCATACAAAACACCAGCTCCACAAAAATAACATTACATCTTTAAACTCAACCAGGACACAGCGCTCGGTGTCTTCTTTCCCAAGCTTTACAAACAAACAAAAGCAAAACTGTCCCTAAACTATATCAAACTCAGAATGTTTATCAGAGATTTGATGTATTACTTTTTTTAAATGATTTTCTCTGCCCATACAAACAACCATGGTGGTACTTTACTTTAACAGAGTATGCATTAACATTTTTTTGTGGTAAAATATCTGAAAATAAAACAGTAGAACAATAACACATGACAGTCATTGTATGAAAATTAAAGTTTACGTAAATAATTCTCTTTGTCAAAACTGATATTTTCACATTTTTGAAACGTCATTTTTTTAAGCATATTTGAGCAATAATGCCATTCTGACTCACACTCCTCATCAGTAGGTGGTGGTAATATACACCAACCGGCAATAAACTCAAGAAGAATGTGACACTGACAGGCGTACAATAGGCACTAGGTGCAAATCAAATTTGCTGTCCCTCTTTGTACCACTGTGGGAAATGTAGGAAAGTGAAACGCTCTGCAATGAAATCCCAAGCGTCCCCGAACAGTACGCGCAGCTCTCCATAGTTTTGCTCACCATGGCAATAATCGATTCACTGGGTTTTCACAACCAATATTTAATTGGGAAAAATGTTTTTTGAAATGCACTAATGAATAGACATTTTACTCACTCCTATTTATAAGTCAGTAAGATTTATTTTGAGTGTGTCAGCTGATTTTTGAGGGAGAACAAAAACAGGGAATCTTTCTGTTAAACCCCCACAAAAAAAAAAAAAAAAAAAGTTATTTAACTGTTTGCTCTTCACTTCATAGCCAGGTTTAAAAATAGCCTTCTATTTTAGGAAGGGTAAGTCCAGGAAAATAATGGTGGAATTGTACACAAGCTGTTTGATTCAGCCTCTGGCTGTGGAAGTGGGGTTAATGTTTGATTACAGCCTTAATCCAAAGGCTATAGTGGAGCATTGTGGCACTGAGCCCATGGGCTACAGACCGCCACCACTAGTAAACATGAGGGTTACTTGCTGTATGAAAGCATTACTGTAACTTCAATCGCCGGAGGCTCTGTCACGCATAAGACTCATCGTTATCAGACGGAAGTCTGTAAGTTCACCAGGGGTAAGCAGATAACGCAATCAGCGAGTTATCACAGCAATAATTTAAACAATGTCTGGAGTGGCCGAGCCAGAACACCGACTTTATTGGGAAAGAGAATCAAGATTATGGTGATGGTAAGAAGACCTTTCCAACGCGTTGACTGCAATTTCCAGATCAGGTAACCCTACTGCAATTTCCCCAAAACGCAGCATATGTAGACGCTTCCAAGTAGGCGGGGCTTGTCGCTCCAATGCCTGAATAAGATGCCAACATCTCCTCTGATGGCTGATTATCAATCAATTAATCAATAGATAGTCATAAAATCCCCAGGGAAACTCAAGAATCCGTTCGCACATAAAGACCTCAACAAAAACATAAAACATACATCCATACATTAATCATTTTGAGCCTACCTGTATGCCTGACAATAATAATGTACAGCAAGAAAAACAATGCTTATCAGCAGCACAATTAAAAATATAGAGGAGGAGATAAAAAAAAAATAAAGATGTGGATCACGGTCTAAACTTTAACCATCTAAAACACAGTGGTGCTGGTTTGTTGTCTCATTATTACAAGCTCACTGCAGTTTCAAAAAGGTCCCGCCTCTCAGCGTAACATCACAGACAACCACAGGGAAACGGCGGCTGAACTGATTTTCTAAAATGACCTCACATATGTAAACACTGGGATTTGCATGTAGAATATTTATTGTGTGGACTCCGCTGGTGTAACATCACAGCAAACCAAGACAACACCGCTGCAGGCTACAATCATCCGGCTGTAATCCAGCCTCAGCCGGAGCGAGCCGGGTGGGAAAATTTTCCATGTGCAGAAAATCTTGTGACTCGCTTTCACGCACTATTAAACAAAGACCATTTAGGCCATTTTAAATGTGGAGAGATGGAGGACACGCTGGGAACACACTGCTGGCTGCTCTGTCCAGTTTTTACAGAGATACAACAACTACAATGGGGTGGAAGACTGAACGTAGTATTAGAAAAGCGTATATTTTGTCTCTTTTTAATGGAGCTTTAAAAAAAATACATGGAAGATGGTGGATGTTTTGCCAATGTTACCTGAATAACAATGGAATGTTTATGTCTGCAAATACATATGCAGAATGTACACAGTCAAGTAAGAGACTGCTGTTTTTTTGTTTTTGACCAGTCTAGTCATAAAGCTAGCAGGTTAGCGGGGACATCATTCTGTACTGCCTTCAAGGCAGCAAATTTGATACAACACCTCCATTCTGACGCTGCAGTGAAAGTACCGCCACCAATCAGCCGGTACAACCACTGGTTACTGTTGATTTTGAAGATGGCATTTGACAAAAGGTAACGTTTAGTGCTTGTTTCATAATTCGATACCGTAGATGTTTAGGGTATGATTTAACATGTAAAGCACTTTGAACTGCCTTGTTGCTGAAATGTTTTATACAAATAAACTTGATTTAAACTCTAATTCATTTGCCTCGACCTTCTAGGAAAACAAACTAGAATTGGATATTGGTTTAGATCATTTATTTGCTCTATTCCTTCCCTGATGCTGCTGCAAGACTGATCCTTTTCGCTGATATTGGACAGGAAGTTGTATATTACCCATGAAAATTACCGATGAAAATTTCTGCAGTCGAAATGGGAAACTCACGACAAGGAAGGCTGCAAAAACGGCAGTTTATTGCTGCACCAAAATGGATTTGCATCACACCGACGGGGCAACTGGAGAGAAAGAAAACATGCTGTCCTGCATCAGCCAGCTGCTGTGGACTGATTAATGGCTGCTCTCATGCTGCTGGCGAGCAGCAGATCGATGAATGCTGCAGAATGCTCCGTGCCAACCGCTGGTTACAGACAAACAGTGCAGGGAAAAGCCAGCTCTCTTCCCTGAACACAGCGGTGGCGAGTTTAGCAGCAGACATTTGGTGTTATTATTGCATACAAACCACTGGCTAAACAACAGGCTGGTGCTCCAAGTATAATAGTGTGGGGCTGGGCAGGAGGAATGCAGTAATACGTATCACTGACAGATTAAACGCATGAATTATTGTATTATGTTGTTTTTACTGAAGCAGTGAATTCTTTACTGGTTTACCGAACTTAATCTTCTTAGAGAAGTGTAAATCAGGGGTTTTAGTAGCCATTTGCTCCATGGTAACCATCTTTTAGGGCTTTATAACCGCCGCTCTTAACATTAAACTGCGGTCCTATTTGCACAGTGATCCGCATGCTTCTAGGAAGAATTGTCAACGTAGGCCAGAACAAACACAGCTTATCAGCCTGGGGGCAGTAAAGATAAAACCCTCACCATTCTGTTTCTACTGCTAAGGTTGAAGGCCTCCCAATGCTGCGCAATTTAAAAGGAGAAGTCCTTTTAAACTGTGGGCTGACTGGAGACATCTCCTGACCTGGAACAAGGTGAGGAAAAACAAATCCGTCAGTCGTGTGCGTCAGGTTTTCCCACTGCATCTGCCACGTGCTTGTGGGGCCCCGGAGGTAAAAGACTGCATTTGTGAGGCCAGGGCTTTTGCAAAACAAAAGCCATTGTGAGCAAACATGGAAATGCCTCAGGAATTACAAAATTCATGAACAATGTTTCAATTCATGAAGGTCAAACTGAGAATGAAGCGGGGTGGAGATGGAGCAGAGGGGAGAGCTGGTGACGAGACTTCCAGAACAATGACTAAAAACTGAAAGGCTTTCGTTTATATAGTGCTTTAGGGAAAAATCTGATTTTTCTTTCCCTACAGGGAACAGTGGTCAGTCACACACACAGGTTACAAGTCAGTTACAGACATGCCACTTCAAATCTGGTCATCAAACGATTGCAGTCAGGTAGAAGTCATTAATTCATCATTCGCAAATTTTGCAAAGACTTGATTTTCATCAATCAATGAACTTTTCCCCAAATCTGACCAATCACCTTCTCATTTTCAACTTCCTTCCTGCTGAATTTTGACCAATCCTCTCGATCCCATTCTGACTGAACTTCCTATTTCACAACATATCTTGTAAGTAGAACCTGCAAGACAAAAGCATGATTTTTGGGGAGGGGGTTCTTTGCAAAAGCCATAAGATGTTGTTTAGGATTTGTGTAAACAGATCATGTAACTGTAATGACCAATATGGAATTCTTCTTTTGCACTTTGACATTTCCTCAGGACAGGATTTGATTGGTATTAAGGACACTATTACAAGAATGTACATGAAAATGTTTTTTTTTTTTATATATATATTACTTTAGATATTAACTATGTTAAAATCCTGCCTTTTTGGGAAAGGTTATGTGTATCAATTTCAACTTTCTGAAATTACTAAATTTCACAAGAATCGCAGTGATCTGTTAAATCTCCATTTTTGTAAAAATTTTTCCACATGTATAAACCTTTTCAATCAAGCTTGAAGAACATTTGCAAATTGACCCCAACTTACTGAAAAAGTAGCTGCAAAAATTCAGTCGTTTTAAGCTGCAACAATCATAAAAAAAAAAACTACAACACTCTGGAGGGACTGATAAATTATTGCGTCAACTGATAAAACATTTTCTATCAAATGAAACTGCAATGTGCGACTGGACTTTGCTGGGTGATTGCTACACAAATTACTGCCCATACGAGTCTCTAAACACATATTTAGTGTGTTCAATCGCGTAGTTAGAATCTTGGAAGTTTGTGTGTGTGAACGAACTTGTTTTTAATTTCAAGATAATTTGCTCCAACCCCTCATCACACCTCAACCTGAACACGAAGAACACTCAAAAGCCCTCAAGGTTGTTCTCGGCAGAAAAGAACAACTAAGATTTAAAACACCCTAATGTTCTTACTGCACAGAATTATGGTGAAGGTGCAGTAACCAATCACCTCAGACACCCACCCCTCTTTTACGGTTCTGGAAGTGTTTTAGACGCATCCCAGTTCAAACACACCTGATTCAAAGGGTTGAATTACCTCGTCAGGCTGCTGCCACTTCCTGCAGGTCGGCAAGCAGGCAAATGTGTCATTTGCATCAGGAAAATATTTCAACATGCAGAGCTGTCGAGGACTCATCTCCTCTGATTTAAGATCATTTGTAACAAACTGCTGTTCAAGTTCTCAATTTCAAGGCAAGGGGGGGCCTGGGGGGGAGGTTACAGAGTCCAAATAAAACATACAGACAAGAAGGAGATCCATCATGTTTATATTAATTTGACTGAACTAAACCCAAACAGATGATAGCTACAATAGAAATATGGTGTAGCATAAAATATTTTCAAAATGAAATAATTATAGAATAAACTGTAGCATTTAAAAAAAAAAAAAAGAAAAGAAATACATATTTTATTTTCAGAGGAAAGTAATCCTGGTGGGTCAAAACAAATTCTTAATAATGTTAAGTATCATTGTTTTCCATATTTATCTTAAATTATGATGGTGAACTAAATTGAGATGTTCATTGTTGATAGATGCATTGATTGATGCAAGTAAGGCTCTAACTACTGGGAGGATGTGCTGCACATCACTTTACGTCAACAACAATCAGCTATGAAAAAAGATTTAGAATGTGCAACGCCTCCAAGACCCAAGTAAAACCAGGCAAGAGGTGTATCATTCAGAAAGGACAAAGGTGACCAAGGAAAGATCTTTGTTGACAATCTTTCATTAATGAGCTGTGCTGGTTTAGGTGTTCGTCCATATGTTTACTTCAAGTAATGCACTCCAAAACTTTGACTTTATGAAGTTTGCTTACGAAACACCATAATAAACATCATGTTTATACCATAAAGGTAAACATGAGCTAACTGGAAGTGTTTAACTGTGTTCACCACAGTTCAACACAACTATATTTTCTGGAACTACCGCAAAATCACAAAGTATTTGGAATCTTTACACCTGTGTTCCTCCACCCAGAGTAAGCTCTGTCCACCCTGTTAAACTTAGCTTTGACCTAACCAATCACCTCAGACAACCAGAGCATTTACGCAACTCACCCAAGCAGTAGCTAAACCCAGACTGTTTGTGTCGCAGAGCTTTACAGGGTTGTGAAACCTTGCTGGGCTTAGTTATGCAATCTCTGCCTACATCTCCTTCCACGTGTAGGCGGAAGACCAACAGTGAAAATATCGTCAACTAAAACAATAAAATGTCCTACTTGATATTTTCTGCCATATAAAGGTTTCATTATTTCCTGATTATGCATTTCATCATGACCAATCAGTGAACAGAAGTAAGATTTGTGAATAGATGACATCGAGTTTTAGAATTGTAACCTGCCTGTGGTTGTAGTTTAGCAATGGCAGTGGAAAAAGTGAATGAAGCCGTTCAGTCCATGTTGGCCACAGTTCCAAATATTGAGCAGTTAAAGTCGGTGCAAGAGGAATGTGTAAGACATTTTATTGCTGCCAAAGATGCCATGGTTCTACTCGACTCTTCTCTCCTTGCAGTGGAGGATGGTTGTTTCCAGCTCACACAATTTTCTCTAAGCTTCACAGAGAAGCTTCCTTCATGATTGAGTTGGTGCATTACATACGTCATGGCCAAACGTTAGCATTTGGGTAAAAATCAGTTCCAGTCATTTAAAATGTCAGCAGAATCCATGGCTCCAGGAAGAAATTCTTCCTCAATAGGAAGGTCTTCCAACCCAGAAACAAACCTGACAATAAACATATGCTATTATCAATACTATGTATTTTCCAGTCACATAGTGCCGTTTTACAGCACAATCAAGTATCAGTCTTACCTTCAGTGGTTACAAAAATGCTATATAAAGCATGGTACCTTAAATATGACTTAAAGGAAATACAGTTTTTTAATGATTTAATGCCTTGAAATTGGGACCTTGTCTCTACAAGCTCCAGCTCTTTCTGAAACTCCACCTTCAAGAAGTCATCACAAAATGGCTTCTCCATCAACCCTTTAACAACGTTTTTACCAGCATAGCTACTGAGGAGTAGTTGGTAATGAGCAAATCAAAGCTGATGTGCAGTTCCACGAGGTGTTTGCTAATCGCTGCTGGCTAGTCTGAAGGATCTGAGTGGGGGAGTCGCGGGATAGCGTCCTCTGAGAGGTGGAAGATCAGAAGCTTAGAGACTGCAGCTCTGAGAAGTAGGTCCAACCAGGCCTTTTGCACAGCTGAATGGTTGCCATGGGAGATAACAGGATTTCTTAAACATGCATGAAAGAATAAAAGCAGCACTCCATGTATATTTTGGATGACAAAATAACATTATAACGTGATGTAAAGAAAAAAAAAAAAACAGTCAATTTTGCATAATACTGGCCCTTTAATATCGGCCCAGTTTTACTCATTGGACGGATGTGTTAAAAACTGAGTAGCATCAGCCAGTCCCAATGTTAATGCCAATATTTCATGGATCCCTAAATGTTTTTAGCCTGTTCTCATGCTACTGCATTTCTAGTTATGCGGCCTGAATAAAGATTCACCTTGGTGTCTCTGAATTCAAGATCTGTCTATATACAGACTTCAGATAAAAACCATACATGATACCGTGAATTGTTATATTTTGTCTACTTAAAGACATTTTGTCTGCTGCTTAACTTTCATATCTCTAGGAAGAACATTACTATGGAAAAAATTACCAGCCATTCTGCAAAGCCAAAAACCCAGAGCAGCCAAACCGAACTCGTTCCACCCTTCCCAACTTAACTCTGCCACATGTGGCTTGCCAGTTGCTGAACCCGACTGTTTGCTAAACGAAGCGTGGAGGCGGTCTGGGAGCCACAAAGACCCTTTTGTTCAGCTGGGAGAGTCTCAGAGATGTTTTTAAGGAAAACCAAATTCTGGTGGCTGTGAAATTTGAGAAACAAACTAGTTTAAGCCTGACCTGCTAAGAAAGAAGAGGAAATACTCTACATGAACATTTTAAACCACACATTTTATTAACTAACATCCAGGTGAAGATTATTTTTCTATGTTGAATTCTATCTACAGGATGATGTGCAAAGCTGGTTTACAAAAAATAAACCTGAACTATAAGGAAAAATTTGAATTTTTGGATTTCAAGTTCTATAGAAAAGGTATGCAGCATGTAGACTCAGTGCCAGTTCCAAAACCAGAAGTTGGATCTGAGCTAACAAGCTAACAAGCTAACAGCTAATCACAGTAAAGTGATCAGCTCTTAAGGGATGTTACCATCACTTAACAATATCCCTTCAAATAGTTTAAAGGGCTCCACAATTAGTCTAACATGCCTAAATAAGTTGTAATTTTCCTATCAACTAAAAAATAGCTCTTTATGTTACACCAAAACTCATAATTACTTCCAAAAATGTATCTTTTGTTATAATTTTCACCCATGTAGGTTGTATTTTTTCACTTGCTGGGCTGGGTCCGCTCTGTACTTGAACCTACAGCGTGAACACAGGAAGGCTAACTTCACCTGAGTAGTTGTTTATCTTATTGCATTTTCACAACTTTTCACAACTAAATGTGTGCACTAACAAATAGAACAAATGGATCCAAGTCAACTAATAATTATTTTTATTGAAACTAAAGTGTTGTTGTGTTTGTATTAAAAAAATATATATATGCATAAAAGATTTACCAACACAGGAGTGTGGCCATGGATTGACCATCACAGGGGGTTTGTGAACAGGTGTGACTCACTATCTATGAAGCCAGGTCAGGCAATCCATAGCAAAAAATACAACTACTGCATTTAAGTAAAGAGTAGACATCAATGAGTGAATTAATAACAAAATTAATAATGTAGCTTAACAAATCTTGTTGATTTCCTTATAGGTTTAATCCTAGTGTTATTTAAAGTAAAAATTGTAAACCTGAGAAAAAAGTAGAAATCTGTTTCTTCTGCATGATGTAGAGATAAAAAGGAAACATATTCTCTTTCAGGTTAAACTTGAGATTCAGTTTAACCTGAAGGAGTCCATATCACCTACAATGTGACTGTCATACAGGAGCAAATTTTCTGTGATGTTCATCAATCACACAATGACACAGAGTCTAGGCATTTGTATGAATTCCTCGCCTCATTCCTCAAGTCATGATTCATAAGTCATTCCCTCAAGTCATGCTTGTAATGTATCCAGATGCAACTCTGCCTTTTCTTCACCGTGACAAACTCGGTGAAGCCTTGACGCTTAAATCCTTCTTCCTTCTACCAATACCGGTTTATACTTACCTGGAACACCAAGACTTACCTGAAACACCAAGACTTGTTCCAGGCAGGAACAGGTCTTGATGTTCTACCAACACCTGTGGTATCTGTGTTGGTAGAACACTTTTTCTGCCTGTTCTACTTCCAGAGGTAGACCTAAAAACTAACTGAAAACTGAATACCTCCACTGAAGGTAGAGACTCACTGCATGCGAAAAAAAAGTGTTTCAATTGCAATTTTGCAAAATACACAAATTTCATTATGGGTTTAAAAAAAAAAACACCTTTTCATAGTGCATCCTAAGAAGGGAGCTCAACCACAGAAATACTATCCACAAACTGACTTTTTACATTAGCATTCCAGTTCAAGCTGGAAAAAAGTAGATCTGCAACAGAATAAGAGAAAGAAAAGCGCTCCCACTGATGAGGACGATAAACCTATAAAACCTGTACGACAAACACTAACTGACATCAGAGTATCAAAACAGTGTACAAAGAACAGGCTCTTCAAAAGCAAAATATTTCACATATGGTCATTAGAAAATATAAGGAAACAAGAGTTTCATGACCTGTCTGAACAGAGAGAAATGTGTCAAAGTGTAGTATGCACCCATTTCGCCTGATTCATGGGAATTCACAGTCAGTGAGAATGTTCCTCACTTTGTTTCACACTACTTGGCCAATCTTCCACCTGTTGGCTTTGCCAACACTAAGGTCTGAGCCAGGGAGTCTCTGCGCAAAGAGGAGCTATGGAGGCTGAGTGAAAATCTTGGATGGACGCCGGTTGGTCTGGAGCCCCAGATGACAGATGTTGAAACAACCATCAGATCTGCGTCGCCACCTTCAAAGGCTACCGTGAAGTGGGAGCAGCACACAGGGGGAACAGTAGGCACTGGCACAGCGAGTGACATCCCAGTGGTTAAAACCAAGCTGGTGAGCGTCATTGCTACAAAAGTTCTGTCCTGACCTTGATTCTGACACTCTGCTTGGCTATCTGATGGAGAAACTGTGCCAACTGATGAGATGGAGGAAGACGGACTCAATGCGTAACTGATTTAGTTTGTTTCATATAACTGCAGAGTGCAATTAAGTTGCAGAAATGTACAGACCAAAACTCTGGTCTGTACAGTGTGTGTATGTGTGTCGCTACTTTGAGGCGACCTTATGAATGTCCTAGAAAAAAAAGACGAGTTTCTTAACCGACTACGACTGATGGTGTCTTTGAGGTTAAAGAAATTACTCATGACAGGACCACTACAGTGCACTGTTTAACTGTGCCAAAAGGAGCCCTTTTGTAGTGAGTGACATACATAGTAATGAGAATGTGAATGTATGTCTTCAAGCAATACATAATGAACAGAAAGACACAGAAAGAAAACAAGGCCTGCAGGATGGATAACATTCCCATCCTGCAGGCCTGAGCATCTGATGAATGCAAGAAATTTTGTCCGTTACTTTCTATGTGTCTTACTGGCTGTCTATTACATGGTTTGCTACTTAATTTAATGCGATCTATCATACTAGTACCCATTATTAAGGACAAAACTGGTAAGATTATCTCTTTGGACAATTATCAACCCATACTTTAGCTAGTAGTTTGTCAAAAGGTTGTTGTTTTTTTTTTTTTTAAAGAATACTAATAAACAGGCTGGAAGAATTTGTCCTGATCTCTTATAGCCAATTTGGCTTTATTAAAAATGTCAAGGACATGTGTATTTTTGCGCTAAAGGAGATCTTAGACTTGCATAACTTGAACAACACAACAATATTTATGTGTCTGATCACATTTTATTGAGTGAATCACCAAAAGTTGTCTTAAAAGTTACAAAACAGGTGTACCCAAATATCTAATTATAATTCTTATTTATGCCTCAGTCAATTACTGTGACACAGGTTAATACTGTCTGATTCATTTAATGTTGGTAAGGGAGTAATGCAGGGCAGTATACTGTCCCCTTACCTCTAGCATTTATATGGCTGAACTCTCAAGCTTATCTATCTTATGAACCTTATGAACAAATGCATGTGTAGATTATCTGTGTCATGCAATAATATAATTGCAATTTAAGTAAACCCTGAAGAAAGACAAAGAAAGAACAGGTTTCCCAAGAAAAGTAGATATTTTCCTTATATAAGCCTTCCTCCTTTTGTCATTGCTTCCTCTCCTTTTTCTGCTTGCCCTTTTTCTACTTCTCCAGGTGCATCTTTATGTTAATGAGGAGAGCTGCCTTCCACATGCAGCTCCTACTATTGGCCAATAGAGCTTTGGAATAAACGTCACTAAGTGAGACGTTGTGGGGCGTTACATCTCACACAAGTCCCTCAGTGCCATCTTTACAGGCCACAGACCAAAACAAACTTTCTCCTGGTGTTTTTGTTGTTTCTTCAAGTTGGATATTGGATATTCCAATATCCGCCAAGCGAGCGGCGTTTAGCTCAAGGTTGATCCGATTTAAGAACACTAATTTCGGCCAGCCGTTCTCAAGCTCCCTCTTCAAGCACTCACAGGTTCACTTAGGGACTGTTTTTTTTATTTTTCGTTTAAATTTAGTATTTCTCTTCAATAGCTTCTAAGACCCATGAATGCAAAATCAGTATGAAATTATTACAAAACAAAATACCTACTTTTCTTGACAGAAACGCACATAGCTTACACAGCTACTTGATTGTGCTATAAAATGACACTATGTGCCTAAAAGACACATAATTCAGCCCCTACAAAGAGATTGTTTGTTTCAAAAATACATTTGTTAAAAAAAAATAATAATAATTTTTCAACCTGGGAAGTTTTTGTCCCCTACTGAAAAACATTGAGAATAAAGATGGAATATTTCTCGGTTTTCCTGTGTGAGATTGTGCTGCTGCAATACAAGATTAATTTATGGAACAAATCTATGCCCAGCTATATATTCAGAGTTTATGGTACCGCACATAAAATAGATATAAAGCAAAAAGCTGTCTCTTTAGTTTTAGCTCATCAACTTATAATGTTCCACTATAAACTGGTGTCCAGTGAAGCAACATGTAATGAATGTAGATATTCTCCTCATCTTTACAGTAACTCTTAATATAGAGCATATTAACTGTGTAACACTAAGGCACAACAAAGAATTAAATGTTATTAGAAAGTCTAGACTTGACAAGTGCTTAAAAAGTCAAATGTTTGACTCTATCATGAGATTCTTCTGGAGTTTTATTAAAAGATGGGGATCTTTAAGGCCTCAGTTAGAAAAAGTGGGACTTACAGCAATTTCTCTGCAGGCTGACATAGATATTCCAGTGCCTTCAATTTGCTTCAGTGCATATTCCTTCTCATCCTTCCTGTGGAGAGGAAAAACAGAAAGGAGTGGAGGTGTTATTAATATTAGACGGTAGAGCAGTTTCTCATGTGAAAAAAAAATCTGACATGAATGAGTTCATATATATTTTAACACTAAGAAATACAAAAAAAACACCTTATGAAAGAATGTGTTATTCTAATAGCAGGGTATGTGGATTTGTAGTTTTAAGCATACTATGGCAGTTATCAGGGAATAACTTTGTAACATGACATAAAACTTAAAAAAAAAAAAAAAGAAAAGTTGAGCTCATTTAACTTCAGTTGAATTCTCCTGGGTTCCCTACACGGTGATCTGCTGTAGAATTCAGAACCACTGCCCTGCAGAAATTTATCCTTGATGCAAAGACAGAAACTCAAACTGCACCCTGGCCTGGCTGCAGCTCTCGGCTGGCACATTTCCCTTTTTTCCCCATTTACCCTTGAGAATCAGATCTGCGCATGAAAATCAGTTAATAAGTGAAATGTGAGCCTGCAGGGCACAGCAGAGACTGCAGGCTAACAACGATAGTTTCGCTGTTAGCCTGCTCAACTGAGCAGCCTCCCTGTGTTTAGGGCCACGGGTTGGAGAGGCGGACTGGAGGAAATCAGGGCCAAAGGGAGACACGGCCCGATTAAAACCTGCGCTGAGAGGCATGATTAAAGCGTAAGCAGCATCCAGAGAGGACTTGACAGAGTGTGGAGCCTGCACAGATCAAACACTTCCTGGTACTGCTCACATCAAACCCTCTCCAGCCTCATTTGCATCCCAGATGGACGCGGTTTAAAAAAAAGGAGCTCTCGGGCACACTTGGCAGACGCTAACCGAGCAGCGCAGGCACTCGTCACATTTCAGCTTTTGGTCTGTAAACAAAATAGGTGCTTATCGTTTCAGCAAATAAAGTACCATGAAGTACTTTATCAGGCACTCTGCAGGGCAAAAACAGATACAGAGGTTCACTAGGAACTCAGGGATTTGTTGTCGTCTGTTGTATTCACCCATACATGACTAAAATCATTTGAATCATTTTTGCGAGGAAAAATGTAACGACATTTGTTTAGCTACAGGTCCAGCACAACAACTTTTAAGATATGTTTTGAGTTTTTTCCCCTTTAAAATTAATGTGCTGTAATATAATACGGACTGGCTCAGCAGACAGGTATGAAAAGTGCCAAAGTACAATAAATAAATAACTCATAAAATAATAACTCATAAAATAAAAACGATTTATTCATTTACTAAACCGGGAAAAACATACTAAAAATAATTATTACACACAATTAATCAAATGGGCCTGAATTGTATTGATTTCATTTTAAGATGTAGATATAGTTATTTCAGGATTGTGTTAATTCATCATTGCTCAATGTGACAGGCCTGTAATTTTACAGTAAAAAATAATCAGCTGTTCACCAGGAAAAAATATTATTTTTTATCTTGGTTGCATCATTATAGCAAAGCAGTTCTAAGAACAAGTCTTTGGTGTAGAAGTTGTTACTAAGGGAAGAGTCAAAGTTTTCTTTTTTCACCATCTGAGATGAAACGCAAAGGATGAAAGCATCTATTTGAAAGAGAAGATGAATTTCCATGAACACAGCATTTTTAAAGACAGTACCATTGAAGAGTGAGCGAAGCTTTAGCAGGTCGCAGAAAGGCTGATGCTTTTAAGCCTTTGTGGCAGAAAATACTGGACTTGAGAATATTGGCAGGCTTTTGGAAATCTCACAGTTCATTAAAACTCCCTGGAGATTCAAAATAGAGACAGATGCATATAGTTAGTAACGCTAACTGCCTCAAAAGCTAACACAAGATGCTAAAGACAGTTAACACAGAATGTTAACGAGGTAATCAATTTGTTTTTGGAATAATAGTGACTCCGTGTTTTACAGTGACTGCTTTCTGACTACATTTTTTATTTTTTTTTTAAATCACATTAAACAATTATTAAAGTCTACTCTTCAAATTTAATTACGGCAATATTAAAACTTGATTTTCTCAATATGTTTTATCCGCAAACAAAAATAACCCATTCTTGTGGTTCTTCAACATTTTTCTTCAGTTGATAGAAACAAACGGAATTTTTTTTTTTTTTTTAAACAGTAAACAGCTTTCACATACATCATCATACTTTACTTGTTCATGTGGGCACATTCTTTGAGCCACATATTCCTAATCCTGTCTAGCAGTTCATGAGATCAATTCCAAACTGAATGCACATTGAGGGACAATCCCCCAATTTCTTTTTGCACATTAAACCCTGCTCACACCTTGTTGAGCTCTGTCACCCCTCTTGTGGGATTAACTTGCTAAAGCAGCGTGTTGCTCTGGCTTTAGGTGTGAAGAGCACCAATGTTAAATAAAAAGCGTTTAATATCTTCATATCACCTAAGAAGCTGGATTAATTTGTTCCCAGTGTTCCACTCACAGGGGATGGCACCAGGAGTTTTCACTTTAATACGCTTTACATGTTCTCCGGTCCGGTGAGAACAGTTGACGCTTCCTTTTCCTGGAACCTCCCCTGCTGCCACTGACAATCCAACCCAGGCTCAGGCTCCATCAGAGGGAACTAACTCCTGATGCCACTGACTTTTTTGTCCACAGTTCTTGCCTGCTAACAATCCCTATTTAAAATGTAGCTACAGAACAATATAAATTGTGAATGGCTGATTTCATTTGTACATTACTTGTTAAAATCATTCAAACTTTCCAGAAACTTGTTATTAGTCATTTACAACTGTGTGAGTGTTACAAATGGGACAAACATGCAATACAAATATATTCTTGATAGTGCTATGCGAGTACATTACATCACACCTAAGATTTGAACATTTTTATGATCATTTATTGTCTATAAACCATGGCAACCCTTAACTACATCAACAACAAAAAAACTGACACAAATACATGCTGTATGTGCAAATTTATTTATAAACAAGTACAGGAAATGCCAAAGTGTAGGCACAAATTAGGAGTAGACTGATTGCAGTTTTCTGACCGATCAGTGATCTTTAAAAAAAAAAGCAAAACAAAACAAAAACAAACAAAAAAAAAACAGAGCTGCTCATTCCGATATTGGCCAATACCGTTTTTTTTTTTTTTGTCACAAAATATAACAATAAGGTCACTAAAATGGAAACAGTAGTATGATTACTGTTAACCACATGACCTGGTGGGTGTGTCAGTCAGTCAGCCTTCTATCAGAGCAGAACAAAACAGGACAGTGGCTGATTTTCAGACCTTTGCAGATGTAGATAAGATCGGTGGAAAACATCGGTTTCACGTCTAAGCATCGGCCAATCACAGATCTCTCAAAATGAAAGAGATCAATTTATTGGCCAGCCAATTTATCATTGCACTTCTACAAAATATACCACAATATAATAAAAACAATATCCACAATCTTCCTTGTTTACACTCTCAGAGGGTTCAGCCAATCAGCGGCAAGGAAAGCAAAAGGATTGGTGGCTTTGCAAGCACCAGACAATGATGTGTCGAGAAACATTGCACCATTTCAGCCTCCCAGAGCTCCTATGCCTTTTTAATATTTTACTTGTTCTTTATAAAAATCATTTCTGCAAATACAGAACTGTAAATAGGTGAGGGTCCACTAATCCAAAATATGTGGTCATATCAACAGAAAAATGGTTCACCGGGCACAGATTCAACATTCCTCCACCAACATCAACATCTCAGTACCAGGAGCTGCATCCTACAGAAAGCCTGGAGACTAAGCTGAACTGGAGAGAGCATCAGGGAGGACCATAGGTTCAAACATCCCTAGGTCCAGCATTTGGCCAAAGGGGGCTGGACAACAAATATGCCACCAGTTACTAATTTAGAGAAAAACAACTACCTTTTAGCATGCTCAAATAAAAATGTTTACTAAAGGGAGATTATGCTGCTGCATTTAAAAATATGTATTTTATGGCTTTAAACACATATTTACCAGAGGTGTTAACTAATTTATCTCCATCTATATGCAACATTAGCAGGAATCTGGGCAATCCATGACCATGTGCTTATAGGTTTTTCCAGGCAGTAAGCTAATGGTATGACTCCATTTAATTCTGCCCAGAGTTATAATACCAGTTTAACAAGACTGAACTAATGAGCCAGACACCTGTAAACTGATGAACTGATTATTAAATATTCCTGTGAGCTCATAAATAGACCTTATAATAGAAAATCTGGCTCTTTATTCTTTTGGCACTCTTCTTATCCCGACCTGCTCATCGCCCTGCGGCAGAGTAAATATGGCTCCATTACACCACATGACATTTTTCCATTGCTACAAAGGCTAATCTTTATGGACCCTGGCAAACTGTTTTGATTCGCCTCGCTGATGAGAGCTATTCTAAAAGCTACACAGCTGTTTCATATCTGTCTACTGTTGACTTTTCTCAATTTCATCGACTCCAAAGTTCACATTCATGTTCATAATCATGCAAGTATATTTTCCAAACAGTATTTCCTTGAAGACAAAAAAGAAGAAGAAGGAAAAAAAAACATTTCCTGGTTTTTTAACGCTCTTGTGGTTTTAGTGATATCCTACAACTTAGAAATTCATACACTCTTGGTCAAAATATTGAGAGCTGGACAAATAAAGAGAAAATGATTCTTCCTTTTCCAGTCACATTGCTGGTTCACAGGCCTGAAATAGACCCAGTTTTGATTCATCCCTGAACTGCTTTAAGTTTATTTATGTAGACGAGAGCAAACTGGTTTTTATTTGTACTTTTCTGTCAGAAGTGGCACTTCGTGGAGTTCAGGCAAGGAGATCTTCAGTACTTAGTATGTTCTTTGCTTTGGGAATTGAAATCTCAGCGACTGCTGTCACTAAGCCACTGCTGCAGGTATTTTGCAGTCAGTCAAGGACTACCGATCATCCTGCCTCTTCAGAAGTCAGTTGGGAGCCTTCAATAGCTTCCCCTCTCTGCCACAGCTTCTTTCACTTTAAAGCCTGCAAACTATCCCTCCAAATATGTAGAACATTTATGGTCTGTGCAAACATTTGTGTATCATTTACCTAGTTTTTGAAAAGCAATGATCTATTCTCTGAACTTTCTTTAGTTTTAAAAAATAAATCATAGCTTTATTTACCAATTTAAAACAAACTTGTTAGTGATAGAAAATCTGTGTGCAATTGATAAGTTTGTAGTCTGCACCTCCTGTGTCATATTGTTATCGCACAGAACTGTCAGAGTATGACAGTTGGAAAAGTAGCTGATCTTAACCTTAGTAAATAGCACTTACTGCCTGGTCTGCTGTGCTATTTCCCCCTCTATGCTGAAGGGTCAGAGTGATTCACCTCTTGGCTAGCATACAAATGTCAAATAAAAGCCCACAAGGAGGTAGAAAGCAAGGAGGTTTGGGTAAGTACTGACAGTAGGAACAGTTGAGCAGGAATGTAAACATCCCATTTGCTGTAATGTTGGGCTTGTCTTCTGCTTCACACGGATTGATAAAAACATAAAAGGAGCCCCTAATAACCGAGTGTATCTGTAAACAAAGTTTGGTACTGCTCACTGTTCAGGCTGGGGCGACCGTAACCCGCCGAAGTGTCGCAAGCAGCCCCCCTACGGAGCGCTGCAGCACACCGAGCTACCTTCACCGCCACGCTTTCTAAGCGATAACCAGCAGCCATGGTTTTAACGTTGCTGTTTGGGGGTGTTGGGAGAGAAGTGGAGGAGGAGGAAGTATGCGCGCGTGTGTGTGTATACGTGAGTGTGAGTGCGCGTGAGTGTAGAGGGGGACCGTTGGTGAGTGAATGCGTGCGTTACATGAAAACAAAAACACAGACACACACGCAGAAGGATATCGCTTCGGGGAGGTTCAAATTCTAATGCTGCGTTCAATACACAAGCGGGACTCGCGGTCCCAAAATGCATCCTGCAAATGGGCTGAATCTCAGAACAAACAATACCGATCTCGGTTATCTTACCCGTCTTTGCGCTTAGCTTTATAAACGTGCCCGTAGGTGCCTCGACCCACTTTGCAACCTTCATATTCGAACAGATCTTCTACTCTCTCCCTCTCGGCTGCCAGCTTTGTTTTGAAGTCGTAATCCATTTTAAGCCATAAATACGTCTTAAATTACAATAAAATAAAATATTAATTATTACATGCATTAATTAAATAATCTGGTCGTTTTATTCCCCCACCATTTCCTTGTTTGGGATTTTGGTCTGCTCCGCTTAATGTTCACTGGCTCGTTGACGTTTCTAATTGGGGCGCGTGGGATTCTGGGAAAAGCAGTCCTTCTGGGCAGACGCCGCCGCTCGCTAACTAACAAACTGAAGAGGCAAAAAACTACAACCCGCGTTACTCGCTGCGGTTTAGTGCACTTTGCGTACCCCTGAGCGCTGTTCAAAAATGCAGCTCGGACATTTGAGTTCATGGATAGCTTCAGTTTTTAAATAACCAAATATATCATATTTTGGTTTATATGTATATTGCCAAATAAATAAACGTATTTATTTATTTTTTTAATAAATAAAAAAAATTATATAATTTTAAAATTATAAATTATAATTACATTTTTATTTATTTTTTTGTTATTTGTACGTAATTTCCTGTAAGTTTTACAGCATCCAATCGATACCGTACATAAGCCAAAGCCAAATGTTATCGTTTGGGTAAAATGTACAAATTTCAACAGCAAGCAATCATTTCTCAATAGCCAAGGACCTTCTTTGCATAGAACTGTGGGCCGGCTTTTACCAAGTGGTGGGTATGCCACAGCAGAAAGTGTCAATGTCTCAATAATGTGCCATGTTTCCTTGAACATCAAGTACAGCTTGACAGTACTAGTCATACTGTACTGTTCACAAGTCAGTTTGTTGTCTGCTGAGGCATGGCATCTCACTCTTCTTGAAAGGTGGCCTTCAGAGTTAGAGTTGTTTCTATGGGACTCAGGTCTGGAGAAATTGCAGGTCACTCTGTTGGAGGAACCCCAGTCTCCAGTGGCCATGCCCTGATGATGCAACCTTGATGATTTGGAGCATTTTTCGGCCATGAATGTAAAATAAGTCCTGTGTTGTTCATGCAGTGACACATTGACTGGATTCACAAAGTTATTCAGGAAGTCCAGGCTTGTCCTTGAACCATTCTCAAACTGTAGGGCAGAATATGTAGCAGTGTACCTGCTTACGCTGCAACAGTGGTGGTGTCTGGTAACAACAGTTGCTGTTGCATAGCTTTCACTTTGACATCTCCAACATCGTCATTTCTGCTCATACAAGTAATTGTAATTTTATTTACTAAAATTACAATTAGTAATTTTAGTAAATAAATAAATAATTTTAATAAATTATTTATTAAAAATTTTATTATTAAAATACTCTGGGTTTCATATGGGACTCATATATTTACGTGTGTGCGAGGATGTGCATTTCTTAATGCTTAGTCAATATTTAAAATGACTGGGTATAATAAAACACCCTTTTAAATGTATGCAGTGATATGTGACACTCCAATTAAACTTAAGATGTACATTAATAAAAAATTTTGCATGAATAAAAAATTATTTTCAGACCCAGAAAACATGCATATGGTGTTCAAGAAAATTTCATTTGATTTTTAAAATACTGTTATAGCTAATTTCAAAATATGTATTTTTCTTTTTCCCATTATAGTTCGCACTAAAAACTGTCACAACTTTTTTTCATAACAAAAAAGTTTTACAAATTCAAATAAAAAAGAATCATAGAATTATCAAATAGTAATGCCCAATATTTGATATTGTTTCGTGTGAAAACAACATTGTGTCGTAATTTTTAGTACCTGTGGAAGGGCACGTGTGAAAACCTTTCTCTGCCATAAGGGACATATCCATGGACCAATCAGGAACCACAAGAAATGGCCCTACTGTCAGATTGGCTCGACGCAGGAGTGACGTAATGAAGCTTTGGTATAAAATCAACACACGCACTTCATTCAGCGCTTTACACAGTATGGCCGGCGATATTAGCTAGCACTCGCTTACGGTATTCTCTGCAAAAGGGAAGGCGGTAACTCAAGATAATTAACACCTGGATTGCTTAAAGGACTGTACCTCAATAAATTATAACTAACCGAGGAAGGATTAAATAAGCTGTAAACGTTGTAACTGACGTTCTAATAATTCTGTTGGGTGTCTGTTGTCTCATGATGGAGGATAACGGTGCACATTTCTTCGAGGGGACAGAGAAGCTGCTGGAGGTTTGGTTCTCTCGCCAGGACGAAACCAAAGGGACCGGGGACCTCCGCACCATCCCGAGGTTTGAGTCTTTTTCTTGTCTGCACTGTCATGTCATGTCTGTGTCGCCTATTGCGGTTCGCTCCAGGTATTGTGTGACATGTGGTTAGTAATATCTTATAAAGACTAGGCTCCTAGAGACTTTTATTGGTTTACCTGAATGTGGCCTGCTGAGAACCGAAGCAGTTTCTGGCCTTACAGCCCCCCACCAGCGAGTTAGCTAACACCACTCTGGAAAATGGTCACCTCCCCCTTTTAACTGTGCTACTCTGAGGATGACTCATTCATTCGTCGTACTTTAAGTTTATCTGTTCTTCTTGTTCCATTACATGACACTTTAGGGTTCGTAAAATGGATCTTTTCTGTCGTGTTTAGAAATACGAAGACTAGCAGGTGGACAGGCGGTTATTAGCTGAGTAACTCGTGCTACTTCTTAAAAGAAAACTATCAACATCTTTTAAGCGCTGTCCTGCTGACTATTGGGATCTTAAAATGCCGTGTCGTTTAGGTGACTGATTCGTCCGTCACTGACATGTGTCAGACAGATTTTGCTGCCTAAATTAGGCGGGCTTGATGAATTTTCTTAACCCTTTACCGATGCTCATGGCTCTGAAGTTGGTATCAGATTCGGAGCTCTTGAATTTCGGCATTCATTAAGGCGTCATTATGCTGCTTTCAAGGGAATCTGGATTTCGCTCATCTAGGATTAGGGCATTCGTGAAAGTTAAAAAATATGAATTTGTCGAAACACGAATAGATTATTTTATATAAGTGAGACGCATTGTTTTTGGTAAATGCTCTCCAGTGAAAGTGTGAAACGTCATTAACGTGCTGTACTGTGGATCTATTTAGTGTAGAATAACCCAGTATAACTTTGACCAGAGTATTGCACTTTTCAAGTCGGACTCTAAATTAAGATGGAACAGATCAGAGGTAGTTCAGGTTCCTTTAAAAGTGTCGAAATAGCCCTTTACTGACGTGACAAAGCTGATGCCAACTTCAGCGTCGTGTCGTTGCTCGTATACTTCTGTCGCGTTACTGTCTGTCTGCGTGGTTTGGGTTGAATACAGTCGAGAAGCTGGGGGGCGGGGGGAGAAGCAAACTCCATTTTTGTCTTGTAATAAAACTGTTAAACTGTAGCTGCGTTTTGTAGTTGAGTTAATTTCTCTATGCGTCATTCAACGAGGAGGAGGGAGGGGAGTGTGAAGCATGTGGTCGGCCTTCGCATGGCCGCTGCTGCGCTCACTGTTCTAAGAATCGCTTCTGGACAGTTTCACCAGCCTGTCCTTTCCTTGGACAGGCCGGCATCAGTTTCTGACCGGGTTCCGTTCTTCAGGTGAATTCTGTCAGGTGGGAAGCCCAGAGAGACTGGGTCATCAGTTTTTGTTGTCGTACGGGTTTAGGTCTCGAATTAAGCCTTTCTGTCCAGTCATCTGCACTCCCGAATATTGACTTTTGTTGTTTTTCTAAAAAAAAAAAAAAAATCCCTAGTGGTCCCTGCACGAGTCACGTTTCCAGCCATGAGGACGCTCCCCTCCCCAGTCTTCTGATTGGCTCAAGGGTTCTACACGCTGATTTGCTCAGTGAGCCTCGGGCTGCATTTGAATAGGATGATGGGAGGTTCACAAAGATCCATGTGGCCGATGTAAAAGACTGTTGACCTTTGCCCTGGTTCAGTTAAACAAAATCCACTATTGACACGTGCCTCAAAAGGTTATGTAAAAAAAAAAATTGATCATAGACACAGCAGGTGAGCAGAATAGTGATTCATACATCTGATCAGAATGTTTTGGTTTTGGTCGGCTCTGAATGCTGGTCTGCAGCTCTAACTGTTTGCTGCATCTAATGAATGAGAGAAAAGTAATTCTCACTGTTTTCAACCTATAAACACACCTTTTGATTTTAAAGAAATGAAAGTGGTGCCTATATGTTGAAGCACAAGTGGGGGTGTGGGGGATATTACAACTTTTATATTAAAAGAGCTTGCAGTCTCACCAGATGGGTTGCATTGATTCCCCTTTTTGTTTTCTACTCTCCAGAAAAATGAAGAGTAGAAAACTCTTTTCTCAAACACTTTTCCCAAAACACTCATTTTTCTTTGAGCAAAATGAGTGTTTTGGGAAAAGTCTGATTGGTTGAATAATTTCGGTTCTGTAATTGGAACCTGTGTGTGGCCAGTGGTGCGCTTGAGGAGCGGCATTAATTTACAGCAAAAGGACAGATTAGCGGCTTACGGGGACCCAGTCAGTGGATCAAGCCCGCTGGACATCAGCCAGTGTCCAAATAAGTCCACAAGGACATCTGAGTGACCGGCGGGGCCGTTGCTCAGATTACCTCCGCTGTCAAGCCTCAGATCTTATGGTCTGCTGCTGGTGACTGCAGGGCAACTTTCCCAAAGGCAACGTGGTGTCAAATTTTAGATTTAGTTCTGTGTGAACCTGTTGAACGGGTGAAGTCGAGCAGGTCCTGGTAGTTCCTGGTTCTTTGAGAAAATGGGATTGGACTGAGCGCTCTGGAATAGCCTCTGGTGTGTGCATGTGGCTGTGAAACGGGAGCTGCCTCAGGTTTCTGGTAACACTGTTGCGACATGCCATCCTCAGCCCATTGCAACAGCCCTCCCATGTGTTTTAGTGTGAAATGGTGGTCCTCAGCACCATCGCATAGAGCTGACGCTCACACTTGTTTGACCTAAGTGCTTTGCAAAACAAGCATGCAGCCTGCTGTTGGAATATCTCAATGAAGCTGACTGCGTTTCACCACTCCAAGCCTTGATCTGTTTCTGGAGATGAACAGAAAGAAAATTGAGTCAAGATGGCTTCAAGATCTCCCCCCATGCCTCCCCACCCACCCACAGTCAGAATTCCTTAGTCATATTTGTCTGTTGGGAAGCTGCTGAGAAAACGGTGTAAAACATAACTTAAAAAAAGACATGTGGAAATTCACACAAGCCCCACTCTTTTTTTTTTTTTTTTTTTGTCCTAATGCATAATTATTAGATTATTTTTCTGCAGATATGGTGAAAAACATTGGGTAAAAGTCACTAAGTCCCACCTGCAGGTATTTCTCTATATCTTTCTTCTACCACATTGCTGCTTCATCCTTACCTGATATTATATTCCACAATCATTGTGGGAGTAACAAAATTTGCGCTAATCAAGTTGGTTAAAAGAATGGAAAAACATTTCCCCATGTGTAGATTTTAAAAGGAATTTTATTGAGGAAAACATACAAAATTACTTTGAAATATTTCTGAAGTAGTACCACAAAATCAGTGATTTTGATTGCAAAAAAAAAAAAAAATCACAAAAGCAGTCATGAAGTCCTGCTGGGACTGAATAAATTATTTTATTTGCCACAAACACCTCAAGTATCTGACCTGTGAGCCGATAAGATTCTCCCCACATGAAAACAGGACTATGTGAGTCTAGTTTTAATTTTGCTTCCTGACCTCCTGTATCATTTTGTAAACTGTAATATAAATCTTTAAATGCTTCTTCAACAATATTGGCAACACACCAAGAAATCTTTTGGTAACTGACATTAGATGATTATTTTCCCCTCTACTGGTGACCAGACTGCTAGAAACTCAAGGCCAGTTTTTCCTTTTTTTTTTTCTTTTTTAAATCAGGCAGATCAGTGTAGAAATTGTGACTTCAGGAAGATTTAGTGAGCTTTTTCCAGTACCAGTAAGGTGTTTTAAAATGACTTCTGAATATTTCCTTATCAAATATCTTTTTATTATTAATAATATTGCTATTATTTTGGATGAGTGAGGCAGTTGGCGGTTACCAGAGTGGACAACATCAAGTCACTCTTTTATCCTCTTCAGATTTCAGACTACATCTCTGGTGGAATATGCTGGATTTGGAAACATTAGTGTCAATTTCAGAGTTTAGGGTCTCTGTTCTGTAGGGAATAGGCCAGAGATTGAAAACACTGTAGAATTCTAATTAGTGTATCTCTAATATGTCATAACTTCATTTACAGGTCTGGCACATGAAGATGTACTGGTCTGTTTATGAAGAGATTTATAGAATCCAAGCAATTAATAGGAAGCTTTTTGGGAACTTATTTTTGTTCACAACAAATGTTCCTGGGACTAAATTGGCTGTTTTCTGTATGCCGTCATATTCGCAGTGTGTTCCATACATTCCAGCCCAGTTGTAGTTCTCGTGCCGTTAAGTTCAGTTCATTATTCCAATTCCAAAGTTTTCTGTGAACAACTCGGTCACTGACTTTAGAGTAAGGCTGTAAGATGTAGAAAATCATGTGATGATCTCTGTAAATATTGCAACATGCAACACTTCATTCCTGATGCATGCTTCCTGCTCAAGATGACCTTTAGCATTTTGACTGTTGCGTGCGTGTGTCTGGTCAGAGGATGCTGCTGTGTGACTGTCCCACTGACTAAGTATTACATTAGCATGCAAAAAAAAAAAAAATGCAACTGCAGGACTCTCAAGCTATATTAGCCAAAGTGCATTGCACTCCAAACAGTCCTTTTTTGGTATGAATATTTCACACACTAATATTGCGGTGACGATGTATTTTCAATATATGTTGTACTGCCAGAGCAATTCCCCTTCCTGGCAAAAATGGACAGTTTTTTTATCACAGTATTTTGTGGTACTATTGTGATGATAATAACAGTGACAATAAGAACTATTCACTTGCTTGCCCACAGACACAAATACTGTTCTTGAAAAACACTCTAATGTATGTGATTTTTATATCACGAAACTGATCACATAATTTAATCATATTTTCAAATTTACTAATACTCATTGAACTTTAGTAATACAGATTTTATTTTTTTTTTTAAACATTGTTTATTTTGATTTAACATGACATGAAATCAAAATTCTTAAATTTCTCATGATAAAGAAAACGATGAACACCCACCCCGTTCGATTGCATCAAGTCGTTAACTTGGCAGTGGCTCCTCACACCGAGCAGGGATGTGCATGGCGGAGGGGGTCGGTTAACGGGAAGAAATCCTGAACAGAACCAGAGCACTGAAATGGCTGTACTTGCCATGCTGAAGGCAAAGTAAAGAGTTACTGACAGCAGCTCCTCGAAGTGACTTCATCTCAAAGTGAAGCTAAATGAAGAACCACTTTTCATACAGTCACAAATCCTAAATGTTGTCCCCTTCCTATAGAAATGTTCTACGTCAGGAATTGCAACACCTTGGCCACTGTTTGTACTGTGGATTAGTTAATCCACGGTATAACTTGAATTTACTGTGATCTAAGCTGTTATTATTGGGCAATGAATGAGACGAATAAATTCAGACCTTGAATGTTTTAACGTTGTAGTTCCTGCATGTGTTCATCCAGACTCTAAACCATTGACCTGTTGAGTACATATTATGGGTGGGCATTTATTGTGTAACTTACCATTTATTCAGAAAATTTTACACAAATTTTGATTTATTGTCTTGATAAATGTGCATTAACATTAAAAAAAAGAAAAAAAACACACACACAAAAAAACGACATTACTGGAAACTTTCACATTTA
This sequence comes from Poeciliopsis retropinna, assembly GCA_010277075.1. Taxonomy (NCBI): domain Eukaryota; kingdom Metazoa; phylum Chordata; class Actinopteri; order Cyprinodontiformes; family Poeciliidae; genus Poeciliopsis; species Poeciliopsis retropinna. Next base: position 21,080,761 of record VMRM01000010.1, read on the forward strand.
TTTTCTCCACTTTCTTCCAGAAATATCAGTAAATTTGAAAATGTGATTAAATGTAGTTACTGTGTGCCGTGTGGTACGAATCAGGCTAAATAAGATCTGAAGAAGCCGATTTAAAATTGGAACATTTTCCAAAGAACAGTATTTGTGTTTGATACTATGAATGCTAAAAATCCTAAAAACAAAACACAAAAACACCTGTAATACAGGGTTTCCCCCAGGGTTTTATAAGCCTGGCGGGCCACCAGGCTTTACTTGTGCCCCTATCAGGCTAAGCATTGCTTATTTAATTAAGTATTTTTAAAACATTTGCATTTTTTAAGACTTTATTGTTGGTATTCTGGTATTAATTTTTCAATCTTTTAATAGCACATAATTATCAAGGGACATTTTAAAATTTTCTGTCAACTTTAAACATCTGACTGAAAAACACATTGGGTGGCACATTGGATGGATGACTGCCCTAGCCTCCAACCACCAGGCTTAGCAAGTTTTCTGGGGAAAACTTTGTGTAATAGTGTTTCATTATCACAATGGTACCACAAAATATTGCAATCAAATTCTAGGTCCATATTGCCTATCCCTCCTACAGATCAGCTGTTAATTTGATTTATTGTGGCATAAACAAATGTTGTTCAGAAGCATTACATCATTAAATCTAGTAATGGACATAATAGAGGCTTATTATTATTCCTGTGGTTCAGCTCATAAATTCCTCTTTTTCATGTTGGAAAAATAAACAATAGGCTCTCCATGAGAGATGTTCACCTCATCTGCAGACAAACTCATTCAAGTCTGTGCTGATGCGAGTCGATGTGTGTGTGTGTGAGATGGAACGGTTACTAGCTGAGGGCCGGGGTAGCTGCTGGTACAGTCCCATTGAGCGCTGCGCTGTTCTCGCGAGCTTTCTCTAGTGGCTGATACCGAGCTGAGAATGGGCCCAGACTGTTCTTCCAAGGCTGTGTTGGAAAACGTGACGCAGCTGCTTTTTGCACTGCAGCTGTTTGTTTTTTTTTTCCCCCAGTCCTCGTGGGAGGGCAGGAGGAGCAGCAAGTATCAGTCCTGCTGTGGAGGAGCGTACAGCGTTTATCTCCTTTTTACTCAGCCATTAATTTCATATTGCTGAAATTGGTTATTATATTGTAAGGTTTTCAGGCCACACAAAAGCACATTTTTGTAAATTACTGCAGTGATTAAAAATGATCGACTGGTAGATATGGGATGTCTTGCAAACACTAGGTTCCCTTTCTATGACATATTTTAGGACAGGGTCCTGCAATGTTTGGATGCGTCCCTGCTCCAACACACCTGAAATAAATGACTGGTTAATGATGTGAATGTGTAAAACACACCGACATGCTATGAAGGCGTTGTGGTTGAGGTGTGTTGGAACATTGGAGCGTTCAAACACTGCAGGACCGGGAAGCTGTGCAGAGTAATCCTAACATTTATCCTCCTTCTCTTCTGTTTTTCCAGGTTTGAGTGGGACAAACTTTTGGAAAATGTGCACTGTTTGATCATAAGTGTGACAAAGACTGACAAGCAGGAAGCTTATATACTCAGGTGAGAACGGCCCGTCCTCTCCAAACATTGTCTGGCTCAGTGGCATCACCTTCACTGATGGATTTCTCTGCTGCAGTAATATGTAATGAGGTTTTACTATTAAATTTTTTCTTTTCTCTGCACCACAGTGAGAGTAGCATGTTTGTCTCCAAGAGACGTTTCATTTTGAAGACATGTGGAACCACCCTCTTACTGCAAGCACTGGTGCCTCTGCTGGAGCTCGCCAGGGAGTACTGTGGCTTCGACGCCATCGAGGTTAGACACACGCTGCCTTCAATGAAACTGAATGTATGGGGTGCTTGGGAAGATATTTACCAATACATTGAGGTTAATGTTTAAACCTCCATGTATTTAAACTTTCCAGCTATTCTCTGTTTAAAGTCTAGACGTGAATACGTTTTGACCAACTTTGCAGCCGTGGCTGATTCAGGATGTTGTCGTGCTGGAAGCTCGGCCTCGGTGATGTGTTCAGGGTGATGCCGTGTTGGCTTTCTGTACAGTTTAGGATTTCATGATACTCTTCTAACAAACATCCAAGTCCAGAAACCGAAAAGATCCATTTGCATTGGATTTAGTTGCACCGAGGCGCTCAAATTACTGATTAAACCGGTTTCTGGATCTAATCAGTGGCACTAGATTTTGTTTGTTTGTTTGTTTTGTTATTGAATTACTTCGCTTCCACTTCACAAAATGTGGCTCTTTGTTAGTCTGTCACATAAAGTGTGTCACTGTGCAACCTTGGGGGTTGCATTTCCATTTAATGTGAAATTACGCAAAAAAAAGTTTTTCACTAATCTTTTTTTGTGTTGGGATGACATTTCTTTCAGCTGTATTCAAATTAGTGTATTTTGCAAAACTAGTGGAAACACTTAATTTACATCATGCTCTTTTATAGCATCTGCTCTCCTTAAATAATGCATAGCTGGCTGCACCAGAACTATCACAGTTCATCAAAGGTTCATGTTGACATTTGACACGTGATAAATCCATAGCTCTTATGTAAACTTGCAGCTGATTTTTTTATTTTTTTATTTTTTTTATTAAAACATGACTTATTACATAATAATTGTATTTTTTCCTTTTTTTTTTCTAACATTAGCAGAATATCAAAAGTCTTAAGGACATTTGTTATGGAAACGGCTAGTAAGTGGACAGTTTTACAGTGGGGTAACTTTTGGGTGCGTTTTGTTGCAGAATTTCTTCTATTCCCGTAAGAACTTCATGAAGCCGGCCCACCAGGAGTTCCCTCATCGAAACTTTCAGGAGGAAGTGGATTTTCTCAGCCAAATTTTCCCAAGTACGTAAAGCAGACCTGACCAAGTGTCGTCGTAAAATTCTGACCGTCTTCGATTCCGATATAAACCCTGATTTCCTCTTCCTTGCAGACGGAGCAGCCTACTGCATGGGACGTTTGAACTCTGACTGCTGGTAAGTGTCCTGAAGCTGATCGGCTGGAACTAAAGTGTATGTCCAGTGTCGCTGCTGTTGGGTTTATTTCGTTTCCCAACCTGCAAGAATCAACCAGAGACACAAACTACTCTTTTGCAGAAGAGGGGAGAGAGCCAGACGCGGAGAACCGCCGTTAAACACTGTCTGGGATCAACTCCATCGGCTCTCAGTCCCCAACTGCCTTTTATTATGTTAACAACGAAGAGATTGGCTTTTTCACACAGTCACACAAACAATTGATCAATAGCCTTTCACACAAGAGGTTCTGTGATCAAATCAACTAATGATCAAATCACCACAAAGGAAAAGAGTCAAGGAAACACACAGAATAATATGAAAACAAAACCTTTCAAATAAACTCAAAAGTAAATGAACTTAGTTAATTTTTCTAACAGCTGCGTTCACTGGAAAGGCCTTCAACAGAATTGAGTAAACTTCCTCTGCCCTAAACGATGACGCATAGAGCTTCTCATGTTCATCTCTGAACAAATGAACCAGCTAGTTGTAGAGTCTGCTGTGTTGCTGCAGCATTTCTGATAACTACTGCCTCCTGGTGGCTGATGAGGTGTGTCCCTGGGGGTTTGTTCCTTTAATGGCAGCACATTCAGAGGTGTCGAGCCCCTCCCCTCTGGATCGTTCTGACCGCTCCGTTGCCCTGCAGGTACCTGTTCACCCTGGATCTGCCAGAGTACTGGGAAAACAAGAAGGCCGATCAGACGCTGGAAGTTTTGATGAGCGACCTCGACCCAGCCATTATGGACCAGTTCTACATGAAAGACGGTGTTTCTGCAAGTGAGGTCACTCGTGTAAGTAACCTGAAGCAGCAGTAGCTGTTCGTAGCGACGGGGGAATTAGAGATGCACTGATCTGATGTTAAAGCGGCAGCATTATTCGAGATTAACTTGTTTGAGCTTTAAATCACGTTATCATAATATTCCCTCATCTGAAACGTAATCTGCAGTGTTGCCTTGGTTCTTTCATGCGTGTTTGAGAAATCCTTTAATCTCCACGGCAGTCTCTGGACAAACACCTGGGTGGACCTAGCTCCGCCTTCAAGACGCAGCTCCTCCTCAGAACTGCAGTTTCTCAGCTTCAGCCTCACAGAGCAGTCCTACTGCACTTGGTTCCTTCAGACTAGCTGGCAGCAATTTGCAAACACCTGGTGGAATTGCACAATTGCTGAACTCATTTTAAAAGCTACATCTCAATGTAGCATTGGTAAAAATGTTGTTAAAGGGTTAATGTAGGAACAACGGTATGACTTCCTGAAGGAGGAGTTTCAGAAAGAGGAGTTTTTAAAGACAGACACAATGTCAAGGCATGAAATATCAAAGTCCAATTTCTTAAGTCATATTTGATAAATATACCACTTTGGTAACAACTAAAGGTATCATAATTACTTGATTGTGCTATAATATGGCCTGAAAAATGCACAATATTGCCTCTTTAATATTTGTATTGGTCCCAGTATTGAAAAATTCCAGATTGGTTATCAGTGCTAAAGTCATACAGGCAGACCTATTCAATTATTATACTTAGAATTCCTCATTGCACTTTCTGAACCATTTCAAAAAGGTTTTGTTAGGTTTATTCTGAACATGTTAGACCAAGGTAGCCAACCTATTATCAGCTTCTTGATTTCTTTTCCATTGGTTGTCCTTACCTGCACTGACTGAATAAATGTAAGTTGTTTTTACATGTTTAACCAAGCTTGTGTAGCCGTTATGTATTTAAGTGTGCTGTACTGATACAAATTTATTTAATAATTCATTTATTAAATACATTTGTAATTCAGTACATTTATGTTGGTATTTAAAAGAAATCCTTCAAGTCTTTCAGCACAGTTTTTCTGTATGGGGTCAGTATGGCCCAGAAGTGAACCTCAGATATCGGTACCATAAGTGAAAACAGTGGATCGGTGCACCCCCAGTCCTAACCGTCTCCTCCCATTCTGCCCTCAGAGGAGTGGAATTCGTGACCTGATACCAGGTTCTGTGATCGACGCCACAATGTTCAACCCTTGTGGATACTCAATGAACGGAATGAAGACTGATGTGAGTAGTGACATCGCCATCTTTTGCACCGGCGGCTGCGAGCGCGTCGGTAACGTTGCTGTCGCGTTTGTGGCGTGCAGGGAACTTACTGGACCATCCACATCACCCCGGAGCCAGAGTTCTCCTACGTCAGCTTCGAGACCAACCTCTCCCAGACGTCCTACGACGATCTGATCAGGAAGGTCGTTGACGTGTTCAAGCCAGGAAAATTTGTGACTACACTATTTGTCAACCAGGTGTGTGCAGCTGTAATGTCGTTTCAGTCCGTTTTAATTAACTTCAAATGACAGCTCTTGTCATCTGGAGGCATAGTAAAAACCCAACAGGTTGGATTTCCATCCAGGTATATTGACATATCATTGACTCTAGGGTCTTTTCTGAACAGGTTGTTGTTGAAAATTAGAATTTGTTCTTAAACAACTTGCTTGGTTAAATTAAAGCAAAAGTATTATTTTTAGTAACTGAGTAATGTGTTGATTATTCTGATGACTAAACAAATAAATGTACTGTTTTCGCTATTTCACCTTGTACAAAAAAATGTATGAAAGAGAAAATGCTGGTTAAAAACAACTAATTTCTATTTTAATTATAAAATAACCTTTAATTATTTAATATGCAATACAATTCAAATATTACTTTTATTCCCTACTTTGAAGTATAATTTTTTTTTTTTTTAAGCACAAACAAATATTTCACTTTAATTTTTTTTTAATTAAAAAGCAAACTGGCTTTTATTTTATACTTCACTTTCAGTTTGAAGTATGAAAAACTTAATGAAATTTTCTAATGTATTTTTTCGGTCATTATTCTTATCAAGTACAAATATTAGCCAGATTGTGTGCAATCACAGAAATCTTTAGAAAAGGGAATAAAAATATCACCCACAAAATTAGTTTCAGCAACATGTAAATCTCACAGGTTTCTTTCTTTTTTTTTTTTAACATTTCATTTTCAGTGACTTATGTCTTATCATAGTGAGATGCTGCGCCTGACTTGTTTTTTTTTAAGCTGTGGCAGATAAACACTGCCATAGTTTATGCACTCTGAACAAAGTTTAATATTTGGCTAGTTGTCCTGTGGTCAGAAACAGTCAAATATGTGAATGTAATCAAATCCTCTTATTAGAGGAAAAACTGTGGGATGCTTCCAAGCCTCAAAGGCCATCCCAACTAAAGCATGGGAGTGGTAGCATTATGTTGTGTGGACACTATTAATACAGTGTGTAAAGCTACTTGTTTGATCTTTATATAATCAGGTCAGTTCATCATTATTAAAAGAAAGTTCTGGTTTAAGCGAGAACTTAAACCAGAACTTAAGGTTCTGGTTCAGTGTACCATTTTAAATGGTGCACTGTCCCATTTAAAATGGGACAGTGCACAACATGCATTGTCCACTGAAGGAGAGATGTACTGTACCAGGTTATAGGGTTATAGCTTCTATCTGTAGTAGCATTAAAACATACAGTAGTATTAAAATTCAACCTGTATTGTCCAAATAAAAATAATCTCACCATACAGACCATAAGAACAAAATAAAAACTAGTCCCATCTAAATATACAGATAAATATGGCTAAATATTGACAGTTATTTTCAGCATATTTTGTGTGAATAAACTTGATGCAGAAGGAGCCACAGTTTTACTCGACCAGAGAACTTACAGAAGTCTACATGGTAACAAATCAATTGGCAATGTGTTCCTGAACTGTGAGGCTGCACAAGAAAATGCTGACTTCCTAAACAAAGTTCTGCACTTTGGAATGCTACACTCACCCCTAGTGGTCGCATCAAGTATAAATCAATGGTGCATATATAATTGCGCTTTGTATATTTTCACTCAATTGTTCTTTTTTTTTTTTTTCTCTCTCTCTCTCCTTTCCACAGAGCTCCAAGTGTCGCAGTGTCTTCTCTTCCCCCCAGAAACTCGAGGGCTACAAGCGCCTTGACCGCCAGTTGGCCCAGTTCAACGATTACAATTTCGTCTTTACAAGCTACGCCAAGAACCGCCAGCAGAACCAGCAGAGCTGAGGGTTGAGGATGAAGAAGAGGCGCAAAAAGAAAGTTGGTGGCAGCTGCCACTGTCGCTCGGGCGCCACATCCTCGGCCCTCCCCGACTGCTCGGCGCCTGCCCGCCTCGCCCTGAGTTTCCCCTCCAGTTGGAGTTGTTTGCGTTGTCGTAACTGTGACTTAAGTCTCTTGCATGAAAGCTCTTCTCGCTGTCTCGATATTCTAGCTCACTCTTGCTGTGATCCTGAGGTGCATGTAGAGGAATTAACCGTGCTCTGTTCCAGGCTGTCCATCGGCGCCCAGTACACCGGTCCCTTCCTGCAGGTCTCTCCCCTCATCCCCCACAGACAAGGCTTCCGCCCGCACTAGAGCAGGGCCCTGGCACGCTCAGACCGGCCCGCCTCTTCACAGCTCAGCGGTCTTCCACTCTCCTCCCGCTCACTTAAGACGCATTGACCTTCCAAATTCTCAGATCTTTTGACTCGGCCGGGATGTTTATAGTTTGCCCTAAATTTGCGTGATACTTTTCGTTGCTGTACTGAGTACTACAGCAGTGGATCTCTGCTTTGCTGGGCCATAAAGCGTCACTTCATTTTCCAGTTTCTTGGCATTACCATCTTTTTTTTTTTTCACAATTTGCCCTTGTTGGGCTGACGTGATTTGGCCCACCGTCTGAATGTCTGTTTCCATGAAGAATAGCCTGGAGCGCGTTTGAGCTGAATGTCTGACTCCAGGAGAGCAGCCGGCGCAGTCACAATGCCCTCTGCTGACCAAACGTTTTCCAGTCCTTGCAGACCATGGAGCCGACCATCCTGGCTGCTACCGTGTCAAACGCTTTCAATGAATCAGACACATTTAGCTCAGTTGAACAGCAAAGCGTTTTTTCTTTTTTCTCTCTCTCTGTGTCCGTCCTCTCTCTCTTTCCGCCCCATACAGAAATCTGTAAAAAGCACAATAGAGGCCCACCAGTCTGAGCATGCCAGGGTGAACCCGGATCATTCCACATATAACTCCTGCCTAAACTGCCATTTTATTAAATTGATTGTCTCTTCCCCTAACTTTTGAATCAGTTGAAAATAGGACTTCCTAGCAGTTTTCTTTGTTTGGATGGCCGGTCCTTTTGTCTGTTGAGGGGGACGTCCTGTGACACTGTGGTGCATGCGACTTCTAGTACCGTGTTGCTTGACAGCCTAGTGCCACCTCTTCCTCGTTTTGTTTGTGCTTCACCTTCCGGCTGGAAGCACTAATAGAAGCTGCTGCATCCTGACATGTTAAAGGGTTTTATTTTCTTTACTTTTCGATATTTTCACCGGTTTGGTTAAGTTATAGTTTATCTTAAAGCTGCGGGGAAGTTCTTGGAGCAGGTTGGAGGGATTCCCTAACCCTCACTCTTCCTTAAGACTTCCCAACAGCTGCTGTGGGATTAAGGACATCTTAATGCTACTTTTTGGGGATCATTGCCATTTTGTTTTCTTTTTATACAGTGAAGTCAATGCATTGTTACAGTAAAATAAAAATAAAATTTTATACAAAGCATTTTGTATTTCTGCTGCGGACCAATTTTTCATTTCCTCTTTTGTGTTCAGATGTTAAAGTGGTTTCCCCAAACTAGTTTGTTCAGAAGTTAAGGGATGGTTTTATTTTTTTTTTTTTTTTTTTTTTAAATTTTTATTTATTTTATTTGTTTTAAAACGGACTAACTCTTGTGAATAAATAAATATCTGACTCTCCACTCCTTAAAGTTGGAGTGATTTCCCCCTTGGGGGTCGAGAGGGTGCAGTTATTTGGATCTGTCAGGATGTACTGAAGGAGACACTTTGCTGTTCTAATTTCTTTTGCTGTTCTTTGGATGGTCAAGATGTGCTAAATATATCTGTGCTATGAGCTTGATGCTTCAATAAAAGATATTTACCTGTTCAATGACTCTGTTTGTTTTCATATATGTGGAATTTAATCAACTGAAGTTCAAAAATTTCAGCTAGTACATGGCATATTGCTGTGGTATCTAACAAAAACTTAACGGAAGCAGTTTGATCAAGTTGGCCCAGTACAATATTCAAAAGTAAAGACTTATCACTGCACCAAGTTCTGGTTCTACTGGATGTTTCTTTCTGTTAAAGGGAGTTTTTGTTCCCTGCCGTCGCCACAAGCATGCTCAGTATGAGGAATTGCTGTAAAGACAATTTACAGCAATTGCAATTGCTGTAAATTGCAATTGACAATTTACAGCTCCTGAACCAGCTGACAAGCGATTGTCAGCTGGTTATTTATCAAACGGTCTTAATTAACCGTTTGATAAATAAGCTCTGATAGAATGAATGCATTTAACTTTTTTTTTGTGGCTTGAGATGAGGTGTTGTGAATTGCACTCAGACTGGAAGACACCAGTGCTACCAACTGCGCTACTCCTAGCGTGTTGATGAGAAGGACCATATCGCCCCCTGTTGGACAGAATGTGAATTGTTCACTCTTTTCTGATGAAACATCTCTGATGTACTTTTGGTCTAACTTAACAGAAGGATCTGAACTGCAGTGGCAGAGTTCTGACTGCGGGTGGCAGTAACGCATACAGCGCTATTAACCAAACGCATAAGCAAAGAAGAAGCACTTCCTGTTGTCTTCCGGTGCGAAGCTTCACGTGGATATAAGAGCAGCACGAGCGCAGCACTGCTGAAAGACAGTAATAAAGGCTAAAAATGACGCAGTTAGACGGAATAGTGTAAGTAAACTATGAGAACCGTTTTATAGGAAGCTGCTGGGTTTAAATGTCTATTTATTCCACGTTCATGTAACATTTTCTTGAAAGAAAACTTACACTAACTTGCGTGCTCGCTCGTTAGCTAACTTGCTGTAACAGAGACAGTTGTTTCCACGGTAATGGAATTTTAAGCCCACACTCATGAATGTTCTCTAATCTTTAAAGTCTATAATGTCGAGCCCAAACTTAAGTTTTAAGTGGTATTACTTAAGTAGTCACGTGTACGCGGGTATCGTGATTTTTCTCTCAAGATTGTTGTCATAATTAAAGTCTTGGCAAACGGTTTCCACAGTGACACAAATTTTGTGTTTGTAACACATGTCAACACAAAGCCAGGATGAACAGTAATCAGCAGCTAGCATAGAGAAACCCTTACTGTCCAGCGTTAATCAGGCATATAGGGGCATAACAATGACCAGGTCTTTCTCGGTTTCTAAAATAATTTTCTCAAACGTTTAGCTGCCAGATTTCAAATAAATAGCTTATTTAAATACAAAATGTAATGTCTTTAAACAATTTTCCTAAGAGGACTATGCAATTGCGGATTTTAAAAGTCATCACTGCCTCTGCCATAACCGTGATGCAGCTCTGGTGGTTTTGTTACCTTGTGCCTTTTCTTGGTTTCCTCAGAAAACCGAAAACAAAGCGGTCAAAGCGTTTCTTGGAGAGCAGAGCGCCCAAACTAATTGAGGATGTGAAGAACACCATGATCATGAAAGGAGGAAACACCAGTCAGACCGTCACTACGGCCCTGAAAGACATAGTAAGCTGCTACTGATGAGGTTAAGAAACGCTGTTGAGTTCTGTTTAGTTTCATATTGTGTATAACTCACTTCAAAACTAGATGGGGGGCGAGTGCAAAGTGATGGCATTGCTTGTAGTGTTACCTCTGTGTGGCTGACACATTTTTATTACAGGGAGAAAGAGCAGTAAGCACATAGAAGTGGATCTCAGTATTTGTCTTTTTTATGCCAGATTAGTGAGCTGTGAAAAAAAGATTATGTAATCTCACAGAAGTGTTTTCTTTTTTTGTAGTATTCCTTGAAGAAACCAAATGCTGTGCTTTACAAAAAGTAAGTGAACCTAAAAGCTTATTTGTGACAGATTCAACACATTTAGGAGAATTAGTCAAATGTTGGCTGATTGTTTTTTTATTTTATTTTTTTTAATGCTTGTTGATTCTAATCCACATCCAATTTTTTCCCAAAGAAGTTCCACGAATGACCTGAAACACTTGAAATCCGAATATCTGAATGGGTAGAATATCCCTTTGTACCAATCTGATGGTTGAAAAATATAAATAAAAGATTGAAGCAATAAATATATCTGTTTACCTATATAATTAGCAGCAAAGTAGATTCTTGAACTGAAAATGTTGTTTATTTTAGCTATATATAGTTTTAGGTTAAAATCAGATTAACTAATCATAGACTCTGTAATTAACCTAACTAAAGTCCCACAATTAATTTCAAGGCTAAACCATGCTGTGTTTTTACAAGTTGAAAACCGTCTGCTGATCCAGATTTTAGACTTTGACATTCCTGACATTGTTGAATCTGTTTCACAAATAAGAAAATTGACTCAAAAGTCACACAAACATATTGTAAATATTTCTGTAGTTGGTAATGGTTTAAGTTAGTTAAGCATCTTGCAGTAACTATAGTTGCACATTATGACAAATCAACACTCTTATGAATTATTCAACAGATACATACATATATATTCTAAATGGAGATACTGTTATGTGTTATATCCAGAAAGAATATTACTCGGCCTTTTGAGGACTCCACCTCTCTGGTAAGTCGGTGTCATGGTAATCTGACTCGCTTCTTTTGCAGTTTGAGTTGCTGTATTTGCAGTGATCCTTGCTGGTCTCTTTACAGGAGTTTTTCTCCAAGAAATCCGACTGCTCTCTGTTTCTGTTCGGCTCCCACAACAAGAAACGGCCCAACAACTTTATATTTGGTAAATCCTGATCATCTACTACCTAGAGATAACTCTCTCCATGAGTCTGCAGCATGAAAGTAAAATTGGCACCATTATTCAATGTGTGAGAAGTGTTTGTTTGCATTGACTGTGGGTGGTCGCTCATTTAATGTTTTTCATGCTTTGCAGGTCGAATGTTTGATTTCCATGTCCTGGACATGTTTGAACTTGGAATTGAGAAGTTTATCTCTCTGAGTCAGATCAAGGTAATGGTTTGGTTGGGTTTTTTTTGGTTAGGACAGGTGGTGATTAGGGCAGAAATGATTAGTCATGATTAATTGACTATTGAAATAAAAGTCAGTCATAGATTCAATCATCAACTGGAAAAAAGGCAATTTACTGAAAGAACAACACACAGAGCAGTAATTAAACCAAATAATGCACATTGTGAATTATGATAAATACACTGTTGTCTGTAATTATATTTTACGCACAAATCCTCAAGTGCCATTGTTGTTTCACTTGGTTCAACTGCTTAAAAAACCCCACAATTTCCTACTAAGCACCTTTTGCTTTCCGGTTAATCCAAAGAATACTCAACAGATCCACATTGTTTTGATAAGTTGAGCTTTTCACATGTCCATGTTAGAATAATTATTTAACTGCAGATGCATCTTTTGTTACATGCAATCAATAGCATGGCTAATGCAAGGCCAGGTTATGGTGTTTTAGAGAATACATTTTATCCTATGTTTAGATAAGAAATTTAATTATTTGTTTATTTGGATTTTCAAAATTGTATGAAAAGGCTTAAGTGGTTGAATGAGAAATATGCAGAATGTGCCAATTTCTTATTTTCATCTATAAAATCAATTACTAAATTAATCATTAATTTCAGGTCTAGTTGTGATTTTCTATGTCTGTGTCTGAAGTGTTATAAGTTAAATGTTTCTGGAAAATGTCCATTACGATAGAGGAGTTCAGTAAAGGTTCGGTGAACCAGTTTTCCCATTGCAGTGTGGGCGGGTCACACATCCAGCTTCCTCTGCTAGAAACGCATACATCCTGGTAGAAATAGATTGTATTCATATGACAATATTTATTCAGTTCTTGTCCTAAGATAACGGTTCCAGCTTCAGAAACGGATCCTAATTAAAAAAACTGTGTCTTTTGGTTCCAGACTAGCAAGTTTCCTGAAGGAACCAAACCCATGCTCATATTCGCCGGAGAAGTTTTTGATGCAGACAACGAATATAAACGTCTAAAGAGCCTGCTCATAGGTATGCAGAGATCTCTCTGAGGGACTGGAGCTCCTTACTGCCATGCAGCTGCTCTGCTGACGTATTTGTTTGTCTGTCAGACTTCTTCAGAGGCCCTACGGTGCCTGCAGTGCGTCTGGCAGGTCTGGAGCACGTTCTGCACTTCACCGCCCTGGAAGGAAAAATTTATATGCGTAGTTACAGGCAAGTAAGAGAAATGATCCTTAATCTCTTCAGGTGCCACGCCCTCTGCGGTGGACGTGACTTTGCTTCTGGGTTTAAAGTTTAAACCAATAAAAAAAAAAACTTACTGAATTAGTAATTGACATTATGCTGCTTGCTGATTAGTTTCTTATTAACCAATGACAATGAAGTTCAGACTCTTAACATGAGAAAAGATGAACATGAGTATGAAACTACAGGAGGGAAGGTGTGACGTATCTTTATTATCTGTTTTCCATCAAAAATCTACATTTCTGTTCATGGTAGCCTATAAAATGATGTCAGTATTTGAAGTTATTTTGAAAATATTTTCTGACATTAAATTGTAGGATTATAAGTTAAATGGTCATCTCAAAGGACATCAGGAATTTAGATTCATTATTTAACATTTAATCATTTCGTATAACCACTGTTGAGAATTATCCATTCTCCATGCTGAGTTCTTGATGTACGAGGTAAAAAAAAAAATAAGTCTGTGAAAATACAGCTGGTCCATTATGACACGCCACCTTTAGGAGGTAACAGACAAAATGGCAACCCAGAAGAGTTTGTGATCTCCTTTGTTAGCCTCTATCTAAGCTACACCTCAAAGAGGACGTTCCCTAGTGTCAGCCTTTACCCCTAGCTCTCATTTGCATTTCATAACTTGTCCTTTCCTCTAGCTTTAGCTTAGCAACTAGCTAAAAGAGATAAAAGGAAAACACAGAATTATTTATTCTCAACACCACACAAAATAAAAAGTATCTAAGCATTTAGTGTCTAACGTGTGCTTTTAAAATTATCTTATTTTGTGTTTTTTTCTGATTGAATTAAATTCTCATACTTTCTTGAACTGTTAGTAAATGGAGACAAATCTGATATTGGCTGTTTGGATTTAAGAAATAAGGCAAGTGAGAACAAGATTGACATGTATAGTAAGTTGAGAAGTGAAGGCAGTTCAGCTTTTAGTCGTTTTTAGTATACCAGGGGCTCCACAGTAACAGGCGTGTCATTGTGGGGCTGCAGGTGTCTGTTGAAGAAGTCTGGGTGTCGCACCCCCAGGATTGAGCTGGAAGAGATCGGCCCATCGTTCGACTTTGTCATGAGAAGAACACACCTGGCGTCTGACGACCTGTACAAGCTGGCTCACAGGCAGCCCAAAGCCCTGAAGGTAAACCCGACTGCTTGCTGCTGCTAATGACAATATACAGCAGCATCTCAGCGGATTAAAGCATCAGAGAGCAGATGATCAATTTAAAACATTTTTTGTAGACATAAGACTTGAGACCCAGTTTAGACTTGTACTCATACATAATTAAAACATTTTACTTCCCCCTGTTACCATAAAAGTTGACAAGATAACACTAACAATCCATGCCAACATCAAGCTCACACATAAATCAATAATAAACACTATATTCACACTTTTTGTGGATATCTTTTAAAAGTAGAATATGTTGTTTACAACAGGTATTCATGTTTTTGTTACCAAATATAGTGAGTCTAAACTTGTAATAGTTTATAATACTGTTGTAATACAGATACCAAATTAGACCACCAGACTGCACTGTTCTATAACAGTGATGAATATATTTGTTCATATTCATCTATGTTTAGATGAATATAAACAAATACATATATATTTCTAAATAAATAAGCAGGCAAAGTACTTAATTAAATTCTAAAAACTAAAGCATCATAAGATGTTATGTGTAATGTCTGTAAATGTCCTCAAGGTGGTGGTAGAGGGCGCCTCATGATGCACTGTAAACCTTGTTCAGCTTGACAGTCCTGATGTTAAAACACCTGTTTTTTGTTGTTGTTTTTATTACTACAGCCAAAGAAGAAGAAGAACATTTCCCATGATGTTTTTGGAACCTCGTTTGGCCGGGTCCACATGCAGAAACAGGATCTGTCCAAGCTGAAAACGAGAAAGATGAAGGGCCTGAGGAAGAGGAAGGGGGAGGTGGTTGGTGAAGATCAGGAACCTAAAGTGGCAAAAGTGGAGAGCTGAAGCCATGGAAACGGATTCACGGACATCAGCTCATGTGTTGCTGTCAGGACCTCCTGGCATGTGAGCAGCCTCCAGTCCACTGCAGACCCGCATGTGGGTCCTTTTTCATGTGGCTTTCAGGAAGTCAGAGAATGTTCTAATATCTCCTAACTATCACATTGTAAAAACATTTCAGTCTGTTCTTTTTTTTTTTTTTTTTTTTTGTCAAATCATTTAAAAGCAAAAATAATAATAATAAAAAACCATGAATCTCAACTTTTAGGTTGTTCGATTTTATTTGGAGCCCAATAGTTTTCAACCCATATTCACTGGTTCCAGATCAATGTTGAGCTTTTAAAACTCAATCTAAAATGGTCCTAGTGTGATGAAGCTTTAAAAAAAATATTTTTAAGGATTTCTTGAGGTCTGACCAGTATTAAGTATTTAAGATTTTGGACCAGAGATGGTCAAATGCTGCATAGATTCATAAATATGAAATACCCCTTTAACTTGATGTCAAACCAAAAGCTTTCGATCAGATGCAGAATTTTCCATCACCAGCTAATCATGGACTTCAGCAACATGATCCCCCTGCACACCACAGGAGGGCGCCTATTCGCCCCTTAATGGACACATAGTAGGAAACTTCTCCAGGGCACAACTTGCATTATTTTAAATTTTGTCTTGTTTTCTCCCCAGGTGTTGCCACCCTGGGCAGAGAGCCATGTCATCCATTTCTGAAACCACCAATTTTGGTCAACAATAATTTTTCACTTGGAGAATATTACAGATTTTTTTTAAGCGTTAACGATAAAGTGGTCAAAGCATCATTGTATCAACAGCTCATATAAGTACATGTTTGGAAACGTTTCATATGGGAAATAAATAAATGAAAGCAGTACTTCTGCTAGCAGCTGTCAACAATTAGACTAAAATTTGATGCAGCTTCCTGAATAAATCAGGACAGTAAACAACAGTGTCCACTCACTGCAGATGGAGCAGTGTGGAGGCTTTTCACACTCATTTGCAACATGCATCAGCAGGAAATTAAGTTCCGGTTTATCAGTGATGACGAGTCCTTTCAAATTAATCTGGAGGGTTGTTTGCTTTTCAGACTGATCCCTGGACAGATGGAAGCATGTTCACTGTGTTCACTTCTTTTCATGGAAGGGAAAATATTCTAAAACTGTTCCCAACAAGTGTTCCAGATTAATGCTTGTTGTGTATGTGTGCACAGGTTGAAATTAGAAAAGGCTAAGCAGTATGCACTAGTTACTTGTTTTACAAATAAGTTGTTCATATGTGTTATAGGGTCATTTCCAACCTCCAAAGAGATTTTCTAACAAGTTTGTATTTTATTTGGCTCCCACCAATTCAGACCAGATTCTCTTCTCCTGCTGATGGAAAATCATCCCCTCAGAATGATGCTGCCAATACCACCATGTTCACATTGTCGTCAGTTTGTGCAGTGTAATTATAAAGTTCAGTTTTGATCTTATCTTATTGGAGCACAGTCCTCCACATCATGTGACCTACATGACTTGTGGTGTTGTGAACTTCCTGTTTGATTCAAAACGCAGAGCCTGACTGACTGATGCTGCACTATTTACTTAGTTAATCTTGTGTATTTATTGCTTTGACTCAGATATTTCAACCATTGCATTAAAGTTCCAAACACTTCAAATTCTGACATTTTATTTAGTACATGGAGTCAACATTTGGTTCTTATATTGTTAAGAACATACATCAAAAATGGTCCAGTCTAGATTTTATGACGGGCCAAACTACTTCGACTTATTTGATCAACTTTTCACAGATGTCTGGTTGGCTGCCTTTGTTTCCAAATTGTTATTCGTTACTGTAAATAGTCTTTAGCTTACAAATTGAATTTCTAAAACTTCATACTTCTAAAACTTTGTAGCACAAATCACAGTGCTACAAAGACGATATTTGGACAGAATTGCTGACAAAAATGTTCTTTGCATAACACTTTAGTCAGCAGATTCCAGTATTCAAAAATATTAACTAGGTAAAAGGCTAATATATTTAATAAATTAGACTATGGATTCAGATGAGGCCTGTTGGTCAGATCAATCCTTGTTCCTAGAGGGGTCAGTGCCTGTCTCCCAGGCAGGGTCACCCTGGACAGAGACACACCTGGGAGAATTTAGAGAGACCAGTCATACTTTTGGACTATGGGAGGAAGCCAGAGTATCGGGATAGAACCCACATGTACACATACAGAAACACTCAGGACTGAGAATTGAACCCAGGACCTTCTTGCTGCAAGGCAACTGTGCAGCCCTTTTTGGACCTACTTTTTGAAAATAACCTTTCCGCAGATTTACCTTCCATTTATGTATTAAACATGTATTTCTTTGCATTTTTGTTTTTGAACAGCCAACACATCCCAGTCTATTGTTGTCTCCCTGTTCTTGAGCGCATGCTGTCCTCTCCTTTCTAAACCCGCTGGTAAAAAATCTGAATATCAGTTGCATTGCAGCGTTCAAAGCGTTTGGGGAAAAGTAGCAGTCCGGAAGTTACAACACTTTAGAAGCTTAAAATATGAAACACAATGACAGAGATCAGGTTCTGAGAGTTAATGAAATTAATTAGTTTCCTGACTCTAACATAACATGAACCACTGTTAACAGCGTTTCAGTCTATATTGCAATGTTTATTTTTGTATTAAAAAAAAAAAAAAGTATGTTTCTTTGCATCTTCTGTGTTTCAAATATTGTACTGAAGGAGTTACATGAAATCTCTCCAAAATGTCCCATTTTTTTTTTAAATCCAATGAATCAATTAATCTTCAGAATAACTGATTGAATGATCGATTAGTAAAGTAATAAGTTGCAGCCCTAAAAGAAGTTATGTTTTGAAAACTGCATTTTGTATGTATTCCGACCATCCTTAAGATCTGATTATTGATGTGATGCTTCTGGTTGAAAAAAAACAAAAAAGAAGTTATGATTTGAAAACTGCATTTTGTATGTATTCCGACCATCCTTAAGATTTGATTATTGATGTGATGCTTTTGGTTGGAAAAAAACAACAAAAAAACCCCCAAAAACACAAACAATAAACGTGCCAGGGGCCAACACCTTTGCCTGGATCCTTTCCGGTTGTTTTGGGGGGAAACTAGTAATTAAAGAAGAACTTCCTGATGCCGGCTGGGTTTTTCATAACATCGATGAACCAAACGGGACGTCTCGTTTCTCCAGAACCCTGCAGAGTTAGAAATGCGACTCCTCTGATGCAGTGCGTGGCCCTCCGCATCCAATGAGCTGCGGGATGCCCCCGGAGGCCCCGCCCCTCGGCGATGTCTATTTATAATATTGCAACAGCAGCTTTTTGACAGTTATTACCCTCGCTGTTAGCAGAGCCTCAGGAAGCCGCAGCTTTATCTCAATGAACGCAGCCTTAGCTTGACCCGCGGCGGCTTCATTTCCATCTGTCCCGAACCCCCGTCAGAAACTCCACCAACTTCTCCTCCTCTGAGCTGCTTCACCTTCAACAGAAACGATGACAGACGGGAACAATGTGACGGAAAGTGACAACAAAGAGCCTCCCGCCGGAGACGTGCCCGTTGAGCCGGCGGAGGAGGACAAGAGGGGGAACGGAGAGTGTCAGGTGGGCTCGGCGGAGAAAGCCGCTCCTGCCGCGGCGGAGGAGCTCGAGTTCGTCCATCCCGAGGGCGGCTGGGGCTGGGTGGTCATGCTGGCGTCCATGTGGTGCAACGGCTCGGTGTTCGGGATCCAGAACTCCTTCGGCTTGCTGTTCTTGTCCATGTTGAAGGAGTTCGGCAAAGAGGACGACCAGGACCTGCGCTTCAGAACCTGTGAGTAGCTCCAGCTCCAGACACGGAGTTGAACCGGCAACCTCTGTAAAGCAGCAGCCTCAAGGCAAGCACGCTCTGTCCTTTCATCTTTTCTTTAGGCTCGCTGTCTCACATTTAGTTGTTACTGTACTCACTGTAAGTGAGGTAAGGGCACCTGAAGACAGGAAGAAAGAAAGAAAGAAAAAAAGAAAGAAAGAAAAAAAGAAAGAAAGGGAGAAAGAAAGAAAGAAAAAAGAGTTGTTTCCTGCTATGACAGGGGGAAAACCCACACAAGTCAAACAAATGAGCAGTGGTCCAAGTTCATAAAACTACAATAACTGTTGAGGGAAAAAATATCATCCACTATTAGCTTCCTAAATATTTAATTTAAGCTTTTACTATTTTGTTTCATTACCCATGGTTTAATGGGTGTTTAATAAGAGCTATTTGCAGCTAATAATAAATAATAAATAAATAGGTAAATAAATAAGAGCTTCAGCTGCAAGACAAAAATATTAAAAGGTATATTTTTAATGCTATAGTAATAATAAAAACAAAAGCTTTACTTGCAACATTCATCCACAAGGCAACTCAAAGGAATGGATGGATAGAGGATGAAATCAAAGAGCAAAAATAGTCTCATAAAATGACAGAAAAGCTTTAAAACAGATCCAATCCTCAGGCGTGAAGTATCGTTTGACCTTTTTTTTGGGAACTCCGTGGTAAACAATAACATTTTTGTGTCCCCCTTTTTAAAAGATCAACCACACTCTGCACATCTCCAGTTTTCGAGTGTTGATTCCAGAGCAGAGGAGCATAGATGTTAAATTCTGCCTCTGTATGTTCTGGATCCAGAGTCATCAGGTGTGTGTCTAGTGGTTTTTACGGGTCTTATAGGTATTGTTATTGTTACTATGATTTTAAACTTGTAATGTTTTACAATTAAGGGCCACAATGATTTAAAAACTAGTGAAATATGATTCATTCTCTGTGACCTAGTCTTGGTATTTGAAGACGCTGAGTTGCCTGATTTGGTTGATCAAACACATTGACACTGAAAGCATGGATTTGTTTTTCTGTCTCCTGTTTGTTCTTTTCAGTTTAGTCTCATTATGTTTCTAAGACGGCAATACAATAATTTAGTAACAGAGTTTGTTGTTAATAATATGATCCCATAATTACACCAACACTTCTTCTTCATGCTCTTTTGTGTTTTGGCCTCCTGGAGTTGATTCAGTGCTGATTTCGGACTGTGTATGAAATTGGTAGAAATTCTGACTCATTTGCTCATATAATGCACAGGATCCCACTAGACTGGAGAGGCGGTGATGCAGACACATAAAGTTGCATTTTATTAGCATTTGATGATAGGTGTCATAATTTTCTGTAAAGTGAGCCGAGAACACAGCCTTGAGGAACCCCATACGTGATCCTCACTGACTTAGATTTACAACTGTAGTCTGGATTTCCAAAATAAGATGTGAATCACAGCCTTGAGCTTTTATCCTCTGAGTGAATTGCTTATCAGATTTAGGCTTTGAATGATTAAAAAAAACAAAAAAAACAAAGCAAAGTAAAAAGAAACAATTTTATTCCTGGCTGAAATAATTACATATTAATAAATTTTCTTCATTCCCCACTGGGTGGAAATGTAGACACACCTGAATCACCTAAATTTGTAATTAAAAGATGCTCAAAGTTCTATAATGTAATTCAATTTTTTTTTTTTTTTTTACTTTTCAAGCCCTAAGTGACTCTTGTTGGTTATCTTTATTTACTGAAGCCAGAGTGACTTCTTTTTTCAAGGAAAACCGAATGTATTCTGGAAAAAATGTTTTTAGCAGATAAGACTTTTAAACCTAACAACACTATCAGTTGTCAAACATGGTGGTGGTTGCATCATGCTCCGGGTCTTCTAAATTAGTTTTATAATAAAGAAAAAAAAAATCACCTCGAATCAGCAGCAGAACGAGTGAAAGCTGGCCCAGTGAACCCAAACATATAAAAAGTGATTTTGGAATAACTCAGTTATTTTTGGTAGAGGTTTACCAAGATCTTACTAATTCACATTAGTCATTTTTCTGCATATCTCTTTGGTCTAAAGCTGTGCGCCGCAGAAGACTAACAGGAGTTAGACAGAAAAAGGTCATAATGGGGAATTGGTGTGTGAGTGTGTGTGTGAGTAAGACAGGATGGATTTGTCCATGAATAATAGAATTATGACCTTGCTGTTCCACTGTGATTATAGCCACCTGTTATCGATGCTGCTGTCTAAAAGATGAGCATAAAGGATTGAAAACAGCACAAAGAAGCTGTTGGTTTTCTGTTTCCTGAACATCTTGGAGACCCATTCTGGTGCTGCAGGTTGGAGAAGCCTGGCTTTGTACTGCAGTCCTCAGCTTCCAAAGGACAAACTGATCTTTAACTCCGTTCGAAATAAAATTATGATGCAAAGGGAATGTGAAATTAGGATGTTAGATTCAGCAAAAAGTTTTGGTTGTTATATATTTTGTCATGACTCGCTAGGCCTCTTCAGCAGTTGAACTCTGGCTTCAGTAAGTTTAAAGAATCTTCAAAGCTCCAGCTCTTGCTCAACCTCCTGCATGAGGCTACAAAAACGTGCGGTATCTTAGATGATGACTGGAGGCATGGTCATGTGTGGAGAGGGCATTGACACCAGGGATCAAGGTTCTGTTTTCTTTTCAAGCTCAGTACCGTTCTGTGAGATGCAGTCTATGATAGAGCATGAAAACTAGACTGGTATTCTTATATTTTGTAAAAGAACAACCATACTTGTTTTATATCTTAAATAATTATTAACTGTAAAACACCAGAAAAGAAAAAAACAAAACAAAAACAATGTATTTAAATGCAACATAATAAATAAGGCTCTGTTTTGATTTTAGTCAGAGTACCATGTAAAGAAGTAGGACCTGGATGGACCTAGATGGTTCATACCCAACAAGTTTCTAAGATTTGTACACCTGAGCCTGGTAGCCCAAAATAATAACTAGAAATCTCCTTTTGAAGAGAGAAAACTAGTGCACTGATTTTAAATATCGGCTCAGTTTTCAATGTTTTTTGTGACAGGAATATTTAAAAAGTCTTACCTGCCGATTCCGATTTTGACCAATACCAGTGTTTTTTGTTTTGCCTGGAATGTTTCTCAAAATAGCAAGAACGTTGCTGAACTGGCAACAGTGAGGAAACTGTTGTTAGATGTAAATGTGCAGACATGACCTGGTGGGCCGATCTATCAGCCAAACCTTTCTTACAGGAGAACAGAGGACACTGGTTGATTTTTAGACCTTTGCTGAGGTAGATAAGATCGGCACTGATGAGTTGGCTGGCTGATGAATCAGTGCACCTCTAGTTTTTTTTCTGAGGTCATTTTAGACTGATTTTATTATAGACCAGTAGGTTGTTGTAGGTTGTTCCTCAAGGCTGGGGACTAACGGTTTGAGGAACCCCACAAGATATCTTGCTTTGCTCAGATTTTCATTGCGAAATCAACCAAGTCATGACCCGATTCACCACAGGTGTTCTTGCTAAATATTTTAGCCTGTCCTCTATGACTTAATGTGTCAGTGGTTAGCATTTGTCTATAAATATGTTGTAAGTTTGCATTCTGTCTGATGTAAGCCTGATGTAAAGCTGTGATGTGAGCTTTAGAATCAGAATTGTAGTATCCTTTAAATGCCGATGGTTGAAGGGAAGCTTGTTGAGACCAGTCTGGAAGCGTGAGCTGCAGGGGTTCAACAACTTGGGGACTTCCATAAAAACATTTAAAATAATCTGTAACTGTTGTTTACTTTGGTGTATATTCATAAGTAAAAATGACATGCCACCTTTTAGTCGTTTTATTTGCGTTGCCAGACATTCAGTATATTCATAGCGACTTCCTGACACACTTAAATTCATTTTGCCTTTATTAGTTTATCTTAAAGCGATATGTAAAATATTGTTTTGGGATTTTATAGTCGTCTTTCTGTTTTCCCTTTTAGTTTTGTCTTTTTTTTTTTTTTTTTTTTTTTTCCAGTTTCAGAGCATTTATTTTGCTCACCTGATGGGTGTGATGTACATCTTGCGCTATCTGATGAGTGTTTAACTTTTTTCTCACTGGATCTGTGTGACAGCGCTATTATTTCCAGCTGTTCTGCAGCAGCTGTCCCTGTCTGTTCTCAAACTGGCCCTCGGTGCTTCCCTTAACCATAGATCACAAACACAGAACTCCAGGGATGCTGGAGTTTAAAGTCTAAATTTAAACTTGTGAAACGTCTTAGACTCCATTTATGCATAAACCTGCATAAAGGTAGATTAGCTATCTAGATAAATAAGATTTGCTGCACTGCAGTGTGAACTCATTGGCATTAACCTGCAGAGTTCCACGGAGCCTTACAGAAATGCAGCAGTGCTTATTATGCCGCAGTATGGTTGACGCTCAGAGTAGGAAGCCCTGCTTTAGAAGTGACTGCTACAGGAAAAGTTAACTGTGCGTTTCCGGTAATGTCTTTATCCTGCTCAGCTCTGCTCATTGACGTAAGCACACATCGACTTATGTTGTTCCTGAATGCGCTTGTCTCCGTGAAGCACTACTTGAACGTCCGCATTCGACAACAAGCCTTCCTGTTGTGAGACGTTCAGCCTAAAGGGAATAATAGGCCACTTGACGAATCTAAAGTTGGACCTTGAAGTAAAGGAAGTGCAGTGAAGGCCAAGTGGTATGATATAATAAACATAATGAATCAATAGAGTTTGGGTTTGACTTTGTAATGATAAACATTTTTTAGGACAACTAGAAAAGACAGACGCTTTGTTAGATACATGTGAAAAAATCGGGACGACAAGTCAAATATTCGGTTGTTTACGAAGAAACGTTCACATCCTGATGTCTTTGTTACGTTACTTTATTACAGAAGTGATGCACCAGCAAGCTAAACTTTACTTAAATTTAACTTTTAAAAGAGAATGGTGATTTGAGCCAAGTTGGCTTGGTCACGGCATAGAGAACTTTGAATTTTAAATGCATGTCAGTAAAAAAAAATGACACATTAACTTATGGAGCATTAAAAAAAGTAATTCTTCAAACATGAACCCAGTGTCATGTGCTTAGGTCATTGCTTAGACGCTGATCTTGGCAGGACTAGCCATTTCTTACTGCTCAGCAATCTCCCACAGTTCTTCTTCATGCAGGCAGATCAGAAAGAGGAACATGTTTTCAATAACACGAGTGAGATCTCCCTTTTTTTTTTTCTTTAAGACAGCAATTTCTCTTCCGTGGACACTGCCCAACTTCTACTTTTCTTTTCCGTTTTCTTCCTTGCTTGTATTCTACTTCACTGTAAATGTGCAGTTTTCCCTCTTCACCCACTCTTTAGACTCATATGTTTAAAGTGGTTTTACGTAAGACTGAAGGGGCTATTAGTTTACTTAAAAATATAAAATATGTACACATATAATGTGAATACTATTGCAGTGATGCAAAGCTACTTAATATAACTTGAATTTTTTAAAAAAATCAAAAAGACATTTTGAATGGAGCGTCTTGTCGGTGAAAGTTCATACACAAGGAAGATAGTCTATGCCAGACCATCTAGATTTCACATAAGTGAAAAAGACCTGCTGCCTGTCACAAACGGCCATTGATCAGTGTAATTCACCCTGTATATCTCTCTAACTATCCTGCATTTGCAAAAAAGAACTTCTCTCTATTATCTTCTTGGTTATTATCTCCATTATCATCAGTGTCATCGTGTTTCTCTCAGGAAACTTTACCTGTCTTTGGGGTAAGGTCCAACCTGATATCTAAGTACAGCCTTCATTAGCAAGCTATAAGATAAATTGAGATGATAAAATGTAATTATGATGGGTTAGTAGGGATAGATTAAATGCCACAAGTCTTGTGTACAGATAGAAAGAATGTAAACAAGAGTTGCAACCGCAAGAAATGTTGAACTTCTCACATTGAATGGAAAGATTCCCTAATCGATGGTTGATGATTTACTGTTTGATGTCCGTAGCTGTGGGTAGTTTTTGCTCGTTTTACAGTCTTTGCAAACACAAGCTGCATAATTCCCAGGCTTAATGGCTGCCTCTGGCACCTTAATGTAGGTAGTTACACATTGGAAAAAAAAAAAAAAAAAAAAAAAAAAAACACCTGATTGTCCTGTGAGCAGAGTAGCATATCAAAGCACATGTCGCAACATGATTCTTTCTCACAAAGTCAAGCACACAATCTCCAGAAGCACCACATGCCATCTGGGATGGTGAGAAACTTTGGAATCAAAACACTGGTGAATCGAGGCTTTGTTGGAGGTTCAGTTGTCTGTGTTGTATTTTGTCTTCTCTCTGTTGACTGTGGGTCAGTTCACAACTTACAGGCTTGTTTGTGCATGTTTGTCGGTTCTTCGATGGTCCGGAAAACTTGATGCTTTGAGTTGTAGCAGTGATTATCTTAAGGCCCTCGCATACTCAGGCGTACGGTTGAGTTTTTATCAGTAAGCATACTGATTGCCTGCATTTCTCTTGACAAATTCCTGCATTTCCTTCATTCTGAATGGATACTAAGAGGTTGGAGAACCTATTTGGACACATACCACTCTTCTCCACCAAAGCAGAGAACAGTAGTTAATGTGGCACAAGTGACAGTCTGTGCACCACCAAGTGGAAGTCTGGCTGATGTGGATCCTTTCAACTGGTTATGGCATCTCTCAACCTTATCAGTTTGGTGTCCTGCACAAAACTCACACACAATCCAAATCGTTATTTCTCTACCACCATGTTTTACAGGAGGTAAAGCTATTGTTATACCTCAAAAGATGACTCCAAAATACATTGGAATGCAAAGCAGTTCATTCTTGACTCAACAACCACAGTGTTTCCTTCGAGCCCAAATCACAAAATGCAAAATTGATGTCCATCCACCCATTCAGTTGCAAACTGAAGCGTTCATGTCTATATTTCTTTAATATTGCTGATGAAGAATTTTAGCCCGTTCTTCTTTACAATGTTGGGAGTTTTAGGAAATGTGCTTCTGCACTAAGTCATCACGACACCCTAATTTGTCCTTTCCAGTCCTTCATCGGCAGGTTTGCAGTTGTTTTGTCACTGTCCTGTTGCTCAGTCAAATCTGGGTCAAGATTCAGGTTCAGTGGTCAGGGGCCAATTACATTTGATTCAAAAATAGTTTGGTGAACAGAGGAGTTCATGTTGAGTTCAGGGACTAGAAGCTACCTGGTTTCTGTGGATGCTGAACAAGCCCGTATCATTAGTCCTCCACCACTGTGTTTTACAGTTGGTCTCAGGTGACTCAGGAGGCAGAGATCATGCCTGTTTGCCCTCGTCTCTCTGCAGCACCGAGTTTCAGAAGTCGTGTAATTTGCCCTGATGCAGCATTGCAAACCTGAGCCATACTCCTTTGTTCTGTTTGGACAAATGATAATAATAAATCAGTCTTTTTTTGATTATTTCATAAACATTAACATTTAACACGCAAACTGCAGCCTGAAGAGTCTGAGAATTTGTTCTTTTTTGCAATTCCTCTGAACATTACATAGTCTGACCTCACCATGAATCTCCTCCTGGGAAGAACTTCAGCTGCTCTTTGGCCTGGCCTGAACACAGGCCTGAATGCTTCATGAAACAGCAAACTACCAACACTTCTTATCTAATAAAACTGCTTGCTCTTGCTGATGAGCCATCAGGGTGAATATTTTTGTTAAATAAACAAGGATATTGTGTAATATTTTGTTCTGTTGCCCAGATTTATAGTTTCCTTTCTCTGAGACCTTTAAAGGACAAAATGTTCATATATTTTGTTCTGATCCATAACTCTCAGAATGTTAAAGACCGCGTACTTACACAAATGAATAATTTTATCCCAATAGGACATGTGAAATGAGCAATTGCTCCCATTTGACCACTAACTTCTCCAGTGGCATGATAGTTGTTGACTGAAAACAGTCATTTCTGCTCAACCAATCACGAAGCGAGATCCAGGGGTGGGAACATCCAGTCCATAGATTGGCCTCAGATTGTCAGCCTCAGCGGTCTTCAACATCTGTTAGGAGTTCTAAGTCCGTCTCTCTGGGAATGCCACATGGGGCTATTCATCATGGGCCCTGTGCCATTAAAAGCCACGTTATTCTTATTTATTCTTGAATGTGCCAACAACCTTTGACCTCACCAGAGAGCGTTTGCAGACCTTATCTGCACTGTTTTGATGACGCTGATAGAATATCAGTAATAAAGCGTCATCTGACCATGTTTTGGCTGAACGTTTTTTTTTTTTTGAACGACTATAAAATAAAAAGCATAAATAAAATAGGAAGTAAGAAATATGAAGCTGATGTTTTGGCTGTACAGTCGGGTAGAAAATATTATTTTAGTATCAGTGCTTGGGAAAACCCATTGAGATACTGAAACCTGGCTGTGACCCAGTGCACATAAACAGGAGGGAAAAGGCCTGTTTCCCCTCCGTGCTGCTGGTTCACTGCCTTCCTGTCTCGGCTCTGGCTCGGTTTTGTAATGAAGAAGCACCGCAGGGAGCCGGGTTGAGTTCTGCCGTACAGAAAAGAGATGGATGCTCAGCGTTAGACGTTCTTTGTGTTTCGTTGATTTACCTTGACTCCAACTTGGCCTTGAAAAATGAAAGGCAAAAATAACCAGGATGGATCACTCCAGCAGAGCGCAGCATGTCTGAAGCACACAGAGATGCTTCGACGAGCTTCATGTGGCTGCAGGTGAAGAT
The DNA here is from genome assembly GCA_010277075.1 of Poeciliopsis retropinna. Classification (NCBI taxonomy): domain Eukaryota; kingdom Metazoa; phylum Chordata; class Actinopteri; order Cyprinodontiformes; family Poeciliidae; genus Poeciliopsis; species Poeciliopsis retropinna. Next base: position 21,108,534 of record VMRM01000010.1, read on the forward strand.
AAAGTCTTGGAAAGTTGCATGTTGGATGTACTAAAAATGTTAGACGTGAAAGATCAATCTTGAAGCCTTCACATATCTTAAATTACAGCCATCATGTCATTTTAAAGTGCTGCTTGGATATGATTGATTGTAATATTTCAAGTGTGATGTGCTAATACCGTTCATCCAAAGAGTGGATGCAAGGTGTTGGACTGCAACTGTAATTAATGCCCCCACAACTAAGTATGTACTAGTATTGGATTTCTTCTGGTTTTGCTTTTTTGTCTCACTTAATGTCCTCATGGGCTAACAAGACACACAAACAAATGTTTCAAAGATGCAGACAGAAACCAACATCAGCATCCTCCAAACATAAAGTGTCCTCTTTCAAAAGTTCCAAGCTTTTGAAACATTCTGAATCTACTGAAACACATAATACCTAAAGTTTATATTCCTCACCCATATAAAAGAAATCTGGGTAAACATCAAGGACTTTACCAAAGAATTACATTCTGAGAATCATACACAAAGAACGATAAAACAAAAAGTGTGTCTTTATTTTCAATTTAATTTTTCAAGTTCTACTGAAAAGAGAAAGTACTGGACAGTTTAAAGGAAATGACTCACTCATCCTAAAGTCATGAAGTAGACCGTACATCACAGAGAGCACCAGGTAGACGCACACCGATCCAACGTAACAGGATTCAGTTACATGAGAGGATGATCAGTCTGCAGACTACTGTAACATACAGCATACAACACATCCATCACTTTTACTGTCATGACTTCCTTCAAACATTTGTAATATGCCAAATGTTACAAACATTTGGCATATTTGTATTGTATTGGGTTTGATATCTGCAAAGAGACTAACAATATGTACATTGCGTGTTTTTATATTATTGTAAAACCCATTGTTCATCTTTTTTTGTTGTTTTTCCCTTGTATTTTACAACATTTTTACATCTATTTTACACGACTTTTTGTTTAAATGTATCAAATATTATATGCTGGTAAAGAAGTAAAACTCTGCTTCTTTACCAGCTTGTAGTTTACATGTGTGCTAAATTGTAAGATCAAGTTATAAAGGTCTGGGACATTATGCTCTCTTGGTTAGAGCATATAAAGTGTCAGAACGAAATAATGAGCTAATGAGTTGGCAGAAAACAAGAATATATGAAATATTCTGGTGTTAGTTTTGAATTTGAGTTATATATTACAAAAAGTCTAATTCATTTATCATGTGTTTGGTATTGTTAACTCAATGTCTGTCAGTTTCCTTCAGTTTCCGTCTGATGTTTCCTTGTTTACAAGAAGCTGCCAGAAATTAAATCTGTGCTATAGTTAGCCACAGATAGCGCAGAGACGCTTCTTGGAGTAAATACTAGGAAGGAAGAATCCTGACGTGCTTCAGCGATCTTAAATACTTACAGAACAAAAGTCAAGTGTATAAAGAGGTATACCCCCCTTATTTAAGGGGATCAAAATCCCTCTTCTCCCCTATCCAGAACTAGACCCATTATTGTGGACTACAAAGATTTATGGTTCCCAGTGCTTGTTTTCCTTAGATTTCATAGGTGTAGCTTGTATCTGATCTGCTGGATAGGAAACAAAGCCAGTAAAGGCCTTACCAGACCTCATCCTTCTACTTTAAGCCGAGGTTTTAACTTGTAGCTCTTTGGGAATCACTTTCCCGATGATGAAACACAGGCTGATATAAAATACAGCGGCGATAAAAAGCACACACACCCTCAGATGGTTTCTCCTTTTTATTTCTTTTATAAATCAGTTATGATCAGAAAATGTACAAAAAGCCCTGTAAAGCTGCATTTATATATATATATATATATATATAAAAAAAAATACTTACAGATTTCATAACTCTGTTATCAAAAAAGCCAAATTTTGTTGAACTTGAACTTGAAAAAGGTTAAACTTTCTACTGGCTCTGTGCATGAGAGATCACAAAAATAAAGTTTTAGTTTGAAGGTAGTTGTGATGTATGAGGAGACAAGCATTTTTTGCTGTATCCTCTAATTTAAATACCAGACTGGCATGTTTGTACATAAAGAGTTAGCTCTTTGGGGCCCGTCTACACTCTTACGTTTTACCACCTGTGGATTCTGAGTTTAATAAGTGGGTGGATGATAATCTCCCCCAATCAGCAACCAGATTCAGCATACCACCCCTCTTTCTTTCCCCCCGTCACATGAAACACAACCCCCATTTAACGTTTTTCATCTGGTCTTCTTCCAACCACAGAACTCCAGAGTAATTCCAAGCATGCATACGAAGTGTTTTCATCTGTGCTCTTTACTCAGCCAGGAATCACTCTGCGACTTTCCCAAACATATTTGCCGTGTTATCAGAGTGGAGCTTTCACTTCCTGCAGCACAAGGCCAGAAGACACGTACCAGACAAATGTTTGAAACACACACGAGGACAAATGTGACTTCCTCCCTTCCATCCTCCGTCTCAAGCAAGGCCGGCTCTTTTAAACGCTTCCAGCTGCTGTCGTCGAGACGCGGTGCGGATGATGGACAGTACACTGCGGCCCAGATGTGGAGCTGCAGCACCAAGAGGCCCTGATCGGGGAATGTCTTTTTCTCTCTCTGTGGCTGAAGAGCATCAGCGGTACGCTCTCCAAATAATGCAGACTGCAGCTGCAGCACAAATACTTCCTCAATCAGATGGAGTTCAGACTTGAGCTGTGCCAGGAAAAGTCACAACAGTTTGAACAAACCTTTTACTATGACCACTACTTTCAGTGCTCAGAGTATTTAGCAACAGGACAGTATGCTTTCACATCCTCTGAAAAGAGCAGAGGGGTTTTGCATTCTGCTCCTGTGAGTCTATAGTTTGTGGAATGACATTTTGTTGTTGCTACAGCTGCAGGTCTCATAGAAGCTGCATATATTTATGCGTTCTTCTTTGCAAAATATCTCAATCTCAATCATCTTTTATTATTGCCTGGTCAAATATGCTAGAACTTTGAATCGGTCTGATCAGAAATGTGAAACTGAAGCTGATGACTAATCGCCTTCCGCTTAAGACAAACTGAAGCTGATGCAACATGTGTGAAGACGGTCTTTTCTTAGAAAACGCTGTAAACCAGCAACTCACACTCCATGTAGTCATCCATTAAAGAGTTGTTGCCTTAGCAACCCCCCAGTTTTGTCCACCATTAACCCCGCTGATTTTTTGTTTTAAACATGACACTATTTGTGTGTGAATTTATGGATCGCTCTCCCTCTGCTGTTTACCTTGGCAGGTGTGGAAAATGTCAGACTGTTGCTGTGCATTTCCTTTGCTCCTTCCTGGAAATGCTCCTTTCTTTCCTTCAGATGTTATCTGAAGGAAGATAATACCTTATCTTCCTCCAGGAAGATAAGATATTGACCAAATATCAATCAAATCAATCAAATTTTATTTGTATAGCAGATTTCAGCAGCAAGGCATTTCAAAGTGCTTTACATCATAACAAACGCAAAAACACAAAGTCATGTAACATAGAATCAACAATCAAAACATTACAACAAGTAATGTGTTTATGTGTGTTTGTTTCTACAACAAACATTAAGTCAAGTTCCATCATTAAATTCATAATTGATTACATTTCAAATACAACTCTAAACAGGTGGGTTTTTAGTTGAGATTTTAAGAAACTCAGTGTTTCAGTTTTACAGTTTTCTGGAAGTTTGTTCCAAATTTTTGGTGCATAGATGCTGAACGCTGCTTCTCCTCGTTTGGTTCTGGTTCTGGGGATGCAGAGCAGACCAGAACCAGAAGACCTGAGGGGTCTGGAAGGTTGATACAACAACAGCAGATCTTTAATGTATTGTGGTGCTAAACCGTTCAGTGATTTGTAAACTAACAACAGTATTTTAAAGTCTATTCTTTGAGCTCCAGGGAGCCAGTGGAGGGACTTTAAAACTGGTGTTATGTCTCTTATCTTCCTGGTTTTAGTGAGAACGCCAGCAGCAGCGTTCTGGATCAGCTGCAGCTGGAGGATTGGTTTGTTGGACAGACCTGTGAAGACGCTGTTGCAATAATCAATGCGACTGAAGATAAACGCATGGATGAGTTTCTCTAGATCTGGACTCAATAAAGCAGTTATTAATTAAAACCATGACAGTTTTAATTGGAGAATAAGTTGGCCATTGTGGCCTAATTATATGAGAACAAGTTAGCATGAAGGCTATTGGCATCTCTAGGATATGTTTACTGATGTTTACCTTTCCTGTCTAATACACACTTCTGTTTTTCACCTTCCTTTTGCAGCCAGCAATGTGCTGAGTGCCGTTTTATTTACTTCCAAAACCTGCATTGTTGTCTAATAAATCCCTGACTGTCATGTCAGCAAGTATGTGTCTTATTTGTTATACAAGTTATCTACCCCCTCATGCTTCCTCTGGAGGTATTCAAACATGAAGTAGCTTGCATGCAGTAAAAAAAGTATTCACAAATTGAATCCATTATTGTTTTTTTTTTTTGTTGTTGTCACATTTAAATGATTGAGACTCACGAGCAAATTGAGGCAATTATTGTACGTCTTGTTTCCGGGTTCTGGGACAAAACGTGTTGCTTTGGACATTGGGTGTTAAATACACCTGTGTTTTCCACATATTCTAATTTTACTTTCAAACGTAGCTGATTAATATTCAATATTTTAATCATTGAAATGGTCCAAAATAGAAGCAAAGCGTAGAACAAGAGGTTGTTTTTTACAAGGCTACCCCATTGATTGACGGTCCTATCAATATAAGAGTTCAGAACTAAAAAAGCCTTTTTGATGAGAGGTGTAACATGTTCAAGAAGCTCCAGAAGAAGTCTAATTGCCTTCCACTTAAAAACTTAGGGTTGGAACTGAGAAACTACACCAGCAAAGTACAGCTGTTCATTATTCTAATATTCTCTACCTTGGTGGTTCCTGAGATTTTTTTGTCAATTTTAAATTTTATTTCAATCTAACTCCACATCTATGTACAATAAATGGCATTTTATTGAGCTGTGATAAGAAAGGTCTCAAAAGAATCTCCTTAAGAGTCCATCATTCTGATGCTGCTTTCGTTATGTCGGGGTGACCAGGTTCACATCACAGTAGTGTCCAGCAAAGCCCTTAGCAGACAGACCACACGTGACAACCAATTGGGAGAGCCTGTGGCTATTGATAGATGTTGCCTGGACAAAACAAACCCTAATATTACATTTTTGAATTTCTTTTTGGTCTGAAGCGTAAATGCGTTTAAATCGAGACGGCCGCCACAACACAGCTGCAATTTCCTGTTGTCTTTGAGGCATTCTGTGCTCTTCATGTTCACAGTCATTTATTACATTATGTAGCTTAAAGGAGGCTTTCTCCACAAATATGAAAGCAAACAGAATCAACTCCATTAAATTCAGGGCATTTTTCTGACTGTGTGTTGTCTGGACGAGCTTTACGGAGGCTTTGACAGTTTATTAGATCACAGAGGGAATCTAGAGCAAAGAATTATGCAAAGGGACGCAAACAGAATGAAAAGTGTCCCATTTGTATTTTTACATGGACTTCTGTCTGCTGTCATCGCATCAATATTGGACATGGCATTAGCAAATTAGGCCTTCAGAGCCTGTACAATGTCTGCTTCTCAAAAAGTAGAAATGACAAGAATAACATCAACGGAAATGTCTTTTAACTGCAGACCAACAGAGCACACTAATCCACAAACCAACAACACAAATAGTGGACGATGTTTAAATACCAGTAGATCTAAAGTGGGAGAAACCATTCCAATTGATGAAAGGTTCTGCATGTAATGTTGATCTTAGACACAGTCTAGCGTATCTTCCAAAATCAACATATTTGGTTTTACTACTGTTCATGCAAGGAGCAGCCATATTTTAATGCAAAGAAGGCATTACTGGTCATAACTGGAGGTAGTCAGAGTTCTTCCACTTTCCTATTGGAAAGTTCAATGTCATAAAGATATTCCAGTTGATTGTTACAACATCTTAGTTGGAATTTCCCAGTTTTGAATGCAACTGAAATGCAGCAAATAACTTGACATCAAGCAAAGTTGAGAAGCAGTTTAGTAGATGTCAGAAATACTACCAGGTGGGAGTCTCTTAAACCCAATGTGTTTGAAATTCACAACGAATTCAATTATGCATCAGCACAAAAATACGCTGGGATCTGCTGATTTTGCATGAATTTCTGTGAATGTGGTATCATGAAAAACAAGAGCGACTGATTGGAGAACAACCAGCCTCACGAAGGCTGATGCTGGTTGAGCGAGCATCAGTTCCCATCTGTTCCCAACCCTGTTTATACCAGTAACATACAAAGTGTGATTTTTAATCACAAAACCACATCCGGTAACTTCAATTTATTGATCTCATTTTGAAACACACTCGACAGGTCAGTTGTGGAGAAGTTCAAAGGAAAGTTAGGCCCTAAAAAAGCAAAGCTTTGAACATCTCACAAAGATCTGTTCGATGAAAGGACGGCACAACTGTTTAAACCCAACCCTGTTTAAAGTTTTCCACAATCCATCCATGAAAGAGCGACAGAAAACTAGTTGGCCTAGATGAGAGGTAGCCAATGTGCATGTGGCAGAAACTTTACATGGAATACACCATCTTCACAATGAAACATGGTGGTGGCAAGATCATCCCTTCTTGAGCAGAGACAAGGAAGCTGGTCAGAGCTGACAGGAGCTAAATCCAACACAGTCCAGGTGGGAATCCTGTTAAAGACAGCACTGAGACTGGTGCTGTCGAGTAATTCATAGGGTTTTGCAAGGCACTAGGTGTGCTTCATTGGCTGGCAGGAATCCCAACCATCCACCAAATGAGAAGGTTTAGATCATTTTGAAACAAAGGCTGAGATGATGACATGGTTTTGTTGCACAAGTTAAGACTGACTTCAGGACAGATAAAAGAGTCCAAATATCACCTAAAAAGGCTTCGGTGAATGATGTCCTTAATGACAGAGTGTTTTGATCCAGTCAGAAGCTGTATTTTACTTCATGAAAAAATTACAGATGTAAACAGAATCATTGTCATCAGATGCAGCTATAGATTTACAGACGACGACCAATGACTGTTGTAGTTTATTCTTCTTCCTCTTCCCAGGACAGCTAAAGCCCCACACCCTGCTGCATCACTCTCTCTCTCTCAGAGCTTTTCACAAAGTTCATAAAGACGCTGTAAAAGTATCTATATGAACGCTTTTATAACGCTTTTATAGGGGTCAAGTTCAAACTTTGTCTGAACTTGACCCCTATTGAAAACTTTCACTCTTCAATCTTTGAAGTGAATCTCTTTAAATTGTTTTACATGGACGACCTGACTAGAACCGGTCAATAAGTATTTCTGTGACCTCTAAGCAAAAATGAAAAACTTTCTCAGTTATTTGTTTAAAATGAACCTAAAAAACACCCATAAAACTGCTGAGTGATTGGCTGTTGAGTTTGTGCGTGTTTCCTTCGGTTTGACTTTTGAGGTAAGCTGCTGTGTAATTAGTCCTGTTAGGCTGTTTTTCTGCTAAGCCTCATACCATCAGCACTGAGCAGGTGGGGCTCTTTAATTGCAGGGGGTGAGATAAGGATTCAGAGAGATTAAAGACATCAGTCAAGCAGACAACTGCTCAGAAACCGGATTTTCTCTCAGTGGTCTCCAGTTACTCACGTATAAAGCAGACGAGAAGCCCCCTCCGCCCATCTCCCCCACACTAACCACCTCCAGCTGCTTTTTTTTTTTTTTTTATTCTCACAGGTTTCATTTGACTGAGGTTAGATCTGAGATTAACAACTAGACATGTTATCCTACCTATTGTAGGCTGGAAGGCTGTATGGTACTCTGATGGTCACAAAGTTATTTCTGTCTTAATGCACCATCTGCTGACTCCCCCCCCAATTTACTTCAAAATTGGGAGAGTTGTACATTTTCAGAAATACAAACCGATTGAAATGATTCAACGAGTTTTATTTTGAAACTCTTTCAATCATTTATTTATTTTTTTCTCCGTGCTGTTCAGAACTTGCCTTTCTGCAGGGCTCTAAGGCTGTTCCCTGTGTTTTACAGAGGGACCTGCTGCACAGTGACTCAGCTCACATGATGCTGCTGACCAAGCAAGCAGCAATAGTGCAGACAGATGTTTCCTCTGATGGAGGCAGCCCCAGCTCTGCTAAAACTACCAAAAGATCATTTTTTACGACACTCAATATGCATCTTAAAACATTATCACTGATATACTCACAATTTTAAAAAGTGAGTCTTTAGTTTTTGTGGAGTTAGTGAAAAGGAAGCAATAAAACTATGTATCTTTAGCAATTTTTAGGGGACTTCTTTGTTCATTTGACCTGCAGAACAGGAAAAAAAGAATTAAAAACTCAAAATAATTTATACTTTCCAAGTACAATCCAATCAAAATAAAACATTATGTCCAAACAATATAGTTGAACTAAACATGATTTGTGTGTCATATACCAGTGTATCTTGAAGACAAAGAAAACATCCTCATTTTTAACCACAAAATGAGACAAAAGTCCATTTTAATATGATTTTGTCACGCCTTTTAAAAAATAGCTAAGCATAAGAAAAGTTGTGCAAAAACAATAAAAACAAAATCCCCTTCAAATTAATAGTTAAATTCTATTTGTTCACAACACAAAATTGTTCAGAAGTGAAGCTGTGGACGGTGTTGTCCATAGACAGCAGTCATAAAAGATTCCCTACATATATAGAGCCAAATGTCTTGAGTTTCTGCCATGTGATTGGTTGATTTTTGTGTTGCGGATTACCATGGTAACCGTAGGGAGGGTGTTTTATTTGCCATAGCGTAATTGTCTTCATTAAGAGGCTTACTTTAAAAGGAAATGTGCTTTGAGCACTCTCACAGCTCACTTGAGCTTTGTTTTTAAACACAGACATTGTAGTATTTTATTTAAAAATGATATAAGCCTAAATGTTATGGCAGATTCTTTTGTTAATAATACACACAAAAAAACCCCAAAAAACATCTGAAGAGTAGCAACAAATTTAGGGGTTCATCATTTCATTGAAATCGAAGATGAAAAATGAGAACGCTCTTTCTGATTTCTGTGTTTGTTAGGACACAAAAACAAAAAAAACCATCATTTTACTTCACTTACTTCTACACCCTTACACCTTTTAGGGATATGATTTATTCATATTTGCTCCATGTGTGTCTCTTTCAGCATGGGTGGGCTCCCTCTGCATGGGGATGATCTTCTTTTGCTCCCCCATCGTCAGCATCTTCACAGACATCTTTGGCTGCAGGATTACTGCAGTAGGTGGCGCTGCTGTCGCCCTGGTCGGCCTCCTGGCCAGCTCCTTCGTCAAGTAAGGAAGTTATGAAGTTTGTCATCTCATTGAGATGGTGATGTGGGGTTTTATTTTGGGGCGTGAGGGGCAGATCCCAAATTAAAACTTTGCATAATTTTCGTTCTGCCTCACAGCTCTATGATAAAATACGTGGAGGGTTGTGATTTTAGCATGGTAGCGTGTGCAACAGTTGTGTATAAATAGTTTTTTTTTTTAGGTACTAATGGGTTGTCCACACATTCTGTACTTTATCTCTGTAAAATGAACATCGTTTGACGTTCTCTTAGCCGGCCTCTGCTGCTTTTCTAACCAGATGAAGTTAGGATGAACAAAAATAGGAAAATGTTCAAATATTTAAAAAAATATTCCAGTCAGTCTCTTAACCTCACCTCAGTCTAAACAACTACAATGATCAATTATTAACTCCATTTTAAACCAGCTCAGTGAATTCCCTGCTTTTCGATGTCCCTCTTTGTAGCTTGGTGTCGTTGCACTAACACTGTGCTATAAATTATTTCCTAAGAAGTCATGCTCATCTGCACATGAGGCAACAAAGCTGCAGTGTTATCAGGTTTGGGTGCACTGAATAAGTAATAAAACTACTGAATTACTGCTTGTCAGGTGATTTTTTTAAAGAGGCTTTCACAAAACCCTGGGTAGGCTGGCAGCCAACTTCTGCCCAGGACAGTGCATAGGACAGGTAAGCCTACTAGTGCCAAGTTATTTTCAAAGGCCAGAACTCTGATCTTCTTAGCCCAATCTGGATAGAAAGAATCTATTTGAAGTGAAGCACTTGATTTACCCTGACAGTAAAATCTGAAAACTGAATTCTTTTTGTGTTAGTTTTGTTCGACCTAATATGTTTGGCAAAATGACCTCCTGGATTCATCTAAGCCATGTATTATAACTAAAATGCAAATAAATTGATATAAAGCTCAGTTGGTTCCTATTTGCCATACAACTGTTTTTAATTTGGAGCTTTTTCTTTATGGGGGAGGAAAGCATGTAATGATTTAGAAAATGCCCCACTCATTGTCTTTTTTCATGCCCTAAAATCCAGATACACTGGGAATCAATTCTGGTTGAGGTTAGGAAAATTCCCCAAACTAATATTGATCTCCATCCAGTGTCTCTTCTCTTTGGTCTACCAAATAAACAAATTCAAAATCTAAACAAGAGTAAGTTGTGTAATGTCTTAATTCTCTGTGCTCGAAAGAATATTTTGCTACAATGGATTTCTAATAAATCTCCTACTATTTTTGGGTGGAAGAAGCTTATTTTGGAATATATCCCTCTCGACTTTCTAACATGTCTCGTCCACCCTAGGACTGACACATTTGGATGCATATGGAAGTCCTTCCTGGGCTATGCTGAAAGACACGTGTCTACCGTCCTGTCTCGAGCATTTATAAATGCTTAGATATGGACTATATAATGATGGAAATATGTATTCCCCCTGTCTTTTCTTTTTGTCTCCTATGGACTGCACTGCTGAGCTCTTGTTCTGTGTTATGTTGTTGTTATTAAACAAAAATGAATAAACATATCTACAAAAATAAAAGAAAATGCCCCGCTATGACGTACACGAAAAAACTGGTGAGCAGGAACTAGTAACAAGATCCTGTTAGTGTCAAACTATTGCCTAGTTTCCACTAAGTGGAGCGTTATGGGTTGTTGTAGTGTGGTTTGGCACGCTGTTTTAAATTCCATGTATTCAGGGCAGCATTTCCACCGCCAGTTGAGCTTTTACTGGGAAGGTGGGGTCAGACCCGAGGCATGTTTTTAGATACACCTTGACAAGATGGGAGACAGCAGCTTCAGGGCTGACGCATACTGCTTTCCTTTGAGTTGTCTTTTGTCTGTCTTACCCCACAGGAGCCTTGGTGTGATGTATTTCACATATGGCATCGTGTTCGCCTGCGGCTGCTCCTTTGCCTATCAGCCCAGCCTGGTCATCCTCGGTCACTACTTTAAGAAGCGCCTGGGCCTGGTGAACGGCATTGTGACGGCCGGCAGCGGCGTCTTCACCGTCACCCTGCCCTTCGTTTTGTCACCGCTGCTGGAGAAAGTGGGCCTGCAAAACACTCTGCGTGTTTACTGCGTCCTCATGTTTGTACTGATACTCGCCGGCTTCACCTACAAGCCCCTGCTGCCAGCCAAACCTGCCGAGACCCAAACAGGATTCCGTCTGAGCCGGATCTTCAACATGAACATCTGGAAGTCTGTGGGATACCGTATTTGGGCCTTTGGAATACCTGCTGCTCTTTATGGGTACTATGTACCATACGTCCATCTGGTAAGTTCTGTTGCCTTGTAGCGTTGACGTCGCTATCAGCCCAAATTTTCATATGCAGCCATCGTATTAACACAAAATAGTTAACACCTCAGTCAAGTGCATCTTCTTCACTTCATGTATGCATGCTGCTTTCTTTTTTCTAACGTGTTTGTTGTTGCTACTAGCTGCGTTTGCAGTGATTTGGGGAAATTATAGGCAGTGATTTTACAGAAGAGCTAAAGAATTAATACATTTGAATGACAAACTCATCTTTTTATAGGCTGTGTGGTGCTGTGAGGGCTCTGGTGGAGCCAACTGCATATTGTCTGAAAAAAACAAAAACAAACCATCATCCTCCTACTACTTCCTGTCGTTGTCTTCTTTGTGGTTTTTGCCAGTAGTAACATTTATCATAATTTGCATGTTCCCAGTAAACAAATTTATTTTCGGAATTTCAAATTATCCCGTTTTATGGTTAATGGAAGCGCAAATCTTTACAAGAAGCCTTGTCGTCTGAAGTCTGTTTAGAACCTTGGATTGGTTCTAAACAGACTTCAGATGATTAGAATGGACTCAAACGTATTGTTTACCTCAGTCCTATGATCTGCTGTTAGTCGTAAGTGATTATTTCATCTCTGCTTGAAGAAGAAACACGCTGACTTGAAGTAAACAAACTCTCAGGAGGGCCGTGAAAGAGAAGGGCCTGGACGTTCTAGAGAGCCTCAGGGGCCGGGGGTTTTGTTTATTTGGACACCAAGACTATATTATTCGAAGGAGATCAGCTGTGTTTTCACAACACTTCTCCTGTGTCAGCTACTCAGACTGGGTCGCCACGGGGTCGAAGCTGCGGCCTCAGCACCAGTGCTGCCCTTGTAGCCGCAGCAGCCGTTCATCCCCTGTACTCTCAGAAAGACCCACAGGCTCTTTGTCACCTTGAGAAGGAAAATCCCACCAGTCACATGGCACTTTGTTAGCTACAGGAAAGAGGACTGCCAGGCATCTTCTGTGAGTAGTGTATGTAAGGGTGGGTCTGGTTTGCTTTAAGTGTCGCGGCAGATTGTCTGTAAAAAAGGGGAAGAATGAGCTGAGCCTTCTGTTGCACAATTGATTTTACTGAACTAATGGAATGACTCACAGTGTCAGGTTGAGGCAGTAACATGAACCTGCAGTTATTAACCCCGAGACGCCTGGGAGGCAAGAAAAAAAAAAAAAAAAAAAGTTTGAGAGGGGAAGAAGGGTGAGGGTCACCTGGGAAACCTAACACAAATGATCACATCAGTAATGCATCTGAGCTGATGCAGTATCCCTGTGTCTGAAGAAAACAAGTTGTGGGTTAGCTCCTGCTCCCATGACCTTCCTGTACAGACGTTCTGGCAGAAGCTGCAGTTAAATTGTGGGATCAGGAAGGATAAATCCCCATCGAGTTTCTGAGCAGATACCTGAGCTTGACAACAGAACGCTACATACTGTTTTAATAGTATTTGGTGTCATTGTTGTTTCTTTCTATTTTTCTACTTTTCTACTTTTCTCAGGTTTCTCTTCCGTCAGACTAGACCTGCTAACCGCTTCTCGCACCTAATGTCAGTGGAGTCACTGGCACCTCACAGAGTTTGGTAGCGTTACAATACGGCTCTGCGTGAGGCCCACAAACACTTTTAACTCTACTGAGAAATTCAAGTCATATAAACAAAGAATGAGAGCTGAGAACTAAAACTTTTAAGTAATTCTTTTGGTACATTTTAGTAAAAGTTTGCAAAAATAAAAAAAATGCAAACGCTAGTGATGTGAAACGCCTCACTGGCGCTGTTAGAGCAGGGATGTTAAGTTCAAACATGCAAGGGCCCAAAATTTGAAACATGGGCGACTTGCATGCCAAGCAAATACATTTCCATTTGAAATTCCATTCAGTTTAATCATTTTGTAGTCTAGCTCTCTGTTCTATGCTTTGCTTCATACTGAATGGCTGCGCTGATATGGCTGAAAAATGTATCACAATATTAGTGCTTCATATGGGTGAATATGAGTAATGATTGATTTGTTTCTTTATTTTACCTACTTGAAACAAGAACCAGAAGAAAAAAGGCTGAATATAAATACTTTTATTTTAACCTTTAAAAAGAAGTCGAACAATATGAATAACTGTCAATTAAATAAGCATACTGGTCAATACTGGTCAACCAGTATGACCAATAAGCATACTGGTCATACTGGTTTTGAGGCTTAATGTCTGAAGGAGACATTAAGCCTCAAAAATGTGCAAAGCAGCTTGCAAATGATGTGGATCGGACATGTTTGACATAAACTGCAGACATTAGGAGAGGAGAAGGAGAAAATAGCAGCGGCAGGAAAGTGATCAATGATTACCTGAGCTTTTGTAACTATGAAAGATCTGCGTCATGTTCGAGTTTTAAAAAACAGACTCTAGAAATCACTAAACGTGCAGTCTGAGAGCCAGGGGCTGCACTGGGATCATCGAAGGGTTAATTATTAACGGCTTTATATTAGAGGAGAGGAATTTCTAATTCCATTCAATGAATGAAGAAAAGCACATCAGTGGAAGAGAAGTTTCAGAACGAAATGACTGAAACCAAGAAACCATCCATCCGGTTGGAATGTCGGACGCATCTGCTGTCTTTGTCTGATTCTTCCCTCTGGGCTTCAGTCTCGGAATAGTTTATGTATCATGAGTTACTCTGCTGATGCATGCAAAGTATGCATACACACACCCACACACACACACACACTCCCCCACTGAGCATCCCATTAGGTCTGCAGCATGTAGCTGTCTCTGAGCAGAAAAGCTGCGAACACAGAGCATCTTGTACTTCGATGGAGACAGTAAGTCAGCCGGAGGTCGTGGCAGGCAGATGTGAGACCTGCAGAGGGCTGCAGACAGACGGGCTCTTTGAGCTGGACTGCTGGTGGATGACTGGAGGTAGAAGGAGTTGGCAGCTCACTATCTGACGCTTAAACAGGAGAGAGAACATGACTGCAGTACTTTTTCTGCAACAGAAACATCAGCACTACTTGTGTTTTAAGGTCCAGCAGTGTGCAGTAGTGGACCTCAAGACTGCACACCAGATAACAGCATGAGAAATCACTTAAAAAGCGCTTGCTTTTTTAATGTGACATTTATGTGTGATTGTATGATGCAGGAGGTGATGTAACAAATCTGGCTGACTAAAGGTAAAAGACGCAATGAGCAGGTTCTTTGTGTGTGCACACCCTCCAGTGCATACTTTGTTGAAGAATTTTTTAATGCTGTTTCAGCAGTTATTCTCTGGTCGGAGTCTGCCAGCACTCCAAGTCTTGACCTGCATGTTCTTATTTGCAACATGTCTCCAAATCTCTCAGATTTCAGAGGCGCCTTCTGTCTGCAGAACCCACAGATTTTTTATAGAATTATTATTTTTTTATTCTAGCCTCAAAATTCCTAATCCTCATTTTTCTGTCTCATTACCAGGCCTGTCACAATAACTAATTTCACTGGGCGATGGATTGTCCCAGAAATTTTTCGCAATAAATGACAATATTGTTGTTTTGCGATGATTTTCAAGTAATGTAATATAATGTAATGTAATAGTGCAAGAACATATTCTCATAGGTTAATACACTTTCAGTTTTACTGAACATTTAACGCCGGAAATAGAAGATATTTTAAATATCCAAAATAAATAAAACAACAGAAATAAGACATAAAATGTATAATGAAGTCTCTTTAAATAAAATTGTCCTTCAAAAAAATGAGCAAGTTGAGAGCAAAGCACCAGACTGAAAACTTTTATCATCCAGTTTTTAGTAGAACGAGAGAAAGAGAAAAGAAAAGTTATAAATAATCCAAATGGTTGGATACAACCAATCAGAATTCCTACAGCAATTATCATGCTAAGCAAATGGAAAATTGGGGTTTCCAGGTTCTTCCATCCACCACTGGTTCGGTTAACATTTTTTAAGACAACAATGTCTTCTTTTCTTTAGAAATATATAAAAAGCTGAAGTGCAGGATCAAAGCACAGAGCTCTGTGCTGTCTGCATGGTTCTCAAACTGATTGTCATTTTGAATTTTTTCCTCTTTATGGGAAGGATTTCTTTGGAAAGTGGCTGGAAATAACATTTACTGTGATTTGGAGCTGTAAAGGTAGAGTAAATTATAAAAAAAATAATGAATCTCATGGCTGACCAAACAGCACATCACCAGATGTAAAAGCAAAACTGGTTTACTGGAGAGGTGATGTATTTTACTTGCTGCAAGAGCCTTGAAAATCACTGCTGGACTAAATTACTCCTTAAAGTTGCAAGATTCTATTTCTACATCGTTTTAATACAGTGTGCAAACATTTTTGTCATGTGGGCCAAAATGATCATGTCAAAAGTATTCACAGGCCCAAAAAAGTTCTGAGACCACAAAGAAATTACAGTGTTTTTTTTTCTCTTTCTTGCTGCTCAACAATAAAATAAGCATACAATATTCTAATTAAAGAAGTGAAGAAGTTAGGGTTTATTTTGGAAGGGAAGTTTAAATCATCGTAGATCTGAAACTTAAAAAAAGCTCACATTACTCAAAGAAAGACATCCAGTTTGCAAATTCTTCTGGGCTCAGATGAAAAAAAAAAAATTAGCAGAAAACATTTGGACTGTTATCAGGAATAAGAACAAGATTCGGGTCATTCTCTCTTCAAAATGATTCCAGTATTAAGCAAGGTTTACTAAATTCAATACAAGCAGATTTGGGTCTGTTTATAAGAATGAGTCAGTTACTTTCATATCACTTAATTTGATATAAAAGAGGAACGAGAAAACACGGTTGTTAAGACAAATACTTTGTGTATTTTTATATTTTCCATCGTAGAAAATTGTATTTTATCTGTATTATTTTTGCTCTGGTTAAAGAAAAATCTCCATCTGTTCTGGTGGGCCACATAGAATCAGTCAATGGGTCAAAATGGCCCCTGGGCCACACTTTGAAAGCCCCTGTTTTGACTCTCATTGAGTTTTTTGAATGTAACTATGTCGTTCTCTTGTCTTGCTCAGATGAACCACGTGCAGGAGCGCTTTGGGCCAGAGGCAAACAAAGAGGTCCTGCTGCTGTGCATCGGCATCACGTCCTGCCTGGGCCGCTTCATCTTCGGCAGCGTGGCGGACTTTGTGAAGGGATCCAACAAAGTGTTCCTGCAGGTGAGGCCTCTGACAGAAGGCGTCATGATCACGAGCATGCAGTGAGATCTTAAAGAGGAAGAAAAGAAGTGCAAAAAGACATTCAAAAAACATGTAGATTTAGGATAAAGCTGTCATGAATTGAAGAAGTTTCAGGCGACGCGAAATTCTTTTGCCCTGAACTTGTAAGTGTAAAACGATCTCCTGCTGCAGGTCCTGTCGTTCTTCGTCATCGGCATCATGACCACGATGATCCCGCTGTGCAAAATCTTTGGAGGGCTGATCGCCGTGTGCCTGCTGATGGGGCTTTTTGACGGCTGCTTCATCTGCATCATGGCACCCATCGCCTTCGAGCTGGTCGGAGCCAAAGATGTGTCCCAGGCTATCGGCTTCCTGCTGGGCCTGATGTCCGTTCCCATGGTTGCAGGTCCCCCAATCGCAGGTAAAACAGAAAGACAGGATGAATTGAGGAGATGCTTTTTTAAGAGACAAGCTTAAAACAGAAATAAAGTGATTTATGATCTTTTGCTTGTCTTTGAAGTCGTCGCCCTGCTTATGCGGATGCACTTTTAACATCTTCAGTGTTATGCTGGGACTTCCCTCATTACTCTGGAAATAGATTGCTCCTCCCTGTCAGCCAGAGAATTAGTGCAGCAATCTAATGCAACTCAGTTAACAGGCTGCTTAT
This sequence comes from Poeciliopsis retropinna, assembly GCA_010277075.1. Classification (NCBI taxonomy): domain Eukaryota; kingdom Metazoa; phylum Chordata; class Actinopteri; order Cyprinodontiformes; family Poeciliidae; genus Poeciliopsis; species Poeciliopsis retropinna. The sequence goes on from VMRM01000010.1 coordinate 21,125,957, forward strand.
AGAGCACTGAGATACTTGTCACTTATTTTTAGCCCTGTTGTTCCATCTAATGTCTATTCCACCTCAGTTGTTCTGTCACAACCACAGCGAAAAAGTAGTTCTTTTCAATTTTTGTCACGTCTCAGATCATAAAAATAATCAGAATAATTTAAAAATGCAGTTATTCAAATCAAGCTGGCCTTGTGTAGAAGACTGATCAGTCCCTCCAGAGTGTTGCTATGTTTCTTGTGATTTTTGCAGCCGAAAATTACTGATTTTCTTCAAAAAGCTTTGGTCATAGTTATGAATTTTTTAAGCTTATATTTGTTATAACATGGTCTAACAAAAAAAAAAAAAAAAAAAAAAAAAAAAAGAACAAAAAACGTTGAATTTGTTGCTCATGACCTTTGTTGAACTTTGAGGAATAAAATTTACTTGGCTCGTTGATTTTCCTCCAGTCTTCTGGATCCAGGGACTCTGCATGCACAGTGGAAAACACAGAGAACAACCATTCAACATCCAACTTCAGACATATCTAGAGTTTTATTCAGAGAATTCAATGCATACAGAAAAACACATCAGCATTACACCCAGATTATCAAGAAGTCCAAAACACATAACAAGACATCAAATTACCTGCGACGAGTTGGAAAAAAAAACACAATAGGAGAGACACAAGAATGCATCCTTGGGAATTGCTCTCACAGCTGCAAACAAAGCAATTCGTTCTTCTGCTGTAACACATACACTTTTATAAGGAGGTGTATTCCCTTAATTTAAATATATGCATTTGAAGGTGTGTCCTCCCCTGTAGGGCTGTTTAAAGTTAATTTTATTACCTTCTTTGAGACCTGTTCAAACCCAAAAACAAATATCCAGAGAGAACAAAGGTCATTCTCAAACAGGATTTTCCCGCACCAGTCTTGCATGTTATCTCTGTCAGTCCGTCCTCCTTTAAACATCCAGACCAAGATTTATGCTTCACTTAGACCTGGTGGTTTTCCTGCCTCAGCGATTCATCAAGAAACTGATTCCTGTTATAAACACTCTGACACAAAAACCTGGTGTCAGATGATAACTGTGAGTTTGGATCTAAAAATTGCAGGATTATCTTTTTAAATAAAAAACTCTTAGAATACCTGAAATATTTTACTTCTAAAACTTTAGTTTCCTAACCCTGTTCTGTTTTAGTAAACTAAGATGCATGCAAATTAGTATGGTTAGACACTAACTAGTTCAGAACATGCTGTTAATACTTAAAAGAAATATCTTAATACATTTGATTACACTTCTCGAAGAATTGTTTTCTAAAGGTTTTAGTGTTTTACTGAACTTATAAACAAACACCAAAGAATTTGACTCATCTTGTGAACAGGCAGACCCTTCAACCTCTGCCTTCTCTAGAGTTTTTAGTTTGAATCTTTATCCAAATCTACCTAACTTAAAATCTACTCAAAATATTCATGCGACATCTAGGTTAACTGTTTCTAAAATTAATATAACCAAACTTATACTCCCAACACCTTCCCCAAAAAAGACAGGATTTTAACTGAGTTTATAAATCGCAATAACATTTTAAGGTACCTTCTTGAAATAATGCCTTTAATACAAATCAAATCGTGTCCTGAGGAATTGTCAAAGTGAAAAAGAACAATTTCACACCAGTTATTCACGTTAGCATGAATTGTACACAAAGTAAATCCTAAGAATATATCAAAATGTTTTTTTCAAAAAAAGAAAAATGTTACAGTTCAGCACCACAGATGCTTATATTTTTTTATTTTGAACCTGGGTTCTACACCTGAATCTCCTCTGCGGGACAATAATGATGATTTCTATTTTCTATCTCTATCTTGAATTAGTTGTTGTAACTTAGATTTATTATATATAAGCATATATTATAAAATACTAATTATATATAATTATTATTAGAATTGAAAAGCAGATTACATTTATAAAAGCAGTTAAAATTTCTGATTTAAAAATATAATGGACTCCATTCCCCCCCCCATCTTCCCTCCAACTTTCTGAGGCTCACCTATAGCGCCCCTTGGTGGCCAAAACTTTGAAAACGCCGTTATAAATCGCCTCTCCCTCCTGCAACACAGAGGTTCTTCTTCTTGTATTTTCAATCTGTCTCCCAGATTTGATGGTTGATGCAAATGTTGATGATAATGTTATCTGTAGGATTTATTCGCTGTTATTTAGATTATGACATAATACAAAAAACTGACATTGTTGAGACAGTGCAATGTGAGACAGATTTGCTGCCATCTTTCCATCCGTGCAACCTCCTGTTTTGTTTTGCAGGGTTCCTGAGGGACAAACTGAACAGCTATGACTTGGCCTTCCACCTGGCAGGCATCCCCCCGATCATTGGGGGGATCGTGTTGTGTTTCATACCATGGGTGGAGGCCAGGAAGAGGAGGAGGCAAACGAAAGAGGGCCAGAGCAAGGAGCAAGACGTCAGACAGAAGATGATAGAGCTTGAGAAGGCTCAGGAAGATGCAAAGAGCAAAATAGGAGATTCTGTCATTTAAGGCCTTTCCTCTGCCCGCTTCCCCCAAAAACAAACTGAAAAAGACAATCATTGGGTCAGCCTGGGGTCAGTGCTGATCAGCAGTGTTATATTGCTGTTCCTCTTGTTTTCTTAGCCTTCAGTATGATGAAATTCCAAAGCAATGCAACATATCAAAGGTAAAGTGAACTAATTCCAAGACAGACGTGATCCTGATCTCTTTCCAGACAGCAGACCTCATTATAATGCTGCTCTTTCAGTCCTCAGTGTCTTTACTAGAATAAAAAAGTCTTGTCTTGCAGCTTAACCTGTAGCCGTAGCTGTAGCTGTAGCTGTAGCCACGTAGCTCAAAACAAGCATTTACAGGATTAAACAAGTTTACGTTTAGCTTGCTTTTAGCTTTGTTTTATGGATGAATCAGCTTCAAAGATTCCTTCTTAATTACAATCCTAGTTTCAATAAAGTTGGGTAAAACATAAAAAAAAAAACAGAATATAGGTTGAAATTTTCCAACCCATATTCACTGGAATTTATGACAAACACAAGATATTTATTGATCAAACAGATGAACTTTGTTGTTTTTTTGCAAATATTAATTTATTTGGAATTTGATTTGTTCAACACATTCCAAAAAAAAAAAAATTTGGGATAGTTTGAACAAACCAGTGACACCTGCAGAAAGTGGCTTGGCGTTGTCTAGAAGGGGCGTCCCTGAAAAAGACGTAGCTTGGATGCTGCTCCAAAACCCGTATGTAGCTCCCAGCATCAAAGGTGACGTCACAGAAGTACAAGTTATTCATGGGTTATTTTAGACATCTGAGGTTTAGTGTCGGCCGATACAGATCAGATACAGAAAACCAGAACAGAACTGACTGAAACACAGACAGAAATGTACACAATTACACATTTGTTTGATAACTCTTCACCAGCACAGCACACTTACATACACTGGTTGCTTCACAAGCTTGGTCAACATGTAAAAACAACTTTCATTTGTTCAATCAGTGCAATTAGGAGTAGAACGGTCAATGGTAAATAAATAATAAACTGAAACTGACAAAAAAAAAAAGGAAAAAAAAGTGATAGATTGATTACTTTAGTCAAACATTTAGAAATAAACTGCCTTCTTTCAAAGGGTTCAGAAAGTGTAATTAGGAATTCTACATATGATGTAAGATAAATAATAAAGCATGACATCGCTTTAGCTTGGCAAGGTAGAGTTTTACCTTGTAATGTAGTGACGAGCTGTGTACACAGACCATGGTTTTCTGAAGTGTTCCTGAGTCCATGTGGTAATATCAATAACCAAATTATGTCAGTTTTTGGTGCAGTGGCGAAGGAGGGGTCGAAGGTCACGGAGATTCAATGTTGGTTTTCAGCCTTGCCCCTTTCTTGCAGAGATTTCTCCGTAAGAAGGCTTTTGATGATATTCTGGACAGTAGATGTTGAAATCCCTAAATTTCTTGCAATTGTACGTTGAGGAACATTGTTCCGAAACTGTTGGATCATTTGCTCACGTAGTTATTCAAATCAGTAAATATTTGCAAAAACACCATAGTTAATCTGTTGAATGTTAAATATCTTTGTTGTGAATTCTGGTGAATATTGGTTGAAACAGATTTGCATATCGTTGTATTCTGTTACGTTTTACACAGCATCCCAACTTCATTGGAACTGGGGCTGAAATCCATCCATGTTTCTGTGTCTTAAAGTTTGCAGGGTCATTAATATCTAACAGGAACATTTGTTAAGAAATCTTGAAGGTTTGTGTTCATTTGTGATTGAAACTGTGAGGATACTCAAACATTTCTAGGTAAGCTGCTTTCGAAATTCCTGTTTCCATTTCAGACAGACACACAGGTGATGGCGGTTTTAACAGCACAAACCAAAGACCTACCGTCCCTTTTAGTTTGCATTTCAGAGTTTTAAAATGAAGTCATAAGTTTTGGGTTTTTTTAAAGAGTATATTTTTAACAGACGTAAACAAAGCAGGAAACAGGAGGAGGCTGTTTGCCAAACGCTATGTAACCAGAATTGAACTAACTCAGGAATTTTCAGTGTTAAATGTGAGCGATTAAGACATTTTTTTGCTTCCTAGATGTTGAACTATTCCTTTATCAATGCTACATCTTGCTTCTCTGTTATGAATTGAATCGTGATTAAGAATCAAAGTGTTGCCTTCGTCTTTCTCTACATGCCTTAATATAACCTAATGTATCGATTATTGTTTTTGTTGTTTGTTTTTTTGTTTGTTTTTTTTGCTGTGATTTAGGCAAAACTTCAAAACCCAAAAACCCCTCGCTAAAGTTATCATACCATTTCAACTTCTCCACGTCACACAGCAAACATGGCCTTCAACATATCTACTTGGGATTTTATGCGTCAGACCAGTACAAAAGCCTCCCCACAGCATTATGCAGCCACCACCATGTACCACGGTGGGGGTGGAGCATTCAAGGTGAGGTGCTCTGCACCTTCCAACACGTTTGCTTTGTTTCTTTTGGCAAATTCCGAATGAGACTAAATGAGAATTCAGATCTTAATATGTGATAACATTTTAAAAGCCTTGTATCATTTTCTCTCCATCTTACAATTATGCGCTGCTTTGTGCTCGTCTGTTGCCACAAACTCCCAATAATTTACATGTAATAAAAAAAAACAACACAAAGTCCAGGTCATGGATTACCTGCATGGACTGATGATCAGATGATTTTACACCCCATAAACACCCCATAAAAGTCGGACTGGATGAGTAGATGGTAAAAATGCTATTACTTATTCACCTCCAGTATCTTATCATTTTAGATGCCCTCACTGATGAATGGACCTGGGACTTAAAGCCACAACGCTGTATGATCAGCAGAAGACCTAGACCCAGTTAATCAGTAACTTTGCATAAGGTCCAGTAATATATAGGAGAAAAATATGTCTTGTATTTATTTGTGTCTTGTTTTTGTTGGAATTTAATGCCATAATCAGTCGGCATTCACCTGCAGCCTTTACCTTGTTCGCTGAAGACCAAAGTGTGATGAAGTGAGTTTATCTGTGAGTGTGTTTGTCCTATTTGTCTGCTGACATGCCACTCTGTGAAGCCTGCCTGCTGGTAGTGCCATGCCCCATGTCGAGTTTCCTGGAGCAACATGGCTGCCCTGCAGCAGAACAGGAAGTGAGTGAAGACAGAGCTGAGTCTGAACTCCCCGCAGCTCGGAGCTGTGAAGCACCTCCTGCACAGAGCCAGAGAAACCTTTATTTAATACAATAAGTGAAAGAATTTTATGGGTATTTAGAGCGATATTTTGAATAAAACTGACTTTTCACTATACACTTGGCATATTGCACCATTATCTGAATGGACCTTTTGCCTGCTTTAATGCTGCAGCTTTTTGTCACCAAAGTTTAGAACTTTTACTATGCTGTTTATATCTTATTTTCACATTTTGTCTAGATGATTTTACATAAAAACTTCGAAACACAATACGTGCCATTCAAAAAGACACATTGCTATAAAGAGGCAAATTATTAGAAGTGCTTTCTGTCTTTCAGAAGTCTATCTGTCATGCTGGGCTCTTATCAGCCACAATGCTTCAGGCATTTTATTGTTTACTAATCCTGAATCTGCCCACTGGCCTTATGCAGAATATCTGCACATATGAATTTGGCTGTTCTTCACTGTCTTTGTCTGAGTTTTGTATATTTTTGTCTTAAATTCTTTTTTTTTAATGTTCTGAACTAAAAATTCAAAATGTATCCCAACATGAGTCACCAACAGTGCTGTGCTTGGGTTTTACTGTTAAACTACAATGGTAAGCACAGTCACATATCAGTTTTATAGAGTAAAAATGATTTTCATTGTTTTCTTGACTTCTTGCTTTTTTTCTGTCTGTCTCACTTTGTTTGGCATGAAAACACTGGGCTCCGAGTTTCATTCTGTTTCATCACAAACAGTCATATTCAGTAAATTAGAATATTATTGAAAATGTGTTTATTTAACTAACTCCATCTAACCAGTGAAACAGATTACATAACTAAATTTCATGTAGATTCATGTTTTCAAGTCTTTATTTCTGTGAATTATGGCATTCTGCTGACGGTGAATTAAAACATGATACTTGAGATTAATTACATCAAATCAATTATTTTCTGTGTTTTTAATTCTTTTTGCACGTCCACGGAAGGATGATTCACATGAAAACAACATGTTTCTGTGAGCTTTTCCTAAACAGTTCACATTTTACCACATGGATCCCCATGTGACACACACAGCTCACATGCCTGAGCAGATATTTATGTACTATATGTTTAAAATATGCAGTGAAGGCATTCTTATGTTTTATGTAATGTCACTCAACCTTTACCTTATTACAAAACGCCAACACTAACAACTAAATTAAAGAAACAATGGATGGATGGATGGATGGAGGCGGGGAGGGATGGATGGAGGTTGGTTGGTTGGTGTGAATTCTCGGCCAAACACTCATGGCTTAACTATCAACTATATGTCGTTTTCTGTACAATGATGGATTTGGATTATTAAAAGGAAACAAGTTTTCTCCAAACACTAGATGTCGCCAGTTTATCATTTTGACGCGTCAGCTGAAACACAGATGCACAACAAATACAGATGTAGTACTCTGTTCCGAGAGCAGAATATAAAAGTCAACAACAACATAACATAAATAGATGGGGGTTTTTTAAGCCTCATTATGTGAAAAATTGCACATGAGTGCGTTTTTGTTTTTGAACCAACCAAGACGTCACAGATTTCTGGGGAAAACCCCCAAAAAACAAACAAAAAAACTGTAAGATTTACAATAGATTTCAACTTAATAGAGATAAAAGTCACGTAAGGAAACAAAAATTAATTTGACCATCGCCCCTTGAAGAACCTGGTAGATCTGTTAGGACTGTGATCTGATGAAATCACCAGACCATTGAGTGGTGTCCATTCAAACGTTTAAATATGAACGTAAAGGAATAAAAATGTCTGAAAGTCATGAGTAACTTATGACTTTGATACGTGTAGATGACTGTCTGTGCTGCACGGTGACTAAAACTGAATGAACGCATTGCTTTAAAGTCGCAATAACCAACGATGTTCCACCTCATGTTCAATAGACGATCTCTGCAGACCTCTAGCAGCAGTACCCTGGCTGCTAGAGGCTAGAGGTTTGGAGGGACTCTGAGGCTGCTTCAGCGGCGGTCAGCTGTCGCTCTTCATTCTGCACCGTTTGTTTCGTATGAACCCGATAACTTTAATGTAGTAACATTCAACCCAAACCCGAGGTTGCGGTAGCTAAAGGAGGTCGTTCACACAGCTGAATTTTGGACAGCATCGGTTGTGATACTGACAAATATCCAGGTATGTCTTCATCCGCCGTGCGCGAGAACGTTGCCAAAAAGGAGCACGTTCGTTTCGCTAGCATGGAAGAGGAGGACGACAACGACAAGCAGGAGGAGAACACGCCGTTTGACAAGAGGAAGGAGGCCGGTCGGGGGTTGAAGAGCGCACTGAAGTTGGCGAAGAGGACAACAAAACCGGGAGGAGACAACCGGGTGAAAGTGGTCGGCGGAGGAAGCGGCGCGTGCGGCCGTTGGATGGTCACGCTCGCGCTGTGTGGGTCCTTCTTGGGCTTGGTAAATACCAGCACATTTGATTAAAACATGGACCAACTAAAGAAGGCTAGCTCATAGCTTAGTTGCTGTGGGGTTTAATTCATATCGTGCTTTCTGCAGGCCTCTCCTAGAATTATGCAAACTGAAATAGATGTTTCAGTGGAAATTGTTTTTATATCTTGAATTGTTTTGTTCTGTTAGTCAGACAAACAGACCTCAGTCCACTGGCATCATTTGTTTTTAATTGTAGCAAAACGGAACAAGCAGACCTCCAGTTATCCTCATTTTTCTAGAGAACTGTGGAAGAAATTGATCATGAAATTGGCTCATCTCAGGTTTAGATGCCTGACAATTTACACATCATGGAAAGAACAGAGCCACTATGGATGACTGATAGATACTGTTTTTTTCCTTTCAACGTAAACTTTTGAAGGTGGTCAAGGATTTTTGATGTCAGTTAGAAAATATTTCACACATGTTTTCATGGTTTAAGGACACCATGAGTTCATATAGCTAGCTTAACGCTAAATGAAAACTGCACTTTTTTTTTTAAATGGTGAGAGTGATTTGTGCCACTATTTTATTCTAATTATATTTACATGTTCTCACTATAACCATGTGACAGTTCCCATTTTTTCTGGGAGCCAAATCCAGAGTAATTATCAAGTGTCAAGAGTTGATTCTTCAGGTCATGTACATGTACCCAACAGTCAAAATCACATCACAGAAGATAGAACTTTAGAAGGCAAAAAAATAAAAGATAAAATTGCTGGAAGGGAAAATTATACAAGGGTCTCAAATAGTTACATCAAACTAAACTTAAACACAGCATTTAATTGGAAACTTTATTGTCTTTGCCTCGTTTAAAGTTACTTTAAATAAAAACAGGCACAACTCCACCCCCATTTTTCTCTGATTATGTGTTCAGTTTTAACCCCTAAAATAAAGAAACATCTCAGTCTCAGCATTAAATCCAACATTGCTGCACTGGATAAAAAAAAAAATATTGAGAAAGTTTATTTGTATCGTTTCTTCCCCACACACTCTGCAGTCTCTATTAGTCTCTATTTCTAGCATGTTTGAAACCATAAAAGTCAAAGTGATACATTGTTCCCTTACATTCCTAATAATAGTTAGCTTTGTCCTGAGCAGAGTGTGCATCCTCTCAGTATTCACTTTTCCCACCATTTGTTTTATTCCAGCCTTATTTCAAAATGGATTAAATTCACATTTTTTCTTGAAGCACCACAGTGTCTAATGTGGGTCAGGATGTCTCAGGGCCTAAACTAAAACTCATCCTGTGAGTTTTAGTTCTCTCCGTGGTTTAACGCCAGAATCAAATGATGGCTCATTAGAGGCCTAAGAAGAACATTGACACGTTGGAGAACTAAAAAATGCACATGTCCCTTCAGGACTGACTTTTGGCACCTCTGCACTACACACAACACTCCCTAAAACAAACATTTTTGGTTTCTGTAGACATCAATTGACATGAATATTCAGAACATTTCCTCAGCACATCTTTGGCAATAATTTCAGCGTCAGATCTTGTTGGATATAATCCTGCCTCTCGTTGGTCAGTTTGGTCTTTGCAGCTCCATTTGCAGAGATGCTCAAACAGATTCCAGTTCCAGTGTGCAGTCTGAGAGCCATGAAGTTGATTTATTGCAGAAATTATTGCTAACGAACAAACCTGTCGGGTGTTTCGCTCTTGATCATCCTCAGTTGATCAAGAGCAGTAATAATACTGTCAATTATTATTATTATTATAGATACATGTATAAAGAGAAAGGTATACATTGCAATTAACATACATATTGGCTTCTTATTTCAGTCTGAACTGTGTTCACTTGCTAATAAAACCCCCCACATGGCTGTTGGATAATATTTTGCGAGCTGTAATAAGAAAGTGTCGGGTTATCGGCCAACTGTGGGACACTGCAGGCCGAGTGCAGCAGTGTCCTGCACAGACAGGATTTCCATAGTTGCAAAACCTGCTCTGCCACAGCTCCCAGCACCTCAGATTACAGAAAACCACCAGCATGTTGTCGGCCTGCTTTTCTTAACGTCTTCACTTCAGCTTGCAGAAATGAAACATAACCAGCTCTTTGTTCCCCCTGCAGCACTGTGGTTAGCTCTAGGGAAGCTCGTCCTTTACAAGAACCAGTTCAAAGTTCAGCTCACACTGATCATGCTCAATAATGTTCTTATATATTCATGGATTATAACTTGTAAATTCTTATAGTAATATCAACTCTCCTCCACAAATTCTTCTGTTTTTGTTGCCAGGAAGAAAAAGCCAAATTTAACTAGTAACATTTTAAAATGTTCTTGAGCAAATAAGCTCAAACATGGTTTGGATTCCATGTTGGTGTCATGTCAATCCTAATGACGTCCAATCATGCATAGACTTTTTTTTTTTTTTTTTTTTTTTCTCACCAGGGAATGGGAATCTCGGTTCTTGGCCCCACGTTTGAGGACCTGGCCGCCAATGTGCATAAGAACATCAGCAACATCTCCTACATCTTTGTGGGTCGCGCTGCCGGCTACATCGGCGGATCTCTCGTCGGAGGCTTTCTGTTTGAATTGATGAACCCTCATGTTCTGCTAGGTGACCCCTGACCCTGGTGTTTTTGTCTTGGTGGCTGCTGGTGCAGAGCTGGGTCAACACTCCCAGCTGCATGCATGGCGGGAGCTAACAGCTGACTATATGCTTGCAGGCGTCTCCATGCTGCTCACAGCGTTTGGGATGTTTGCCATTCCGTTCTGTAAGCAGGCCCTGTTCCTCACTGGAATCATGTCTGTGGTTGGGATCTCGATGGGAGTCTTGGACACAGGTAAGACTTCTAGGCAAGATGTATCAGTGGGCCTAAAGGTTTATCACAATATTTTGTGGTTCTATTGCGATAACAATAAAAGTGACGATGAGGACTATTATTTCTTTTTTTAGTAACTGTAAAACTCTGACTGCAAGGCATAGCAATCACACAAATACTGCTCTGAAAAACATACTCGCATGTAATGTTTATTTTAGGACACTGGTCATGTAAAGTACTGCATTGAATCATATTTTCATATTTATTGGTATTTTTTGATACTTTCAATGGAAAAAAAGTGGAGAAAGTAGTAAAAGTAATAATCCAGATGATACAAACATTTTTTTCCTTTTTTAAAAAAACGTAGCTTGGAATTTATCATGGCAACAATAAATCAAAAATACTTATGATGAATTTATCATGTTAAATGATAAACCATGCAATAAATCGTCTCCCTTACCGTTCAGCTGAAGAGTCAGAAATGAAACCTCCAGCAGAACCAGAACCTGGCTCAGTTTGAACAGCCAAGTTCAAACTGAACAAAAGAGACAGAACTGGACCAGGAGCAACAGTATCTCTGTCAGTGACTCATTTAGAAGTGCAGCATTATTCTAAAACATGTTCTGGTATGGTTTCTTTTTGGATCCTCCGAGTCACTGTGTGGCTTTGGACTGTAGTACAATAGTACTACATGTCATTTTCATTCCACGGCCCACATGGGGCTGGTTGGGTCTTACTTTTCTTACTTTCTTGACAGAAACAGATTTTTTTTTGTCCTAACAGTAGTTTTTTTTGTTGTTTCTAAACAGAAATCAGATTCTGCACACAAAACTCCCGTCTTTAATGGACTCCTAAAATGCACTCTGCATAATTTACGGTGTACTTTGCTTTTTTTTTTTTTTTTTTTTTGTACAACTTAAAAAGCCAAACTTACCTTCACACAACTGCTGATTGGGCCCTTCTTGTCCGAATCACTGTTATTCCTTCCTTCAGGACACTAATTTGTCTTGTCAGTCATGTTCTACCTGTTAGCTGAGTAAGAGGCTGCAGCTGCAGAAACATTAGCCGTTAGCATGTCTGGCTGCTGCTATGCTGTTTGCATCAACTTTGTATGGCTGTTCCTGTCACGAATGGCACGTAGAGCAACTCTTATCATTTTCTGGTCATCTTTTCTCTTTATTAAATGTCCATGTTGATCTTCTCGTATGTCTATTGAGGAAAATTCTTTCACAAAATATAATGTTATTATTAGTTCCAGTTAATATGACAAAACTTAGAGACGTTACCATCCTGCTTCAGAAATCTAGGTCTTTTATTTGATAGTCAGAAATGACTACCTCCAAAACCAATAGTTTTTGGAAATATTGGTTCCAAAACCAATATTTCCTGGGTTTGGAACTCTGTAAGAAGTCAGAAACCTTTCCAATCCCTTTTTATGTTGGCCTCATCTACAGCTGCAAATGTTTTCTGACCATTTGAAAAAGGACATTTCAGTTTTGATGCACATCTACAGAAGGAAATTTATTTTCTCCTCAATTTTAGGTTCTAAATTTGAGAAAAACATCAAACTGTGCACATTAACATAAAGTGTAATTTCTGTATTTATTTAACGGCTGAACACATTGTGACTGCACAACATGGAAACATCTTTCGTTCAGCTTAACTCAGACTTCACTCCTGTTTTTAGCACGTGATGAACCGCAGATTAATGAGTTAACAATTGTGTACCGGCTCAGTCAACATTCCTGACCCCAAATGAACCAAACTTCCTGTTTTTAACCTGCTGAAGCACGTACATAGTTTACTTCTATATGTTTACATCTATATGATGGTTTGTAGTTGCTGCCAGCTATATACACTTTTGAGGTTACAGATGATCATTCAGTTTGCAACATAATAAAACTTGATAATTAATAACATGGCTGCCCTCCTGAGCTGCAGGTTCTAGTAAAACAGGCTCGTCACGTTGAATATTTCCTGGTTTTGGAAACTCTTCAGTGTTTGCAGCTCCTGCTTCCTCACGACTGCAGTGGAGCCTCTGTCTTCTGATGCTTCTCAGAGCTCAGGAAATGTTTAACATGCTTGCTGCATGTTATTGGTCCTGTTATTAGAAAAACATCCTTCTGATGGTTTGAGATGTGGTTGCAGATCATCATGCCAGCCTGATAGGAATGTTAGAGCTCAGATCCTTCATTATGACTCCAGGAAGTATAATTCAGTCAAAGTGGTTTTATTTGTTGGTATGAAACAGTCTGGAGGACTTGAGGATGATTCTCATACCTGTTCCTGCTCTTTTGGGATGAAGTGACTCATAGTGACGATTTCACTTGGTTTGAGACTGATGCATTATGGTACTTTCCTATCTAGAGCCTCTTGCAGGAAGCTAAGCAGTCACCAGTAGAACTCATCATGGGATACGCTGTGCCTGTCATTTAGGGATGCACTGATGTGAAAATTTGGGCCAACATCAGATATAAATATTGCTGTTATGGCCAAAAATGGATATTTCCCAATATTGTACACATTATAATTCAATACCCTTTTAGCATCTAGACGGCCACACCACTGACTTCACCACTCCCTCAGTTAAATCCCCACAATTCTTTGCTGCATCACTATCACATGACTAAACAAATACCATGACCAACCTCCTCTCTCAAATGACTCCAGTTTTATTCATCAGACCAGTGGCTCATATTGATGATGGTGCCAATATATTGGGCTAATGGCAGTAGGAGTTCTGACTACAACTAGTGGGTTTCTTCTGTGTTTGTGCCCTTGGGCAAGACACTTCACCCACCTTGCCTGCTGGTGTTGGTCAGAAGGGCCAAAGGTGTGATATGGAAGCCTGGCCCAGGGCAGCTGTGGCTACTATTCAGTAGCTTGCCGTTATCAACACAGGAATGTGTGCTTGAATGGATGAATGATTGATTTTATTGTAAAGTGTCTTTGAGAGTGCTGAAAAGTGCTACATAAGTCGTAACATTTCATTACATCATGTATCCCTGCTGTTGTTTTCAGTATTTTCAGTGATGTTTTTATGTCTCCTGTGTTTCAGGTGGGAATGTGCTCATCCTGAACACATGGGGGGAGCAGTCGGGCCCCCACATGCAGGCCCTCCATTTCAGCTTTGCAGCAGGGGCCTTCACGTCCCCCATCATAGCCAAGCTGTTGTTTGGCCATGATGGAAACGGCAGCGCTCCAGCTAAACCCACCAACCTGCAAAACAACACCTCGACAACTGTTGCTCACACTATGATCCACTACATCCAAGCCAAGAGCAGCACCCTGAAGTCCATGTGGGCCTACATCGTAATCGGCTCCTTCCTCCTCTTCATCTCCTTCGTCTTCTTCGTCCTGTACTCCTGTGGTGGTGCGTCCCGGGACAAACCACAGGCGGCGGCAGGGAAGCCCAAGATGGCCAAACACCATCTTGCTCTTGTCGTCCTGCTTTTCTTCTTCTTCTTTGCCTATGTGGGCGCTGAGGTGGCGTATGGCTCCTTCATCTTCACATTTGCCAAGGACTATGCCAACATGCCTCAGGCTCAAGCAGCTGGCCTCAACTCCCTCTTCTGGGGGACCTTTGCGGCCACTCGGGGGGTGGCCATCTTCTTTGCAGCCTGCTTGTACCCTGGCACCATGATCCTCCTCTGCCTGCTGGGCACCATGGTTTCCACTCTTCTTCTCTGCTTTTTCACCAACCACAATGCAGTGCTGTGGGTGGGCACCAGCCTCTACGGGGCCTCCATGGCGACCACCTTCCCAAGTGGGATCTCCTGGCTGGAGCAGTATACCACGGTGACGGGCCACACGGCAGCAGCCTTCGTGGTGGGGGCTGCCACGGGGGAGATGGTCCTCCCAGCTCTGGTGGGATTCCTCCTTGGGATTTTTCCCAAGCAGCCTCTGCTGATGTATCTGTCCCTCATCACCGCCGTCTTCACTTCCATCCTGTTCCCAGTCATGTATAAGGTAGCCTCGGCGCCTGGCACTACGGGCAGGAAGCTCCGCGTTGGGGGCCGGATGGACGCCGAGAACGGCGAGGACCGCCAGGCCCTCCTGGAATCTGAAGGCGAGGAGGAGGAGGAAGAGCAGAATGAGGCAGATCAGTGGAACGATGCAGACTTTGAGGTCATCGAAATGGACGACACGTCAAGCGCTAATTCCCCCAGCAAGGGGTCGTCTCCTCCAGGTGGTGGCGCTGTAATGAGCCCCTCTGCTGCATTAAACAGCCCTGCAGCAGACTCTCCCAGAGGCAAGCTGCAGCTGTCACTGGACAGACAGAAAAGAGACTGAATGCTGTAGCGCCATCTGCTGATCCCGCACTGAACACTACATGAGCCATGTTTGTTCTCATTTCTGGCCCAGCGTTTCCATGGAAACTGAACCCTCAGCTCAGTTTGAGCTGTTAACAGAGGCTTAGAGACAGACTTCCCACTCTGCTGTTGCCCTCTACAGGAGACTCCTACATCTAACAGTTCAGTGCCTTCCTGAGGGCACGTCCCTGATCATCCAGCCAATCAGCTGCCAGACTCATGAAGTACATTTTGTTGCACTTTGTATGAAGGGTTTTGTTTTTGTGATGCAGTGTTTTGTCATCACTGTGAGTCACTTTGATGGTTAAATCTGAATTATTGAACAAGGTGGCTTATGAATACAGAGTTTTTTATTTTATCAATCTCAAACCTCCACCTACAACAATGTCAATTAAAAACAATCAGAAACACCTTCAATTTCTTGAGTTTTTACATTTTTACAAACAGATCCTGTGTGCGGTTGTGCGGAAAGCTGGACATAAAACCGTATATGCACAAAGAAATTATAAACTCTTCATGACAAATTATAATACAGTATTGCAACAGTCCCAGATTGATAAATGAGTTTCCAGTTCTTACACTGTGATAGAGAGGAAAAATGGCAGGATTTGAATTCATGGCTGGAGCTTCAGTTTTCAGGTTAATCCACAGTGAAACAGTAGAAAGATCTGCACAGAAAAATTTCAGGTGCCACAGTCTGTAAGGATGAAGTGAAGTTAGCCTGTGGTTGATGTCGAACTGCTGCAGCAGATCATCCCAGCAGACACCAGCTTCACTCAGCAGCTTATGGAGGTGACTGTAAACAAGCATGACTGACTAACTGGAAGTTAGTGCTATTACAAAATGAATAAAAATAAACAAAACAATGAGTCTAATCACAGCACCGTTCAATAAAGCATCAACGGGTAGCACCAAATCAGTGGGGTTTCCAAAATGTTCAGCAGCCAATCAGAACTGCTCCAGCAGCTGTCGGAGATATGGGGCCTTGGAAAGCTGCCTGTTGACCCGGGACAGCTTGTAGAGGACGGGACAGTCCAGGGACACACAGGGAACCTGTCGCTCAGCACAGCTGCTGCAGTTCCTGCAGATCTAAACACACACAAACAGGCACTAAATTTTAGATTTTAGTGCCTAAAATCTAAAATTTCTGTGCAGACTTCCTCAGAACGCCAGAGTATGTGACATACTGCATCTTGATTGGCTAAGCTGTGAGGTAACTTGTTCATACATTTATTGGTTCCTCTGGTAAAGATATGTGCAGACTTGAAATATTCAGTTTTCATTACAGTAAGAATCTGACACACAAAATAAAATCCCATTTTTATTTTTGACAACATTCATTCAGTGAGAAAAAAAAAGAATCCCAAACGGCCCAATTATTATCTGCCGGCACTCTGTATAACTAACTCCCTTCATCATTTCATACAGAGGGTTCCTACTGATGTTTCACTCCAGACTTACATTTCAATGTTTTCTGAAGGTTTTAAAAACTAATTCTACAAAAATTTAGATACAAGACATTTACTGAGCTTGATTTATAGATTCCACAATCCATAAAACAAAATGCTAAAATGTCTGACTCGTCAATAAGGGTCATTCCACTGATTGTTTGACATCTAGATGAAAAACAAAAAAACTCCAATGTTCTGCAACTTTTAGACGCGTTTGAACTTTGACACACCCGAGTTATCAGCAGAACTTGACTGCATTCAGACATTAAGAATTCAGGTAGGTGTGTTGGACAAGAAACATGTCTAAAAGTTGCAGGAAACCAGATGGTGAGGTCTGGATTTGAAGATCTCTGCCTTAGAGAATAGCTTAACAGTGGTGCCTTCAATTGTTCATGCTGAGAAAACCTTTTAAGCTATGTCAACAGGAACGTAGCCTAGCCTACGTTCCTGTTGACTGGGCTAAAAGAAAAGGGTCTCTATAAGGTCATATTTACACCCCAGAGAAACAAAGTCATGGATTCTCTGAGAATACATGACCCACAGGTTTTCAATACATCAGTCACGCATTTGATGAATTATGTATGTGAACTACATGTTTCAAACTTTTAGACAGTGGCTCTCGAGGACTAGAGTAGGAAACCCCACACACTCTCTCTTTGACTTCAGAATAAATCCAAAATTATTTTAAACAATGTTGTGGGTATCAATAATGGCACCATCTGTGATTTTCTAAACAATAAATATTTCCTAATCAGTATTTATTCCATTTCATATTCATGTTAGTATCTTTGTACTGCCAGCAGTCCTTTAGAGACCTGGGTCCATAAATGGCAGACATATTGTAAAGGTGGACTCACCTTGAGCAGCTGCTCCTGCTGGCTCTCCCACTGCCTCATGTCCTGGTACAGGGTCACAGCCACCCGCTGGGGGTCGGCTCTGCACCGCGCGCACACCCCCAGCTGGGTCAGCTCGTCACACACAGGGCAGTGGAGTGTAGTGAAATACTGAGAAATGGTTCCCTTCCTCCCAGCGGGCTCCTCGCCCCCCATCGCAGAGGAGCAGGACGCTTTCTGGATCTGATGATCAACGACAGACAGAAACAGCTCAAACACTGAACATCCTCTGCTTTTAACTTCCAACAGCTTCAAGTTTGACACAGCCAACTGGTCTGAGTTACACAGGTCAGGAGCTTCAACCCAGTAACACTGGGCAAAATGTTTCCCTACAAGACCTGAGAATTAAAAGCCAGATTGGTCTCTCTGATCAGTGTGGATGTTGACCAGTAGATGGCAGTAGTGCTCTGTCAGACAAAAAGCACCGACTTCAAACAGTATTTAATTAATGAATCTGATTGAATTATCAGGAGGAAGCAGAAAAGGTTTGCTGCTCTGTCTGAAACCAGCCTGGCTTTACTCTGACAACAACGGTGGCTGGGTTTTTATTTATTAAGGCTTTTTTTTTTTTTTTAATAAGGTTCTCTTCTCATTCTGAAAGTTTCCATGCGAGTTAAAAGTGTAAAATGAGTCCCGACCACTCACTCTGGGGAGCTCTTGGTACCATCCGAACACGTCCACTCCGATGAGCTGGAACAGGCGGCCCAGCGGCGGCAGGATCTGCTTGGTGATGTAGTAGGTGGCGTTGAGGCGCAGGCTGGGGTCCAGCAGCACCTCCATGGGCCGGCGCACCAGCTGGATGAGGGGCACGCCGGGCATCCCATACACGATCACATAGGGGACTCTCTCTCCCACGCGAGGCTCCAGGCGCCGGTCATATGCCATCATCCGCCTGAGAACCCACAGAACATCAGAACCCGATGGGTTGAGCCACCCGCTGTGACTCTGTGCTCACTGCTCTTAGAAACTAAATGAACTTTCCGAGTCTTTAGGAATGGCATATTTTCTACCATCTGACACCAAATCCCCGACCCCACCCCCAATAAGATCTGGGTTGCCTAGCAACAGACACAGGTAACTATAAACCAGGCTGCTACAGGAAGACAATGAGCCGTGTGTATAAATGAGTGTTTTGTTTTTAAGCGTTTCACACAAACACACCTGGTGAGCTCCAGTGCCGGCACGCAGGCTCCGGGTCGGTATGAGCCGCTGCCTCGGTACTCCTTGGCAAAGGTCAGGTCCTGCATGCTAGCCCGGCCGTCCAGAACCTTCACACACTGACGCTGGACAAACTGCTTCACCTGACTGATGTCCCGCGTCTCAAACAGCAGCTTGATGGAGCGCTCCAGAATCTGGGACACAGGAGCAGATATTAAGCTGCAATACTGACTTCAGGTCATGAAAAGAAGCGACGCATTACAGCTGCTACGTTCCCCCGAGTGACTCATGCAGGCAGATCAGGGGAAACCAGCAGGGGAACAACTCTGGCACAGCTGTGATTGGTGCAAAGAACTGTGACAGCAAGGGGACAGCGGTTTTCCTGTTACCTTGGAAACAGCGGGGCATCCGTCGCGACGCACCGTTTCTATCCCTTTGGCATCAAACACGGGCTCCTTCTGGTCCAGGCTCTCATACATGTAGCCCACATAGCGTTTCTTTGTCTGCAGCACGCAGGGCAAATACACCTGGAGCACAGAAACACAATGAGGTTCCTGATCCGTCAGACATCACTGACCAGCTGGTCGGCGTGTTTCTGACGCAGCTCCAGTTTACCTTCTCAAACTTGAGCTTGACAGGTTTGGGGTTGGTCGCGGTCACGGCCTCTGCGATCTCATGGCCGATCTTGAAGGCCTGCTCCTTGGTGGCTCCTTTCAGCAGAACAAACATGCTGTCGACACGACAGAAACAAACATTCACCGTCTGGTCACTGGGAACCTGCAGGCAGCTCCACTTTCTCATTTTCCTCAATCCAAGAATTTCACAAGGACCTAATGAGTGAAATTCTGCAGTGCTGGTAGACGGGCTAAATCATTTCAGGAAGATGTTTCTAATTGTGCTGTCACAGTTTTACATTTTAAACTCATTAAAATGCCAAAACATTGTCATTTCATTGCAATGTTTACAAACAACGTGAAAGGTAAAATAACACGGTTGATGGAGCATAAAGAAAAACTTTAAACAGAGAGGAACAAAGATCACACATCTCCACTAATCATCCTTCAATCTGCTCCTCTCCCTCCAGAGTGAAACAGCTCTGCCTGAAGGCAGGTCAGTTAAATGTCTCATCTCATCAACCTTCCCTGCTGGTTTTCCGTGATGAATCTGAGGCGCATCCAGAACTCGTGGTGAGGGGCAGTCAGTCCATATCAGGAGTGTGTGTGAGCTGTATGGCCTGCAGGAGGGGCTGCATGTACTCACGGTGAGAAATCCTACCTGTCTGTGTCTCCATACACCACTCTGGCTCCCCACTTCTTGGTGTCGTTGACCAGCTTGATGGCTCTCTCCAGGGTCTCCCTGGCTTTGTGGACAATACTGTCTCCCACCTGCAGCAGAACCTCCATGAAACCTCTGATACACACTGCAGCTGCTCTCCACAGCTTCCTCCCTGACCCGTCTGCTGGTCTGCATGATGGCAGTTGTTCACTGATGTTCTCATCAAGACTGACGTCAAATTACACACAAGTGATCCTTGGATGCACTTGATTTTATTAAGGAGAATCAGATTTTTATTTGCCAAAATGTCAAATAACCCTGTTTCCTTTTCCCTCCAGCGCAGAAATACATGCCAGTTTGTGTTGGTCTGTCAAATAAAATCTAAATATCAAGTTTGTGGTTGAAAACAATGTGAAGCCAATTCTACTTGTAAGATAGAAATACATAATCTCCCTATGTGGTGAGCGTTGGGGTGTTCAGTGAACAGGATGGACGCCGATGGCCTCACCTCCACGCTGGGCATGCGTCCTGAGTAGTTTGCTGAGGTGTAGCCAAAGGTGACGTTGGCGATGAGCTTGAGTCCAAGCTGCCGGGCGTCCAGCAGCCTCATCAGGGCCTTGTCCTGCCTGTAGCTCTTCATGGACTGCTTCACCATGATCCTGGTGCTCAGGATCTCCTCCAGCATGCTAGGAAGGACGCCTTTACGCACCGACGACTGAACACACACGCACACACACACATGCAACTTTAGTTTGAAAAAAAAAAAGAGTTTTCCCAGACAGACTTATGGAGACCGTCCTGAAAACAGCTGAGGTAGCGTTTCTGGAAGGTGTCGGAGGTTCAGAGGGAGCCGGACCTTTACGAAGGCGATGCCGCCCGGCGACACGGTGATGTCATTACGGAGTTGGTGGAGGAGCTCAGGAGGAACCCGCAGGGAGGTGCAGCCAAACTTAAATTCATCTGGCCTAAAGAAAAGACAAAAGGCAACGATGTTCATTACCATGAGGCTCAAACTGATGAGCTCTAGTTCAAAGTCTTCAGTAAGAAGACAGAA
Organism: Poeciliopsis retropinna; assembly: GCA_010277075.1. Taxonomy (NCBI): domain Eukaryota; kingdom Metazoa; phylum Chordata; class Actinopteri; order Cyprinodontiformes; family Poeciliidae; genus Poeciliopsis; species Poeciliopsis retropinna. Next base: position 21,147,027 of record VMRM01000010.1, read on the forward strand.
CACATTACAGCAAACTCACTCTGCTTTGTGACTTAGGAAGGGTCACAGTCTCCATGGAGTACACACACACTGCTGTTAGCAGCGAGTGCTGCCTGCAATAATCTCCAAAATGAAATACTAAAATTTTAACATTTCAAAATATCCTAAAATAAAAGCACAAACCAGAACTAACAGGTTCTGGTTTGGACCGGATTATTATAGGACTGGATTTTGAAAATGGTAAGCCTCAAAATCACCGACTGGTGTTAGCTTGCTAGGAAAAAACAGTCGCCACGGGAGCCATCTATTCTCCTGTTAGTGCAGCTGTTTAATTTATATAGAGATCAAAGAGGATTTATAAGTCAATATACAAATAAAAAACTTTTAAAACTCCTGAATGTTGAAGATTTCCATGTCTTTCTCTGAATGTGGAGCAGAAACCCTGCCAGCCACTACTTTATTATTAGAATTATTATTACCCTGCAGTTGCAAACATATTCATGTTGAAAAGAAGTGTTCACCACTCCTGCTGTTGCCATGCAACAATATTAACCCAGCAGTAGTGATGGGGAAATGAGGCGTCATGAAGCGTTTGGACCCATAGCAAAACTGTATTGATACTGTGTTGCTGAATACTGACACCTGCTGGACATTAGAAATCCCTACAGGCAATATAGCTGACAGACTGATTTGATGACCTAGTCCAGTGGTCCTGAACCATCGGGCCACCAAGACATAATTAAATATTTCCATTTTATGTTTTATTTGAGTCTGGAGGATCTGTTATTTTGAAAATCCTTGAACCATATTCTCTCGGTTACGTCTTGCGCGCCAACATTGAGCCACAAGCAGCAAAATGAGTCAGAAACAGATCAGATTCTTTGGAAAGTTTCTTTGCTAAGGGAAAAGGTCCAGAGAAGAGACAGGAGAATGGATTTATCACGATTTATCACTTTTCCAAGCTGCTCTGCATGATATGATGACCGGCTGTTAATGAGGCAATGAAGCTTCAAACTGCTTCACCACATAGAGACCAAGAACCCTGTGCATAAGCAACACTTCAGGTGTCAATGTTCATTTTTGTGGCGCATCTATAACTTATTTTGAAGGGATATGTAAACGTTACCATGGCGACCGGAGTCAGAGCGGGTTAGGGCATTAGAGGAGTGGAGCTGGTGAGTTTTAGGTCTGGTTCACACAACGAGTTAAGGATTGTCGGCTGATTCTCCAAACCTCTGTTGACCACAGAGCCGATAAAAGTCGAACAGGTTCGGTCAGTTCGTGTGTCCAGAACCACGGCAGGAGCAACACACCACAAGAACCGATTCCATTCACGAACATCCCGATTCAAGAAGAAAATCCAGTAAAACCCCCAACATATCATATGTGAATTTAGAGTAATTAAACACGGATGATGATGTAGAAGCAGTAGTGATAATTTATGGACTAATTTTCAGCAATAAAAGACGTCAAAAGAAAAGGCGTTTGATAAAAAGAGCAGCCGCTCTATTTGCGGCCGCTCTATTTGCTCTATTTGTGAGTTATGTTTTTTCATAATTCACATTTTTAACTGAATAAACACAGCCACATATAATAAACATAAACACTGTAATAATGACCTTTACATATAGTAATAAACATTTCCACCTCCAATGTCCACTGGACTCTCAGTTGCCATGTCAACAGTTTTGGATTCCCCTCCGTTCTTACGTCACCGTGTTTTCTGATTGGCTCCCTGTCACATTCAACAGGCTGCGTTCAGTCAGTGAGAACCCCACAGGCTGAGATAATTGCGCCAAGACAATGTTGACAACACACCACACACGCTGTAAGAGTGTCGTAAAGGGAAAATTGGGGGGGAAAAAAAAAGGCTTTAGCGGAACACTGACATGTAGAAGCATTATCTGATGGGGAAATTCATCCCATTGACAGATTTGCCTCCTTATTAACACAGTTTGGCATGGCAGTGTCATTTCGAAACAGTTCCTGTATCAGTCACAATGCTTGCTGAAATCAATAAGCGCACCGACACGGGGTTTTGTCAATGGGCTTGACACATGCGCCTATGCATCGGTGTTGCTGGACCCATCCAGCAGAAAAGCTCAAATAGCTAGTAAGAGTGTGTGTATGTAAGCTGCTCTGAGCTTTCAGTATGTCTGTTCAATTCAAACTAATGAGGGAACGAAGCAAGGAGGGTTCTCGGTCAGGCGTGCGTGCGTGGGAGTCTTGTCCTTACGTTCCCAGGCTGTCCACGTGGCCGAGGCATGTGGAGAAGCAGTAGTTGTATGCGATGACGATGGAGGGATACAGCGACTGGAAGTCCAGCACCACCACAGAGTTGCTGTAGAATCGGGACTCAGGCTCCATCACCAGGGGAATGCACTGCGGCGCCCTCTGCTGGGCTCGTTGCTGCACACTGGGCGTCACCGGGATGTAGTTCAGGGGCTTGGCCACCCGGAGCATCATGGACTCAACACGGTACTGAGGGGAGGAGGAGACTGATGACTGCAGGCAAAATGTTCATGAGCTTCATAAGTTAAAAGTTATTTTGTTACAGCACTGCTTATGAATATTCTCATATATAGAAATTAGAGCAAGTCAAGATTGGATAATTTTCACTAAGTAAATATATAATAATAATGAGTAAAGATCCTGAGAATTGTAGGACAAAAACTAACTAAACCGATCAGTTTGATTTGTGCACCAGATGTGACATCAATATTTGAAGAAACAAGAGAAACCAAAATATTTTAACATTTTCATTTTTAAAAAATTGAATGACTGGTTTAAACTTTATGCTCCATCCACTTAAAGTGGACACTAACATTACCCTGTTCATAACTGACTGGTAACTGTCACAAGACTATTTTAAGCCCTGACTGGTGATTGGTCATTCAGGAGGTGAAAAAAAAAAAAACAGGATTTTTTGGCAACAGTTGCAAGTTATCAACGGGTCACACTAACACTCTTCAATGTGGAAGTTGCTACTGAAGGAAGACTTGAAATCATCCAATTTCAGAATCTGTAAGGTGTCAATAAAGGAAGCAAAAACTAAAGCTCTGTATTTAACACAGTGGGGTGTTAAGATAAACTATTCAAAATGTCCATTCCAAGTTTTTGTTTCATTTATGCTGGAACCCTGTTTTACAACATTTGTTCAGATTAATATTTAATGAGTGCTCATTAATTATTAAAAATAGAAAAGTGCTTCAAGATAATCAGAAAGTCAGATCAAAGCAAACTGCCATACAGCTCTGATTACTTTATTTTTACAAAAAATAAAATAAAATAAAAATAAAAGTCATCAAATTTTTTCTTTATGTGTAAAATGTAACAAATATGGCTGAATAGTTTACAGAATGTAAACATACTGCTTTCTGAGTGCAGCTGCATTTACAAAAGAGCATTAAAAAGCTGTGCTAAATGTTTAACAGCCTGGTAAATACCTGCTTATTGGGTTGGAAAGTGAAAAATCCCCAACAGTTACCTCACCCTGAAATGCTACAGCACAGCTATGCAGTGTATTTCAGGACACTATTAACAGTTTGTATATGTTTATGTGTGTGTGTGTGCGTATGTACCTGGGATCCTCGAGTCAAAACATGGAGGAACTGGATTCCAAAGAGCCGGGCCAGCTCGCTGGTTCTGCCAATGATGTCCTGCTGCTGCAGCAGCTGCATGGTGCCGTGTAAACGACTCACATAATGATCCACCATCTTCCACCTGCAGCAACATGCAGATCAGAGGACACAGCCTGCTTTACTCCAAAACAGGTCGGGTCAAACCTTCACTGCTTCTGTCCACCCAGCGATCCCTGACCGGCCCTGACCGCAGAGCGCTGGATAACAGAACATAGAGCGTGTCGCTGTGTTTGGACCTGTGCAAGTGTGTGATGTGGTCGAACCAGTCGGACAGCGTGCGGGGGCTGTAGAGGGGGAAACGCTGATGGAGCACGTGGAAGGCCACGTTCTCAAAGCTGTAGTTGTTCAGCGTCACCTGCAGAGATGAGAACATCACAATGAGACCTGGGCTGGAGCCATTATGTCATCATTCGTCAATTATTCTGATGATTAATCGGAAAAAAATTGGCACATTTCTGGAGAGTTTTCAAATAACTACTTTTTATAGAGTATTAAAAATATATTTGAAAGATGCAAATCAACAAATAATTCATAACATTTTATTCCCTAAAATGTAATAAAAGCATTCCTTTACCGAAATCAACAAAGGATGCAACTGAAGTTAAAAACATCAACAGTACAGTGATCTGTTGACTCATTTACAGATTAATACCAGTTAAGAACTGGAGAGCAACAGCTGCCCAATAAGAGATTTTGTTTCATAGAATTTGAACCAGAAGAAAAAGACTCCAAACATACAGCTACAGTAAAGATCCAAGAACATCTGTGTCTTAGAACGGTCCAGTCAAAGTCGAGGCATAATTCCAATTGAGAAATAGCAGCAAGGCTTGAATTCTTTTTTTGCTTACAGAGACCAAAAATGTTTCTGTCAAAACATTTTTGGTGGCAATAAATGATTTTTTAAAAATAGAAACAGCAGACTGAAGGCGACCACAGCCTGGGAGAGGAACCTGCCTCACTCTTCATCACCCTCCACAGGTTGAGGGTGACGCGGCCAATGATGTTGATCTCAGTCATGGTGTCGGCTCCGTACTCATCCCTCTCGGCGGCGAAGCGGTTCTCCTTGGAGTCACCTGAGGACACGCAGAGCCAGACAGAAAGCTAATTAGAGAGGCTGACAGCAGCCTGAGGCGCTCCATTCAGCTGGAGCGCACGCACAAACACACTGTCATGGAGACGCACGTCTGTTCACACAACACACACCATCCACATGTGCTACGCTCGGTCCCAGGGAAGCCTGCGTTAGCACTCTCAGCATGTTCAAAACAGAAACTTCTCTCTCTTTCTCACACACACACACACACACACACACACACACACCCCTCGTAACATCGATGTTGGGATTTCTTTTAGAAACACAGGCGGCTCATTAAACTCATTTTCTGCAGAGCAAAATCACAAAAATAAACCCCGACTGCAAATTAACACTCACATCAAAGTCACACTGAAATTATCTTTTCCAGAAACCAATGTTGGTTTTTGGAAGCAAAAAAAATCTACCTGTTGTTGAAATTTCCAGTGCAGAAAAGTTATCAAAAATGTGTTAGAATTCCTCTGTGAGGAGGCAGCAGCTGCTGAATCTACACCACCATGTTTCATATTTTCATACTGATACAATAGTATCAGTATGAAATACTTTTTTTTTGCAAACAAAAATAATGTTTGTTTGCAAACATTAACTCATATGGATTTCAGTGTTTAACATCATTAGTGGAAATTATAGATCATTTTAATTAATGATCTACTTGTGCTTTCACTGTAAGCAAGACTAAATGCCAGTTCTAGTGATTATTACAGGTTAGATGTTAAATGTTAAAAAAGGCCTGACTTTGAAGTGATTTTAATTTTGTTCTGCAGTGTAACCATGCTGGTCACATTATGACAGGCCAGAAACATCTCCTCAAAACAAAGCAGGAACATGGAACTAGTTCAATATATTTAAAATTTGTCACAGTTACACCTTTAAATGCATTTGGAGTTTCTTACATATGTCATAACTTGTAATTACTGTGACAGAATATTCACTCAGTTTCATTACTGCTCAGAGAAAAAAAATAAATAAAAAATTCATTTTTGCAGATCAAGACTTTTTTATTTTCTCCCTCCTTCCCAAACGCATGAGGTCTGAATAAGTTGTCACATTTTTTAAATCAATTACAATCACACAGTTTATAAGATCTAATAAACTGACTGCTCTGTAAAATTCTGAGATCAGTTTTTAAAGCCCGTGCAGAATGGGGATCCTCTATTCCACTGCAGTATGCCTTCCATATACTGAACAATGTAACAGGTTTAGTGGCTGTAATTCAGTTCCAAAGCAGAAACACCTGCAGCAGCAGAAATTACTTCAGTCAGCGTCACAACTTACAAACCCAGCAGCACCCAGAAGTGGAAATGGTTCCACTGTGGAAAGGTTCTAGAAAATTATGTTCTGGAACTAAGGGGCCCCTGAATGCATTGTGTTTATTATCAGAGGAGATATCAATAATTGATGCTGTGATTTAAAGCTGCAGTATGTAACTTTTATGAAAAATATGTTTGACATATTTGTTAAAACTGTCACCATATTGTGCCAGTATAATATGAGAGATAATCTGTGAAAAGATCAATCTCCTGCTCCTCCTCCCTGAGGTGCTATGGTCATCTGAAAAAAATGCACTGCTCCAAAAATAGCCAATCAGAGCCAGGAGGAGGGGCTTAGTGCTGTCAATCACCCCTATGCATGTGCTGTTCAATGTGCTAATGGTGGACGAAAAACTGTTTATCTGGTGTTATTGGTGGCCACGCTAACTAGCCTAGCATTCAGAAAAGCAAGTCAGGAAGAAGCTGTAGCATAGCAGAGGAGGAGTGGGGATGAGCAGGCACATGCTAGGGTGATTGACAGCTCACCTCCTCGCTCTAATTGGTTGTTTCAAGTTAGCAGGGAGCACTGAGAGAAGAGCTTGATTTTTAATTTATTTAGTTTCCCTTTGGGATGGATAAAGTATTTTTGAATTTAAATTTAACAGATTATCTGTCTCGACAAAGTAACAGTTTCAACAAATATGCAGAAATTATATTTTTTATAAAAGTTACATACTGCAGCTTTAATCATGGAAAATAAGAGTAATGGACATGTTAGCAAACATGTTTCTCTGTAATGATGGGCATATTATGAGCTTATTTCTCTGAACTGTGAAAGCCTCAAATCATAAAAGTATTGATTTGTTCACAAACTGGAGCAGCCTGAGCCTGAACCACCGAGGTGAGTCCTGGAGGTACCTGGGATCCGTGACAGCTGCTGGCAGAGGTCCACTCCTAATGCAGCGGCGCGTTGAAGAAGGTAGCCCCATGAATGCATCTGTACCTCGTATCCCAGCAGGATGTCTGGGTCAAACCTGGAGGAACAGCATGCAGACTGAAAGCAGGATCAACCACCCTCCTCCATCTGAGTGGTTCACTCCGATAGAATTGTAGCTCAAACCGTTCCCAGTCAGTGAGAGAACACACACCTTCTCATGATGGCGATGAGCTCCTGAAACAGCATCTTCTCCTCCTTAGCGTAAGTAACTTGTAGTCCAGAGACTCCTGACCTGACCAGCAGTGGTGCCGTCGATCTGGAACCTGCAGACGGATCCCAACAGCTTCATCAGCCCAGGTTCACTGACATGACTGAAACACTGAAGATCACACAGTAACACTTGGACCACTGACTACAGGCTTTATTACACCACCCAAGGCAAACAGAGCACATCAACAGACTGAAGGAACAAAGCCATCAGTAGGGGGCAGTAATAGAAAGACATCATTAGAATTCAGACAAGATATATTACATTGCCATTCCACCATAAAATGAATGTTATTTTTACCTACAAGTGAAAAATATTTGGATAGTGTTGCCTGTATTCTGTATGTTTTAGAAACAGCATTCAGCTTCTATGCACCAGAAATCTGGAACAATAATTTGATCTATACCAACATGTAGAGGGACTTCACCTTGACCACAGCTTTCATGGTCTTTGTCCACCATGATGGCACCCGTCAGCTGAGTGCCGTCTCCGCCCTGCAGGGGGGCGTCGGAGCTGAAGCAGTAGAATAAGGCACATATTGGATCAAACTCCGGGTCAGGTTCCAGGTCCCGGCGGCTTCTGGCATGGAGCTCCATTCCCATTAACGTAAGGTGCTGGACCTGAAGAGTCAAAACAAACTGTACTGTAAGCTAAATATGGAACTTGCAAAAACAAATCTGAAGATAAAATTCAATTTATTTATTTCTGTAGCACTAGTTCACAACAAATGTTGTCTCAAGACATTTTACCAAAACTATCATTTCAATTCAATCTTACATGCATTCCAATTGATGCTAGCTATGAAATAGCTCAGTATTCTCAATTAATGATTCACAGCTGATTAAAGGTTTCTAAGGGAACCCAACAGATTGCATCAACTTGATGTCATTGACTTGCAGCATTTTACGTGTTCCTGCTGGATGAAAACGCAAAAAGCAATAAGTCAACTTTTTAGTCAGAGACAAAGTTATTTTCAAGAAAACCACTAAATATCTGTCTTGTTCTTACACTGTTGTCAGTGATGTCATTACCTTTGTTAACTTCCATAGAGCTTTCTCCTGACTCAGTGCTGCTGTGAGTCACTGGTGTCTTTCTTGAGGGAGAAATTTCTGCCATTAACTATCTCTACTGCAGTTTTTTATTTTGTTCTATAAAAATGATCTTCCTAGTTCTTGTGTGTTTGGAATGTATTTTTTCCATTCCAAAGTTCTGCTTGAGGTGTGGAATGGATCCTCTTCAGGATCAATGGTTACTACAACATCAATAACTCAAACTAGGCAATTTTAGTTGCTATCTAGGATTTTAATCTTAGTTTAATAATTGACATTATATGATGGACTGAATGTGAATGTGGTGTGTTGTAACTAATATTGAGTTGCATGGAGTTGGTACTGAACCTGACCATTTGATTGGACAGAAATCATTTGAAATAAATTGGATGCTTCAAAAAAGAAAAAAAAAAAGCAACAATACTTTTGTTTTGATTGATCCTAATTAAACATTTGAATCTACTTATCTAATTACTTGAGTAACATGTGCCACATGAGCGAGGTGTGGAACCGGACCGGCCCACAGCAGCTGTTGGTCCCAACCCGTCCTGCGGAGTGGCTCACCTCATGCAGAGCTTTGGCATCCTGCAGATTCTGCATGCTGACCTTGAAGCCATACGAGTTGGCGATACTTGGCCCTTCAATCTGAGACTGTTCTTTCTTTGGCACATTTATAGCAGCAAACTGGTTCTGTGGAGAAAAGAGAGAGCATAAAAAGCACTGCAAGGACCCCGACAGCAGGTCAATCACACAACATGACGCTTCAGCCCCGTTAAAATGAAAGATAAGACTGCAAACGCTGAACTGTAAACAGGAAATCACACAGACAGGGGTGAGTTCTAACCTTCATTTGTGTGGTCAGTAATACTCTCCTCAAAGGATCGGCCTGGCTTCTTCTTCTCTGAGAAACAGGATCCTCTGCAGGAGGGGAAGATCAGGACAAGAGCTCAGATAACAGCAGAGCTGCTGGGTTAGACACATTTATGTTTACACATTTACAACATTTATGTTCAAAGGGACAAAAACCTGACTTGTCCTGCTGATTGATTATCAGCAGCTGGACACTGTTTCCCAAATTGTAAACAAGGTTAATAAGCCCAGATGTGCTGAGAAAACAGTTTTTGTTCAATAAGAACAAAAACAGAAGACAAAATAAACAAGTTTTTAAATACTAACTTTTTTAACAGCCACTTTTAAAAACTGAAAACAGCATTAAGCAAAAATACATCAGTATGTATTAAACCATGCCAAAATGATTGATAGAATTAATGGTTTATTGAAATAATTGTTAAGTAATTTAGTAATAAATGAATTGTTAACTGGAGTGTATGGACTCAAAAGCAGGCCATTAGCTCAGACAGCACTATCAGAGTAACAATTACACCATAAACTGCTCAGAAAATATTTACATTTTGTATTAAAGATGCATTTTTTTTGTCTGTAAATATGTTCAACCCAGAAAAACTCAAATGGCATTTTTAGCTTCACCTGGTTCAAATTCTGTAAGAATATATGAAACTCCTTCTGTTATCCAGTTATTAATAATAAAAAAATAAAGCAATCTGATCTACACTTTACTGATGTTACGTCCAGCAGAAAGGGCTGAGCTTTTCACATGTTGAAATGTTTTTAGCTGCAGATGCATCCTTTGTTATAAATGATCAAACGTTCATGAAAAGAAAGCTGCTATGGCATTTTAACACATCAAATGTTAGGCAGCTACACACATTTAGACAGGTCAATTAATCTCCATTTGATATGTTGTGCAGTTGTGAGTTATGATCGATCAGAACCATTTAAAATAGATACAACATTGGTTATTGTGGCATTCAAAATATGTTGTTACAACACTTTGCATTAATCTGATGGTTGAAGATTAAAACAATAAATATCTTTGATGTTGAGGTCAGGTCTATTTATTCAGTAATTTAGCAGCAAAAAAGGCTTTTGAATGAAACTGGTTGCTTATTTAGTCAATATATGGTTTTTGATTAAATTGTAACTAATTAATTATAGATCCTGTAATTAACTACTAAATTAGTCCCACCACAAGTTAATAAGTTCTATATATTTCTATTGCTTTCAGTCAGAAAGTAACTAATAATGCAACATCTGTTTGTTCAGATATGTAATATAAATATAAACACTCTCTCATGAGCCCTGCTGATGAAACTTACTGTCACTTATGGGCGTGCTGCAGACTGGGTCCAGATCATCCGTCCTCCTCCGCCTTTTCCTTAAGGACAGGGTGGTGTGTAGGCGGTGTGGACTGCTGCTGCCACCCTTCCCGTCTGCACCATGGAAAGGAAAGGGAGACTGGTCCACTCCAAATCTCTCCTGTGAATCGAGGAGCCTGGGTGATGTTGGTTCTGGCGAGTTCTTGCTGCCAAGACGCTCAGGCGCCGATGGGCTCAGCTGGTGAGACTCCTGCCACGGAGGCAGCTCTGGGGATTCTGGAGACATTGTGTTGGAGGCGTCCTCCTGTTTCTCAGGCTGGAGGCTCACAGAGCTCTCATCTGAAACCGGACTCAGTGTGGTGGTGTTGGACCGAGGGCCGGTGTCCACCAGAGGAGACAAGGCTAAGGACAGGCTGAGCTTCTTTCTCCTGCGAGTTCTCACACTGGAAGTGTTCCCACAGTGCTCAATGTTAACTGAAATGCATCTGGAAACATCTGGCAGCTTGGTTCTGTCAGGGTTCTCCTGCTCCACATCTGCCACCTCCTGCTCCTTCCCCGGCTCCCTCCTCTCTTTCTGCAGGCTGTCATACTGCTTCCTGGCTTCCAGCCACAGCTGCACGCGCTCGTGGCTCGGCGGGTTTTTGCAGGGCAGAAGGACGACTTTCTTGTCGCTGGCTGAGGATGCGAGAAGTCCTGTCTTTTTTTCTTCTGTCTGCTTGACCTCCGCTCCCTGAGAGGAGGTGATGGTGGCGGTGGGGTGCGTCATGACGGAGAAGGCGGTCTTCCAGAAATGGAGGCCCTCCAAAAACAGGTCTCCTCCAAACTCTTGGAGCTCCCTCACTAATCTGGTTCCCACGGTGAGCTTACGGCCCCCAACCTCCCTGGAAAACAACAGGAAAGACAAGAAATCATCTAAATGACACCAGACAACAGGAAGAACCACAGATCCAGGACAGGAGAACTGGGTCCTTCATTATTTTATGCTTCCATGTCTTTTATACTTCAATACAGCAATTTGGACGTTCTTACCACATTGGTGGGGAAAATAATATATGTTAATAAAACTATTAAATCATCAAAACATTTTTTCCGTCCTGTTTGACATAAATCTAATCAACAACTCCGTAACTGCTTAGAACCACCAAACATTAAATCAGGATTTTAAGCCTGGGCTTCCAGCACATTATTTCACTAAAAACTACATTTTCCAGACTAAACTTTCAAGAGACGGAAGGAAGGAAGAGAAGATGGAAGAAAGAAGTGAAAGAAAGAAGGGAAGAAGGAAAATTGGAAGGACATAATTGAGAAAGGGAGGAAGGAAAGGTAGATTCAAGAGAAGGAGGTAGGCAAGGAAGACAAGGACACATGGAAGAAAAAACAAAAACAGAAAGGACAACTTTTAGACGTTTCACAGAATAGAACCTGAGGATAAAAATATTTTTTCATAATCTTATTTTTCTTCTCCACACTTATTTGACTCCTTTAAAATGATTCAATCTATCAGACTGTGTAAGAATCCTGTAGCACTCCAGATTGATTATCTGACTTCCTAGACGTTTACTACCAAAAAACATTGTTCTCCATGAACCATAGACTTAGTGGGTGATTAAAGTCTTAGACAAAAACTTACTACAGAACTGAGTGCATTAGTATTTTTATCCAGCACCAGATACTGACTTCCACTAAAAACACATTTTATTAACTCACTACCATTAAAGCTTAAAGCCATAAATTCTGCAGTCAGCATCAAGAAAAGTAGTGATATTTGCCATCTTTACTGTATTCCACCAGATTCTTCTCGACTAGTCGGCTGATCTGTGGCATTCTAGAGTTCTAACCGGTTCCATTGTTAAATAATTATATCTAAATACCTGCAGGAACAAACTGATAACTCTTAAGTTTCAAAAGAACATCGTAACATGAGAAAGTGTGATCTTACATTGGCTTGTTTGGGATGTCAGAGGGATCACTGCAGAAGGGCTCCTGGAACGTGGCTTCTGACATCTCCAGGTCCATCAGAGTGCTGAGGATCTCGTCCCGACTCGGAGGGGACATGAGGGGCTTGAGGACATGGGCTCCACCTCCGGTGCCCCGCTGAAGCTGGCTTGCTCTCACATGTGACAGAGAACTGATAGAATGAGGGGAGCTGCTGGGTGTGGTGGATGTAAGTCCGTCGATGCTCTCGTGAATTTCGCTCGTCGGTGAGCCCTCCTGGTCAACGAACGACACAGAGCTTAGAGACAAAGGTATGACCGGGTCAAAGGCTGAGAAGAGGAACTCCTTTCTCTCACAGTGGAAGTCTTGAAAAGGGCTGAGGGTATGGGATTTACAGAAAGAAAGGTCCCACTCTCTTTGTCTTTCTGGTCTGTGCTTCTCAGATTGAAGCAGAGCAAGGTTTGTTGAGGGCTCTCCATTCCCAGACCTGTCAAAGAGTTCAGGGCTGGCAGGCCTGACTTTGCACACATCAGAGTCTCTCTTGGTCTGGCTCTGAGAAAGACCTTCCGAGCCCTGCGCCTGAGCAGATGGAGGTTCATGGCAGATGTCACTGAGGAACTTGACAGGTAGGTTTTTATCGGTCAAAACAAACTGATTGCCACTGTAGGGACTGGAGAACTCTGCTTGGTGAATAGTGTTTATATCGAAGGTGTAGTCCTGTGGGAGCTCTGGGGACAAGCTGTCCTCTATGAAGTTGCAGCTGGCGAGGCTCGGTGCAGAGGAGAAGAGAAGGCAGTCATCAGACATACTGCCATCCTGCTTCAGCGACTGGCCTGGTTGAGTACTGCTGGTCCTACTTTTCCTGTTTCTGGGCTTCTTCTCCTTAGGAGTGGTAGACTTTGGGACCCGGGGTTTTCGAGGAGCAGTGGAAGGGGTTCTAATGGACTTAGTGTGTTTAGTGGAGGGGTTTAGCAGCACTGCGGCCTGAGCGATGGCAGCAGCATGTCTGTCTGTTCCAACTACTTGTAGAGGAAGGGCCTGTCCCTGCTGCCTCTTCTGAAGGAGCTGCTTAAGGACAGCCAAGCCAGACGGGGTCTCAGTGAGAGCTGGTATCTCTCCGTTTTTAGGAGCTGAAGGGAGACAACCTTTGTCTTTCTGGACATCATTACTTGTCTCTGCTGGAGGCTGAGGGGCAGTGCAATATTCTGAACAAGATTCTACCTTTACCACACTGGTCTGACAACCCTGCTGCTTCATCTCAACAGGCGCCAGCATGTTTTGGTTAACTTGCATGATTGAGGTCTCGCAGTCCTCAGCCTTTGGTTCAATAAAGCGAGCTGAGGTGGGCATTGATGTGTCTGAAGCAGAGGACCTGCTCTGACCAGTGATATCAGTGCCTAGTGGCTGCTGAAAGGAGGTGATGTCTTGAGAGGAACTCTCTGATGGAGCCAACCCACCATCAGAGAAAAGCAGCTGGGAGTCTTCTTTGCATAAATCATCACTTTTAGGTTTGTCAGTTTTCTTTTTGCGGGACCTTCTGGGTTGTGGAGATATTGCAGGACTTTCAGCTGCATTGCTAGCTTTCTTTCTTCGCCTTGTAGCAGCAGCAGCAACACCTCTCCTTGCTTTTTCCTGTTTGGGCTCTTGTACCTCTGAGGGCTTAGCAACGGACATGTTTACGTTTCTTTTAGACTCTGTGGACTTCTTAGGTTTGGCTGTTCGACTTCTCCTTTGGGCTCTTTTAGTCACAGACTTTGCGCATGGATTTAATGATGCAGAGCTAAGGCAAGGATCACTGAGTGGATTTATCAGCTGTTCTGAACAGTTTAGAAAAGGGTCACTTGGGGACCAACAACGTGGGGGCGTTGATTCTGTTGGGCTAGGGGACCTATCAGAAAGATAGCCCAGTTCTACCATGACATCGGTGTACTCGTTCTCAAAGTCATCTGCAAGCTCACAGTAACATGGCCGAGGGGGGGGTAGAGAGGGCAGAAGTGGGCGTCTCTGACAGCCTGTGCTCCTTTTCATCCTTTGCCCTCGTCTGACGAGAGACTTTTTGGGAGAGACGTTGATCGTCTTCCTGCCTGTGTTGTTGACCCTAGCTTTTCGCTTGGGCGATTTTTTAGCTTTGGGCTCTTTGATGGGAAACCTGACGGCAGTGGACTCTGGCACTTTAGGCCAGAAGCTCTTGAGAGGAGCCAGTTTATTGTAATGTTCCACTTTATCTGCAGTTAACATAACCAGCTGTTCATCTGCATTCACTTTGGACATCTTCACCAGCATGTTTTTCTGACCTTTGAACCTGTTGATTATGATGTACTTGATAATTACGGGAGGTTCTTTCTTGCGTCTTTTCTGGTATTTGGTTTCCTGGCCCCTGGGAAACTTGCTGGAGTTTTTAGAACGACTGGAACCTGGCTGGTCTTCATCAGTACCATCAAAGTTCTGTTTCCGTTTAGCCCTCAGTGTGTATTTACTCCCCGGTAGTGCTGATGGTTTAGTACAGCTAACTTTCGCAGATACATGTGGATCAAGGCTCAACCGATCCTCTGTTCCATCTTTGGCTTCTTCACAAAGAGAGGAAGTAATGATGGTGTTGGAGACAACAGCCTCTGAGACTGGTTCTACCTGCTCATCAACTGTCTTTTCCTCTCTGTCCAACTCTTCATTTATAGCTGGCTCAACTCCTTCATTTGGTTCGTCTTCATTTACATCAGCCTGAGGTTTTGGTGACTCCTCTGAAACTGGCCCCTCTGTATCTGAAGTCTGGTTAGAGGCAGGTGTTTCTGAACAGAGGCCAGTGCAAACTGGACTGTCGGAGATCGGGCTCTGAGCTGCTGCTGCTTTGTTCCTATGTCCTGCCATTCCTAACCGTTTTTTAGGAAGTTTCAGCTTCAACTTGCAAGTCGGAGACAGCTCTGGCTTGCTGCAGGTGTCAGCCGGCTTTTTATTTCCAGTCTTCTTTCTATTGAGACAGTTGGAGAGAATAACACTGGGGAAGAACTTGTAATGTGCCTCCTGCTGGGCCACAATAGTCCTCTCAGTTTTATTTTCCTGGTAGTCTTCATATCTGATTTTGAGCTCCCCAACATCTCCTTCCTCACTCTCCGGGGCCAGTTCTTCCTCTCTGTGGTCGATGAACTCGCCCTCCTTCATGAGGGATGGTGTTGAGGTGAGGCTCCTCAGAATTGGGCTTTTTCTCTCCTTCGTGCTCAGCTCCAGCTCTGTCTTAGCAGAGCAGGCTCTGAGGTCTGAATAACAAAGGGAGATGGTGCTGTGGTTCTGAAAGATGGATAAACGGTTAGTTTCTACAGTCTCAAGGCTGCCGTACCTTTTCCTATTTTTTGACACCTTTCCACTGCTAAAAGGGAAGGCTTCCAGATCAGCTTTCTCTACAGGTTTGGAGCTTTTCTTGTTATACGTGTACAACGGTCGAATGTCCTCCTTGTCCATGCAGATAGGAGGCACCTCAGAGTGATTGGCTATTTTGCGAGGAATTGGGTGCTTCACCGGCAGGATGTACGGGATTTCTTTATTAACCCTGAACCCTGCTGAACATTCACTGGAGCCGTCTGGGCTGCTTTTTAACTGAAAGGAGTTTTTGAGTTGTTCCTCGGTGTCCAGCCCACGGACTGGCCTGTGCTCAGGATGCTTGCACAGCAGGATCTTAGCCGACGATGGCGGCTCCAGGTGGACGGTCTCTCCAGTGCAGGGATTTGTTTTCCCCAACAGCTTCTCTGTGGCTGTAAGCGAAGACTGAGACATGGAGCCACTGTCTGTTAAGGAAGAATCTAGGAATACAGAAGAGAAAAGAAAGGGTCGGACTGGCAGGACATGAACAGCACAACAATGAAATGAAATGAAAGAAAATGGATTCATACATACACTATATTACCAAAATCATTTGCTCACCTACCCTCACTCATAAGGACGTCAGTGAAATCTCATTCTTAATCTAGAGTCCAATAAAATGGTGCTCCATCCTTTGAGGCTACAACAGATGTACAAATGTGCCAACGCTGCGGCACGTAACTTTTATAAAAATATTTGTTTTAGACATTTGTTAAATCATATCACTGTAACATGACATGATCTTTGGGAAAATTTAAGGTCCTCCTCTATGTTGTCCTACTACCATCTGCAGAAAAACACAGCTCAATCGGAAACAGTCAACCAGAGTCAGGAGGAGGTTCTTAGCGTTGACATTCACCCCCTTGTATGCACTCAATCTCTTTATGCTATGTTGGAACAAGAAGAAATCACCCAGAAACATAAAACAGATCAGAATGTCTCTGTATGTTGAAGAATTAGGAGTTCCTCTCATTGGCCCAAAGGAGCAGAGCAACACTCCTGAGAAAAAAAAAAACTTGCACGATAAATTCCCATTCCAGACTTTAACCTTGACACAGGAGGAAATAACTGCTTTTATTAGTAGGCAGATGGGGAGCAGCAGCTTCTGAAAATGTTGAGTGTCCTGCTTAAAACGTTTTAAGCTTTTTGACTGCTGAAAATGAACATAAAATACTGTGCTTTAACAACCACAAAATGTTGAATTAGGATCAGAATAACTCAGTCTGTCTCTCATCATCGTGTAGTTGACTTTAAACTCAGCTGAGAGAGTTTAAGTTAATGCTTTATTCACAGCTGATCACTTTCCACTGAATCCATGAATCTCATTTCGGACTTCTTTACCACTCTGTCTTTTAATATATATTGAAGTTGTCAGTAAATTATTGATTAATCTGTGTTTAACTCCTATTTTCCAGCTGCTGGTGCAGATGAGGATTGTGTGTGAAGCATTTAAAAAAAAAAATTAAAAATCTACTGTTCTGATATTAGAGTATATGCGTGCAGGAATACAGATATAAATTTTCTCTATGCACCAAGATTGATGGATAAGATGAGCTTCAAGTATCGCGGATGTGGTGGCTTAGGGGATAGCACGACCCACGTTTGGAGGCCTTGAGTCCTCGACGTGGCTGTCGCGGGTTTGATTCCCGGTCCCGACAATATTTGCCGCATGTCTTCCCCCCTCCCCTCTTTCTTGTCAGCCTACTTTCATATAAGGGACACTAGAGTCCACAAAAACCCCCTGGTGGGAAAAAAAGTATTGCAGATCTTCCAAATTTAAGCCAATTTATCGGTGCACCCTTATATTTTATGTAGCCCCACCATCTTGTGGCCAAGTTGCTTTTATTCCCTTTTGCTTCCATTTTATAACACCGGAAAACAGTTCACAAGGACATTTTCATCACAAAATTCCTCAACGGAATATAATGTCACAGTTTCCTGTCTGACTTCACTGATCTGAGAGCAAGCAATCCTTTCCCAAATGTCTACAGAAGCAGTCTGCTTCCTTAGGTTCTGGATTTTAGACACCTGTGAACGTGGACATGATTGGAACAGCTGGGTCCAATGATTTGGAAGGATAAACAAATACTTTTGGCGACACTAGCGTATGCCAGCACTGAGCAGAAAATGCCTCACCACTGCTTTCGTCTGCTGCCCCATCCAGCTGTGGGATGGACAGATTAGCAAACAGAGAGTGAGTCCCACTCCACTCCATGTCTTCATCAGAGGACTCCTGCTGCTCATCGCTGAAGCCGTCCTCTGCCTCCCTGAACGCAGGCCTGTGCAAACAGCAACAACAGGACACAGCTTAGCCCTGCCTCTAACTGCAGTGGAACCAATAAAAGCGTCCAGGTGGGACTTGGATTATTATTTTCACTCCGAGTTCCAATTAAAAACTCGCCTCGGTGGGTTTGTTCTCCCAGGATGTTCGCTGTCCCACCGCTGTGACATTATCATACTAAGCTTCGCCTCTTCTTTTTCCAGCTCGGGTCCAGCTTCTTCTTCATCACTGTTGCAGTTGTAGGTGGATGCACCAGGGAGCGAGTGAGGCTGGGAGTTGTGTATTAGTGGAGTCCTGTGGAAACCATCGTCTTCCAGGCCCGCCAGCAAATCAATGAGGGCGTGATCCTGGCTGCTTTCTACAGAGACGAGAAGACGGACACTTCACACATGAATGTACTGAACAACATTTTATTGGGGCCTGCCACAGAAATGCATAGGACAGCATTGAAATGCCTCCATGCAATGCATGAAGGGCACCTATTATTCTACACCTCAAAATAACTGCAGCTTCCTTTCACTATTAATGTGGCTCGTACTGCTGCATGCCCCCTCACTATATACATAAATATATATATAGAAACTAGAAATAGAAATTTTCTAGTTTGGAATCGTGATAGAAGTACACATTGAACTAAATTGGTAAACATTGCAGAAAAATAAGTCTCATCGGTTAACTCCATGCCTTTCGGAGGCTATGTGAACCGCCTGCCATATATATCATCATGAGAAGTACAAACAAGAGGATGTGAGCTGTGACCATGGACCAATCTGAACAAATCTGTGTTCGCAACACAACACAGCACGACTTCTAAAGCCTGCAGAGATCAGCCACAGCAGAAGGACTTTATAATCAGCTGCTTAATATCAAATGATAAGGCCAGCAGACTTTACCAGAAAGATGAGAAACGGGTTAGATGTTATACCTAACAGGGTGGAGTGGTTGGACGTTTGTGAGAGTGGGAGAAACGTCTGGCTGTTTTCCAGAAGACTTAAGATGGCTTCTTCATCAACAACAGCTTCCTCTGGGACTTTTCCAATGCTCCTCACTGAGTCTGAACACAGAAACAGGTAGAAAAACACAGAAACCGCCAAACTTCAATCAGCGTATGTGACGCAAACCAAAACTGAACTGAAATGAGTCCAAGAAAGACATCTTTAAAGCTTGTGTTTATTGCAGAGCAATGATCTGAGAAGAGCTTGACTTATGTTTGCAATAGGAAGCTTTGATGGTTTCCTGCCTCACCTGGCTGGGAGTCTCTGTGCGTCTCCACGGCATTAGCAGCTGTACACGGCACCCCGTCAGGGGTCAGGAGGTCAGGATGCAGAGTGAATTCAGCTGACAAACTCTCCTCTTCATCACCTACAAACAAATCTTGGGTCCTGAGCAAAAAAAAAAAAAGAAACATTCAAATAATTGAAGCTCAGCTTGGAGAAGAACAGGTCAACACAGAGGCTTCAGTTCTAGAGATGCAGCGATCGGGCTTTCCTCTGAGTTCCAGCTTTCTGAGACGTCTCACCTGAATATAGCCATTTTGATAACTTTAAAATTTCTTTCCAAGGAACTGAATCCATAAAAAACAAACATGTGTTGAACATTCTTTGATAGATGTTTTCTACAAACTAAGAGTGAGATCAAAGTTAAATCAATACAAGTGCGCAGATAAAGTCATAATAAATATTTGATCTCTGTTGCATCATACCTGCAAAGGTGATCCATTTCAGGCCTCCTGTTGCCATGTTTTATTATGAGTCTTAATCAGGGGAAGTGCTGTTTAAAGTGGGAGGGCCGTACGGCTCTGAGGTGTTTCTGTTGTCCGACGGAGTATGTGTGCATGCAGACGAGGGGAATATGAATGGAAACCGGGCAGGCAGCCAACTGGGCTTTTGTATCTGTCCAGATTGCTCTCAGATACAATCTGCCAACAGCGCTCCTTTACCCATGCTGCTCTGCTGCTCTGCCCAACAATTCACCACTAAAAGACTCGGAAACACTGAAATGTAAACAAGGCGGGCGGCTGACACTCACAGGTAAAACACATTGCACAGATTTGTAGATGTGATGGGTAAAAAATTCCTGCTCCTGTTACCATCTGCTGGTAGGCTTTACTTGTTTATTTTTAAAAAACTTGGTCATATCCTTGTGTAAATCATTAATTATCATCAAAGTGCATAGAAGTCACATATAGAGTACCCCAAGGTTCAGTTCTGAGGTCCCTCATTCAGTATCTTCATGTTCCCACTAGTTTAGGTTGTAACAGGAAATAAAATTATTTATGATGACAATGCAGACAATACACAGCTCTACATTACGATGTCACAGGTGACTCTGAACTGTCTACGCACTGAGCAGATGTTTAGAACAAATCAGTGCATGAATGTGCCAAAACTTTCTCCAGCTGGACAGAAACAAAACTGAAGTTATTATCTATTATCTTGAGGAACAATCTTGAGTCAGCGCACAGCTTCACTTATTACAGCTGGAAACTAGATGCCAGGCCTGAAATCTGGGTGTTATAATGAACTCTGACCTGAACCTTCACTTTTGATACTGTAGCAGAAAACTTTCACATTTTGTCTGTGTAACATAACTCGTGATGCGCTGCTATGAACTAGATAACCCTCTGTGGGAGAGAGGGTTCCAGGTCAGAATAGGTGGGAAGATTAAACCGTGCTATGTAAGTTTAACGTGTTAAACTTGTTGTTGACAGCCCCAATTCTGACTTTAATCTCAGAAATCATAATTCTGAGATTCAAGTCACTTTTTTCCAGTGACCCTAATTCTCCATGGAACATAATGGGTTTTGAAATGCTGGCAGTCTTTTGAGAATATACGTGGTGACGTATGTTGTTGATTATAACTGTTAAGGGGAAATCGGAATTGGATAAAAATGGCAGAGTGTAGCGTCACCAAAAGCTCTCATTGGTTTGTTTCTAATAAAAAATAATAATTGTATCTTATGTAAGTATGTCAATGACGCCTCCACACTAGTGTGAGAGATTTAGGCTGGCTGAGAGATTGTACCGCAGTCTGATTGTTATTCAGAGACTTTGTTATGAGGAGAAGGCTCCAGAGAGTCGGCGTGCATGTGCCAGAGTCTGTCTCTTAATTAGTCTGGTACTTAATGACTTTAGAGGCAATGGGGGAGGGACCCTGGCAGGCGTCTGGAGATTACTGCAGTGATTAACACATTTTACCATGACACACCCCTCTCCCCTCCAGCATAGGTTGGGAGAGAGGGAACTCAAATGACATGTAGGGATTTTAGAAAATGTTTGAATTCAATTCAGAAAATGTCAAACTAGACAAGGAAAGAAACTACCCTGTGTCTGTCTAAAGGGAATCACCATTCACTCACTTTTTTCCTTTGTGAAAAACTTTGAGACAAGAAAAGGATGGATTTCTTACTACATGATGGAGTAAAAATATGACGAGTGAATCAATAAATTGATACATATAAAGTTGTTCACATTGTTTTTAGATATTTTTATATTAAAAATTGTATATTCTGTTAGTGTGCTGCTATAACAAGGGAATTTCCCCAATGTGGGATAAATAAAGGACTATTCTAGTGAAATCAGCTCAGATTTCCTTAATTTTGAATATTAATTACTTATGAAATCCATTTTATCTACATCTGCAATGGTGTGAAAATCCACCATTGCTCTGAAACACAATTGAAATTGGCAAGTCCGATATCAAGGTGTCTTAAAGATCGTCCAGAAAACTGCAAACATAACAGTGCACTCCTAGAAAATACCAGAATATATCAGCAAAATGTACAACATCAATTAATTTCTTTTATTTAAATTAGAAAAACAAACAAACAAAAAAAAACTACTGCTTCAAATACATTATGCATTCATAATTATAGTTACAATGTCCTCTGTTACTTTTAGTTTTTGTTTGACGTAGACTCAATCAATTATGTTTGTAAAACCCCATTCAGTTTAGAAGTAGCAGCTTAGTATGACAAAGTTGTATTGGCAGGTTAATTAGTGTGTGTATTAGCTCTGGCACCAAGCCTGCACTCTGCTGCTTACCAGGCTGGTTTTGAAAGACCTGATGCCTAATTAAAACTGAGGAGAGCTTCTTTAGCTTCCCCACGAGGAATGTTTGTGTTTTCAGTGACAGCAAAATATTTACAATGGGCCAAGTTTGCCTTTCTTGCAAGAATGAGGAAAATATAGGGGCATTAAATTATCCCGCTGACCAACAGTACAGAGCAACAGGTAGGAGAGGGGCCACACTGCACTGCTCTATGCTCCACAAAGTCTCTGAAAAGTCTGTTCATGCCAGCGCTTTCCTTGATACGATTGCTTACTCCTGGCTCAGGATTTGCAGATTCTTCCATGGAACGGCAACTCAAAATTACAAGAAAATCTGCCTCTTTGTGAATTTTTTTCCTTTCTTAAAGAAAATATTGAAAGAAAATATAGTTTGGAATACTAACAAATCTAAACGCAATGCTAGCTCGGGGCAAAACAGCCTTTCCACGAGCCATTTCTTTTCCTTTACTTTCTGTGGTAGTGCTGAGACTAAACACTACTAAAGCATATTAAGGTATATTTGATGTGTGTATTCGGAAAATAGGCAGCTATAAGAATTTGTTGAAGGGAGCTCAAGTATTTGCGGCTGTGGAACCTAACCTCTGAACACCAACGGTCCACTTGTACTGGCATTTGACAAACTTATCAAGTGGAGAAAAAAAAAACACTAATAAAATAAAATGTCTAGGTCAATAATACCAGTCCCAGGAGGAAACCACAAGATAACAGAGAGAGGAAATGTAACAGACTGCGTGAACATCATCAGCACGAGTGACTAACTAAAACAGCGTGTCCGCTTCCACTTCCTAACTTAAAACCCTATTCAGATGAGAGGCCCACCCCTGCACTTCTTCTCTCTCTCCCTCTGCTCATATTAGATATGAGAGGTTAGTGAATGGAAGCCATCTGGATCTGATAAAGCAGTGAGTGCGGATGTAGGCCAACTGTACTAGAATTTATAACAGGAAATACTTGGAGGCTGTACATTGTAGAGGAAGGTGGGGCTTAGAGGTGACCTCAGCCACTTCATTTAACCCCCATTTTCTCCAACATCTGCTCTGACTTCACTTTCCCATCTCCAACCCTGCTCTGCACTCAGAGGAAAGTTGGCAGGGCCAAAGGAAAGAAAGAGAGGAAGTACATGTAACAGCTTCATTGCAGTTACAAAACAAAAAAAACAATTTAAGGACAAAAGGTATTGTTTGATGTTTCAAGGGAATTTTTCATCGAGATCTTGTGCTTGTAATAATTAAATCAAAGTGGATTCCATCTGCTGAAGATCTCCTCAGGGAAAAGGAAACAAAGACCAAACTATTTATTTAGATAACAGAGTAAAAAGAATGTGTGGAGGAACTTACACATCAAACTTGTTCTCCCTCAGAATCTCCTTCAGTCTGTTCATGAAGGTTTTTTCACTCTCTGTTGAAGTGACTGAGCCCCGATCTGCAACAGAGACAGACGCCTTTCAAAGAACAAACTTCTCTGCTGGAATTAAATTCTTTTGACTCTGAATAGTTAGAAACAAATAATTATGAACTTTGACAGTAGTTCTGTATCTTTCAAAGCTAAACAGTTTCATTTCACACTGCGGTCCGTGCTAAAACCTGGTCAGTTGTATTTCTTCTCTGTATCACTGATCAGAACTGAAACCAAAAACTAAAGATTTCATCACAGCAACAGAACAGCCTGTGGTTTATTTATCACCTGGTTTCCATTGCAGCTTCCTTTGTGAGCATGTTGGGGGGGCAGAGTGGTTACTGAGTCGACCGAGTTTTTTATTTATATTTACAAGACAAGGCAGCTGACACTCATCACATGGTCTGCTCACAAAAAACACCCAGATCTCCACAGAAGACTTTCAGTTTGATAGGGAGGCTCTTTCAAAGCCTTTCAAATTGGGGCTGGAATATAAGAATATTTCATCCCCAATTTATCTAACCCACATGTAGAAGTTTTATTTATTTCTAAAGGATTAGATAAGGTTGGCACAAACTACACAGCCACCGTCTGAGTGAAGGTGCTTTTTGTTTCTGTAGAAGTGGCTGATTATTTCTAGTTATGTTCCTCTTCTACTGAATGTACCACAAACACTTAAGTTTTTTCTCTTGATTATGTTTTCTGGTCATTTGAGGCCAAAACCTAAACCTGAATCAGAAATCAATCAACTATGAACCCCTAGCATTTTTCTTATTTAAAAAAAAATGTCAACAAAAATGAACTACATCATTAAAAACTGTCAGTCAGGTGGAGATCATGTGTTTGACTAGGCTAAGGCACGAGCTTGATTTATTTTTATTTTATTTTATCAGATTTGCTGATATGTTTGGATGACTCAGTTTTGGTCCAGCTTCCTCTGGAGCCTCACTTTGGAATCTAGAAATAGTTTGTGAGCAGAGAAGTTTATGGTGGACTCAACAAGGTCATACCACCACCATGTTTGACAGCAGCCACAGGTGTTTACGTTGATTTACTGTTTTGAGCTTTTTGATTCTGACCAAACATGCTCACTTTGGTTTTCTGTGACTGGAACTGAATTTGCTCAGTTCCAATTTGGAAACTTCAAATAAGTTGCTGGAAAATGTTATCTTCTGATCTGTCCACCAGTAGTTCAGGCTTTTTCTTATTGTTCTTTCAGGAACTTTACCATGTTAACTGCAGGCTGGGACAGTGAGATGGGCCTGTCATTGTTTACAGGTACTTTAAGCATTGCACAGATCATCTTGCTTGGATGTTCAATTAGTTTTTGTATTTGACAGAAATAAAGCATAAATGTGGTAGAATAGGGTGCTGTTGTTAATCTGAGGCTTGAATTTATCTGACTGAGACATAGCGGTAGAATACAGATCATTTTCAATAACACGTCCTGACACATTAAACCAAGAAATTGAAATTAAGTGTTTTCATACCTGGGTGAAAACCCAACTGAGAATCCAAAGCAATAGAAAATAAGCCAATGATACAAAATACAGAATAACCCTGGAAAACCATGTTTTAGCTCCCACTGCAGTGTTCCTCACCTTGCGAATCCGGCGCTTCTATCTGGGAGGTCTGGTTGTTCTCCCTCCTCCTCTGCTTCTCATCCTCCCAAATAGCCTGGAGTCCAGGATTCCTGCCGATCTGATCTGGAGGAGGAGACAAGGTTAGAAAACAAAATCCTTATGCTTGTCATATTAAACATATTCCAGCCCCTACAGCTTCCTGCAGGTTCTCCACACACAAAGCACAGGCAGTGTAGCACAGTCCTGTTTTAAAGTAAAGTACATCTGGGAAAACCTGGGCTGTCTGGGATTCTTCTGTAAGATTCCAGATCCGTTATCAAAACGTTCAGTAATTCAATTCAAAAAGCGTCTGCTATACAAATTAATCAAAAAAATGATAGATTTCAGGTGTTTATATCTGTGAATTTTGATGGCTATAGCTAAAGGTAATATCCTAAAATCCAGTTTTAGAATGCCAAATTTTAACATTTTCTGAATATTCAAATAAAAAAAAAATAATTTCCATATAGGACCAATCAAACAAATGATTTTAAAATAAGATAAGGAAAAAAATGTTGCAGTATGCTGGGATAGTGATGCAATCAAACAGTTCCAATTTTTCTGTTTTGGGTTTTGTAGCAAACAAACACCCAGAAAAAAATCAGGCAACAATATATCTTATTTCTGTAAAAATGGAAATGTTTGGCATCTCGATGAGAGCAGGTGATCAGACGGACAGTTTTCCTTTCCATTTCGTGGCAGATGAAGATGCAGGCCATTTAGAGAAAATCAGGACAAACAGTTGCATATGTTCTGGAAGCACATAACAGCTGTTGTTTGCTTTGCTCAGTTCATCTGCTGACCCTAAACTCCCTCATCTCTGATAATTTCTTCGCCTCTGCTCCCCTGTGACTGAAGACTGAGGTCTGCTCCACCATGCTCATGTTCAGGTCCGCTAATAGACTCTCTGTGTGGAGCCATAATCAGTGGTGTGAGCCAACTGTGCTACAGCTGCCTTTCACCTTTTGCTTTTCGTCATGTCACCTGCTGTTGCAGAGAACACAGCAGATCAGACTGGACTTACTTTCAATATCAAGACGGTTCAGGATGTCCACGGCCACAGCATCCACCTCCAGCTCACAGGTGCTCTGCCTCTCGACGTCATGCAGGACTAACGAGCTGCAGACAGAGCAGAGTTAATAATGGAACTGATCCAGAGCAGGATGATGTCTGCGACGGCGCGGCCTACGAGGGCAGAGCGTTCTCTTCCCAGCGAACAAAGGTGCCTGCGAGGCTGCTGTCATTCAGCTTGGTGCTGAAGGGAATTTTCCAGGGACTGATGCTGGCATGAGAGCTGGAGGATGGCTGGTCCGGGTCTGCAGGGCCCACTTCCAGAAACACACACAATCACATTGACGTGTTAGGATATGACTCTGAGGGGATTTATCACGAGAGGCTATAATTTTTTTTCCCCCTCTCTAGTTTGCTGTTTATTAGTCCACAAAAGAGTTGATTAAAAAATATGTGACTGCATAATTTCCTTTTTTAAAAATGAGTAAATAAATACAGAAAAATATATACAGCTCTGGAAAAAAAACCAAGAGACTTAAAATGATCAGTTTCTCCGATTTTACTTTTTACAGTTAAATGCTTGTGTAAAATGAACATTATTCTTTTATTCTCTGAAATACTGACAAGATGTTTCTGAAATTCCAAGCAAAAATTTTGCATTTATTTATTAGCAGAAAATGTGAAATGGCCAAAATAACAGAAAAGCAGCAGTGCTTTCAGACCTCAAATAATGCAAATAAAACAAGTTGATATTCATTTAGAAACAACAAAACTAATGTTTGAACTCAGGAAGAGTTCAGAAATCAATATTTGGTGGAAGAACCAGGATGTTTTCAGTGCAGTGGGTTCTTCATTTTGTTGCTATAGTGAGTCTGGTTGTGCATTAAGGTCAAACATCTCCCAGAGCCCAGAGCGACAGACGTCTTCCTGATAGGCTCAGTAGTTACAGTAAGTGTTCCTCTAATTCTACTTCTGTAATCTGGAACAATTCAGAAGGTCTGTAGAGCGTGATATGAAACGCACAAATTTCTGCAGTTCTATTCTGATATCTATTCTGGCCGTAGTAGTTTACCTGAGGTAGAACAACTGAAAATAGAACTGCAGTTGTGGCGCAACTTGGTTTTCAGATTGCTTCAGGTAATTTGCCTGACATTCCAGACATTAAAGTAATGTCAGTTTAAGAACAAGGGTGTAAATGTTTGTAGTAATGTGTGAGTACAGGGAACAACAGTTTTACCCAGAGTTTTTTAGTTCAGTTAGCCCACTGCCACTGTGTGACGTCTGCAAAGTAAAACAGTCTGAAATGTTTCGGGTTTTCAGGCTCTTATCAGGGAGACTTTCAGTTTTTAAGCTGTGTTGTGGAGTTCAGAACACATTAAAGTTTTCATTCATCTTAAACTGACCTTTTGCAGCCAAGCCTTTAATCCCCTTGATCCTAGATTAACAACTTGCTTTTAAAGTTCAAATTTGAGGGAGGCTCGGGGAGATAAGCAGGTGTGTCCAATATCTAGGTTTTTGTTGTCTTTGTTCCATGGGGCATTAGAATCCTTCACTGATTTCAAATGTATAGAAGTGGATCAATCATTAGAACCTCCTTTTATTAGAAGCCAGTCAAATGGGATTTTCTTAAATAAAAGTATGTCGTTAAGTTCTGGTAAAAGACTTTACTTTCTTTAATCTTATTGGGGTTTAGGAAGTGTTCAAACCTGATTGTCCAGTAAACTCGGTTTGCTTGGGAACTAAAGTTGCAACATTTGTTCCATTTCAGCTGCTCAGTTTCTCTATGTCAAACAAATTAAAGCCTTTGAAAAACCTGCTGACTTCCTCGCCTGTGGGGGCGCTGCACCAAGAACCACTAAAGGAAATTACATGAAAACCACATATGAATGCGAACTGCATCAGAGTTCACTTCAAACGAACCGAGATCTAGGTGTGTAGGTGGACCAGAGTTCACCTTTTTGGTTCACCTCAGAGTTTGATAATGCATTCACACCTCCCAAAACAAACCAGACTTTCTAGCCAAATGAACTGGAGTTTAATTAAAATGGACTAAACAGAGCTGGTGTGAAGGTAACCTTAGCATCCAGGGTTGTTTCTCCCTGCTTCCTTTTCACTCCTCTCCTGGAACCATGGCCAAATCAGACAGAAGGGCTTAATATACTCCGAAGACCTTGGTGGTTGTTGAGGAAATACTGGGTGAATGGATCCTAAACTTAAGGTGGGACTATTTGGTGAGAATATGCAAAACATTTCTCACTAGCTGAATGTCCCCAGCATTTTATTTCTGTCATCTCTGCGTGTTGTGTATTTTTGTTTGCAAACAACATATCCCGGTGACCAATGCAGAATATTAGTGTCCTAGGATTTGTATTAAAATTCATTAATAAAATCCTGCAACCTTAGTAGAAATATTTTATTAAAGGAAACAAAGACTTTTGCTTTCAGCGTCTCTAAGGAGACGCACAGAAACACTAGCGTCAATAGCTTCTTAAGAGATTTTAACTGGTAAAATATTTTTTACCGTTTATGTTGAGTTATAGGTTAACATTATCACTACTGCTCAGGACTGTTGATTTGTAACCCATTTAAAAGGAATAGGTATAAAGTTTGGGTAAACACTGAGTAAAATTTTATATAAAGATGTAAATCTAAACTTGTGTCAGAAATTCCAGTTGAACAAAGCAGACATTGTGAGAAAAAAAGACAGATCCCTGTAGCTGAGCTTACCTTTCTTCTGGCTCCTGCGGAACTTCACTGCTGCCATGTTTATCAGGTTCATGCCATACAGGTTGTAGTCCATGAAGAGCTGCAGCAGGTAGGGGATGTGGCCCTCATGAGGCTGATAACTCTTATTCATCACTGCTCCACTTTGTAATAGCTCACACACTCTGGGGAAAAAATATTTTTTAAAGAAGTTCAGTAAAAAGGATATGAAAAGAAGTGGACTGTGTTGATTTCAGCTCCTACTGAAAAAATTATTTATAATTAAAAAAAACAAAACAAATTAGATGTTTTATTGAAATATTACTGTAAATCTTTGGACATGTTTTCTCTGCCATAAGAATTAAAGATAAAGAATAAAATTGCAGCCGTCTGATCTAAATATATTTGAACAAAAATTAAATATAGAACCAAATAGATGATACATGCGTTTCTGAAGTGGTTGCTTGCGTCTCGGAGCGCATTTTGTTTATTAAATACTATATTTATCACAGCTTCACAGACATCCTAATGTAAGCCAGAATGAGCATTTACCAAGAGTTAATTGCAACAATAATGAACTGCCAAAACATATTTATGTCTGTCCAATTAAGTCTATGAATGACTAATTTAACTTGAAGGCAAGGCAAAGATTATATGTGTGCTTGTTTTCTGTCCTGGTTTGTTGCCGATAATTAAATAACTATGTCTTTTGTTCCTTTTAAGTCTCCAGTGGACATTTAAAAAACAAGTCCAAACTATTCTTGTATATATCTGGCATTAAACATGGATCAGAGATGTTCCAATCGATCAACCAAAGATCAGAATCATCCGGTTTTACCTTAGTCAGCGCTCATCTATCCCAGCGCACTGGGAGGTCAAATCCAGTGGAAAACACCGTGGAATTTAGAAATGAGTGTATCTGAATGAGAATTCATCCAATCGCTGGACATTATGGTTGAAAAAAAAAAACTTATTAGAATATAAGCATTTCATATCAGTTGATAAAGATAATTATTGATTAGTCTTTGTTTTAAATATCTGAAATACTGCCAAACTTGTGTGACTTTTCCTGTTTCATCCACAGTTTTTACTCCATGCTGCTGTTTTTATTTTTTAAGCAGTTATGAGGTTCTGTGAAAGCGCTGCGTAGGTTACTGGTTACCTAGCAAGAGGTTGTTGCTAGGTAACCAAAGAATGACTGAGTCAGTTGATGCCACTCATGTTGCTTTGTTGGCTGTGAGATTGAATAGCTAAAGTCTTTCATCTGCCTACATCTCCCAGAATGCTGTGTGGTTCTGGATCGGATTTTAGTGAATATTCTAAATACTGAATAGTATATCAGATGTATTATCTATTCGATATTCATCACATGTCTATCGTGGTACATATTGTTATTAATTTATTGTCAAGCCCTGTCCAAATGCAAATGATCCAAGGCAACCCTGATCAAGATAAAGATAAAGAAACAAATGTCTAGATTTTCATTAGTGTGATCCTGAGCTCACTGCACAGCTCTCATATTTATGTAATAGTTCCCATAAACAACACGGGGAAAAAAGTTCTACCCAGATGACGTGTAAAGAACAAGCTGTCAGAACTGCAAGAACAGAATGTGATTCTGTTCTTGCAGCTCAAAGAGAGAAAATTTCTCTGTTCTTGCAGATTGTTTAGGCCTCAAGCCAGATCCATAGACTTTTGTCCTTCCATAAATTAAGAAAATATCAGAAGTAAATCATTAAATCAATTAAATTTAACCTCTCAGCTATTTGCATCATTGAATAATAGTGGATATGTATGTTTCCAGTTTGCCACTCTATGTTGTTTTGTTTTGTGTTGCATATATATACAGGTTTGTTTTGTACATATTGCCCCAAACTTCCACATAATAACTCAAATAGGGTACAATGAATCACATTGGGACTATGACTGGGCAGCTTTCGGTTCAAAGATAAAAGTAGGTGAAATTGAAATATTCCTTTTAAGGGGTAGTAGTATGTATTTTTCAGGCACATAGAGCTATTTTATAGCACAATCAAGTAACTACATTACCTTGAATTTTTATAAGAATACTGTATATATCAAATGACTTTAAAGAAATTTGTCTTTGTAGTCTAATGTCTTGAAATTGGGCTACTGTCTCTTTAAAAACTACTACTCTTTCTGAAACTCTGCCTTCAGGAAGTCATCACAACATGGCTCCTCTATTAACCCTTTCACAGCATTTTAACGAGCATTTTTACCTTTTCACTATCTGAGGATTGTACAAGTAGATCTTCATAAAGTGCTTCTCCTTGGCATGATAACCATAGAAAGGCCTAAAGGAAAATAAAATAAACAGATTACTGAATATTTGTGTTTATTGTCAATGGTCAAACCCAGCTGTTGGGAGACACCTACATGCCAGAGACCAGCACCACCTTGAAGACGTGCTGGGTGCTGGCGGCGGGGTTTCCCATGGCAACGTTGAGGGCCCTGTCGATGCTGAAGGCCACCTGTCGCATGTAGCGCTCCGGCTGCTGTCTGCAGCCATCATATGGCACATAGATGTACGGGAACACACCGTGGAGGTGGAGGCACGTCTTCTGACCTACATTGCAACAGAAACAAGATGTGAGGCTTTTGCTTTCATTCATTCTGTTATCCCTGTTCTACAGTCCAACAACGGAACAGGACACATTGACAGGATTTCATCCTCTAAATCAGCATTATCAAACATTCAAGACAAAAGCCAATTATATGGCTTTTTAATCCTCCGGGCGAGTAAGTGTCCTTCAAGGGCAAATTTTAAATGAAAATATTTCCTATTGAATAACAGTTTTCATTGCATTTTCCATATCTGTAACATCTCAATCTTAAAGGACCACTTGATGCAATATTTAGTCAAATATTATTTTTTAAGTGCTGTATGTGTTAACTCTTTCCCCAAGCTAGTATGTTGGAGGGACTACCAGTGTCCTGCGTCCCTACACTTTAGAAATATTTTAATGGCAGAGATGCTAGAGTCAAAGTGTAGTGGAAACTGATGAAAGAAAAGAAAGACCCAGGAAGATATGGATTTTGAGTTAAATCTACACACTGAAAGAACCAGGCTCACTCACATAACTGCTACCTACAGGCGTGTAGAGTATGAACATCAAGGCAGAACATGAAACCAGAGCCTCTCCCCCTGAGTGCAATCCTACCCAGTCAGGGAAATGCTGACTGATAGATGAACAGGAGGAGGCAACACAGAGCGGTACTTTTTAAATCAGAACATGTCTGCACATGTTCAGAAACAAGTCCACAACATCTTGTTGTCTTATAATGTTAGGTTCCAAATGTTGAAGAAGAGCATACACTCCCAACTGGCTCCAGAACCAAGATGATAAGAGTGAGGACTTCATTTTTCTTTTTATTAAGAGTTCAAGTAAATTATGCTTCTGATTTGGAAATAAACTATAAAGTGAGGTTGTGTTTTTAGCTGATATCACTTCAAAGCAAGACCATATAAAAAAGTGTTTATGGGTGAGCCAATTTAAAAGATATAAAATATACTTTGTAACTCCTGCTAGATATTGTTCTATGAGTTTTGGGTTGACTGTGGGTTTTAAAAACCTAGACCTTCAGTTAACGTTACCAAGCAGTCCGGAGACCAAGCCAAAAGCAGAAAGTGGACTTTAATGAAGGGTATTCTGGGTAAATACAACCACAAAAAATATGAGGGTCTGTCTTTGGTAAAAGACTTGTGGTCTTTTACCAAAGAGAAATCCTAAAATCTAAAATATGTTTTGTTTACATTTTGCAAAGAAAGAAGTTGAGCTCAGTGTGGTATTCAGAAGTCTTTGTGTTGTTTCCTTCAATGGTTATTGGTCCAATCTAGCGCCCCTACAGGTGAGGGGATGACAGGTTTCTGAATTGGTTTGTTTTGCTTGACAGTGCAGTGTGAAAGCAAACCTCACTAACTGAAAATGGAACAAATGCTTTTATATTTAGTCTCTGATCAAACCGAGTCTACAAAACTATCAAAAGTGGAAAAACCCTTTAGGGTTAGGTGTGGTCAAGGGTTTCACACTTTAACCCACTATATAGCCACAGCAAACTTGGTGCTCAAAAACACCTGTATCGTTATATGCCCAGTGCTCTGCTAATAAAGGGTTTTCTTGCACCACACATTGCTTAAAAATGCTACAGTAGCTGTTTAACCATATAATTATAGACTACATATCCAAATAATTTTATCATAGTTCTGATGGGTAAGAGAGGCAGACATGTCTGATGCGCAAAACAATTATCTTTCCTTTATTTATTTTTTTTATTTTCACCGACAGAAACCATAACCTGACAGCAAAATAAGGGAAGGCAGAGAGCGTGTATTTGTCTCTCAGGTGGACCTCGCCAAGGTGTGCCACTGCTATGCTACTCCACCAGTCACACAAAGGCTGGCAGCAGCACAACGCCGAGGGAGCTGTGAGCGCGCCATGCGTCTGTCTGTCCTCCACCGAGTCAACGAGAAGCTGCTCTCTGTCTCACACACACAGAACAGACAGCCAATACTAGCTTCTGCTGCAGTTGCTAGGCGACACTAGCAAAGCAAAAGTCCTTGATGGACAGCGGGAGAGATAAACAAGTGATTCTTTCCACTCAGCTGGTCAGGCGGCAAAATAAGAGGTGAAGAAGAAAAGTGTTAGTGCAGAGAATGACTGAAAGATGGAGATGAGAACAGAAATTTATCTCTGAATGAAGGGGAAAACATGGGAGAGAAAATGGGGGGCATAAAATAAGAGCCCAGTGTGTGTAATTAGGAGGGTGTGTGGGTGTATATTTTCATGTGAGAAAGCCGAAGATGTTACTGAAGTAATAGAAGCCAGATGAGCTGAAGTAGAGACGGAAAGAACTGAAAGTTGTATCTTCCTGAAAGAAAAGAATATCTGCTGCTTTGACCGGATGTTGATCGTCCTGCCCTCATCAAACTGGAGTGTCAACTTATTAATGAAACAACCAGGAGAAGTTTATTCTCTGCCTATTTTGTAACCTAACTTCTACATAGAAGATCTGAGAACTCCTTAAGATGATCATAATGTAAAATGCATCAAAATTCAGAGCATGGCTAAAATGGTGCCTGGCCGATCACCTTTATCTCATTTCGCAGCCTGCGTGTGGAGCTCATCTCCTCTTTCCCTGACACTGTGCAAGTTGTGTGGTTCCACACAACAAATCCTGTCGTGTGGAACCACAACACTCTGAGAGAGAATGGGGAAGTTCGCGTGTTGCGGCGTAAAATTACATCGGAGGTGAAGCACGTGAAAATGCATCAACACGAGTTTAATATGGCATTTAAGAAACAAACGCTTGACGGAGTTTGGCTACATCGAGGCTCGATGCGGGAAAACAAGAAATCTGGAGTGGCCAGATGGCAGGTAAAGCAGTGCACAAGTGCCAACACTCAGACAGATAATGTCACAGCAATGCAATGAAGTCTGCCTAAATTTGAAGGATGCTCAAAAGGCAGCCCAAAAATGTGTCCTTGTGTATCCTTGTAAACCCACCCAATCCCAAGATGCAATCCAGGCCAAAGGGGAGACTTTCTTTCTTGGAATAACAGCAGATAGAGCAGGAGGAAAGCTGATTTTAATAGTCACTATGTAACTTCCATATAATTTTTGTTTTTTTATACATATTTCTTCAAACTTTTACTATGTTGTGACAGTATGACATGAGAAATAATATGTGAAAAAAGAAATAGAACTCCTCTGCCATCTCCCTATAGTTCTAATGCAATCTGCAAAAATGCACAGCCCCAGTCAGAAACAATCGATCAGAGCCAGGAGGTGAGTCTAAGTGCTGTCAATCATGCTCATGTAGATGAGCAGCACTTACATAACTGTGATTGACAGAGCTTAGACCCTCCTCTTACCTCTGATTGGTTACTCCAGAGGTGGTTTATTTCTACAGATAGTAGTAGAACCACATGGACACACTGGAGCTTGATTTTTTACAGATTACCCATCTCATATTACACTTTCACAATGTAGTGACAGTTTTAACTTACTCCATGTTTATATATAAAATCTGGTGAAGCTTAAAGCAGTTGTGTTGTTTTTGTTGCATGCATATATATATATATATATATATATATATAATATATATATATAATATATATATATATATATATATATAAATTAATCAATTAAGGATTACATAAATAATAAAAGAGACTCAGCCAGATTTTGAGCTCCATTTTTAACCAGTTTATGTTTAGCACAATCACGGTTGCTAGGCGACAGGACATACACCGAGGTAAGAGCAGGAATAATCTGAAGGCTAGACAGTCCACTTTTTGCTAGTCTTTGAGGTCAACAAAGAACCCGGCCCAACCGACCAGGTAGCCTGGATTCTTCCGAGGATGCAGCCACTATAATTTACTCAGAAAAACATAACAGCTTACAGTTGCAGACACACATATAATGAGGAGTCTCCATGAAAAATATGTGCTTCCACCGAAAAACACAAATGCACATAAACACAATAAAGCCTGTGATTGAAATTAACAAAGCTGGAAGGCTTCTGTGTGTGACCCAGTAAATATATGAATCCAGTTAATGGCACACAGAAATGGACATTCTGGATCACAACAGCAGCCGATCAATAGCTTCTATCAAATCATAGCAGCTCTGGTGGCAGCACGTCCACCCGATTGCCTTTCCTGAATTAAATACCGGTGGTGTTTGCAGATATGTTCTTGTCATTCCAATGGATTAAAACAAAGACTTCATGGAGTGAAGCCCCAGATTACCATGCTGGGTCTAGTGTTTACTTGGTGAGGCACGATAAAAAATATCAGGCACAAGCAGCCAGGCAGTGAGCATGGATCAGTGTTTGTGCATTAGAGTGTCTGTGTGTTGCTGAGGAAGAGAGCACTAAGAGCGCAATGAAAGGAGAGGGAGAACAGAGGAGGGTGACAACCCTGTAAATCACAGGCTTTCTAATGGATCCACTGCCATCATCTGCTCTCCAAATTAACTGCAGAGGACAAAGGGGAGCAAATATACAGATGAGCAGTCAGCACATAAGGACTTGATGCTCCCTGCTGTGTAATTACACAGAGCTGCATTGTATGATCTTTGGTCAGAGTCTGGGTCAGTCTGGAACGAGGTTGGCTCTGATAGGAGAGCTGGTATCACACTCCAGCTCTGTTTCATATAAGGATATTTATATGTGACATTTCACTTCTTTATAAAGGCAGTATTCCAGACATATAGTTTTATTTTAAAGCACAACCACATAACTATACATTCAGTTGTTATAAAATGCTGTAGAAAATATGACTGAAAAGAAAACTGATTTAGAAACTTGATACCTTGAAATTGACCTCTGTCTCTTTAAGAAGTTCTTCTTTCTCCATGATGTGCTTTGCAACTGTTCTTAGTTGCACTGGAAGGAGACATAGTTCCTATGATCATGCAGCTTTCATCACTCTCCTGTGCAGCTGGAGTATTTTATTTTTGAAAAATATGTTCTTTTGAAAAATGATAAACTTCCACTTCCCTTGGACTTCTGTTCAACAAAGACACATCTGCAATTCTCTGTTGAAGTTACTTCAGGTGAGCGATTAGCATTAGCACATTTAAAGCAGAAAGTTCTACCACCTCATGACACAAGCTAGACATTGAGACATCAATGGGACTAAAGTTAATTTATTATGTTTTCAGCGGGGTGAACTAGCGTTGTTGTGCTTGGAGTATACGGTGCAGCGAGTTCTTGTAGGTAATCCGGAAAAACCCAGAGTGGATTTTTCGCATCGATTCCTGGCCTGAGGTCTTTCTTCGTGGAGTTTGCATGTTCTCCCTGTGCATGCGTGGATTCTCTCCGGGTTCTCCGGCTTCCTTCCACAGTCCAAAAACATGACTGTAAGTTTAATTGCTCTTTCCAAATTCTCCCTAGGTGTGTGTGTGTGTGTGTGTGTGTGTGTGTGTGTGTGTGTGTGTGTGTGTGTACATGATTGTTTGTCCTGTTTGTCTCTGTGTTGCCCTGCGACAGACTGGCGACCTGTCCAGGGTGATCCCGCCTCTCGCCGGGAACGCAGCTGGAGATAGACACCAGCAACCACATTACATGTCATATTATAAAGCTATTACAACTATTAGACAATTTGAATCCTAATAAAGAATGACTGTTTCAGCAACAAGCTTTTTTTTTTTTTCATTCTTACAGAATGAAATAAAAAATACTTTATGTGGCGCAGTGGGGATATTAGATGCAACAGCAGTTAGTCAAAGTTCAGATTTCCACCAAGTATAAAGTAGAGAAAAATCAGAACATAAAAGTAATAATACTACTGTTATTAAAAACAGCAAATGCAAATTAAGAGAAATGAACAAAGACCGTTTGCAGGTAGTAACGCTAGCCGAATTAAATTTGCTAGTTGGTAATATGAGAAGCTAAGACAAGCGGCTCCTTCTCGGTGTGTGTGAAGCAGCTTCCCTCAAGCACTGTGTAACCACCATGTCTCTCTTCTACATGATGAGCTTGAAAAAGTAAAGATGTCCACACCTCGTCGCCGGCTCTCCCAGACACCTCCCTGGCCGAGGACACAGACAGAACGCTGCAGAGCGTTCTCTGAGCAGAAAGGTCAAAGCTGACCAGATGGTGACTTGGAAGACACCGTAGGCTCATCGTCATTTTGCAGAATATCCTGAGCCTTCAGAAATATGGGCAAAGAAACAGAGCCTGGCTGCAGTATGATGCTGGTCAGCTGTGACTTTATTTCTGCTGGCTGAGGAGTGTGGCTGCAGATGAAGGCAGCGTTCTGTATATCTGTAGATCATAGAATTGTGCCGTTCAGTCAGCAAAGAAAAAAAAGTCAGATATGGGTGGCATCTGGGAAAAAGATTTTTTAAAGCAGCAGTAAAAGACATATATTGGCATTTTATAGTCCAATCAAGTAACCATGTTACCTTCAGTTGTTATAACAATGCCATATATATATGACTTAAAGGAAATGTGAGCTTGTAATTTAATGCCTTGAAATTGAGTCTGCCTCTTTAAAAACTCCTCCTCTTTCTGAAACTCACGAAGTCATCACATCCTCTATTTACCCTTTATCAACATCGTTGCTCTGAGAATTAGCTTCTGTAATGAGCTCAGCAGATGTGCAGTTCCACCAGGTTTTTACTAATTGCTGCCAGCTAGTCTGAAGGAGCTAGCCAGTTCCTTCAGTTATGAGAGGGCTGCTCTGTAAGGCAGAATCTGGGAATCTGCAGCTCTGAAAAGCTTCAGAAAAGGAGGAGCTGCACGTTGGTGCACCCAGCCGTTTTGTACAGCAGAATGGTTGCCATGGGAGACTAAATTTCTCAAACATCCATGAAAGAATCAAGGCAACACTCCAGGTATGGTTTTGATGAGGGAATAACTCTAAACCATGATGCGAAGCTCATAAAGGTCAATGTTACTCAATATTGTCCCTTTTAAAAAGACCCAAGAAAACCATCAGATGCCGGTCACATTTGCCTGCTGTGCGAATGCAGATAATCAGAGGTGTGTGATCAGCCTAAGATCACACCACACAGCCACCAAAATCTATTTTAAATGGGCAAAGATTAAATCCAGAGGTGCACCAACAAATTAGTCTCAATTTTCTTAATTTTGGGCTTTTGATGATCAGCCGATACATTAGAAACCAATCTTACATAGCTCTGCAACGATGTGAAAGGTCTGACTGATGGGCCCACCCTCTGTAACCAATTTAAAAGGGGGATCTTTTAAAAAGGGGACCTCCAATTTGGAGGGGGATCTTAAAACCCCCTCCAAAAAATCTTTGGAGGGGGTTTTAAGATCAGTGACCAGCCAGAAAACTGCAATGTGTGCAATCCTAGTTAGGTCTATACTCAATATTCCTAAACTTCAAGAATAACGACTCAGCTGATTGTTGCATCAATCAAAGAGCTATTTTCTATTACCCTCACAACATGTTTCACAATATCCATCAGTTTACCGCAAGGTCATATCACTGACTCAGTCCTGTTTTTCAATGCAGACTCAGAGTCAGGAAATAAGGCCCAGTGCTTAAGCATCCAAGCAAAGTTATAGACAACTGAAGAATTTACTCTTTCAAAGTAACTGTGTTAAACTTTTCCACTTAAAGTGGGAAAAATTTCGTTAGTGAATGAAATTTTTCACTCACGTTCACTCATAAATGGATGTTAAAATGTATGTTAAACATTTTTTTAAAATCACAAATAAATATAAACTTATAAAATGTATTTAATTTGCTGTTCACAAACAAACATATTTAAATCCATCCTCATTCTTCATAAGCACTACTACAAAGCTGAAGTTTTTAAAGTGTGCATAATGGAAGTTGTGGGCCCCCTGCTGGCAGAAGTACTCCACACAGCTCCTCTATACCTTGGGCCGGGTCTGATTTATGTATATCCTTGGGGCAAATATATTAATAATAGACTGAGATGGCTCATCATGGCCACTTCCCAGTTGCATTATGATAAAGGAAAGACAAATATTTCTGGCATCTGATGAAAATGAGTTGTCATCAGATGTATGGAGATACAGCAAAAAATACAATTATCATAATGACATATGAAATAAAGTGAGAAAGCAACAGCCTGGACCAATCAGAGAACAGACTGGCACTGACAGGAAAGAGCAGTCTTTACAGCAGGAGCATAATTAGCAGATGAAGGTTTGGCAGAACAGTGTTCATGAGCAAACTTTATTTTCAAACCATGTGCTTAAGAAAGCTTCTCATTAGAGAGGCAAAGATTGAATGAGTGGAAGAAGAATGGACAACTTTAGTGGGTCTTTCTGGGACCAGCACTGCACATATCAATACTAGGACTCATCAGCATGGGACATGTAGGCCAAGCACAGCCTGAAGGCAGCAGCAAGACGGGGCACAGAGTGCACTCACTAACAGACACGCTGAACACAAATCAGCACGTATTTATCTGGACTGACCGTATGCACCAGTTGCCCTTATCTTTTAACATTTTCTAAGATCTATTGGATTAAATTGCAATCTACTTTGCATATTTTTGTTTCTTCCAGCGAGTTTTAAATTATATTTACTGTTTCAACCCGTGTGTCATTCTAGTCAGAACACGCTCCTCACACCATCAAAAGGGGCTTTGCCAGTTCACTTAGATCCACTTCCAATTTGTCCCAAATAATGACTGTGACCACCTGATGTTAAGGAATGTGAGTGTGGGGCCACAGAATGAGTGGAGGAGGAGGGCAGGGACTGCCCACAGTGGTTTAAAGGCATTCGGTGGGGAGCTCAGAGTTCACAGGAGGCCAGCAAGAAAGGCCTGGGGGGTTAGGGGCAAGGGGGCATGAGGTGAGAACAAAGGGCAAAGGAGCTCCTGTTGAAAACACTTCTTCCCCTCTACGCAACATGGACTGCAGCAAAAGATTAAAAAAGCTGATGATATTCAGTAAAAAGAAATAAAAAAAATTAAAAGGCTGGAATAAACATAGGCCGGGTTCGGGGTTTGATGTATGCTTTAAAAGACAAGTTTTAAAACTATTAAACATTTTAAGTCACACTAAACCTAAAGTTTAAAGTCCTTTTCCAGAGAAAACCCTACTTTAACCCGAGATTTCTGCAGCTCGCCCTACCCTCTGCTGAGCACTGCATGTCAGCTGGCTAAAAGAATGCTCTTACACCCACTATGTTCCTTAGAAAAGAGCCACATTGGAACATTTGTAATGGGGTTAGCAAAATAATCTGATTTTTCATATAATCGATGCACAAAAAGTGAATTTTTTTTAAAGATACTCATTTACGTCAAAATCAATGTAACTGCCTAACATTTAACCTGGAAGCATATTGCTAAGACCCTCCTCCTGGCTCTGATTGGTAGTTTTTGGAGCGGGGCATCTCTTCAGGCAGAAATAGTAGTTCAGAGAGCAGCAGGAGGAGAAGATTGATCTTTTCACAGATCATTTGTCTCATTCTCTCGACCTGGTGGCAGTTTTAATAATTGTCTAAAACATTTTTTAGAAAAGTTAAATATTGTACCTTTAAGGAGCTATTAATTCAAGATTTTTGTAAAAGCATGTATATTATATAATACTACTACTACTTTTAATGATAATAATAATATTGTATATCCTGTTTTCTAAATCAGATTTCACTCCTGGTTAACATACTAAGGGACTGTCATTATGTTCCATGTTTACCTGGAGTAGGACATCAGGGATCAGCAGAGAGGCTGCCTGAACAGGACAGAGAGAATCCTTCAGCTGCCTGTAGCTACTCTGATAACATCCAGAGATTTCCATTCATACCCTGATCACAAAACTCAGCATCCTGTTATGCCATATCCAAACGTCCTAAGGTTCCAAAGTTCTAGAAGAACTTTTTAAGCTTAATAAAACCCAATCTACTGGGTGACAGTGTTTGTGTGGGTGTGCGCGTTAGTGTGTGACAGTTTGCCTGCATCTACAGACCGACTCATTAATGCATCGATCAGAGGACCGCTGTGGGTTTTCACCACACAACGGAGATTTCTGAGCACCGCCTGCCCTCCTTTTCTCTGCTTCTCC
Organism: Poeciliopsis retropinna; assembly: GCA_010277075.1. NCBI lineage: Eukaryota > Metazoa > Chordata > Actinopteri > Cyprinodontiformes > Poeciliidae > Poeciliopsis > Poeciliopsis retropinna. The sequence goes on from VMRM01000010.1 coordinate 21,188,329, forward strand.
AAATTTGATATTCACAGCGCGTCTCGCTCTCCGGCACACATCATGAGGAGTGGGAACGGAACGGCGGCTCTGCTGGCGCATTGGTGGAGCAATGCTCACACGTATGCCTGCTCTCTTCAACAGCACTCTCCCCTCCATTTTCCTCCCCTTTTGCTCTCTTCTTCTCTGCTTCTGCCATTCCCACTCTCTGCATCGTTAACAGATTACCGTCTGCAAAACAAACGGTCACGTAAAACTGTTAAGAAATAAGGGTTTCATTTTGAGGCAATGAAGAAGATCTACATTTTGTGTGAGATAGCCACTGGGGGTACAGAGAAGAAGTTAACATATGAAAGTAACAGCGCAGGGGTTTCATCACCTCACTGGAAAGAAGACTGTCCCTGAAAGCTTCTCACATATGCAGAATTCAAGCTGAAGATGCCAATTACAGTTTTTAACGGCACAGAGAGATAAACACTCCATTTGTGTTTCTTTTTTTTTGCCAGAAACTCTCTGCATCTCTTCTCTCTGCTCCCCTTCCTCAGATTAAACGTGCACTGCTATGGAATTAAGAATTGATCATAAGGACTCAGGCATTGTGAAGCCTACTGGGTAAAGGCTCGTGGTTACAGCAATGCCGAACTGTGAGGAGGTAAAAGAGTTCATTGACTTTCACGAATACACCCTGCAGCTGAAATGCATGCAGACTGCTGCTGTAAAGAACAAAGCATATTTGTTCGATTGCACTCCATACCAAATGAACATTCTCCAAGAGCTCCTCACAGAAGCAAACAAAAGAACAGGCTCTTTATAGACCATCTTCACAGAAACTCTCTGAATGTAGTTTACTCCCACAAATATGTTTGCACCACAAGCATTAATCTGCATTGTCGGGGTGTTTGCGCACAGGCACGCATCACATCCACACAGTTCTCACTGGTAGACGGCGGAGCGTCACAGTTTTAACCCACCTCTGCTCTAATTCTGGGGTTTTTTGGACCCCTAACCCTCTCATTCACTTTCAACAAGATCTTATTCTGATGCTAACCCCTGCAGGATTCTCCTACCAGCTTTAACAATAGCCCTTTGGGACCACCGAGTGGGGAGCTTTCTTTTAGGCTTCCAAAGCTGCCCTCCCCTCTTTTTTTCCCTCTTGATGATGCAGGAGACGAGCCAGGGGACCTGACATGACCCGACACACGCGCCAACATGGGCCTCTCTCTTTAGAACGCTGATAAACAACGGGAGAATGGACAGCTTTAGTAAAAACCTGCTTCACAGTGGCCTCGCTATTAACCAGCACTTCCATATTAAATGCTGGTGTGTTCCTAAAATAAAATCAAAGGACACACACTTTCTGTTATCTGCTCCCAAAAGGCCTGCTTGCTCGCCATGGCGATAAATGAAGTCCACCTCACCCTTCAGCAACATTATAACTGGCAGTACCTGAAGCATCCAGCTTAAAGACGTAATTTGCTTAGTTATTAATTGGAAATGTAAATCTGCATTTGTATTCTGGGTAAAATACTGCGATTGTTGCTTTTTAATATTCAAATGACTTTGACATGATGTGCTTTTATTTCTTAAACTATATCCTGACAGTATATGATCAGACAGATCATGTGGGGGCAAAAATACACATATATAGGAGCTCCTCTACCTTCTCCCTGTGGTCCTTCTGCTATCTGCATAAATACACCACTCAGTCAGAGCCAGTAAGCAGCTCTTAGGCAATCATACTTGTGTACAAGATGCAGCTGTGCTAATGGTAGAGAAACAACTTACTGTTCCTGGGAAACTCTTTGTTTTCCATGAACAGAGAATTCCTGGAGTTCCACACGGAGCAGGCTCCTGTGTGGAGAAGAAGCTGTAGCCCGGCAGAGAGCAAGAGGAGGATGTGAGCAGCATGTACAGAATAATGATTGACAACGCTAAGACCCTCCTCCTGACTCTGATTGGTAGTTTCTGACAGGCAGTTGTAGGACCACAAAGGAACTTGATTTTTTTTTTTTTTATTTTTTTCAGATTACCTGTCTCATATTACACCGTCACATCATAATTTTAACATATATGCTAAAAGAAAACATTTTCATATAAAATGTTACCTGCTACAGTTTTAAGCATTCATTTGATTCGGTTGAGTTGAGGTTGCAGGACGGTAGCTCTGGAGGACTGGAGTTGAAGTTCTCTGATTGAAAACATGAGATTTAAAGGCAAATCATGGTTTCATCAAGATTATCCAACTGCTGTGTGTGGGTCCTTGTGTCTGGATCACTCTAACAGCTGGGCCACAGTAACAGACATGGAGAGGGGCTTAGAATTTTACAATTTGAATATTGCTGATAGAAAAAAAAAGGTCCAGATGTTACTGTTCCACCTGAAACCATGAGGAGGAGAGGACTGCAGCAGCATCATCCCTTTAGTCTTCACTGTGAGTTATTCAAGTACCTGCAGAGGAGCTGTACTGAGCTCTACAACCATCAATCTGATTTAATGAGCCAAAACAGCAGCAAGGACAACAAGGCAGCCAGTGTATGCTCAGATAAACAAAGAACCCCACTAAAGAAGGGGTGGTGTGGGCAGCACAGCAGCCTCAGCATGGAAAGGATTAAAGGTTCATGTAGGCTCTTTTTTTTTCTCCAGGTCTGACAGTGAAAGATGTTTTAATGGGAAACATGGCAGTGAGAGACGATGAGACCTGTTTCTCTGTCTGTGGGTGGGGCTACATGCAGGAAAAAAAAAACATTCTGATTTTTGAGAATGAATAAACTATACTCAATAAATCTCACAGATCAAATGCTAACATGACCTTTGATAAGACTTAAGCAAGACGCTTTGGATTTTAGGAGCAGAAGATAAATTAAGAGGACATTTTGTTTCTTTTGGGATGTTTGCAGCATGAGGCCTGTCGCCAAAACACTTTTTGTTGGGTGATAAATTGTCCCAGACATTACTACGAAAAGCAAGTAATGTAATGGAAATGGCATAATAATGGAAGAACACACTGTGAAAGACCAATAAACTTAAAAAATTCTAAATAACTTTTAAGACTACAACTGGAAGAGATTTTGGTAGAAAGAGAAAAACAGTAAATCATGCAAATGGGAATTACTGAGCTTGTTTTAATTTATTATGCAATTAATTCATTGCGGCAGGGCTAAACAGTATAATATGAAAACTATCTGGACCTTCAGCAGTAGTGGCTGTTCTTTCAATCTCTAATCCCAGTATAATGGATCCATGTCTGATATGACAGCCATCAAATTTGTTAGCTGGAGACTTTGTGTCACAAAGTTGTAGGTCTAAAACATCTTATTTAAAAATAAAAATTAAAATAAATCATCAACTGTGATTCATGGTATTGTAGAATTAGATAATCCAGTTCAGTGACTTCTAATAAAACTGCTTGGTCTCTCATATATCACCTGAGGTTATATACTTGGCTTAAAGTTAAAGGTGTTTCCTGGTTTCCGTCAGTCATCCAGGCTTTGGTACTACAGCCTTTAAGCACAAAGCCTCCTCCCAAATTTTGTTGTGATTTACACAGACTAGTGAAAGGCAGAGGGAAGACTTCAGTGCCTGTTTACCTATTAAAGCTCTCGGCTGTGGCAGCCCTGATGGTGTCTGGACAAGCCTCTCTGAAACCAAATACCGCACACCACAAATCAACTGGATGCCTGGTGACTGAAAAACAGAGAAGTTCCCAAATCTATGTTTGTAGTAGTTGTAAACTAAATACAGGCAACACAGGTAGAAATTAGAACAGGTTAGAAATTAACCAAAGTAAACAGAAAGCAAGGACGGAAAAAAAAGGGCACCCCAGGATCAGCCGGTGAGTGGGGTAGGTCAATTTTCAGCATGATAAGATTTGGTCAATGATCAACCGATCAAAAGAAATAATAATTTCAACCTTTATCGGACCAGTTAAAGTTCTAGATATAAGCACTTCCAGGCCACAATCGCGACAAAACTGATCTGAGGTGTAAATGCAGATAACAAGACTCCAACTTGGCCATCTTTTGTATAAGTAGATCCATCACAAAAACTTAAGGAATCTAAAGAAAACGTTTTGATGCCTTTGAATCTTGAAAAGATTCAAGTTGTGCCATTTCATCTGCCGACTTGACAGGATTTGTTGTAGTCATCAACATGATTACTTTTACTCATTTTTATCAGTTACCTCACAAGAAAAAAAATCAACTGAGGGTGAATGATAACAGATTACAAACATGAATAATCAAAACTGTTAGAAATGAATCAGTTTGTCGCACTGCAACAAACTGAGAGTGCTTCATAGAGAAGCACTCTCACAACAGTGCTTCTCTATGATACCATTTACAACTGAGAAGCAGTATGTATGATGAGCTCAGCAAATGCTCAGTTCCAGTAGGTGTTTGCTAATTGCTGCTCCTGCTAGTCTGGAGGAGCTGAGTTTGAGAGTTGCAAAGAAGACAGAAGCTTGGCCAGAGACTGCAACTTTAGGCATCAGGTTACAGAAACAGAATTTTTTGGTTATGGAACATCTAATAAAACTTCGCCCATCCTCTGGCCAACCCTTGCATAAAAGCAAAGATCCATCACTGAAGAATTACTGTAGAGAGGGAGCCAAATCCATCCCTGCTTGGCCTCCCATTTTGGTCGGCTGGTCATGCAGTTTCCCTCTTTCTGTTTATGCAAACTTAATAAACATTTAGATGTACAAGTAAAGATCCAAACCAGCAAGCCTCTCCGCCTCAAGACCCAGAACCTATCAGCAACATCTGGGCTGAGCCGGCTATCACAAACTGTGAAAAACCGATTCTGGCAACCCTCAAAAGGTTGCAGATACTTCATCATCAGCTCTTAGGATACATTAACACAGCAGGCCTTAATGATCAATTGTGATTTTTTTGTGAAATCTGTTTTTTCATTTTTTTGTTTTGGGTGGTTGTTCCCATTTCCAATGTAACTTTTATGTGATCTCCTGTGTGAACTGCAAATGTCCTAAAAGTGTCCCACATGTGCAGGATGCAGTAACATCACACGTACTGTAGTTCAGTGTTTGAGGAAGTAAACATGGATGCCAGTGATGCAGCGTATCTTGGGATTTTAAAGTTGTTGTTCAAACGGACCCAGCACATCATTGTCTGCTGGGGTTCTGCAGTTTTTTGCGAATCCCTGGTTACCAATCTTTATAAAGCCTGACCTGCAGATTTCAATTTTGGTTGATACTTTTTTTTTTTTTTAAACTGAAGTGTTGCTAAATATAGAAAAAAAGTTGCTGAGCTAGCAACAGTGGGTTGAGTATTGTTTACTGCAAATGTGCAGACATGACCTGGTGGGCTGGCCAGTCAGCCAAACCTGTGTCAGACTCACGGGGGAGCAAAAGAGGACAGTGGTTGATTTTTAGACCTTTGCTGAGGTAGATCGGATCGGTGGATAAGATCGGCTTCAAATGTAAGTATCAGCCGACCACAGATTTCCCAAAATTAAGGGAAATCTGTGATACACAAATGGACTGATCCAGTCCACTTGTGTATCCTGGTGTATTTTATATCCCTGGCTCTATTGTCTGCCATGGTTGTTGTTGTTGTTCTTCCGGCTTCAACAGATCACGACACAGAACAGTAACATTTGACAAATATCAATGACCTGGCCATACACACAGGTCACAAAGATAAGATGCATATCAGATTTAGGAAAGCATATCCAAGTGGTCTGAGTCGCATTTGTAAAAATCTGATCTGTGTTGTTCTGTGTTGATCATATCTGATCAACATACCTGATGTTGATCAGATATGGGTCGCATAAGGGCAAAAATAAATAAATAAATAAAATAACTTTAGGTTGCAGTGTGAATGTAGTTTTAGTGCTGAGCTTTGCTGCTTGTGAAGCTCGAAACAAACTTATCAGGAATAAAACTTTCACAACTGATTTTCTGCACCTCCTCTCTCCAGGAATGCTCTCGTATGCAACAGTCTGCCACACCAGCAGGACCGCTACTGAATACTTCCAGCCAGGGGAAAGAGGGTGGGAGCAGGAAGTGTGGCATCAAATTACACATGAGATGGATGGGAGTGTTCACTGCTTAGGTCAGGGAAGGACAGGGAACATTAGGCCTGGGGATCCAGCCAGAGCCACATGGTGGCTAAAAACAGGGATTAGCTGGTACACAACTACCTAAACTGCTCATTGGTCAACTAAACTCAACACAAGGACAAAAGAAAAACATGGAAAGTGAATGGTCCTGGAAGGGTGTGGTCCGATTTTCAATGAGGAAAGAATTTTTGGAAAAAAAAACCCCAAGAAAGATCCCCGTCTGCTGCAATATGTTCCAGATGGTAATGGGATTTTTTTTTCTCGGAATAGAGTCATAAAATGAACCTAAATTGAGCCGGAGGAGGATGAAACTGTGAGAATATGGAGGGAACCAGTCACAGAGAGAGCTCAGTAGCATCCAAGCTAAATATTCCCAACAAAAAAAGGTTAGACCCAAGAGAACAAAGGTGTTGCCATTTTAGCAAAAGGTTTTAAGAATTGCCCCGTTGTGTTGTGTCACACAAGATACTTAGAAGAAATGAATGACCAGATGTTACTGAGTGGATTCTGCTGTATTTTCTCAGGTTGTTCCTTTTCCCCCAAACATAATTTCCAGCCAGATGATATTCATTCCAATGAAACACTGCTCATAATTGGGACTGATGTTTTGTACTAGATTAGCTTTATTCTGTTTTGATAAGTGGAAATCCTCGTTTTAACACAACCATACACAAGTAGATGCAAACAGGCCCAAATTAGAACCGACACTCTAACCCACTCCATCCTAAATCCTTTAATCCTCAATGGAGATAAATCCTTAGGGGAGGTTGCAATGTAGCGGGGGTTGGCTGATTGGGGAACAGAAAGGGGCTGTGGGGGGGCAAGGGGAGGGGGTAACTTTATTTTTTTAAGTGGGAGAACTAACAACTGAAAATACAGTTAAGGCAACATGATTGCATTTTGACCTGTTGGAAAAAAATAGGGAGAAAAGAAAACAAGGTAATCTGGCAAAGCTGGTTAATGCTGGGCTATTAAGAAGGGAAATGATACTGTTTTGCAGTCTCTGTGTGTGTGGGGTGGGGGGTGGGGGTGAGAGACACACAAGGGAAGGGGGTCTTAATGTGCCTAAAGTGGGTATCTTAAAAACGCATTTAATACAGTAAAGGTAGTGTGTCAAACTGAGGGAAATGTCTAAATCACATACTATTTTATTATCTTTGACATTTCTATTAATGGGAGTAATTGAGGCATAAAATAAAAAACAAGATGTTCTCACACAAAGGACTCTCCTTTTATGTGATCAGGAGGACAACCCCTGCTTTAGCAGCTCTGCTCTTCACATCTGGATGCTGATCCAGTCCACTCGTGTATCCTTTTATATCCCTGAACTCCTTGTCGGATTTCTTCTTCTTTTTTTTTTTTTTTTTGCTCGTTTGTTTTAACAACACCGTATTCAAACTGACTAGACAATGTGGCAGCACGCTGTCCGCGCTCCACAGGTTGCTGCAAGCATAATAAAAGGGACCACAACGTTAAGGTTGGAAGTTGCTCCTGGGCAGCACATATGTGCACTGCTACCAGCAGAAACATGTCCACCACCAGCACACCGTGATGGAGCAGGGGGAGAAAACAAAGCAGCGCGGAGGGGCGGAGGGAGCGGTAGGACTCCCACCGCTGCTGCTGCTGCTGGCAGCAACAGCGGCTCACGTCGCGTCGCCACAACGTGTCAACACCCAAACTACATCTTCCTGCCGTTTTGCATACAACACCCGACCCGCTATGTTTCCATTAACGCTATATTTGTGCACGCGAGAGACCAAAGAGCAGCAACAAGCACGGTCCACGCGCGTGCGCGCTGAAAGAGCGCACAAGTGCGGTTGTTTTGCTTTTTTTTCTTTTTTCCAAAGGAAGAAAAATGAGTGACAAACCTGCTGGTGTTGCTCCAAATATCCGCACCACCGGTATCTTCTTCACCTCACTCTCCCTGAATTCAGAGTAACACACGTCCAGGCCTTTAATGGGACTTGCGAGATAGTAGTCTGCGGTGACTATGCGCACTGCAAACATGACTGCCGCGTTAGTCAGAAAGAGCGGCAGTGAAAAAAAGAAAAGCTAAAAAAAAACTATTGTAGGGAGTCCATAAGATTCCGGGACCTTATTGGCTACTCCAAGTCAGCCAAATGGAGGGCTGTCACCGCGGTAAAAATGCTAACAGAGAGAGGAGAAAGCCCAGCTGTGTCCCATGAAGAAAGAAAAAAAAAAAAAAAAAACAGCAACAAAGATTCCCGTGTCTTCCGCGCGCCCAGACTGTCACCGCCGTAAAAGGTTCGACTGCTGCCGCGAAACCTAACCTCGACGGCGGAGGGCTGCCGCTGCTCCTCGCGTTGCTGCCCGGTTCTCTCCAGCTGCTGGATCCATGCTGGACTTGGTGCTAACTTGTGATTTTAGCTCTTGGCGATGTTATTGTTTAAAGCCGAGGAAGACGTTTCGCAGGCTTCCGGTATGCAGCGTTATCTTTCCAAATCACGTCTCAGAGAGCTAATCCCAGCCAGTCCTTCTCAATCAGACAGCCCCCGGCTTCTGCTCCCCCTTCTTCCATAATAGGCTACATCCAGGAGGTTAACTAACACATGATGAAGGTGGACGCAATGACACCGTACTTCCGATGTTCGTTTCAAAACAAAGCAGACACGGGCGTCACACTCAGAGAATTACATGCGTTAATTCGGTTATTTATGGTCTTCAGTTTCACCACTAATAAGAGTTCATGTTTTGAAACACACACGGCAGTCATAGGAACCCTACCAACAATATGGGGTACAATTTATTTCTGCGGGACCTTCGTTGAGGAAATTATGTCACAGACGTAACGGAAGTACTGATACCGGAAAATTTCAACGTTAAGTTGAAAAATAATGTTAATGTGTCATTAAGGTGTGCTGCCTCCTTAGAAGGTTTTTTTTATATAAGTAAAATTAGCTGTAGCTACCAGAGTTTATTTTTCTCAAATTATTTGGTTTTGGAAAAATAATCATATTAATAATAATAAAATGCCCACGCTATCACCGCGATATTTCTACGGCTTTAGTTCCCCAGGAAGATGAAACTCTTATCACACTTTTCTCCACTCATTCCATCCTGCTTGCATACACTTCTTCACCTGTTTTCCACACTCTCCATTGATCTGGACCGTTTAAATACTTAACCTTATTTACTTCCACTCTTCTATCCACTTGTGCTCCTCCCATTTACACACATTATGTCTTTTGTCGACTAATCTTCATTCCTTGTTCTGCATTTAGTTCCATCCACTCTGATCAGCTTCAGTGTTCCTGCTAGAGAAATGGATGATGTACAATGTTAGTGTTTTTGCCTGCACCTACAGATCCATTGTTGTCTAATTTCAGTGCTCAGTGAGATGACAATCAAAGTTTAAGATTATGCAATTTCACAAAGATGCTCTACACTGGATGTTAATTAGTCCCGATGCTAAACACACATTTTTAGATTTTTATTAAGAGCTAAACAAAACCACACACTCTTTTCCTTTTGCATCCAATTTGGGCAACTATTGTAAGTTGGTTCATCATTTGAAATGAGGGCAAAATGAATCAAAGTAATATACATTTACAAAGCTCCATACATTGAGAGAATGTTAATGTAATGGCACTGTTTTAGACTTTGGTCAGAATGAACATTTCTGGTCCTCTAACCTATTTTTTCAGTCTTGTAATTTACATGACCGATCCTGGGTGGCTCTAGAGGCGGCTTCCCTGGCACAGCTGCCTCTCTGCCTCTTCAGAATCCCACTCAGTCTAATGTAGCAGCCTGGAAGTGGCAGGAAGCAAAGCAGGGCGGGTTGGCCTTACGACTCTCTCCCGTCTCTCCACTGGAGGAGCCGACTGCCTCTCCAAACAGCTGGTTCATCCCGGGGACATCACGTTTAACAACTTCACAGAGATGAAAAATGCCTCATCAGCATCTTCACATTGATGGAAAGGGAATCTTAACCTGCCAGAGAGTAGGCTGACCTTGAGTGAGAGCCTGGCTCTCCTAATGAGCCAATCAGCAAGCATCTGCTCAGGTTTGCTGACAGCCAGCCTGAGGGCTGAGAGCGCAACTGAGGGACAAATTTACCATCAAACTAATCTAAAAAATATGATATATGCCACAGTTAATGCAGTGTTTGGTGTGAGCTTTTATCTAAAGTGCCTCATAGTACACCGAGTGCAGATGATTTCAGCATGGATGGTCCCAGTGGGAGAGGAGCCATTTTCTGCTCAGATAAGCCTTTGGATTTAAAGAGCCTTTCACAGTGATGGAGATGGAGATGACTCCAGGATGGAAAGGGGCAAAGTTCTGACTCATTGTCACAGTTTTTTCCTGAAATGAAAACTTGTGGATATGCTGACAGGGTGGAAGTTTGCCAATTTACTGCTCTGGTACCTGATCCAGAAATGAGAATAGGACAGATAGTCTAGATAACTTCTGAGGCTATAATCAAACTTTGTGAATTCCCATCTTTTGTTACAGTACAGGTCTTCTATCGTTTAAAGGGGCAGTGTTAAGTATTTTCCAAGCACATAGTGCCTTTTTATAGCACAATCAAAGAACTATGTTACCTTCAGATGTTATAAAAATGCTAAATAAGTCAAATATGACTTTTTTTTTTTTTTACTTTGCAATTTAATGCATTGAAATTGAATCCAGGACCTTCTCTATGCAAGACAGGAGTGCTAGATTCAACATGTTTTACAAAAATATATATATTGTTTGAGCGTTAATATGGCTGTCTTTACTCTGATATTATCATGAACAAGGAACCCAGCAGACAGGTTGGGGAAGAAGACATTGAGAAGTTTAAAGCAAGGTTAGCTTCTGAGACAATATGATCTGAACATCTGAGCTCTGTTCAACCCGTCATCTGAAAACGGAGAGCATTACAGATAACCTTAAACTCACTCACAGGACAGGTAAACTCACAGATCGGGGCACAGAGAGCATCACTCAGAAAAGAGGATGGATGAACTCCAGGTCGACAACCTGTTGACAGTGTTACTGTGAGTTATGCGCTCCAAAAATTGGGCTTTCATAAAAGAGAAAAACGGGTAAAACTATTTTCGAATGAAGTCCAATTTAAAGTTTGTAACAAGTCGCGTATGGGATAGGAGTAAGAAGGTGCAGAAATGGAACTGTCTTACCTACTTGTACAACCCTACATGTGGCACAATAGTACTGCCATACAGACCATGTTTCACCATTCCCACAGTGAAACATGATGGTGGAGGGGTCACCATCATGTGATGGTTTGGGAATACTTTCCTGCAGCAGGAACAGGGATGTTTGGTCATAGCTGATGAAAGAATAGATGTAGACAAATGAAGGAAAACCCTTCTAGAAAACTTATTTGACAGCACATAAGGCTGAGAGAAAGTTTACCTTCCATGAATGATTCACATCACTGCAGATTCATCTGCCAGAACGGTGCAGTCTAAGGATCAGGATCTAAATCAAATTGAGAATAAATGCTTTCCATCCAATCAAACTGAGTTGAATAAAATAAAATAATAATAAAAAAAACCCAAATATATTTGAGTTGTGATATGCAAGTCTGTGGGAAAAGATGGAAGCAAGGTCCAGTTCAAAAATGGGGAAAATGACTGAGTCTGATAAGGCTGTGTGGAGAGCAACACAATAACAAAGGCTGGATTTATTGGTTCTGGCTGCATTCGTGCTTACATTAAAAAACACCTGGTACTGATAACACACACAGAAAAACGCACGTCCATCCACACACACATACACACAATGTAGAAAGAAATAGGTCCCCACATAAAAACCTGGTTCACACATCATTGTACTTCAATACAAAGTGAGGACTTTGCATTGACTTCCATTCATTTTAGTAACTGCATTTATGCCTGACCCTCTCTCTCTCTCTCTCACACACACACACACACCCACACAGAACAATAGCAAATGTAAGCAAATCATCCATTGCTGGCAGCTTTAACAGTGGGGGCCCATTGGCAGGGCAGGAGGATGAAGTCCAGGTCGTTGCAGGTTCTCCACACAATGCAGCCTTATCAGGGCGCTGGTGTGGAACATCTGGACCGGATGTGTGAGCTGTGGCTCGCCTACAAACACGTTGACACGCTGATGCTTTATTAATGCACTTGTTTTTTTTTTTTTCTTCTCCCGCATAATAAAATCCCCACCATTTAGCTTCCATTCATGATTTTATTACAACGGCAAAGCAAAACAGCACAACAGTTAAGTGATTCTCAGTTCTTGGAGCCTTATCATTGGTGCATACTGCCACCTGCTGGTCAATCATCCCAAACATTGACAGAGTGTAAAATGAAGCTGATAAATCTATTAATTGTGTTATCTATAACGACACAGTAAACATGCATATGTAATCTGAGAAGTCTCAGAAATTGAACAGCTGAAAACGAACAACGTTGCTACAGTTCCAGTAAAGGTGTGTTTGTGCTCAGACAGCTTCCTTGTACCTGAATGGTCAAATGTTTCATAAACAAAAGAAACAAAAATGATTCCACAGAAATATACGTGGAAGCATACACTTTTGAATGTATGCTTAACAAATTGTTTACCAAAGAATGTTGTAAACTAATCAGATTTGAGCGTATAAGTTCTTCTGCTGCCCCCTGGTGGTAAATCTTTTTTTCCAAGCATATCAATAATCAATGATAGTAACAACTTTTAATGCTTAGGCTCTTGGATTTTCCTGTGCCTGCTTTCACCTGTTCTAAGAGTATGGCTTAAGTGATAAATACTGGAGGTGAAGCCACCTCAAATCAACAAAAAGGTGAAAACAGAGGAACAAACGACAAAGATTCAATCTGAATTGTTTCATTCTCTTTGTCTGGCTTCTGGGAAGGAAACCTGTTTTCTAAGAGTTCATTTTTTTTCATCATCACAAAGGACGGACAGTGAGGGTGATGTCAGGGCCCCGCTGCGGGATGATGTAGCGCTCCTCCCTGAGCAGACGCAGCAGCAGGTCCTGGGTGTCTGAGGGCCAGCGGTAGATCCTGGTGTTCTGGAGCCAGCTGGGCACGTGTCTCTAACAGAAACAGAGGCAGCAGAAGACTCTTGAAGTCTCTTTATCTCAGCTCTGCACACTCCCAACAGCTCATCCCCCTTTTCATCCCAGCGCTCGTCTGTTTAGTATGGCTCAAACGTTAAGAAGAACCAAACACATTTTAAATTAGGATGAAGACGCCATGTGGTCCAGACCAAAGACAGAGACCATCCATACTGTTATCAGCTACAGTCCAAATTCCACTGTGATGCTTTGGGAGTCCCCAAGGTATGGGCTTGGAAACTTCACTTCACTTTATTAAGTGACAGAAGAAGGGGAGGGTACTGGTCCAGTGTGTTTGGAGTCCTGACATTCATAAAGAAAGTATGTGTGGATTTTCAAAATAAAAAATATATTTTACTCTACCATTGGTAGAATTCTATCATTAATAATCCCAGCATTGGAAGATTAATTAAGAGTATTTGCCCCAACAATGGGTATTCTAGGCAAATACAGTAGCAGACTTCTGCTATCTTCAACCAACCTTTTTGAAAATGATTTTATAAACCTCTAAATCATCGCATTTGCAATAAATTGCCAATTATCTGGTTCTTTTTGCCTGGTTAAGTGCTTTGAAAAGACTTTCATTATGAATTGATACTAAGTAAAAAGTGTCTGTAATCAGAATATGCAGGCTATGCACAGAAGTTGTTTTAAAATATACAACAGTGTTTAAATCAAAAAGTAAAACTAAATGTAATAATTTCTCTGCCGAGACACCAGGTTAGATGGTGTCTCGGTTTTTAGAACTGGTGTCATGCAGTCAAGTCAAGTTTATTTGGCACATTTCATCAAGGCAGTTAAAAACAGTTTTCATAAAAACGTCATATAGTCACCAAGTATGAAAGAAGCAATAAACGTTACATTTAGTCAAATGCCATCATCAAAATCAGTAAGCATGCAGTAAGACTCTCCTGGGTCGAATCCTAACCTGGGATCTTTCTGAGCTTATATGTTCTTCCTGTGCATTCGTGGGTTCTCTTTGGGTATACCAGCTTCCTCTTATAGTCCATACATAAACATGACTGTTGGGTCAATTGTTCACTCTGAATTGTCAGTTGGTAAGAGTGTGTGTGTTCCTGGTTGTCCTGTCTTGATCTGGCCAGTGTGTACTCTACCTCTTCAGAGTTCACATCCTGGACTTTGTGTACAGAATTTGTCAGTTCTCCCTGTCCATGGTATTTGGTATTCAAGGGCAACTGGACAATCTAAATTTCTTATTGGTGTTCTCCTGATAGTTGTGTTGAGTCCTTTGATGAAGTGGCAACATGTCCAGGATGTACATCAAACACTGACAACTTGATGTGGGCACTGGCTCCTCCTGACATGCAGGAGCTGTGCCGGTATTAAAGCTGGATGGATCTTAGGAGATGTTTGACGTCAGCAGGAACAACACGAAGATTTTTGTGAAAGTCTGTTCTTACCTTAGTTGCATTGGGAAACAGCACAGGAACCAGTCTGAAGTTTAGACAGCCTTGTTGGATGTACTCATTTTGAATCTGTGGCAGGGCAAAAGATAGATAGTGTTACACCACAACTTTCACACAGGCTCAGTAAGCTATCTATTTCTTTTTTTTCTGTTAGGAGTATTACTGTCTAGCATGACTGGAATCAGATCCTGTGCACAGCTTTCTGACCTGGTTGTGAATGTACTTGGTGTGGAGGCCGTGGTCGTCGTCTCCACCTCCCTCCACGTCCTCCTTATACTTGGGGCTGATGACCACGATGATGAGCACTGATTTCTGTCAAACAACACCACTCTGTCAGCTTTTTGAAAATGCTCTGTTTGCACAGGTTTTGACAGGTGTCAGACAGCCTCACATCATTCAGGTAGCGATCCATCCACTTATTAATGCCCATTCTGCGGATTGGATTGTCAAAGATGTCGATCTGTGGAGATTCATGCAGGCTCAGTGTGTGAAACGTCGGATTGTCTCAAATGCTGATGGAAAGGTTAGGAGACTTACAGCTGGTTTGAAACCCTGGCTGGTCAAAAATCCAACAAAATTAATGATTTCACCGGCGGTGTCCACAGAATATGTGATAAAAACATTTCCTGGAATAGAGAGATGAGTGAAACACCTTTTACCAGGAGAGTGTGACATTTGCTATGTAAGGATGCAGCTTACTGCTCTCCTCAGGCAAACTGATGGTCTTCCTGATCTCCCCAGTGACCGCTCCTGGACCTGCAGCAGCAGAACAACCCACGCTGACTTCATGCATCACATCAACAGGAGGTGGCGCGCACTGAGGCGTTAAACCTCCGGCAGCATATGGAGCCTCTTTAAGCTGAGGAGTGCTCTGTGGGGCATTCCTGCAGAGGAATACACGACAAAAATCCACCATGAAAACACAGTGCAGAGAGGATTATATACCCCGCTGCGAAATAAGTAGAAGTCTGAACACAAACTGTTGTTGGTGGAGTGGAAGGTCCTGATCGTTACGACCGTAATTCTTCTGGTGATGAGGAGCGGGATGGAGATACTGTCTGTGTACTGGAGCTGGGCCTGCTGGGAAGAATGGCAGAACAAATATGAGCCTCTTGTATGTAGGCTTGTCACAATGAGCAATAAATCAATTAATCACATAATAAATTAGAACAAACTCAGTAATTTACAGTTGCATAATTTATCCATTCTCTCCTCTCTCTCTTTCCACCAAAAACTGGATGACAACAGTCTTCAGTTTGGTGGTTTGAGTTCAACTATTCCTTTTTTTGAAGAAAAATTTTGTTCAGAGTCTCCATAATTCATTTTATTTGTTGTTTTGTTTTTTTAAATTTTAGATACTTAAAGAGTTCCAAAGTTAAATGTTTGTTAAATTGTGCAGTTTATTGTTCTTCTAGAATGTTTTGTTGCATTATTATACCATTAACATTATATTGCTTGAAAATGGTCTCAAATGAACAATATTATTGTATTATTATCGATAAACATGCATTTTTCTGGACAATTTATCTTCCAGAAAAATCTATCGTGACAGGCCTACAGTTTGTATTTCAGCCACAAGGGATGAACCTTTCACACAAACACAAAACTGTTTATCACAAATATTCAAACTTTTGAAAGCTGATACCAGATGTGTTCAGTATGAATTCATTGCTAGAGCAACGCGGAAGTGGCTGAATTACATGACAGACCAAATAAATCTGTCTCAATGTGGGTCTTCACTGAGAGTCTTTGCGCTTCATGATGCGTTATCAAATTAACATCGTCGATATCGAGTTACACATGGGTAAATCGAGAACATGAGTTACTTTGGAGGGCACAGTAGGCGTTGCCTTTTCTCAGACTTCATTTTCTTCCTTACCTAAAAAAGTTAACTATTCCAAATAAAGGATGAAAAGAGGTGTAAACAAAAGGTTCTTCAGTAAATACAAGTGCCCTGTGTTTACTGTTAGAGTGGACGTGTTGAATATATAGCAGTTCCACTGACCTGGCATACGTGGTTGGTGTTGTGGCACATTGTGGTGAGCCCAGTTCATGTTTGACATGAGTGGTAACGGAGGCTCCAAGGATTCTGCTTCTTCAAAAGAACAGCCCAAGCCCCAGTCTGAAGGGCCCGTGAGGCCCCTCCTCTGACCATTCATAGGGTCCCGTTCGTAAAATGGCTGGTGCTCTCTGACAGGAGGACCCGGGTGAGCCGCATGTTGGGGCATAAAGCGAGGATCAGCACAAGCCTGAGAAACTGCTCTTCCTTCATACTGGTACAGTCCCTCAGGGAGCCTAGCAGGGCCCAACCCACTCACTTCCCTACCACCGCCATGCTTCTCAACTTTCCTGAGCCTCTCTTCATGTCCGCCACACTGGTCACAAGAAGGGAAAGAGGCCAAGTCAATACCGGAGACTGTCATCCGCTCATCCGTCTCAACAGGAATGCTCCGATGAAAGCAAGGACCTAAGTGAACCAGCCAAAAGGAAAATACGTTTTCAGTTCACAGGGAGCTACTTTCTGAGCAACAAGACAGATCTTCCTCAGACACAGCAAGACTGAGGAAGAAAGTGTTGCCTACCTTTGTGACAGTCCATTTTCTTCACAGGAAGCTGCTTTAGGGAAAGGAGAACAACATTTCAGCAATCTCAGAAAACACAACACCCATCATAGCTTTCTACCCAACATGGAGAGACAAACAGAATGTTGCATAAGAACTGCCATGACAGTTTTCATGCTTACCCGGAGTCAGGAACAACAAACAGAAACTGCTGCTACTGCTGAAAATATCACAGAACGTGGAAAAGCCTTTCCCAGGAGTGCCTTCACTAGGTTATTAATCTTTGCCACTGAAGTATGTGAAGCAACAACTCTACCTGCTCAGGCTAGCTGGAATGTAATGCGATCACACAGACACTAGTACAAAGGTCAGAAAAACTGATTTGAAGCTAAGGCAGGTGTGTCTCCCAAAGAAGAAGAAAATCTCACAAGTTCAAGTGTTCAGAACTACAAAACAAGAACAAAAAAGAAGAACAAAGCCGAACGTGATCTGACCCACCTGAACTCCAGTCTTCCGATTCCTCAACTACTGAGCAGACCTGTTCTGAAGCAAACAGGAAACATTCCTTCTTCCTGGTTTATGTAAAGTTTTTCAGTCTCGTGACCCACTTATGCAAATGACATTGGGCAATGAAGTCCAGTACTGCCCAACAGGTAGTTTCTACAGCTACACTGTCAGGTGTAACTGTTTGTCAAAAAGTTTGACCTGATATTTAAACGGAAAAGAACAATAAAAAAAAACAACAACAAAAAACATACTTTTAAAACAACTTATTGGATATATTTTCTCAGTGATACATTGTGCAGTCAAAATGAGTTTATTAAAACAAAGTGCACAACATCAACTAACTGCTTTGGTTAAAAAAACAAGCGTGCCAGTCAGCTTAGAGTTCACCAACAACAATTTTAAAACAGGTTTACCTTAATAAGAATAATGTGTGATTCTACTCCTGTCACACTGAGGTTGTGTATCAGCCTCAGGAAAACAACTCACACAAGGCCTTCCTGAAGTTCACTGGCTATTTACATTCTTGCGACACATGCTGCCGTTTTGAAGAGTTAGGAAATCTAAGCTTAAGGAGATTTTGAGGAACATTAAGTGCTTGCTTGTCTTTGAAGTAGGTATGTTGCCTTTTGTGAGCCTGTTTTCAGCAGGGTGGAAATTACAGTATTCTGCTGTTTCAGAACCGGGTTCATTACTTTTTATGCTCTTATCATCATGTTTAATAATATAATATAATTATAATATAGCATCAGCTGACCATGTGGGACTAAAATACTATTCTGGAGCCTCCAAAATGGTCTGAAAATTATAAATAAAATGAGTAAGGCATTAAGCGACAGCTTGAAAATTCAAGCATTCTGGTGAATAAAGCATTTTGATAACTTTGTGTGAGACTAAATGATGTTTTCATTGGATCTTTGCTGCAATGTTTGAGTCATGAGTTATGATGTATGAGGATATAATGCCTGTGTAGTGGTATTTTTATACACATATATCCAGATAATCTATGACAGATTTGCAGTCATTCGATGGTCATCAGATTGTATATGCTGTAGCATTAAATGCAAAAGTAGATGATGACATTTCCAGTGGGTTCATGTTAACTTAAGCTAAAGACTGTTGTGTCCCGGGGTTTCCTAGCCTTCCTTGTGGGTTTTGGTGCATGCACCAGTTTTCCTCCTCCACTAGATGGTGCCGGAGCCTTCCGTCGGAGGGCGTAGATGACGTCACCTGCACACCTGGTTCGAGTTTAGCCCGTCAGCGGCAGGCTCAAGAGGGGCGGACTGCCAGTCCTTCGACGCCTGAGTGTTTTACCAGTAACGGTACCTCCGAGCCTCCTAGAGTTTCGCCTCTGTGCTTTCCTCGTCGACTCACCAGTTAGTGACTTCTTCTTGTCGCTCTTCCTGCCCACAGGTGATCCATCGGGACGCCCTGGATCCTCGTAGAGCTGATCCCATCTGGCTTGGTCATCCTGTTTCTCCTCGTGACGCCGTGGAACATACCCACTGGTTGCCCGAGTTCCCAGACTCACCTTCTCCGTGTGTAAACAAGTTCTTCCTGGATCCCCACGACTGGCAGTCCCTCCGCTCCTCCGTCCTCGCTGAACCAGAGCCTACCTGTCCGCCCTCCGCTTCGCCCGCTGCTTCCTGGAAACGGTCGAGAGACTCAAATCCATCTACACCCACAGAACCACCGAGACCCCGGACATTGCAGACCCCTTCCTAAAGCCTCATTCCAGCGACTCAAAAGTAAGACCAGTCTCGTTTATTCACACATTCCATTATTCCGACAACACTTGAACTCACCACCCTGCTCTGTCTCCGTAGCGAGCCGTTTGCCTCCCGAACCTGTTTTTCCCCCCCGTGGATCTGACCCAAACCATTTGGCCAACTCCTGCAGTTCTCAATAAATTCATTATATCTTATTTCACTGCCTTTGTGTTGTGTTCTGCATGTGGGTTTTGAAAGAACTTCCCATTATGACAGAACACTCAGGCCAACAACTAAGCCCAGCAGACGCAATACGAAGAACCTTGTCCGAACAGCAGTCCATAATCCAAGCTCACGAATCCGCTTTAAGAAAACTACACACCCTACAGACCGAAACTAACCAGCGCTTAGCAGAATTAACCACATTCCTTCAAGACTCTCTCCCTCAGACCCCGCCTCCAGCTCCGGCACCCGCAGTTCAGCCCGTATTTTCCCAGGTACGACCTCCGGAGCCTGAAAGATTCTCCGGAGATCGGGACAAATGTTCAATAATGTTCAAATATTATTGAACATTCTACAATGTTCAATAATATTTAATCATTCCCCTCAAGGCTTCTCACATGATGGTGCTAAAATAGCTTATGTCCTTTCCTTATTGTCTGGTCAGGCTTTATTATGGTGCTGAGACCCGTTTTCCGGATCCAACTAATTATGGCTGTTCCTTTGAACATTTCCTGATAGAGTTTAAACAAGTGTTTAGCTCCGACTCCGACAAAACTCATAAATCGCGTGAAATATGGAGCTTAAAACAAGGCAATGAGAGTGCGGCTGATTTCTCCATTAAGTTCCGTATCCAAGCAGCTGCCACGGGGTGGAATGCAGCTGCATTAAACAGCGCTTATTTTCACGCCCTGAATGAGTCGTTAAAAGACAAGCTGACCACATTAGATGAACCCGAGACTCTAGAAGAGTTAATAAGCGGCACAATAAGGCTTGATAATCGGCTCCGCTCCCGGGCTAGAGAGAGAGGTCGGCGCGAGTTAACTGAGGAGGCCCACGGAGGTATCACTTCCGTCCCGGTAGCCTCTCCTCTCTGCGTTCCTCCTGAGCCCGAGCCCATGCAATTAGGGCGAACGCGTCTTACGCCGGAGGAGCGTCAACGTCGAATCTCGGCCCGCCTCTGTATTTACTGTGGTGCCCCTGGTCATTTCCGTGCCTCTTGTCCCCTCCGTTTAAACCTCCAGGTCCGCCAGCAGAGGTGAGGAGGTTGGCGGACCACCTGAATAATAAGGATTCTCCTCATCTTCTACTGCCTGCCACGATAATCCACGCGACCCAGTCATTTTCGTTATCTGCCCTAGTAGACTCAGGCTGCGAACGAAGACGAAGCCTTAGTCAAACAAATGGCGGTGGAAACTGTACCGTTACCCATTCCACTAAGAGTCACCGCCTTAGATGGAGTACACTACACCAGATTACCCATCGGACCGTTCCACTCCACCTGATCATTTCCGGCAACCACAGTGAGCTTTTTTTTTTTTTTGTGTATTTCCCACCTCCAATTCTCCCATAATTCTAGGGTTCCAGTGGCTCCAACAACATAATCCCCAAATTAACTGGTCTGACCGACATATTTCCTCCTGGTCCAGTTTCTGTCATTCATCTTGTCTCCGCTCAGCAGTGCCTCCAGGTCCACCACCGGCTGAGCAGCCAGAGGCTGACCTTATTGATCTGTCCACCATCCCATCTGACTATCACGACCTCGCCAGTGTTTTCAGTAAGTCCAGGGCTCTATCTTTACCACCGCATCGCCCTTATGACTGCGCCATCGACCTCCTCCCCGGTGCTCCTTTGCCGTCTAGTCTGTATAATATTTCCCGTCCAGAGAGGGAGGCTATGGAAAAATATATTAAGGAGTCTCTCGCTGCCGGAATTATTCGCCCTTCTTCATCACCGCTTGGAGCGGGGTTTTTCTTTGTGGGGAAGAAAGATGGCTCTTTGAGGCCTTACATAGACTATCGGGGCCTGAACAACATCACCGTTAAAAATGAATATATCTTACCCCTGTTATCATCTGCATTCGAACCCGTTCATGGAGCTACCATTTTTTCAAAACTGGACTTAAGAAATGCCTATAATCTCCTGCGCATCTGTGCAGGAGATGAGTGGAAGACTGCATTTAAAACGCCTATTGGACATTTTGAATACCTGGTTATGCCGTTTAGCTTATCCAATGCCCCCGTCTTTTTTCAGGCTCTGGTTAATGACGTTCTCAGAGACTTTTTGAATATGTTTGTGTACCTTGACGATATCCTGATTTATTCCAAGTCCATTGAGGAGCACAGACACCAAGTCTGGCAGGTTCTCCAGTGGCTACTCGAGAACAAGTTATATGTGAAAGCTGAAAAGTGTGAGTTTCACCAAACCTCTGTGTCCTTCCTGGGATTCATTCTAGGGGGCGGACAGGTAAGGCCGGCGGAGGAGAAGATCCGGGCGGTCCTGGACTGGCCGACCCCTGAAACCTGAAAGCAGCTTCAACGCTTCCTCGGGTTTGCCAATTTTTATCGCAGATTCATTCGCAACTACAGCCAGACCGCTTTACCGCTCACTGCACTAACCTCTTCCAAGATCCCTTTCCGTTGGACTCCCAAAGCAGAGGCTGCTTTCACTCACCTCAAGCACCTCTTTGCCAACGCCCCGATCCTCATTCAGCCGAACCCATCACGACAATTCATAGTAGAGGTCGATGCATCGGATACAGGAGTAGGGGCAGTGTTATCTCAGATCTCATCCTCTGACAATAAGACTCATCCCTGTGCCTTTTTCTCTCGCAGATTAACTCCTCCTGAAAGAAATTATGACGTGGGAGACCGGGAACTCCTTGCCATGAAACTAGCCTTGGAGGAATGGAGACATTGGCTGGAGGGAGCTGAATACCCAGTGCTGGTCTGGACCGATCACAGGAACCTGGCTTACCTGCAGTACGCCAGGAGGTTGAATCCCAGACAGTCACGTTGGTCACTTTTCTTTTCCCGCTTCAATCTCACCATATCCTATCGCCCTGGTTCCCGCAATATAAAGCCTGACGCCCTGTCACGAATCCATTCGCCCGATGACTCCGACAGTCTTCCAGCCACGAATCTTCCACCCAGCTGTACTGTAGCCACACTCACCTGGGAAATAGAAGACATCATCAAGCAAGCCCATCAGTCCGAACCGGCTCCAGACTCCTGCCCACCCAATAGGTTATTCGTCCCGTCTTCCGTCCGCAGCCGTTTCCTTCAATGAATCCACGCCTCCAAGTTTTCTGGTCACCCCGGAGTCAGTCGCACCATTGCCCTAGTTACCAGAAGGTTCTTCTTGTCGCTCTTCCTGCCCACAGGTGATCCATCGGGACGCCCTGGATCCTCGTAGAGCTGATCCCATCTGGCTTGGTCATCCTGTTTCTCCTCGTGACGCCGTGGAACATACCCAGTGGTTGCCCGAGTTCCCAGACTCACCTTCTCCGTGTGTAAACAAGTTCTTCCTGGATCCCCACGACTGGCAGTCCCTCCGCTCCTCCGTCCTCGCTGAACCAGAGCCTACCTGTCTGCCCTCCGCCGTGCTTCGCCCGCTGCTTCCTGGAAACGGTCGAGAGACTCAAATCCATCTACATCCACAGAACCACCGAGACCCCGGACATTGCAGACCCCTTCCTAAAGCCTCATTCCAGTGACTCAAAAGTAAGACCAGTCTCGTTTATTCACACATTCCGTTACTCCGACAACACTTGAACTCACCACCCTGCTCTGTCTCCGTAGCGAGCCGTTTGCCTCCCGAACCTGTTTTTTCCCCCCCCGTGGATCTGACCCAAACCATTTGGCCAACTCCTGCAGTTCTCAATAAATTCATTACATCTTATTTCACTGCCTTTGTGTTGTGTTCTGCATGTGGGTTTTGAAAGAACTTCCCATTATGACAGCTGCAGAGAATACATGAGCTTGATTGACAGCATGACAGCACTAAGACCCTCCTCCTGGCTCTGATTGGTTGTTTCTGATGGAGCTGTGTATTTCTGCAGATGGCAGTAGGACCATAAGGAGGAGGCAGAGCAGCTCAATTTTTTTCACATCTGTCTTGTGTTATACCGCTGTGACATGTTGACAGTTTTAACAAATATGTAAAAACTCCTATTGGTTATAAAAGTTACGTACTTCAGCTTTAAAACATGTCAAAGGTTTAAACTTTAAAACTGTAACATGTTCAAACTTTCGTATGCCTTCATACTGGTAACTGGCCCGTTTTTAAATGAATGAAAATTTCAAGTTGGACAAAATGAACTGACTGAAACCAAGTTTTATTCAGCAACAAGACAATCTCCAGTTCCTTTTATTATGTTCAATGAAACTCTTAGCAGCACACAGGTTAACAGCAATAATCACACAAGATGTTACTATCAGAAACACTTCAGCTCAGAGGTTTTCAAAGTGTACCCTCTCAGAGAGCAAAGCTAACAGCTCCTCCCCCAAACAATAAACTTTCTGCTGTTCATATTCTAGATGTTCCAGGTTCCATTACATGTTGTTGGGCTTACCTGCTATAGTTTTGTGTTGCACCACACAATGTTAAAAGCACTAAAAGTAAGAATTTCTCTGATGTGACTGCAGTTCATGTAGCTTTCTGTAACAAAAAGCAAACTCACTGCAGCAGTGGAGCATCTTCAGATCCTAGACATCAAAATCTAATTATCGTCATACTTCCTCCTTCATTTTTGCTTGGCCCAGACTCTGTCTCCTTAGTCATGATACTTCAAGCACTAAAAATTGATTCATTTTTCTTCTGGTGAAGTTGGCTAAATGTTTCCAGTTACTTTTTCTGGTTTATTTATTTTCCTCAAGTCCCTATGAACTCTCCCTCTCCTCTTGCTTTCCCTTCATGCAGCAGGGTGTGCCCTACACTTTGAAAAGCCCTGCTTTAGCGTATTATGCTAATATTTTCAAACTACAACTATACATATAAAACAGCAAAGTTAAACATATGTTGTCATTCACTTCAGGCTGATTAAAGAAATTACCAAATGATCAAACAATCATGTCATGTAATGGTGGTGGTGAGGCAGACGCTGGGAACCCATGTAAGGTGAATGAAGGATGTTTAATGATAATGTCCAGAACAACAGTCGACAAACACAGAAGTCCAACAGGAGTCCGCGGCCTGGCAGCACGGCTGAGGGGAAGCCAGGGCTCACACTGGTAGCAACAGGTCACACAGGCGGAAATGCAGGACGCGAGAACAACATTGACAATAGACGATATTAGACAAGGACCCGACGAGGAACAAAGGACACAGGAGGGACTAAATACACAGAGGCTGATCAGGGGAACAAGACACACCTGGGAGCTGGGAGCAATCAAGGGGAAGACAGGACAACGAGGAGACTCAGGACACAGGAAAACTCAAACACAACAGAAAAACACGGATCTTGACAGTACCCCCACCCCTTAAAGGGCGGCTACCAGACGCCCCCCCCCCCAAAAAAAAAAAGTCCAAAACACAAAAACCAGGGTGGGTCGGAGGGGGCGACGGAAGGAGGGCCAGAGTCCAGAAAACAAAACTACCCACAAAAGGTGGGCGGAAACACCAGGAGGGGCTAAAGAGTCCAAAACAAAACAGAAAACTACCCACAAAGTGGGCGGAGGCGTCGAGGGAGGTCCTGGAAGTCCGGAGGGTGTCCCCTGCACCAGAAACGGACCCTACGGGGAAGGTCCGGTGGGAGTCCACAGCGACGAGGAGCTTTTGGGGGCGCCAGGAGGCGACGACGAGGTGTCTCGGGAGGAGCACTAGGAGACTCGGAGGGAGCACTAGGAGACTCGAGGGAGCACTAGGAAACCCACTAGCTGGGGCCAAACGTTCCTGCGCGCCGGCTGGAGCGGCGAGCGGCGCTTGATCCACCGCGGAAGCAGCAGCACAAGGAGCCAGAGCTGAGGCTGCTGTTAACCGTAGCGGCAGGAACGGCGGAACGAGGAGCCGGAGCTGTGGGAGCTTGTCCTGCGGCGGCAGAAGGAGCTTGATCCGTGGCGGGAGCGGCGAGAGGAGCTGGCCACACCACCAGTCGAGCCACCTGTCGACCCGGTGCCAGGCGGGCCGCCTGGAACCCCATCGCCATGGGGATCGTGGCTGCCGGAGTAACAGCAGGTTCGGGGGCTGGCGGAGCAGCGACACGAGGAGCTGGATCCGGAGCGGCTGGAGCCGGGCTGGTGGAGCGGATGTCTGGCCTGGGAGGCAGAGGGTTGCCAGCCATAACGGCGAAGGCTCTGCCTCCCGCTGCAGCTCCACCAGAACTGGGTGCTGGAGATGTGGGACCCAGTAGGCCAGCAGCAGGCCAAGGCGGATAGCAAACCCCAGCCGTCTCCAGGCGAAAGTGGGCGTTCGTTTGGCCTCCTCGAACTCACGGATGGTTCGGTTCAGTTCCTCTAAACCCTCTGGGTTCATGATGCGGGCTCACCGTAGTCCTCTTTGTGGTCGGGTCCTTCTGTCATGTAATGGTGGAGGTGGTGAGGCAGACGCTGGGAACCCAGGTAAGGTGAATGAAGGATATATAATGATAATGTACAGAACAACAGTCGACAAACACAGAAGTCCAACAGGAGTCCGCGGCCTGGCAGCACGGCTGAGCGGAAGCCAGGGCTCACACTGGTAGCAACAGGTCACACAGGCGGAAATGCAGGACGCGAGAACAACATTGACAATAGACGATATTAGACAAGGACCCGACGAGGAACAAAGGACACAGGAGGGACTAAATACACAGAGGCTGATCAGGGGAACAAGACACACCTGGGAGCTGGGAGCAATCAAGGGGAAGACAGGACAACGAGGAGACTCAGGACACAGGAAAACTCAAACACAACAGAAAAACACGGATCATGACAAATCAAGGCATCCACAAAAACATTATTTGATTTGGACATAATTTGGTACATATGTAGACCAAGGATGGAGTATAGAAAGCCAGGGTTAGAAAAGTAGACCTGTTTAGAGGTTAATGCAACTTCCAACATTTTTCAGAAGTTGGAGATTGCATGACTTGAACAAGAATCAGAGGGCAGAAAGAGGCAGCCAAAGACAGTCAGTGAAAATCACACTGCTGGACTCTGTAATTTTCAGATGTGATACAACCACTCGTCTTGGGTCTACTAGATGTCCAAGCATATTGTAATTTAAATTATTGCATGATAGGACAAGATTGGAGGACTGGATAAAAATCCACATTGGTAGCAACAGAGATCGAGTCTATGAAGGCCAACATTCAATGGAATTAAGTTTTATTCTATTGTGTCTGTTTCAGACTGGTTAACACCACAGACACAGGGCTGCTGGATAGTGAAGCCTTGTGATTTACAACAGAGAAAACTGTCATTGTAGTGTGGTTCAGGAGAGTACTTAGCTCGCGGGCCTTTGCCTTGCAGGTCATAGCCTGTACCAGCTCCTGCCTGAAGCGGCGGCTGACCATGCAGTAGAGCAGGAAGTTGGTGGTGGAGTTGAGGTTCTGGAGCATGTTAGCCACGTCCCCGGCTACGTTGATTGGAATGCTGTAGTCGTTCCTGTTGAAGCTTTCATCGTTGTACCTGGTCCTCAGGATGCAGTATGTGACAAAGCGAGGAAGACTGAGCACAACAAAGGCCACAGAGACAGTCCCCAGGATGAGAATGGTTCTTTTCAATGTTCCTCTGGTGTTCCTTCCATACATGATGCGCCGTTCCTCCTTAGTGAAGAGGTTGCTGGCCCGGGACAGATGGTACCCAATGAGATAGTTGAAGATGATGACCAGAACAATGGGGATTCCTCCAGAGAGGAAGGTAGCTATCCAGACTATAACTGTAGAATAGGTGTGATTGCGATATCGACAACGGGGGAGTGTCATGTTCTCTCCGTCCACGGTTAGGTTTACAGGTGTGACAATGTTGATCCAACCCATTGGCACCGACACCAGGTGGGACAGCAGGACTATAGCTGTGCAGAACAGTTTAGTGTCCCATGTTTGAGAAAAATTCTGTTTGGACGCGGTGCTTCTGAGGACAAGGTAGCGTTCAATGGTGAACACCACCACGATCCAGGAGGAGCTGTAGAGGGAGCCATACTGCAGGAACCCAAGAATACCACACCATGGGTAAGAGTGCCAGAAGGGCTGCACAGTCCAAAAGGCCAGAGTCAGGTCCAGAAGTATAACCCAGACCAGGTAGAAGGTGTCCACAATGGCCAGACAGCTCAAGTAAACAATGGCCGTGTT
Organism: Poeciliopsis retropinna; assembly: GCA_010277075.1. Lineage (NCBI taxonomy): Eukaryota > Metazoa > Chordata > Actinopteri > Cyprinodontiformes > Poeciliidae > Poeciliopsis > Poeciliopsis retropinna. Next base: position 21,215,904 of record VMRM01000010.1, read on the forward strand.
GGACATCCCACATTTACGAAAACAGATCATACAGAACGTGAAGAGGTTTGCTGGAAGGAAACACAAAACCAAAAAGCCGTGTTGTTTACCTCAGCTCATCAATGTCCTTTATTTTACTTCTGGGATTCTGTTGACCTTGTATTCAAAAGCAGGTGAATCTTTACTTTAAATAAATAATTCTTAAAATGTTTTTCAGGTTATTCTTTTCAATTTATACTTCTTGTTTTGACACTATAACATTCCACAGCAATAACCTTGTAAATATTAATTAAACACAATCAGTTTATTTCTACAGTTAGTGCAATGTAGAGAGTAACTTAATGTAAACTATAAGCTGGCAGTTATTCACATGTCAAGCGTTTATTTTTTAAATGTTTTATTTAGCTGATCATAACTCACAGTTCATGAAAATCCCCAAATTCCAACTTCCAAAGAACAAACAATAAAATAATAAAATAGAATATTACAGAATAAAAAATAAAAAAATCAAAACTCAAATTTCAATTGAATTTTAGTAACTATAAGCCCCTTAACAGTCAGTTTAACAGTTAAAGGGCCGTCATGACTTACATATCATTGACATGTAAGTCAGTGGCATGACATTACATTTATTCCCCATTTGAATTATTCTTCTGCTTAATACGATGCAATATTCTTCTTACAACAGGACTGCTTAAATCATTATGGAATAATCACATTTTCTGTGGAACTGAAGTTTGAGTTTTCTCATCTATAAGCCATGATCATAGGTTAAAGAGAATGAAATATTTGAAACACACCGCTCCGTGTGTAATAAATCTATAGGCTTTCATAAACGACGACAAACCTGGAATACCCACGATGCAAAGCAACGGGTAGTAGATTTTCTGCACGGTGACAAACACAGAGGCGCTGGCTCCGTCCATGATTCATCCACTTCATACATGTAACACCTGCAATGAAGCCAGTAAGAATAAATGACCTACATACAGTCCTATTACTAACTTGAAATGCTAAATTTATAAACATAAGCAGGGCTCTTACTGAGCCGTAATCTAAGACACTATATATTCTTATGAATGGAAGGACAATATTTAGCTGATAAGCAGTTTTGTAAATATGCTGATTTTCTATTGTTAATTTCATCAGTCAGTAACTAATGAGGAGGAAGCAGTGCAGCAAATTCCCTTAACAGAGATTTCTGGTTGCTCTACCTGGGAATTTGATCACCTGGCTGTGTTACACAAGAACAGTAGAAAAATAGTCAAATAACATCATTATTATTTCTAAGTCACCTTAACCAAAGCTGACTGATCAACCAAAAACAGCATTCCTGCTTTTTAAGTCTCTAATGGTTTTAAATCAGTCAGACCTGTTGGACGTCAGGCGATGCTCCGTCTCGCTGTGATCCTGCCATCAAAGAGTCTTATACACAAGTACAGCCAGGCTGATTATGGTTGCATATGGACGAGGCTTTGCTAAACAGAAGGAGGGATCTAACAGACTGAAGAAGGAGGGATTCATTGTCTTTATAGGTGAATGGAGGAGAATGTTCCCAAACTGACCCTCAGCTGATGCTAATGACTATTGAAGGAAAACAGACAGGATGGTAGAGTGAGCCAGGTGTTTATGGTGGAGGTTTTATTTGATCCTGTGAGTCACTTTGAGATATATAGCACTACTGAAAACTAGCCATCATTTATCTTCAGTTTATCTGGGGTCGGGTTGCCATGGCAGCAGTCTGAGCTGAGAGACCCAGACTCGCCCATACCTTTGGGGAATCCCAGACCATCCGAGGACCGTCGTCCTTCCAGGGTGTGCTGGGTCTTGCTCTGGGTCTCTTCTAGCTGGGATGTACCTTAAACGCCTCACCAGGCAGGTGTCCATTAGCAAGGCTAACAAGATGCCTGAGCCACATCAACTGGCTCCTCTCGATGTGGAGAAGCAGCAGCTCCACTCCTGTTCCTCCTGCTGACTGAGCTTCTCATCCTAACTCTCATGATGGCCTGGTCCCCCATGTACCTGGTGGACCCCCACAGGATTACACAATAAATGATTACTTTTCGTTAAGCTGTTGGTCAGAGGAGTGTCGGGCAGGTTGAGAAAGACAAACAAGTTGGAAACACATTGATTGGCTACTTTTAATTATAAAGTTTGCTTCAACCAGAGAGCCTGATTCCCTGTTGCTTGGGAAACTTTGACTTTGGAATAGATACTGGAACAAGGTGTACAGACGGCGCCGGTCAACAGACTGTTACATGAGGTCAAAGTGCAGGAGGGAACCAGTAGACCCGACGAGTCGCAAAGCAGGGAAAATTCCCATTCACTTTTATGATTCCTACAGCTTCAACATAGAAGCTTGGAGATATATGCTAAATCCTCAAAAATCATTTCAAAATAACTTGTATTTTGTTTTAATAAGAAACAAAACTGGTAGAAAGCAGAACCCAAGGAGTTCTGCAGCAGTACCCGGGTAACAGGGTTGCCAAAGGCGTCACTTAGCACATTCTGACCCTTCATGTGTTGTTTTATCCGACTGGAAACAATAATAATTGAGTTGCATGAACTTGTAGAACTCTGTGTGCTCCCAGTAGAAGCGGACCCGCAGGGAGAGTCGGGTTCTACTGAATGATGGCTGGATGTTTCATCACAGATCATCAGAGCCTCTTAATGAGCCAGTAGCTGAGTGTGCTAACCTCCATCGCCTCAGCCTGTGAAACAGTCAGTCAGACAACATTATCCAGACAAACATGACCCCCTCCTCCCACAGACCTCCCAGAACCCACAGGCCCACCCACCAACCCAGTCATCCATCCTTCCACCTCCCAACTTGATTGACACTCAGCCAACCTCAGGACAGACTGTGCCATCTCCTCCTCTCTGTTGGACATGAGGTCGTCCCAGAGGCCAGTGGCGGCAATTAGCCGTTATCTCCCCGTCTTCCTCTGGCAGTGAGACAAAGGTTATCCAGGCTGAAAGGAAGCTTTTACTCCCATGGTGCTTGTAGAGAAGTGATTTGTGTTCTCAAACCATTGCATGAACGGTTTTCTGACCCTTAAAAGTGTTAAAACGCCAGCTTGCCTGAATGCTTGATGACACTTATCTTTTAAATGAAGGATTTTATTTTACTAATTGAAAAATACAGTAAAGTCCCTTAAAGGACTCCGTGATTATTAGTTTAGATGATTAATTGCTGTGGTCGCAGGGTGTTTTGACGTTTGGGTTCACTGTTAAAATAGTTTTGGGGGTTTTATTATGGTTTAGTTTTATTTGTTGTGACGTTTTGTCTAATTATCTTCGTTTGAGTTATTTTTAGTGTGTTTGATAAGTTTTTATTAGTTATTAAAGGTTTCGTTTTTTGTAGTTAAAGTACTTTTAGTTTTATCACACTTTGGTTAAATATTAGCTGCAGAATTAGAAAAGGTTAAAAGTATTACATTGTGATTATGTATATAATAATTGGGTAACGAACAATCGACAAAAGAAAAGCATTTTCAAAATTGAACGATATTTTCTCCAAACTTTTGCGCTCTGCCAGGCGGAATATGGAGTCATGTGAGGGAAGGGAAAATGTGTGTGTGAGGGGAAAAGACTCAGACACAGACTGATCAGAAAAGTATGTCAGTTTTTAATCTAAAGAAAGTTTAAGAAGATTCTCTGAAGCTATTCTCTGCCTGGTCATTTAGCAAAGCCAAGTTATTTTGGTCATCCTTACTGAAATAAATTTGAGAAAGTTTAATTCCATCTGAAATTGTTTAGTTTTTATTCAGTATGTGTACAGATGTTGTTTCAAATGTAATTCCAGTCAGAAATGAGTCTCAGAAGAGTGTAAAATGTTTATTTGTCTTTTCTGAATCCAAACGCCCAAAAAGAAAGAAAAAAAAAATCATTGAATTAACAAAACAGGAAATGTTAAAAAAATGGAAATGTCAGATACAAAGGAGTGAGGTTAGCTACACTTACAAATCATTCAGCTGTACAACTGAAGACAAAAAGAGAGGACCACTCAGCGTCTCTGGGCTGAATCCTCATTTCTACTGGCTCCACATTCAGACTTCTTCACACGTTACCTGAATTGGTCCCCGAGTTTTCCTGACTCAACATGTCAACCAAACCTCCCGGAACAAAGACTCAATACAGAGCTGAACAATACGAGGAGAGCAGAAAGAAGTAACTCAGCAGGTGAAATGGTTTGGGCTCAGCAGCTGGAGAAGATGGGAACTCTCTCCAAGCTGCACCAAAAGAAGAAGAAGGAGAAGAAAAACACACTTAAATAATAATAAGAAGAATATGTGCAGACTCCTCTTTGCTCACACATGGTTCAGAGAGCAGAAAGAGAAGAAGCAGCGCTGCCGAGCTGTGATTGGTGGAAACATATTCCTCGGTAAGGAGCACAGAGCTTCTTGTAGAAGCTCGTACAAAACAGAAAAAGAAAATCTAAATACAGATAGGGATGAAGCACAAAGATTAGGCCCACTCAAAAAAATAGAAAATTCTGACATTTTTGCTCATAATTCCCACTTTTATCTAAAAAAGGTCAGAATTCCTTTTTTTTCAGAGACCCTAAATCCTCTTCTGTAATAAAGCCATGATTTATGGGAGGATTTATTTTTCCAGACAGAAAAAAAAGAAAAAAGAAAAAAAAGGAAGAGCATCAGATTTAATCTTAAAAAATAACACTGGAGCTTCTGCCTGATCCATGTGCTGCTCGGTGCTCCTCTCCCTGCTGTTTTTTTTTTTTTTCAGAATTATTTTTGTGCAGGAGAAAATAAAATCTGGAACAGAGGCTAAAACAAACTAAAACAAGCTTTTCTTATTTACAGAGAATACAGGTTATTTCTTTGCATGAGCCTCCCCTCTACCCAACCTCCTCACTTCCTGCGTCCCAGTTCAGTTTGTGAGCCTTCACCTGCTGGAGTCAGAGAGTCTGGGTTTTTTTTTGTTTTTTTTTTGTTTTTGCAGGAAGGAAAATCTGAGAGGCTCGAGTTGAGCTGAGGAAGCTGAACAGATCTCTGGAACTAGAAGCCTGGCTGCTCCACAGTCTGTTGGGTTTTCTTATTTAAATACAGCACTTCTGGGGTCAGCCCCGCCCCCAGCAGCAGTTCCACCTGAGCCCCGAAGGGCAGCAGGGTCAGAGGGGGAGGACATGGAGACAGCGGGTGGTTTTTTTTTTTTTTTTTGGCTGGGGGCAGCGGGCGTTTAGAGGTTATCCCCAGGCTGGTACTGAGGCTCGGTGGCTGTGAAGTAGTCCTCCAAGAAGGCCTGCAGGTACTCGAAGGTGGGCCTCTCCTCGGCGTCCTTCTTCCAGCACTGCAGCATGAGCTCGTGCAGCGAGCTGGGGCAGTCCTGGGGGCACGGCATCCGGTAGCCCCGCTCCACCTGCTCCAGAACCTCACGGTTGTTCATGCCTGGGGAGCCAAACGAGAGCAGAGTGAGGCCAGACAGTCCTGAGCTGATCCATAGCGGACACGTTAAGGCCGCTCAAACAGGCCGTTGTCAGGTCTCCTGGGTGTTTGCTGTGTGAGCAAAACGCCCAGTCAGCAGTAAAACACACAGACACTCACTGAATCCTGCAGATCAGATGTTCAGAGGAGTAATATGATAGGGAGGGAATATGAATCTGTGGTGTTGCAGAACTCAGCGCTCCTCTGCAAACTAAACATGAACCGATCCACTGTTTCACTTCTGATACCGATACAGATATCTGAGGTTTAGTATCGGCCGATATCGATCCGACACAGAAAAACAGCTGAACTGACTGAAAAAGTTTATTTTTTTTAAACAGACATAAATGTACTGAATTACATTTATTTATTACTTTGCACCAGTACAGCACACCGACATACCAGTTTGGTCAAACATGTAAAAACAACTTTAATTGGTTCAGTCAGTGGAATTACAACAGCCAATGGGAAACAAATAATAAATTCTATTTTCACTCAAGGAGCAACACACCTGTAGCTGATTATTAAGAATGTTCTCATTTAAAGGGACAGTGCACATTAATCAATATGACTGGCATGGCTTTGATTTGCCTGGGAAGATCTATGAATGGCGCCATGTCTGAGCTGACGTGCTAATTGTTGCGGTGCTAACTACGGTTAGCATACCAGTCGATAGCAACACTCTCCATTTCATCACAGGTGTGGCCGAACCAGAGGAACCACAAACCAACCAACAACAACAAACAGGATGTATTTGTTTTATTGATTGGACTTTACATTTATGTCCTGTGTGAGGGGTGGCCCCCTGTGGGCCCCCTGAGGGAACCCTCTGTGTTTAGATTTAGATTGTTCTTGTTTTTTCTGACTGGAAACAATAATAATTGAGTTGCATGAACTTGTAGAACTCTGTGTGCTCCCAGTAGAAGCGGACCCGCAGGGAGAGTCGGGTTCTACTGAATGATGGCTGGATGTTTCATCACAGATCATCAGAGCCTCTTAATGAGCCAGTAGCTGAGTGTGCTAACCTCCATCGCCTCAGCCTGTGAAACAGTCAGTCAGACAACATTATCCAGACAAACATGACCCCCTCCTCCCACAGACCTCCCAGAACCCCCAGGCCCACCCACCAACCCACCAACCCAGTCATCCATCCTTCCACCTCCCAACTTGATTGACACTCAGCCAACCTCAGGACAGACTGTGCCATCTCCTCCTCTCTGTTGGACATGAGGTCATCCCAGAGGCCAGCGGCGGCAATTAGCCGTTATCTCCCCGTCTTCCTCTGGCAGTGAGACAAAGGTTATCCAGGCTGAAAGGAAGCTTTTACTCCCATATAGAGCAGGAAGGGCCAAATGGATCAGTGTGTGCTTTAGTAACAGCTCTGTGTTCTGAACAGGACGGGCTCGTCCTTCATCACCATGGATCAGTGAAGGCGGCGCGGCGCGGTGCGGCGCGGTGCGGCAGGCTGAGAGTTCTTACCTGGATACGGGACGCGGCCCTTTGTCACCAGCTCCGTCAGCAGGATGCCGAACGACCAAACGTCTGACTTGATGGTGAAGCGGCCGTACAGCGCCGCCTCCGGGGCCGTCCACTTGATGGGAAACTTTGCTCCTGAAAACAAAACAAAAACCCAACAGATCATATAAAATTGAACATTAAAAGAAAATCTAGCGTTTTTACAGAATTATCTTCCATCCCTTCAACCAACACGCTTTGATATGAGCAGCTGACACAAACTTTGACACAATTATCCCGGAGAACTCCACAAATCTGACCTACAGGGAAGTAAGAAAGTCATTACTGAAGCAAAAACCAGGAGAAGTCCCGTCTGCAGGAGACTGAGTTCCCTGAACGCACCGTCTCCACAGCGCAGCATGATGGTGGCAGCATCATGCTGCGGGGGAAGCTGTCGTTCGAAAAGCTGTCAGAGGCTCTAAACAACTCGAGAGTCTTTTACAGCAATTCATGTCAAAGGTTGCCAGGGCAACGCAGAAAAAAACAAGACTCAGACCTCAGTGAAACTGAAAAGCTTCCCAAAGACCTGCAGCTGTTCTTCTAGTAAACGTTGGTTCTACGGACTCATCACAAATGTATGCCACACTTTTCAGATTTTTATCTGTAAAAACATAAAAAAAATCTAAGCTAATGCTCTATTTTGTTTTCACCCATCATACTGAAGCCTGAAGAGGAAATGAGTACAAGTTTATTGGAATCCAAAGCAGAACAGCAGAGGTGGGAAGAACTTTAAAGAGGATGAAATGTATAAAAAGAGCAGACAGAAGGACAGACTGTCACTGACAGACTGAAGCTCAGTCTGAGTCTACCAGCTGCAGCAACATGTTCATCAATCACTGATCTATTTCTGATCAACAGTGAAGTCGTGGCGTCTGCTGAGTGTCTTTGCACACTTGAGGTCAGACTGAAAAAAATTCAACACTGATTTCTTAAAGAGGCAGAATTCTGTATTTTCTAGGTACATTGGACCATTTTATAACAGAATAAAGTAGCTATGTTAAACTGCTATATCTCAAATATTCTCGAAAGAAATTCACCTTTGGCTTCAAAATGGTGCCTCTGTCCCTTTAAAAACTCCCACTCTGCCTTCAGGAAGTCATCACAACATGGCTCCTCTAATAATCCTTCAATAACATTTTTACAGCAATCCACTGAAAAGTAGCTCGGCAGTTCCTGCAGGTGTTTGCCAATTGCTGCTGGCTAGTCTGAAGGAGCTGAGTGGAAGAAGAGCTGCTCTGTGAAGCGGAGGCTCAGAAGCTTGGAAACTGCAGCTCTGAGAAGGAGCCTCGTTCTCAAAGGCGAAGCCGAGTTAAACTAGATGTTTTGCAGAGCTGAATCGTTGCCATGGAGATTGAAGGATTCTTCAAACATGCATTAAAGGATCAAAGCAACACTCCAGGTATGATTCTGATGAGGGAATAACATGATGACATGATGTAAAACTCAAAAAAGTAGTTTTTACAGATACTGCCCCTTTAAGTTTCTGTTGCTTCCCACATGTTGAAGAACTTGTGTTCAGTAAAATGACTTCATCTGTTTTCGGTTGTGTTTCCAGAAGCAGGACTGGATGTACTTTATGCTGGCAGCAGTAAACTTCTGTTTTTACCGCTGCTTGTTTTTCTCCCTTATTCAGACAGCGTTCAGGAGAAAAACTAAAGCTAAAAAAAGTTCATCCTACTAGAAGGCTTGTAAAATATGTTCACTCCCCGATCAGCAGGCCGACGGCCTTCTGAACTGAGGGAAGGAGGAGGTTCTGGTTCTGTGAAGCTGTGAGGAACTACCGAGATCTGCAGTGGGTGTGTTTGTGTGTTTCTCTCTCAGAGTGGATTTCCTGCACACAGTCAGGCTGCTATGGTGTGTGCGAAAGCGTGAGTGTTGTGGGGAGGGGAGCCCCACCTTGCCGGGCCGTGTACTCGTTGTCCTCGATTAGCCGGGCCAGGCCGAAGTCGGCGATCTTACACACCAGGTTGTCTCCCACAAGGATGTTAGCCGAGCGCAGGTCTCTGTGGATGTAGTTCATCCTCTCGATGTAGGCCATACCTGCTGCCACCTGAAGAACAGAGGGGGGGAAAAAATGCACTGGAAAGTTGAGTGGAAGGAAAAAAACTGTGGTGGAAAGAGGTGCTAAAGCAACAGGGCTATCTGTATGAGTTTGATTCTGGATTTGGAGCTTCACTGAGCGATTCAGGACATGCTTTAGGAACTTCACAGCCCACGCCTGGAATAATGGAAAAGGAGAAATGAAAGAAACGGGAGCTGTGCATTTCACATGGGGCGTTTTATGACAAGGTGATGATGGGGAGTAAAATCTGCTTCAAAACAGTTCAAACAAAAGACTCTGAAGAACTTTACTAAAAAAAACAACAAACAAAAAAAAGATGTGTAAAAATTTTCTGTAAGATCAACACAATGTAGACACTGAAGATTTGTGGGGGGGCACAGCACTCATGCTGCCACCCCAAAATATGCCGCCCTGGACGGTTGCCCATGTAGTCCATGTCTGATTTATAATTAAAAGTGGATGTAGAAATATAAGCGTTGAGGTCGATACACACCTGTGCTGCCATGTCCACCAGGTTGGGCAGCTTCAGCGCTCGTCCCTCTCCGTCCTTTAAGAAGTCCAGCAGGCTGCCTGCAGCACACAAACACATGCAGCTGAAAAAGGTTTCCCGTTTCCTGTAACCTTGACCCAAACTTGCTGTTCAGCCTCCACAAACTGCATCTAACAAATCTGACGGCCGACTGAGCCAGTGGGTCGGGACCGTCTGCTTCAGGTCATCAAAAGCAGCAAACAGGACCGGTGGCTTCACAAAGACTTCATTCAGAAAGTTCACAGAGATTCAGCTTGTTTTAAAAAGACACTCCAGCATTTCAGGCTGCAGAGACGGAGGCTGATCAGACGCGGTGATGATGCAGATCAAAGCTTCCTCGGCTCGCTCTGCGTTCTCTCTCTGAATTACTGCTCAGATCCTTGGCTTTGATGGTCTTAACGATCTGCAGTTCGTTTCCCCGGAACAGAGCGGCTGCTGCTCCGCACAGGAACAGAAGCAACTCAGACTAAATGAAACACACTTCACACAGACTCCAGCAGTTCACTGTTCAGGACTTTTTACTGGGCTGACGGTTCAGGCTGCAGGTCTGGGTACAGGTCGGGCCAGTGGGGTCCACATTTTTAGCAATGAGGGGCGAAAATGTGACATGGAAAGAATGTTTTGCTGCTCAACAAGAAACTGGAAAGCAGTTTGATATCCTGTAGGAAAAGAGATCTGAAAATCCTTTTAGATTCAAACATAAAAAGGGTCTTAAAAAAAAAAAAATCAATGTCCCAATTCTTGCTTTAAGCAACCTATTGATTTTTTGGAGGATTTTAACAAAGACATGAGTTCTTCCTGTTTGCTCCAGCAAACACACTTAATGTAACATTTATACACTTCTTTTTATAACAATAGTTCTATTTGCTGGTGAACTGCACATGAGAAAGCTGGTTAACTGAGCCGGCCTGAGAGTTCTGCAGCGCAGCAGTATTCTACACGGTGCTGACCAGTGGTGAGAGTACTTCAAATAAAAGCAGAGCTAAAGTTCTGTTCAGGGATTTTGCTGACCTTGGAAACATTCAGCACCTCCAAATTCATTTTCTGAATAAACTCCAATGCCCCAATTTGCTTGGCTGCTTCGTAAACTTTAGGTCGAAAAAAAAAATGCTCCACAGCTTTGTTGACGTTTTGGTTATTGAATCTTTAAAAAAAAGATTCAATTTTAAATCTTTTAAACAATTTTACGTATGCTCTTATTTTGAAGAGCGTGCAGACAGCAGCAGGTCTGTTTCCTCTCTTCATTGTTTTTCTCCAGTGATTTTATTTCAAACCAGAAACAGACCAGAACAAAATAATCCACAAACAGCAGAGAACAAGATATAAACATAAATACAATAACTACATTGCTGAACATCAATTCTTGATGCTCGAGGATCGTGGTCTTTCAAGGAGAGGTGTAATTTAAACTGAAGTTAGCGCTTTAGAATCAGTTAGCGCGTTAGAACCAGTCAGCGCGTTAGAATCAGTTAGCGCTTTAGAATCAGTTAGCGCTTTAGAATCAGTTAGCGCTTTAGAATCAGTTAGCGCTTTAGAATCAGTTAGCGCTTTAGAATCAGTTAGCGCTTTAGAATCAGTTAGCGCTTTAGAATCAGTTAGCGCTTTAGCGTAAACAGAACTGATGTTTATGATCAGCGCCTCTCGCTTTTTAGTTATAGTCATCGATATAAATGAAGAGATTGATTAATCTGCAGATGGAATAAAAAGTATGAACATCCGGATCAATTAAAAAGGTTCAACCTTCATTATTTCATCTGTGAAAATCAGATCTTATAGAAACAAAACCTGAAACCAGCGAGATCCATTTAACCGATATCTACTCTTGCAAACCACGTGGATGCTCGCCAGTGCATCTCCATGACAACCAAGCTTTCTTGTGTGGCGGTACCTTTGCTCATGTACTCTGTAACGATGTAGATGGGCTCCTCAGACACCACGGCGTACAGCTGCACCAGCTTGTCGTGGCGGAGCTTCTTCATGATCTGAGCCTCCTCCAGGAACGACTCGGGGGACATGGTGCCGGGCTTCAGCGTCTTCACCGCCACTTTGGTGGTGCCGTTCCACGTTCCTGCTCACACGCACGCACACACACACACACACACACACGCACACGCACGCAGGCGTCAGCACAGCGGGAGCATCTGCTGCCATTCACACTGCGTCAGGCGCACAGGCAGAGTCGACGGGGGGCCGGCATGCACATGGGGGGAGTCAGGAGGGCTTTCTATGAAATGTCATGCAGTACAGAGTGAGATCGGAGATGATGTGATTTATGCTGATTTCTGATGACATAAACACAGAAAACTGAACCTATCCTTAGAGCTGGGGTTCCTGCATGGTTTCCAAATCATCATTCCAGACTTTTCCTGATCCAAATGTTTACAGATATGCTCACTCAGCAGGTCTTAATGCTCAATTCTTATTTTTATGATATGATTTATTCATTTTTATTTATTTATTTTTTGCATGGTTGTTCATGTTTCTGAATGACCGATATGAGGGTTCTGTGTGAGCGGTTTACGGCCTGCATGCTCGGAGAAGGAATGTAGCCGTCACACAGCAGCTCTCTGTGATAACGGATGGCGTCGTCTGCGGATCCACGTTAAAGTTATTGAGCAAGTTATTGAGCTGATTGTATCATCACAAGAAGCTCATAAAAAGAAAACACAGCTAACAGTGACTTCTGTAAAGATATGTTCAGCTGTTTATCCAGAATCTGGAGTGTTGGGATTGTGATGAGATGATGCGAGTTCAGAATTTCCAGAATTAGTTTGCGTCCAGATTTTCTGCGTCTGTCTTCTTCTGGTGCAAAATGATGATGCGTGTCTCACATCAATGACAGAATGTGACATGACCAATCTAACTGAATTAGTTCTACGTATGAAAACATTTTTTTTTTTTTGGGAGGTTAAAATGTAGGAATTGGGCTTTTGAGATTACCATGAAAAAGTCGGATCAGGCTTTTATATGGGCAAAAAAAACCAACAGAAATCACAGGTTTGTGTGGCAGAGACTGCAGCCTGCTTCTTCTCAGATGCTGATGATCCGATCCGCAGTCATGCGTTATGTGAACCCGAACGTTTCAGTCAACTAACTGAAACATCGTCATGATTTGAAAAATTCTCTTTTTGCTTAAAATCCACAATTACATTTACTTTCCATTTAATTGGTTCTAAAACTTAAACAGAAAAAACAGATTTGTTCCAGACTGTAGGAGCCCTACTGTCTGGAACTCTCCTCTCCTCTGATCTCACTCTGAGTCAAACATTCACACTGGAGTGGGGATGTTAGTGTGGCATGAAGTGACTGACTGGGTTCGGAATGAGTTGGAGGGATTTGTTCAGTAATCACAGATAGCTGCTGTTAGCGGAGCAGCTGGGTGGAGGTCTTCGCTCAGCGCCTGTCCTGCCGGGAGTGTCGACATTCAAACATCTGCAGCCCCCTGAAAAACTATTCACACCTCTTGAACATTTTTTGCATTTTGACTGACACAACCACCAACTTCAATGTGTGTTATTTAGCTACAACAGAAGAGTTTGGTAAAGAAAAATGGTGAAAAACAGTCTTGGTCTTCAGGAGACTAGAGCGTGTGCGAGAGGGGAGGCCTGCTTTGTGCTGGTGAATCACATAAAACTCATCTATGCTAGATATAATTAGCTCCCCTCTAAAAGGAGAAAGAAAATGATGCAGCTCATATTTGGATGCGTAGAAGCTGAAGAGCAGATTTGCCGGTTGAATCGAGGAGCTGAAACTCTGGAAGGAATATTCCAGAACACCTTAAAGCCTCCGTCTGCATCATCAGAGACTTCCTGAGAAACATGTGGAAAAAGGGGATCCCAGCTCTTATTCGGATCTTTTTCAGGTTTTCTTACCGTAGAACACTTCAGCAAAGCATCCCGTCCCCAGCTGCTCCTCCAGGTTCAGGGCGTCTCTGCTGATCTCCCAGGCATCGTGGCTCAAGCCCACAGTGTCGGGGATGTAGTTCATGCACACGCCCGTTAAATTAAAGCACAAACCATCTGCACCCTCTATATGGTTGGGGGAGGTGGGGTAGGAGAGGAAAGGCAAGGCACAAGGGTTAACTACAGGGAGAGGAGCATGCACGGAGGCGCACACGGAGGGAGGCCATGTTGGTGGGGGAAGCAGAGTCTCCTGACACACTCTGTGTTTTTGTGATTTAGAATCTTTGCTTTATGATTCTCTCAGCTTCCACATTATTCATTATTCTCCTGTTTGGGTTTCAAGGTGTGTCTGGAGTCCCTTCTCCCCCCCCACCCACACCCCTCCATCCCGGTGTGACCTCCAGAGACGGCTGGGTCCGTACCCATCCAGACCTCCCCAAACTGCCCGTTCCCGAGGCGCTTGATGAGCTGCAGCGACTCCCGTGGGATCTCCCACACATCTTTGGTTTTCACCGACAGGTCGGCGAGGCGGGGCATCCCCTTGTGGCAGGGAACCACCAAGCGACAGCAGAGGCCCGCAGCGCGATCTGCAGCACCACGCAGCAGCAAGGAGGAGCAGAGGGAGACATGTGCAGAGAGTTAGCAGAGAGTCCGGCCGGGCGGAGAGGACATAGGATACAGAAGACATGGAGGCAGAGGGGGAAAAAAAAACACGGAGCAGGACAGAGATAAAAAGGTTTCTGTTGAAGGAACAAAAATATCCAGGTCAGAGAAACAAACAGGAGAAAGATGAACCAAGAAGAAGAATTGATTTCACAATTCAACAGGAGCAGAAGCTGTGGGTCAGTTCAGATCACCAAACTAATATTAATATCAGACACAGATGATCTGAGGAAACACAAAAAGGAGATTTCAGGAAGGAAATCTTTCCAAACCAACCTGATTCTACATGAAAACGTAACGGCCCAATAAACCCAACACCAGCCACCAAGCGTTACCCAGCAACCAGAGCCTGACACTGGACTGCTTTAAAGAACCTGCTACAGAACAGTTCTCATTGGGTCTAACTCTAGACTTTGACTAGGCTGTTTTCATGAGGATTTTAGAGTCTAACTCTTCTTGGCTTCACCTAAGACACCCTAAATTATTATTATTATGTATTTTCCATTTTATATCACAATCAAGTAACTATTAAGCCTGTCAGGATAACATTTTGCTGGATGATAAATGATCCAAGAAATTATTGCAATAAATAATAATATTGTTGTTTTCAGAGCATTTTCAAGTTATTTAATGGTTATGGAATAATAATGCAAGACACATTCTCAAAGATCAATAAACTTTAAATTGTAATGAGCATCTAGCATTTACCATTTAAATGTGTTCCACTGTTTATTTATTTTGTTTATTTATCTAAAATAAATAAACAAAAAACAACAACAGAAATAATGAATAAAAACACTTTATAAAATGAAATCTAAAGTGTCTGTAATCAAAAATGTCCTAAAAAAAAAAAGAGTCTGGTTGAGACCAAAGCACCAGACTGAAGACTTTTATCATCCAGTTTTTAGTGAAAAGAGAAAAACATTAAATTATGCCAACAGAAATGATTGAGCTTGCGATTTAATTTTAGTAATTTTTTTCGATTTATCCTGCGATTAGTTGATTTATTGTAATATAACTATGATACCCTCAATTGTTCCAAAAATGCTGAATGTATCAAACATGAATTTTTTTTTTTTTTATTAACTCAGGATTGTTTAATCACTTCATTTAATCCCTGAAAATACATTTGATTTGACATTTTTAGACTTTAAACATTCTGCTCATGTCGTGTTTTCCTCTCATATCGGCTCTCAGCCTCATGTGCATTTTATGCTGTTTCCTGCTCTTTGTGCCGGTGGAACATTGTGTCCTGGTCTGGGTCAAACTCGAAGCATTAGCAGCCGTTTCCATCCCACTGACCTCACATCAGCTGACGACTCCACGCCGCCCGGATCATGGAACCAGAACACCACAGAGCTCTGCTGTTTGCTCAGCATTGATTAAAGCAGTGGATTGGAGCAGAGTATCCGCTGTTCCCTTCATGCTGATGTGCAGAGGAGGACACCCCCCCGGGCCCCCGCCCATAATAAGGCCCTCAGGTGTTTGCACATAGCAGTAAAGACAAGATAAAAGGCTGGATGTCTCCTGTGGGAGGATTAATGCTGCGGGCCAGACCATCTGGGCCACCTCAGCTCCACGCAGTGATCGATACATCGATACGTTCACTCCGCTCATAAAACCCATCAGTGTGAGGCGGGTTGCTACGCAGCGAGTGTGAAAACAGAGCCCAGGGAGAGATCAATCTGAGATTAGCTCTGAACTCTGAGAACCACTCTGGAAAAACGAGAGTCACTCAACGCAATGTTTAGGTAGAAAAAAAAGTCCAAAAGGATTGTGGAATTTTAAAGGTAATGAAAAGAGCAACAATAAAAAGAACAAGTTGATTATTTTAAGTCATTCTGGAGCTGGAAATAAAAAAAACTGTAAGTGATCCGTCGTGTTTATTAATCCTGAAACATTTAGAAGCGCATAAACTTTGTCCCAGGACATCACTGCCATGCAGAACTGCATTTTACTGTGGGGGATGAGGCTCTCTGTCCAGGGTGGCACAGCTGGTGGGGTCAGCTGAACCCACAGCGAATGTCTATTACTCATCTACATGTCTGGTGGACAAAAACAAAAAGAAAAACACAACTATCTATACAGGTGGCTGATAATGCTGAAGCTGGCATCTGATTTGAAGCTGATGTGAATTGGTGAAAAATGTAAAAGCTACTTCAGTTTTTAAAGGCAACTCAACTGAACAAAGTCTTCCTTAACTACCAGGATTAATACATATTGATAAATGGACCTGGTTTGATGTGGATTGGCAGAAAGACGGGCCTACCCATAGTCCCACACTAAAAACATCTGCTGCACCGTCCTTCCATCAGATCTGCTGCAGGTTCAGTTCTGATCCTAAATCACAGGAAATGTTTGAAACATGCCAAGCCTGACAGTTTTCCACCTGAGTATTTGGAGCATTTGGTTTTATTTACTTTCATTTTTACTACAACAAGTGTGTCGTTGCTTCTGAACGGTTTAAAGAACGGCGTCTGCATGTGACTGTCACAGGAGAAAAGCCAATAAACAGCAAGATGCCGAACAAGCAGAAGCCCTGAAAAGAGTTAAGGTCATAACTTCGTCTGATGTGGATCCAGACGTCACCTAAAGTCGATACGATGCAGAAGGATGGTTAGAGGATCTGTGGTGTTGACCGTACGGGTCGATGAGCCAACTACAGCGTGTCAGAAAGAATCTCCCTTTTCCCCATGAGGGGGAGCCAGCGGGTGGGACGGGAGACGGTAACCAGCTCAAGACATACAATCACATGAGTGACTCCAGTTGGATGCACATGTAGGAACGGAGCAGAGTGAAAAGTTAGAAGACGAATGAAGACTAAAGCAGTGAAGGTCTGATCGCTGTGAGGCTCTAATACTCCATCTCTGAGCAGCTCACAGCAGTGGAGCAGGAGAACCTTTATAGTCTGCCGCGCTGCAAACTACAGTGAGTACTGTCAAAGAAGAAGAAGAAGCTGACATGGAGCCGTTTGTAAAGTTACAGTGAAAACTTAGCAGTAATCTGGTTACTTTACGGTGGCTGACAGGTCCAAACGAGCTGCAGACACGCAAGCACAAAAAATAGATGCAACAGAAAAACGCTGCAAGCACAACAAAATATGCTGCAATAAAAGAAAATAGAAGTAAAAAACTTCAATCAAGAAAATGCTGGAATCACAGGAGAAAGGAAAAAGTACTGCAAATAGTGAAAAACAACTTTTAATGCAAAGTTGCTCTAAAAGTTGCATTAAAAGTCCATTAAAAGTGCCAACTTTGCATTAAAAGTGTCATTATTTACCGTTCATGACAGTGTCAGGTCACACTGTCAAATAAAGTGTTACCAGTGGACAATTACTGGTTCTATTACTAAAAACCCAATTAGAGAATGTTTTAATCTCCAGGTCTTAATGTGTCACTGTGCTGAATACATCAAACATTTACTGTACACTGAACATTTTCCTAATAAACTGTAAACATGGGAGAAACGCTCTTCGCTTTACCTGAGTAGTGCTGAACCAGCTGCTGCAGTGTGTCAAACTGAGCCCTGGTGGTGATGTAATATCCTCCGCTGTCCAGCTTACGAATCTTATAGTGCTTGACGTGATCTCCTTTCACATCATCCCAGTCCCGTATGGACAGGGAGAAGGCCCCTGGGGGACACACAGAGAGGATTAGGAGGGAGGAGAGGCTCAGTGAGTGTGTGTGTGTGCGTGTGTGTGTGTGTGTGTGTGTGCTCGCTTTACCCTTCGTGGTTTCGCTCTCTCGGATCAGATAGGTGCCCCGAGGATTGCCGGTGGACAGCAGCTGTCTCTCTGCATCCTTGCGGCCCAGTTTACCAAAGTACCAGCTGCAAGACAACAGTCATCTCAAACGATCTGGATAACTTTTCCTTCATTCATTCCTTTGATTGTATAAAGTTCTAGTCTAATAAACCCTGATTCACTGATTGGCAGATTGATAGAAGGGGGTGGAGCCTAATCTAACACCTGTCTGAGTGGGCTCACAGTGCAGGATACCCTGACTGACTCAAACCAGTCCCGTTCCTCCATTTTTCTTACGGCCTCCCATTAAAACCATTAAAGACCAGAACTTACTCTTCAGCTTGGATGGAGTCTACTGGAGCCACGTAGTTACTGGGGATGTAACCGCTGCCCCCGGTGGTCAGCGAGCGCGCATCCCACCAGTCCCCCTCACTGAAAAACACAGACGTCGTTGTCATTGGTCGGTTTGTAATGCAGAATGAAACAACAAAGGTTCAACATGTGTATAAGTCAGATTTCTATAAGACCTAGCATGACTTTCTCACAAAATTCTGTCAGAAATTATTATATTGTAACATTCCATCCTTTCAGTCGTTCTCCTTTATTGTTCTTAAAGTCCTACTTCCTCCTATTTCCTCCTTGTTTCCTAATAGTTAGTCTTCAGTCTATACTGGAGAACTCCAAGTAAGAAAAACATGGTGCTGTTTATCTTGGAGCTCCTTTCGGCTTAAAACAAAACAAGGATGCAAATGTTGTCTGAAATCTGCATAAGTTATTACATTGATAGATGTTTTAGCAGAAGACACGGGGCTGGATGACAAACATAAAACACCATGTGAAGGCGGCTGACTGACGCTCAGACACTCTCTCAGGGTAAAAGCAGGAAGGAGTCTCAGCCAACGGAGGAACATCTTTGCAGAACAACACGACTGTGTTTTAGTGTCTCCGGCTCAGATTTTAAAACACTGCTTCCTTGTGCTGCACGTCTCTGTCAGACAGGTCTTCATGCCAATCACGTTGCTCAGAACTTCCTCCAGTTCTAAAGGAGGAAAACACATTTGAATAATGTGTATCTCTGTCTCCATCTCAGGGCGAGTCAGGTCAGGTCAGGTCAGGTCAGGCTCTAAAAGAAGCATTTACAGGGTTTGCTTCATCCAGAGCAGCTAAACAATAAGACACTTCACTTGTCTCTGGAATAATGTCCACCTGATGGGTCACATGTGTTCCTGTGCAGACAGTAATGAGCTCAGTTGACAACTGCTGGCTCTTCTCCAGAACCCAGCTAAAGGGCACAAATCACCTTGACTTCTCAGTAATAACTCCAACCTCAACATTCCAGACGTGTCAGTCACATCCATTCTAACAGAGAAATATCTACACTGTGGATATGAAATTATCCAGAACTGTTTGCGTTTCCTTTTCGATCATTATTAACATTAAGGTCTTTCCGTATACCATTCAATTTTGTGTTTGTTATTGTCATTGGGGTCTTACTACATTTAGTTTGATTTCTTATTTTATTTTTGTTACTTCTTTCATCAATGCGTTTTGGTTCAGGCCAATAGAGACTGATCACTTTGTGGTAATCAGTCTCCATTCCTCAGCTTCTCTTCCGTCATCGTATGTCTGTCTCATCATGTTCCTTTTGTCTTTCTCCATTCCTATATATTATCTTCCATATATTCTCTGTAACTGTCGGTGGGTTCAGTGGGTTCGTCCTCATGTTTGATCCGTGGTGTGAGAGGTGATGACAGGCTCGACAAACGGGAGAAACTTTGACTTTACCCTCTCACATCAGTCACATCATAGAAGGTTTTATTTCAGGGACACTTTTCTATTTTGTTGTTGTATGGAATACTGCATGAGCTGTTTCACGGTGATGGACGGCATAAAGGTGAAAGGATACAAGGAAGTAAGGAAGACCTCAAAGAATAAAAGTAAGTAGGAAACAGAGAAAGAAATGAAGGAGACGAGGAAGGAAATAATGGTTCAATGAAAGAAGGGATAGACATTAACAGAAGGAATTAAGGAACAAAAGACAGAAGGATACAAAGAAAAATGAAGAGGAGGAACGAAGGAAGAACATCAGAGAGGGAGGGAGGGAGGTAAGAGAGGGAAGTTGGGTGGAAGCAAAAAAGAAAAGACATATGGATCCAGTTAGATGATGGGATATGAAAGAGTTCTCTCTACTTTTCCCAAACTGAAACAAATAAACTCTGATTGCTCTCCAGACAATGACCTGAGCGGGTGGAGCAGAGTGGAGCTCTTTCCCCTTCAACCATCTCTGCAGCACCACAAACAGAAAACAACAACAGCAGTGGACCAGCAGCCTCCTGCTGTCTCTGATGGACCCAGAGCCTCTGCAGACTGGGACAGGCCATCACAGACCGCTGTGTTTGTCCACAGCAGCCAGTTGGACCAGCGCAGCTCCGGCTTCAACAGGCAGGCTGAGAGCCGAAGGCAGCGAACGCCTCATCCCCTCCAGGGACGCAGGCCTGCTTCCTATAGGATGTCAGCACACAACACAACCAAACATCAACACGTCTGAGGCTCTGCCTCGCTACCTCACACAACGGGTGGTCCCTTCCTACCAGCTCTCACAGCCTGGAGCAGCAGAGATCTAACTTGTTTTTTTTTATTTTCCTTTTGCTGTTTACCACAGCTGTCCAGCAGGTGGCAGTGGAGGGCAGCTGAACGAAGCCCGGCATTTAGGCAGAGAATGGGTAGAGGGGAGACGGAGCAAAAGATGCAGCTCTGTCTGGAGGAGAGGACGAGGAAGAGCAAGTCTTCCTGTCCCAGCTGAGGTTGGCTTGAGGGGAGCAGAGTGTATGTGGGGGCAGCTGGGACTGAGGCATGTAGGAATGTGAAAGACGGCGGCTGGGCTGGGACAGGATGCCGACAGGGTGTGGTGACCTTGCAGAGATGAAGGCTGAGGTGGTGAGGCGGTCAGAAGGAAAGTGTGAAGTCTTCAGCTGGACTCACATTTATTATTCAGTGTGTGTCACATTTATCAGGGAATAAAAACACGAATACAGCAGAAATATGAGCTAAAGTATTCAATCCCTAGAATATTGTCACATCACAGTCGGGGTGGGTGATACAGAGTTAAAGTTTTATCACAATGTTTTGTGGTATTATTGTAATAACAATAAAAGTGACGGTAAGAATTATTCATTAGTTCTCTTTTAGGCAACCGTGTCACTAACACAGCAATCACAAATGCTGCAAGTACAAGAACATTTGTAATGCACTTCTGTAGGACCTCGGTCACATAAAGAAAAGTGATTTGTGTCACTAAACTGCAGAAAGAAACTGCATTGTATCTGCATTTCAACTGGAACTTATAGAGACAACGATAAATCCAAATTCTTATGATGCTAAAAAATTTATCACGATAAATGGTAAACGATACAATATTACAGCCACAATTTGAAGTGAACTGCTTATGTGTGTGTGGGAAATAAATAGATTCATAAACACAAAAAACGGAGCATATACACATATACACTATGTATTATTTCAGTATGTTTTTTGCTAGTTTCATAAAAGCAAGACATAGTTCCAGATACTTATCATTTTGTCCCATCAATTAACATTATTTATTTATGTATTACAGCCAGCAAAAAAGTTTTCTCAATTTTCAGTTTTCATTATTTCGTTCGTTTTAGCTAACTACGATAAACTTGATACAGATGCGGTGTTTTAAAAATTTTTTTTACAGTAACTGCAGAGGTTTGACTGCACCTCAGCGTTCTCAGCGTACAGCGGAACAGAAAGGAGAACAGGGTGACAACGCTGCCCCCGAAACTTCCTCCTGCCTCCTCAAATGTCACTGCACTGCTGCAGAAAGCTGCACAGAGAGAAAGACATGCTCTGACTCAGCCTGCTGGAGTGAAAAGCATCCCCGGACTGAAACAGCAGGGGGATGATGGTGCATGCACTCTGAAACTCACACACACACACACACGCACACACACACACACAAACGCAAGGTCTGCACGTCTGCCGACTGGAAGGAAGACGAGCCAACATCCCTGTGGGTGTAACTGGGCACTTCCTGCTGGCGTTCAGACGGAAGCCTGCAGCACTCTCCTCTGCTCCACCCTCTGCAGGCCCAGAATAAACTTTGTTTACTCCACGTTGTCATAAAGGGTGTTCAGGCTGTCAGTTTAACCTCATGAAAATTGTCACTGGATTCAGTGAAGCTGGAGCCAGTCCTGTTTTGGATTTAAGTCTTTTTTTTTTTTTTTTTTTACAAACCTGAAGTTAGCAACCTACACTGGCGATTTGGACCAAATTTAATAAGCTCCACTTTGTTCCAAACCCCCAGGTTTAAAAACAAAAGGCCATTTAGAATCTTTTGAATGTCTATGGGGGGCGGGGAATTTATTAATTTTTTTTGTGTTTTCTCATAATAACGTATTTGGTAGTCAGTTCATGCAGCATGTTAAATTCTGAAGATTTTTCTGCTACAATAAAAAGGCTTTAGTTAGGTTTGCCCATGTATATTAATATCTTATGAGATATCTCAAGTTTTTATATTTTTTTTCATTAAGTCCAGTTTATTTGCCTATTTCAGCAACAAGGCAGGTCAAAGGTCATAAAAACATCATAAAACAACCTATTGTTAAACAATCAATAAATATATTATATTTTGTTAAATGCCATCATGAAAATCATCGTGCAAAATTACATTTAATCATGAAAAAACCTTTGATTTTATTAAAAATCAAAGGAAACGCTAAACAGGTGGTTTTTAGTTTGGATTTAAAGGATCTCAGCGTTTCTGCTGTTTAGCAGTTTTCTGGACGTTTGTTCCAGATTTGTGGCGCATAGAAGCTGAATGCTGCTTCTCCATGTTCAGAAGAGAGGTCTGGAAGGTTGCTACGACAACAGCAGCAGATCTGTAATCTGTGTGCTAAGCCGTTCAGTGATTTATAAACTAAGAAGTATTTTAAAATCTGTTCTTTAGGACATAAACCCACCACAAATCAATGTTGAAAATGTGGGAGCAGAACCGGTTAAATGTGGGCTTCTGTCCCGTCTCAGACACGTAAACATACATATAAACTATTTAGAGTATTTAGAGTTAGTGACAGTCTTGCTTGAGTCTTTTTTGTGTTGGTAGTTAATAGATTAATTGTCAACCTGCATCTGCAGCAAAGAGTTAAGAATATACAAACATGTTCTCATTGTACATAGGTGCAGTTTTAAATGGACATTTATTATCTCTGACTCCATACCTGTTGAGTATTTGCTAAATTAGTGAAAAACAACAACAGTGTTTTCCTTGTGGGGCCTCTCGTCTCAGCCTGGTGTTATAGTTAAACATGACATTTGTGGTTTTCCAGCTCCACAAACAGCAGCAGGCTTATTCTGGGCTCTGTCCTGTCCCAGATCATGAAAGCAGACCTGAGCCTGCCTGGTGCAAGCCACCGCTTTGACCCCGGCTCGGTCAGGGAGCACGCCTGCTCTCCTCCCAGCTGCCTCCACTAACTCCTTCAGCTAAGAGATAAGCGGATGTATTTGCATCCCGCCTGCATGCGGACGCCGCTTTAAGCAGCTGCGGGGACTTACGTGCTGTTGAGGATTTGGAACCTTTCTCCTTTCCTGAAGCTCAGGTCATCCTCTGTCCGCGCCTCATAGTCGTAAAGTGCCACAAAGAGAGTGACTCCTGCATCGGGGGAAAGCAGAGAAAAAAAAAACACAGTCAGCTCTTGGAAGATTATAAAGAGAAAATGAGGATGAAGAAGTGAAATAAGCTCCAGAACACCGAGCAAACAGCAGCTGTGTGCTCTGGACGAACAGGAAGGCAGACATGGTGAATGTGCCGGCAAATCATTCTGGTTAGCAGGGAGAAGAGCCGTGCCATGTCAGCAAATTACACAAATATAACACTATGTATGAATGATGGAATAAGTGTATCAGTTGTGATTAACCTGCATTTTTCAGTTACTTTTCTATCACCACAAAACTCCCACCTATAGTGTCACATCAGACTGGCTGAATGGCAGCAGAGAGCAAATGCATGACATATGAAATGTTATAGCCTCTCAGATACTGCACCAACGCCTTTTGGACGGCAGAAACACACCGACACTGCAACATTGGCAGTGACATGATATCACCAGTAGCTCCAGGAACTGCAACTCAGCAACTCGAATTGTGACCAAATCCAGAGTTTTTTTTATCTCATGACAAAAACATGTGTGACGCTAAACTGTAACGTTTGTCTTTTCTTTTCTTTGCAAACCCATTTAGAGATGTTGTGTAGGAGATGTGTCTACTGTGTAAATCAATCATGTAACTCGGAAGACCAATATGAAATAATTTTTTTGCACTTTGACGATTCATCAGGACCGGATTTAATTTGTATTAAAGGAACGTGAAAATGTTTTTTTTACACTTTAACTATTAACTGCCTTTTTTTGTGAAAGGTTATGTGCAGCAATTTCAACTTCTTTGTAACGTTACGGCAAAAGTAAAGCTTGAATGAAATTTTTATTTTTGGCCGCAACGTTTTGAAAAAGTTGCTGCAAAATCAATTTTAGGCTGCAGCAATCACAAAACAGCATCGCAACTCCCTGGAGGGACGACATAGTGTGAACCATCTTGAAATGCATTTCTACATCATTTTATAATGTATGTAGAAATATTATTTCTTTAAGTTAAACAAATCTGCTTTAACTATTTTTTGCATTAGATAAACTGTCAGGGCTCTGCCAGCAACACTTTGGGCCATGTTTAATGGAGACTAATAGTATTTCTAGTCTATAACAAATGGCTTACATGAAAAATGTTTTTTATGTGATTAATTGTGGGAATAAGCAAGAGAATCTGCAGAATGGGGCAAAAAAAATGTTTTATTTGATTAAAAGATTAATTGTCAGAATCTTACATAAAACGATTGACTACTAATGTAATCATTAGTTGCAACCCTACTTGTGTTAAATCTGAAACAAAGTCTAAAATAACACAGTATTTGATCCATAACCAGGTGGTTTCCAAAGAGTTGCAATGTCAAAACCTGGTGAGAGTAGACGACCTCACGAAAGAACCTCACAACTCTCTGCTCTTTGCTGGATGATCAATAACACCACAATACTTTCAGCTATTGACCATCTTGCTGTCGACAGTTATTGGAAGTCTTCTGTTATTCTTGCATCCTCCCCTCTCCGTCTTCCAGTCAGGTCTGATAAAAACTGGGCAGAGTGTAAACGAAGTCTTTTTCGTTTACTCGGAGACAAAAGCAAATCCTCAGACCCGGACGCCATAAAACTGCTGAGCACCTCCAGCGTTCAGTGGGGCTTAAGACACAACCCCACTGAAACCGATGAACGGTGGCAAAGTTGAGTCACTTCACCGGGTTGAAGTGATGCAGAGTGATAGTGGTTAACACCCTGCAAGCATTTACAGTAAGGAGCCGAGTGTGTTCTGCAACACATCTTCAACAAGCTTTCATTTTTACACATAGCCTTGCTAAGATGGAGCATTTTTAGTTCTAATCATTTCACCAAAACTTTTTTTTCAATTATTTTATTAATTTCATTCACTAAATAATAAATATAAAAAGTTCATGCAGCAACTAGAAGAAATCATGAATGAGCAGAAAAAAAGTATAAACGTATATCTGACACCTCTTCAAATAAAAAGAAAATTAGTTGTTGAACTCAGATAACTACTATATTTCACATACATAAAAATACACAACATGAGCTTATTTAATGCTGTATCCCTTCATCATAATAATTTTCTAATTTCTTTGAAATGCAGAAAGAGATTTGATTGTTTTCTCTCTGTCATGATAGTTCTATAAATTGACATCTTTAACTGAAATGCCTTATTGTTGCTGCCCTGAATCAAATTTCTCTTAAATTCCAGTTTCCTTCAAGGTGTATTTGCTTCATCTCTTTACAAATCTGCGTCGAAAAGCTCAGTCCATCTATGTACAAAAAAACTATTTAAATCCAATGTGATTTTTAATCTAAAACTGAGCTGCATATGTCTCAATTCATGTGAAGAGTCTCGCCTTGCAGGGCAGACGCTGAGTCAGTGCGGCCTGACTCCCATCACCCAGGCACGAACGCTTCAGATAAAGAGCAGTGGCTTGAAAAAAACCTTTTCAGTCACTCCAGCATTATCTAAGTCTGGCTGAAATAGAGCAAGATCGTCTCCCACAAAGTAGGAAGGCTGTGCTGACAGAGATGAACTGCGCCAGCTGCAGCGAGAAAGAGTCTGACAGCAAACTCTTCGTTGTAAGACTTCATGCGAGGAGGTCGTGTGAGGCGAAAGGGACTGCACAGACTGGAGCTGAAGCAGGATGATGGAAACCCTTTTGGGTGCAGCGCTCCAAATGTTCCATCAGATCAGAGGCTGAAACTCATTCATTGATTGGTTTCTGTGTTGGGATGCCAGTCAATGCGTTGCGTAACGTCGTGGCACTGGCTCCGTTTTCCAGTTTGGGAAAATGACATCAGCAAATCCGCTGGTCATCGATAAGATGGTGGATGGCGTAGAGGCAGCCGCCTGCTTGCGAGCTGGAGTGAAGCCAAGGTTTACGTCTAAATGTCTCCCACCGGGTTGAAGTTAAAAAAAAAAAAGAAAAAAGAAAACTCAGCTCAGCTCTTCTGCCTCTCTGTGGATTTACATCACAGAGCGGCGAAAATCATCCACACCCTGAGTTCAAGGTGTTGTGTTAGGATAAGTTCAATAGAAATGCTGAGTTCCTCTGCAGAGCCGCTTGGCTCAGTCAAACAGAAAGGATTTCCTGAGTAAGAAAATTCTCTCCCTAAACAATGAGCTCAGAGCACAAAGACTTGCGCTGATGCCAAACGGACGAGCTGACAGGACCGGTCTGGGGTCAGGGAGAGAGAGAGAGACCATCATGTGATCACACCAACATGAAACTCTGTAGTGACAGGAAGGAAACCTCAAAAACGCAACTTCATCTGATGTCTCACAAGGTACCATTAAGATGAAATACTGGAATTGTATTTCCTAAAATATTTTCATCTTATTTATGTGACAGGATATTTGCATTTCATCAAAGAAGCAAAGAGATTGGCTGTCTTTTCACCTAGTGGTGGAATTTGTTTAAGAAACAGTCCGGCATACCTCAGGAATGCTGAACTGTAACCATGGTAACAACCATGGCAACAAGAACTACATCCTTTAAAGTGGTCCAGATACCTGTTATTAGTGGAAATTCACTGCAATCCCAGTGTTTTATTGGGGGGTACCAGTTTACAGAGTAATATACAAATATAAATATAAACAAAGTCATTTATGAATCAGTTGGGACTTTAAGCTTTGTCTACAGATGATTAATTCAACTCCATTGTCCTGGTACGAGCTGAACTATCAACAAGTCATATCAAAACATGCTAGCGTTAGCCTAGCATTTCAACAATCTGCTTCCACCTCCCATAAGGCAGCCATTCAGGGGCCCGAATCTCTTGCTCTCACAAAGCACCACCTGTTTCTACAAAGCTCCTTCTTTGAGCAGACTCCATCTTAGCTTCCGCCTCAGCCCTCCACCGTGTATCCCCGACTCACCTCCTCCTTTTTCCTTTTCTTGCTTTTGAGTTCTAATGGCAGCTTTATAAATTGAGCTAACATGTGAACTGTACATCAAAGCCGTTCTGTAGAGCCTCTAGTTGGGACAAAATACCAGTCACTATGAAAAAAACTACAACAGACACTACGGCAGAGACTGAACATTGTTGGTGAAGAGGCATGTAATCCCACTAATAATCTACCCTAGAAGAATAGATATAATATTATACTTTTTACATTGTTTACATAATATTAGATTTAATGAACGGTCAGATGGAGAGTTGCTATTGGCAACCAGACCACCGCAGTGAGCATCCATCTTTGATCCATCAGTTTAATCCTTTTGCTCTCACAGTGTTGGGACGATTGCTGTAGTCTCATTGCTTTGTGACTTTGAATAGGACGTTCTGAGTCAGACTACCAGTCAGTCTAATCGTGGCTTCATCTTCACAGCTTGCTTTTTGTTGCTTAAAATGAGCTGAATTAATTCACAATAGATCATTCTGCTGCAGATGTTTATCTTTTGGTTTTTCCACTGGGCCTGCTGCCTGGGTGAATTCAGGTCGGTCCTCCTGAGGTTGAGTCATAAAGTTTAGGTGGGCTTCTAGCAGTGTGAATTGTGTTAAAGCCACGCAATGCGCAAAAGTGACTCATCTTTTTCTGTTAAAAGTAAAATACTCGACATTTGAGGCAGCACTTGCTTCAGATGTTGGGTCCCGCTTAGCGCTGGAAGGCTCACTGCTGCTGAGCTTACTTTGACTTTGCTACTAAAATTCCAGTTTACCAATAAAATCTGCGAGTCCTGAGAGAAACCCAAAAGCAATAAAATTATATAAATGATAGAAAATTATACTTGTGCTACTTCCAGTCAGCCTCGAGGTTTCTATGAGAATGCTTTAACATAGAAACCCTAGATTACCTGCAAAATGCATTTTGTCAGGATTTTAAATAGCAGATCACTAAATGCACAGCACGGCTGAGAAGTAGAAGAAAAAAATAAACATTTTCAACATAAGAAACTCGTCTGAAACTGTTGCATGTGTTTGGATTCAGCTCGCCTGAGTCAATCCTTTGTTGAACCACTTTTCCTGCAGTTTCCTGCAGGTCACCCCCTGTCTGACGGGGGCGTGGAAGTACAGCCACAGACTGACATTTATCTGACCGCTTAAACTCAGATCTAACAGAAAGTATCTATGAAGGTTCATTTTAAAGTCTTGCCTTATGCTAGTTTTGGACTTTGACTGGTCCAGGATTAATAGGTATTCTTCCTGTTTACTTTTTCATCTTCATCAACTCAGACCGGCCTGATGAAGAACATCACTGCGCCACCATGATGCTGCCACCACCGCATTTTAATACCAGGATTTTTTGATGTGCAGTGTTAGTTTTGTTTTTCTACACACCATAAAGGTTTAGTTTTAGTCTTTTAATGTTCAGTATTTTTCTTTGCTCTCCAATGGCCGATACTTTTAAAACAGGCAACATTTGGCAATTAAAAAAATACATATATCTGTTATTAACTTTGGTAATCCTACCTAATCCAAAACAAGGGAGGTTTGGTCTAACAGTGAGGAAAAAAAGTGTATTTCTGTTTTTTTTATCCTTTTATTTCAGCTTTCAACTGTACATACAATAACCAAACAGCAGTAGCAGCAGCAGGGATACATCCAATCAATTAGCTAAAATTATAGATTTTGTCTTGAAAATTTTATGCAAATAAAATGATTCAGTGGAATTTTTTCCTCAGGGTCATCTTATCCGAGAAGCTCACACTCTCCGACAAGCAGGCGTCAGTAATTCGGCGTCTTCTGAAGGAAATCGGTTACATTAGCCAAAGAGGGCTGAATAAAAATGCATAAAAAAAAAAAAAGTAATTTAAAAACAGAACCCTTCTACCCTAAAATGTGCCACTTTTTGTTGGTGTATGACATAAAAAAATATAAAAAAATCTAACAAGAACCACTTTAGTTTGTGGTGGTAATGTGATGTGGGGTATGAATACGTGTGGAAGGTACTGCCGGGTTCCTTACCTGTCCCTCCACGGGTCCGCAGGGTCCCGGTGTGAGAGGACATGTTGACCCCCCCAAAGACAGTCACCCCCTGTCCGACGGGGGTATGGAAGTTGTTGTAGTTGGGAATGGCGGTGACCCCGAAGTTGGGATAGTGCTGCGGCGTGGGGTCGGCCCCATAGCGGTACCCGGCTCCATGGGAGATGCTGGCGTCTCGGTCGTCTGTGAGTTTGGTTGCCTCCTTATCCTTGCATTGCACACAGCCCATTATCTATAATCTGGTGGCAAAAAACACACAGAGACAGAAAGTTAGGCAGCTGAATGAAGACGTGGAATAAATAGGACTGTGCTTGTGGCTTAACAGAAAGAGTCAGGGGGAAGTTGAATGAAGGGTTGGAAGTGAAAAGAGATGTAAGTCAGCTGATAATGTCAACCTGAGTCCTCCCAGGTCAACAGGTGCAGGAGAGGGAGCCAAACAACGTCAAGGTTACTTTTTACACTGATTCCTCTATAGTTGGCACCTTCCATTGATCCTTGGCTCAGAGAGACATGGATCTGCCTCTGAGAACTCGTCCACACGTATATACAACATGAATATTGTTTGAACAAACAATTATCATTTGAACAAAAAATACTGTACACACAGGATAGGTTTCAGAAAAGATTTCATCCACATGAACCCAAATAAATCCACCGCTCTGTGTTGTTAAAAATATGCCAACCCATAGGGGGCAGTACAGCGCAAAGCTGCAACCTGTCAGCCAATCAGATTGCTTCAAAACAACCAACACTTCCTATTAGAAATTACTCATGGTTCACTTGTGTGGACAAATGTAATGTTGAACTACTTATAAATGTGTTAGAATGTAAAGTTAATCAAACACAAGGCGATATTGATTAAGAATCATGTTAAAGCAAGTATGTGGATATTGTAGCATTATTTGGCACAGACTGTAATGAGCGGGATTCTAAGACTCCATCCACACTGGAGACGATTTTTGGAGCGTCTGCAGAAGTTTTCGTTGCTTCCGGTGTGTCTGCACGGATTTCTCGTCTTGCGAGATAAGAAACTATCTTTTTTTTAAAAAAACTGGGTTCCAGAACGGACAAATGCGGTTTTATCTTTCCGTTTGACCATGCGAGTAAATGATGACGTTGCAGCTCTGCCTCACTCTCACCACCAACAAACAAGGTTCCATTCTGTGCTTTGTGTCATTCTCTGGCGGTGTTACAGCGCCACCGCTCGGCCCGGCGGACCTACTACATCATGTTCTACGGCGCTGCTACCCGTCGGCAGATGATTTTCTGCCGACGGGTACAACATTCTACAAAAATATGTGCTCTTCTCTTATTTGTTAAATATCAACTTTGGTTGTTTTTTAAAAAAAATATATAATCGTTTTTAGCAATATTAAAGAGATAATATGTAGATGAGATGGCAAAAAACATAAATATGTATTTGTTTGATATCTGGCTAAGTGCGGATCAGACCCTCTTCTCTATGTGACTCACATAAACCCCTGTGTGGAGGTGCAGTGACGCACATCAGCGCTGTCAGACCCTCCAGGTGATGGCAACAAGCAGAAAGCTGATTTCATCCCAGAACCCTTTACCGGCCTTTTAATTAGAATCAGAACCAACGTCTTCTCTCTCTTTCACCCTCTCCACAGGTGTCCTATAGCAAGTCAGGGCTCAGTTCCAGAGCCAGAAAAAAACCCAGCAGGAAGTGGAACCAACAGGCTTCTTTAAAGATTCAACTTACAAGTCAATACAGATTCGCCGGAGACACATTAGGAAATGAAAACACAATATCTGAGCAGCAACGTACTCCCAAAGGACCTGATAGCATCTAATTGTGAGCATGTAAAATGAAAACAGCTGCAGGAATGACAGAGGAGGCGGTTTTCTTTCTCGCCGTGTCGTCTCGCTCGTCTGCCTGCAGTGAGCCGCTCGTTACCCGCTGTGCAGAAAGTTATAATGAAGCGTTCACCTCTAACGGTGTCATCTATAAACAAGTGGAGGAGTGTTGGGACGAAGTTTCCATCTTATCAAGATGATAAGACAACTTCCTGAGAAGCTGGTGAAGCCGTCAGTCTGCAGGACAAATACAACCCAGCGTCCATTGGATGTTCAACCTTACCAAATGGAACCCCTCATTAGCAGCCATAACTGTCTTTTTTGGTGCCAACAGCCTCTTTGCGCTAAATATTATAATATTTAGGCATAATTACTTCTAGAGCAAAGAAGAAGAGATACAATTTAGTCAAGAAGTTGACAAATATTGGCTGCTGACCAGAATCAGCTCGGTGAACGGATGATTGAAGGCGTTAAAAAAAAAAAGAAGTAGCAAGTAGAAACATTGGCCTTTTGTAAAACTCAGCCGAGGTAAACCTTTTACATTCTCTAGGGAATATACACAGAAAATACAGTTATAGGTATGATGGCAGAAACCATCTCCAATATAAAAAAGCTTCACATATAAACAAAATAATAATGCCAATCATAAAACCAGTCAACCAAATGATGCATCGTCTTGTATTATATTATTATTATTAAGGGTGAAAATCTCACTTTTTTCCTCTCTTATATTATAGATTTTGAAGAAAATCTGAATTTGAAACTTGAATCTGCCACAATTGGTACTAAAATATAATGCTATTTAGGAAAAGTAGGTAAAAATAAAGAAATCAGACATATGGTGGAAAAAATGAAAGAGTAAATTATTATAGCTTTATTTGGGGTCATTATTGATGATAAAGTAGCATGGAAATCTAAAAATATATAAAAGTCTATTTATTTTACTGTTCTCTTACCATATTTCAGTTATTGTGGTAATTGAAATGTTAACGACAACTTCACTACTGTCATTAAAACGCTGCTAAAACGAACAATAACAGTAATCAATAAGGTCTGTTGTTTGGATCATGCAGACACACTATTCATAAAATCTAAACTGTTCACATTTGCTGACATAGCGGAATTACAAATAGCCATTTTCTTGTTTAAAGCCAAAATAATTTATTACTGGGAAAAATTCAAGAGCTTTTCTTAAGGAAGGACTTCATAATTTTAAGGGAAAATGTAAATAGGAAGGCATTGTATCAGTTATAGATATGTAAATAGAAAATACTAATTAAGAAAAAATGTTATAACTAAGTTAAGATGAATGATAATTTATTAGACGATCCTGTAGATGTAAGAAGGTTGGGTGTAAAAATAAGCTTCTCTGAAAATATAAATACACTTCACTACTGTTCTTTTTACTTGCTTTTGTTTTAAATGGACTGTCTATATCTAACTCTATTTTTTTTTGTTATATGTTTAATGAAATCAAAGTTCAAACCTAAAAAACAGAGGAAATCAGAAATCAATCATAAAATCGATCAGTGTCAGATTTTGTTTCTTGTTTTTACTTTTCTTCATTGCTGTCTTAAGTTAGAATCAGTGACTGGAGATGATTTAGTTTAATCCAGATCAGAGGTCACTGGCACTTTGTTAGAGAATTAGCCCCACACTGAATAAGCCGTCATCACGGTGTTTCAATGTGATTACATTTGACGTTTTTGGCTTTTTAATCGAGAAAATGTAAGATTTGCTGTGCAACATAAAGTCTGAAATGTCAGCGCGTGTCATTGCACTTGCATAAGGACTTAGTGGATCCATCTCAGGCAGAACAGACGCAATCATGAGCAGTGCAGTCAGAGCTTTGTGCTCGCTCTAATCAATTTGGTTTTGATCTGTGTCAAAGACGTGAAACAAGCAGGCAGAGTGAAAAGCAAAGACTCACACTCCCAGTCAGGGTGTTGCATGCCCAGATATCTCTGTCAATAGACTCTGTAATCATCTGTGACAGGATGAGGGGGCTGCATGGTGTGTGTGTGTGTATGTGTGTGTGGGGGGCAACAACAGGCAGCAATGCTACGCTCAGTCCAAAACTGCGGAGCATAATCGTGCCTGCTCTCAGCAGAAGTCGACAACTTGCTGAGAAAACAAACTGCTTCTGCGTTCAGACTATTTTTATAACTCATAATCGACAGAGACGGACTGGAGTGGCTTTTAAAAAGATGGGGAACTGTTGTATTGATTCTTCTGAACGTATGCAAAGCTGCTCCTTTACTGCTTCTGAGATGTTAACCTGGGATGGATTGGATCAGAACCGTCATCTCACAACTCTTCTCTGTGTCACCCATAGCAACAGCATGCCGGGGCTTGAGGTCGCCCACGTGGAGCGTTCCTGTCCTGTAAGAACTGATTTGATTTTGCTGAGGGAAACTTACTCCACTACTACATAAAAATAAGTAATAGCAACTTTTTCAGGGAACACGTGACAGATAAAATATATATTCTACTTTCTGGTTCTTGGGTGCGCCGCCCCTTACTGACGCCACCCTAGGCAACCGCCAATATACCGCTACTTTATGCACAACTTCAAAGAATGTCTTCAATCATGTCTAAAGGCTCGTTTTTCCAGGTTTGAATATTCAGGAAGGTTTAAAGGAAGCCATTTTGTTTTAAATGTTAAACTACCAAACAGTTGGAAGATACAACCACTAAACAGAGAAGCTCAGAGAAATCAGGAGGCAGTGAAATCACATTATTTCCACCTCTACCGGAACTGGATGCTGACCATTCATCCACAAACACAAAAATCTGACCTTTTCTTTGGTCAGTGAATGCAACAAACCACACTGCCCCACAACAACCCTCTTAGAAAAAAAATATATCTTATCTCATCTCTTGGTTGTTGCAGCTACACTGGTGTTTATGAAGCTTTTACTATTATTGCTACTATTTGTTGATCAGTTTTCCTCCAAAACTAGATTTAGGTTCTAAAACAAAAGAACAATCACTTCTTATAAAGGCAACAAAAGCAGTGGTGTTCATCGCTAAGTAAAATGTTAGTTGCCATAAAGCACTAATCATAAACACTAGTTCTGCTAACTGTAAGACACTACAACAGCATTATCCAGCGGAAGCTAATGCTAAAGCACTAATGTCAATTCATATATCTTCCAGAGAAAGACTACAACCTTTGAGCACCAATTTAATTTTGACATTATAATTTACATGCTCTGTAATGTGCTTCAATACAGTATTTATGTTATATAAATAATTGTTATATATCTTTACCATCTGTGTCTGAGCATGGATATAAGCTTGAAGCATTCTTAGGTTCATAACCAGAAACTTCAACACAAACTTTACTCAAGTGAAACATTACAAAACAGCCAAGAAATTGAGAGCTTTATAAATGAATACATTCAGGGGAAGCTAAGTGTGCAAAGCATTTTCAAAGCTAGCAGAAGTGATAAAGGAAACATTTGCTCTGCTTAGCATCTTAGCATTAACATGCTAAGATGCACTCCTTCACTTGTTTATAGATGATGACGGGTTGCAAACACATTTCCTCATTTAATGGATTTGTAGAATCATTTCACAAGCACCAACACAATCCTAAAAAAAAAAAAAACACCACATAGTATCAATCATTTCTCATATTTCCGCTGTTGATAAAATCAAACGCTAAAGTCGTCGGATTCTTAAAGTGACAAAGTCTGCGCTCATAAAGTCGGATTCCTCTCAGACTGCTGCGGGTCCGGTAAGGGGCCGGAGTAATCACTGGCTGCTCTCTTTGAACTGAAGCCTCTTTCATCTCCTCTCTCCCCACTTCCTGCCCTCTCCTTTCTGCTGATTAATTATTCTTCCCTTGCAGAAAGAGCCGGCACCTGCTGGCTGTAGGGGCCGTTCAGCTGCACGCTCCCCCGCTGGGAAGCCACTACAGAGGCCAGTTTATCACACCCTAACTTCCAGCATAGTACAAACATTTCAGGTCAGTGTGAATCATTCCCTTGACATGAGAAAAAAACAAAACAAAAATGAAAGAACGATTAAGACATCTTTCAGATTCACAGCAGATCTTCTCACGGTTCATCTGTTCTCAACATGAAATCAATCAACAATCAACCAAAACCTATTAAAACTGCAGCATAGTGCCGGGGCCAGGTCTGGGGCCGGGGCCACATCTACTATTAGTTACTGCATCAGGCAGCTCATATAACACTAGGGCGCCTCGTTTATTAGCTTCTCTAATTAGAAGCAAAAACCTGAAGCACCTAAAGGACTAAGAGGTTGACGAAGAGGTTGGGAAGAAGAAGACTTATGAAGTCAGAGCAAAATAAAGGGCTGTCAAGTAAAACAGTGGAGGGGGCTGATCAGAGCCCCCCCTCCACCTCCTCCATGTTGCCCCATGGCCGTGTGCCTGGATGAATTATTCATTGGCTGGTTTTGCTGACCAGAAGGTATGCTGCTGCGTCTCAGGGGAAGATTTTAAAGGTGTGGGTGGGATTCACTAAATGTAGGAGAGAGAAGGCTGAGAGTGGCTGAGGGAGGAAAGACGGTGGAAACAAGCTGTGTTTTTATTAGGCCTGTTGGATGGCCCAATAAAAGAATGAACTTTGAGACTACTAAGAAGGGATTCACTGATGTGACAATTTTCTTTGTATCACTTCCGATTTAATTATATTATGCTGAGGCCAACTGATATTTACCAATTTCATATATAGGGGTAGGGCTATACAATACTCCTACTGTGATATTTTTTATATATATATGAAAAAAAAGAGCATTGAAAACCTGCTGGTTCTTCCACCAAATATTGATTTCTGAACTCTTCCTGAGTTCAAACATTAGTTTTGTTGTTTCTAAATGAATATCAACTTGTTTTATTTGCATTATTTGAGGTCTGAAAGCACTGCTGCTTTTTTGTTATTTTGGCCATTTCACATTTTCTGCTAATAAATAAATGCAAAATTTTTGCTTGGAATTTCAGAAACATCTTGTCAGTATTTCAGAGAATAAAAGAATAATGTTCATTTTACTCAAACATATACCTATAAAAAGTCAAATCAGAGAAACTGGTAACTTTAAGTGGACTCTTAATTTTTTCCAGAGCTGTATAAATAAATATCTGCTATTAATATCTTCAAATTTTTACTTATCAGACCGACACTGAAATGTTAAAAAATGTCTGACATTAGCTGACACCGATTTTAAAGCAAATATAATGTGTCATTTTCTATCAAAGCCACAAAAGTTTGGAAGACAGGTTTATTTTAAAATTGAAAAAAGTGATTGGCTGAATAATTGCTTCTTG
This sequence comes from Poeciliopsis retropinna, assembly GCA_010277075.1. Lineage (NCBI taxonomy): Eukaryota > Metazoa > Chordata > Actinopteri > Cyprinodontiformes > Poeciliidae > Poeciliopsis > Poeciliopsis retropinna. The sequence goes on from VMRM01000010.1 coordinate 21,252,457, forward strand.
TGGTAAGAGCACAAGAAAAGCAGTTTAAAGAAAAAACTTACAAAAGATGTACTTTTCTCAAATCTAAAAAAAAAAAAGATGCACAGGGAGAACATGCAAGCTTCATGCAGAAAGACTCCAGTTCAAGATTCAAACGGCTTGACCTGAACGTCCAACCAGAACCGCTGCTCTGTAACCCAGCAGCTGATGGTTTCTGCTGATGCAGGAGGGTTAGCTGTCTTCCATTCTAACAGACTTCCAGGGTAAAACTGTGCTGCACACTCGCTAGAACTGTCACTGCCCGCTTAGAAAAAGTTAGTGAATTATTGAGCTGCTTTGACAAAACTGACCTTTGAGAGACCAGAGAGAACCAGGATCCACTATCATGACAGCTGGGGGACGCCTCCCACCGGTGGTCAAAATGTCAAGAGACAAAGCGTCCAGCGCTGCAGATTTCTGCCCCGGCTGTGTCTGCAGTGTCCTTGTTTGGCTTGTTCACCCAGCAGGACTGCGGACAGCGCAACCAAAGCTGCCGTTTCTCACCGCGCTGTCAAACAGGCATTAATTATTCTCTTCAGTCTGTATCCGTGCCGTGTCCTTCATCCCAGGATGAACAGGAGCAGAGGAGGAGGAGGAGGAGGAGAGGAAGGCAGTTTGGAGTAATAATGACGTAAAAAGAAGAGCAAAGCAACACGGGGATGTATGTATGGCAGGAGCAACAAAGGTTTAAGACTCTGAGATTTGATTGTTGTTGGAAATTGTTAAAAATAATACTAAGTATACATCCTTTAGTCATAAGATTATGACTATCTGCTTAAATCCTTTAACATACAGTTATACTTCCACTTGCAGATTATTTCACTTATACAAAGTTTCCCATGTTTTATGTAAAAATATCTGCCAATGTAAATGGTACTTTTTATTTATGCTGCATGAAAGAATTATTGACATTAGAAAAGTTACTTGTGACTTAGTTTTGTCTTATTTTAAATCCTCAGAAAAATTTGCATTAGAAAATAAACCAAAATACTTGGTATGGTTTTGTGTTTTTGCAGGGGGTGCTATGCTAGGTTATAGTTAACTAAAATGAATGAAATTACAACTTCTGTTATATACGATTGTGTTTCTTTCCTCTGCCTCTTTTATCTGCTCACATACACACTGCTGCACCCTCACATAACCATAACATATCAGACTGGCGACAGTCACAGTAAACAAAAACTGATGAAAAAAAAAGTTGACATCAGCTGTTAGCTGAAGCTAGTCCATGGAATTGTAATTCAATTATTGCTGTTCAACAATAATTGAATACATTTTTTGAAAATGTTATCTTTTGTTGAGTTTTCATAACCCAGTCAATGCAAACATAAACACAATAAAATACTTTTCTTTACCTAAAATTAACTAAAGTATGAAAAAACTAAAACTAACCAAAACTAAACTGCAACTAAACTAATAATAACATATTCTAAAGTTAAAGACTAACTAAGACTAGTGAATTAGTCAAACAAAAAGTCACAACTAAATAAAAAAACTATAATGAAAAACCCAAAACCATTCTAACCCTGGTGCTATGATGGAGAGATGATCAGTGTTATTTTGCCTGTCAGTAGTCATAATGTTATGCCTGATCACTGTACTATATTATGAACCTCTGAGTGTCACGCTGTGCTTGTTGTAGGCCACTTCTTAGAGACCGTTCTTGTGTTATGACAACAGAAGAGGATTCTCCTGGACTCCCTGTCAGAGCTCGGGGCCCCGGTCGGAACCCGGGGCCCCGAGCTCTCGGCAGGGATCTGTGGGGGCCAGCTGGCACAGAACGGAGGAAACACTGTGGGCTCTGCAGCAGCACCTGCAGCCGGTCCTGCCTGGTTCTTCATCTGAACACAGCAGAACGGAGCCCGTCTGGTTGGGACCGAGCGGAAAACGGCTCTATTTACGGCTGGAAACTGGCAACAGCTGCTGCAACTGAGGGATATGATTTATGACCAAAGGACAGTATTAATAAAACTGAATAAAAACATTTCCACAGCCTCTCTGTCTGGAGCATCTCTACAGCTGGGTGGAGCTAGTGATGTGACGTTCAGGGACCGTCCGATTCTTTTGAAACTGAAAGGCAGGACTGCAGCCTCAGTTAATGATTTACAAATCGCAGTGGTTCTTATTCTATTTGATTTATAAATATATTTATTTAATCTGGGAAAAAGTAAAGTAGGAGAAAGGAGCTGGAATTTTATATTTTATGAAAATACATTTTTTCTTTCTGTACTGAGGTTATTTACGTGATGAGTCAATTTTTTTTGTTAACTTCACTCACAAAAACAATTAAAATAAAACTGAATGGCTTGTTCTTAGAAAAACATACATTTTCAAAACCTGATCATTTGACTGCCTGCTTGATGTGAACAGGTCCTTCATAAGTCCCACCACTAGGTGGAGCAGAGTGTGGGAGGCTGACGTTCCCACTTTTTTCACCCCAGACCCCCAACAGGAGAGCCTCAAACAGCCGTCATTAAGAGTCAAAGAGTGGATCCTCCGTCTTTCATCCCCGCCCTGAATGTCAGCCTGCTGCTGCTTTCACAAAGCACAGAGGAGGAGAAGAAGTCAAATTTGGCTGTTATGGATCTATGTTTTTAAGATGCTCCCCATATTTTACTGCACAGCATGTGCTTTCTGGTTGAGATTACAGGCTTCAAGCTGTCAAAGCTGGAACAATCCGTCCTGCCGCTCTGCTTAAGTGTAGTTCAGCTGGAGGAAGCTGCGAAAGCCGAGCTTAGATCACAGAAACACAGACCTCCTCATCTTTATCTGCTCCAAACTTTCTCTCCTGCCCCCAGTTTGCAGCTCTTCCTGGATGATGCCCAGGGTGGAGGGTCTGTGGCTTCCAGCTCCTGCCAGTCAAAACAAGGCGAGGTGGAGTCAGCCATGACACCATTGTGTCAGGATGGCTCAGTGTCAGAAACAGCAGCAGCAGGGTGAAGAGTTCACATGTGGACAATAGAAAAGAAAACTCCTCCAAGGTGGAGACTCCCAGAACGCCTGATAACAGAGCCAGTCGCAGGACCGAGACTTTAACAGGACCGAAGCACAATGTCCTTGATGACTTTAGAGTGAAAATAACTCTCGATGATGGCTCATAAAGGAACAGCTCCAATCTGGCTCTGTCTTAGACTTACAGGTGAAGGAACTGGTGAAATAACAGAATCCTGATAAATCAAAATACATCTCAGGTAATCTCAAGTCTTCCTAGGGGTGCACCGATTTATCATCCTGCCAATTTCCTTTTGTTTGGGAGCTCAGTGATTGGCTGATACTTCCATGTGAAGCACATCTTATTTACCTCAGCAAAGGTCTAAAAATCAATATTGATGGGAAACTGAATTGTACCACAAAGCTACGGTCTTAGATCTTTTCTTTTTTTTGTCCTAACCCCCCCCCAGCAGTCTGGAGACAGTATTCCATGTTTTCGTCACATCCCGGAAAATAAAGATTTCCTAATTTGTTTTTAATAACGTGGCTGTGTCTGACTCTCTGAACTATTCCATCCTGTTCTGACTCGTCCTGTCGGCTCTGATCAGATACTTTTAACCGTACTTATGTTACTCTGTAAACCCAGAGCTCAACTCTGTGGAACAGCTAGCCTCTGCATTCAGTTCAATTCAAAAACAACATTATTAATCCCAGGAGGAACATTAAATCTTATTGTAGTTCATGTTACACATCTATGACTTCAAAGAGTTGTAGATGCTGATGGCTTTGGGCAGGAAGGATCTCCTGCAGCAGTCAGTTCCACTGGGACCTCAAGATGTCTCTGACTGAAGACTGTTACATAACAGACGAGCTGCATCAATAACTGATTTTAAATCTTGTTTTTACTCCCCGACCTTTAACAAAGTGGATCAATTTCTCTCTTTTTAGTTTTTTGTGGCTGTTGTAAACCATTTTGATCAATCTTGTTGTTTTTAAGATGATCTACGAATAAACTTGATTGATTAAATGTTTGTCATAAATAAAATGTTTATATTGCAAGGGATTCTAAAAAAAAAAAAAAAATCACCTGGTGGTGATTCAATCAGTAACATATTTTCCAATCTATTAAAAAATAGGTTTTAAAAAAAGGATAAAATTACAATATTAACACCAAATACTCTACAGTCTATTACTGCAGCTTGGAATAGAAGTGCTATGAATATGAGCAAACACTCAATCAAAAGATAATGAAAATGTTTAGAACTCTTAAGACTCACAGGCTAATTTTGAGTTTTCTGTTCTTATTCACGTTTAATTTGAAAGAAACAACAAAACACATGAAAATTTTGACATTGCTTAGAATTATATCAGCAATATGATCAGAAATAAAGCTGGAGTCTGAAAGGAGGAAGAAAATGATTAATTATTGGCTTTATAGGTTTTAAAATGGTTCTGAAGAGACTAATTCACTTACTTAATCAATAAAGATATTTTCTATGCCACTGTCCTTACCTTCAGTAGAGGTTTTCCTCTGCGTGTGCTCCGTGTGGTTCTCTGTTATTAAAGCTAAAAGTGTGAAATGTGAGGGGGAAGCTCTCCAGGCCTTCATTAAATGGCCTAAACCAAGTCAGCCGGAGAGCCAGAAATGGCCCGAGCTGCTTGATGTGAGCCCTGCAGACGTGTGCTGACAGCTGACCTTCTGTTCTTCTGTTAATAATGCAGCTGTGTCCAAGACTTGACCTGGCAGCCCCCGCACTCCTGCATCTCCCTGGGCGCCCGATGAATCAACACCAACACTAATGGCTTCCTCCTCCCTCTTCATTGCAACAAAACTACAGACAATTATCATGTTATTACAGTCAATTGCTTTTGAAAGTTTGCCTCAGAGACAACAAGAGGCTACACTCGATCCACACTTTGAGGTCTGCTGTAAGGCTTAATTCTTCACCGTCAACTCGGGATGCACAACGTATCGGCACTAACATCTCCCGACAGTCGTTTTTTAATATACTGTATTAAAGGGCCAATGCATTAACAAATTGATGTGTATTTCCATCTTGTTGCCATTTGTTTGTGGACAGGACAGGAGAAGGTTGGTTATGTGACAGAGAGGTAGTGCAAAGGATTGTGGGAAGTTTAATAGAAGCAGAGAAGCAGTGGTGAGGTCTGCCATGTGGCTGGGCCTGTCAGAAACTCCGCTGGACGATAAAATTGTCCCAGTAATTATTGAGATAAATGATAATGTTGCTTTGAGAAAATTTCAAGCAATATATTGATAATGGCATCATAAGGCAAGTTTGCCCTCTCAAATACCAAATAAACTTTAACTTAGTAAACAACACTTAACACTGGAACTGGAGGATATTTGAATTATCCCAAAAGAAAACAAATGCAAAACCAGATATAAAATGGATTATTGATGTTTCTGTAAACTACCATTCAAAAATATGAATAATCAGAATGGACATTTCTGAGCTCTTTTTAATTTATTATGTAATTCATTCATTGCTTAATTAATTTATTGCTTATTGTGACACGGTTAAGTGTGGTTGTTAATTTCAAGGTGTGGTATTGAAATATCGATAATCTCTTATCAGCAATAACAACAACATTAATATTGGACATCAATATTGGTCCTAATTTTCAGATGGGTGCATCCTTACTGTCACCAGGACAGCTCAGACAAAATGATGGAAACAACATGATTTATCAATACACTACTCATTTATGTTTTTGCAAAAAGAGTGCAAATATTTTAATTAAAAAAATTATAAGTGTAATTCCCAAGTCACTACAGTGAGTCTAACTTTTATAAGATGCCAGTTTAAAAAAAACAAAAAAAACAAGATGGTGAAAATGGTCCCAGAAACGGTCAGGATCTTTTCAGAAATCCCCTCAGAGAGAAAAGGAGACATTTTCAGTTTCATATTTATCTGCACCAAACAGGAGAGGGCAAACGGAGAGGTTGAACATCTGCTGATACGACTTGCTAAGAAAGACGACTGCTGGAATTAACATTTGAAAATGCCAAAACATGATTTCAGTTCAAGGCTGTTCATCTTCTGGAAGTCTGGATGGACAAAACGAAGATTTGAAATCGTCTTTGGAAGTAAAATCAGAACCATACACGGTACATGCATGGTAAACCAACTGCAATGCAGAGATGTTCACTTCAGCTTTCAGACTGCAGGTGAAAGCTCAAGTCTCTAGAACTTAAGTCTGAATCAGAGTCAAAGTCTGGGCCAGGTCCGAGTCACTGCCCTGATCCAGACACAGCATATAAGTAGAGACTGGAGGTAAATGTTACTTTAGTAACTGATTAATTGGATAATTTCATGAAAAATTGGCACATTCTGCAGTTTTTTTATTGACCTTTGTTCCAGAAAAAAATGCAAAGGGACAGTGGCTGATTTTCAAACCTTTCCAGAGGAAGATAAGATCGGTTTTACATGCAAGTATCAGACTATGGCCAGAATGAAGGAAATTGGGGCCAATTTATGGGGGCACTCCTACACTATACAAAGCTATACTGGTATTGCTCTATACAAAGTATCAAATACATAATATTCTGCTAAAAAAAAACATTTAAAAAGGTATATGAATACATTTAGTGGGTGATTATTCTGTATTTTAACTTTGGTCCATGACTCGCATAATAAATAATCAGACGTTACTGGATTATGTTAAAAACCTTGTTCTTGCAAATATACCAGCAGAAATATGTATTCCACAATTATAACAGAACAACAGGGAGACACCACACTTAACAGAACAGTTTTCCTTTTTGTTTTCACTATTAAAACACAAGAAAGGTTTTACTAGCCACTTTTGGTTTATTGGCCACTAACTTTATGTCCCAAGCTGTAACCTCTCCAGAAGAAAACAAATGAAACCAGATTATAGGCGTTCAGAGGCTGTTTCATGTGCAGCCATGTGTGGAAAAAGCTGGAGGGAGGAGAATCTCCAACAGACTAACAACACCGTTCATTAAAACTAAATTCTGACAGCAGACTCTACTGGAACGTATCACTGAGCGAATGAAGAGAGAGAGAGAGACGAGTGACAGCAGCGCGCCTGCTGATCAACATCACAAGTGCTGCTCTTCAATTCACTTCAGTGAAAAACAAAGGGGAAGCCGCCTGTCAGGAAGACGTCCTCCGATTACGGAGAGTCTCCTGAGGCGGCTGCCGCGCTGAAGGCGCGCTGCAGGAAACGGAGCAAATAAAGGGCTGCTGCCGTTTCCCCGACATTCAGGGCAGAGGAACCACAGCAGAAGCTCTCAGGGTCGCAGGTTCTGTTTCGTCAGTCAGTAGAGGCAGACGGTGATGGACAGAACCAGGAGCCTCCACTGGCTCTCCATTCTGTTGACTGTGAGTCAGGACTTTGTAGAACTACACCTGAGTCTTCCGTTTCCTCCAACAGATTATCTTCCAGGATTGTGCTCCTGGAATGATGCAGTCAACCTATCTGATGAAGAAAACCATCCCCACACCATGACACCGCCGCCCCCGTGTCAGATGGTGTGGATGGTGTTTTCAGTTTCTTCTACGAAAAAAGTTTAGCAAAAAAAAAATATTTTAGTTTCCTGTGACCAGAACGCCTTCTTCTACGTATTCGCTTAATCATTTTTAACGGTTAATCGTTTAGTCTGACGATTACTCGAATATTTAGATGATTAGTCGATTATTCTGACAATTAGTCAACTAGTCGTTTAAGTCGTCAAATGAGACAATATTCTTTTTTAGCTTAACATTACACAATACAGCATTCCTTTAGTGAACGCTCAATCATTTGTAGCATAGGACGCATCATGTGAAACGTTCGGCCCGTTCTGTTGCATCAACACAGTTTAGGATTGTGCTGGGGATCTTCTAATTTTTATTAACCCAATAATAACTGAATAGCAACAGGAGATTATTTTGCAGAGTCTGGAGCAGGTGAAGCTAAATCTGCCTCTTCCGTAGTTCTGGGTAAAACAAATTTACAGACAAAAATATAACTTTTGTCTGAAAATGTTTTATTTCAAATGTAAAGTGGATGTATTTTATTGTACAGTTTTGTCTTAGTTCCTACTGAGTGTTTTGTTCTTTCAGCAAATGGCCCGTTTTAGAGTCTGTACTCCCAGACTCAACTCATTTAGTGATGGTTAATTGAATACTAAATTAGTTAACAGTTCAATAATCATTTCATCACATTAATGCAAATAACCGTTTCATCCCTACAAACATAAAGTCTTCCTTTAAAGTCTTTCTGCCGAGTTCCTTGTGTTGATCTATTAAATAAAACATGTGAAGTTATCTTTTCTAAGGCACTAAAATGCCAATAATTATTTAGTTTGTGTGTGTGGGACTCATCTATAATAGTGCTGATGTTTGATGAAAAAAAAAAAAGATAAGAGAAGAGATGAGGTTATAATTCAGATATTGGGTGATGCGTCTTCCTGTGTGCAAATGTAAAAAAAAAAAAGAACAAAAAAGGTTGCAACTCTGTGCTCTACAACCTGACAACTGTGTCAGGTTGTCATCACGGCCTGCAGGATGCGGTTAGAAGCTTCAGATGCTAAGTTTCCATTCAGCTCAAAGAGACTGGCTGCTGAACTGAACCGGGTTTCAGCGGTCCTCATCATGAAGGGTCTCACTCCAAAACCAGATTCAGCTTCATCTGGTTCAAATTGTGTAAAATAAAAAAACTCATATTAAGCTTCTTCTGCTTCTGCTTCTGTCTATGAATAGACTGAGGAGGCCTCTGGACCGGCCAGGGTTCAGTTCCATTTCAGGTCACTTATTTATGTTAGGATTCACAATTCAGTACAATTTGCGGCGACAGTTTTATTTTGGATGTTTTAAATATCTTCCAGTTTCAGTGTTCTTTACAAAATTAATGTTGATTAGACTCTGACAGTGTGAACTTGCATTATTATGCCATCGTCATTATATTACTTCAAAATGATGTCAAACCAACAGTATTGTTGTTTATCGTAATGATTAATTTATGGTCCAGCAGAAGCAGTCATCAGTTTTCACGTTGCTCTGCACAGCAACGGCCAACCAAAACCTCGGTGTGACTGAAGCCTTGATGTCTGCAGTCGCAGGTTAAACACCTGAGAGAAAGCAGAAGCAGAGGTCAAAGTGCCGGTTTAAAGAGCAGGAAGCAGGGCTCGCTGTGACTGACAGCATGTGAGACGCTCATCACTGACCTAATGCACTGATCTGTCTCTCCGAGCCCGTTGCTAGGTTACCACGTTCCGGAGCACAGAGCTATAAGAGAGCTTTGTGTGCACGAGCAGCAAGGGCGGCGGCGGGGGGGGGGAGGTGGAGGCGCGATGCAGCGGGTGGGATGAATTAAGGGTCCATGGAGAATCAAATACAAGAAATAAATGACGTGTAGGAGCCGGAGGGTCCAGGGCCAGGATGCTGAGAATCAGGAAAGATGAAACTACTTGTCCCAGTGAGCAGACTGACCTGCAGCTCCAGGAAATACTCTGACCCAGTAGAGTATTACTGACATTACCCTTTGTATTTTTACATGACAGCCCTGTGTAGGCTCCAGCGTACAGCATGAACAAGCTGATAAAACCCCAAAAGTCCATCAGCTCTGCACAAAAGAAAGGTGTTTTTTTTTTGTGCAACAAGTTATTAATTACTTCATAAGGTAACACTTTATTTAATGGGGTGTGCATAAGACTGACATGACAATGTCATACACATGACATAACAGCTGCTTTGAACATAAAGGAGTCTTTATGAATGTTTATGGCTCTTAAGTGTCATTTGGAAAATAATGACACTTTTAAAAGGGCCAGCCCAATGCAAAGCAAATAAGGCGGCTGCTTAGGGCCCCGGGGCGCCGAGCTCCCAAAATTCAGAAAATCTACACCAACAAATGTATCATAGATGTGTGAATGATCTAATCATCTGAGTGTTGACTGCAGCAATGCCCCAAAACCAAATATCTTCACCAAGAGAAAGCATGTGACAACAGTGGAGAGAAACAACTTCCCTTTAACAGAATCATATAGCTGGAACTGCAGAGGACAGAAGAGGTTCAGAGGTCATTTGAACTAGTCACCCTCTCATTTCTCCTCATTTCTTCTGCTGTTGCCGTGGTGACTGCCTCTGGAAAAATGGCGGCGGTCACTGTAAAGTGGCAGGATGCTTGGACAGGCCTGAACATGGCTGCATGTTCACAGTTCCATAGAACATGAGGATGATTAACCAGGTGTGTGTTGAACATGCATCCATTGTCATTTTTAAAGTTTCCCACATATGAAGCAATGTGGGAACACTGAACATTTTCAGTGTTAAGTCTGAAAATGAACACTTTTGTGATTAGAACAGGAGTTATAACTTCCATCCAGAGAAAGCATTAGGTGCGGTAAGGCAACATAAAAGTTCTCTACGCAACTTTTTCCACAACTCTTGGTCAGATTAAAACATGCCTGGAAATAAAAAAAATAAATATATATATATATATATATATATATATATATTTTTTTTTTTTCCATTGTCTCCAGAAAACCTAAACGTCTCCCATGTTGGCAGCGGCTGCAAACACTTAAGTTTAGCTTTACAAGGACGGAGAAAGGGAATGAGCTCCAGTCAGTAATGAAAGCTTGAGGAAGAAAGAGCTCAAATAACATGGCAACATCTTTACTGCCTGGCATTAAGGCAGTAAGAGCTCTCTGGTCTGTATGTGAACATGCAGACTTTTTATGGACTGTTTACAATAAAAATCAAGCTCATTTGAAGGAACTGTAATTTTCTGAATCTGTTATTATGTTTATAACAGCATACTGTGACGACCTGTCACTTTGTTTGTTTATGTTTTTAGGTAAGTTTTGTTTCTGTTGAAGAGCAGAATTTAGACCCAAAATAGAATCACACCAGAGGCTAAACTCCCCCATATGTCCTGAAAACAGCCTCCAGTGAGCAGAAAACGTACTAAAACTGTGCTCTGAGTTTCCGTCAGCACCCCCACCGGGATGACGTGTTGCACCTTTGGCATGGTTTGACAGATTGTTTCCTGTACTCAGGTGGGGTGATATGAAGAAACCTCAGACTGTATCACTATGGCTATATTTATATATATCTATATATAAAAAGCACAGCCTCTAATTATAGCAGTCGTGGGCCTGAGAGATGGGGCCGTATCTAATTTGTCTCCTGCTGTTTACTCTTTTGTTTTTACCAAGGCTACAGAATCAGCACGGCGGGCGGGCGCCTTTAAAGTCAGTCAATAAATTACTGTGAACTGGAGCGGCATGACGACGGCCAGTCAGCTTCCAGGACTACATGCTGATGGCATTTATTGGATTCTGTCACAAAGCCGAATAAAAAGCTTTATTTCCGTATAAAAACAAAGGCAAAATGCGTACGTCTTTTTTTTGTTTTTACTCATGATTTTTATTTCCTTTGTTAACAACAAAAAATATATAGATACAGCTCTGGAAAGAAAATTAAGAGTCTACTTAAAACTATCAGATTTTCTGATTTTACTCCTTATAGTTATATGTCTGAGTAAAATGAACATTATTCTCTTATTTCTATTAACTACTAACATGTCTCAGAAATTCCAAGCAAAATTTTGTATTTATTTATTTTTTTGCAGAAAATGTGAAATGATCAAAATAACAAAAAAAAAATTAAAAAAAAAAATGCAGTGCTTTCAGAGCTCAGATAATGCAAATAAAACAATTGGATATTCATTTAGAAACAACAAAACTAAGAAAATTAAATTTCTAGATCAAACTTACTACGAAGGTGAACCAAAAGCTACCAAATCCTGAGGAAATCAAATTGATAGAATTTGTTGTTTTCCAATCAGTAAAGACAATTTAATAATAACAAGCAGCTGCATGAACAGACGACAAACAGTTGTAGGGAGGGTTACGCTGATAGAAAGATAAGTTTGTGGTAATCGGGTCATGTTGCCTTCCTCCTGTAAGCGTCACATTCTGAGTGCAAAACACCAATCACTACTACAGTTTTTTGCAAGATTTTTAAGGATATTATTTCAACACTTTTGAAGTTGAGAAAATGGAATCACCTAACAGGGCTGCAACTAATGTCTATTTTAGTTATATAATTAATTAGTTTCAAATTCTGCAGCGTTTTTATTTAACCACCCAAGTCTTTTTTGTGCAATATTAAAACTACATTAAAAAGCTACAAATAAATAATTTAGTTTCTATTTTAAATAATAAAAGGAACATTTTATGACGTAAAATGCAGTAACAGATTATTCACCGAGTTTCTCAGTTGAATTCAGTGCAGTCGACTTATTACACACTTCTGCTTCCAAAGTTCACACTTTGATCACTAGACAGGCTTCAAAACATGTTGAAAGCAGCTTTCTATGAAACATATGTATAAACCAACATTGAAGAATTCAAGAACAACACAGCCATGAAGCTAACTAGGGATGGATGATATTATTGGCCTGGTATTGACAACGGCCAATTTTAGCTGTAAAATTTAATGTCGGACATCGGCCAACTCACAGATATAATAGGTGTTGTTTTTACATGACACGCCAGTGACAATGAGCTCTGCAGCACAGAAAGTCAAGTTTGTGTTGTCATTGTCTTAGAGAGAGCAGATGTCATGAATAAATTTGACATTAAACATAATGCAAGTTGAAAGTGTTTCAGCTTCCTTTTTAGCATTTAAATTTGGCAGCAGGCTAAATCGACAAAGATAATGCAGTATTTTAATTCCACAATTGAGAGGGCCACAAAGTTTCAGTAGTTAGGGACAGGAAAAAAAATATTGGTATCGGTATCGGTTACTGACCAAAAAATCTAACATCGTGAGTTCCTAAAGCTCACTAGCTTCACTAGTCCAAATGGGGTTCAAAGTTTAACAGTATGAGTGAGCAAATGAAAATAAGCCAAATAGATTTTGGAACTGTTAGATGTTAAAGGAACGTCAGGGCAGTAAGAAGTGTTGCTGTGTTTCTGTGTTCTCTGGCTGAAGAGCAGCAGACGTGTGCGGGGCAGAGACAACCGGTGGCAGACTGGACGTCCCAGCTGAGAGTCAGCCGTGGTTCCTGTGCTGTGGTCAAGTTCATCTCTTTATTTACCGGATTGAGTCAACACCAGAAAGCTCAGCAGTTTGCAGTTTTATTTATAGGCCACAGCAGTAAAACGGCACACGTTTCTGATTTCTATTTTGAAAAAAACAATGTTGAAAACTATAGCTTTGCAGCAGAAAATGGTTGTGCTGTTTTTTTGGGGGGGGATTTTTTTTGCCTCATTTCTAACTGGCTCCTAGGATTCAGTCTCAGGAGCCAGTCAGTTGTGATGCGTCTCACCACATTGGTGTCATTTGTTTTTCTGCTTCTGCAGCATTCTTAAAATAAACAAGGAAGCCATTGTGTTATTTGTCCTTCCATCCTAAGTCTTGTCGCCATTGCTCTTTGGAAGCAACATGCACACAGAAATGTGAGCCTTTTCTTTTCCACACTCATATAGAAATGTTACTGCCAAGCCAAACATGTTTGTTTTTATCTTCAAGTGGTAAACTGTGGACTGAAATCCCTCCTGAGTGGATGAATTGTACATAATCTGTAATTAAAGTTTGGTGAGAAATAGTTTGCGGGCTGCAGAGACCAAAATAATCCAAGTTAAGTCTGAGCCTGAATCTCAGGGGTGACCAAGATGGAGTCTGGGGTGGGATGCCCATCTCACCCCCCCCTACAGGCTACACACTACGGCGACCTAAAGCAGCATTAAATCCTGCTGGGATGTTCATTAAGCTGCTGCTTTAGCCCCTGGGGACTGGAGGCGGCATATGGCTGCAGCCCCACCCCAATTAGAATTAAAGCCACAGTACCGCTAAACCTCCAACATGTGGGGGGCTGATGGTGGCTGTGGCTGATTACTGACAGGCCGAAGTGCTCTCCTGTTGGTGCTTAATTGTGGTGAACCACTCTGCAGCCCTGTGTGGTGTAACTGGTAAATAAACCTTAATGACAAAGCAGAGCGTGAACAGAGACAGCTTGGACCAAAGTGTCTGCTGCATTCAGAAAGCTGAACCTCAGCCACGACATCTGCTCAGATGACCTTACGGTGACCCTGAAAGTTGAAGAGCTCTCCTTCAGTCAGGAGATCTTTCCCTTCTTCAGGAAAGTTGGTTTGAAAAATTGTGATGAAATAAATGACTGATGCAAAAATGAACCCATAAGAATCATCAGAGGAAGCAGCAGAGAAGTGATCAAACACACTGACTGAACGCATCGTGTGAGTTTCTTCACAGCAGCAGAAGGTCAGTGTGAAAAGTGTCAGGTCTTAACTAGGGATAAAACTAACAATTATTTTAATAATTGATTACTCCAATGATTTAAAAAAAAATATATATTTTTGCTGATTTTTCATGTAACCACTTAAGATTTGTTTTTATACAATATGACTGTGAAATCTCAGCTGTCTGCAGACGGTGTGTGTGCAGACGGTTTGAATACACAGTCGGCCCGAGCATGTAAGAGTTGTAAAGGTGATCTGATGTAGTTCAGGTTTCCCACAAACTGTGAAGTAGCCCTTTTTGTTTACTGGAGATTTAGAAACGACAAACTTTGTTGTCATTAGTGACTGATGGTTATCTGGTGTTGGTAATTTCATCCTGCTCATAAATCATTTGAATCTTATCTGTCAGCATTTGTCTCTTCTATTAAAATAGACAAGATCAATGATAAAAATCAAACCCGTTATCTCATCAGAAAAACTGAGGGGTGTTGATGAGGACCAGGAGCTCCTCTGCATGCTGAAGTAGTCGTCCACAACTTTATTGATGTGAAAGATCAGAAACTCTAAGCAGCAGCAAGCCAACAGAACAACTGAAACATCTCAGAGGGAGTCGCCACCCAAACGGCGGCGAGTTCCCTGCTGATCTCAGCAGAAGTTAGCATGGAAGATAACAGCAGCGGCGCAAAGAGCACAAGGAACGCCTCCGCTTTACAAGGAAGCGTCTGCCGTCTCCTGCCTGTGTTAAAGGGAGGGCGGGTTGAGAGGGTAACACAGGAAGAAGTTAGTGTGCTGCACAGTCACACAGCAACATGAGACTCACACCGCCACTTACAGCCTGGATGCTACTCAGAAACACAGGCGGAGCTCTGCAGCAGCCAGCTGAACTCTAAACACTCTCAGA
Organism: Poeciliopsis retropinna; assembly: GCA_010277075.1. Taxonomy (NCBI): domain Eukaryota; kingdom Metazoa; phylum Chordata; class Actinopteri; order Cyprinodontiformes; family Poeciliidae; genus Poeciliopsis; species Poeciliopsis retropinna. Next base: position 21,267,549 of record VMRM01000010.1, read on the forward strand.
CAAACAGCAGTTAAATCAGCACCAGCAGATGACACACTCCACAAACATCCAACCTCGGCCGGCTGAGTGCTGTGCTTTCTGCAGGACAACCTTCCTGCGTTTCGGGCGACGTCGGGGATTCAAAGACACAGCGCTGCTGACCTGGAGTAAAAACCAGGTCAAATCCGTCTCTGTGGATGTGGAGGTCGAAGTCAGGAGGAACCTTTCCTCTGCTGTGTTCGACAGAAACATATGGGCTGTTGCTCCAAACAAATCTGCTGCAACTGAGTGAGGATCAACTGAGTTAGTGTTTGGATCTGCATACAGCTGGACAGATGAGCAAGTTTTCTCCTCAGGAATCTGAAGGTGCCAGGAGGCTGCATCAGCCATGTGGGGCGTCACAACGCTCCCCCTGTTATCTTGCCTGACTCCTTTTCATTTTTCCATGATATCAAAAAAGGTGTAGCCTTAAAGTACATCCAGCAGTGTGCCTCCACTGGCCTGAAAAACTGGAAATGAGCTCACAGACTGATGACATCATCACCCGGCCTCTCCAGAGGCAGTGCTGTCCAAATGTTTAGCAGCTGGTTAAAGGAACACTACGGCACAAAAATAATTTGATCATGTTTTTATTTGCGCAACTATAAAATAAACCTAATAATTTAATGAAAGCTGATTATTAATAAAAAAGTAGAGAATAAATTATTGCAGGCTCCAAAAAAAAAAGGGCTTGCCTTGATAAAACAAAGGCAGACAGTTTCCTAATTTCTTGGATACAATGTCTTGTAATATTTAGTCTATCCCCCAACTTGCTGTTTTTGCTATTCGCACCATTTTCCCCTTAGATTCTATTTATTGTTGTGGCAGAATTATTTTTCCTTCCTTTCTGCTCCTGTTTCTGGTTCATCCAGCTTTCATATTAAAATTCCCACTTCACAGATATCTGATATAACTCCACCATAAACTTTACTAACATACATTTCTAAACAAAGGTGAAAATGACTGTCTCCCCTTTGATAGTCATAGATAGCAAAGACAGAAATAATCTTTGTGACTTTGTTCAGAGCCAGCATACAGTGACAGCCATATAATGAGTCTGGAGAACCAGGAAGGTGTCAGCAGACAGATCATTTCACTTCATGTTGTCGGGGGAGAGAGACGGTGGCACATGAAGAAGCCGTACTCTGTGACAGTATAATGTTGCAACGCTTAACAAGGTTCATTAGTGCTGCTCTTTCTGCATCTCGGTACCATGAGGCAGACTGGGTTACAACAACAGCGACACATGGGCCTGGAGCTGCTAACATCCAGCTAACGCTGAGCCAGTGTGTGTTGGTAGGATCACCAGGTCTGGGATGAAACCAGGATAATTACCTCTGCTGTCTGCTGATTTTCTCCGGCACGCAGCGGAAACTCTCAGAGACACCCAAGAAGCGTCTGAGTCGTACAAGATGATTGGAATCTGTGACTCATTTGCTGCTTCTCACCAGCTTTGCTACAGTGCAGCCCACACACACACACACACCACACACACACACACTCAGGCCCGGGTTCCCACAGAAGGGCTGCATTTGATGTGCGAACGTTGCAAAGCCCTGCTAGGCTTCTTCTGTCACATGTCTTTCCTTTCACTGTGGCACGGCAAAGACTGGCGCTCTGAAAAAGGCTGAATCACAGTCAGAACGGCGACTGACCCACACTGCACCGCCGCTCACCGACAAACACACAACACACACACACACGCGCGCACGAGCACGCGCACACACACACAGGAGACACAACGCATCATGAATACACCTTCTGAGAGCGGAAGACGGAGCTGGAAACCCTCCATCAAGTTACTCACACTCAGTTCTAATTCCTATCACCACAATTAATTGTTCCAGGAATGAATGCATTAAATGATAAAAACTATCTGTACTGTTAGTTTTACTACTTGCTCCACTGTTATATGTCTGGAGATATGATTAAATGGAGTTATTTAATCATATCTTAGCGATACAAATCATACTTTATATGACTGGTGTCCTAAAGAAAATGAATGGAGTGTTTTTCAGGAGCAGTATTTGCTGCTGTCATGGAGTCGTAGCCACACAGGAAGAAAAATATTATCACTTTTATCAAAAGTACCATTAAATACTGTGATATAGCTTTAAGTCCATGTCGCCTGTCCCTGGTTATCAGTGCAGAATTACAGCAGTTCAATAGAATTCAAATAATGTCTAAATCAGAGGGAGCTTGTAAAGTCCGCACAGGTTTCCAATAATTAAAGTCTGCACTTCATGTTCCAAAGGAGCATCAACCACAATCACAGAGCATTCGCTCCGAGAACACACTAACCCGTTCCCTCAAAGAGATTTGGATCATTTTCTTTTCTGCCTCCGTTTATTCCTCAGCCTGGTTTTTATCTGGTGAGGAAGTCAGAGTGGAGGGGAGATGAGGATGAAATCCAGACAGCCTGCAGCAGAGGAGGGATGACGTGCGTTGTTCGCTGCTGACCTCACATCAGGTCTCCGGGCAGCGGGACAGGTTGACCTTACTGACCTTTACCAAAGGCAGCAGGAAAACATGGAGCTCCAGGTCAGAAAGGAATACAAACGCCTGAGCTTTTAGCTTATTGCATCTGCCGACCTGTGAGGGGAACTCCATGAAAGCCACTTCAGGAAGAGGATCGAACCTTTTGCAAAGCACAGCCTCCTCATACACACTAACGTCCAACAGGTATGGAGGGAGCAGCTTGCCAACAATCTCTGACCAACATCCCTTTAAAAAACAACAAACTCTCTCCAGAAGGAGAGGCATGACCATCTGATGCTGCTGCTCGCCGAATCAGTCAGATCACATGGCAACAAACATGTCTGGCTTTCTGGATTGTGTGTGTATATATGTGTGTGTGTGTTAAGAGTCATACCTCTGGTTTATGCGCCGTATCAGGATCTTTATTTCCTCCACATTGCTTTTTGCACCGCCAAAAAAAAAAACCACACAGGCCCTGCGGAGCACAGAGGAGATCAATTATTCATCGCTGCATTCAATAAAATATGAAAAATCATCCCGCGTGTGCCAGTAGCAGCTACTCGTCGCTTCTTTGTGAAAACGGAACGTGCTAATTTCTTTTTGCCCCAGAATGCTTTGGGAAGGCTGGGGCCTGTCGGAGCCACTGCCGCAGCCTTGTATCGCGGATTACAGAGTTTCCAGGTTACACAGGAGAAGACAGAAATGGAAGCTCAGTGAAGGCAGATTAGAGCAGCTGGGATGAATAATCCCATCCACAGGGGAGAATCAAAAAAAAAATTCCACCGACATGGACACATGTCAGCACCAACGAGGCCGCTGGATTTCATCTGGTAAACAACAGGTAGCAGCAGAGAGTGCACCGGTGGCCAGCATGTTAAAACCTCGTCCAATGGTCAAAAAGATCAGTGCAAAATGGTGCGCGCCACGACAGTATTTTATTTATCACTGAAGAGGAGAGAGAGAAGAGAGCATTTTGAAAAACAATACTAAAGTTTATGCTTTTTTTTTTTCCACAAACGTTCCACCTGGAGGCAGAGCCTGTTTCCCTGTCTGAGCCTAATGATGAATATATTTAGCACATGTTTGTTTACAGACTTCATAAACTGTCTTATATGTCTTTGGTTTATTTACTTACTTTGGATATTTAAAAATGTGCAAATATTTTTTCACTGGAAGTAAACGAAACTTAGAAGTAACGCTTGAGCAAAATAAAACCTTGTTTTAAGCCAATAACTATTTCACATAAATGGTAGTTCCACTGGTATATCATTTCACTTATATCATCACAAAAATGCTTTTATCAATATTGAAGAATCATGGATTAAAACATGATGGTTGGTTTGCCCAGCGCCTCTATCCTGACCTCATCCGTCCAAACGACATCGCTTCAAAAGTCTTCTGGCTCATTCAGGTACAACGTTGCAACCCTCTGTCGTGCTGCTACGTAGTTCTACATGGTCAGACGACTTTTGATTTTTCTGACATTAGTTTGATCTGACCCGTGAGCATCAGGGAAATTTACTGGGACGCACTTCTTGGAGGAAGTTCAGAGTTTTGCACAACCTTTTGATTGATAAAGAAACTGAAACGACACTTAGTGATGCAGTTCTGACGCATTTTGGGCTTCAAAACTGTAGTGAAAGCGACCTAAAATATCCCGTTGTGTTCTGGAAAGAGTTTCAATCAGAATGAGAATCAAATGTTTATTATATAATCTGTATTCCAGCGTAATTTGTACGCATATTATTCTCCAAAAAGCTTAAGCTTCGAGTTGATTTTTGAGTCTATTCCGGTCCAGCAGGCTCCCTGACTGCTTTCACAAACTCCCTGGAACAAAAGCGGCAGAAAAGAAAAGGAAATTTATGATGTGCACGCATGGCAACTTTTGTTCAGAAGATAAATAAAGTCTTCAGCCGCTGCCAGCTGAGTGGGCACAGTGGAGACATTGTATTGCAAGAGGGCAAGGGTCAGCTGTACAGCCTGCCACCCAGCTGACCTTTATTTACAAAAGATGCGCTGTCACTGCTGCCAAATATGCTCAAAGTCATTAGCCACCGATTTGACTTTAAAGCTCAGCGTCGCTAATCTAATTTAATCTGCCTCTGTAGATTCACCGTTAGCCGGAGCAGAGCATTAATGGAGGCAAGATTACGAGCAGGATTTGCTGTAATGCAGCAGCGGACACCTGCACAGAGCTGCTGCTGGTTTGTATGTGAGGGTCTCTCACATGAGCTCTTCCTGTTTTTGGCTGAATGATGCAGAAGCATACAAGTAAGGCCAGAAGAACTCACTTACACTGAGGACAAGAGAGAGACAGAGAGAGGAAACACAGAAATAAGGAGGACAACAGGATGAGGTGCTGTGAATTTGGTTTGACAAGTTTTCTCTCCAGACTGTGGTGAAGCGTTCTCACATATCGGCATCAGACATGTAGACTGCAGAGCGGCAAAGCGCCACAGCAGAGCCATCTGAAAGCTTTCCAGACTTCACAAATTAAAATCTGAAAGGCGTGGCACATCAACCTGACAACTGCCTTCCTACGCAATTCCACTTGATTCTCATCTCCCTTCAGTTTAGCATCTGGGCTTTCTTCCATTGACATGGATTTCTACTGTAGATTTACTTTTCACAGGGCCAATCAGCAAACGGAAGGAGAAGTTGTGATCGATGACGCTGGTTCTTAGAATTGTAGTCTGCCTGTAGTTTTAGCAACGGCAGCAGTGGAAGTCAAGAAAGCCGTTCAGTCCATGCATACAGTCCATACAGTCATGCTTGTAAATATTAAATCGACATTAACAGCCGCTTGGTTCAGCTCTGCTCTTTTCACAGTGGAGAATGACTGTTGACATCGCGGGCCATTTCTCGTAAGCTTCACAGTGTCAAGCTGCCGATTTCTATATGTCATAGCCAAATGCCAGCGATTGGAAGCAATTGTTTCTCAATATCCGGGGGGTTCAGACTCTTTGTATGAAGCAAAGTGCAGAACAAGGGGTTGCTTTTTACCAGGCTAAGCATACATTTGTAGTCAGTCGAAGGGCTCGAAACATGGAAGGCAACATCGGTTCCTCTCCGGAGTGATGAGGCGACAATCTCTTGCCCTCCTCAAACCAAACTACCGGGAAAACTGATCTATACAAAATTTGGAGGTGGTACATGGGGGCTAGTGATGCAACACAAGAAAGTTGAAAAGGATGTCACTGCTGTCACCATCATGTCTCACATGTTTGGCCAAAACCACCACCTTTCCCCGCCCATTGAAACCACAGCACGTCCCCTTCAAGTACCATTGCAGGGTGAAGTACGCCTGAGTATGTCGGGGCCTTTAGAGATCATTGATGAGCAAAAAGCATCATAAAAACCAAGGAACACAGCAGGCAGGAAGGAGTGGAAGATGTGGAGAAGCTTCAAGTCAACATCCAAACTCTGACCGTCTCTCAGAGTTCTGTCCAATCCATCACCTGTGGGGCAGCTTTTCTTTAGCAGGGATATTGGTCTGAGCTAGGAACAGAAAATCTGTGAGAATATTTGAGACTTTGGCGGAGGTTCACATTCCAGTGGGCAGCATTTTAAAATGGCCTAGTTAAAGTCCACACCCATATGCAATTAGAGGGCCTGAATAAAACAAATATAAAAGCCTCCTACAAATAATAATAAAAAAGATAATTATCATCCATTTCCTCTCACTTTACAATCATGCACTGAAGTTGAACATTTGGATATTGTTTTCATTCGGAGGCTTTTTAGCTCCAGTGATTGAAGTCTTCATTAGCATTAGAAAAGCATCGCTGCTATTTGTCTGCTTCACGCCTGTGTTCTCACTGCGTCGGTCCGGACAGACACGGTGAGGGGGCCACTGCGCCGGCTCCTTTCAGAAGCAGACCCCTCTGGTTAAACATAAAGGCAGAGCAGATGCAGGGGGGCGAGGGGGATAAGAGGAGGGGGCTGAGGTTTATAGTTCTTCAGCCTCAGAGCCGTCACAAGTCAGTCCACGCCACAACAAGCCGTCTCATTCCGCCCTGCTGCAGATCCAGTCAGATGTGTGGGCTGCTCAGATGACTGAACACAGCAGGACTCAGAGAACAGAGCCCAGACTCTAGGTGCTGAGGGGCCAAAGGGGTCCAAACATTTTCAGTTTATCAAGGCACCATGTATTAAAAGAATTTCAATGACGGTTAGATACATTTGATGGATGAAAGGTGGTCATTTCTGGTCATTTCTATGAGTGAAAAAAAAAAAATTACGTTTATCAAAAGCAACTTTTTTTCTCCTGGCAAAACATTGAATCAGCAGGCCAAACTGAATCAGTGGGAGTTTCTAGCAAACGGAAACAGATTAAAATGACATTAGTCACCGTTTTTTTTTTTTTTTTTCCCCTTTATCCTGACCTTTAACCAGGTTGGACATCTGGCGTTCTGAACTGCGTGGTAAACGGTTGTTTGCTACAACCTTGGTTTGTTTAACCATTCCAAAACCAGCATTTTGAGAAGAAGTCCAAATCTCTTCATATGCAGTCAGCGTTCCAGAGAAACGGAACAGTCATCTGAATTCCAGGAGACAGAATAAACGGGGAAACATTTCAGTCACAAGATGAGCTGGAACTTCTGTATTTCTGTAATCCCACAGAAAAGTGAGTCACTAATAACTGAATAAGCTCTTTGTAAAACACATGCTTACCAAGCACTGGTGCAACATTTCTTTATAATATGTGAGCAACACTGAATCCTTTTTTACATGGAAACAATAACTTGAAACTTTAATGTGACAGTTCAGCATTCAACCAACTCTGTAGCCAGTCTGTCAGAGAACAGCAGCAGAGAAACCCAGATGACAATTTGAGATCGCCATCTGATATTAATAGTGCTGCTCAAGCCGATAAAATATATTCACAATATTACATAATTATTTAAGTTCTTCCAGGATGTTTTTTTTTTTTTTTGCGGCCTAAAATGATTGATTCTGTGGCACCTTTTTCATAAAGTTGTTGCCGCAGTTGTGAATTTTTTAAGCTTTATTTTTGTCACAACATGGTCCAACAAAAAAGATTAAAGTGTTACACATATTCTTTCCAGGAAGACACAAGTTCAATAATTGTTGATATTTAAAATGTAAGTGACATTTTCCCGCACCTTATTGAAATATCAGCCTTTATAAAAAGGAAAAAGAATTACATATTGGTCATTAAGGTTAATATGAGCTGTATGCGCAGTATAAGCAAATCCTACAAAACAGTTTTATTTATCAGATAATTACAAACATGTAAAAAAAAAAAAAAAAGTGCTAATGTCAGAAGATATTATCCATTTTTTGTGCTGATATGCAAGCCTTTTTTAAGAGCTCTAATCCTCTGCCCCCTGGACATCCTGTGGGTCCAGACTCCAGGTTTATATTGAGAATGTAATGCAGAAAAATTCACCAAACAACAGAAAATCACACCAGGAAAGTAGATTCTGAGATGATTTGACTACTGAGAAAAACACATATGTTCGGTCTGACAGACTGCGCAGCTGCCTCCCGCCTCTTCTCACTTTCTGTGTTTCCCCATCTCATTTCCTCTCAGGCTCTTCAGTGAACCAATGCGGCAAACGATGAAACACGCAGAAAATCTAGAAGTCACCATCACTTTTTTGACCTACAAAAATTAAACACTCGCTGTTCTCTTGTGAGGGTTCTGGGGCTTCCCTGCTGGGAAATGGACCCCAGTCTGCAGGCTGTTGGGTGGCTGATCAGTTACGCATCAAGGTTAGTCTCTGAAGAACAAGTCAGGCCACTTCAACACCAGTGAAAGACATCGGGGCTGCAGCGCTCCCGTGGATTTCCAGTAACCCTGCAGACTGTGTGCTGCTAAAATAATCAGCATCTTTATATCTTTCTCTAAAACTGGGACGCAGCGTGAAGCTATTACATGCTCCCGTGAGCCCAGATCAGCTGTGATTTGATTGACACATCACCCGCTCCTGAGGGCGGCCAGCTCTGAGTGGAATACTGAGCAGCAGCGCCTGCTGAGGAGCGGATTAATCCTCACTACACTAGGCGGGATTTGCAAGTCGATTAAAGGAAGGCCTTGCTCCAGATCAGGAGTTCAGATCCAGAATTCCCAACGTCTTTGGTTATACAACTTCCCTGTCTCTTTGGTGGAGCTCCATTATGTAATGAGGAGATCTTTATAGTTCATACAAATATGTGTAATCTAAGGCCCGGATCAGGCCAGTGACGGTGGTGTCATCTGCAAACTTCAGGAGTTTCACAGACAAGTGAGGACAGAAGACACCACTAGGGGGCACTGGTTCTGATAGCTGTTGTGAGGAGTGTACAATAGGACCGGTCAACTCCAAAGGTGTTAGGCACGTGAATGTTTCTATCTTCCAATAAGGGGTGACGCGAACCAAATATTTTCCATCTTTGAGTGACTTTTTTTAAAATGATGCTGAAAAAAATAAGATTCCCACAAGTGCTTGCAGAATCAGTAATCGCCTCGTTCTGAAGGTTCTCAGATCACTTCAATTGAAAAATTGTTCCCCGATTTCAAAACTTTGGATAAAGTGATGCTGCAGAACCTGCATTCAACATCAAAACCCCCAGGAGAAGTCATCTGTACAATTGAATTGTTCATAATAATTTAATGGCAATTGTTTATTTTCATTATTTACATGAGGTTATTGTGGTGTTTTGTCACTGCAAAAGAAAAGTTGCATGTAGCTTACAGTATTCATCTGACTGATGTATGATGGATTCTCTGATCGGCTTGTTCGGACTGAATATAAATCCAAACAATTTACGGTATAACCCACCTGTTTGAGCAACAGTATTTCATTTAGTGAAAATGAAATACTGTTGAATATGTAATTTATTTATTTATTTTTTAAAAAAAGATTAAGATTAGATTCTTTGGACCCCATCAGTCAAAATGATAGACAATGAAAAAGTCTGGAGCAACATTTACTTAATAGAGATTTTGTAAATTCAAAAATTTCAAACTTCATTCAACACAAATTTAGTCCAGATGTAAGAAATTAAAATGGTCCATTTCAACTAGTTTCTGCAGCCTGTGAAAAACACTGATGAAAAATGTTTGGGTATAACAAGACATCAGTGGAAACAATAACCTAAAGCTTTAATATGATGTTTCAGCATTCTGTAGCCTAGCCATTACATTACAATGAGGGGAAAAAAAATCATATATCCATGTCAAATATTAATAAGTACTTTAACTCCTCTTATTGCCATTGTGTTGTCATTTGGGCACATAAATACACCTCTGCGTTAAACCACCTTCGAGCCGCTGTGGTAATTCGTTTGACCAAACAGAAGCAGCTGGTTTTCACATCGGTGTGTTAAAATCCACTGATCTCTACAGTCCTCCCAGAACGAGAGCCGCCTGGGACCACAAGGAGTGTGTTTTCAGTCCGCCATAAATCTGTGTGTGATCTAGGCAAGTCTGTAAAGTCGGTCAGGGAGGATGGTTCAGTAAGCTTCTGCAACTGAAAACACTGGAAAAAAAAAAGACATATCTCAGCAGCTCAAAAAAGGTTAGGATTTAAACAATCTGTGCTCAGCTAATGTTCAGTACTCTTAAAGTTGAAGGTGCATCAATTGAGGTTTTCTGGACAATCACCGATTTTTTTTTTTTTTTTTTTTAAACCTCACCTGCTGATTCCAATTTTGGCTGATACCATTTTTTTGGTTGACAAAAAAAAAAATCTGTGCAAATTAATCAGCCGGATAATCAATCGGTGCATCCCTACTTAAAATATTACGGCCGTGTCTTTTCTAATCAATTAATTAGCCGGTTCCGCTTTGAATACTCAAGTCAAGTGCATTCAGACACTTAGCATTCACCAGTGCATTGGGACTGCCATCCTGAGCTATGATTTTCTTCCGTCTGCATCTTAAATCCGAGTTGAGCAATGCAGAGAAAAGAGGCTGCAGTCAAAGTGAGGAGCCCAGAACACACAGACCACGAGGCGGGACGCTGCAGAGGGAGCCGGCCGAGACATGCTGCTGAGACAAGGCTCATTTCAGAGGTGAGACGCCGGTTGAAGCTTCGCTCTGCTCAATCGACAGCTCAACACGCAGCCATAAGATTACAGGAAGCACACTGGCTTGTCTGTCACATCCAGACGTTGTTCAGTCAGACTGCAGCGCGCGTCACTCCCCCTCACGCTGTTAATCACTGGTGGAAAAAAAACAACAACTCACAGCAGGTTAATTATGGATGAAATCTCTCTGAGCGGTAAACATGCACGCATAAAGCACTGTTGTTTTCCCCCTCCAAACCCAAACAGCAGCCATCAGCCCGCCTCCCACAGGATAAACATATCATCCATAAGTAATGAAACAGCCAGATGTACGGTATAACCCACCTGTTTGAGCAAACACAGGAAAGAACTGCAAAACACAGAGATCAGGGAGGTTACCATGCGCTGCTGGAGAGATGGATCATAAATTTAAAATCCAGACATCAGCTGACCCATAACTGCCCTTCGACCCATCGACAGCTTGGCCTCATAGCAGTTAATGATTTAAAACACTTACAGGAAGACTGAGATTCTTTGAGGGTTGTAGTCAAGTGGAAAGCTATGGCAGCTATGTGTGGGCATGGCATCATTACATCCAAACATGCTTCAACCTATCATTGCTTGCATTGGAGTTAGGCTTATTAGTTTCCACAAACATGAGCATGAATGTCATCTCAATGTTATTTTTGGATGATTTACTTGAGTTGTTCTTCCAGAGTGGGAGTTCAACCGCATCAGAGTTTGATCGACTATTCACACTTCCCTCGACCAGCCAGAGTTTGTCGGTAAACAAACTAGAGCTTAATGTAGGCGACTGGTGTGAATCTAAATGGATGACATCTATTTTACCTTTTAGTAGATTATTTGCCTGAGAAGTACACCAGTCCAAGTCGTGTGATAATTTCAACATAAATATGCACTGCAGAATTTTTCATCAGGCTGCTGCAGTGTAACATTTAACAACTAAAAAAATGTTTTACGTCTGCTAAAATGTACTTAACGCAAGCAAAGAAATGTGTCCTACACTCCCCTTGAATCAACTTACAGTTTATAAACCAAGACAGAGGTTTCACCTGCAGTTCAAACATCTCACTATATTTTTGTCCAGTTCAGACGCTGAGAAGAAGCAACTGTAGCTGCAGCTCATTATCACAAGTGAGCTCTTGAATAAGTAAAATGTCTGAGCTTCTGGGTGGTTAATCCAAAGCACCTGAGTTAAATGTCGGATCAACGTAGATGTGTTTTAATGCAACATTCTGTACGCGACATCATGGGGCATTCGAAGGAAATGAGAAAGGAAACCAAAAGGAGAAGTGTTGAGCTTGATTCATCTGTAGGAGCAACTTCCAGATCTAGTCATCTGTTCAAATAGCTTCAGACAAATATAAGTGTGATGGGAATGTCCAGCCATCACATAATCAGGAAGGACAGAGGTGAATGTGTTTTAGGGTGATATGAGTTTAGAAATCCCCAAACAAAACTAAAAGATCTTGTGAAGATGCTGAGTGAACCGTCTGCAGGTTGCACACATGTTAGATGTTCCTAAAGGTTTGACTGTGTTGCCTTTAACGCTGCAGTTTGAAGTCTTCTCACTAAAAGAAAAAAGAAACTGGCTTAAGGCAACATTGACTTGTAAATGGCTAAACAACTACATAAACATAAAGTCATTTATCTGAGGCAGAATCGTAGAAAGCAGGTAACTGACTGAAAAAGTGTTTTGAGTCAATGTGCTGAAATTTAAACCAAAAAAACCTCTCCAGATAAAATAAATGAAATAAAACGGTGAGATAAATTATGAGTGAAAATGTTATAAAGGGTTATGAACATCTCAAATCAAACATTTAATCATGCCCCAGCCTTCAGATTGTGTGTATATGTATATATATATATATATATATATATATATATATATATATATATATATATTATTTATTTATTTTTTTGATTAAACAGTTAATAATTGGATAGCAAAAGGTGCTTCATTGGAAGATTTTTTTTGTTTTGTTTTGGTTTTTTTATACAAAATTTGAAACATGTGAAGTTAAAACTTCCACTCAATGAGTTCTGGGTAATTTCTGCTCTATGTTATCTCTTCACATTGCCTTTATGGAGTCTGAACACTCCCAAAAACAATTCATAAATTATCAAATTAGTTGACAGTTATTTCAAAAATCAATTCAGGCCTAGTTACAATCAAAGATCGTAGGTTTTTACTCCAGAATATTGAATATTGAATAGATCTGTCCATTAATTTTCCATCTGTTTTTCATTTTCTAAAGCCCCAGAAAAATCAGCAGTAATCACAGATTTGCAGAGCCCAGCCTCCAACATGTGGCTGAAACATGTCTCAGTAACCTAGCATTAGCTCTCCTCTGCATCAGCAGCGGTACAAACTTTCAGGCCAAATTAAAAGACTTCTGCTCAATTTATTCAGCTTTTAAATATAGAACGAGGCGCTCCAGTGCACTGCTGAACTCCTGAATACGGGCTAAATGGACTTGAGAGCAAAATGGAATTGGAGCGATTAAGTGGGAGGAGAAGAAGAAGAAAAAAAAAAAAGAAAGCAAAGGGAGATTAAAAATGGAAAAATGTTGGGCAGGGTATGAGAGGAAGCTCGGCTTGCCTGTGCACCAGATGCAAACGAGCAACTCTGATTCCTTTCAGAGGAAACGAAGCCGCAATCGAAAGGCTCTGACTGACTTTGCACGCCTAGAGCACGTCGTAATCAAGCAAAAAGTCGAGCTGTGGCAGGTGGAAGTGCAGGGCCAACGATAAGGGAGCGCGCAAACAGGATGTGTGTCAGCTCTTGAAGCAAGACAAAAGGCTAATTGAATTCAGAGAAAAGAAAAATGAAAGAAATGCTTACATCACAAAAGTCATGCACTCATTTCTCCCTGGATATCGCTGTGACCCTGCAGGCATGTTTTTAGTAATTGTAAAAGTAACTTTTAATCTGCAGCCACTTCAGAGGTAAGATGGAGCCAATGAAGGAACTGCAGACCAAAGTTATTATAGTCAACTAAAAAGAACAAAATAACAAAAACTGAAACTGAAGAAACATTTTTGTAGCTGAAATAAATAAAAACGGTGATTAATGGGGGGAAATTAAAACTAACTGGAACATTTTTAAAGCTAACTAAAGCATCCTGAAAGTATGCAATATACTTTATTTATGAATCTGTTTATTAGCTTTTCAAACTGCACACAAGCAGTTTACACCAGCTGTTAGTAAATTATGACATTCCTTAATCCTCCTGGTGGAACTGAAGCTGGTCCTCAAAAAGACAACAGTAGAAGTTGGGAGAAACACCAGTCAGTTATTGATCAACAATAGTTGAATATATTTGTTGAAAATGGTCTCATCTATTGAGTCTTCATTACCCAATTGATGTATCAATAAAATACTGTGACCTTTTCGAATTCTGCCACTAAAAACTTACCAAGGTGTGAAAAAACTAATAAAAACTAAATAGAAGCGAAACAATAACTAATAAAATGAGTTAACCCACTCTAAAGCTAACTCAATTAGACAGAACGTCACAACTAAATACAATTAAACTACACTGAAAAACCCAAAACAACAGTAACCCTGCTGCAGTCAGAGGTGATCATATGATGGTCGCTCTCCAGCCGCTCTGTGACAGCTCGCATTCATCCGCGTCGCACTATTTGCTCGCGTGTAACAATAACTTCTCTTGAGCCCGAGAGCGGACCATGACTAAGCGGGAGCAACGGAGAAAGAGGGGCGGATGGAGAGCGACTTTCCCCTCCACTGTAAGCCTGACACAAAGAGCGGCATTAAGCATCCCTGTCTGACGTCGAGCAGCACAGAGGAGCGGCTGACCGGACCTCCAGTTGTCGGGCTCGTCTGACGCCACGCCGGCTCCGCGTGACGACATCACGGCATGTTAAGGGAGCCAATTTTCATCCTCGAGAAGGACTTGAGCTGAAAGCCACATCTGAAGGAGTCGTCTGTGAAAGCGTTCTTTGATGTGGAAATGATCGTATTTCTGAGAAAAGCTCAGATGTGATATTATCCAGCTGGTTTGTAGCTCTAGGCTGCAGGCTGGGACCATAGAAAGGCTCCTGATGAACAGAGTCATTTAGCCAATATAACTGAGCTATGTTTGCTTGTCAGCTTGGCTTTGTTGACTCCATTTATTCAATATCTAATTTTTTTTTGTTCCTAGAGTGTCTGTGTATTCTACCCTCTTTGAAAATGCATTTAAAAATGTTTGTCAGAAGGAATATCCAAGAGTTTTCTCCACCACTTAGAGAGAATTCATGAGCAGGACTTTACAAAGATGGCAAGATGGAGGCTAATGAAAGGAAAACAGACTAGTTTGTCACATCAAGGACACGGCAGACCTAAAACTGAAAGTTTGAATGTCCTCTGACTGCAGTTGAAGAATGAGGCAAATTGGGTCGTCCGGCATATGGAGTCGATGCCTGTGGAAACTTTTGATAATTACTTTAGGGTTTATAATTTAAACCTTAAATGGAATGTGAATGACACAAAAAAGCTTTTCTTTTTTCTTTTTATTTCATAGAAATAAACACTTTTTACTCAAACACTTGGGCTAAACACAGTGAATGTTTACTTTTTTAAATCACTTTTATTGCTGGAAAATAACTAAAACATTTTTATAGACCAAGAAAATAGAAACTAATTGGCCCAAAAGGTTAAACCAACCAACCAACCGGGAATCGAACCTTGCTGCAAGGCAACAGTGCTACCCACTGCACCTCTGTGCAGTCACTCAAATGTGAACATTAAGGCAAACATACAAATGTATTTAATTCATTATTGTGCAGTAAAGGAGAAAGAATTCCCAATAATGCCAGTTTTGCATTTTTTATGGTCAGGAAAAAGCTCATTTTTCATTTTCCTTTAGGACTGTCAGATTGGGGTTTTTCACCCTTTGTCCTAAAAGTTTGGACACCACTGCTCTAAATATTCACATAATGAAACACGGTGGAGGCAGTATCATGCTGTGGAGGTGCTTCTAGTCGTGTTCAGATGGAAGGTCATAGACACAGGGGAGTAACTTGTTAGAGGCTGAAAATAACTCCTGACTGGCTGCAGGACAAACAGCCAAAACATCCAGACATCTGTCAAGCAGAGCTCTGACAGAACGGTTCACATCAGGATTCTACACAGAGCTGACTCAGGTCTGGATGCATATGTACATCACTTCCTACAGAAGAGTTTGACACAGCTTGGAAATAAATTCAGGAGCAGCATCTCGTCACAGTGAGATGCTGCTCAGTATGAGCGTTTCTGTCAAAATAAGAAATTTTCTTGCCAAGATACGAAATTTCCCCTTAAAACAAGGCGTTTCTCACCATGAGATGCAAAGTTTGTTAAAAAGAGGAGGATTCTTGCTTTAGTGACTTTTATATCTAGTTATAATGGAAAACGTTCTCGTAAGATAAAAATATACTCCTCATACAGATTACAACTTGTTCAAAAGGCATAAAGGGGCTCACTGCGTCCATTCCTCCAACCTGATTCTTCTAGACGACAGCACAAACTTGTCAGAAGCGTTTCCATTTTACGCTTACAACATTTCTTATTTAAACGAGAAGATATTTTTGTTTAAATTATATGTTATTGTAACAGTTTAAAAAAAAAAAAAATCTCATTAAGACGAAAAAAAAGCCTTCTATTTTTAGGGAGTTTTGCATCTTGATATAACGAGAACATTTTGTCGTTTAACCTGGACACTGCTCCTGAATCCATTTCCCAGCTCTGGCAGTTAAAATGCTTCTGTACTTTTCAGATTTGTATTTGCAGAGCATTTTGAAACATCCTGCATCATTTTACTTCTGCCAACTTTGTGTCGCTCTGTCACACAAAATCCAGATAAAATGAACATGTTTGGACGTGTAATGTGAAAGAAATGAGGATTTTTTTTTTTTTGTGAAGAAATTCCAAGAAACAAAATTTACTTTGATGATAAAAATGTATCTTATTAGTATCTAGTATCCAACACCTGATCCAAGCAGAAAGCTTTAGAAATACTCTGACTGCCAGGAGAACTGATGGAGTCTCATGAAGTCAGTTCTTGTCATCATCAACATCTTCCCTCACAATTTACTCAACTTGACCTCTATCAAGTTCGTTCACATTGATTTGACCCCCGCTTCAAAAAGATTACCAAGCAAGGAACAGGCCTGATGCAGTCATCACCAAGGCAACCGTCACCGTACTGTGTGTCGGCTGTACCGCGTTCACTTGGTGGAAACATGACTGAATGAAGTTCATTATCAGCTGAGTGATTGGCCCTTGAAGTGGGTTCTGGTGTATTTCATAATCACGGCAACATTTTTATCATTCTTCTCATCGCTGGTAGAGACTTATTCATATTGCTGCAGAACTAATTAAAGTGGAGCATCTCCTCTCTTTTGAGGATAGCAGAGGTTGTTTGGGAGAAAAGACTGACCGCTGACGGAAACAGAAAAACCAACAAGAGCACGACAGCAAACACATCGCAGTCTATATCTGCTCTGGTTTATTATCTAAGCCTATTAACAGCTCAACATGTTCCCCTGTTTCTGTGGAAGAGCTCTCCATCACAGCTTCCAGAAAGACAGGAAAAACCTGAGACTGGAGAGATGAACTGACCAATCAGACAGACCGACACAAAACTTTCAATTTTCTCTTGATTTAGTGGATTTTTATATACATTTACTAGATACATCAGAACTAACAACGCCCATCGACTAATTAACAAACAGGAAGTGTTTTATGGAGAAATGTTGCTGATGGTTTACGGTGTGATCCTAGCGAAAAGGCTAACTTTGCTAAAGCGCTAATCATAAACATTGGTTCCACTAACGGTGAAGAACTACACCAACATTGTGCTTAGCAGAAGCTAATGGTACGGCGTTAACGTCAAAATATATCCGCTCTTTAAAAGAAACTACTCTCGACCAGCAGTTTTATTTTGACATTAGAATTTCCATGTATCGTTTAAAAAAGAGAGAACAGGAAGAGGGGAAATTGAGCTTCAAAATAAGAGCATGAATATAAATATCTAACTGCTTAAACAATTCCTAAGTCGATTACCAACACGTCACCACACATGTTGAACTTTATTCAACTGAAACTTTACAAAACAGCCAAGTGAATTAGTGTGATTTAGGGAAGGTTAAGTGTGCTAAATGTTTTCAAAGTCAGGGAAAGTGCTAAAGAGCTAAATGAAAAATTTGTTCTGCTATTAGCGCGTTAGTGGAAGTTTTCCCACCATTGATTTCAAGCATAGATGGGGATAATTCTAGAATTTATTTTTAATTATGTTGAAATTAAAATGAGTGTGTCTACAAGTATAACAATTTGCTGCACAAGTTGGGAATCAGCATTGGACAGGAAACATGCAGTTGAGAGGATTTTTTTTTCAGAAATAAAAAAATAAAAACATAAGATGACTATGCATCTGCAACATTTTATAAAACCTGTTTAATAATAATTAATGCCTCCATTTCCCGTGGAATAATGAATGCGCAGCTTTAAAGCGTACAGGTCTGCTGGTTCTGCACAGAGCTCACCCTGCAGATGAATCCTCCTCACCTACACCCGCTGCACCTGAACTCAGCGTGCTTCACCGCCACATGGCTGGAAACCACAACCTGTTTACACTCTCTGCAGCGAGAGGACTCTGAAAACTTTGCAAGAAACCGGTAAACCGAGTGACCTTATAGTTTTGTCTGCAAACCCAGCTCATGGAACAAAAAGGCTGTGATGCAGACCTGGTGGGGTTTGATCCGCTAAGACAATAGCTGAGGGAACACCCAGCACTGTTCTCAAAGGAAACGGAGGTGATGAGAATGTTTAACCCCAATTAGAAATTACAGACAAAGTGCTGCTGCATGCTGGAAAGATAACAGGAAATAATATGTTTACTCTCGGTTTACCCTCCTTCAAGTGTAGAAATGAACTGGAAAGTCCGGTATTACATTTTAAAACACAAACTAACTCAAATCAGAGGCAAATGCTGACAACCAATCCCAGCAGATAAGGTGATTAGCAGCCTGTAAGTGTCAGCCCTGCTGCAGATGAAGCGCCTGATGCAGTTGAAAGGTCTTCAACCGCTGGGCACAAACTAAACACAAAGACTCTCACACTAATGATAAAGCATGGGAGAGAAGGGATGATGGCTTGGGATCATTTGAAGCGACAATATATGTGCAGCATGCTAAAAAAAAGAATAAAATATATAGATCATCACACAAACAATATTTAGTTAGGATTTATTTGCTCACATGGTTTCGCTACAGACCACGACATAAATATAGATACACCTGCTAAGTTTAGCTGCATGGACTGAAATAACGTCATCGCCTTTTATAGAGCCTCTAGCTTCGCTGAAGAGTTTTTTTGTGAAAATGAAGCCGAATGCAAAGCTAATCAGCACAAACAGCCAGATAGTTTCACACTTCTAGAGTGTTCTAAACCCACCGATATTTGTGAAGAATATAAAATAAAAATAAAAAAACACACACACACAAAACAAAAGAAAACAAAGAGAGAAAAAGTACAAGGTATACTGACTGACATTTACTTGTGAAGTCAGGAGTTTCATCCAGAATAAATAATCAACATGCAAGTCCAGAAATCAGTAGGATTTATCTGTTGTACTCAACGATGCACATATTTACTGAACAGAAAGACACTATATATAAAAACATGTTCACAGGGTCTCTGCACGTGTTTGTGTGTAGAATCAATATAATGAACGATGAAAAATGCAGATAACTGTTCAGTGACAAAGTTATTGCTATATTTTAAGCACACATCAGCCATGAGGTTGGGGTCGGAGTGCCACCTCCGACTTTCCCTGTTGGAAGTCGCCAGTTAGCATCTCAAAAGTTCATTTAATATCTGACCCATGACCCCAAATCCCAGAGGAGTTGAACAGGAGGCTTCATGGATGCAGAGCAGAGAAAGGAGGAAGTTCAATATCCCAACATCTCTGAGTTGAGCCATGAGACTATCACACAGCAACAATCTTCAGTCAGAGGCCTCCGTTGATTACTTGAAAGACTGACTGCTACTGGAGATCCTTCCTGCGCACAGCATCCCCATCCACAGTGACTCTTTGTGGATGGATAACAGGAGTTACCATAACGTTTCATTTACCTTTGGGCTAAATCATTTTGAACTAAATTATACTGAACAAACCAATATTAGGAAAACTTTCGATATCAACTGCAATTAAATTGAATTTCTTGCTTTTCATAATCACAATATCCTGTTCTTTTTCAGGTTTAGCATCTAGGTCAGTACAACCCACTGGAAATGTTCATCTGACTGAACACTTAAAAAAAAATAAAATAAAAGAAGACAGTCAAACACAAGATCCAAAACTATCCTTTGGGGCCGCGGTTCTGTACTATTAATGTGGGGATGGCGACTGGAAGCTGGACCACAAACTGCTTGAGAAGAGTTGAGCAGCAGCGTGGTGTTCCAGCCTCATATGATTCACTCACACATTTAAAGCTGCACTGCACCGACTGCATGTTGGATCCAGACTGTCTCCCCCTCTTCACCCCCCACCCCCTAAAAATCCCTGCAGCATCACCAGAAACACACAGCAGCCGAATTATGTGTCCTTCATCTGACTCCACCAAGCATCGATATGAGATGTTGATGGTTTGATGGGAGGAAAGCCAGAGATGAGGAGAGGAGGGGGGTGGGGGGGTGGGGGGTAAATAAGAGGATCAAAATGCGTCAGTGCTTGGAGAACTAAGAGACCCCCCCTCCACCTCCCTTCAGACCCCTACCAGCACCAGCAGCTTAATTAGTTTCGTGTTGATTCTTCCATTAAGTCACAAAGAGGATGTGAGCTGCTGCTGGAGCAGAGACCAGGGCATCAAACCAGGACGACGCCTCAGCTCCACACCGGAGCTGGAGCAGCAGGAGGGAAACACTGGCCGAGAGAGCTGACGCTGCCCAAGTGCCTTCACGTTTAAAGAAACGCCAATAAAAATAAAAAAAAGAAAAGAAATACTGTCTGAGGAGGGGGATGAATAAATCCCAGCCATTCACTCCGCTTTGGAGACAGGACAGAGCAGAATGATGAGGAAAACCAGAGCAGAGCGTCACTTACCGATATAAGCGGCGCTAATGTCCCACAGCGCCGTATTCCATCGCTTTAAGCTGAACGAATGTGTCGGTAATAAAGGCTGAGCGGCGGCGGTGGCCCTGTGGTTCTATCGCCCTGCTGTTCCGTAGTAGCCGCTGCGTGTGATGGCGTTACATCTACAGGGCCACAATGAGACTGGCGATGCCTTCAAGAGCTGTCGGAAATTTTCCCATAGACAACAACGGGTAAACAAATGTCGGCTCCAGAAGTCTTTAGGGGATAAGCGAACTTGTTTTCCCACCTTTTAATACGTGGTAAGTAATTTGTACACAAATACTCCGAAAATTGCTTTACAACGTTTTATAGTGAGCAAACTTATTCAAACTGGAGTCAATTTAAATCGGTCCCATACAACTAGACATAACCTTATAAGTTATTAGCTTAAGAATGTTTCCAAATATTGTGACCAACTTATAACGCAGTTCACCTTGGAGTATTAACTTTCTAGACCCTTTTTGGATGGTTACCTGTCCGCTCTCACTTGTAGCTGGAAAACCCGAGCTGTATAAAACTAACCAAGTCGTGACGTTTGAGTGGCAGCAGGTCTGTCCAATCATTGCTCGTGCTCGGGTGACGCGCTGGATGTAAATACACAGATTTCTATACCACAAATGTCGGCTAAATTTTGAGTTAATGCTATAAATAAGCTGAAGAAAACAGTAGCCAAAAGCACGTGTTTGTTGTAGTAACTTATATGTATTTTTTTAAGTCTGAATTTGTCCAGGGTGCTGAATTAGATGCTGTTTTTAAGTCTGTCTGTTAACCAGCTAATAAACAGGTGTGTGGACTGCAGTGTGGGGTTTCCGCCATCTCCTGTCTGCTTTGAGTACTGCACTTTTCTGCTTTATTGCCGCTAACCACAATTTAGCTGAAAGAACCTCCGCATCAATCTAGTTATTTAACCCTCGTGTGATGCTAACATTCTGTTTACTCCCCTCATCATGCATTTTTGTCATACAATACAAAAAAGAAAAACGATCAACATTATCACACACTTTTTTTTTCTTTTTTACCACAAACCAAGTGTTGCAGCAGTTTTCTTTTACACAGTAAATGTTTATTATTATAATTATATAAATGTGAACTTATTACTTCTGAATTAATTATACTGAAAGGGAAAAAAAGTCAACAATTTGGAACTATTTTGTCAGCAGTTCAAGTGAATTAGAAAAATACCTCTTGTAACACAACAAGACAAAATGTTAGATTTTTTTTTTTAAAACAATTTAACATCAGTTCTTATGTTGATGTTGAATTGCTGTTCAACATCAAAATCTTATAATTATATGGGATGTTCAACACAAGATGAAGAAGTGTTGGACATAAAATGAACATCTTCATAAGACGATGTTCATTATCCTATTTCCCCCCAGGAAAATGATTTTTCTCCTGCTAACAGATGACCCCATCTGAGCAGCGGAGCTATGCAGATCCTCCAGGGTGACCATGCAGGGACTTCTTGGCTGCTTTAACACAAGCCTTACAATCCAACGAGCCATTTCTTTCTTTGTTCATAGTCTGCCTGCCATACTCTGAATTTATTCTAAGATATAGTTAACTAATTAGCCGAGATTTAAACTAAATGGTTTGCACTTGAAACTGGTAAAGGTTTTGCCAGGCTGGTATTGTAACAAAATGACCTTTGTGAGTGGATAGTGACTTCTGGACATCAGCTCCAGGCCCCTGAGTGTGTAGAAGAATAACACATAGATGAGCGGGTGGACTGGTTTTACAGGTTGTAACATTTGGGCGCCATCTTCTGTCTACATTTAGAATAACACTTTTCTTCTTTGTAGCAGCACAATATACACAGGTGTAACCTCTGGACAATATTTGGGCATTTTCAAACTTACTTAAAAATATTGTAATTAAAAGCATTTATTTAGATAAAAGCTGAAGTAGGCTATGTAACTTTTATAAACAATAGGTATTTCCCCGCCATATCTGCCAAAACCCCCCCCAAAAACAAAACAAATTGCCACTATGTTGAGAGAGTACGTTCTGAGACAGATAATCTGTGAAAAAAAAAAAAGTTTCTCTACCTCCTCTCTTTGGTCCTAAACTGTCTGCAGAAACACACTGCATCCGGTCAGAATTAACCAATCAGAGCCAAGAGGAGGATCTTGGCGCTGTCAATCAAGCTTATGTTTCTGCTGCAGTTGTGGTAATGGTTAAGTAATAACTTAACATTACAGGAAGCTAACAGAGCCAATCAGGCTCTGTTGTGTGTTAATAGTTGTTGGATAATTTACCTGTTATCCTTTTTACATTTTACTAAGCAGCATAAATTATGGCAGCAGTGCCCACTAGGGGGTGGTGTTGTCCCCTCTGAGCCTCAGTGTCAGCTGCTGTGTGATGTCTGTTTCAGTGATGACAGACACATTTAGCCTTTGCCAACTTGCCACGGCTCAGAAGCTAAAGCGGTTCCCACTTGGCATCGGAGAGACCACCTCCCATTGATTACTTGCCAGCATGTAAGCAACCCCCGACTCAAACCAAGGCCTGTCTGCTAAAAACTCTGCGGGAGTCGAGGAATTACAGTCTTGCAAAAAATATTCATACCTCTTGACCGCGTTTTATCTTGTTGCAGCTACAGACTATTTTCTACAAGTTTCTTTGGAATTTTGTCCGATAGACCAACAGAAAGTGGTACAAAACTGTAACGTCAAAGTTCAGCCCAAAATTATTCATGTCTCTGGGGATATTTTATCTTGGCAAACAAGTTTCTCCTTACTGTAAATGACATACAGTAGGTGTATGTTAAAACATCAGAGAAAAAAAATTCTGTTTGACTTTACTTTATACATAAAGAGCAGGTCATGTTGTTTACATGGCCACGGTTCACAGGACGATTGTACTGTGACTACTAACTCCTACCACTAAAAGTGGCTTTTGGTAGGAAGCCAAAAGTGACACATGTAGGACTGATGATACGGGAGACGATGAAGAGTCAAAGGATCCAAGCCATCCTGAAGAATTAGGCCATGCTGGTGGCCACATCTTAATGCACACGGCCCAGCAGATGCATCAGACTGCTGGTTACCATGGAATCAGACCAAAGAGGAAGCCACTTCTCTGAGTAAGGCACATAAAAAATTTGTAAACCAAATTGGGTATGTTAATGCAACCTTGATTTAGCAATAAACCGAAGAATCGTTCAATCCCAAGAACACCACCTCATTTATCAAGCATGGTGGTAGGAATGTCATGCTTTGGGGATTTTTTCAGCCAATGAGAAAGGTAATCTCATCAATGTGAACAAAGACGACGACTCCACAAAGATTCTTAGCAACAACACTGGGCAAACTGTAGAGAAATCTGGACTTGGGGAACACCAGAGATTCCAGCAGGACCGTGAACCGAACCTCAGATAAAATGATTAAGACATGCTTAGCAGAGAAACAACTGAACATTTTGGAGCAGCATAGCCAGATGCTGAGTTCAATCTTACAGAGATGAATGTGTGTATAGATTAGATTAATGGCAAAGAGGAGATGTGCTGGTAGAATTAAAAGATTAATTAAACCCTAAACCTGCCTGGGAGATAAATAAATAGGCTTATTTGTTACTGAAAGAACAGCATAACCCTCCAGACCTGAGGTAAATTAATGTTGGACTTTTAGGTAAATCATAAAACAGTCAGTATCTGAACAAATGCTGAACCATTTCCTTTGGAATCTATCAAAGTCAATATTTTGTAGTTTTAAAACAGTTGCTTCTGAACATATAAAGCCTTGTTCCTACAAAATATATCACATTGGACTTTTTACACGTCTAAGCTTTAAAATGACTGGAGTACATTCTCCAATTATCCCACGGATTTCCACACAAATACCCAGTGACACACGCATGCTTTCAGACAACCTTTATTTCGCAAAGTCAGTAAAAATACACAGTATCAACAATATAATCTGAAAAATAACGTGAACGCTCATAAACGCAGGGATGAGATGTAAAACAAGTTTTTCACATATCAGACCCTGGTTGAGCTGCCAGAGAGGAGGTGACACCCTCTATCCACTAGAGA
Source organism: Poeciliopsis retropinna (assembly GCA_010277075.1). Classification (NCBI taxonomy): domain Eukaryota; kingdom Metazoa; phylum Chordata; class Actinopteri; order Cyprinodontiformes; family Poeciliidae; genus Poeciliopsis; species Poeciliopsis retropinna. The sequence goes on from VMRM01000010.1 coordinate 21,292,235, forward strand.
GTGTTTCCTCAAAGACATGTTTTACTGCGAGTTATCACTGCGAGTTATCACTGTAAACATGGAGGCACTTCCCACTCCCACCTGCCTTTAAGTGGGCCGGTGGGAGGCAGCAGAGATGCGCCAGCCGTAGCTGAACTGGCCTTTAGGTCTGCAAATGTAGCAGCAAACCTTTAAGCAAACCTACATGATGAGGCAAAACAAAGAAAAAAACAAAGTCTGGTTGATAAGTGCGACAGCTGCTGGACGCTTTGAAGGTTAGAACTCCCAGCAAGCCGGAAAAAGTCCTTCACAACAGTCTGGGAAAGCAGTTTCTTCACAGAGACGGCTTTGTTCGCAGGCTAACAGCCATGATTAGTGAGGAAGGCGCCGATAAATTACTGACAGCAAACTGGGAGGACAATACTGAATAAAATGTCTCTGGGTCCCTTTATTTTAATCAGACAAAATAATGCAAAAAAAAAAAAAAAAAATCAAATTGCACAAATATCATTTGATTGATACTGTCAGACAAGAACCATTTGCTTTCACACAATCAGAACCGAGCTGTGAGGTGAAAGTGTGTCAGGATGGCCTGTTTAATTTGCTCTGAAGGGCTCAGTTAAAGTCTGCTCTCCATGTAGCTTCAGGCACCACCAACTCATCATTTGGTGAGTTGGTGCCTGATACTAAAATAAAACTTTTACAAAGTACAATACCTTACCATATACAATGCCCTGCCTTGTAAAGCTGTGTTAAAAAAGATGAAATTATCTTTTGTAGCAGCCAAATAATATCACCAAAAAAAAAAAAAAAGCTGAAAAATACAGTCCCTTATAAGTGCATTAATTCAGTGGGGTAAAAATCCCATAATGAAGAATTTATTAAATTATTAAGAATTTAATAAAATTAGCTGTGGCAAAATTATTGGTTCTCCAAACATCTATTGTCTACATTCTTGTCATTGGTACTTATTTCAAATGGTTTAGTGAGAGACGTGGAGAAACCTGGACACATGCGGGTCCATCACTGGAAAAATGTAGAAACATACACACACACATACACACATGCCCACATACACACACGCCCACATGACACTCACAGACACACGCACGCACGCACGCACGCACGCACGCACGCACGCACGCACGCACGCACGCACGCACGCACGCACGCACGCACGCACGCACGCACGCACGCACGCACGCACGCACGCAGCTAAGAACAATTTGGAGAGACTAATTAACCTGAGAGTCATGTTTTTGAACAGTGGGAGGAAGTCGGAGTACCCGGAGCAAATCCATGCACGCACAGGCAGAACATGCAAACTCCACACAGAAAAACCCCTGGTCAGGATTCCAATCCAGGACCTTTTTGTTGCCATCAACTGTGTAGATAATTCTAAAAACAGCAAAAAAAAAAAAAAAAAAAAAAAAGACTCTAAATTAAAAGCAACAAACACAATGTTGAAATATTACCTTAGTCATTTCTACATTGACCAGAGTAAAGGAACTCCAATTAGTTTCAGTTTCTCTAGGGAAAAATATGATGTGACACAAAGGCCAATTTCTTTTAGCCAGTAGGCAGAAGAAGGAGCCAGCAGAACGTGACATTCTGGTTCCATGGCAACCGTTAGTTTTGGAATGGTGCCAGAAAAAGAAAAAAACTTCCTGTCTTACATCAGAAAATGTAAACATGTAGAGTTCACTGGGAATTTAATCAGATTGGTTTTAGTAACAAGTATGGTGAAGGCTCCGTGTTTCTGTGGACCCATGTTTTTGTTTCGAGGCACTGAGAATTTTTGTTAGACAGAAATCACAAAAATCACTTTCAAATTTCTGTGAAATCCCTTTCAAACAAAACTTTGGTGGCTTCCAGCATCAAACTTAAACTGGTTCGTTCAAATGTTGTGCCACTGAGGAAATTGTACAAAATTATTCCTCAGAGAATTTACTTTCAGACTGAATAAACACAATGTACATTAGAAATTTGAGTTTTCTACATTCTTCTGTGATGATTTGCTGCTGCACTGGAACAATTTATTATAAGAATTTTACACATCTTTACATCTTGAAAATGTAAATTTAGTGAATGTTTCCCATATTCACTAAATTTGCCACGCTGGAACAAGAGAAATTACTCCATAAAAAAAACACCTACAAAAATGACATTTTGAATAAAAATGATCAAGATCATGCATGTCATTGTTTAAAGAGTTTGGGTAGCTCGTAAAGACCCATAATCACAAAGTCTAACTGAAACTTCCACTGGAAGTAAAGACTTATGTCTCAATAAACGTAAACTGAAAAATACTGAATGCCACATGACATATGTCAGCCAGTGCTGGGAGGCTAATCCTTCCTCGGGGTGTCCATGGTAACATTCCTCGGATCAAAGATGGCCGCCTTCACACCTTCCTCCTCATCACTAATGAAAGGAGGGAGAAAAAAATAAAAAAGTTTTGTATATCAGACCTTTGGAGCAAAACCTTGCTACTTTTTTCTGCTACTATTTTTATTTGATCACATGCAGCGCCTTGCTAAGGTCATCAGAACTCTGACTTTTACACATTTTGTCAAAATCACTCACTTGCTTCTATGTAAAAGTTCAATACCAAGTGGGACTGAAACAATTAGCCGGGTCAGTCATGATGAATCAATCTTTGAAATAATCGTCGACTAATTTAGCAATCGATTAATCATTAACTGGAGTATTCAGACTCAAAAAGGCCATTTGCTGAAAGAACAATTAACTGTGATAAGGAAGATAACACTATACACAAAAATCTATGTTTTGCATTTAAGATAGAAAAAAACAAAACAATTAACTTTGACCAGAAAATATATTTTTCCTAAAACTCAAGTGGCCTAGTTTTAATCCCACATCACCTGAACAGAAGAGTAAAACCTATAAAGTCAGACCTGAGGCTTTCTCCCTCCACGTCCTCGATTGTGTCCGGTAGAGGCTTGTTGGCCGTCTCAGGCAGCAGCAGGGTCAGCCCAGCGCCCAGCAGGGGGCACAGGCCAGAGATAATCATGGGAGCATGAGGGTTGATGTTCCTCAGAAGGTACATCATCGGAGCCAGGACACCGCCGATCCGCGCACACATGGAGCCGATACCAATCCCATTTTGCCTGTGGATCAGAGCAGTGAGGGAGCAGACAGTCCGGTGAAAATCTGTTCACAAAGGAACTTCATTAGCATATGGAAAACATAGGCAGTCATTAAAATCTGTCTCAAAATAGAAGTGAGCTAAATGGAAGAGTCAGTGTCAGAACATGTCAGAGTTGTAAGGTTGTAGTTCAGTAACGTTTCGAAACACAGCAGCACAAGAAACAAAAAAAACAACTAATAATCTTGACTCTATAGTCTACAGCAGTGAACAAGTAGAAAAATCTAAATTTGTTAAAATAGTCTGATTTTCAGTTTGCTTTTTAATGCTGAAGTACTTAAATCAGTGGATAGTAATAAACTGGAAATTTGTTTAGATTTTTCTTCCACAAATAAATGACAACATTGGAAATAAATATTAGCCGTTAATATTGACCCAGTTTATTTATCGGACCGATACCAATATGTTAACAAATAACTCATATTGGCCGATACCAATTTTAGTGCTGTTATATTGTGAAACAGCAGTTTACAGCACTTTTGAGTTGCTTTATATCCAATGCAGAGTCAGAGTCGTCCCTGAATGCACCTTAAAAGTTCAGCTTTAAATAAAAGTTTTATTTGTTCACCAGCAAACAGAAAGACGCACATGAGCACAGGGTCCATCCCCTCACAGGGAACCCTGGCAAATATTGGCTCCTGTGGTGTTTTAGGCTCTCTGGATGCTGCTGAAAGGCTTCTAGTACTTTAACTGATCTTTCTTAAGTATCAGTGGTGTTTGCATTTGGCTTGAGGTTTTTTCCGGGGGCCCCTGAAGGCCCCTGGTATGTCGACACTGAGGTAAGACGGCACTACGGCTGAAAGATTCCCTTGATAAGGAAGATGTAATGTGGATAAATTTTAACTGACATTTGCAGGTAATAAAAAACTGGACACACTTTACTTAAATAAATAAATAATCAGATAAAAACCACATGCCCACATCATGACTCCTCCACCACCATGCTGTACAGCTGATACTAAATGCTTATGCTTTTATGTGTTTGGTTTTCTTCCAGTGGGCTGAAGAACAGAATTACTAAAAACTTTCATGTATTACCTGATAGTAATAAAAAGGATGTTAGACTATTGGACTCTCAATCAAATTTAATGGTGACATTAGATAAATGTTTGTTTTGTCATAGCCGAGCTGCCATAAACGTTTTTCATTTCAACTTCTCCAAAACAGTTCCCATTAACCCTCCTGTTATGTTGCGGGTCAAATTGACCAGTTTTAAAATTAAAAATTTTTTTTTTAAATAGTTGGAAGTATTTTTTTTTGCATGAAACTTTTTCTATTTGTCTATTTGCAGAGATGCACTCTGCAAATAAATTGAAAATTAAATCATTTTACACATTTGTAACCCCCCCCCCCCTGCGTCAACTTTTTACATAAATACTGTTCGGGTCAATTTGACCCGGCAGTCAAGTTGAAGTGCAAAAAAAAGATTAAAAAATATCCAATTCTGTATGTTTCCTTGCAGCTATGGACCATATTTCACCACACAAACACCACACACATACATGCACACATGGACACACACAAACCCACTTTCTCACTATTCTCTTTACTTCACTAGGAAGCTGCGAGAAAGCAGGTGTTCATACAACTTTGACGGGAACCTTTCCTGTTCCTGTGGGCAAACTCCACCCACACTGAGTGAACACTTAGCAGAAGTGGAGGAGAAACATAAATACTCTCTGCATGACTCGTTTGTCTTGAGTTTAATCAGCGGGTCAATCTGACCCTGAACAGTATGTGTGTCTCAAGTTCAATTATAAAGATCACCCATCAAAAAAGATTATTGTTTTTTGTGTCTAGGTTTTTTTCAGTAAATTCCATTTTTTATGTCCAAATGAGTAAATTGTCGTCATTGATACTTAATTTCTCAGAAATAAAAAAACATTGTACAAATATTGATTGTACAAATATTGAAATGGTTAGTATTGGAGTTAATAATAAGATACAAAAATGTTTTGGCGGAATTTCTGACACTATTGCGTGTTTAAACACTACCCAGTTCAAACTGACCCACAAACATTATTGCTGTACCTGAGAAACGAACACCACAGGAGGGTAAGTAAAGACTGGCTGGACCGGATCAAATGGCTGCGTGAGCGTCCAGTTTCTCTTACAACACGCTGACAGCTGGCTGTGTTTCAACATAAACCCTAGACGGCATTGTTAAAACAGATTAAGTTCGCTAAGCAAAGGGTTTTAGGATCTTTTTTCCCCAAACAACACGCAGAAATGCACTGCAGGGCAACACCCACCTGATCACTGTTGGAAATATTTCAGCTGAGTAGACATAAATGATAGACAGAGAGGCTGTAATCCCAAACTTCCCGATCATGGCCAGGACCGTTCGGACAATGGGTAGGTCTAAAGAAAAAAAAAAAAAGACACAACAAAGGACTTGTTTTTTTTTATTTTTTTAAAAATTTGACTAGACAGATTAAGTAGAGTCTGTTTGCGCTGCGTCTACGTACCACTGGGGATGCAGGTGGTCAGCAGGCAGGCAGAACCTCCCACTGCTAGGAAAGCCAGCTGAGAGAACTTGCGCGAGCGGTTGAGGGTGAACAGTGTGATGGTGCGTGCCGGCATCTCCACCAGGCCGAAGATCATCTGGGTCAGGTAGATGTTCATTCCGAAGTCGGAGATGTTGAGGGACAAGCGTAGTACACCAGGACGTTGACGAACCTGGAACATGAAGGATGACGTTAGGTTATTCTAGTTATTCTTTGTGACCAGTGAACAGAAAGACACACATTAGCACATGGCCTCATTCTAGATGGATATTGTTCCAAAGTGATATAAAGTCCTGTGCTTAGGTTCTGGCGGTTAAGCAAGTGTTTGTTGCTTTCATGTCTGTTGCTCTGTTTTATGTTTCTGTGGTCTAACTAAGAGCAACTGGAACATTTTAAGAGGTTGTTTTATCAGCCAGTTCGGAATATTTCAAATATATATTGTCTTCTGGACCTGATCAGTTCTTACTGTGGCTTAGGATCATTGGTGCTCATCTAAAACATCCCACAGTCATTGTGATTGAATTATTTATGGATTGTTAGAAGATGTTTCTCTTGGAAGGGGTTTGATTCCACTTTTCACCACAGCAGTGTTTTTGAACAGACAGGAGAATCAGCGCCGCATGTGATTGGATCAGGATTGTTCTGTTGTTAGGTTTCGTCTTTCCTTCTCTGGGCAAATGGGTTTGAAAAAACCTTCTTTATTCTCTTGTCATTTCCTAACAGCAGGGTTTGTTTGTTGGAAAAGAAACTTGTGGTTCTCATTTTATTCAAAATGTCATTTCTAATATGACCACAGGATGGCGACAGAGAGGGAAATTATGAAACCCTACATGTAAGAACTTTCATAAGCGTATTTTGTAAGGTTTGTTTTTTGTGGCTTTCATAAACAGTGGTTTATTCAACTACTGCTTTGGTCTTTTGCTGTTTCACTGTCCTTTATAATGCAGAGGGGGAACAGTTTTAATGTAAATCAAATATTAAAAAAAGGCATATTACACAAAATTTTCCCCATTTTTCTTGACACTGTTGTAATTTTGAAAGTAAGCAATGTCATACTTTCCACTAAAGATATTACATAGTGTAAGAACAATAGCAATCCAAGATCAGTTGAAGCTCACTCTGCCAGATGACTGGCTGTCATATTAAGATCACAGAATCCTAATTCAGAGCCTGAAACTGAAGCTCCTTCTATCGTTTCATTCAGGTCTCATTCATTTCCGAAAGCAGTTCTTGCTCTTTTTATTTTTTGGGCAGCATGTTCTGTGATATTATCATAGAGAATAATGTAGTAGATTATAACTCAGCTAAACTTGAATGTTTTTTTTAGTTTACTAATTTCTCTACATGATATTAAATTATGAGTTTTGCCTGGTTATGCTCTAGTCATTTGTAGGCGTGGCAGAGAAACCCCAGGGCTTTCAGGCGCCAAATGTTGCTAAATGTGGCACATTTTGTGTCACATTTAGCAACATTTGGAAACACTAAATATGACAGAGTGACATTTATACTGGTTTTATTTAGAGCCTACTGTGTCAAGAAGGCCTTTCTGCAGCTCAGAGCTCCCATTTTAACAGCTGAATAAAGGGACATTTCAAGGCACACCCAAAACCTTGGGATGGAAGCATTCCACTAACTGAAAATAAACATTTAGTGATTTTGTTTTTCCAACTTTTCTAAGCAAGATTTATTTATTTATTTTAAAAGTCATCTTAAAAACACCAGTTTGTGTTTTGGTTTGTACTGAATTATATGCAAAGAATTATGCCAATCTGAACGTGTCATCTGTGTAAAGACAGAATGCAGGTCACAGGTCAAAACCTCCTGCTCTGAGAGGTAAAGGAACTGGCTGCGAGGAAAAAGATACAATAATCCAGATCTTAGCTAACTAGATGGGACGCCAGGCGCGATATCTGGTTCACTTGTGAACACCTAAAAGTCTGACAGTAACAAGCTTCGGCTTACAAGCTGTTTTTCCCTGGGAAACTGGTTCTTCCTGAAGCTTTGTGAGAAACAGGTCTGGCATGTCGAGACTGTTCACTTCTGTTTACTTTCCTATAAGTTCTCAGAGTTTGACATCTGAAGTGGTGCCACAGAGCATCCAGTGGATTCCACTACAGAGCATGTAGTTAGTCATTAGTCTTACCAAACATTATCCTGGCTGACTGTTCCAACACTCACTGTCCATGAAAGTGATATTGGATGGAATTATATGAGTTGGATTGCAGGTCACTGGATATGAAGTAGGCCTGCTTATTTTTGCACCAAGAGCATTTTAACTTTCCATGATATTATTTCAGTAATGTAACATTTCTTTTAATGAGAGCGCTGACGGTTTCTCAGGCTGCAAAGAATAACACAGCGCTCCCGATTAGCCCTAAATTAGCTGGTTGATTAGCTTGTTGTTCCTGAGCTTACAAGGCAGATGAATTTGCCTAAACAAACATTCGCTTATGGTGTGAAAGCTGACAGACCTCCACTTGTTGCTTACTGAAGTTTTAAGGCTACAGTTGCATTTTCTATTAAAAATCTCCTAACAGGTAGAACACAAAACTCAAATAGCTCGACCAGCTAATAGCTAGCTAGCTAATTGGCTAAATGAACTGACCGAAATATGGGGAGGTCAAGGTCTGTTTCTACATCAGATGTTTTGATCGACAAATAGACAAAATAAAACAGGTCTCCTGACAAAAACAAGACACAGAAGAACTAGTGCTGAATCCTGAGCAACACCAGAAAAATAGATCATGTGTGAACCACGCTGATGCCTCAGCTCTTCAGTTTCCAGGACCAGATCTAAACTCAGTGAGGCAACATTTAGTTTCTCTACTCCTCAGCTCTGGAACAAACTCCCTGAAAACTGCTGGCTCCTTTAAATCAGGACTGAAGTCTGGATTTGTGTCGGATATATATCTAAAATTAAACTTTGATTCAAATTCGCCTTCGCTCCAGGAAGCAGTCACTATAGTCTACAGGCAATTATTCTATACTTTTGCCTAAATCTTTACTCCACATCAAAATAACAATAAATATCAAAGATAGCATTTTTAGTTCATTCTAACTGTAAAACTCTATGTTATGTTTGCAGGGGCAGCAGGAGCAATGCTTTCCTTTTCTGAACAAAATGAAGTAGTTTGATGTTTGTGTGAATCTCCTGTTATAATATGTTCAAATATTATTTTTAACCACAGTCGTCATCCAGTGAGGATCTCATACCTGCTAAAGATCAGGGATGTTTTTCAGAATAAATAAAGTGTGTGCTCAGTTCTGTCTGATCTACTGTTGACTAAGACATGCTGCAACGAGTGTTTAGAGTAATTTGGAATCAAGTTTCAGTTTGTGTGGTGCACAGGGGTCGGGGGTCACGGGGTCCACGCAACCTGTAAAGAACTTGTATGTGGCAAACACAGTGTTTTGGAACTAAATTCACACCCAATTAACGTTTTGTCTGTTGTAGACTTGAAATTAACAAAAGTTTCCACGTTTGCTCATTAGTATTTTATGAGGCAAAATAACACAGAATGCATGATTTAAGCAAATAACTTTTCAATAGAACATATTGTCAACTTCCTAAAATAAAGGCTTAAGTCATTTTTTTGTTTGTTTGTTTGGTTTTTTTTTTGCCAGAAGTGTTTTTTTTCTAAAACATCTTTTGGAAAGATGGTAAAAAATGACTTTACTTTAGGAAGGTGATGTTTCAAAATGTGACAAAAGTAGCTTGTAGATCATTAAAAATGACTATAATCTGCAAACTTTTCATGTCTTTTTTTTAGAGAAATGTGAAACAAAACCCTAAAAATGAATCAAAATTAGTGAAACCCAGAAGAAGGGGATTTCTTCCTGTGCTCTACTCTCTCTGCTGGTTCTGTCACTGTGACTTGTTTTGCTGCTGCTCTTTTGCACTGAATCTGTTGGTTTTCCTGCAGTGGTCCAGAACCTGACCCAGCTGGGGGAAAAAGCGAGTAGATGGGAGACACTTCCAGACTGAGAGGAATGTTGGAAGGTCATAAAACTTCAAGAGCTTCCGTCTCTTTTCCACAGCGGAGCCAGAGAACGCCTGCTGTTTGGCTGGGAAATTTGAAAATGCAGAAAAGCCTGAAAAACGAGTTCATGTCCAGAAGAAAGCTTCTAATGCAAGGTCAAATACGAACTTTCCAACATTTATAATTTATTCCTGTCAGTTCCATTACATATTAATAAGTATAAATACTGTACTAGAGTCTGGTTGGTTAGAAACCATGCCTGTAAAACCAAGAATTTGTGTGTGAAACCAAGAAGTTGTTCGGTAAGCAGAAAAACATCCTGCTGGGGGCGGGACATTCCTGTCCGCTGAATATGGTGAACGCAGATGCAAATAGAAAAAATGATAAGAGCCAAAAAGTATCACAGCATCGCTGCTTTTTACCGTCACAAATAAATATTCTGTTCCCTCAGAACAACCCAAGAAAGCAAATATAGACCCAGCTCACACAGCACAAGAATATTCACACCCACATCTTGTGAAATATTTCATTTGTCATCTTGCAACCATATTTCACGAATCAAATTATTTCTATGACAGTTATTGCTTTCTCTTGGCACCCTGCTGTTTTCAGCATCAAGTTACAAAACTGTTTGCCGTCCAGTGAATGGAGGGCTTGTTAGCGTAGAGTATAGAGGCGAGATAGAGAGAGAAAATATGTGACCCAGTTAGACGGAAATCACTCTGTGGTCCGATCGCGCAGCACACCGTGGCACAACACTCTAAAGCGTGTCAGACCCGTCAACTTATCCATCCATTCATTCATTCTTCTTCTAGGCTTCTAGTTATAATACACCTGCTAATTATAACACTAGTGTAAACCTAAAATCAACTGCTGGATCACTTCCCACATTCAGAGGAAACGTTTTGGTCTGAGTGTTAAAGTCAGAGCAGATGTGACATGAAAAACTGGTTCTGTTTCTGTGACCACTGGGGTCCAAACGGCCGTAGTTCTGAGCTGTGAGAGGAACCTGGAGTACCCAGAGAGAACATGCAAACTGAATGCAGACAGAGCCTGGACCGTCCTGCTGCTAGGCAACAGAGTTAGCATCTGTTCCACCATGCAGCCAGGAAGGAAGGAAGGAAGTCAATCACAAGATGTTTCCCTCTTTAGGTAAGAGAGAAATCCAAACGGAACAATTAGACAAATATAGTTATTAATTATTCAGAAATATTTCATGAAAGAGGCTAAAATATAGAAGTCAATAAAAAACGGAAAGTAGCTTAGTAAAAAAAAAGTCACAAAATAAAACATGAATAATTCACAATAAACAAATAAATATGGAAATATTTATTTTTAATAAGAAAATAAATATTTTTTATTTATTGATTTATTTCAAAATAAATAAAAAGTAGATAAAAAGATAAATTCTATTTGAAAATACTTGTTTTGTTTTATTTCATGGAGTCCTGTATTTATTTCCTGGAAATAAATACATGATATCAGTCTTTATTTATTTATTTTTTCCATTTTGAATGAAACAGCTCTGCTTTGACTTGTTAAAGACCTCAACACTACAGGAGAAAGATAACAGCAGGTCTGTGTCACTCCAGGAAGAAGTGAGGACTGGGAACAACTTTACACAGTCTGGCAGAATACCAGTTGATGTTTTTGTTTTTTAAGGATTTTAAGAATTTTTCAAACAGAAAATGAACGATCAAATGGGAACGCTTCCTTCCTCCTCGGTGAGGCTTTTTATTTCAAGTAACTACGCTTGCTTTCTTGAAATCAGAATGAAAAGAGAAACTTTCCATCCATACAGACAGAGATCAGCAGCAGGGAGATGGGATATGTATTAGTTTTTATAAAGTTAAACCTGATGGAGCTGTCTGCTTTCAGTTTACACCGACAACAAACCAGAAATGCTGCTCCAACATGCAGACTCCTGGATTAGCATTCTGAGCATTTCGACAACTTGACATTCTTGCTGTAAACAGGGTAAGACAAGAAGTTCCCTGCTAGAATGTCCTGCACAGATGAAAATATATATTGTAATCCATACTGCAGGCTATAACTTCCTCCTAACACTCGCCATGCAAAGCTTTTATGGAAAACCACTAAAGCAAATATTCAACAGTAAATAAGTCAGTTTGTACTCATCTGACAGTGGTGCACTTGCATCTTGATATCTCAAAAATGAGATATTAACATACATGGAGAAACCTTACAAAACCTTATTATAGCAGGAAAACTTTCAGTATTCAAGATGCATTAAAAACTGGGTCTGTTTTGTGACCTCTGGGGTCACACAAAAGGAAAAAAAAAAATCCCCATGACCCTCAGGGGTCTCTGAAGTTTTCTCTCTAACAAACTCAGTAATATTATTTTTAGTATGTTTCTGACTTCAACGCACCAACAATAAACTTCTTAAACCACGACGAGTTTGAGACAATCTAAAAGGTGCTCTAGTACGACGGCTCAGCCTTGGACATGAACCAATCTTGTCTGGATTGGTTTGGGTGTACAGAGTCCCTGTTAAATCAGACCAAGGCTGTTTCAGATAAATCCTTCTGTAGAGGAGATAAAGAGGTAAAGTTTTGTGAGTACTCACCAAAGATAAAAGACGATCAGGGACTGCTTCCTCATTGTCGGGGTTCGAACGAGGTCAACCAGGGAGTGTTTTTTCTTCAGCTCGGTTTTCTCTTCAGTCTGATTAACCTGGTGAAAAAAGACGAAGGGGGGCGGCTGAAACATCCAGCTCTCAGAATGGTTTGCATGTTCAAATGAGAGCCTGTTATCAAACGAATTTATTCAAAGTCAGAACAGAAGCCACTACGGTGTGCGGCAGTAGTGCCACACGGCGAACGAGCCGTCGCTACAGCAACGCTGTCTAGCATATGCTGCTGATTTATGTTTGCTAGCAATTTATTTAGGTCATCTTCTCTAATGGATCTACCTCATTTCATGAGCTTCCACTCTGCAGCCCCGCTGAGTGAATGCACAGAATCTGGACTGGGAATGTAACCCGAGCAGAACCAGATCCACACACCTGTGTGTGTGCGTGTGTGTGGGTGTGTGGGGGTGTGTGTGTGTGTGTGTGTGTGTGTGTCTAGACTGGAGATGGTCATTTCTGACAGGCAAACTGTCAGAAATGAGTAGTAAGCACAGCTTTGCTCATAAATCACAGAGAAACCGAGTTGGGGCATAAAAACACATGGTGTAAGGGGGGTGCTGTGGTGGCACAGGGGCAAAACACGACCCACGTAAGGTGTACAAAATGCCAGCTCCTTCAGACTAGCCAGAAGCAATTAGCAAATGCCAGGTGGAACTGTGCATCAGCTGAGCTCATCATAGGAGCTACTTCTTTGTGCAGCACTGGTAAAAACTTTGTTGAAGGGTTAATAGTGGAGCCATGTTGCGATGACTTCCTAAAGGCGGAGTTTCAGAAAGGGCAGGAGATTTTAAAGAGACAGAGGCTCAATTTCAAATTGTGTTAAATTACAAAGTAAAATTTCTTTTAAATCATGTTCGATTTAAAAGCATTTTAAAACAGCATTTACGTAAAAACTGAGAATCACGTAGCTACTTGACTGTGCTATAAAATGCCTTTATGTGGCTGGAAAATACATAATACTGTCCCTTTAATTACTAATCAAGACCTAGATGGAGGTGGCTGCAGTAGGAGGTGTTACTGCTGAGAGTCAGGGACTCTGTTTGGGCTTCACTGAGGAAATGCTCATTAAAAATCCTCTGGGGACACTGAAAAAACGAACCAGGTGACATTGCTGTATTGTGTCTAAAATGTGAAGTGAAAGCAGGGGACTTGACGGCTTGCCCAATTTTGCTAAACCGTATGAGCCATTGCTGTCAGTGAAAGTCTTCTCTCTGCAAACATAGAAGTTTGGTGACGGGTTTTACGAAAAGAAAACTTTGTTTACGGCTCCCGTGTCCTTCCCTTCTGGATCAAAACCACTAGATGCTAATTTGAGCTAAGGCTAACGTTGGCAGCTGAATACCAACCTGCTGCCATTAGCCACTAGTTGTTCAGTCCAACAAACCAAAGTCATCTCTGGCCGTGGATCTACACTATGCCTGTGTGTCATTTATTCTATTGTATGTTTTCATTTATCGAAGCAGTGAGAGTTGATATGACATCACATGTTGCTCTGGATTATTGATGAATCACTTGATTGCTACGTGTGTCTTTAAGAGAGGAAACCCCAGTGCACCGGGACGCGTCTCTCTCTCTCTGCTCCTCATTTTGATTTGAAATCCTGCAGTTCAGTCTGATCTACTGACTGATACATTTGCACAGAAGGAAGTAAACACACATCACATGAGTGAGGGAGTGCTTAGTCACCATTGTGGATTATAAAGTTACACAATCTGAGACCACAAAGGGAAGAAAAACTTCCTTCTTGGATTAAAAACATGTCGCCAGTTGTATTTTTTTTTTAATTTGTAGAACGAACAAAATGTCTTAAAAGTTACTTAAATGCATCGTGACACCCCTTGAATGTTTTCACAATGTTATTTTACAACAAACTTAGTTGTAATCTACTGGGGTCTAATTAATTGACCAAAACAAACTAGCGCAGAACTGCACAGTAAAAGAAAAGTGGTGCATGATTTTCAAAAACTTATAGTGTCACATATAGAAATCAGACCAGTGGTGTTCACTTGTAAAATCTCCACATAGCTTTGTACATCTAGACACTTAAATGATCGTGTTTGCAGAAGTCTGCATGCTCAAATTGGATGGAGAACATCTGTTAGCATCAGCTTTTAACTACTGGCAAAAAAACAGCAAAATTTGCATAAACAAGCCTGATTAACTGTGCTAAGACCCGCCTCCTCACTCTGATTGGTTGTTTCTGACTGATTGTTGTATTTCTGCAGAGGGCAGGAGGAACACAGCGAGAAGGCAGAGGGGATTGATCTTTTGACAAATTATCTGTCTCATGTCATACTGTCACAACAAGGTGACAGCTTTACCAAATATAAAAAAAATGTAATAAAAGTTACAGACTGCAACCCAATAGAAACATTTCAAGTCCAAAAAAAACAACAACAAAAAAAACAGAAACAAAGAAAAGAGGATTATCGTGCCATAAAATTAAAAAAGGTGGGACTTGGCTACAGTTGGTAATTTCTCAGAGCAGGTTGTGACACATTTTATGTCAGCATTCTGTTAACATAAATTAATTACTAAAGCCACATTCTTACCTGACACATCTCCATGTCCTTACTGATGGGCTTCCCATTCATCTCAGCTGCCTTCTGGATCACGTCCCATGCTTCCTCCTTCCTGTCGTTGGCCATCAACCAGCGGGCCGACTTTGGCAAAACCCTGGAGGGAAAAACACTCTATGTCAAACATTTATCTTAAACATTACCTCAAAGTACTTTAGGGCATTTTCTGACTGACTTGTTCCAGAAACTCACACCTTTACTGGAAGGAAGCCATTAATCCGTTTATCTCTCTCTATCTGTCTCTCTCTCTTTTTCTGTTTTTGCATATGTCAAATGTAAATGAGAATTATAAATAACTTGCATGGCAAGAGGCATGCGAGGCAACCTCAAAGAAGGTCAGCACATTTTCCTCTGGTCTGAGGAATGCCTTGTAGACAGAGAATGAATCGCCATAATTCACAAGCAGAAAACAAGTCAGACAATCAGCTTCTGTTTTTGTGTTTTCTATGCTTGTGCAGACTGCAGCCCACTCACCAAATGTAGACGATGAAGAGGAAGCCAGGTGCAGATATAGCCAGCTGCAGCTTGCGCCAGTCCCTGATGAGGTACGCCACCCCGGCCAGGAGGATGTACCCGAATCCGAAGAAGTAGTCCGTGATGATCCCGGCCAGCATGCGCTGTCTCAGGCCCGTCCATTCAGTACCTGGGACGAAGGGACTGATGAGCACAGAGCAAAGCATGCGCTGACCTCTGAACCTTTACCTGTGTTTCTCAGTTCTGGTCATTGGGGAGAACTGCTCTGTGTGTTTTAGATGTGTCTCTGCTCCTGAACACCTGATCCTCTGCAGATGTTAGGTTGTTGTACCACCTGGTAGTCCAGTAGACTCAGGTCGGTTGACATGTGTTACCTTTTCAGGTAGTGCACTTTGCTTTCACACTGCACTTTGTCAAGCGATCCAAGCCCTTTGAGAAACTAGTTCCCCACCCTCACCTGTGGGGGCGCTGCACCGAGAACCACTGAAGGAACGACATGAAAACCTCAGAAGACCACACAGAGCGCAACATCCTTCTTTATGAAATGTAAACAAAATGGAGAGGTGACAGATTTTAGCAGTTAGCATTTTCTATTTTCTATTTTGGCGGAAAAAAAAAAATCCTCCTGCCAGCGCTAGTTTCTCGTGTTTGTTTTGTTGTATTTACCCAGAATGCCCTGCGGTGTAGTCCACTGCCTGCTTTTAAAGCAGTCTCCAGTCTGCTTGGTGATTCACATAGTTATTCGAACAGCACCAGAGTTCACATCAACTAAATCAGGACACATATTTTTAGGTGAACAAGACTTTGCTTTATTGGTCTGCATCATATTTTGATTGCACTCTCACACCTAGCTCCAGACGAAGCGGACTTTCGAGGCAAAGGAACTGGAGTTTGATTAAAACGGACTAAACTGCATACCTGTGAATGCTCCCTAGATCACTCTTATTCAGGTCAGGTGTGTGGCAGAAAGGAAACACCTAGAAGTTACATAGCAGTGGCTCCTGAGGACCAGAACTGAGAAACCGTTACCTACCCAATGACATCTAGCCAATTTTCCAACATACCCCTTGTCAAACTTTTGGTTCTTGCTATTTTTGACAGAGACCAACCCATTGGCCTCACTAATAAACCTGTTGAGTCTCAGTCTGACCCCTGAGGCTCCAGTTTACACCCAACAGCACGCAGACAGTCCAAAACAAACATCACAGAGCCAGAAACACACAAAGGTCCTGAGACCGTGACCCAAAAGGTCATGGATTCATGGTTGAGTTATTACTTCATGGCAGACAACATTAGATCAGTAATTTTAGTCTTCATAACCATTTGCTAAAGCTCTTTAAATTAAAGTATTTTTGCTGTTCTAAAACATTTCTCTGGAGGTTACTGTTCCACAGCATTGATATAAAGAGGAACAATTTGTTCCATGTTGGTTTAGACCAGCAATAGTTTTGGACGCCGATTGTGTTGGTTGGTGTCTATAGTTATCTATGATGTACGTAGGAAGAATCAGCAGAGTTCTGGAACATCTTATCGTGGGTTAACCTTGTAGGCGTCATCAAGGATTTGTTCTCTTTAAATGCACCAAGCAAACTTTGCTTCTAGAAAGAAGGAAAGGAGAAAATTTCCTCTTCAACGAGCCACACATTATCTCTGAAGACTGTCAGCAATACACACCACGTTTTTTAATTCTGAGGTCGGGTCTTTCAGTGGGTGCACTCATCAAGATCCTGAATCTGCAGCAGGTTCTTTCCACATGGACCCTTCTATGCATTCATGGTTCCTCCCAAAGTCCACAAACATGCGAGTGAGTTTAATTGATCTGTCTGGGGCGTACCCACCTCTCTCCCACTGATTACTGGAGATATGAACCAAACTCCTGTGATCCTGACCGGATCAACCAGCCAACAAGCTGAGGTTCTGCAGGATACTGACCCAAAACAAAGGCATTCATGATAACACCGGAGATAGACGTTCCCACCATGAAGCGAAGGGCTGTGTAGACGTAGAAATTGGGAGCGAAAGCAGCGGCCACGCCAAAGATCGCTTGAATAGCCAAACCAATGAGGATGATGATCCGGCGGCCATATCTGACAGACACAAAAACACAAAAACTGTTCTAGAAAGCAATACATAAAGGAGGAATACCACTCATCAGGGATGACCTAGTTTTTTTCAAGGAAATATTTGAATTGTTTTCAACTTACTTATCAGCCAAGTAACCGAATAAAACAGCACCAACGAGGAGTCCAAACATGTAGATGGACGAGCCGAGGTTGTTGAGGCTGGAGTTGGAACAGACCAGGTCCCACTGGAACACAGAAAAACAGACGTAGGTGAAAAAGTTTGAAGCTTTCTGCTGCGGCTCGATAACTGGAGCAGGGCTGGAGGGCATTAGTGATGAAATCTGTAACTGATTTCTGACTGAGTGGAGGAACCGTGAACGCTGAGAACAGCAGCGGCACACAGAAAAACAGGTTTAGGTTTTCAGGTCTTTGTGAAAACTCAGAGATGAAGATGAAGTCAGAGTTGAAGCTCTCCAGTTCCTCCCTTTGGCAGCTAACACACTTTTAGTGTTTAAGTGTGATTAACTAGTGCAGAATTAGGAAATAAATTTGTAACTCAGATCATTTATGTCTGTATTTAAAATAAGAAATGATGTAAGTCAGTTCAGATGTTTTTCTGTGTCGGATCGGTAACCTCAGATATCGGTACCGGTATGGGAAGCGAATAAAGTGGATCGGTGCGTCCCGATCCAGGACCAACATCCTTCACCGTCACGTCATAATCACACTCTGCTGCAGTGTGCAGAGAGGAGTCTGAACTGCATGTGTCCGTCTCCTCTCCTCTCCCCACCCACTGTCAGATATCACAGAGCTGCACCACTTCTTATGTTTAACACATTAATGGAAACTGTGGATGTTCAGAACCCAGAGAGCGTGTCTCCTGGCCGCTCTGCGTGGTGTTCCACTTACCTCGGTGACAGTGGTGCTTTGGAATGTCTCCTTGCTGTACTCCCAGCCGTCCTGGCAGCTCACGGTGGGGTGCCCGCCTCCGGGGGCCGCAGCTCCGCCAAGGGCCACGGTGACGCCGCCGCTGCGGTTCAGGGCCATGCTGCAGGACAGCTCTGGTCGGCCTTCTGGCCCGCTCAGGAGGCTGAAGTTCAAAGAGGCCAGGGTGGCCCCTGAGGGCCAAGCAGAACGACACAGATGAGGGGGTACGGCCCCGGTGAACACAGACACCAGCATGTGGAACGCCAGGAAGATCTGAGGCACACAGATCCACACATACAGGAGCTTCTGGAACTTCCCAAAGCCTCCGATTTTACTCAAAATGTCATCGAAGTTCATTGTGCTGGTCGGCTGGAGATGACACACCTGAAATGTTTCTAACCGGTCTGCTCTGACAGAGAGGAAAGTTTTCTCCTTTCCTTCTTCTGAGATGATAATACACTCAAACTGGCAAACAGAAGAGCTCATCAGCAGACAAACGTCTGCAATAGAAATCTGCAGCAGGCAGGTGATTAGCAGCCGGTCGGCATGCAGACGCAGTCACACCTGCTGGGCTCTGACAGCGACCTGTTAGCTGTGCAGCGCGTGACGCTCTGAGGCTGCTCTGACCTCAGAGTGATGGGGGAGAGCTTAAAGCAGGAGGGAGGGGCCTGCAGCTGCTGGGAGGAGCCAGTGGAGGATGCTCCACTGTCCCTCCGCCCTCCCTGAAAGAGTTTCATAAGATTAAATTAAGTAACTGGCTTGGAGGTGAAACCAGGAGTTTGTCGTGATGTGGGGGGAGAAGAGGGCAGAGAGGAAGGGCAGCTCCATTCTGATGAGAATAAAAGCAGAAGCATCAGATGACGTGTGTGTAATTCCTGAGATTACACTCCAGTTGTTTGGAGATTCCTCCTGGTGTTACGTTCTGAATGCTGCTGGGTGGAGCAGCATTTATGTCGTGAGGCCACGACATAAAGACAGCAGAGATAGCAGGGCGAGATTAGGACCGCATTCACTTCTTCAGCCATCACATCCGGACCTGCCTGGGTCGGCTTGGGTAATCCTGCATGCTGCTGGGTCTAAAGAGAAGAATTCAGTAAAGTGGAGCAGAGCCCCGGGGTAATCTGAGAGCTGTGGTGTGTGTCAGGATCAGGGATCCGGCCTCCATGTGCTTTAAAGAAAATCCTACAAATCTTACAGAAAACATTTCCTAGAGTCGGGGAACCAAAGTAGAAAAAAACGAGGTGGTGAGGAGTGGGGGGGGCCACGAGGAAGAGACGGCTCACCACAAACTTTCTGTTCAAACTAAAAGCAGGAAATAGAAAAACGAGGGCAGAAAACAAATGTTGTTGAAACACAGCAACGTCTTATTTTATCTGAACACTCAGGGATTTGTGGATAAAAACCTGCAGCGTGTTGATTTGAACAGAAAATATGTTTTCGCTACTTTGACCACAGCAGAAGCTGCAGATGGATCAGGTCCATGTGCAGCCTGAGCGCGGCTCATTCCTGAAGGAAAACCTCTTGAAATCCTTCCAGCTTCCCTTCAGCACGCCAATATGAAAATCACATTCAACTTCCCATCAGTGTGCCAACACTGTGGCGTCCACCGGCATCCCTGTGACTCACAGCATCATCACAGCAGCTGGCACACAGCAGGCTCCGCCCCCAACACGGTCCTTTAGTAACTAACGCGTGCTACAGAGGCCTCACACGTGTCTGCATCGATGGTGTAGGCTCTGTGGTGATCAGATAACAAAACTTCAACCGTACTTTGACGGAAATGGCGCATAAAGCTCTAGTTCTATGTTAAAATGCAAAATGTATTCCTAAAAATAATATGAAATAAGAAGCACAGCATCTAAAACTAAAAAAAAAAAAAAAAAAAAAAAACATTTAGAAATGTCAGTGCCTGAAACCTCACAGTGCTTTGAATCAGTTTGTGATGAAACATTTACAATCAGACAGCTTAGGTAACCAGCCGCTGGTTATCTAATAATGATCAATTATTTTATCAATTTATTGGAGTAAAAAAAAAAAAAAAAAAAAAATAATGCTGTACAGATTTAACCTCTTAATCTTATTTAAGGCAATATTAGAAATGCAGAAGACAATGCAAATACACAAACAATCAAATAAGAAAGTAAACAGATTATTGAATAAAATCCAGAAACAGCATTTCTGCAGTGAACACTGGATCATTTGCAGCTCAAAAAATATTTCAAACATCAACATGTCAACAACTCATTTTTATCTGCTGGACTTAACATCAATACGGTGTAGAGCTGATCTGTGATTCGTTTTTTGATTATTTGATTACTGGACAGCAAAAGAGAAAATCTACAATGAGGAGTTCTGATAGAACATAGTTACAGTTTGTCATATTAAAATGCAAAATGAAAAATATTCTCTGTATAGTTCTGGATTAATTACTTTGTTCCTTCAGCAAACAGAGTCTGTACACTCCTGTTAACAGTTAATAGATTCATACATTTGTTGATGATTATTTCAAAAAGCAATTAATGATGATTGATCTGATCCTAAAAAAATATAAATGCCTTTCTATGTTTTTTTTTATAAATAAAATTGTGTCTCTAAATCAAGTGCCTCCATTTGTAAATAAAGAAACACAATTTTGTGTCACAGCAACAACTTTTGCCCCTCACTAAATATTTATTCCATGACGTTGTTTCTTTTTGACAAAGATACTCACAGATATTATGAACTACTGCTAAATGCCATTCAGACTGTGAGCTTTCTGACCTCTGCCACAAGTCAACCATATCGACAGGTCTCAGCTTTAATTCATTTACATTCATGTGGAAAACTGTAGGGGGAGATAGAGTCTTTTTCACATGCGGTGCTCAAAGTTTAGGGAGTTCAACATTTATAAGGCTTTCAGCTTGTGTCGGCCACATGGAGGTCCTTCGGTTTGGCTCTGAAAAATGCAGAAATGATGAAAGATACCAAAACGGCTTAGACAAGCAGCAGCTGGAGAAAAAAGTTCGTTCTGACCAAATCTGAAGGGATTTCTGCAAGGACCAGAGGAGAAGGCAACAGCAGAACAAGGTTCTGATGAACCCACATGAAGTGAACTCAATTCACATAGTGCCAATTCACAACATATGCTGTCTCAAACATTCAAAGAAAAAAACATAAAATCATTCCAATTGAATCAAACTCACATTCCATTAAAATTCTGTAAAATCAGATGATCTGAAAAGACATTTGAGATTTATAATGCATCATAAGCAAAAGGAGAGGCTGGATGGTCAAGACAAACCCTTTAAATTATGGCTCAGACTTATTCTCACGAACAAATTACATAGACTTTAATGAGTAATTTTTTTAAAAGCAGGGAACCAGGAGAACCTTTGTATTTCCATGTTTCTGGTACGCCTGTAAATGTGACACACAAGCGACGTCCTCAGACAGCTAAAGCTGCTTCTCTTGGTTTATTTTCACTTCAAATTCTGATCTGATGGAATGCTGGAAAAGAATGTTGTTGTGTTTAAGTGGTGCTAAAAGGAGTTAGCCTCCAGGTGAAGCTATTCAAATCTAAAATAGCATCTCAATGCTAAACATGTAGCAGCGGCACAGACGTCACATTTCTAAAGAAGCTCCATCAATGATCAGGAGTTCCTGAAACTCTGGAAAGACAAATGAAAAAACTCCGCACCAATCTGATGGTTGTATATGACACAAATAACTGATTAAAAACAATAAACATGTTTGTTGTTGAGCTAACAACAAAGATATGCTCGATATTTTAGCAGCAGAAAGGCTTTCTGACTGTAAAATGTTGCTTATTTTGTTGACATGTGAGCAGTTTGTGATTAACTGATCGCAAATTAAATGAGTTTAGTATATTAATCCATTAGTAGGATGTCCACACAGGACATAATGTTTCCTCAATTGCTTTTTTATGAGACTTTACATGAATACACTGCAACCTGTCTTATGCAATAGCATTTTCTTTAAGGCATTACTTCAAAATAACTTGTTAGGAGAAACATGGCCGATCTCAGTATTATTAATGCCTTCATCTGCATGGGTTCGTTTCCCCACTTATGACTACATTAAGTTATAATATTTTGCCAAATGAGTCACATCATTTCATTCTTGTTGTCTTGGTTACTCTGACTGTCTCAGTATTGGAGGAAGAATTGCTTACGATTCATTTTTTGTTGAACTAAAAGGTTTTGATGTTCCACTGTGCAGCTATTCATCCTTTGGAAGTACATCTTGATTTTGAAATGTGGATTTCTTGCTGGGGTTTAAAATATGCCGCAGCTTGCACTAACATAATTAGACACAGTGCAGAGCGCAGTATGTGGTTTTTATGCTGCTCCAGAAACACCAGCTTTGATGGCAGCTTGTTTAACTTTAGAAGCTGATCATCCATTTCTCTGAATTTGACTTTCTGCTGTCTGACCTCGTCCTTCTCTGTGTGAATAACTAATATCTGTTATGAATCTGAGTGAAAGGACAAGCTGATCCCTGCCCTTCTAGAGTATCCACAAAAAAAAAAAAAAAAAAGAAAAAAAAAAGGCCTGCAGCAATAGACGGGCTACAAATTTAATCTTAGGTCAACTGTGAGGATCATAGTTTTCTAAATGAAGCCTCACTACAAATCTCTGCTAAAACTGGGAGAAATACAGAGACACAACACACAGAAGAGCCTCTGTTATCCAACCAAACACACAACCAGGAAGTGCAGCATCAAAAAGAGGAAAAACAACAACAAAAGCATCACACCTGTGGCTAAAAGTACAGTTGCTAAAAAAAAAAGTAAAAAGTATCTGTTCCAGAAATGTGTGTGTGTGTGCATGGTTTGTCCTGTTTGTCGCTGTGTTGCTCTGTGACAGACTGCTGACCTGTCCAGGGTGACCCCGCCTCTCGCCCGGAACGTTAGCTGGAGAGGCACCAGCACCTCCTGACCCCACTAGGGACAAGGGTGTTAGAAAATGGATGAATGGATGAATGGATGGATGGATGGATGGTTATTCATGTAACATGTAACTGATCGTAACATTTTATTCAATATTTTAAGGTGAGGTGATTTTACCTATATAGCACATTTTCAGCAACAAGGCAGTTAAAAGTGCTTTACATGAGGAAATGAAACTAATCAATAAACCAAAGAACAGAGCAAAAAGAGAGAGAGAGAGAAAAGCTAAATGTTGATCTAAAGTATATAAACTAAATGTTCCTGTTCTGGTATTAGAGCTTAGAAAATGATGTAATAAGTGAGAAAAAGAACAAAGTTACGTGCAAAGTTTGGTATTTTGAAGACTAAAATAATAATAATAATAAAAAAAGAAACTGTGGCAACACTGCAAGATTCCTCTATAAATGTTCTATATAACATTCTATAATATAAAAGTGCTTTACATGATTTAGAAGGAAATGCAACAAAACAATAAAGAAAAAAAAAAATAAAAATATTAGTATCCCCAGAAATTCCTACTGGGTTTCAAGCAGGATATCCTGAAGCAAACTGTGACCCCGGACCTCAGGGGTCACGTCAGTCACAGAGACTCAGCCGTACTGTCAGGTGAGAAGAAACGTCCCGACACAGCTGGAATGCGAAACCAACACTCCTGTTTAAGCGTGAGCCCGACAGATTACAGAAAAATGGTAATTAAGCAACTAAAAGGTGTGATGAGCCTGAGGCAGTTCCTGCAAGCTCAAAGAGAACGTAACGTACGCGCAGGATTGAGACGCTTTGCCTTCAGATGCCGATTATTCAACCTGGTTTGCAGCGCGGCCGTTTGGAAGAAATGCTTCCATCCTTTCAGCTGCTCTTAAAATCAGCAAAAATGATTTGGGACGCTGAAAGTGAGCTGCACATGGGAATGCGGTGTTCTAAAACGCTGATATGAGCATCCGAGAATTATGTTGGGAAAATCCTGACCAGAAATCTTGCATTCAAACAAATGGTCTCATGCAGGGCTAACACAGTTAGCTCCATCAGTGTTTACACTCTAGAGCTTTTACCAAAATATGATTTTTAATGGTTTTGCTAAAACGCACTATGTAATGACATAATAACTACCATATATAATTGATGAAAAATATTAAATTCCTCTGCCTCCTCCCTGTGGTCGTGCTGCCATTTGCAAAAATAGACAACTCAGTCAGAAGCAACCAATCAGAGCGAGGCTGAGGGTGTTAGTGCTGCCAATCACCCCTGTGTTCACTGCGATCCCCACCAGTGTACCACAGCAGCGGGTAGGGAGGGGCAACACAACGCTGCTCTATGCTCAACTCTGGCTTCTCATTAATATGACCTTAAATTACAATAATGTCTTCAATCTGCACTGCAGTAATGTCACATGAACAAACATTCCAGTGTTGGATATCGTGCTAAAACCTTTTGCTTATTTCTGCTTGCTTGTTGTTGTTCCAGTCATTTCATTGAACAGTTGTCATGTGGCGTTGGGTTTGGAAGTGGTGAGTGGGCACAAACATGTGGGAGCGTTCCCCGCTCATAAAGAAAGCAACTGGAGGAAGGAAAATGGGGCCAAACCGTGCATTCCTCACAGCCAGCATACATGTTGTTCTGAGCTGATGAAAATGACAAAATCTGGAATAAATAAGTCGTCTGGTCCAGCAGGCTTAAAGGAACGCTCCGTGCTTTTCCGAGAGTAGATATTAAAGGTATATGCTCAGTCCCTTCACCACTCCAGATGACAGGATGTCGTAATCAGGCGCACGGATCTGCATGCAAAGTGACAATCACTGGGAAGCTGAGAAAAGCCCAGTGGACGAGACGTTTCAGAAATCTGACCAAAGGAATTTATATTTCCAGTTGTTTATGGAAGCTATCTTTTGGCCTTGGATCCAGAGTTTCTCATGTCCCTGCTGGTAAAAAAACAAACAAACAAACTCCAGCCGAGGCTCTGGATGACGTCTGATATAATCATCACCGACACATGTTGGTCTCCAGTTCATCTGGATGAAGTCTGAGTCTCAAAAGATCAATAAATCCTGCAGCTCTCAGCGAACAAAAACCTGAAGCACATATTAAAATCTAAAGGTGAAAAGTCTGAGAAAAAGTAAATAAGCAAAAATGTTTCTAAAATACAAGAGTGCATAATAATACTATTAGATAGTTCAGGTTGTGTGCACACTACACTAAATACAGCACTCAAAATAAAATAACATTTTGTTTTACTCTAATATCATTAAACAATTTCATCATTTTTAGAACCATCCTAAATTTGGTGAAGTTTCTAATTTCCCCAGTGAGCTCATGACGGCCAGCAGCAGAGAGAAGTCATTATTGATCCTGAGACTCAGAGGGAATCAGCAGATCTGCAGCTGGTCCTGACTGACGGCGTCACAGAGGACGAGTCACGTCTTCCCTGCAGCAGTTATGAAAATCCTTCATAACTCTGCATAACTTTACGCTTCACGAAGTTACGCATCAGCAGAAATTTGCGAACGGTACAAAACAGCCCTGATTTATCACAGGTTCGATCATTGCTAATAATCGTCACATTAGTGATGGAACAATTTTAGTCGGAGATTTTTGCTTTTGGAGTCGGTATGTGTGTCATACCGTGAACTTGCTGTGGCTACATGTTTGGTTGACGAAGCTGCACGTGACAGCGTGGTGCGTTGCTTCGTTCTGCCAGTGAAAACAGCTGTGGGGTGAACATGAACATGAACATGTAGGGAGCTGGGTGTGTCTGCTGGCTGCTCATTCCGTGGTGAGAAATATTTACGCCCCCCTGTTCGCCTCACCTGGCTGTAATGACCCGACCTGCACCCAGGGAGAGCAACACTCTCTGCACTTTAACAAAGCATTGCTCAAATAAAATCTCAATGTAAAATGAGTTTTATTTTTATTTTACATGACAGAGCAATAAAATGTAGCGTAAATTTGTGAAGTGGAGGGAAAGTGACGCATTCATTTCCAAGTCTTCCAGTAGATCTTGATTTTGAATTCAGTTCTATACTTTGACTTGGCTGTTGTAACAAATATACTTTATTCTGAACCATTCTGGTACCACTGCTCCCTGCTGCAGCGTTCCATGTGAAGCTTCAAGGCGTTTTGGCTCAACAGACGGAGGTCGTGTCACGTGGAGTTCTTCATATAATTTCAAATGCAATTTCAATTTGGCTTTAGCACCAAATCAACCAAACCAGAAAAGGCTGATTGGTTTCAATGAGAAGAACTTTTGCTCATGACATCAAGTTTGTTCAGCACGTTCTCCTCAGAAACAGGCCTCTCTCTTCTCTACTGAAATACTCCTGAGTGTCTGTGTGTGCAGCCTTGCAACGTGGATTACAGATTTAGCTCTTTCACCAAGATCAATCTGAGCGAGGTCCACAGACCTTGAATAAACAAGTGGACCGGGCTGGACGGCCCGGGAGCCACCCAGCAGTTATGAAGACAAATATTTCCCTTCTGGATCGGCGGAGCGAGGAAAGGTGTGTTTGCAGAGGAGACAGAGAGGAGCTTTGTCCCCTTCCCCAACAGGTCGGCTCTCCAATCACTCCCCGCCCGACCCGACCCGACCCGACCCCATTCCACTCCCCCTCTCCCAGTCTGCCCACCCTGGAGCTCACCGTCCGGCTCCCTCAGCGCCCTGTGAGTCCTCCTCTGGAGCTCACCACAGCTTCACACTGAAGAGATGCTATCACTCCTCTGCTGCTCTCTCGTGCTCTTCTTTGCTCAGCAGGTAAGAAGAGAAATCTTTTTCTGCTCTCACATCACTGACAGCGTGGATCTCTGATGGGTGATACAGGGCGTCACTCAGCATCTTTGAAGAAAAAAGACCAGCTTCAAGACGCTTTGGTGCCCTAAACCTGACCATCATACAGAAAGACATAAATATGCTAGCTTGTTTGCACGCAGGCTGCATTCAGGGACCGGGTTCAGTCTTTCAACAGACGAAGCAGGAAAAAGCCGTTTTTTAAGGTCTGTGTAGTAAAAGCTCATGGAGATCCATTTTCACACCATCAAATTCAGTGAAGTCGGCAGACAGGCTTCATATTTTTGGCATAACCCTCAGTGACCTTTGGAAATTTGTGATGTCTGCAGCTCCAGCTGCAGCTCCAAGCTGTATGCATGCCGCAGCAGCACGTTGCAGCAGCATGTTGCAGCAGCAGCAGCAGCATGTTGCAGCAGCAGCAGCAGCATGTTGCAGCAGCAGCAGCAGCATGTTGCAGCAGCAGCAGCATGTTGCTGCAGCAGCAGCATGTTGCAGCAGCAGCATGTTGCAGCAGCAGCAGCAGCATGTTGCAGCAGCAGCAGCAGCAGCATGCCAGACGCAGCAGCACAAGCAGCAGCAGCTGTTCAGCAGCAGCAGCTGCGCACAAGCAGCTGTTTAAAAGCTGCCGAGAAGTCAGCAGCCTGCTGCAGCAGTCTGTGTCGCTGCAAACCCTCTGAGCAGTCAGGGCGATGCTTCAGGGTGTACCCATTGATGGAGGTACTGTACCTAAGTCAGCATGTTTTCTCTGATTTGTTTAGACCATGAGAATGACAGGAAGTTGACTATGCGGGAACAATAGAAAGGAGAAGGACAGAAACGAGCCTCAGTACAGCATATTCACCGTGATATAGCAAAATATGAATGACAGACACATAGTCAGACACTCATTTAGAACAATATCCTTAAGTTAACAAGGACAGAAGGATGGAGAACTCAGCTGCAGTGTGGCTGCAGCATCCAGCTCTGTACTTCAGCTGTGACTGTTTCAGAAACGCAGTATTTTATAATGCATCACAACAAAATCTCAACACGGCTGTAAAGGGATTTGACTGTGTTGAACTTTCCTCCAGATGACCAACATGGAGGCATTTTCATTACTGCTGGTTCTTGATTAAGATCTTTACTCAAGAGGGTCTGTAATTAATTAAAGTGAGTCGCATTCTAATTGAAAACCATATATCAACAAAAATATACGTTTCTAATTTTTTGCTGCTAAATTATTGAATAGACCTGAGCTCAGCAGCAAATGCATTTCAAAATAACTTTGAAATGAATTAGTCTTTAGAGATATCCTCATCATTTTTAAATAAATGTTTTCTTCTCAGGATAGAGAAGTAAAGTCAGGGTTCCTTAATTCCTTACAAAGTTTTCATCAAAATTTTGTTTATTAATCAGCTATTTATAATCAAAGATGGTGTTTTGGGGTAACAGCTGAACATGTAGTCACATGTTTAATTAGCTGAATCACAGCAGGAGGAGCTGAACTTTAGTACATGTGCATTTTTTTTTGACAAAGTCACCATGTGATGAAAAGTTGTCATCTGGGAAATATGAGCAAGCTGTCACAAAAAAACTGTTTTTAAACGTAAAGTACTGAAATAATAATGTGAATAATGTTAAATTCTGTTGTGTCTCAACAAAACACATTTTCAACAGCCAGATGTCTCCTGCAAAGACTTTGGAAATTTAAAATGGATTGCTTGTTGAGGTTGTGCTGCCTGAACTGGTCTGCCGTTTTGGACTTCAGGTTCCACCGCAGAGACAACATGTTGTTCAATTCTCTAATGTTTGCACACTTGTAACCCGTCATCGCTTGAGTTTGTGGACGTAGCTTGTGCATCGGATTTACAGGCATTGCAGGCGCTTTTAGTTTGGCAGTAAGGGAACATTTTCATTGACACAGTATAGCATAATAATAATAATACATATAATAATATATTTATTTCTTTTTTGTGTAGTAAATTTTCTTAATCTGGGACCTGAGTCTGAATTTCGTACCACAAACAAGCAAAGGTGGCATAACAATAAGAAATCCTTGAATCCTTGAATCCTGTAGTGTATATCAAAAGACCTTGAATACATCTTCTGGGAAAAAGAATTGTTCTATAAAAGTTTATAGAAAGCCAGACTTTTGAAATTTTTCTAATAATAATAATAATAATAACAACAATAATAATAATAATAAAAAAAAAAAAAAAAAAAAAAAAAAAACTAAATGATGCTTCCATGCATGTTTTGAGTCTTTGCATGTAAGGCCTGAAATTCTCCTGGGCATGTAGCTATCTGCTGTGGAATCTTAACCTTCAGTAGATTTACTGAACAAAAGCAAAGGGATCTTCAATAAACTGTAAAGAACAATCTGCAGTTGCTCTCTCTTTGTAGCGTTATTTTTCTGACTGACAGGCTGAGCATCAGGCGTGTAGCAGCAGAGTTTACACATGTACAGTGAAATGTTTTGTCGTATGATCATTTCAGATCAGAGGCTCTTAGCACGTTTAATTACACTCACTGACAAACTAGATAAGCACCCGGACAGAATGATGGGATTAAAGCGGGGTGTGTTAAAGGTCATAAAAATGTGTTGAAAAGACAGTACAACATCGGATCAGTTCAGTAGTAGATTCAGAAAAACTTCCGCACAGTCAACTCAAGTACAGGCAACGGCCCCTGAAAAACACAGCCCCCAAACTGAGTCTGATTGACTAAAGGTCAATCTGGCTCAGATTAAGGTTAGTTTGTATTCACACCAGAAGCAAACTGCACCAGAGTTTGCTTGGAAGTGAACAGAAACCACCTCACAAAGTGGGTCTGGGTCCGGTTGTTAGGTTTACACAGGACTCACAGGTATTCACACTTGTACAAAAGATCCAAATCAACAGGGCGGGAAGATGTGAATACACCCATAGAGTGAACGTCTGAAGGAAGTGTTGTGTTGAAAAAGTGATTCGGACCAGTTCTTAATGAATGTTTTGTCCCTCTTTACACAGCTCACCAGTGATGCTCAGAGAAACGGGCAGCAGCCGGCTCCCAGAGGGGGGCGGGAGCCGGCCGAAAGGCGGCAGTTCTGCCGGTGGCCTTGCAAGTGTGCTGAGAGGAAGTACTGTGCTCCGGGAGTGAGCTCCGTCCTGGACGGCTGCGGATGCTGCAAAAGCTGTGCGCGGCAGATAGGGGAGCGCTGCAACGAGAGGGACGTGTGTGACCCACACAAGGGCATGTATTGTGACTTCTCAGCGGACAAGCCGAGATATGAGGTTGGAGTGTGTGCATGTAAGTGTCTCTCCTTTCATTTAGTCAGAAGTCACAGAGCTCTACACAGTTACATCAGAACAATCATTCTTGATTGAACAGCGCCACGTTTTTTCTTCCACATTCAAGACATACGCAGCATTTTTATAACAACTGGAGGTAGCCGTTACTTGATTGTGCTATAAAATGGCAAACATGATACTGTCCCTTTAAGTCACTTAAATGACAGAAGAGAGGGACAGCGTATCTGTCAGGGAGAACTGAAAGAGCTGCAGAGTCACAGCAAAAACAGAAAACTGCTGCTAAGACGACTTTTAGTTTCACCCCAAATATGAGCTTTATGAATAACTGGCAAGAAGAAACCCATGAGAGACGAGCCACATCCAGTTCTTCACAAGCCGTGAATCATTTGTGCATCATAATTCAGATGCACACCACACTAGTCAGATTTTAAGTAGTAAATAATTTAGCGAACAAAGTATCATTTGTCCTCTACTTCACAGTTATATAACTTGGTGTTGGTCGATCCCGTAGTTGTATTTTATATATGAGTATTTCGATTCATATAGAGACAAAGTCTGACAGGTTTTGTGGGAATGTCAAGATGAAATCAGATCTGGGCTCCAGATACAAACCAATACAAAAACACTCTGGTGTGAAAAAAAGCCTGCGGGGATTTTTTTTTTTTTTCGGGTAGCTTTCAAATAAACGTTCTGTTATCTTTACATCAGACACATTCCAGAGACCTTTGATATTCACACGCATGTGACAAACATCTACCGTTTAATCAGCCTGTTGAGCTCACCTAAACCTGCCATGTGTCACAGTTTAACTGTTTGCATCATAAATCAGATTGAAATCTGATTTTTTTGGGGGGTGATGCAGAGCAGAGTCAACACCTACTACACAATAACATGTTTTGTAAATAAGAAATCCCTTAAATGTTATAGTCTTCTATACATGAGTTATACTGTGGCGATCTGGAGAAACTTGCAGGAAACCAGCACAGAGGAGAGCTGTATGAATTATAACTGCATCAGATTATTTTTATCCAACTAATGAAATATTTCTAACACTGCATGCTTTAAAATGTTACGAATTAGACACGCTCAGACTAATTATGTACAAATCCTATCATAAACTCCTTCCCAGGTGTACAGGAAAGTGAAGAAACAAACGAGAAAAGAGAAAACTAAAGGTCAGGATGAATATTAAAAACAAATGTTCTTCAGTCTGAGGGGTGCAGGTGTGGAATAATTGTTGTGTCGAGTTAAAACTGTTTTCACTCTTTAAAAAAAAAAAAAAAAATATATATATATTTAAGCATTTGCTAACAAATACAATGAGGTCTGATTATGTTTACTTTCATGAGTTTGTCTAGACTTAGCTGGAGTTCTTTGGAGTTTTAGAAAAATATACAGGAAAGAATATGATGATGCTTTATGTATCACAAAGTGAAGGTAGAATAAGCTAAAGTACTTTGAGTTCTTGTCATCGATGGGAATCTAAATATTCTTTATCTATTTCTGTACTGGTTCTGTCTTGTGTTTTCAGTCTCGTATCTTTTTCTGTTTTGACTTGTGAAAATGGCTGTAAAGAAAAGGAAAGTGGCCCACACCAGCGTCTGTCCATCCTGCAGCTTTGACAAACAACATAACAGAGTAACGATTTGTGTGTTGAGGATTCTCTAAAGTTGCATTTTCTAAAACTTTAATCCAGAATGAGGATGAAATAATTTGTTAGAACAAACACCGAGACTAACTTTACATCCTCATAAGTAATGAAACCAAGTCTGGTCTTTATGTGTATGCTGGAGAACATTAAGTGTGGAAAACCTCATTCCATATTTTCAAAGGAGAGTATTTATCGAGAGAAAAACTGAACTGGCCCTGAGCTCAAAGGCAAACCACATGAGGAGTCCTGACGCATTTCCCCTCTCTAACAGACATGATGGCGGTTGGCTGCGACCTGAATGGGGTCCACTATGAGAACGGGGAAACCTTCCAGCCCAGCCCCCTCTATAAGTGCACATGCATAGCCGGAGCCATCGGCTGCACGCCTGCTTTCATCCAGAAGCCTGCTGGCCTGCTGGGCCCCGCTCCGCTGATGGGCAGCAGACCGGCCGGCCTCCGCAACGGCCCAAACCCCGGCAAACACCAGCAGGAGACCACATACATGACAGGTGTGTGTTCAGAGTAAACCAGCCTGGAACTGGCCTCCATGCTGGAGATGATTGTAGCTGGATGGTTCAACGTTGAGGAAATGATCATCATGAGGAAGATTGATCATTTTCTGAAGTGATGGTAATCCTGGGACTTCTATTTAATATCTACCTTCCCCATTAGCTCAGGTTACAACAACACTGCAAAAACACTAATGCATATGCCTTAGTTACTTCAAACAAGCCAAAACTAACTTACAAGTAATTTTTCAGCAAGACACAGGAACTTGTTTTCAGTCAATAATCTCTTAATATTGATAAAGAAAAGTTTCATTGGCAGATTATTTCACTTACAACGAGACATTTTGCCACATTATGAGTGAAATAATCTGTCAGTGGAACTAGATTTATTTTAATAAACATTCAAGAATTATTCATGTAAAACAATCTCTTATATCTTTTTGTAAGTTAGTTTTGACTTATTTCAGGTCAATTAAGATATTTGCAGTAGAAACCAAACCAAACATACTGGGTAAGATTTTGTGTTTTGGAGTGAAGCAGTAACAGTAGTTACCATAAATACGCAGATGACACACAGTTCTACATCGCGGTGTCACCGGGTGATTGAACCCGTCCAAATCGATTAGAACAAATCAATATGTGGACGGGTCACAACTTCCTCCAGCTGAAGAGAAACGACACTGAAGTTTTTCCAACTGGAAACTAAAAATCAGGCCCGAAATCTGGGTGATGGAGTCAGACATAATGACATTTGTCAGATCAGGGTATGTTGAAAGTTGTCCCCCATTTGTAGATTATCTTTGTAAAACAGAATGGTTGATTTATAAGTATTTTGAGCCGATTTAAATTCCTGTCAGACTCTATGGATCTGAGCAACGTATCTACTGACGAGAAGTCTGAGGTTTAAATACACAAGAGCCTAAAATGCTAAGAAATGATCCTCTAACCATGTAGACATGGCGGTGCTATAGCTTGCAATTATTTTTGTAATCAATTATTATATTGATTATTCTGATGATTAATTGAGTCGTGGCAAAAAAAAGGCACATTCCACAGACCTTTCATTTAGCCACCAAGGCTTATTTTGTACAATATTAGGAATACATACAAAAATGCAAATAAACATTTCAAAATAATAATGATAAACAACAGTGTAACAGCATTCGTTTAGTGGACACTTGAACATTTGTAGCTCAAAAGAAAATTCTTCTAACATCAACATGTGAAAAGATCAGCTGTTTCTGACTGACTTAACAAGAACGCAGTGTAGAGCTGGTGACTTTTTTTCCAATTAAAAATTGGATAGCAGCTTAAAAGCAAAATATATATTTTTGTACAGTTTTGGTGTAATTCC
Source organism: Poeciliopsis retropinna (assembly GCA_010277075.1). Lineage (NCBI taxonomy): Eukaryota > Metazoa > Chordata > Actinopteri > Cyprinodontiformes > Poeciliidae > Poeciliopsis > Poeciliopsis retropinna. The sequence goes on from VMRM01000010.1 coordinate 21,326,071, forward strand.
TGCTCTGAGTGAGCCATTCTTTCAGCAGAGGGCCTTTTTTGAACCTGTATAAACCAGTTAACGACTATTCAATTAGTAAGTCAGTCAACAATTATTTCAATAATAGATTAATCACAGTTAATATTATTAATTTTTCAGCCCTGAAACTGATTAGTTTTCTCACTAATTTCAACTTGTCAAAATTAAGAAAAAATGCCTCCATGTCCAAATATTCTACAAAAATAAAAATGGCCGTCTTGCAATGTTCTAATTTTCCCACCTGACTGTATTACACATTGAAACATTCCCAAGCCTAAGTTGCCGTCTCTGTTGTAATTAGGATCAGACCAGCGCCCCCTGCAGGGTGCTGGTGACACAGCACCCTTTAACTGTAACACTGAAGGCTTACAGGGATCCTCCTTTAGCTTGGAAGAAGAACTGTCTGGTCCAGACGACCCCCTGGAGCCCCTGCTCCAAGACCTGCGGACTGGGCATCTCAATCCGCGTCAACAACGACAACGGAAAATGTGAGATGAGGAAAGATCGACGCCTGTGTCTGCTGCGGCCGTGTGAGAAAAACCTGCTGAAGAGCATCAAGGTGAAGACTTCGTCTCACTTAACTTGTGTTTTCGATATGACGATGTTTGGGTGCAATGATATGAACATTTAATCCCATATTAATATTGCTGTTATGGTCAACAATCAGTATTATGTATGTTTCATTACTGCTTCTACGGACACATCACTGACTTCACACTGCTTCAGTTAGACTCCCTCCAATCCTTTGCTGCATCACCGTCACATGACCAAACAAACACAACACCACCGACCTCCTTCCCTCCCCCTCCAGAAAAACAAAGCAACAAGATGGAGATAAATATTGGCTTTATGTATTGGACTAATATCGATATGTTAGAAAATGCCTGATATGGGTCGATACCGATGTTGGTGCCGATACATTGTAAATCCCGACACCGGTGCATCTCAGAGTGTTACCGTATCATTAAAGTGTTTCAGCAATTCAAGTTAAAAGGTGAAATTCGTGACATATTTAGGGAAGAATTAATCAAATGTTTATATTGATTAATGTATGTTGATTATGGCTAAAAGATTATGAAAACCTGAAACTGATCTTTCTCAGGAAACTTAGACTAATAAGTCATTCTCAGACAGAAATGTGGCTCATCAGAAACTCAAGTTAACTTATTAGCAGAACTCACTAAATATTACCAGGCTTTTTTCTCAATTTTCTTGAGCAAACATTACAGTGTACTTGACATAAAACTGAACTAACTTACAAATAGCCTTTCGGCAACATATAACAGTAGGAATCTTAACATTAGACAACTCAAGGCAGCAGTTTTCATCCTTAAATGTGTCGGGTCAACAAAATATTTCTGCAATAAAAACCCGTTTCACTTTTTAAGTTGAATTACTGACAGTAACTCATTAAGAATATTGCTTATATTTTTTAATACCCATAAAGACACCAACTAGAGTTTTTCACCCAGGTGCCAAAGGGGAAGACGTGCAGACCAAAGTTCCAGGCGAAGAAGGCAGAGAAACTGCGCCTGTCGGGCTGCACCAGCACCAAGAAGTTCAGACCCACATACTGCGGCGTTTGCAAGGACAAACGCTGCTGTGTCCCCAACAAGTCCCGCATGATCAAAGTGAACTTCACCTGCAAAACGGGCACCAGCGTTCAGTGGAAGATGCAGTGGATCTCGTCCTGCGTGTGCCAGAAGAAGTGCACGGATCCAGGAGACATGTTTTCTGACCTGCAGTTACTTTGAAAAACGCCAGAGACGGTCATTCTACAAGAACAGAAACAGCAACAAAATGTTTGAAATCAGTCATCAAATGAAGGAAAATATGCTATGCTGAAAGATTTTATGAGCTGTCTTTAAGACAGGTGTGTGCAATAGTAAAGCTGGAAGTCCAACAGATGAATAAAACTCTGTGGCTTCACGACTTTCAGCTTCCCAGTTTCAACTTCTGAACTCTCAATTTTATTTCTTCTCTCAATTTTACTTCCTAGTTAATGTAATATGCGTCTCAATCTCAGACAGAATTGAGTGAATTCAGTAAAAAAAACCTTCCTTTTGGGATTAAAAAAGAAACATTCTGATTCTGATTCCTGAGGTTTAAACGGCTCTTTAACCAGATTCATGATATAAAGTGGTGATATTTGGATATTTTGGTCCTGATAACCCATGACTCCCAGTAACAATGTTTCTGTTCTTTTCAGGTGAAACGGTCACCTGTAGAGGCATTAAAAATGTCTCCATAATTCTATTTATAATTATATAAAATGATTTATAAGCTGGCAGGTGGAGTTCAGATGAGCAATATGAGCGGTATTAAATGTTTCATCAGGCTCTTTATCTATTTAAGAAACTGTCGTAAAACAGTTTTGGGGCATGTAATGTTTAGACAATATCTTGACATTTGCATTTGTAAGTTCAGCCAAATAAATGTTTCAGATGTCCTGAAATGATATGAGTGAAGGTTTGGTCAGCTGATGAGCCTGAATAAAATGTATTGAAAAAAGATTGGTTAAAACTCCTTCTGAAGCAGCTCACAGAGATTTGACCATAAATCTCTGTGTGTAAAACAAAGTTTTACAGTAACAGAAAAGATGTGAACCCCTGCAGCTTCGTTCAGAACCCCCCACCCCCACCCCCCGCATTAAAGATGGCATCCAGAACAGGAGAAAACCAAACAGAGACATCATTACGGAGGCCAAGTAAAACCGTAGCTACTGCTTCATGATGGAAATAACTGACACGATATCACCTACAATCATTCATGGAGGGATTTTAGAAGACATGAAAACCTGACAACAGAATATGAACAAACTTCTACTGAGAAACGGGGAAGCAGCAGTGAAGCATCAGGCTGGACTTGAGTTTACACAGAGATGAACGTTAGCAAAGGGGAACGCTTTATCGCTTTGGAAATGAGTAATAATACGTACGCCTAACCTATTTGCTTTCTATTTATGCAGTAAAAACATTATATAAACAATTGGTTCTGCATACATTTGAAGTGTAACATTTGGTATAGAAAAATACATTTCTGGTTTTATTAATAAAGACACAAACAAACAAGCAAAATATTCAAATGAAGTAACAGAAGCACAGAAGTGTAGTTATAAGCAAAGTCTAAAGTAACAAATGAGAGAATTAAAAATGATACTTTCCATCCATTCAGATCAGAACATCAGATCCTTCCTCACATCCAGCTGTGGACCCGTTCAGATTGGCTAATAGGAGCCACAGATCCTTAAAATGCAGCCAATACTGACCGAGTCACACTCAACCTTCTCACATGTTCTTTTTGATTCCAACAGAAAATTTGATTTTATTCACATCATAAATTAAATATATCAAAATTACTAAAGGTGTGTGTGTTTTAATTGGGAAGTATTTTGTAAAATGTCTGAGTGGATCTTCATCTGGCGATGGAGAGTCTGGGTGCGTCCGGTATGAGTCGGGCTTTTGTGGCGTCCAGATGATGATACTCCTCAATCAGTGCACTGAGAGAGGACAGCGCCTCAGAGAACGCACTCTGCTCCATGCCGTCTACGTGCAGGTAGTGGTGTAAGTGAGCCTACACACACAGGCAGAGGGGAAAAAAACAACAAGGATGTTAGGGGAAAAGAGCAGGCTGAAAGGAACGCATGTTGAACAGGAAATCAACTATAATGCACACTGGACCTATCTAGACAGAATTTCACTGACAAATGAATAAAAGCCCACAATAAACATAACATTCATTTCTATGACAGGCATAAAGGTAAAGGTTTATGCACCTTCTTCTTGTAGAGCTTTGTGAAGCGGTCCCTCAGCTCCATGAAGGTGGGCTTCACACAGGTGTTGTTGGCCAGCGCCAGCAGGGAGTGGGCGTGTCCTACAGGGGGGACGGAGCACAGGCCCGTCTTCCAGCCCTCCTGATTCCACGACACAAAGGGCAGCGAAGGCCTGAGCCTGAGGACGGATACAGAAGATGAACACTGCAGCTCTGATGCTCACATGGTTCAATTAAAGCAAAAAAAAAAACTGACAAATGCCAGGAGTGTACAGATCAAGGGTCAACAATACAGACAATGTTCACAGCTTTAATACTAATGAAATTAGAAATGCACCAAACTGATATCAATATCTGTATCGTTCCCGATATTGAAAAAAATTCTAGATCAGGTATTGTGACAATGTGACCGATCCATAAGGGCAGATCTATTCAGTCTAATTCTATGCTTTATTATTTTATTTCTTTTAGTCAATTTTAGTTTCTTTATTATTCATTTTATTTATTATTCTACTTGCACTGATTGAAGAAATTCAAGTCAGCACCAGTGCAGCACACTGACATACAGCAACAGCTGATGAAGCTGTTGCTGTATGTCAGTGTGCTGCACTGGTGCAGAGTTATCACATAAATGTGTAATTCAGTACATTTATGTCTGTGTTTTTTTTTTTTTTTAAAAAAGACACATTTTAAGTTAATTCAGTCATTTTTCTGTATCGGCTTGGTATAAGCCGATACTAAATCTCAGGTTATTGGTATCGGTATTGGAAGTGAAAGAAATATTTAACGATGCAGCATTGAAAAAGAGTCACAACGCAAGTAGTACTAGTAGAACCTAGACAGGTTCTGTGTTATGTCCAGTCTTGTCCAACTTGTCCAGTCGAAACAGGTTCTACAGAACCATGTTAGCAGATGGATGAACTTGCTAATAGGCTAACAAGCCAACGGCTTCACAGATACCCTCTTCTTTAGAGGCTGAGAGAAATGAAGCCCAGGGGTTGGATGGGTTAGCTTTGAAAAAGAAATTTCTGGACAAACCAGACCAGTGGTGGTAGTGGTGCAGTCGTGATCAGATTACATGGTCAACAGACAATGTTGTCAGAGTTCTTCAGATTCGCAGCGGTGAAGAAGTATCCCTATCAGTTGATGATTACTCCACAGCAGCAATCTTGTTTTCCATTGAGGTTTAGATCTAAAAATTTGATTTGACTCATTTGAAAATGGATGATTTGGCACATGGATGATTAGACTGAGGAAAGTTCACTTTTCATCCAAAACCAGAAATTATTTTAAACTCCAATTACCGAGTTTAATAGTTGTGTATTCATATCTAGAAGTCGCATGACAATATCCAAAAATGTTTTAGGAATGAAGTTATTGAGTACCAACTTTTTACAGGTTTTAATCTAATGTGAAGGACGTAAATTTCATCAGAATTTCAACATTTAAAATGCTGTAGATGTTGAAGTTTTTATGCAGTTTCTGACATACCTGCTAGACAAATCTGGCTTATTTCTGGCAAAAAATAAATATTACTATTTAGAAAATCTTACCATGGTGCTAATTCTGGTATATATTGCAATGATGATACAAGTTCCATCACTCTGTGACCTTTAACCTTTCGTGGGCTAAAGTTACTGTTGCGAGACTGTCAAAGCGGTTAAATATTATGTTAGCATGCAAGTTCATAACACTTGGAATATACTGGCTACGAATTACTACACTCCAATCAGTCCAATGAATATTGCAACAATGGATAATAATATCCATTAGTTAATTTCATTGATCATGGGAAAAAGTTATCAAACCCAAAATTCAGTTTTTCAGAAATTTAAAATATCAATTTGGAGCAATACAAAAATACATTTGCGTTTTGATCTACACAATCAGAGTGGTAAGCAAAAAGCTGATCATGATTATCTTCCCTTTGGGATTAATAATGCATTTTAAATTAAGCGTGTACTGACACAGTGCTGTCTCCAAGCACATTAATGGAAAATTGAGTGGAAAGAAAAGATGCCTATGCATTGTTAAGTTTGAGAAGCAAAGCCAACGTAAGAGTGTGTGGAATATTTATGAGGTGTGAACAGCTGAGCCTGAGTTTCAACAGGCTTGAAATTTACTTGGGCGAAGGCTGAAGAGGAAAGCCTTTAGTAGGGCTCTACCCATAAATCAGCCCCAAATGACTTCATCTTAGGAGATCGATGATTGGTTAGTGCCTACATGTGAAACTGAGCTTATCCACTGATCTTATCTAAAAAGGTTCTAAAAATCAGACACAATCCTCTTTGCTGTTATGAGAAAGGTTTGACTGACAGACCAGCCCACCAGGTCAGGTCTGCACAGGCATGGTTAACAGTAATCACTCTACTGTTGCCAACTATTTACCGACTTTCCAAAACAAAATTAAAAATCTAATCAGCAGGTCAGGCTATCTAACCTATTAATATGTTAAAATGAATCTGGATCAGAACCCCATAACGTGATCTGGCATCTCAAAGACTGTTAACAGCATGCAAACACAGACAACAGATCACACACCGACATTATTTAATCTCAGCTTTTCCATTTTGGAAAAACACCAAGAGCAACCCAGAGAGAGGAACTGGTAGAACCACCTGTAAGGAGCAGCTTTAATTGACCCTTTCTCCTCAACGTTATCAGCAGCTCAGATCTTCATGGAGGAATTTCAATTTACTCTTCTTAAGAATCGGTTTGAGGTTTAACAAGGCCAGATTGGCCGCTGCTATGTGGAATCATTCAAAGTTTGGGTCGAGCTTCAGCCATTTAGTTTACCTAAATATTATTTAATTCAGGAACAATCCTGCAGACCTAAGCAGAGGCAGAGAGAGACAAACAAACCACACCTCTTCATACTTGCTCTGGTGGTGGTAATTTCACTGAAGACTAGATGATCTGCCCTCAGGGTGAATTAGCTGGGATATGAAGCAGGTGACTGTAGGACAGGTACGAGTGCAGATAGCCTGATTAATTCACCAGCTGGGATCAGCTGGGGACACTTGAACAATGTTTTGTTTCGCTAGGCTAGGAGAGTTTTATTTTGTAGCAGTGAAGGTAAAAGTGGCTCTTTGAACGAAAAAGGTCGCTGACCTCTGGGCTATAGTAAAAGAATAGACTTTTTTGTTCTCCGTCATTTTGACCGACAGCATATAAAAAAATAAAATAAAATAAAATAGGTCATATACTATTTTTACCCGTCAAATTCTAATCATACTAACACAGGCTATTTTTTATGCGGTTTCGTTAATATTCACCGAGTTGAACCGTGAATCCAGATCCCATCACACATAAAGCAGGTGAACGCATCTAACTTTTTTCCCGTAGTGACTAAAACCACTGACTGTGGCCCCAAAAACTTAGAATAAATGAAATTGAACAACTCCATTTAAATTAGCAGCACTTCACCCGCTGGGGTCTGAACCCTCAGCCTCACAAATTCCTCCTGGTCACATCTGCAGAGAAACCTGCGCTGGTTCATCAGCCAGTTGGATCTGTCTGATCCAAGCCAATCAATTGAACTTTTTCTTTTATTTTTTTCCCTGTGCGCGATCAGGGCATGTGCATTTACGAGGATTTTTTTTTTGCGTGGTTTTGCTTCCTCAAAAGAATAGATGTTATGTCTGCCGCGCTTCTGAGCGCCACTCTCCTACTGGCCGAGGGAGGTAATGTCTTCCAGATCCATTTGTTAAAACTCCTGGATGAGTCAAGTTTAAGATTTCCTGTCATTTAAAAAAAACGACGGGAAATCTACTTGTGTAGATGTGGTTGTGCTGCAGCCCATCTACACAAATCAACAAATACGTTTTAAGCATTGCTGATAAACTCAGTATGTGTGTCTTCGCACAGCGGAGGGAGCTAACTGCAAAAACACAAAATCTTACAAAGTATATTTTGTCAAGTTTCAGGTGCAAATATATCAGTAGACTCAAAATAAGACAAAACTAACTTGGAAGTACCTTTTCGGCAATAGGAGCCTGTTTTAATTAAATAATTCTTTAATATTAATATAAAAAAAAGAGCACTACAGGGAGATTTCACTCAGAAGAAGACATATTTCCATTGATATAAGTGAAACATTCTGTCAATGGAACTAGTGAAGGACGTATGGACTTGAAACAAGCTCCTATATCATGTGTACTATATTTGCACTAGAAACTAGACCAAAAATATTTGGCATGGGAACAAGGAGAACACATACACATCCCAGACCCCTGCTGAGATTCCGAGCAGAAACATTCTTGTATGCCGACACCTGCCCTCTCCCTTCCCTCTCAACTCTTTTTAATAGAAACTTCACACACAGATATGTGCTCTGACACCAGTCTGTGCTTCGATTTGTCAGGAAAACGAGCTCAGGGCAGCAGAAGGGAGGCAGTTATGAGTCGGTGTTGCTGTTGCTGAATGGGGGTATTATAGGAACACATGAGGGTTAAGGTCATGGTGGAGTTCCTAAGGGTGGGTGAAGAAACTCCTGGCCTGTTTTGGTGAGGAAATGGAAGGGGGTGGGGTCTGATATTCTGACCTCAGAATATCATCTGCGGAATATCTGATGATATTCTGACCTCTCGATGTTCCTCCGGAGGTCAGACACCTGTACGTTGCCACGGACCATGAGAGCACAGGCCAAGTAGAGGCTGTGCTTCGGGTCGGCCCGGATCAGCTGGTGCTCCTTACTGAAGGCGTCGCTGAACATTTGATCCAATCTGGAGTAAAAGAGGGAAAATATACTGATTATCTGAAAATGTTTTTAGGAAAGGTCAGTCCATGTAACAACAAACTCATTCATTTTAAAGCCTCTTTTCTTCAGATACTGTAAATGTCTTTAAGAGATGTTGAGTGAAGTCCTGTTAAACTAGGAAGGTTTTCTAGTCTAACCTGCCCCTTTAATAAATTCTATTTATTAAAGGGGCAGTATTAGGTCAAATCTACTTTTTTGACCTTTACATCATGTCATCAGGTTATTCCTTCATCATGTTCTGTTTTAACAGAACAACCCACAAGGCAGTAGGACATCTGTGTCTCCAACTGGAAGAACTGGTCCATAAAAAACAACAACTGAGATTTGATCCAGATTTGATAATTCTGTTCCTTTTCCCAAGGAAACTAAACGTTAATAAAATGACATTTCCAGCCCACAGAGCTTCAGTCAAGCCTGATGGTCTGAGCCAGCCCTTCTCCAGTTTGAGACCAGTCTATATTCCACAAATCCTTCTGCTTGCCCACTTGTTCTGTGTCAAACTCACAAACTTATAGAACAGAGTATCCATGCCTCATATGGACACTCTGCCTAACATGTCCTGCCTCCAGTCAGCAGCTTGAGGAACAACATGCTCACTGTTTTCTACTTCACCGTTGTTTGGTAGAGCAGTCTATACCAGTTATTTACACAATGTGTAATTTTTATTCCTAGTGTGTGACATAAATTCAGACTAAATGTTTTATGGTTTAAGGTCTGTTAGGTTTAGCAAAATTATTTATATCAAGTCAGAATAATCGAAGGGAGACATTCCAGAGTATTTTAATAATGTCAAAATGTATCTAAATTCAAAAGGTTTTTTTTTACAAGGTTTTTATTTGGTAGAATTAGTCTTTAAACTGTATGACTTGAGTTAACAGCTTTGGGTTCATTTCCAGAAGACTCACCAGTTTGCTGGGATTCTGGCCCATCCATTCTGACAGAACTGAGTCAGGTGTTCAGGTCTCCTTACCCTCAGCTTCAGCTCTGTTCACAAACAGTCTACTAGACTTTAATGGCTTGAACACTTCAATTTTAGGTCCATTAGACAATTGCTGTGTCCAAGCTCAGGGGCGCATCCTTCGATTTGTCATTTTAAATGTATAGTTTTAGTTTTTTTCCCACAGTATTAACTCTAACTGTAGTTATCTTTCATAACGCAGGGAGGGAAGCATCTGTTGCTGAACTTGCTGCTACCTTTTCATGTCCTAAATAAACACCACGGATGCCATCAGTGAGGACTTCACGTGAGCTCAACTCCCAGGGCTCAGTGGGTGGGAAGTAAAAATATCTGCCCTGACAGTATGAAAGCAGACCTTCTAGTAGGAATGTTGACATCCGCCAGTGTGTACAGGGGTGTGAGGCTGGGCACTAGGTAATGTAAACGAGGGAAGGGGACCAGGTTCATGGCGATCTCATTCAAGTCCATGTTGAGAGAACCCTCAAAACGTGAAGAACTGAAATCAAACAGAAAAAAAAACATTGAAAGTCACCAATCCCCCAATTTCAATAACTTTAACATATGAAATATAAACCAACCTTCACCAATTCCACTGGAAATTACATAAGGAATAATAAACAATCACTGAAACAATCCAAACAAATTTTGTGTAAATGACATTCCTGCTCAAATTGAAAGCATAAGCAGTTGCACAAAAAGAAAAGAAAAGAAAAAAAACAAACAAACAAAAAAAAAAACCCAGCCTTGACAGTTTCCATTAACTTTGGATAACTCAAGTTTGTTCACAGTTTGAATAAATGATATTATGTTTTTAGTGTATCAAAAACGTACTTTTATTTGCGAACTATAACAGTTGATCTTGGGCTATATGAGAATGTTTTTAGCACTTGTTGCAAAACAAATGTTGATTAAATAGAATTTAGATGAACATGTTTGTTTTCGGTTTGAATACTTTACAAGTTGGTTTGATGCAAACGTTGTAAAAAGAAATGATGCTTCAGTAAATCAACCACAATCATTTAGCATAATTCAGAAATAACAGCTCCAGCATATCATCCGTTTTATGCTAAATGTCTATGGTGCATTAAACTGTATTCCTAGAAGTTGATTAATCCCCAAATGTTCAATAATTAAATGCAGCTTCATACCTGGTGATGTTGAGCAGCAGGTTAGCTACTATGTTATTCATGGCATCAAATGGCCTCTGTGTTGGACTGACCCCCCCCTGTCCAGAGGTGACTGTGCTTTCTTTCTTTAGCACACACCCAGGTTTTGCATCATGAGACATGAGACTGATCTTGTTCACGATGTCCACCAGAGACTGGAATAGAAAAAATGATGGAAAACATAAAAGAAAAAAAAAAAAAAAGGGTTGTGTTTAATGTGTAACCTGTGAGTTTCTGAAAGAAGAAAAGTAAAACCTGGTTTTCAACAGGCAGGACACAATCTGCATGCTCTGTCAGCTCTCTCATGGCAAGAACACTGTTATAGGGAGACGTGATGACATCGTCTTCTGCTGATGGATACATGGCAGTGACAATGCGACAAACATCAGGAAACTCCTCCTCCAGCAGGCTGAGCACTCTGGTCCCCAGACCGGACCCTGTACCTTAAAGTCAGAGTCGGAGTTACTGCAGTTTACAGGCACAAAGGAAACTGTGGGGACATCCTTCAGTCAGTGACATGAGACAAAGAAAATGGTTTCCAAAGACTAATAACTGTCCAGGTTGGACATTTTTGTACTTTTGGTGAAGCCACTGTTCTTACTTCATTAGAGGAAGACGCACAGGAAGAGGTCCAAACCCTGAAGCTTTTATTTAGTTGATATGAAATACTTGGAAACTGAAGTAGAATATGCCAAAAATTTGGTCCTCAGTTTTTCCTGCAGTTGTGTTTATAAGTGACTTAATGATGGATTCACTAAATAAGAATTTCTGCAGGAAGTGCACTCTGACTAAAATCAGATCCAAACTGTCCAAGAATTTGTAAAGCTGAGACAATCTAATGCACCAAAACTGCTAAAATAACTTACAATAGGATGTTAGCCAAGTATTGCATGCATCTTATTAAATACATTGCAATAACTCTCACTGGTTTTGCTCACAAAGAAGTTAACCATCTGTAATATTTATAGCAGTTTCAGTTTAATGTTATCATAACATGAAACGATACACAAAAGTCACTGTATTGAAGGTTTTGTTGTAGACCACGCTGTGAAGATTTTTCACCCGGTTTGCAGAGGTCTCTGGAATTTTGACCCACTTTTCTTTACAGAAACACTACGACATCCTTTCAGTTTCTCTGAGATGATGACAAAAATTTCTCCCAAATCGTCTCTGAATCATTAAGCTTAATATTAATAGACATTTCATACACATGCAGAAAATGGGTTAAATTTCACACAATGTATGTAGTCGACAGAGAACATAGAAGAGGTCCAAGGAAGGACTCCTGAGGAACCCCACAGCTCATCTTCACTGCAGACGACTATAACCAACCACTTATCCATAGCAAAAGATCTCTCAAGAAAACAAAGAGTTAATTTCCCTCAAAACTATAGCGTGTGCTCTAGATAACTTAACAAGATGCAAATGAGCCACGGAGAACGTGCAGAACTCCAGGATAATAAAACTATCATCAGCAGCAAGCAGCTAATCAAGTGAGTCCTCAAGGTAATGCTGTCTCTGTGCAATTTCAAGGTCAATGAATGAGGACAAGTCTGTACAAATGTCATTTTTACCAGAAACCATTTATTCCAATACGATGTAATGATGTTCTTGCCTCAAACTTAAAGATCCTTAACAACTGGTTGTGGGCTTATCCTGCAACTTTCACATGATCCACCCACAAGGCAAGATCCTCCATGGAGCTCCAGACAGAGGATAAACAGTATTTCTTTCATTTGTGAATGCTTAAAAGCACAGTTGCCAGTCTCTCCAAGAGTCTTGCTCGTCATCTTGTAGTCAGTTACACATGCAGATTGACCATCATGTTCCTGATCTGACCAGCTCTTTGGTCCGGCACATGTTGGTAGAGAGGTTGCAATGGAAGACACTGATTCCGTTGTCATGTGTGCTTAAAATATAGTAAGTTGGGATGTCAGAGGGTGTGTGTGGCTTACCTCCTCCCATTGAGTGAATGAGGAAGAAGCACTGGAGACAATCACAGTGTTCGGCTGCCTTTCTGAGTTTGTTCACTATGGAATCTCTGTAGGCCGAGCCATACGTCAGGTTTCCAACAGCCCTGAGTGGATAAAGATCATCACAATGGAGCCAATGGTTATTGATTAATAAGAAACAGTAAATGAAAAACAATATTCTGATTTTATAAGCTGATTTTATTTAAAGTCTGACACCTTTAAATAAAATCCAAAGTTGTCGATTAAGAAGTCACCTAATTAACAAACACCTGTATGTCGTTTGAGCTCAGTGTGAATTCAGATGTGCCATTTTTGTATTTAAAGCGACTACCATGTGTTTTCCAGGCACCTGGTGTGCTTTTATAGCATTATCAAGTAACTATGTTAACTTCAGTTATTATAAATTGGCTGTACATATCAAATATGACTCAAAAAAATTTGACTTCTTAATTTGACACCTTGAAATTGGGCATTTGTCTGTTCAAAAACTCTGAAACTCCTCCTTCAGGAATTCATCAGAACATCACTCCTCTCTTGACCCTTTAACAACATTTTTACCAGCATTGTACTGAGAAGTAGCTTCTATAATGAGCTCAGTAGATGTGCATTTCCACCATATGTTTGCTAATTGCTGCTGGCTAGTCTGAAGGAGCTGGGTGGGGGAGGCTAAGGGTCTGGGCTGTTCTGTGAGGTAGAAGTTCATAAGATTGGAAGCAACAGTTCTGAGGAGGAGTTGCCCCTTACAGGCCACCCAGGAGTTTTGCACACTTGAATAGTTGCCATAGAGATTAAAGTATTTCATAAACATGGAAAAGAAAAATGAAGGCAACACCCCAGGCATGTTTTTGTTGAGGGGATAACATTTGAAAATGATGTACATCTAAAAAAGGTTGAATTTACATTTTGTTTTGTTTGGACATGTGACAGAGTTCATGATGCAGTACAGAATTGCAGAGGATTTAACAAGAGCTGAGAAGCAGAGTAAGCAGTGGGCAGGGAAATATACATGAAACAATTAAATACTGGTTATCAGACATAAGAGCAAAATTAACTACAGACATTAGTTAATTGTCTGTAGTTAAAATTTTCAGATTGGTGCTTTCCTAACAAAAACCTGACAAAATGTGAAATGTAAATCCTTTTTCCAAGGCAGTAAAACTGTTGCCGTGTTAAGGAGATTATGTGACACAGAGTTACACTTTCATAAATGCTTTCACCGGAATTTCTCGAGCATGCCCCCTGGAAGTGGAATGAATGACAGCCAAGACATCAGCGTGCACTTTGACACGAGATACAGAGATTAAGATTACAGGATGAACTTCCTCCCAGTGTACAGCTACAGGTTGAACATGCCAATTGTTCTAGAAGAATAAGACATTAAAGAGGTTTTGGGTGTCTTGTGGGAACTCCCCTTTAATATGCCTGAAATTCTTTTCTCACTGAGTCACTAGCAGCTCTGGTTCACGTGTATCTTTTCTTTGGTTTTTAACAGTAACTGTCACGCGGCAGAACGCACGCAGAGAACATTTTCACACGTTCCATAATGGAATCCTTTAGTCTTTTACTACAAGTAACAAAATATGTGTGTGTCCTTGTATTTCATCCAGGGTAAGGAACATCATTTCAACAAATATTACGTTGTGGGGACCGACTGCTCCTCATAAGGGTTTTTTCCTTTTTTTTTGGTTAGGGGTCAGGTTTAGGAATAAGGTGTGAATTGAGTTCATGTCAGATTTAAGGTGACAAATTGCTAGTACATGTGTACTAGTAACGGCTATGTTCAGGTGAACAAATGAATGAAAAACCAATGGAAGTCAATGCAAAGTCCCAGTGAAGATGGAAAGACTTACTGCGGGTGTTTGCGTGTGTGTGTGTGTATTGTCAGTCTTATGTGTTTCTGTGTTGCCCTGTGATGGACTGACGACCTCTCCAGGGCATACTTCCCCTCTCACCCTGAAGATAGACACCAGCCCGTACACAACCCTGCAGGGATAAACGGATATAGACGATGGTTTGCAGAATAAAATTACAGATTACGGTAGTTTGATCTTCTAATGCAGTTGTGCTTTCAAAAAGTAACATAAAATTTGTTTTTAGCTAAATGTTTCACTTCCTTGAACCAAAACAACAACAGCCAAACTACCCCTGAGCACAGCGCCTTGAGAAATCAGCTCACGCATTCAGTGTGTCATAACAGAATGTGTGAGTGGTTGTAAAATAGCTGTAGCATGATAAAAATGATTGTGTGCCACAGTTGCTCCACCCTGACAGAACTCCTGTGGCGTGTCTGTCTCTCACCAGTTGTTGCCTGAACCCGAAACGTCCGTGAGGAGCTGAGTGCTGTCGAACACCTCCCTCAGTGGGCCTTGCAGGATCCCGTGGACCACACCCTCCTCCATGTCGATCAAGACCGCCTGAGAATGTGGCAAATATGTGAGAATGTGGCCCCAGCGGACGCTTTAATACTATCACACACGGGCACATTCCTTCAGTCACCGCAGGCAACTTATAGCTAAGTTTTAAAGCATTTCCACAACTGATACTGATAGTCCAGTAGACTCCCCAGAACCAGAACCAAACATTGAGAAGCAGCATTCAGCTTCTACACATCACAAATCTGGAACAAACTTTCAGAAAACTGCAAAACAGTCAAAACACTGAGTTCCTTTAAATCTAGACTAAAAAACTGAAGTAAACAGAAAACCTGTGAAGAAGTCCCCAAGTGCAACTTCCTGCTTAACAAAATGTAAACTAAAATGGTTTAGTGTCAGATTTTAATGGTTGTAGGCCTTAGTTTCTTGGTTTTTGCATTTCAAAACACAATTGCAAAAATAAAACAACCTGTTTTCCTGTTTTATAAAGCCAAATGCAAAAATGTGAAACCGAAATAATAAAAGAAATCCACAGTGTTCTTGTTTGTGATATTTTTAGCCAGAATGAAATATGTGGTGGTTGTTTTATCTGTAACTTTTCAGAACCGGGCAAGACAAAATAAAATAAAACTAGAGGTTACAACTAACCAACATTTTATAGATTATTCTGATAATTAATCAGATAAAAATTGGCAGATTCTGTAAGTTTTTTATTTAACCACTTAGGTCTGCAATATACAATCTTAGAATCATATTAAAAACAAAAAATACATACATTTTTAAATAATAAAAATATTGTATTTTACTTAGATATTTATGAACCATTTTGGCATGTTGCAAATGAAAAATGAACATGTGGCTGAAGTCATCAGTAGTGCAGCAAGCTGAACGGGAGGCAGTGCCAGATAAAGAGATACCATCTTATAAACAACACCCTTGACATCTGCAGCAGATGCTGCAAAACTGCATACGGAAGTTGAGAGTTATAAATAATTTTATTATCCTAATTATAAATAGTGTAAACAGTTAGAATAACATATTTTTGTTTTAAACCATGCCCAGTACAGAGGGTGCCGACATGGCGTTACATAAGCATGCTAACATTGTTAGGTAATTAGGAGTAATTGCATCAGTTCATTGAAAAGAAGACAAAACAGCCTTCCACCCAACAAAAACATAAAGGACAGGTCAAGATTCAAAAGAAATGAACAGAACTGACAAAACAATACGGCATTTTCTCTGAATGGTCTGACTGTTGGAGACATTTATAGAAAATCATCTGTCAAGAGAAGAACAGAGACACCATGAGTGCAGCGAAGCATCAGGGTACAACCCATGAATGGAGTTCTCCTTCACAAAAAGGAGTAGGCTAACTTGCAATTCTACCAAAGAACACTGCAATGAGTGAGATCAAGACACTTTCCATGAGTAACTTATTCTAAAAATGGAACAATAATTCAATGATGATCGGCGCACTTTGCAATGAAAGATAAACTGGCTCAAAGATCAGAACCTTCCAAGTCTGGAGCTGTAATGAGGATCTGAACCCAACTTGGAGTCTGTGGTCTGTGGCCAAAAGCAACTGGATACAAAGGAGGAACCAACTCCAACTACCTACATCTATAATGAAACAAGAACAGGGAAGATCTTCTTGAAACATTACATGTTTGCTCTTCATTCATTTGAATGAGTCTCTTCCAAGATATTGAGAGTTGAGACATAACTAATTTCTGTTCTGAAAAGATGGATCTCAAGTTACACACGACTAGCTGTCCAGCGAGCACCAATACATATATAAAAGCTTCTAAGTATGCATGAGTAAGATATGCTAACCAAAAAAAAGCATACAGCTTATTCTGGTCCTAATGGCAGCAAAAACCACAATAGTTGAGCTCCATGAGTGACAAGATTAATATAAACAGCAGAAATTGACAACACATGTTAATTTGATTCAAACTGCTATCGGTAGAAAATGAAAGCCAAAAAACCCCCTGCTTGACAGGAACATCTGGTACGGTAAGAACAAAATGACTTGGTTGTGTTTTAATAATGACTCAAATTAATGTGCTTAAAGTCATAAATAATAAGTTGATTCTGTTCAATAAAAAAATAGTTTATTTATTGAGAAAGGATATTAAATGTTGTACTTCATAATGGAATTTTCTTCAAAGAGCCGTCAGAGCAGCGGACTACAGAGGACTACACATGCAAGAGAGCAAAGGTTTTGTCACAGTCTTCCTAAAGCAGACAAACTTTTTCTATCCTTGAGAACTCTCAAGCTATTAAAAATAACATACAAATATATCTCCAACATCATCTAACTTACACATGTATCTTTTGATACATGTGTTCTTGCAAAGGAAACAGCTGATGTTGGTCGACTGTTTTCAGTGCATCAACAAAAGTTCTACTATAACTTACAGAAAACCTAAAGTAGGGAGATAATGGGTTTCATATGACAGTACTGAGAAAACTAATAAAAAGTTAGTTACGTTCCCCACTTGCCCTACAGAAACTTAAAAATGTATGAAAATGGCACAAAATTATAAATTAAGCAGCCAGGCCTGAACAATTTCTTCTAATGTACAAATAAAATAATTATAGCATTAAACACTCAGCCCACACTTGTTTTGACACTTTTAGAGTACCATGTGGTGCTTGTTAAATATCTGATGGCAGTTTCTTTTAAATCATGGGACAGTGCTTAACAATGTATTTAACTGGTTATTGAACTTCAATGCAAAACATGCTATAACATTTTTGTTACAAAAAAAATGTATAACTTATTGATGTGTCATAACTTGCTAAAGTTTTCACACTGTTTTAGCGTGAAACGTCGTCAGACAGATGTACAGTAGTCTTGCAATTGGAAAGTTGTGGGTTTGATTCCAGCTTTCTCCCGTCACATATCAATGTGCCTCAGTTTGCCTCCCAGTGCTTGAAACACTGAAAGCAGTGTTTCAGTGTATGAATGTGTACAGTTTTTTTTTTTTTTTTAGGTGAATGTGGTTGTAGTGTTACTTATACATTCAATCCATCGTCATGGGCCTGTTTTGTATTGTAGCTGGTTTCCTGTGAATAATGTATCCCTTGACTGACTGGATACCCCAGTGTGACATCTGTTCCACGATGTCTTAGGATGAAGTAATCTACCTAGAAACCTTTCATACAAAAACATCCGTATAAATATTGTGCTTTTTTTGTACACTCTTATTAAATCAACCTCTCAACTGAACATTTCTTCCAATTGGATGGAGTGAGCCATTTTTAGTAAAGGTATTTATTTTCATACTCTACAGTATGTTATTTAAGTTTTTGTTTTTATACTTTTATTTTGAGTAAATCTACATGCTTTAACTTTCCTGCCACTTTGCTGCTGTTGGACCTGAAATCTCCCACTTAAGGACAAAAAAATAGAAAAAAGGTCATTTCTATTCTGTTCTCTCCTTTTCACGGGTGAGTTTGTCAACAAGTAATAAACTTGGTGACAACAGAAGAATCCTCTGTTGATACTTGAATCATTTAGAAATTTATAAATGCCTCCTTTTCTCGAATTTGTCTTCCACGTTTTGTTGAGCATGTTGGGGCCACTTATAGTAATTTAATTAATTGAAAAACATTTCATAATACTTAAATCTTGTAAAACGCTGTTTAGGGTTTCTTTTCTTTTTTCTTTTTGCCATTTTAGAGACGTCATTGTTACCCAGGTGGGGCAGGACTTACTCTAGCCTTCAGGTGTTGAATCCTCCCTCCAACATAACAGGCTCCACCATCACTTTTCCTGGAAACACGTGTCAAACATCAAAACAGCTACAGCTATTCCATCTCCATGTTTCTGTGAATTAAGGTGCAGTTACCTTGGATCCACATTACGGAAGAAGCTGCTGAGGGCCTCATCGTACAATCCTCTCTGAGGAAGGAGGAAAACACAAGATGTTAGGATGAACTTTAACAACTTCTAGGATATTTAGCTTAAGGTGCAGCAGTTTTGTTTCCTGTTACAGCATTACTGTAACTGAAAGATATGAAGGATGAATGATTAATGATGGAAGGTATTTTTTCCTAACAGAATAACATGAAAACTGTTCACCGCAATTTCCTTTACTTCAGATACTTTAAAAGGCATCGTAAGAAGGTCAAAACCAAAATTTATATTTAATTATTGTTCGATCGAGAGCAATAATCACATTCTCTGGGGGGAAGAAGAAGTGCTGCTGAAAATGAATAAGGCTAAATCTCTGCATATAGTGAAAGCAATACATTGATAAGGAGAAAATAAAGAGATTAATTGAAATCGTCTATAGTGCTAACATTCTGAAAATTTGAAGTCAATAAGGCCATCCATTAAAAAAAAAAAATACAGTTCCATATTTTTCATGTGTAAGTAAAACGGGTCACATTTTACTATCCAAGTCTTTCAGAGCCAACATGTTCATGCAAGAGTATAACTGTAATTGACTCCGCCCCCAGTGTTGCTAGTGTTTAGAAGGTTTA
This sequence comes from Poeciliopsis retropinna, assembly GCA_010277075.1. NCBI lineage: Eukaryota > Metazoa > Chordata > Actinopteri > Cyprinodontiformes > Poeciliidae > Poeciliopsis > Poeciliopsis retropinna. The sequence goes on from VMRM01000010.1 coordinate 21,345,582, forward strand.
GAACAACCAAATTTAAGATTTATTCATCTCTTCAGTTTGTCTCCACATATTCCCTGGATGTAGGTGTGTACAAACAGTGAAACATCCAAAACATGCAGGACACTGAAGTTACAAAGGACAACCATTTTAGCTTTAATAGGAGCCAATAATGAGTCCAAACTATAACATAGGACCCTTTATTATAATTCATTCCCAAAACAAAATCCATAAATGATCCACCATGGAAAACAGCAGATCCCTCCTCACTACAAGTTCTTTTTAAATGTGTTCATGTTCTTCTGTTGATGGTCTGGTGAATATCTGGCGCCATCCTCTGACTGAGATCATTATTGGCCCTGCCGGCAGAGACTACAAATGTTGGACATTTAAATCTGGCCTCCATAGTTATTCAGACACTCACAGTCTCTTTTGGCCTCTTGGATGAGATGCTGATGCACTCAGAGTAATTTTGGTTGACCAGTCACTTCTGGGAAGGTTCACCAGTCTTCCATGTTTTCACCTTTAGTGGACAATGGAAGTGTTGGGTCACTGTAACCCTTTCCACACTGATAGGTGTCAATGACTGTCTCTCATCTGGTCATAAATTTCTTTAAATCATGTTACTTTTTAAAATCTTTGAGCCTACTTCATGTTGTCAAAGGTGAAGTATTACTATTTAAGTAATTTCTTCATCCTACACTCCAGATAAAAGGTAAAACCATACGACTCCAAACCAGACAGACCTTGAGAGGAACAGCTGTTCCCTCAGGCCTAGGAACACTGTGTGAACCCCAGAATGAACTGCCAGAAATCCTGTTTGGACATTGTGGTGACAAAACTTTGGCTTATTCACTGGGTAAATTGAAGCTGATAACAGAAGATCTCTGAGAAGTTGTTTTTGTTTTGAACTGCTCTGTGCAAGGTCACATGTGCATGTGAAAAGACTGTCTCCTTTGTCATGAGCTGATGGAAGAGCCATGGTACATAACTGGTGGATATTAAAGAGCGATATATCCACTTCATTCTTTTCTCCTGGATTTGCCAAAAGTCTCAACCATCATTGTTTCTTTGACCCTTAAATAAAATGATAATAGAACACATTGTGTGTTATTCTTGATTCATTGTTAAATGGAAATGTGTCTCATATCAAAATAAGATTAATTTATCTCCTTAACAACATGTCGGTGTGCCGCTAGTAACTCCAGCTAATTTGTCTGTATGCTTCAGGTCACTCTTCATTTGGAAGATCCTTTTGTGCCTGAGATTGAACTTCCTGGCTTAGGTCTTTAGATGTTGCTTTAATATTCTCACATTGTTCTCTCTTTATGATGCCATCTATTTTGTGAAGTTAATCAGTCCTTCCTGCAGCAAAATACTCCTAAAACGTGATGCTGCCAACCCACATTGTCCTTATGCCCAAACACTTTTTGTTTGGGCACCTGTTGTAACCTGTTGTTACAACAGGTGACACCACTAAGGGTTTTGTCCCTGAGCATATTTCATAACTGTATTCTGCTTTTTTATGTTGCTTTTGGGTGAGTGTTTTTTTTTTCCTGAAGGAGTGGGTATGATAGCTGAATATTCCCATGCATTTAATGCTTGTGTACAACACATATTCAAGAATACAAATCCAACAAGAAGATGTTCTTATTTAAGGTACTTTTGATGTAAAATGAGTATTTTTGTATTGTAGCTTACGAGAAACAGATCAGGTAAGAAGCTCATGTGTATAAAACTGGTGTTTTTAAGTTAATCTGAAAGCGCAGGTGTCTCAACTTGGTCGTACGTGCGCGCGCCTACCTTGTTGACGTGTGCGTGCTCGCGCAGAGCCAGATCCCAGAATCTGCAACCGACCTGGTTTCCACACTGCCCGACTTGAAGAGAACGTTTCAGTTTAGCTAGCAGCCGTTCTTCCGAGGTTATGTATGAAATTGGCGACATATAAGAAATAATTTCAAGCAATTCCCCAGAAAACCAAACCAAACCACAGTTTTTCTTACCTTGGACAACAATTGACTGAGTCATGACAGCAGCGAACCGGAGACGGCAGCAGCTGTACTGGTTAATGCTTCAGTGAATCGAGAAAGCAGCGGTGTTCACAGGACTTTTGAAGGCTGTGTTCAGTCGCGCCTTCACTGTGTTTGGTCCGGTACTGATGACGTAATTGTCATAGTAACAACATGGGCGGTGCAGCCGTACGTAGAAAACGTAAGTCTGTAAGCCGATATCCTGTTATAATATGAAATGGTGGAAGATGTTTTTGTTATTCACTTACAGTGAACATAAATTGGAATATTAAAGTTACAGGCGCTTCATAGAATGGTTCACCAAATGTACTTTCCAAACTATTAGCTTTTTCACAGCCCGTATTACACAAATCCAGTGGTAAACAAACTATTTTTTGTCTTTTTAAAAGAAGTTTAGATAATTTTTCTATCTCTTTAATCTGTCAAAATTGGAAATAAACTGGACAATTTATTGCTGGGCAATAATTATTTAAAAGTCACTCTTTTTGGTATCTCTATATATAAACGTAGAGGGCGCTGTTTCTGCCTCCCCATCCTGTCCTGAGAACCTTGTTTAACACAGAAATACGTTCATTGGTATCTATAGCAATTGAAATGCAGCCTTGTCATTCTTTCAACCATCTTCTTCTTTAGGGGTCACCGCAGTGGATCATCTGCCTTAGAAATTCTTTGTTCGCTCCAAGCTGAGCTATTTTATTCTTTTCCCCATCACCTACTGCTCTATCCCTCCTACCCTTCTCTAGTCTTCTTCTCTTGTTGTCCAGAGTACATGACCTGGTTGTCATGTACTCTAAAAAGCACTTTTTATTGCCATCACAAATCATAGTAGATCACACTAGCAAGTTGTTCTTCTTCTGCTATTCTTCTGTACACAGGACTTTGGAAGGCCTGTGTACAGAAGAATATATCAAATGGATATGAAGGCCTGTACATATCTCCTCATATCCATTCATCTTTCCTCCTGGTCTGGACTTTCCTCGTCACCTCTCTTGTGTGCTGGTTGCTGCTTGGATAGTTGATCTCTGGAAGGGATTCCTCTGCAGAGCGTCCGTTCCTCCATGTGTTCATGTCATTATACTTGTAAATAAACAAATCTGAGCAGTATTTTAATAGAAAATAACCAGCCTTTTCATAATTATGTAAATAAACTAAATAAAGTTTATTTATCTAGTTTAAATAAATAAACTTTTATTTAAACTAAACTTCTAGTTTAGTTTAAATAAAACTAAAATAAAGATAAGCTTTTAATTGGATGTAAAAAAAATTTTATTATCAGATATAAACAGTACAGATGAAATCAAGATTTTAGGTTGACCATGTTAATAAAAATGTGCCTAGAAAGAGATATTATGGACACTAAACCTTGCAATGATGCAATGTTTATGTGTGTTTCCAACACTGGTGAGTGTGAATAAATGAAGTCTACATTGTAAATAAATCCCACAGGATATATTTTATCTTGAAATGTTTTTACTCGTCACATTTTAAACTTTGATCTGGAGGCTTTTGTCATTTTCTTGGTGGAAAATAAAAACGGTGACTTAGACAAAGAAGCAAGCACTGGAGCGAATGAACACAATCTTAGTGGGTATAATTAAAAGAAATTCTAAAATGAGTTTGGTCAGTGCTGTGATGGGGCTAGTGATAAATAGCATTATGCTCCAGGACAGCTTCCCACACTGACGGCTCCAATCACCAAAACCGTCTTGCTGAAGCTTGCTGGGCTCTTGTTGATGGTCAGGTTCTTCATGCAGCCCACGTAGGGCTTCCTGGTGGCAACGCTGTGTGGGAGGAAGTCATCTGAGAAGAACAGGAAGTTGGTTAGGAGATGTGTGACTTTGCATTAAGTAGCTGCTGGCAGTGCTTTCTCACCTGGAGCTCCACCGATAAATATCGGCTTCCTTGTGTCTGTGGAGCGTGGGTTTATGGGGCCCACAACGTGTTTGATCTCAGAGTCCACATCCAGCTGGACAACGTTGGCATCACGGATCACTGGGGGCACAGGGGTCATTGGACTACATTTATATAGAGGTTGATTTATACAAAAAACACTTTAGGAAAAGAAGAAACGTTCAGTACAGAAAGTAGGAGAAACATAGAGTTCCACTGGAATGGAGCAAATGGAACAACAACCTGACAGATTCAGTTTCAAATCTGAATCTTTTCAATTTCAGTTATTTATGTAGCGCCTATTAACACATGTCAGCTCAAGGTACTTTACAAAGAGAAAAATAAGTTTCAGTCAAGTTTCACAGACATTCCAACTGATCTTAATTTCTCAAACAATTCATCTTATGATTTCTTTAATATTAACGTTTAGGAGTGACCCAGCCAGAGCCTAGATTAGGTCTGAGAATGTGTAGGGAGTGCTAAAATTAGGGAGATGGTGAAAGATTACTATGCTTCTAAAGAATGTTTTTCTACTGATTATTGAGAAGGTTGTAAATATTACCTGACAATGTATTATTTAATAAAATGTGAAACACAAAATGCCAGGTATATATAATTTTGGGTTTAACAGCAAAGAACAATGACAAGTAAAAATCTGAAACATGTGGCATGCATTTCTGTTCAGCCCTCTGAGTCTTTTGCCATTTTTACAAGATGTAAATGTTATGTTATTGAGTTTTGTCAGATGTGATGGAAACTGTCTGTAAACATAAAGTTTTAACTTTTGCCACAAAGTCTCAATTGAAAACAATATATTTTTCTTGTGTTTAAGGTAAAATAATCTGTCAGTGAAACTACTACTTTTTCATCAACATTAATGAATTACTGACTTAAAATAAGCTCCGATATCAGAAGTTGTAAGTCAGTATTGACTTATTGTAATCGTACTAAGATATTTGTACTAGAAACTAGGCAAAATATTTGGTGATATTTGGTGCTTTTGCACAGTATACAGTTGGTTGAACTGTATTTAGTTAAGGGGAACTGGAGTAAACAGCATTGAATACAACTGCACATTTTGTTTCCTAAAAACATAAAATATGAAACCATGCATGATTCTTTTTCCACCTCATTGGACAGTCAGTCAACAAAATACTTTTGAAGTTTAAGCTTGCAGAGTAATAATTTGTGAAATTGCAAAGGGCCGTGAATAGTACTGTTACCCAGATCATTCATTTTAACCGTGCTGCCTTGTTGTGTGATTCTGACCTGTTATTCTGTGCCAGGAGCCGTCACACACACCGTGTCTCGGTGACACCTTCGTAGAGAACTCATGTTTTCCGTCATGAACAACAACAACCACCTGGGAGGAGAAAAAGGAAACAGTTTGACTGACTGGTCAGAAAGAGTCTGTCCTGTTCTCGTTATGCCTGCTAAGACTCACCGCTCCATGATGGATGTACATTATGAAATAACCCTCTGCTGTGAACACATGCAGTAGCACCGCTGAGGCCACACGAGGGCGCACCTCCATTGTTAACTCGAACCTCAGTCCCAGCTCAAAGGATTCATCTGAAGGAAGGAAGAATCACAGACAGCATGTTACAGATGTTTTGGATACCTGTTCCTAATCGTATCTTTTTACCACACAGGCCCATGACTCTGGATGTTCAGCATGAGTTATATCGGTCAGGCCGAGATGGAGATGTGATCAAAGCAACGTTTTCCCTGTCAGCTGTCTCCATCTCCCTCTTCTACTGAAACAATTTGTCTGCAGCTGCTAAAGATATGAGGTCAGTTTACCTAGCTACACATTTTTCCATTGCACACCGGTTTGTGAGACACAGGGGAATTTATGACCTGATAAACTAGCAACATAACAGATGGTCAGCTGATATAATCTTCTGCATATTGGAAAATCGGGCTTGGAACCTGTTGGTAACTGAAGTTCCAATGGGTTCCGACCAAGTTTTATCAGATTTAACTTCAGACAGTGAGACAAAAAAAGTTGGACATGACATTTTATTTTCCATATGTAAAATTCTGGTTTCAACTGCATAGGTAGGGAAACTGCATTTGAGAAACAACATACCCAAAACCACATATCCTCCCTCCTCTGAGAAGTACGTTCCATCCTCAGAGAGTCCTTCAAAGCACGGACCGACCCCGAAACTCTCAGCCGCAGAGGACAGCCTTCGTCCATCAAGCTGAAGGTTCTTCAAACAGCCAGTGAAGCTGGAAGCAGAGTTTCTCTGCAGGAAATACAAACACACTGGACCTTTATTTCCAAATCAGAGACACAAGCTGCTAAAGAGTTCATGTTAAGCACACAACAAAAAAGGGATCTTCCAATAAGTTTTCTCTCTTTCCTCCAGCTCCAGAAGATGCTCTGCCAATACTGATGTCCATTTCCCAGGCAGGAAAGTGGAGAAAACAGAAGGGGCAGCGTATGAAGTTTTCCTTTTACTATCCATTGTCTCAATGTGGCTGTGCAGAAACTGATCATTTTTTGATTCTGTGAAGCTAAAAGCTCGAAGTGATATTCCAAACTATTTATTTGCTAATGTTAATGTAGGTGTATAACTATTGTTCCTTTACAGTGGAAAATTATTCATAATTCATGAATATTTTCACAGTTTGTGATGTTTTAACTCCAAAAATAGATTTGTTTGAAAATGATTGTATGCAAATAACAAGAGGTAGTGTTATTAGAAATAGGACATGATCAACTAACAAAAGAAATCTGAAAAGTGTGGCATGCATTTGTATTTCTCCCTCCTGAGAAAGTACTTTGTTGAACCACTGTTTTGATGCATTTCAGCTGCAAGTCTTGTGAAGTTCTACACATATAGTAACAAATATGCAAATTCTCCATAAAATAGCTCAACCTCTGTCCAATGGGCTGGAGATTATCTCAACAGCAATTTTCAAACCTTGCAACAGATTTCAATTGGGTTCAGGTATGGACTTTGACTGGATGTTTCAGTAAGTCCAACTTATTTGTGAAAAATGTTCCTACTTGCAAAGATTTTTTTTTTAAATATTCAAAATAAAATGCTATTTGCGGAGCTGAAATATTTTGGTGCAATTTTACTTGGCATCCTATAGGCTGACATTTGCAAAACAGGCAATTCAGAAGCACCATTTATTTTTCTTTGTGCTGACTGGCTGTGTCCCCAACAGTAGGGATAAGACTGTAGATGTTAGCTTCTGCAGTAGAGGTAAGATGGTTTCCACTGTGCTTATTAATGCACATTAAGTGATATTTAACATTTTCACAGTTAAAATAGGAAGTTAAAAGCATTTTGAGAGGGGCTACTGCAGGCAGTTCTGGTCCCCAATCCCACTGAATACCAGTGGTACACTGTAACTAATACCTGAATATTCCTTTGTGCTTTTCCAGGAGGAACTCCTCCAACAAAGAGGGAGTCGCTGACACGCCAGGCGACATTGTTTGCCTGAGCTGCGTCCTCAAACTCTGTCAGCCTGTCGATGGTTAGTCGCCCCATACTCCCCTCACGGACACAAACAATCTGAAGCAAAAAAAAAAACAAGTTATCAGTATGAAACACGAGAGAACATATGCCACCAGTATACAAGAAAAACTCACACTGTGAACTTACGCTGTGCCATGCACCGTCGTCATATTTCTCTTCACTCCTAATTTGAACTTTCTGATCTCCCACACTGAAACTAAACACGAGTTTTCCATCGGCCACAAAAAGAGCCATAAAGTTGTCCTCTTGGACATCTGATGCATAAAAGATGAGGCCGAAAGGTGACTCCATCTTCAGGGACAGAGACAAGAGGCACCTGGAAGACGAAACATGGATCCCATTAAAGATGCAGAAACAAAAGCATGCATTTACACAGCAAGCTTTGAGCAGACACCTGGCTTACTACGAGCAGGTTGTGGGCCTGACACACCTTTCAGACAAAGAGTCAGGGATTCCCTCATAGTGCTGCCTGCTGTTGGCAACGCCGCCATAGTGGAAGGCTTGGCATGTTGATCTAGGTCTGGAGAGATGGCAAGACTGGATGTTTGGCTCTGATGACTCCAGGTCAGAGTTGGGCAGTTCTGGAAGATGACTGGACTTATCTCTGGCAACCTGTGAAAAGCATTGTTGGGTAAGAATGGATCCTTCTAGGGTTCACTATGGGCAGGAATAGATTCCCAATGATCTCAAGTAGATATGTCTGCAGATGAAGAAAGCGTTCCAAAGGATAAAGGCAACACCTGATTGAACGAACAAAATCAAGTGCAACACGATTGGACGAGGATGTCATTGCAGGCATTTCGGAAGGACCACGCCTGATTGGATGAAATTAACATCTTTCGATGGACTTTGTCTTTGTTTAAAACATTGCTACCTCACATCTCTGACAACAGGCTTTCATTTATTTATTTAGTTTCACGAGGTTGCTGTTGTAACCTGGGGTATCGGAAGACTTTTAATTCAAATTCAAAATCAGTTTTGGTTACTGAAGTAATGTTAAATTGATATAATTAGTTAAAACAAATAATGAAGAAATAAAACTAAAATTATAATTCAAAACATAATGTTATTGAACCAGACCCTGACACCAGGGAACAATCCCTATGATTTCTTATTTTCTTGTTCAACTTTTTGATCCGGTCACCAGAGATGACAGATTTCTGTCAGATTCTGTAAGATTTCTGCTGGAACTAACCAATCATACTTTGCACTGTAGAAATGCTCGTTTCGAGTCTGCAGAGAACCCGCTCTCATTGATGTAGGCAGCTGACTGAGCAGAAGATGAGGAGCAGACATGACCTAACCGACCCGTTGTGTTTGCGTTACCTTTTGAGACTGGCTCTGTTTGGCTTTGGAAGACCCTCTCTGGTGAGACATCAGTGCAGCGGGAGGTTGCTGTACTGGACAGTTCTCCAGGGAAACGTTCACCTTCTCGGTGTACTTCTGGAAGTCCTCACCCTCAATGTCTCGGTCTTGTCTACAGACACAGAGTGAGAGGGAAAGAATACAAATTGCATTAGAACACAGCAAAAACTCTTCATTCTCGTTGTTCTTATTGAACAGAAGGAGGCGTGTGGAGCTCGATGGAAGGTGTGTTCACAGCGTGGTGGAGACTTACCTGTTGATGTACGCATGGCTGATGCAACCAGTGAAGTTCTTAAAGCTGCTGCTTGGAGAGCCTCCGTAGTAAAATGTCTTTATGGGCGAATCAGAGGAGGACTTTGCAGCTGATGGTGATCGTTTTAACTCCTTTCTGTCTTTGTCATCCACTAGCAGTAAATTCCTGAGGTGAAGCAGAATGAGGTAGTTAGAAACCTTTGCTTCAATGTTGCAGTATTTAACTTTTACAATTTTTTTTTTATTTTTTTTTTTACATATTTGTTGAAATTGTCACTATGGTTTGACAGTTTAATATGAAACAAATCTGTGAAAAAAATGGAGCTCCTCTGCTTTATCCCAGTGCTAACTAGAAACAACCAATCAGAGTCAGGAGGTGGATTTTAGCACTGTCAATCACCCTCTGCTCACCTCCCTGTCTTACTCCACCCCATGCTCTCTGCTACTCAGGCTAGTTGTGGTGGCCACATATGACGCAGGATAAAGTTTTCCTGCACCGGTAAATTGTTTCTCCACCATTAGCACATTTTGGCAGCAAGTACATTAAACTGATTGACAGTTCTAAGACCCTCCTCCTGGCTGTGAATGGTTGTTTGTTAAACCAAATTGTATGACAAATTGAAAAAAGAGGAAAAAATATAAACAAGAAAATGTAACTATTACTGCATTAAACTGGAATTAATGTTAGACATCTCAGAATAATAGGTTTTCATATTCTTTCGATGTTTTCAGAAAATCATCTCCTCCAGCACTTCTTGAAAATCTCAAAGATCATCTTGAAAAGTGATCACAATAGAAAAACATCAAAAAGCTTAAAGATATGTTTGATTCATGTTTTCAACATGAGGCAGTTTGTCTGCTTGAACAGAGCATTTCTCTGTAAATGCATTTAACAGTCGCTTAAAGCTGTTCTTTGCGTTCGTCATGGTAACCCAGTAATTTTTCTTTCATCCCAGCCATCCTTCCCCTAATAAATAAAAACATCATTTGAAATCTCCTACCTCTGCTTGTTCACTGAAGCCAATAAGAAGTGTGTCCTTCCATCATTGTATTGCTTCTTCTGTGATTTGACCTTTGACCCTCTGTGGATCAGCGTGACCGCTCCGTTCTCCAGGGCGATGCTGAACTCATCAGACTGAGGAGGAATGTCTTCCAGTTAGTCAGGCAGCAGAACTTGTTTCTTTAATACTTAACATATGTGATGCATTAAAATAATCACTCAACAACATAACTTTATAATATTTTGCAGTGTTTTTCTGCCATGGACAACCTGCTCCCAGGATTATATGGGATAAAAGTCAGATTGATCATTACTTTGGAAGGAAATGTCACTTTCACAGAATTTTAAAGGTGTCAGAAAATGAGACAAAAATGTGACATGGAAATGTAGAAGTCTGTTGAGCGCACGTGTGTGTGTGTGTAAGATGTTCTTACCCCTTGAGCGTGGTAGAACAGCAGTCCACTGGGCTGCAGCGTTCTGAAGTTCAGCCCTCCTTCGAAGCTGTCGAAGGGTGAGATTTTTGCGGTGGATCCCAGGTAGCTGTGGCCACTGAACGAAGCTTCACGGGACATCTGGCACAGAAACACACACTGCAGTTTCAGAAACCCTTCCTTTCTCAGACAGAACATTTAGAGGCTATTTAGAAATCGCTTATTCGACTCTGACCGCGCCTCCCCCACTCAGCTCCTCCAATCAGCAAACACCTGGTGGAACTGCACTTATGGGCTACTTCTCAATCCTAAGAATGATTGTTAACGGCATCATAAAGATGAATTGTTGAGATGACATGCTAAAGGGGGAGTGTTGGAAAGAGTGGGAGCTTCTTAAAGAGACAGAAGACAATTGAAATCAAAAAGTCAAATTTCTTTTGAGTTGTTTTCGATATATACAGCTTTTTCATTGCAGCAGAAGGTAACACAAGCTGCATTTCCATTGACCATATAATTCCTAAACTAGAATTCTGAACATAAATTAGCTTAATGGAGACACACCAATTTGGAAAAAAACCCTCGGTTTTAAATAAAAAATTTTGATTGGCAGAATGTGGTGGTTTTGTTTGGCCGTATCAAAATTAGTGTATTTCGCAAAACTGCAATTGAAACTTTTTATGTGTGAGTCATGTGATCAAAAACAGGATGTTACTACTGGTGGAATGACGAAGAAGACAACAGTAAGTGGTGGGAGAAGGATGGCACAACAAGTATTTTAATGCCTTGTTGTATATACAAACTTATTCACATGTGATTTTATTCGTGTTTCCTATTTAATGGGAACACCGCAATTGCAAACTCTTTTTTTAATTAGCAGAATATTGGAAAAGCTTTATGCATTTTTGGAATAGAAACACAGGTACAGTTACTTTATTGTACCATAAAATGGCACTTTGTGCTTGGAAAATACATAATACTGTCCCTTTCACATCAGGGCCAGTAAAAGTGGCGCCAGTGTTTTTGTGATAAATTACCTTTTTTAAATGTCAGATCATTTTTTCTCTCTGAATAAATGTACTTGAAGTAGAAGTTGAGACTTTCGTCTGAATATTCAGGGTGTGAATAAACTACTTCAACAAAAATTGGATTTATTTTGGGGCTAATTTTACATTGTTACCAGGAATGCCAAAAAAGTAAACATTAGCTTCAAAATGAACCCACTTGCAAGCCCACAGACAATGCAACAAAACATCATGTTCGAATTTTCTTTTTTTATACTTTCACTGTTTAATAATCTTTAAATTTGTTTAGCAAAAATGCTGCCTCATGCCTTCTGATTTTAATCGGCAATTGGCTTTTTTTTTCTTGGGGGAAACTTGCCCATTTTGAACTTGCTATGGTAGCTTGAGGAGCAAAGTAACTTGACTGGCAGCCAATCAGAAAAATTACTTATATTTTGTAATGTTTATTGAAAAACAGACTATACTTTAATTATACAAAATACACTCAAAAATGCATTAGATTACTTCTGCTTCTGCTATTTTTATTTTTTCTCAACTTCGTCTTAGTCCACACTGTCTTAGTCCCTGGCTTAAATGTGCTTTGGATAAATGCCAGAGAGAAGCGCTCTGTCCATCGAGTGTAGGAGTGCGAGTTGATAAATTGGGCTCTTACAACCAACTCCTCAGGGCAGCCGCTGCTGAGCCCAATGGTACCAGGCTCCTCCAGCAGGTTGAAGTCTTTTTTCTGGAACAGGAATCCTTTGACACAACCCTTCAGACCAACCACAGAAGACAGCTCTGGCCTGTGTGGATACATTTTGTTAAATCATTTCCTCTGTGAAACGACAGATGTTCAACCTCTTATTGACAGTGCTTCTTTGGTTGCAGGTCTATTTAGCAACTCACCTGGATTTGAAGATGCTGGAGGGAGCTCCACCGATGTAGATATCTGAGAAAGGCAGGGGGGTTTGGGGATTCTCCACAGTTTTAACAAGGGTCTTATCCACCAGTAGAATAACTTTCTTTAACATATGGTAGATCACTGACACCTGTTAAACAGAGACAGTTGTAACGATATTTTTGGATCACAGGAACATTATGAAAAAAAGAGAGAAAAAAAAAGAGGACGATCTACCTCATGGTATTTTGCATCGTTTATTTGAAACTTGGGTGAGTTATTCTCCAGAAGTTTTGGTCCATTGCTGAAGCTAAAGTCGTACGTTAGACGCAGGAAGCCATTCTTTATCTCTAAAAGGAAAAAGTTTTTCTGGAAAGAAAGAACATTTTTCAGGACTCAAAATATTTTAAATCATGTTTAACTAATGGAAATTAACTTGGTCTAAGATTACCAAACCAAATAGTGTTTATCACTAAGAAACACAATAAATAAAAAAAGCTTATTTAGGTGCAAATCATCTTTCCATCCATCCATCGCTTATAGCCACTTGTCCATGCAGGGTCGAGGTGGGGTCGGGGGTTGTGAGGTAAATCCTGGACCAATAGATGCCAGTCAGTACATCTCAAATAATGTTCTTATTTGAACATGATCATTTTTTAGGCTCAGTAAACTCTTAAAATGAAACTGTTTCTGGCAATTCCTGTACAGAAAACCTTAGTGCTCTGTGTTAGTGCTAAAAATTGTTTGACTATTTGTATTTGGATTTGACAAAAAATTCTAAAAAAAAAAGACCCTAACAATCCTCTTCTTAGACAGATTGTCTTTAGTCAGAGGCTTCTTCAAATTTGCTGTAATACAGACTGCTACATGAACCACCAAGATGTCCATGGTGTACCACAGAACCAAACATCCTCCCAACCTCAGAACCACATAGATCCTAGGAGTTTCAGGAGTCCTTAGATCCAGTCCTCAAGGGTTGGTGACCCATGCACTCGTCCATATTGGACCAGAGCAGCTGGTCCATCATGTTGGTTTCAGAAAATGAAACAGCCTTTTGGCCAAACTTAGATACTCTCTCATCTTGTTCTATGGTGGCACTGATTGGAAAACGACAATTTCTTCTATCTTTTAACCTTTTCCTCAGATTCAAAACAGACATGCAAGACAAGTAAATGTTTCAGAGACAGAGACATTAGAACTGGTGATAAAGTTATGTCTTGAATCAGCTCAGTTCTGTAGGAATTTTCATTATACGTATTTTTTTTGACATTTGTTTGTTTTCTTAAAGGAGAAACAAACAAATGTGAAGGGATGTGGGGATGTAGTGCAGTTTTATAGCACAACCAAAACACTGTTAACTTCAGTTGTTATAAAAATGCTTTATACATCAAATATGATTTACAAGAAATTTACTTCCTAATTTCTTGTAGGAAGTCTGTCTCTTTAAAACCTCCTGCTCTTTCTGAAACTCCTCCTTCAGGAACATGACTCCTCTATTAAACCTTTGACAACGTTTTCCCAGCACTGCACTCAGAAGTGGACTGCTGGAGACAGACCCCAGCCCCACATAAACCCTACATGGATTAACGGTATAGACAATGACTGGATGGATCAATTGCTGCAATGTGAAATAAAAGCTTAAAAATTGCTGCATTGAAGTTGGAAACTCCATCTGGATCAAGTAGACATAACAGCTCAGAAGATGGGCAGAACCGAAGCAAGTGGTTCCGTTTCAGACGTACCCCGTTGACCATGAGGAAAATGGTGCAGTTGTTTGTGATTGTTCGTACAGAAATATCAAATCTTATGACTTGGCCAAACTTGGCTCTCCTCTCAATGTTACTGACGAGTCCGTAGCCCGTTCCATCAAACAGATAGCTGGCAATGCGACTCTGGGAGAACGCCAACTTGTACCTGACAGAGGAGAACATATGATCAGGACCTGAACATGATTTTACACCATATGAGTGTTTTTAGATTCTGGAAGCAAAAATACAATGTGGGAAAATTGCCACAATCAAATTGCAATTGATTTTAAAATGCATGAAGTTTAATCCATCTACTTTTCATCTATGAAAGCAATCTCTGTGTGACTAACCCAGAGTCACTGACTCCTAAATCTGTCCCTGCAGGAAAATATAAAGTCCTGAAAACTTATTTGCAGAGAAAAGTGTTTCTATATTGAGCTGAATGCAAATGCACAACTTTTACATGTCAAACACTTTGAAATCCATGCATCCTACTCCTTCCATTTCGCAGGTCTACACTGCTTTGTGCTGGACTATCACTTAAAATCCACAAGAAACACCTGGAATCAATTGCTGCAGTACACTCCTTACAGAGTGTGCTGTAAGGAGTGTGAATCCTCTCTGGAGCAGCTGTAATGAGTACCTGGGGCAGGGAGGAGAAGCAGCTATATTTAAAAAGTGAGTCTCTTTGAAGTTGTACAGACTGATGACATCGTTGTTGAGAGAAGCCAACTCGATGCAGCCCACAAACGGGGCCAGGCTCAGAGGAGGAGGCAGCTAGTTTAGAGATAAAAAAAAAAAACATTTGTCAATATTCAGGAAAAGGCTGGGATTACAAGAGGATTAGGATTAAACTCACTACCTTGATGTCTGGTGGGACACCTCCGATGAAGAACACCAGATTCTTGGGGTCGATGTCGAACAGCGAGTCTGCGATGGGAGCTTCGCCTTTCTGGATGAATTTCTGCTCATCTGTGGAGCCCTGACTGGGAATAGTCAGGAAGACTTTTCCATGCCTTCCCAATCTGCAAGAAGAAAAACATGAACAACCATACATCTCATATTCATAATTCATAGAAGTAGTCTGATGCGTTCTCTGAAACAGAAACGACCATGTTAGAATTTATTGTAAACCATTTTTGATACAAACTACCACAAGTCTTGCATGACTTGAACATGTATAGTGTTTAGTGCCAATTCCCCAATTACAGCAGCAGTATGTAACTTTTATGAAAGATATGTTTTTTTGCAGATGTTTTAAAACTGTCACTATGTTGTGATTGTATGAGACAGAGAAAAGATAAAAAGATAAAAAAGACAAAAAGATAAATCTCCTCCTCCTTTTTGTGCAAGTATTGTTGTCTAAAGAAATACATCACTTCAAAAGGAACCAATAAGAGCAAGGAGGAGGGTCTTAGTGCTGTCAATCAACCTAAGGTACTTGCTACTCATTGTGCTAACGGTGGAGGAACAACTCAGGTTCAGAAAACCATTTATCTGCCGTCATCAGTGGCTATGCTATCTAGCCTGAGCATTCACAACACACTCAATCAGCACAGCAGAGAGAAAAGGGGTAATGGGAGATAGAAACAAGCAATCCTGGCTCTGATTGGTTGTTTCTAGTTAATACTGGGAGAAGGCACATATTATCTGTCTCATAGCAAACTGTCACAACATGGAGACAGTTTAAACAAATATTTAAAAAGTGTTTTTTTTTTTTTTTTTTTTAATAAAAGTTACATACTGAGGCTTTAATGAAATCAAAGAAAATAAGCTTCCCATTTAACTGATTGAATTTCTTCAACACGATTTTTGGGACAGAGAATATTAATGATAGCTAAAGATTCTCTAGTTAATGCTTTGAGTTTACTCTTTACCTACCTTTCTATTTTGATATAGTTAAAGACTGCTGGCCACTGACTGACAGGCTTGGAGGTCAGAGGGATTTCCACATCGTCTCTCCCGAGGTTGTACACAAACACAAGTTTGTCATTCTTGATGGCCAAACCCAAGTAGTCCTTCCTGCCCTGAAAACAGAAACTGAGTTTATTTCCCACTCTGAGTTTTTACATGGCTTTACCTCCTTATATCAAGCTGGGAAAGATCATTTTAACTGTATATTTTACTCATTTTAAATATCTGACTCTCATGTGCGCATACCATTAAGGTTTATGCGTGGGCTATTATTCCAAATAACACAAAACTGAACAGACAACCACAGGAACACAGAAAATTCCTAGAGAAACCAAACTGACTGGCTGAGCGTCAGTCATGGAGATGAAGAGATGAACTCCAACTTGAACAGACACAATTGCACTTTTGTCTCAGGCGTCTCCTGGAAACCTTCAGTCTGGGCCAACTGGCTTGCTCCAAAGCTTTTCACACTAACTGCCAAGATCACAACAAACGCTCCCCGTTTCTTCGCTGCTGTCTCACTTTGCCATGACCACCGGCTCCAAGTCAGGGTAAACAACGTTTCCCTGACCCTAAAAAATGCAATCTGCCTGGATTCCTCACACTTCTGTCTCCCAAATACAGGATGAAGCGGTCCTCTATGGGGTCTTTGTCTGGGTCCACCCTCATGAACAGGCTGATTGATGTCACCGTCTTCAGCTCCTCCAGGTTGCTGGGCGGATGAACCTCAACTGAAGACCGTCCAGTGAACTTCATGGACACCTGAACCTGAAGCCAAATGAAAGCCATGTGTTAGAGCTCCTTGTAATATGAACACTTTACACCCTAACCCACCAAAAAGAAACAAAGAAAAGAAGTATAAGTGGATAACTGTAGGCACAGGAGCCCTGAAGCTGAAGTTAAAGCTGAATGGATTGAGGTTACCAAATAGATCCAATGTTCTTCACTGGTTTGCAGTCAAACATAAATGTAACAAACTAACTTTCTTAGCCACACTTCTGGCTTGAGCGATGAGCTCCCTGATCCTCAGGATGTTGGTGGTCACATTGTTCACAGGCTTCTTCTCTTCAACCACCTTCAGCTTGTCCAGCAGCTCAGGAACAAGCACATTCAGGTTTTCCACTGCAGGACAGATCCAGGAACATGAGCAGAAATTACCTTTTGATTTTTATTTGACCGTTTTCACAGCTTTCACACAGAAACTGTTTTAAACAGAAACTTTTCACCTGCTTCCCCGGCAGAGGCAACAGCATTTTCGTACGCAGCAGCAGAGTACTCGTTGTTTCTCATGTTATGAGCCCACTGCTGCACTTTCTTGTTGATGGGAGTGACGGTCTCAAGCACCTCTGCTGAGCGGTTCAGAGTCTCTTCTGCCACTTCCAAGGAAAAGTTCAGCCGCTGCGGGGTTCTGTCTGAAAACGGTTGCAGATTGACAAGAAACAGAAAAACAGAGAATATTTCAGTTTGAAGAAAGAGGACTGTTGGCGGTTAAAAACCGATTCAGACATGCTAAATAAAAGTATGACAATTTGAAATACAGAAAAGAGACAGTTCACTTTTGTACATCGGTTATCTGCTTGGCACTACATGTAATCATACATTATATATATATATAAATATATATATTATATATATATATATAATATATATATATATATATATATATAATGACCTTTAAGAGGTCATGAACAATCAATATCTATTTTGCAGTTCCAGACTCAGTTTCTATTACCCCAAAGACACCCAGACTCTATTCTTACCTGTCTGAATCATCCGGATGTCTTTCGCTATCTCTTCTAGTTTTTTCCCATTTTTGTCCATGGTCCTCTGGGTCTCCTCGATATATAGCACACCGTCAGCCACTTTTGTGTCAACATCTGTGAAAGAATAACGAGTTGAGCAGCAGAAGCACACCACACAGTACAGACAGTGAAGGTGCCGGACACTTGGATTTTTCCTACCATGGTGTTCTGATCTCAGTGTGACAGATTGCCGGAAGGCATTTTCACTCTCTGTCACCAGATAGCCAAGCTGGGTTTTAATCGCGCCAATGGCCTAAAACACAAAAGAAAACTGTCACTAAAGTCACACTGACTCACAAAGGTGGAACACTCTGGAAGGCGAACAGTGACGAGCAGCATACGTCTTCTGCTCTTTGAGATAAGTTGAACGTGGTCAGGGAAGTGATGTTGGCATCGTCGATGTATTTCACTATGTTGTTATAGACGTTGGCAGCACTTATTGCTCTCTGAACGAAACCATTTGCGTCGCCTTCTTTCAGATCCCTGGAGAAGATAGATTTAGAAATCATTGAAAGTGGATAGAAAAATGGAAAAAACAAATCACTAGGGAAGCACAGACAGGAAAATTTGGCCTGATATTGATATCGATAACTTCCCCGCTGCTTTGCTGTTTCAGTTAAACTCCCCACAGTCCTGCACTGTCACTGTCACATGACCAAATACCACATGACCAACTCCTTCCCGTCCCCCCCGGGAAACAAAACGCAACAGGATGGAAATAAATATCAATTGTTAATATTGACTGGTTTTGCTCAGGATAGTTGGGGGGCGGTGCATTTCTTCAGACGGCAATAGCAGCTCTGGTTTGATCTTTTCACAGATTATTTGTCTCATAAACTGTCATGACATGGTGATAGTTTTAATATGCATGTAAAAACTTTTTTAAAAATAAAAGTTAAACATTGTATTATGTAACATAAAAACATCCAAATTGTAATAGAGCTGCATTGCTAAAAAGATAAATAAAGAAGAAAACAGAATCCTTTCATTATCACAAAAACGTCTCCACAGGTTAGATTTTCAGACTGACTGCCTTGCAGGGTGCCAAAGTGTTCAATCAGGAAAACTACTTCCTGTTTCAGTAACATGATATGTGTGTGTGTGCAGAGAGAATGTCTGGTTGCATAGAGGTTTCTCACTCCTCCAGCTCGTAGGCCAGCCTCTCCAGCTCCGCAGCGTGATCGTCGGCCTTCTGGACCAGGTCTCTGTCGACCTGCGACAGACGCTGCGTCTTCTCAGTCAGCTTCTGGCTGGCGCCGTCGATCTCGGCGTGGTACTCTGTCACATTCTGCAGAGGTTAACACACAGCTCAAGACAGACATTTACATGTGCTGTACAGAAAGAAGCATTTTTTTAATTTATTTTTTATTCTGGCTATCTGACACTAAAGCAGACTCCAGCGTTCCTGTTTCAGGTCAATTAGGATCAATAAATTCCAGAATAATGAGAGGGATTTTTTTTTAACAGATAATTTTTCAAAGAACCAAGGAAATGTATGTTAACTTCTGACTTTGAAGAAAGCTTATGACTTGAGTCAGGTTCTTTCCAATTTGTTGGAATTTTGGTCCATTCCTCCTGGCGGAACTGGGTCAGATTTGTATGCCATTTGCTCAAACACACATTTTCAGATGCAAGCTTGCCCTCAAGCTTGTCAATTAGACAAGAGTCATAGCTTTGTGATGGCCAGGCCAAAACATTAGCCTCTTACTTACTTGAATCTGTGCTGAAGGTCATTGAACATTAGGAGGAGCCAGTTGGGACCAATTTACACTGATTGGCTGATGTCTCAAGGAGACGCACTAATATTTCCACAATATATTCTCTAATTATGGAGAGCTGTTTTATGAAGCGCTCCAGTCTTCACTCTCCTTTGTACGAATGGATTGCACTTGACAACTAAACATAAAATCACAGTTTGCTCTTTGCAGGTCAATATTGAGCAGACAATTGTGCAGTTGTCATTTTGAACAACGATGAAGTTTAAAGAATAACTGCACCAAAATGTGAAAAAAGTGTTTAATTATCACTATGTAGAGAAAGCTGTTTTATTTTTAGCTGTCCACCATCATACCTGTACCATAGCGTCCACCTCAGCCACCATCCTCTCGGCGTCGGAGATGAGGGCTCTGCTGGTCTCCAGTGTGCTGTTGATGGCCAGCTGGTCCTCTGTCAGCCTCTGCTGTTTTGTCTGGAGAGACAGAAAAACAACACTGGGGTCATTTAGAATTATTATACGTTGATGCTAGGTGGGGTTGTCCTTTTTGTTAAATTGAAAAAATGAAAAAAAAAAAGACTTTTTTAAACCTCTGGGTATTTTCCCTGAATAGATAAATGTGTTTCCAAAAACAGAGTAAAGACTGCTTAATGTCACATGGCAGGAAATATTAAATGGTTTCCGTTTAATAATGTGAATAGGACTACATCTAAGGTCAGAGAGAGAGACTTGGAGAAAAAGTTGGAGGCGAGGCAGAGATGGGTTCGACATGCAGAGGAGGTAAACTGGACATAGTGCTCACTTTGTACAGTTAAACCTATTGGTTGATGTCTCCCTAATATTTCCTCAAAATGGTCTTTCATTATGAGGCCATTACGAAAGAACATTATGTCATCGTTATGGCATCGGACGTTAAATGTGAAGATGCCAGATGGGAGTAACTGAGGAAGATCACAGAATCCCTGGATGTAGTGATGAAGAACAGGAAGGAGTTTGGTGTGAAGAGGAAGATGTTTGGGACATGATTGGATGGAAACAGATGATCCACTGTGGGAGGCAGAGAAGAAGAAGTTGGGGTTATGTCAGAAACCTCAGAGCGATCTGTGGGGTTTATTGCACATTCAGTCTGATGTTTTTCAACTAAAAAAAAAACAACAAAAATCGTAAAATCCCACCCCACATTCCAGACTTCCCAGTGGAATCCGGTTAGAAAGACACAAGATGGTGAGAAACAAAATTCTAATTTCTACACTTATTTAACAAAAGAGTAAAACTTAACAGGTGTTATTTCCAGTTTTCCATTTACTATCAAAGGAAATTATTTCCTTTGGTTTTTGCCTTGGATGTGGTTCCTGTGCAGTAATTCTCCTCGGTCTGCTGAGCTGCAAATGTTCAGAGGCATGCGCCCTGTGAAGCGTTCATGCAGGCTTTTAATTTGAAATGTGGTTAACTGGAACGTTTCAAAGACAGAAACAAGAACTAGCTGTAGATGTTAGTGGACAGGGAGAGATTTTACCCCCTTGATGTTTGGTTGTTGCAGTAATCCGGGAGTCCTAATGAGTCTGTTTTCCTTTATCTTGATTTAGTTACCCTTATTTATGACTTGGAGGACTCCAAACCATTAACTGGTACTGTTTAAATTAGAAATTTCCCCCCACAAAGAAGAAATATGTCTGTCAAAATAAATTACTGTACTGTGGGAATCTAAACTTATTCTCATGTGGAGATGATATCATGAGAGCCAGTGCTGCCTCTCCCCCTTTTAATGTAATGCTCCCAAACTCCCACAGATGGTTTCGCGTTTCTGTTCTCACCGCTTAAAAACACGAGGACCAGACCGCCCAAACATGCGTGACCAAGTCCAAAATCGAGATAAGAATCAGCAGATGCCACCTGGAGCGGCTTCACGTTGGAACCTTTTCTAACGGCAGGGTCGTGGGGAATTGATTCCACCAGTGCATTCTGATCAAAAAGTAACAACAAAGTGTGATTCCAAGAGCACAATGGTGGGGAAATCACCTCTTTCCTCTGGAATTTGAGGAGGCTGGCTCTGTTCTTGTCCTCTGTTTCCTGCACGGTGCCGGCTGCACTCAGCAGAAAGTCCCAGGCCTCAGAGAGTCTGGAGGAGAATCGGGACAGGATCTCCTGGATGGATGGGACTCGGCCCTGTGAGATCATCAGCTTCTTCTCTAACTGACGGACGCGCGTCAGCACTGGAAACAAGAATCAAATGTTGATTCGTTACGACTGGAGGGGCTAATGATTTCATGGTTTGAATTTCACAGGTACTGTGTGCTGTCATAGAAAGCTGTTGACCGGGGAGCAAAAGGGGCGTGGCTTAGACCATGCAACATTCACCTGAGCAATGGGAAACATGACTGCTTTCCTTGGGGGAAAATATGATTTCTTTTCTAAGTCCGAATTTCAAGAATTACAATTTCAGCCTTTGCTTGTATCTAGTTGTATCATGTCGAACTTCTGCTGATACAGAATGATGATCCATGTATCACATCCACGATGTAAACGTTGGATAAAATGCTACATGACCATTCTAACTACGGATTTTGAAAACAATTATTACCACATATGGCTTTGGGAAAGACCTGAATTTTTTTTGACCTAAGTCGTTTTCTTTCACCTTAACCTTTGATATTACAGTGATATAAATGACAAAAAAATATTTATGAGTCTCACATTCTTATTTTAAAGTCTCAGTATGAGTTTTTCTGCCCTCTGTTTGACTGGGACGTTACCCAGGACAGAACAGGATCTGGTTTAATAAATGAACCAATGAACCAATCACAGCTCAGCCTGAGGAAGTCATCACTGTATATGTGCAGAATCCTGCTTTGCAACGGATAAATAGTTTTTCTCACAGTCGTGAGCTTCGGTTGTTTCGTCCGTGGCGATGGGTTCCCGTGGCGACAAGTCGAGCTGTCTCATCCATGACACCATTTCCTGTGCCACCTCTGCGTTACGCCTGACGGTCTCTGGATCCATCTCCTGCTGGACGTTGTACAGTTCCCAGTCGTGGATCATATCTGTGGACACACACACATGCACCCACACACAGATGGGCTCCAATGAGAACTCGATGGGCCTTGGACTAATCAAGTTAACAGACATTCAAGCACCTGCGAAGGGAGTTATTGGACACTTTTATTTCAGTATTTGTCTGTACAGCCTGTGTTTGATTTTGAACCTCATGATTTACAGAATACCCCCCAAAATTCAAATAATTTAAATCAGAACAATGATGAATGTTAACCTTTGGTTAGAGCAGCATCAAATTCAACAACAAAAAAAAGAGCAGGATTTATTTCTCCTCAGTTGGTCGACAGACTGTGGTTTAGTCTGCTTTCACACATTCATAGATGGTGATATCTTCAACATGTCCTTTTCCTTTTCAAATCATTATTTATCCCTATAAGTTCAGTTTTTATGAAAGCTCCACAAGTTAAACATGTTTTTCTCATCCACCAAAACTGCCAAAATATCAGCATACTGAACAGCCCGTGTCGGTACCTTCGATGCGTTTGTTGAGATCTGTGAGGTTGGTGTCCAGCTGCTCAGCCACGGCCAACATGTCCACCGTCTCCGTTTCCAACTGAACCCCCTGTCTGTTCATGTGGCTCTCCTGAACACAAACACAAACACAGCAGATTCTACGGGAGCACATTAGGTCAATTCATGTCTTGGATTTGAGTTGTTTTTTTCTTTTTTTATATATTTACAATATTTGGACAGCACCATTTACTAATTATCAAACAACTCTTCCTCTGCACTGAGCCACAGAGCAGAGGATGCCGTCACATTGCTTTTTGTTTCAGTAAATGGTTTATTCATTGAGTCTTCTTAAAAAGTTTACATTTCAAAGCATCTTACAGGTTATTGAATACAATTGAAAATTAAACCAAACAACTTTTATTAACAAATGAAACTTGTATCTAACAATAATTAATTTAGCTGAATAATAACACACATGGTAAGAGATTTGAGCTGGAATAGGACTAATTCATTTTTGAAGGAGAAAAGAACAATACGACTCATAACAGCCGTCTCCTTTTCTTCAATCCAACAGAAGAAGACTTTACTGACCGACTCTCCGAGCGCGTTGATGTCCACCGTCACAGCGTCTGCAGCCTCTTCCAGCTCACCAGTCTTTCCTTTCATGACAGACAACTTATTCCTCCAGACTTCAAACTGCCTCTGAAAGGAAAGCAGTGAAGCTTCTTTACTCCAAAACGTTCCAGAAAGTTAAAAATGGGGAAAAGTCATTGTACTGTGAAAAAGGTTTGAAACGATGTCAAGACATCATTTGTTTGACTGCCGTCTCCAAAAGTGGGAGTAAAAACTCTCCTTCTTTGGCAAATAGTCTTTGCAGCAATTTACATTATTTATGTCTAAAAGTTCACAGGTTGCTATAATCTTTTCATATAAACTGTTGTCTGAATATATACTCAGCAAAAATGGAGCCATAAAAACAGCCAATAAGAGCCACATGGTGGCAAAAATTCAATAAACTTCAATTCTATTCAATTGTTGACTAATTAAGTCTTTAACTTTCATTTGGATGTGATGTAAATATGAATACAATTTTCCCTTCAATATTTAAGATGAAAGCATAATCATATTCAGCCAGATTAAAACTGCAAACATCACAAAAGTAGTAAATACTGCTCTTAAATTAAGAATTAATTTCTTTATCTTTGGCATTTTGATCCTGCATGTCAACAAATTTGAGTAATTTGCTCAGAATATGTTGCGGAAATATTAACATCATGCCAATATTGATCCCAATATCAATACTCACCTTATTATAGTTAGTATTGATATTTAGATCAGTATTTATAATGACAGCGGTAAGACCCGCCTCCTGCTTGTGATTGGTTGTTTCTAGTTAGTGCCGAGACAAGGCACTAACTGGACAGTTATCACTGTCGTCACACAGTGATAACTGTGTGATTTTACATAAATATCTAAAAAAAAAAATCATTAAAATAATGAAATGCTGCAGCTTTAAGGCATTTTGTAAAAACAGCTACACAGTGATGTTAAAATACAGTTTCACAGACAAAATAAAAACAGACAAAAATAAAAACAGGACTAGATATTGCTGGTTGACCTGCAGGTGGTGAGCGGTGTAGTTGTAGTACTTGAGCCTGTCGTTGGCAGCAGCCCCCGTGGAGATGTTCAGCACTCCAACCTTCAGCTGGTCCAGCGTCTTATTGGACAACGTCAGGTCTCTGATCAGCTGCCAGACGCAATCATCACAGTCTGGAAGCAGAGAAATATCCACAGAGGCATTGAAGTGCTTCTCCTCCTGTCTGCTGGCTGGTGAGCTGATGCTCAGCTCCACTCACCGTTGTAGCAGAGGTTGACAGTGGCCTCTGTCAGGCATTCTCCTGTGTGCATGTTGCAGTGGCCGCTCTCGCAGTCACACTCTGCAGACAAACACACGTCCAGTCAGGATCTGATGAAGCACTGCGGAGCTCTCATTGTACTTGCTGTACTGAAGGTGGGCGATATCGCCACAGCAGGAGATCACAGTATATTTTTTCCAAATACTTTGATAATGATACGACAGACAATACTCCACATTTGACGCTTTTTTAGAAATGAATTTGGCCAAACATGGCACTTTAAACTTAAAAACAGATTTTCTCTTATAAACAGTCACCAGAACAGAAAATGTATTTATATAAATGTATACAAAATCACCCAATATGTTTATGTGTATCAAAGAAAATATAAAATAGGTAAATAAAAATAAATATAAACTAATTTTGGCCATCAAATAACATTCTGAACTCCTCCACCAAGTTTAAATAAAATTACTTAAATACACAAATGAAACAAACTGCTGTGTTTCAGTTTTACAAGATGTGAAGTGTTTTTTTTTTTTTTAAGAACTCAAACATTGTGTGCAAGACTAAAAATCTTGTTTTAATTTCAAAGGAAAACTTCCTTTAAGAAACACCAAAATATATGTCACATAAAAACCCCACAAAAAGTTAAAGTTTGTGCACTTTGTAATGATCAGGATCTTTGTTCATTTTCATTTTTTCTCCACTGACGCAATGATGGTCTGTTGGTGTTCTGGTTTTTAGCTTTCATGTTCCTGCAACATTAGACATCAGTACCTTATCACAGATATCAGTGAGTCTGATGTCTGTAAGTTAGTCCAGACCGTGGACCAGTTGGCCAGCTTGGTGGATGGCAAACAACCATAGGAAGCATTGCTATAGTTGGAGTGTAAGGAGTGTGGACCACATAGTGCCTCATGCTGCACAGGTCCAGTTAACTGGCGTCATCTTTTGATTTGGCATTATTCATTTTTATACCAGTGTCAAAAAAATCCACCTGTATTACCATAAACAAGATGATATGGCATACACTTCTGCTGTCCATATAAATATCAGGAGCTGCAGAGGGTGGTTTGGCAGGAGGCCTGAACATCTGCCTTGTGGTCTCCCTGCTGAGGGATTAATGGCTTTAGCAGCTGCACAATGTATACACGTTTAAGCTGCATGGTGATATCATCCGGCTCTCTGCAGAGAGTCTTCAGGCTAAGGGTCACAGCTCTTAACGCATTCTCCTCTGATAACACCAGCGCTGCTGCAGTCGTGGGTGTGGGAATGGATGGCTGAGTTCATCCTGTCCTAACAGGAATGCACACTCCATTCTTCAACAGGCTCTTCTCTTTCTCTGTCTTCTAATTTGCAGACAGAGAAGGAACATTTGGTCTCCTGACTTACTCTGACAGCCGGACGGACTGTAATCCCAGTATCCTGCGAGGCAGCGCTCGCAGTAGCGGCCTCCGGCCCCCGGGCGGCAGGGACAGCTGTGGGTGAGCGGATGGCACGTTGTGCGAAGGGAAGCTGGCCCACATTCACACCTCCTGCAGCCCTGACAGCTGGAGAAGCCAAAGTAACCCTCCTGGATTAAGAAAGCCCCCCCCAAAAAAACAAACAAGTCAAGTTATATTGAATCTGGGAACTGTGGGATCATTTTCCTTTTCTGTTCATGCAATGACCGAATAAATGCTACAACTCATTATTTGACAGGAAATATAATCACAGAGCAGTTTTAGCTGGTATGTACAATCCTTTTGCCTCCATGTTTTTATGAATTTTATTATTTGCCAATAAAAAATAATTTATTGGCAAATAAATTATTTTTATTTTATGAAAATAACTTTAACTCCATCCTAGTCCATCCCAACTGGACTAGGACTCCCTAGTCCAGTTGGGATGGACTAGGATGGAGTTAAAGATGAGATGTGGAGCTGAGTTATTAATTATTTTGGTTGCAGTTGATGTAAAATGAAATATTACATCAAATATAATATCAAATATTTACATAATCCATATTTGTAATTATAAATTACTGTTACATACTGTAAAAAAAAAAAGGAATTAGTTCCTAGGTGTGAAATTTTTGACAAGGTAGTGTATGATGCAATCAGCAGGTCTTTTCCTTTAGTTGTTGATCACCTGTGGAAAATAATTCATACACATATTGACTGTGTTGATGATTTTCCATTGATACTATGATAAACTCAGGATCAGAAAGCATATTCTGAACCTCAGGTTGAGATTCAGATTAATAAATCAGTATTTAAGATTTGTTGCTCAATTTTATTTTTACATATGTCATTTTTACAATATTACTGAGGTCAAAATGAAGTTCAGATAGTCTAGAAATACTAATTTTATTACAGCATGAATCTGTTAGTCAAGATATTTAATGAAGGCCCAGAAGAAACATTGATTTACTGAATAATGTGTTAGAAAACTTTCATTCTGTCCTTCACCATTTTCATGAAATACAACAATTTGTTTCTTCTAACCACCGATTTACAGCATCAGTGAGCAGAAGCCTGCGGCTGCTCTCACCTCACACTGGTCACAGAGACGACCTTTGACTCCGGGCTTGCAGTGACACACTCCTGTCCTGTCGTCACATGACGAGGTGCCGCATTTGTCGCACTCGCACTCTGGGACAGACAAGGACACACACACACACACACGATCAGAACCTGCAACGTCGCAACACACAGCGTTCAAGGTGGAAGAGATTCGTTCTAGAATTAGCTGTACAGTAATCAGTCAGCCTGGGTGGTAGGGTAGGGTTCGGGTTAGGGTGGCCTCGGCTTGATTTTCCACAGAGCAGCTTTCCCTTTGTGGGACACGCAGTCCTACACACCTGTTAATCTGAAGTAGTGAGGACTTAAAGGTTACTGTGGCACTAGAGGTCTTTTTTTATTGGTAGCTGGACAGGAAGAGAAGTGGGCCTGGAATCGCACCAGCGACAGCCATGCTGGCGACTGCAGCCTGTGCATGTGGTGCACCTGGGACAGAACAATCACATCACAACGCTGCCACTAAAGAAACGGCCAACTGCTGACACAGAAACAGACCACAGCTAATGACAGCTGTGTCCAAAAGCTTCCCTCCTGTCCTGATCCTGTAGACAGCTGACTCTACTGACATTACCCCATGACTTCTTCAAAGAAGATCTATAAAACAAATTCATAGATTATTGTACCCTTTTATTGCCTCTACAAATCAGTCATGATCAGCAAAACCAGGCATATTTAACCAATAAAAAAATACAATAAAAACCTTTCATGTGAAAGTGAAATTGACAGCGACAAAATAAAGACAATTAATGGGGCAGCATTGTGTATTTTCCAGACATGTGGTGACATTTTTTTTTAGCATAATCGAGTAACTTTGTTACCTTCAGTTGTTATGAAAATAATGTAAATATTAAACATGACTTAAAAGAAATTTGACTTCGGAATTTAATGCCTTAAAATTGGGAAAATTCTGTCTTTGAGAGGCTCCTGCTCTTTCTGAAAATCTGCCTTCAGGAAGTCATCGCAACATGTCTCCTCTATTAAACCTTTAACAACGTTTTTACCAGTGTCGCACTAAGAAGGAGCTCATATAATGAGCTCAGAAGACGTGTATTTCAACCAGTGTTTGCTAATTGATGCCGGCTAGTCTGAAGGAGCCAGTGGAGGGTTGTGCTGTGAGGCAGAACCTCGGAAGCTTAGCTCTGAGGAGGAGCTTCGTCCTCGAAGGCGGAGCTAAGTCCAACCACGCGTTTTGCACAGCTGAATGGTTGCCATGGAGATTAAAAGATTTCTCAAACATGCATAAAATAATTAAAACCCCCGGTATGATTTAGATTATGAAAAAACATCTTAAGATGATGTAAATCTCATTTTAATATTGCATAATATTGAATATTGAAACATAAAATAAGTTACTGCATAAATATTCAGGTGATTTCTATTCCACTCATTGTGACCTCTGAACCTTTGCAGAATTAGCTTAGTTACTTTAAAGGAGGTGAATCTTTAAGCTATCACTTATTTTATGTTAAATGTTTTTATTTAACTGTCATTATTTCACAGAAATCAGTTTTCACTATTGAATTTTTTCAACAAAATAATCCACCATTATTTTGTTGATAATTGTGGATTATCAACAAAAAAGCAACATCTAAGCCGGTGAATGTTTTTAATAGGCACTGTATTTTCGTGCAATATCCAATTGCACCTCCCTACCTCTGCAGTTCTTGGCATTGATGGCGTCGCCATAGAAACCGGGGGCACAGCGCTCGCAGCTGGCGCCGGCCGTGTTTCCCCAGCAGTGCTGGCAGCGGCCCGTCATGTTGTGGCACTCGTTGAAGATCAGGTTAGGGTCCGTGTTGCCGTTGCAGTCGCACCTCTTACAAGATGAACCAATCAGCACTGGGTTGCCGTAATAACCTGGGGCACACCTGTAGCATGGTGTGCACAGCGTAGGATGCAAGGTTACAGTGAACACTTTGGACAGGCAAGTGATGCAGTTAGTGCTGAACAATACACATTACTGATTTTAAAAATAAATCACTTTAATCAAGGAGCAGAGAAACAATGTGGACAAAGAGAAAGTTTGACCGGCTCTGACCTCTCACAGTGATTTCCAGCGTAGCCCTCTTTGCACTTGCACTGCAGAGTACTAATCCCCTTTTTGCAGTACACAGCAAAGCTGCCCGGAAACACACACACCCCCCCCCACACACACACACACGCACACACACACACACACGCACACACACAAGAAAGTATGTCAGAAAACAGACATCACAGGCCAATACTCAACCTTGACAGAAAGGCACAAAATATTACCCATTTCTTTGTCTAGTTTCTTGTGCAAATCTCTTAGTTCACTTGAAAAAGACAAAACAATGACAGAACTTATTTTATGTCAGTAATTCCTTAATAGAAATAAGAAAGTTCCAGTACAGTTTAAGGGTGCAGCAATTGCAGTTTTCTGGCCGATCTTTTAAAAAAGCTTAACCTGCCTATTCCAATTTTGGCCAATACCATTTTGTCTGAAAATTGAAGCAAGAAAGTTCCTGAGTTGGCAACACTGGGATCACTATTGTTAATTATAAATGTGCAGACACAACTTGGTGGGCAGGTCTGTCAGTCAAACCTTTCTCACCAGAGAGCAAAAGAAGACAGTGGTTGATTCTTAGACTGTTGCCAAGCTAGATAAGATCACTGGATAAGATCAACTTCATATGTAAAAATCAACCAATTACCGATCTCCTAAAATTAAGGAAATTGTTACGAATTAATTGGTGAACCCCTAGTTCAGTTATAACATGGGCCAAATGTCTTGTTATATTTGAAATAATCTGCCAGTGGAGCTCATACTTATCAGTTTATAAGAATTATTAAGTTCAAACAAGCTCTTATAGCTTGCTAAAAAGTAACTTGTAAGTTAGTTTTGTCTTATTTAAAACATCCTAAGATATTTGAACTGGAAATTAGACAAAAAAAAAATACTTGATAAGATTTAGTGTTTTTCCATTGTTGAGGCTGCCTCAGGAAGAGCGAAGCAGCTTACTTGTTGGAGGGGGCAGAGATGGGGCAGGCGCAGGGGATGCAGGCATGGAGCCCATCCTGTCTGGAGCTCAGGATGTAGCCGTCTTCACACAATTCACAAAAATCCCCTGTGCTGTGATCCTTACAGTTCTGGAGGTGGCAGGAAAGGTCGTATATTACACTTGGCACCAAGGTGATCACCCAGGACAGTCTAAAAGCAATACTTACCACACAGATGCCAGTGATGTCTTCACAGTAATCGGCGTGGCCCTTGCAGTTGCATGGCAGACAGGCGTTTTGTTGACTGACGAAGGAACCTCTTGGACACTGAAAAAATAAATAAATCCATCCACTATATCATCATTGCTCATGTTTCTATTATCTGGTTTTTGAATTTGTAGAAGACAAGAGGAATACGGAACGTTTACCCGACATGGGGAGAAATGTTGTACTTTTTTTGTGATTCTTTATTAAGTAACTAAAGACTGTGTGACGGTCTCTCTGTGGCTGTTTAGAGAATGCAGGGAGGGATTGATTAAGCATGCACAGTATTTACAATTCAATACATGTGAGAAAGACACTTTCATGTCTCCATTTGTCATTCTCTCTTCCAAAGAGGACCGGATCATGAGGATCCTTTGCGTACAAATAAATTACAGCAGAAATCGTTTTGTATTAAAAACTGATATATGATCATTACCCAAAGAATCAGAGTCAAATTGTGAGGCGGTAAAAGATTCTCATCCCCAACATTCTCTCCACATGGTTTCTGCCTATTTTCTTCCAATAGTCATCTCCCAACAGGATGCTGCCATGCTGTTCTCTATGACTGGGATGGTGACAACAGGCTGAGTTTTTTCCTCCAACTGTAACTGACATTATGGCCAAACATTTAAACTTTGGTTCCATTAAGCTACGCAGTGTGCTTCCAAACATTAATGATTTTATCCCCGAGAGAATTTGCGAAGTGTTTTTTTTTTATTGTTTGTTTTGTTTAATACAAGCTTTATGAATCAAAGGGGCGTGGCCTCCAACTCTGAGCTTCACCTATTGGCTGTTACCGGACATCGATTCGCGCGAACTATCTCCCTGTGTGTGATGAGAGCAGTTGCAAAAAAGTGAAGAGAAAAAGAAAGTGGGCCAACTTCGCTGAAACACCTTGTTTGAGCCTCACGGTGTCTGTAGCTAGCTCTCTGTAGACAATAGCACTGAACAAGCGCGTGCTTGTAATGAGCGCTAAACATGCACGCGCGCGCACTGCCACCTGGGCAGGTCTGAGAGCAGCGAGAGACGCTGAGGGAACAGAGCCTGTTACACCGGCAGACTTTTAAAATAAGAGCAGTCTGGATGGTTCTCGCCCCCCTGGAACCATGTTACTGTCTCCATCAGTTTCAGTTGATTTCGCGGCTCTTCTTCTTCTGGTTCTTCTTACCACAGCCTGAGCGACTGCTGCCGCCGCGGTCTTTGTGCTCCGTCACACTGATTGGCCCATCTCGTCTCAAGGTGGAGCCGTCATCATATTAGTGGGCGGGGCTTATGTGACCACATTTTTTGCACGTTTGATTGATTTATTCATAGTTACCACCAACAAGAGCAGCATGGACGATGCTTTGTTGTTTGTTTGTGAGTTTGAACACTATTGTGATTTATGACGTCATTTTGATTTTCATCACCCATAATAAACGTTAATGATTTGCTTGTGTTTTGGGTAAAGTGTAGAGGTGGAGGGGAAAGGAAGACAGTTCTTTTGACATAAAGGGAATAATAATAATAATAATAATAATAATAATAATAATAATAATAATAAAAATAAAAAATAAAAAAAATAATAATAATAATAATAATAATAATAATAATGATGATTGCATCTTTAGCAGCTTTTTAACGCTCTGATTGGTCAAATCTGAGTTCTGGTTGGTCCAATCCCAGCTATTCTGGAGGACTCTTCATGCCTCTAGCATGAGGCATGTTTTAAATGAGAAAAAACAGAGCACATGTTAAAGTCCATGTTAATGTCTGTCTGCCTTACATTCAACAGACACACATGGATTTTCATTATTGCTTCCCCTCCTTCTTGTTCCCTGTGGTTTTGCTGTAGTCTGTTTTATTTATTTGCCTCCATTGACAGACTTCCAGCTCCGCTCCTCCTTTTCTTGAGAAATCAACTGACTGACCTCCTCCACAGTATATTTCTGCAGTATATTCTCCTCGGCTCTCGAATTATGTCTCACCAGACTGTTGTTGCAACCACAGCGGTGGGGAACTCTCCACCTCGCCCTGATTGCCTCACAGCTTTCAAAATAAATTCCTGCTCTGCTTCTCTCCTTCTTATGATTCTCCATTGGGCCTTCCCTCTTTTCAAACGCCTCGCTGTATCATGTTCACATGATCAAACAAATACCACATTACCCCCTGCCCCCAACACAACCATCTGAGAAGCAGATAGCAGCAAGATGGAAATAAATATTTATTAGTATCAAACTAAAACTAGTGTGTTAAATGATGACCAATATAACGACGTTAGTCCCAGTGTATTGCAACCCTTTCTTTGCTTTCCAATCATTCTCCTAAATCTGTTGAAAAACAGATTTAGGACACGCTTTCATATCAGCGTGTTGTTCTGATGATCAGGTCTGAGCGGAACCTTCCTGTCTCATGTCTCATGATGTTCCACAGCGTCTCTCTCAGTGTCTCAGATCATCATTGAACTTCAGGAGCTGCAGCTCCCAGTGATGCCTACAATGGGACATTGTGAGCTGTGGCCAGAAGGACGCCCAGCGATTGACCTCCCTGCTGCATGCAGCCAGCCGGACGTTGACATTCAGAGAGTGGAACATTCCACAGACGTCCAGCTGTGGATGCTTGTGATTCACGCTGTGTTTAATCCACAGATGGGCTGTGAGACAAAGATGCGTTTGTTGCCAGCTCATGTTAAACATCCTGCAAAAACAGAACGCTGTCTCCCAAACAGGACAGATTTCCTGTGGGTTTCCCTCACTATCAGTATGCACAGGGCATCATTACGTTATTATACACTCAAGTGTCATGCTGCCATGCAAAAAACATCTCAAGAAAGTTTGAAATGTTCTCAGTTAACTCGGCTAAAACAAAAATAATTACCAAAAGTTTATAGAAAAGGCAATCAAAGCAATAGAGAACAACTGGAAGATGACAGATGACTCTGGGTGAAACAGCTGCAGGGGGCCAGGGGTCCTGGGAGCTTTAAGGCTGGTGTCCTGGGATAACAGATGACACGGACTTCTCTAAAACTTTCTCTTTGTCCATTAAATTGTCAAAAGTTTAATGTAAAATTACTTTTGCGCAAGTAGGCTTCAGTTCAAGCATTGAAATATTTTAATAGCCGAGTTACATTTGATGATGAGGCTGAAAAATCTGAACAAGAACCAAATAAAACAAAGCTCAAACTAATTATGAAGGGAAGTAGCATCCTGTAGAAAGCTGTAGCTAATTTAATGCTCAGCACATATTAAAGTTGTTTTTCCATTGTGCTTTAACCAGAACCAGAAGGGACCTGCTGGTTGGTGGAGCTGCAGAATATTTTTAATTTTCTCACCAGGAATCTGCGTTCTTGTGGGTTTTTTTTGTTGTTGTTGTTGTTGTTTTTCTGTCCTCAGGAATAAAGAGTCCCTTTGTGGCTGACAGAAAAGCTATTCACACAACATTTCTTTTAGAAAACATCTGTTTATTTCTCCCCTGCACATGTTATCAGCTGGTTGTTGTGCTTGTTGCGCCATGGTCATAAAAAGGTTTACATTTTGCTGGAGATCATTTAGTTGGATGTTATTTTTGTCACATACTTGTTTCCTTTATGAGTGTTAATTCTAAACATCCAGGTTTGTTGAAAATTTTTCCTTCTTCACATCCCTTCTTTTTCAGTCCACGCAACATTTTTGTTAAACAATGTGGTCAAACAAGAGCTTCGTTCTTGTTTTGTGTCTTAAAATGAGCCTTCTGACAACCTGACCAACACAGTGGCAACCATGTGTGGCCAGTGAAACATAACAGATGACATCTACATGGAAAAATAAATCCTGCTAAAAATCCTGCAGATCAATGCAGTCCAGACTGACTGGAGACCTACAAGCTATTACCACTATTCTACTTTCAGAAAGATTTTGGAAATATTTGTTCCACTTTTTATTTATTCATTCATTTCTGAGGCAGGTGTCTTTCTTTTAAGGATTAGGATTTCCTCAGAACCTGCAGCTAATGGCCAAAAAGGTATCCTATAGTTCATCCAACCTGTTGGATAAAGAGAGACGGGGACCTCCGGGATTCGTGAAAACTGCAACAGAGTCTGTGATGTTTAATCTCTAATGTGTACTATGACTCAACCAGAGCTTCCGCTTCTCTTTTGTTTTTGTACATTTTTGACCTCAGATCCCCCCGAGAGGAAACGCCGCCTGGGACGTTCAGGCCGGGTGAGATTCTCATGACCTGGGATCTGTGTTTTCCTGAGGATGTTCACCAGACTTGGTACCAACCACTTCTTCAAGCTATTATAATGACAGCACAGCATAAACCAATGGGAGGAGACGAGTCGGGCTGTTTTACTCCAGATTTACTCCTCATTGCAGGAAAAACTAACCAAACAGATGATAAAGAGACGTGACTGAAGGTTTATTCACTCAAACTTAATGTACGCGATGATGGTGTGGCTGCACAGGCATGAAGCTGCAGTGCCAGAGACTATTTACTTTACAAACCGTTCATCTGTAGAGCCAGATCCTGTTGTTGTGTTTGTCAGCAGCTCTGCAGAGCTTTCTGACGGCAGTTGAAGCTGAACTGATGCATTGTAAATACTGGAATGCCACATCAGAGAGCGGCTGGAGAGGACCGGCTGAGAGGCAGCTTTGTGTATTGTAGTGGATGCAGTGGGAAGACCGACAGTGGCAGACATGACAGAGGGTGTCTGTAATGTGGCTGCTCAAAATAATGAAAGCTGCTCGATATTGATAATTATTGATTAATTTTCAGTTTTAGTTATCTTAAATGCTGCCAAGGTGGTAGCATGACCTATCCTGTTTTATCCACAGTTTTTACTCCACACTGCTGTTATTTTTAAAGGGATAGTCTTATTTGTTTTTGAATCATTTCATAGCACAATCAAGTAACCATGTAACCTTCAGATCTCATAAAATGTGGTATATATCAAATATAAGGAG
Source organism: Poeciliopsis retropinna (assembly GCA_010277075.1). Lineage (NCBI taxonomy): Eukaryota > Metazoa > Chordata > Actinopteri > Cyprinodontiformes > Poeciliidae > Poeciliopsis > Poeciliopsis retropinna. The sequence continues at coordinate 21,381,177 of VMRM01000010.1, forward strand.
GAGGATCTATGTCTCGTAGGTGGAGCTAGGTCCATTCAGACATTTTGCACAGGTTCTCATCAAACATGTTTGATGTTCTCAAACATGCATGAAAAAATCAAGGCAAAACCCCGGGTATGATTGTGATGAGGGAATAACATTCTTACATGATGTAAAGCTCAAAAAAGTCCATTTTACATAACACTGCCACTTTAAGCAGTTATGAGGCACCATGCTGCTGTTGCTTGGTAACAAATGAGTGAGTCCTTAGTATTGCTTAGCTGGGCGTGAGAGGTTGAGCAGCTGAAACCTCTCCTCTGACTACATCCCCCAGAATGCTGTGCAGTTCTGCATAGCAAAAATGATTGATTATTCTGTCAGACAAATGATCTATTGCCATAGATCATGAGTTGTGATATGTATTATTATATTGTTATTGTTCATCCCCACTTATTCTGCTGCCATTGCTGACCATCGTCCATATCATCACCTTCCTAAAAGTTATTTTTTACCTAAGGTGATTTTTTTTTAAAAGTAAAATTACCACGTCTTTTGGCAAAAATGACTTCGGCTATTATTTTAGGAAGTTGATATTAAATTCAGTCACTCACTGCTACAAATAAAAATGGCTGCAAACAGAATATTAAAAGTCCAGAAGTAGAAGAGCCTCCTGCACAACCATCAAAGATGTCGGGGTTTCTGGATGGAAAGACAACCAAAAACACTTGGATTTTCCAGCAGCCATTGTACTGGACACATAACAGTAAAGCTAGCTGATCAAATGTGTTCATCTTCTAATAATATAGTGAGTGGAGCTCAATTTGGGTTGCGAGTTGGCCGGGGTTGCTAGGTGAAGAGCAGTGCCCACACTTTGTGACTTTATATACATGATGTTTTTAAATGACTCGTTTTCTAGAAATCACAGAACATGAACAGGAAAACACTTGCTGGATGTTATTTTTGGCATTTTGTTTCCAAATGGAAGTACAAAAATGTGCCAAAAGCAACTTTTGCATAATATGCCCCCTTCATAAACAAACAAGAAAGAAATAGTTTATGATTCTATTTATGACTTGACTATAACCAACAACCAAATATAGCCTATTGCGGTACAACTTCAGATCTCTGCATATCCCTACAAGGTCTTGCCTTTCTGAGTCAAGTGTTGTGAAGAGGTCCTCTGTGTTTATGACACTTTGTTCATCTGGTAAGGTTAAGCTTAGCCAGTGGGACTAAAGCTGTTTACTCATTATGGTTTCTCAGGTACTGCCTCTTGGTTTTCTTTTCCTCGATCGTCACTCAAAGACTGGCAGCTTGTTTCCATTAAGAAACAGTCAGGGAGGGGCAGCAGGCACATGACAGAAGGAGAGACAGTATCTCCGGAGATTATCTGAGCTCCATTCTCAGGGTAACCCTAATGCAAACACGTACCCACATGGACATAATGCACTACCAAAACAGGGCGGAGTCTTTGTAAAGTTTCCAACAGACAACGTTTTACTCACTTAGAAAGCAGACCTATTGCCTATGAGTCAAAATCATGTATGGATCATGTCAGGAGCAGGTAAGGACAGTCAGACCAAGCAAAGTGCCAGATATCATGAACAGCGGACCAGTCAAAAGCTATAAGAGGTCTTACTTTTGTGAGAGTTTGTTGTTGTTCCTCATACCGCAACCGGCTGGCAGAAGTTGGGCAGATAATTCCTGAGAGGATGGAGACGAGGCAAAGGCAGGACAGGGGTTTTGTAGCCATATTTAGGTTCATCCAGGGTCTCCCCCGTCTTTGTCTCAGTCACAGAAGTGTCCTTTGGGCCTCTTCAGCCTTTAACTTCACTTCTCCACTCCTCCTGATGTCCAGATCCAGCACTGCCCCTTTTACTGGCTTGTGCTGAATCCTGTAAAACTAACTTTTGTGGACTTCCTCTCTTCTCTCTCCTCCCTCCCTGCCCTTGTGGGCTTGCTTCTTCCCTGAGCCGGACCCAAATCACATACAGATGGGAAGCTGAGTGAAATAGAGAGAGTGAGGGAGGCAGAGAGAGAGACACACACACACAAAGAGAAAGAGAGAGAAAAGAGCAAGAGAAGGATTTCTGTCTCCTGACGTCTCAAGGCAGACAGTGCACTCATCCAAACTGCTAACCCCACCCCCAACCCAACTGGCAGAGTCATACTGAGTGCTCTCACCTCGTCTCCATTTCCAGGACCATGGCACCCTTTTCACCTTGGTTTGAGCAGCAGTGAGTACCCCTCCCCCTCCACTCAGCCAGGGTGGGCAGAAGGTCTAAAGCTTCAACACTCACTCTTCGGTCAGTGGGCAGAAACCAAACAGCTGCTCTTATATCTTGGTCTTACTCCTTTTCTCAGCCCTGGACATTAGCGTTCTGTTTGTTTACCCTGGTCAGGAGCCTGAATAGCGGCTGAATTTACAGGGACTGTGTCAGGCTGCTACACAGGAAGAGCCTGAACGCCAGACATCCTGGATACTGTTAGAAAATGGAGTGTGAAAGCTCCTGTTTCGTGCTCCGTGTGACTCCAAATGCCTGAACGGCCTGCAGCGTTAGCCTGTGGGGCCACGAGGAGGCTGTGTCTCAAGTGACTAATAAACAGGAAGTTACATTCCATACGTGTATGGTAGACATATCACACACAAACACAACAGTTCTAACTAAAATAGATTACTAGCTTACTATTATCTAGATGTCTCGAAAAACTAAAAAAAATGTAAAAGGATAAGCAGAAGGGCGATGATAATGGAAAGGATTGATTTGTTTTTATTACCATAGCAAAGTATTGTGGCAGTTGTTGAAATGTGAGGGAGCATGCTTGATTGGGAAGACAAACATTTGTCAGGACAGTTTCCTTCTTTTCCAGGTCTGTGAAAGACATGTGGTATAGATACTGGTTGGGTTAAAGGTGATTCACTCCAGCCCTGTTTAGTCGTCTTTAATACAGCTCTGGCTTGTTGTCCTATAAAGTCTGTTTCATTTGAGAAGATGTGAACGGGCAATCAAACTCTGACCAAAAAAACCAAACAAACTGTGTCCGGTCCAAACCTCCAGCACAGAAGGGAAAACTGTAGATCAGAGGGGCCAGTGAGAGGCTCTCCCATCCACTGGAGGGTCTGCGCCTTACCAGAGGCATCGAGCAGTTCAGACCTCCAGTCCGAGGGTGAGAAGTGCCTCCATTTTTCTGAGCTGTGTGGTCCATGCTAGTATGTAGACCCTACTTCCTGTTTACAACAGTCATGCATAGTATCAACATCTTACGAAATTAAGCTCTGCGGAGCCTGACTGATTCACTCCAACCAAGCAGATTGAAACACACATGTTCTGCAATTTTGTTTTCTCTCTTTTTTTTTTCGCAACTTTTGAAAAGTTTCTTTAAATTCCAATGACAATTAGATGGAAACATCGCTCTTGATCTGTTGTGAAACTGTAGACCTTTGATCATTACCTCATCAGTAATGATCCCATGGTATCCTAAACTACCTCTCCAATGTAACATTGAAAATCACATCTAATCAGTTCACACAATAATAAACCAGTTGAGATGACTTCACCACATTCTCATGTAGAGCAACTGTTTGCCTCGCTCTTCTCCTGTGAGAAATGTGGATTCAAGTTATGCATCTTTGAACTTTGTTTTGGTGGCCTATAAAACCTTCTAAATGTTAGTAATCATCAATAATCAAGTAGATATGAACAACACAAAGCACCACAAGCATTATGTTGGGTCTCCAGTTCATCAGTTAGCTCCGGGACACAAAACCAGAATTCCTTCTTCATGTTTGATGATCATCACATTGTGGGCACAGGCCCAGTAGAAACACCACAAATCGGTTGTCATGGATGGATTGTCATGGACCTGGGCGGTCCTCTTCACAGCCTCCTCAGGTTAGATTAGTTTGATCCAACGCCATTCCAGAGTGATACAGAAGACAACACAGTCCTTTGCGCCAAGTCCAGCAAGACAGTACCAACCGCTGCAGCACTGTGGATCAATAAACCAGTCATTGACTGTCTGAGAGATTAAACAAGAATGCACAAATTATATTTCCTTGTTTGTTCTACAGTATTCTGTCCTGTTCTCACTGGTGGAGGGTCAGTGAGAGCAGGACATCAGGCTCACCCCTCGGCCCCGGGTGTCTTCTTACGCTCTCCACACATACCAGAGAAAAGTAGAACCTCTGTCACAACAAATGCTTCCACAGTTTAACGCTGCACGCCTGCTGGTAGCTAACAGCTCAATGTGGGGAACACGAGGGATAAATAGCGATATAAATAATTGCATATCAGCATGATACAGAAATTTAAAAAAGGAGAAAAATCACATTGTCTTTAAATGTATAAAAAAAACCTTCCTCTGCCAGTTGAGTTACTAAAAGCAATATGCTAAGGGCATTATTCTAGTTATTCTATGAAGAGAAGAAGTCCAGCGAGTATTACAGCATAATTTACTTTATTTATCTCTAATTAAGTAAATTATTGTTCACTAAATTATAGATAAACTGGTGGATAAATGAGTGCAGGCCTGTGGGGGCGCTGCACTCCTTCTTCACAAAACGGAAACCAAAACGGAGTGGAGTCAGCTTCTAACGGTTTTAGGATTTCTCTTTTGTCTTTGGCAAAACACCACAAGCCAGTTTTCCCACTAGCCAGAGACTCACACATTTGTTTAGGTTGTATTTACCCAGAATGCTCTGTGCTGTAATCTACTTCCTGCATTTGGAGCCTTCTCCTGTCTGCTTGATGTTCACATGCACATTCAAATCACACCAGAGTTCACTTCAACCGAACCGAGGCCCAGGTTTGTAAGGGGACCAGAGTTTATTTGGTTTGCATCAGTTTGATTAGTCATTCACATCTCTCCAATCCAAGCAGAGTTTATAGGCAAACAGCCTGGAGTTGAATTAAAGTGGACTAAACAGGGCTGGTGTGAATGCACCCAGGATTGACATCAAAACTTTATATAAATATCTGATAAATAAAAAGTATGTGTATGTGTACTTATTTAAGACGTTTATTACATGGTCTGCTAAAAGTCAAAGATAAACTAGCTGTTAGAGAAGTAAAATTCTTCAAAACCGTTTAAATCAGAAGAGTTTTGTAAGCTTTGCTTTTCCTGTGGGATCGCTTGCTAACTGTTGAGGTTACTAACAGCATGATTTTTGTTGGTGTGTGAGCTGGCTCTTAGTGGGGAATTAGATCTTTGTTTTGGCAGTGAGTGTTGATTGGAAACAGATGGAAGGAAGAGGGGAGGCGTGGAGGAGGGGGGCTAAAATGTAGAGCAGCGGTGGGTCTGGCTTGGTGGGAAAATGAAATGGTTCTGTCTCCACACACTGGAGCCACCTTCACTGAAAACTGAAAGTAGAAAGCTGGAAGTCTCAGGCTCAGGCTTGCTGTGCTCCCAGTCACACATTTGGCTGGAGAAATGAACTCACAGAGCAATTAGTTGACACAGAGAGAGCTGGTGTTACACTGAGATGGAGGCCGAGCTGCAGATGATCGCTGTGTGTCCTGAAGTTTTTCCCATCATTCCTGATACTTTGCTCTAACTCTGCCTTCAGCCAGCTGGCATGTCCCTGTGTTTGGTCAGTCAGATCTGCTGCTGTTCTTCCCAGAGCTGCTGTTTGATATGAACTGCATCCCACCCTCAGATCTTCTGCTTGAGGAAACACCAGAGGTTCTCAATATGGTTGAGATCAGAGGAGGATGGTGACCACACCATAAGTTTCTCCCCTTTTATACCCATAGCAGCCAATGACACAGTGGTATTCCTTGCAGCATTCATTGTTATACATGAAGATGATTTTGCTGCGGAAGGTATAGCTCTTCTTTCTGAACCATGAAAGAAAGTGATCAGTCAGAAAGTCCATATACTTTGCTGAGGTCATTTTCACACCTTCGGGACTCTGAAGGGCCCAACCAGTTTTCTCTCTCACCATGATTTCAGCCCAAAGCATGACTCCACCACCTCCTTGCTGACGTCACAGTCATGTTGGGATGTGGTGGCCGTCCACCACCAATCCACTACTGCATCCATCTGGACCATCCAGGGTTGCACAGCAGGCCTCAGTGAACAAGTCTGTTTGAAAATGAATCTTCATGTACTGCTGGGCCCACTGCCTCCAGGTGGAGGATCCTCCACCTGGATGTTCCAGAGGCACCAGCAGCTTCAATTAACTGTTTGCAGCTTTATAAGGGCTTTTTCACAGCTGCTCTCTTAATCCCATGAATTTGTCTAACAGAAACCTTCCTCATTTTGCCTTTATCTGTTCAAGCCATCTTTGTTCTGAATCAGCTATAAATCTCTTCACAGTACGATGATAACGCTTCAGTTTTAGTTAAGTATCTAATGTTTTCATACCTTGTCATACGGCACTACACTATCTGATGATTTTAGTCAGCAGAGATCCTTTCTCTTTCTCATACTGCTTGAAACCTGTGGCCTGCTTAATAATGTGGAACATCCTTCTTCAGTAGATTTCCTTTAATTGAGCTCACCAGACCAACTAATCAACCAGCTCTCTGAAATTAATCATAGTGATTCAAAGAGCCCTGACACACAATACCATCTATAAATTTAATAGCACAACAAAAAATGTTATCTTTATGACACTTTATGACAGTTCTAATGTACAGATTTCACAACATAATGGAAGATGTCATTCTGTTTTTTGATCATCATAACACCTCTGCCTTTCCAACAAACAGACATTTTATGATTCCATGTTTATGTTGCCATTAATTCGATAGATATCTGTCACTAAAACCCCTCCAGTAAGCATTCATTTTCATATTTCGGTGCAAGTCACCTGAACTGCCTTGTTGCTGAAAATGTGCTATAAAACTAAAATGACCCCACCTCAACTCACCAAGGCTCTGCAGACACACTCCAGCTCTGAGTCTCTGCAGCTGCAGCCCAGACACTCCAGAGGGCAGTGTTGCTCTCACAAAGAAAGCAGCTGCAGTTTCCTGCAGGACTCCTGGCATGGATGATGGAGCTGTTCCTCCTCCTTTGTCTCAGAGTTGCTGGTGAATAAGGAACCGGGGAGTAAATGTGTGACAGCCAGTACCATACAAGAATTATAGTCTTTGTTGATCAGTCAATAAAGCTTTTTTTCCCCTCTTAGTTTGTAATAGAAGACAAATGCTCACCAGGTCAGAGTGTCACGTTACTGCTTCACAAAGAAATGGGAGCTTGATGAAAACAAGCAGGTGGGAAACAGGAAGGAAACCTTTGAATGAATTCCACCAGGTGATTGTACTCATGGATTGGGAATTCTTTGGGATTACTGTTCCCATGAAAATGTTTTTTTTTTTTTTTGCAAATGAACCAGGGTGATTTTCTCTGCAGCAGGTTGACATAACCTGTCCTACATAAGTCTCCATGAGGTCTGGGGAAGTGAATCATTAATCCTCCTTTTTATGAGAACCAGAGGAGGGTAGAGTACACAAATATCACGCTCACGTTAGGCTGTGTTCACACAGCAAGACTTGGCTGTTTTGTTTTCTTATAAATACTGTATTTGTAGTATTTTTAAAACTACAAGTGACGCTCAATTAATTATTTTTTTCTCTACTTTTTTGCGTGGACGTTCATACTGTGAGATTTCTGTGTGGAACGGTTTAGGATCCCAAAATGACCTGCAATGCACAGCAGCACACTGTTTAGAAAGTAACTTCCTTCATAAATTCACCGTTTTCTGAATTATAATTTTCAACCATTGCTTATGTCTGGATTTTCTGTATCTGGTGCAGAAATATGAGATAAAAGTTGGACAAAATTCAACATGGCTGTTCTGACTTCAGACACTTGATGTATGTGGTCCTAATGTTATTTACATCCATATGTGTCAGTAACATCATATATGTTGTTATATATGATGTCAGTAACATCATATATGTTACTGACACATATGTGACACCTATTCACACAAATAGGTGTGAATCAGACCTCATTTAGTTCTACACATAGAAATTGCACAAATACATTTTGTGCACAAATACATTTTTTGGTGGTGAAAAGATTGGAATTGAATTACTTTGAAAACAGGTACTGTTGAAGAAGTTGCAATCACAAACTTGACCACTAGGTGTCACAAGCCAGTGCTGTCCCATAAATGCAGTCTGCATATCAGAGGTGGGCAGAGTGAAGTGTACTCCAGCAGGAGACACATCATTCAACATATTTATACTCAAGTAGAAATAAACTGTAACCGTCCAAGAAATTGCTCAAGTGAAAGTTAAAAAGTATTTCCTTACTGGCCAGTGAACAACAAACTGATCAATCATTTGATTTGATATTTTAAAACAGTACAAACTGTGATCATTTGAGTCAGCTGCGTTGGAGCAGGGATGCATCCAGATCCTGTGTTCATCCTGGCGTGGATGAACACAAACCTCCTTATTTCACTTTGAAATAATTTATTTCACTTGGGAAGGCTCCTGGGAGGCTAAATGTTCAAACATGATATAAATTAAAACTGAAAAACACTGAGTGCACATAAACCGGGTCTGTGGAGCTCAGTCTGAAATTTCAAAGCATCCAGTAGTGAGCAAAGCTCCTGGAAAGACTCGAACCTGTTGGAAGGTTCTGCCGTCACCTCAGGCTGACAGGAAGTCTCCTCCCATACTGGCAACACTCATATTCTGCCAGTCAGTCATTAGGCATAGTAATAAAATGCAAGTTAATTCTTAACTCCTTCATTTGTACATATTGGTATTTAGCTGCCATTTTGTAGAACTCAGCTTTCATTTTGACATTAAAATTGGTTTCCGAAATTTGTTTTTGTCAAAATTGGAAAAGCAATAAAACAGCAAAACATCCCAGGGACTGAATACTTTTCACAGACAGCATTAATGTCTTTCTAAAGAGAAAAACGTGGTGAATTATAAATGCCTTACACTAGGAGAAGAAAAATCCAGCTGAGATTTAATGAATTCTCCTTCATGACAGTTTGTTCATTTCAAACCAACAACTCCTCAGCAGTATCTCCTCTGTCTGCTTTGCTTTGGTGGTCTGATCACGTCCTCACTGATGTTTTGGTGTTTCAGCTGCTTTCACACACACTGAGATTCAACTCCTCATTGCTACCATGATCTTTGACCTTCTGGGTTAATGCTACATCAATTTCCAAACTGTTCTCCATAAAAATATTAGGAAGGTTTCCTTCAAAAACTAATTACATCTTATTGGCTTTTAGCAGACTATAGAAAAACAGCTTGAGTTTTACTCCATTTATTGGTTCAGTTGTTTACTTTTCCGATTACTTTTGTTTTGCTGAAGGTTTTATCCTTGAGGTTTGGATGCTGTGCAGCTGGAAGGATTTTTGCTCTTTTCTTGAGTTGCAGTTTTGATGCATAACCATGGCAACAACGAGGTATTGTGTTTACAGCTGGGAGCAAGTGATTTGCATCTCAAAGCACAAAAAATACCAAGCTATGTCAGCAAAAATTGATGTTTTAACTTTTCCTCTTCACATTTAAATTACAGGTTTCAATGGCAGAAACTGAACTGGATATTAAAGATTAGCTGCATCCTTGAGTTCCAAGTGAAATTCTCTCTGGTCAATGTGAGCACACACCTGCTTAAGTAACAACAACCAAATTGGATAGCAATGGTGAAATCATGCAATTTATCAGATATCCAGGACCTCAGAGTGTCAATTTTACTCATGATGGCCGTGTAAATGCAGTTAATCTGAAGAGTTCTCATATAAAATGGGTCCTTACAGAACTCCTGCGGTGAAATGTCAGGTTATTATCCTGGTGTCGAGAGCAGAGGAGGCAGACAGCAGCGATTAGCCACGTGTTGCTGCTCAGTCTGGCTACTAATCATGAGATCAGGAGGAGGGCAGAGGGGAGGACAGTCTTCTCCTCAAGATGAGCCTGGAAGGTGCTGGAGCTTCACTGCAGGATGAGCAGAGGATGACAACTGTAATCAGGGAGCTGTGATGAGGAGGAGCTGTCCGTGCATCTGGGCCAGAGAGCTGGCTGTTCCTCGCCTCCAGTGCATCATCTACATTTTCTGCTCCTCACCAGATTTTAAAATATTTCAAGTAAAAAAAAAAAAAAAAAAATTTCATACAGCCAGATAGGCAAAAATGGGGAACCTCAGTATGAAAAAATGTCATCTTCATAAAATGCAGGAGATAAGGAGGCATCCAGGCGTAGATCTAAGTCTAGAGCATCTGAGGCAGTAATCGTCCTCAGTTTGATCACCCATGTAAAAGCTGAGGATCAGACAGGATGCAGGTGTGTGTTACCAGAAAAGACTTCAGAATTCACCAGAGAAGTAATTGTTTATAAAAGAATTTTAAAACAAGTTTAACATCCTTATCCAGAGGTGAGAAAAAAAATATCCAAACAATGAAATACAAAGATTTCCTCTAATCTTTCCAGGAATGAATGTTGCAGTAAATCCAGCTCGGACCCTGAACTGTGCGCTTTGACAAGCAACCAGGTAGCATTGCTCATCTAAAATATAAAATATAAACGCTGCAATTAAACTCATGTGTCTAGGAGTAGCAGGAGAAATAGCACAGGACCTGCAAGTCACTAAAACGTCAGGTAGAGGATAGATACATGAAGTCTTTGCTGTTGTGATTCCGTGGATTCTAACTGAACCAAGTTAAACAGCCAGAGAAAACAAAAGCAGATCAAAAGGAATGGAAACCTCTAAAGGTTACTGTCTGAAACGGGTCGCAGGAAGTAAAGAACTGGTAGGAAATGCCAGTTCTTTTACAGTGGTGTTCTGTAACACCAGCCAGGGGCCCCTGGCAGGAACCCTGTGTCTTCCTACAGACCTCATTGTCCAGTAAGTGGCAGTTGGTGCAGCACTCTCAGCACAGCAGTGTCCAGTAATGCCAATGCCAGAACCACACATGAATAATAGGAACCCTGTGCAGCAGCCCAGCTGCTCCAGTCGGGCCCTGAAGAAGTCAAAGTCAGACCCCCCCCCCCTGCCCTTCAGCTCTGATAACACTCTCACATCCAGCTACACAGGAACTGGGCCAATCACAGCCCAACCCAGCCTGTGGTGAGAATGCAGACCTGCCCATCTGCTTCCTGACCTTGGAGGTCGCTATGACAACGAAGGAGAGGCTGGTGAGGATGACCTCTGCTGGAGCCTGTCTGACCTCTGCTGATGGGACAGTAAAGGGTTTAGAAGAGACAACACTTACCCTTCACAAAACAAAAGTTATTGCAGCAAGTTGGAAAATATGTAATACATTATCATACATACACATATATGTATGATAATATATACATATATATATATATATATGTATATATATATTATATATATATATATATATATATATATATATATATTATATATATATATATATATATATATATATAAATATATATATATATATATATATATATATATATTTACATGATCTTATATCAGGTGACACACAGATCTGGTGTGTTTCAGTGGTTTTGTGTTTCTGCTGCGTCGCTCAGCTCTCACTCTCAGCGCTCAGCCTGCTCTCTAAAACACACTCAGACGCTCCGAGGTACTGGAGGATCGTTCTGTAACGGCGGAGCTCTTCCTACCTTTGGAGGGATGGAAGTGGATGGATGTGCATGTTTGTGGTGGGGGGTGGGGTCACTGACAGGAAGCAGACCCCGACTCCATCCCCACATTCCTCTAACAGATGTTTGACAGGGGAATTATTTTCACAGCTGAGACGGGGGCGGGGGCTGGAGTGGGAGGGGAGTGTGATAAGTTTTACGATGTATTACACACGAGGTGGAGAAAATATAAAAAAAAAACTCACCTGATGATTTCTACATGAGTTGTTGAAGTTCCTGCGACGCTCAGTGACGTTCCTCCTCCACAACATCTACAACACTTCTCCAGTTTTATCTGTGGAGAATAACACATCTATCAGTTACTCTCTAACTGGGAGTGGAGTGTGAGCTAAAGCTCGTAATGATTAATGAGGGCGAAACAGCCTCTGCTGGCTCCAATATGACCTTCCTCTGATAACAGTGAATATGATGATAGAGTAAGAGGAAAGGCAAGCAGTGAAGAAAACCAACAGCCAGAAAACAGTTCATGTGAACCGAAGATCTGTTTGAATGACAGGAAGCAGAAATTTGGAGATGAAACTTCAGAATCTAGGAGCAGGATTCACAAAGTGCTCATTGTTGTAGCACTTTACAATAAGGCTGCACTTATAGATGAATAATACATAATATGGACCCTAATGGTTTACACCTACACTGACCATCCAACAGTGAGCTGAGGTCACCAGACACCCACAGTCTCTCAAAAGCACTAAAAGACTATAAAACCTTCACTTGTATCAGTTTCATGTGCACTTTATTTTTACACAACTTGGATGAAAACTGCTAAGAATTCAAGCTTCCAAACAGTCATTTTTTATTTTAACAAGAGTTTACCACAGTCAGAATTGAAAAAAAAAAACCAACAAACAAAAAACATAAAAAAAAACAACAAACAAATAAAACTTTCAAATTTCTATTTCTGCATATTTGATCCATGTTTCAGGAAGTCTAAACTAACTAACTTTACCCAATTGCCTCAGACTGAACCCTTTACTCAGTCCTTTGTGTTTTTCCACTCAGTGGAAGGAAACCACAGCATGAAGAGAACCAACATCCCTCCAGGTGTCAGGGCTGTGGTCAGGTTCAGACCAGGTGAAGGTGTGTTGCTTCAACAGCTCCAGTCTTTTAGAGAAACTGTTGTACAGTAGTAGACACAGTCAGCTAGTGACAGTGAAGAGCCCTTAAACAGCTAACACGCTTTTATTTGGTTAAAAAGGAAGAGTCTCGCTGACATTTTAGGTTAATAAGGATCAAAAGCTAAATTTCCCTTAGACTTTAAGCGTTCCAGCCACCAGACCTGCAGGAGCAGCTCCACCAAAGCTAGAGCTGCTCCTCTATGGGAAGTCCATTCCAGGAGGGGAACGTCACCACCAGGGTGAAAAGAAAGCACTCACCCACTGTGAAATATCTGCAAAGTATTAGTATTGCTCAGCCACAATGGCATACAATGCTGGGAAGTTCTGCACTGCGGCGCAAGATGACACATCCGGTGTGGGTCAAAAGAACACATCATCCTATTGTACACGGCCATCATTGTGTAGCAGGGAGTGGAGGGATTGAGGGGGGAGAGCAGCAACGTTGCTCTTTGTATTTATTTCTAACTGTCTCAACTCTTACTCCATTCATAGAGGGTTTGTGTTCCAGAGTTGGTCTTTGGAGCAGAGAGAAAAAACCCCATCTGAGCCTGTGGCAAACTGGCTCTTACTTGAGTTAGTCCCTGCTGTGGATTCCACTTGAAACTTTCAGTCTGATTCAAAGTCAGCCTGGATTTCATCTCGTTTCTGCCTCCGGAAAACCACTGCACTACAGATTCTCCAAATCTGAAGCTGAAGATCAGACTGTAGTGAAAATTCTCAGTGCTCATGTTGCACTTCCATTATTTCTTATGCTTTTCACAACAGTAAGATCCAGTTTGAGTAAGGAGAGTGTTTCTTACATCTCGTTTCCTTTATCCAATGCACCTGAGGACAGTTTGTGAGCGGCACAATGAGAAGCAATGTTGTGAAGAAGTGCTGAAAGAGCGGGAGATCCTTAAAGAGACAGAGACCGATTTCAAGGCGTCAAATTGAAAAAGTCCAGTTTCTTAATTCAGGGTTGATATGTGCAACATTTTTAGAACAACTGAAGATGATTGTGCTATACTACTATAATGATGCCCCTTTGACCCACAGCAAAAAAAAACAAAAAAACAAACAAAAAGAAACTGCAATCAAAGAACAAAACTTCCTTATTAACTTTTTTTTTTACAATAACACATCAGAAGACAGAACATACCTGAAGTTTACTTCAACAGCTGCCAAAACAGCTCTAATAAAAGTGTGGGAAAGGCATGCAAGTGCTTTCTATGAGGCTGTCTGCATTGTATGTCGCAGGCTTCCACATGCTAAAATTTGCATGTAGGAGCATGTACGCAGCTTTGATGTCTATTTTCTTTTCATTGTGTGCATGTGGTGTGACTGGAACACTAACAGGAAGAAAACTGTAAAGTTCTCCTTTCAGCAGCAGCAGCAGCAGCAGCACAGCCCAATCTGCTGCTGAAATCCAACCTGACAAACCGGAGCAAACAGAGATGCTCCAGGCAGCAGAGCCAGCAGCAGACTGCAGCGTCTGCTCAACGTGAAATCCAGGCAAGAAGAAAAACACAGAGTTTCTCACTATTTATAAGAAATTATCTTATCAACTGCAGCGTATCGCACTTTAATAAAAACAACACTGCCTTGTTGGCTAATAAATTTTGTCTCTCTAATTGTTCTACACTGAATCATTATCTTCCAAAAAAGCCCTGTTGGAGTCTAGAATCGTTGGTCACAGCAGCAGCTTCCACAGGCTGCAGCGCTCTGGAAATGTATTCACATCCCATAAACTTTTGCACATTTTGTCATGCCACCAAGATCCATGATGCACAATGAAATGCTTTGATGATGACAATATTTCAGATTTTGCTGTCAGTCTGTATTTTCGATGAATCCTGTCTGGAGTAAAGTTCATGGAGAATTCTCAGGAGAAAAGGTCAGTCTGCTTAGGGCCACAGATGCTCTCAATAAATGTCATTGGACTCTTTCCATCAGACTGCTTCATGTCTGAAGAGAATAGAAAATATCATGTGAGCATTTGTATTTGTAGAGTGGTTTGTTAGGTTAATGTGCATCACCTTCACTTTAGCTTTGATGCTGTCTCATCATATCTGGATGAAATGCAGTTTGTGTTGAGGTTAGTGACCTTATCACCCTGGTCACCGATGAAGAGGTTTTTTTTAATTAATTTATTATTTTAAAAGATTACATTTGTTGCCTCAGCGTAGATCTTGCTGTATTAGATGTAAGAACTAGTTATCAGGAGAGGAGTGTGTTCCCATGGATACGAGTAACTAATTAAAATGTGGCGTGTTTAAAACCTTCTGGTCAGTTCTGCCGTCAGCTTACCCGTTAGGGTTTAAATGTTGCGTGCAAACTCATTTCTTAACGCTGTCAGACATGTTAATATTATCAGCTGGTGGTTGATAATATAAAATAAACAGATCAAATGTTGAGAACGCTGGTTGGATTGTAAAGATCAGTTAGAAACATTATACTGTCACAACAGCCTTTACAAATTGCAGATGAATCTGCAAAGATGTAGCTTTGCAGATACATCTCCATATTTCATGGCCAACTCTTGGTCTTAAAACGGTTAAACTGCTTCAGGTGTAATTGTGAGCAGTTCTTCATTTGCACCTGCGGTTGCAGGTTTACTAGTGAACAATGACAAAACGAAGCATGCAGCTCTCATTAATGCTCCAGTTTGTGTCGCATTTCATGTCAACGTGTCTGCAGGTATTCTCTCAGCCATGTGAGGTGATCTACTCTACTGCTTTCTTTTTTTTTACTTCAGCCAAATGTGTCCTGGTTTCTTGTCCTCAACCGACAACTGGTTTACTGAACTGTTAATACCGGTTAGCTGAATTTGTTTAAAGATCTAAATATAGTGAACGGTGGACTGTGCTCTCTTCCTTTGGCACTACTCTGGTGTGGGGGTGGAGGGAACAGGTGGGGGCCAGTATGAGAGAATGTCTCACTGTCTCCTCCCTAACTTATACAGCACCAGACCTCAGGAGGGTTTTGGAGTTTGGGACAATGGCCTTGTAGGCATGAGTGCAGCTCTATGCAGCGTGTCATGGTGGCAGACGCCTTTAGGCCTCGATAAAGTCGGTCCAATATTTCACTCTGCGGAGCCTGCAGACACACCCATGCAGAGACACATTTTTACAACCGTGTACCCCGTGTCATACAGCAAACTGCTGGGTGGGCAGCGGTGTTCACATTCAACTGTTTTGTATGCAAGAGTCAGCGCATCAGTCAGACTGCCACTCTGTGCAGCACTAACAGGTGCATGGTGACTGCTCTGGTGCCCAACTAGCTCATCACTCTTGCTAGTATCCATTTGGTGCTCGGTATGCTCCACTGTGAAATCTTCATCCATCTGCTAACGTTTTGAACAGCAGTACGCTGGAGCCTTTATCCTGCGTCTGCTTGGCCTGATGATGGCTGCTCCATGGCAGCGCTGGCAACCTGGCTCTGGGTGTCTGCCTGCCCCTGCATGCTGTAGCCACCAGTCCTTCCCTGCTCCTCTGTGCTGCTAACAACTATCCACCTCCAGGTGGCAAACTTACTTACATGCACCCACTCCAAAACTTCTAAAATCAGAGACATAAAGAGGAAAGATTCCTAAAACTCTAGAAACCAGGCAACAGCGCATCCAGCAAGGCCAGACTCTGTTGGATAAGTCCAAATAAACTACAGAAGAGTCATAGTTTGAACTGAAGCACTGAGGGACGATGACATGAAGACACAAAAAAGGTCAACTCAATAAAAATCAAAAGACAATCCCAAATCTAAATCAGTACACGAAGAACCAAATAAGATCTGGAACATCAAGTACGACAAAACCCAAAACTAATCCCAAAAATAAAATCAAATTATTGATGATCATGAAAGTCGGGGTATCAGATGAAGGCCATGAATGGGTCCAGGAAATGGAAAATATCTTCCTTCAATAGAGGTTTTCAATGAAAGACAGTTATGTCTTTATTATATCACAGAGAATACTCCATCCAAGAAGGAATTACACCGACAGTTGGATCATGGAAAGATGGTTGAGTTGTTCGTCCTGAAAGAAAAAAGACCAAAGACACACTAATCTTTCATTTAACTCCCAAAAAGAACAACTGACAGGTCATGACAAATTAGCATGAATGAAAATACTGTTAGGTATTGACATGATGCCTCTGCTTTGATCCAGTTCACCTATGAACAGAGGAGAGCAAAAGGAGGGAAGGAGGAAAGGTTTCTAGGATCTTGGCTCAGTAAGTTTCTTTCAAGTCCAACATGAAAGCCGTTGTGGTTTTGTGGCTGAACGCTTTGAGAGGAGAAAGAGAGGCTTTTCACAAAAGCAAAACTTAACAGCTGTTTTAGAAATGCACCAGTGTGAATGCAACTGGCTTTTCTTTTTAAACGGCTGGTCCAACAAACAAAAGGTTCCTTTCAGTCTGGAAGTCAGGAGAGGTGCATTCAGGTAGACTTGCAAAATCTCAACAAAGCATTGAATAAGTCAAACGTGCAAGAAGCCTGGCTAGAGTCAAAACAAGCTTAGAGGAGTCTCGAACACACTTCCTGAAGAATATTTTCTCACATGTGGTTTCAAGTGTTTGAAGCAAAATAAGACAGTCTGCTCCGCCAGAGGAGGCGGCGCTGTGCCGTCACGCTGCAGCGCTGCTCCACTCCAGTTCAAAGCGGATCGCTTCCAGACGAGTCAGGCCGCACAGAGGAGCTCATTTAATACAGTCTGATGATGCGCCTTCGTTTCATCCGCACAGTTCTGGTCCTGCAGAACACAGCCGACTCAAAAGCACAGACACTGCAACAACGACAGCATCCTGGTTGAAAACTCAGTCTGAGCCACATCTGTTCCCAGTCTGTCAGAACACAGCGAAGCTTAAGTTTGTTCCTGCTGGAGTCAGACCAGAGTGCGGAAAGACTGGGGGAAGTTTGAAAGCCTGGCTTGGAATTCATTGAGCTGCTTTCAGTGGCAGCAAAGTTTATCAGCAGGAAGACGTTTAATCTGCATCCATCTGAGTTAAAACATCATTTGTACTTTCATGTTCCTCTTCTGGACTGTTTAGAATCATGCTTCTTCTGGAGACAGGGTCACAAAACATTTACTTGGACTATGCTTCATATAATTCAACCATGTCAGAGATTTTGGTATGCTTTTCTATTTCTCGTGAATTTGCATGGCATTGTGAGTGCTGGTCAACATTTAGATCAACACACATTTAGAACTGATACACCTGAATTTCCCCTCGGTTGGACCAAAATGGCTTCTTCTATTCTATTCTATTCACATCCTTTGCTAAATAAATTGAAGCAATAGCAATAATCCTAATCTCATGTTTATCTGGGTTACAATGTGTAAATTTACACACTGAAACATTAACAGCAATAACTAATAAACTAAATAAATATTTACTTTGCAAATTAAATATTTAGTTTTGGAAATGAAAAGTTTAGTTCATTCTTTTCTCACGTCTTTTACACACTGCTGTGTGTGTTGATGTTTTACACGAAACCCAATTAAAATACATTGAAATCGATGGTTCTGATGTGATGAAATTCAAATTTAGAAATACTTTATGAGGGAAATTAAACGTTGTTGTAACTCATTAATTTTGATTCTTCAAAAGAGTTATTAAAGATGGTGATGGCTGTTGGAAGGAAAGGTCTTCTTCAGCAGTCTGTGCTGCAGAAATGATCTGAACCTGAAGAAGCCTCTGACTGAAGATGCTCTGCCTTCCCAAAACAGTCTCGAGCAGAAGATGGTCAGGATTATCCATCATTTGTTCAATCCTATGAAGAACCCATCTTTGCATCATCATCTCCAGGGATTCTACAGTCGGCTCCTCAGTCTTTGCGGCACTGTGCTGTCATTTATATTTCTTGTAGTTAAAACCTCAGAAACGTGGGAAAAAAATACATAATTACTTCCTGTAGTGCATCACGTAGCTTCTGTGACCATGGAAACAAAGGCTCTTGAGAACTCATCTTTCAGCAGAACTGCTAAAGGCAGTGAGGTAGAACTAGTTTCATGGGAACGCAGTGAGAGTTGATGAGGTGATGTAATCCTGCGTTCAGCGCCACATCCAGCCAGATCTCTGCTGACAGCCATCTTAAACTTCTACTACTCACGGGCCCCGTTTCCACATCAGTGAGCTCACAGCTCCTTCAACTCACTCTGTTGCCATGGAAACCACGTACCGCCTCCTGCTTCCATAGTGTCTGAAGGGCAGTAGCCCCTAAAACACCCCCCACACCCTCCAAACAAAACAGACTGTCGTCTTTGATTCTTTAGTAAGTGGTTGTAGAAAAACCCCTCTGGATTTTTTAATTTTTTTTTTTTTTGTGAAAAACAGATCTTAATATTTTGATCCATCCTGCCAATGTTTACCTGAAGAGGGCAGTGTTGAGTCTTTTCTCACAGCTCCAGAGAGAAATCTACACAAACCTGCTGTGTCACAACCAGCTGTATGAATGCTGGACCACCCATCCACCATTAAAGGTCCTGGCCGGGTTCTAAACCTCGCTGACCTTCACCCCAGAGGAAATACATCTCTGTATGTGTGTGTGTGTGTGTGCATGCGTGTGTTCTGGTATGTGTGCATCAATGAATGTGTGGAGCAGCCAGAAAGGGAAGGAAGGTGAAAGAGGAGGAGGCCGGGGAGCTGCTCTCTCTCATCACTGAGTAATGTTTGGCGCTGGCTTTTTTCTTTTCTTTTTCTTTCCACTTTCAGAAAAGAGTGGAGCACCATTGTTCGTTCAGCTGCTCCGTATGTGTCTGTTCTCCTTCTGCCCTCTTCTCTTTCTCTGGCCATCCCTCTCTTTTGTCACCCTAAACCCTCCCCGCCTTTTTAACGTCACCCCTCAACCCCACCCAGTTAAACCCCTCTGAAGTCCCCACACTTCATCCAGAAAGGCATCACACAGTGGTGTGTGCGCACGCGTGTGTGTGTTGTAACCTGGGGGAGGGACACAGTGAGGTTGTATTCTGTGATTGTTACAGTCTGGGACCTTGCTACGCTGTCACCATCCCGAATTGATTCAACCATCAATGGTCATGGCCCTTTAAGGCTCCCGGCGCGCTGGCTCCCTGGCTGCCTGGGCCCTGCTGAATGTGCAGGGAGCCCCCTTCTTTTCTCCCTTCTTTTCTCTCGTTCCCACCACTGCTTACCAAAGCCTATTGTGTCCAGAGAAAGTGGAGGGGTCACCAGTTTACCCCCCACAGGTCAACCACGAGCTGGGACAGAGGCGAGAGTAGCTGGCAGAGCCAGAGCAACGTCAAGGAAGGGGCGGGGCTCCTGACGGGGTCCTTCAGCCTACAGGAGGGGCGGGTTTGTACAGACCCCTGACGTCAAAGCAGTCACTCATTATGAGCCACTGAAAACATTTGGAATCCAAGGCGTCTGCCTGCTGGAAGTTCCTCTTTAAGTTCACCGGCTTCTTCACTGAGTTAATGTCTGTTGGCTTCTGCATAAGGAAGCAAAACTTTAACCCTGATGCGTTTCTGATTGTTTTGTGTCTGTTTGATTTGGATCCACATGATTCTGTGCTTCTCTTCTTGTGTTATTTCTGGAAGAAACACAGACTTGTGTTCATTAGCGGCGAGCTGGGAGGAGGAAATCTCTCCTGATAGTTGAAGGTTTATCACCTTCAGCTTTGGAAGGTGATAAACTTCCAAAGTTCAAATGTTTAGAACTCGGATTTTGGTGCTTTGACGATAGAGACGATTTGTCATCTTGTCTCGAATCTCTGCAAAAAAAATCTAACAGGAAAAGCTGAGAATACGTTGGTCATTTAACAGAGTCACCTATTTGAGCTGAAGACCCTTAAAGACTCAGTCCTGAGGATTTGGTTCTGGAGCTTAGAGTTGTTAATTTACTGCTAATATTTCATCTTCTTTTTATGTGTCTTAGTTGTATTTTATTTCATGCTCAGCAGTTGTTCCCCTGTCTCTTGTATTTTGTCATACCGATAGTTTTTCACCTTTTTCAGGTTCCTCTCAGCTGCCATTGGTTCCGTCTATTAGACTCTGTTTCTTCCAATCCTTACCACACTGTCTGCTACCCATGATTTCTTCCACTTGGTTTTATTTTACCTCCAGGTTCAGCAACTTTCTTAATTTTACTGCATCGCCTCGTTCAGCGTGATGTAATCACTCTGCGTTTGGGTCAACAACAAACACGGGAAAAAGAAAGCCGTCCTTGAAACAATGCCAGATAAAGTCTTAATGGTCACAAAACAGACAATAAATCTCTTTGATTTATCCAGAAATTGAACATTAACAGATTTTATTCAAGGCTTCTTTTTCTTTTAGAGTTTTCAAATGATTACAGATCACTCTTTCTCACTTTTTTTGATGTGAATAAAATGTTAAATGATTGTGAAATGATTAAAAGATAAATGTAATAATTATATATATAGGTATATATAAAATTAAAAGATAATTGTCAAATGTTCATGTAATAGTTTGGCCCCGTCTGGAATCCTGACTTGCAAAAGTGCAAGATAATAGCATCACTAGATGATATATGTCTGATTTAAAAAATGTCTATTGATTTTTTTTTATTGTATTGCAGCCCTGTCCTTGCTTCCAAGATTAATTTCTCCTATGGAAGACTAATAAAATAATCTTATCTTATCTTAAATTAGAGATTGAGGATGGACTCTGACCTGCGGTGAAAGATTTGACGCCTGACTTGAATAAAAGACTTGTGAACCTCTCTGATGGCTACTGCTGTATCGTGAATGTGTTTGCATCTGTAACGTTTCATGTAGTGAATAAAGGTTTAGTGAAAGTGAGAATAAATATGGTGCATCAATGCTTTGAACTAGAGAATAATTTGAAAAATGAGCACGTTTAACCAGTGAAAACTACCTGAGTGGTTGCAGCTGATTTGTTGTTGTAACTACATTAACTAAGTTGGCCATCTTGGCTAATCAAGAGTTTCTGATCATGGAGTTGCTGGAAACCTGGGGGCTGTGTGACTCAGTTCCAGCTGATAATAACTCTGATCCCGTTGAGCTGAACATGTATCACCCAGCACAAGAACAAGTCATTATTTCATGTCTGATATGTGCCCTGGTGTCAGCTGAAGCTGTGTTTTATTTGGTGACATGCTTCAGTTGTATACACTGTGCAATGGTCAAAGCTCAGGTGGACAGCATGCTGTAACACAAGACAGGAAGCGTCTTATATTTCTTTTTTTTTTTTAACTCCATCAATTCTCTGCCACCTGACAAGCTTTTGCACTTTTTCTCTGTTTTCTCTATCAAGTTTTCCTCCTGATGTTTCCATGGTTACCAGAATACTATTTACCCTTTTCAGTGACTGCAGATGGCTGTTTTTAGGAGTAAAGAATGCTACGACTGTGACTTCCTGAAAATGATCGGGGCTTTTTCTTCGACCTCCTCTGCCTCAGATGCTAATTTCTTCCAGCTGATTAATAGTTAAGATTAATGACTGAAAAGCTGCATCTTTAGCTCTAACAGCCGAGTCGCGGCTGCAGGTTGAGATGTTTATGTGCCGCCAAATCTGGAGGAGATGAGCTTCTTAACGACCTGTTGGAAAATTTTCCTGGGTATAAAATGGTGGGGGAGGGGAGAGGTTGGGATACGAGACTGATGTAACACTAGTGTTTCTATGTATAGCTTGTCGCTGAGTAACCAGTTGCCTTGGTAACCCTCTATTACTCCACCACTACTACTTCCTAGCCACACACACACACAAACACACACACACCCACCCCCCCCACACACACACACACACACAAGCACCTCTCCCTGTGTTCAGCACTGTGCGATCACCATGCTGGTTGTGGAGCTCCGGTCCAGATGATGGACCAGGCTCCAGAGTCTCCTACCATCCGGTCCAGAGCTGCTGTCAGGAGAACGGCCCCGCTGCCTCTGACATTGGCTCTGCACAGAGAAATGAAACCCGCAGGCTGCAGCACAACACACACAGCTCTGCTTCAGAGGAACCAGAACACACCAGTTTGGCAGCATGTGGGAACATATTCATAGTGGTCAGTTGTTTTATGACTAACATGGGATCAGAACTCTCTGACTCCAGGTCCAATCCTGCTGTTATCAACTCCATAAAATGTTTAATGATCATCCACTTCATTGATAAAAGGCCTGCCAGCTGAACAGATACTTGAAGTCTGAATTATTGTGCCATCTAAATATATTTGTAACCTTTGACCTTTTCCATGTTTCTTTGAGGCTATGACCATAAAATCGTCAGCCTAATAGCATAATTGCCTAAGTCCTATTTTGGGACCAATTATGCTGTCAGGCTGACGAAATGTAGTACTGTTGCAGAGGATTTTAAGTGAAAACTAACTCAAGTTAACACATAAGTGTGACTGCTACCAACTGCACCACCATGCAGACATTTTATAACTTTTTTTATTGCTTACAGCAAAATTGCCTTACCTTTTCCCAGCCTTATACTTAATTAGAGAAAACTACTAACTCCCAAATGACTGAACATTGTAAGTAATTAGTATACTTTTTACAGCACAGTTAATAATAATGTTGTAAAAATCAGTGCACTGAACAAAACTAAAACATTTTTAAATTTAATTGGGAGCGTTGTTCCTGTTTTTGGAGCGTTTAGTCGTTTTATGCATCGGATCAGATAACAGCCATCATAACTCTGCTCTGGTTGGCCCCGTTGACAGCGCGGCGCTGACTCACACTGCCCTGCGCTTCACCAACTGTACCACTGTGGTTACGGGTGAGAATGCTGGGTCTGTTGCTCACACACAGCCACATGCCTCTTTCATGATGTGCTGTAATTAAGAAGTGGGATTACAAGAACGTACTTTATCACAGCAGACACGTCTGTCTGCGTTATAAAATGGATTCCTTGTTTCCTGACACAGACTCCTGGCTCAAAGTCACACCACTGCTGCAAACAGGAAGGTATTTATTCTGTTCTGCTGATGCAGTGCTGAATGAACTATTGCAAAAAAAAAAAAAAAAAAGTTTATTTTTTGTAATAGAAAAAATGTTAGATTTTAAAGATTTTAGTTTTGATTAGTTTCTTGGACGGGTTTGTGTGTGTTGGTATTGTGTTTCAAAGGAGAGATGGACAGATGGTTTGGGACTTCGCAGTTATGGTAAGTTGTTTCTGCGAGGAGCGCGTACACAATCTTGATTGACAGCGCTAAGACCTTCCTCCTGGCTCTAATTGGTTGTTTCTGACAGAGCTGTGTTTTTCTACTGACAGCAATAGAAGGAGGGAACAGGTCCGACTTTTACTGTCACCACAAGGTGACAATTTTAAGAACTATGTAAAAAACCATGTTTGTTTAAAAGCTGCATCCAGCGTGCATCTTGATGAGTTTGATGCAACGCTCCATCTTCTCATGCAGCTACAGCAGCGATGGAAAGATGAGCCAATCAAAACTTTGTCAACGTTTTTCAACACCAATAAAGGACATACAGATGCTGCTTTACACCAAACTCATAATTACTTTATTATAAAAATCCTAACATTCCCCATGCTACCTGGTGAGGTGGAGAAAAACACTTTCTAGGGTAGCGCTAAGATATGTGTTTGTGTTTCTCTCCTCTGTGCCTGGTAGACAGGTAAGGATGCTGATTTGTTTGTGATGAAGAGGCGGAAACATGGTACACCCCTCTGAGCCCTGTTTGATTACAATACCAGGTGCTCCTTGACGTCCAGGTCGAGAAAAGAAGAGGTTCTGTTCATTTATTCTGCTCACAGAAACAGAACCAACCCTGAACAGGCAGAGTTCCCCCAGGCTGCACAGATCAACAGGATGAGGGTATGTTCTATATTCTTCTAAAGGTTCAGAGTGTTTCAGCACCGTTCAGAAGATGTTTGACAACAACATACATTAGTTTCTATTTAGTTTTTAATGAGCTGAACACAGTTTCAGTACAGGAGTTTCCTGCTGCTTCCTGGTCTACCATGCTCTGAGGAGATGTAATCTCAATAACATTATGCTAATTAAAAAAAACATGGAATCAGAACAACATGAGCTACTCCAAATCAACGAGTCCTGATTGAATCCACAGAAGAAATGACTGATATATGTTTAACAAATGCAGAATATAAAAAAAAAAGATTTATGCTGTCTGAGATGTCAGAATTGCTGCATCTTAATTAATTGAATCCTAATTTAATCTCCCTCCCAGACATTTTACTCTGAGATATTCAAGCTGATATTCTATTGAAGATGCCTAGTAGGGGTGGCCCTGGACTCTGTGGAGCTGAATTTCCTTCCAGATTTGGTGGAATCTGGGAGAGCGTGACGAATTGAATTGGTTAAGCTTAAAAGCGATCATGGAGAATTGATCAGTATTTGTAAACAAACCAACCTCAAAATATTAAAAACATCACATTTTATACATATTTTAGACAAAGTCAGGATTCCAGCTGAAGGCATCAATACATATAAAGGTGGACTTTATTAAAAATATTTATCACATGAACTGAAGGGTCTGTAATCAATTAATACATTTTATTTATTTTTTTTAATCAAAAACCACATACTAACAAAATATCCAGTATTTTTAATTCAGAAAGCCTTTTCTCTGCAAAATTATTGAATAAACAAACATACAAGCTCAACAACAAAGATATTTATTGTTTTTAATCTGTTTTTTAGATTATTCAACCAACACACTGGTCCAAATACAGCATGGTTAGCATTAAGATGTTATTTTAGGTGCTAATAGTGTCGCTGATAGGCTAAGTCCTTTTAGCACAACTTGAACACATAAACAGTCTTTTTCTCGAAGCAGGAATTAATCCTCAGTGGCAGTGGCGCAAAAAGTGGCTATGCACTGTATGCAACGCATAGGGGCGCTGCATTAGAGGGGGCGCAAAAAACGATGTGAGGATTTTTTTTTTAAGTCAGCATTTTATGTACTTAACCGCTGTTTGCCTATGAAATGATCAAATTGCAGAGGAACAGCACTGATTGGCCGACCCTCCCCTCCTGCCAGCCGCTCGCCCCTCCCACACAGCTAGCTTGACCAGCCTCCCTCCGGGAACGCGCTAAGGCGCGTTCTTTTTTTAAAATTTGAATTGTAGTAATGAACTCGACAATAAGGAGCTAAAAATGGCGCGGCAGAAAAAACTCCGGGGCACTAAACAGAAAACAGAAGAGGGGGTCCAGATAATGATGTTGGAGAGACGAAGAAAAGGTTTTCAAAGTGGAGTGGTTGAAAGACAGAAGGTAAGTAATGTCAGTGTATCAACAAGAGAGTTGTAAATATTCAGGTTAGCTTTAGCTAGCCTAAAATAACAGGCGGTTGTTGTTGTCGCCGCCCCGTATTGATCCAATACGTGACACAATTTATTCCGTATTGCTATAATTGTCTGATAGACACACCTTTCACACACATCTCAACAATAAGTGCAATAATAATGACCAAAAAACAAAAAAACACGGGAAATATTAAGGTCAGCTAAATTGTCGTTGCGGGACCTAAATAGAAGCCCCCCGCCTCTCTCCCTCCCAAACGCCACTAACTGACGCTGTTGTTACTGTTGCTTAGAGACGGACACTGCGCAGCCGCGGTGAGGTGCTGTTAACCGGCGTCTTTTTAATATGTCCGCCCGATACTATACCGTTCTTAGAAGCAAAACCTCTGACAGAAATACAGACGGTAATGGGAAGACACACATTCCAGGCTAAACAATTACAGTGAAGTTTAATAGGGCCATTAAAAAAAATGTGTCGGCGATAAACAGGGGGTTGTTTTATATCAGACAGATTGGGTCAGGAGAGGAACTGCAAACCAGTCTCTTCAATCTCTTCATCCCTCAATCACCCTGAGACCAAAAAATTATATAAATGGCAATTTACAGAACAATTCATACAAATAGAATAGATTAATAAATAAAATAATAAAGATTGTGAAGAGAAACCGTTTTTTTTTTTTCAACATTAAAAACGTTTGTTAGGATTGTGTAGGAAAAACATTGAAATCTTCTATTGAATGTTTTGTGGTCAATATTATTTCACCATTTTGTTAATGTGGGTTGCCAGTTTGAATAACTAAAGCTATAACAACGACAGAAAACATGCTAACAAAATGCCTCAGACCTGGAGCCCAGAGGCGGTTCTCGACACAGAATAACAGAAGTGGCTCTTTGGCTCACTTACATATTAAATGATGAAATATTGCCCTGTTTTTTGTTTCATTCGTTAATTGCCCTGTACGCAGCAATTTATTCACATATATGTACATTTATTATTATTGATGCTTTAATTAAAAATGAGTTGTACAAGTTTATGTCTTTGGCAGGGGGGGCGCTGACGCATACACCTCAGAAAGTATGTAGTTGCGCCCCTGCCCAGTGGGACAAGAGAAGTGGCTTATTTGCAGATGTCAGATTTATAGGTGTAGCAGAAACACAACACAAAGGCTGCTACTCGGGACTTTTGCATGGAAAAAAGAAAATGAGATTAATTGCACTAAAATTAACTCATTCAAGTCCCAGCTCTTGTAACAGCAGCAAAAGTGAAAGAAATTGGGAGAAAGTGAAGTCAGCTTACAGTTGGAACAGAAAACAAGCTCAGCAGTTTATTTATCACTCATGAGAGGTTAGAGTCGGTATAAAAGCCTGCTTGTCCAGCAGCTGATTCATGCGTGCAGCTGGGATCCGTAATTTACAGTGGCTGAAGCCACACTGAAGCTGCTTTCTGTGCTTGATACCAAAACTAATGGCTCAGACTGACGAAATGCAGAAAAAGACAAAAACTGCACAAGTTGTGACTCAGAAGACTTTCTGGCTTCTACCAGGTCAGAGAATGTGGATCTAGGTTTTTAGGGTCAGTGATCAGAGTCAGCAGGTCTGCTGGGATCAAACACAGGCGACAATCTGATAACATCTATAAGAAAACATCAGGCGACATCAGGGCCGTGCAGAAACCTTTGGTGGGTCTCTGTTATAACAAGAGATCTTATAACAAGATCTACAATATGGTGTAATTTTTGTGGTTGAATTGGGTTTGTTCACAAATACATCACAGCAAATAACCAATAATCAGTGATTGATTTTAAACTTTGCCAATAAACCTGGTCCTCCTCTCACAGATTCATCTTATCAATATTTAAACATGTTAGTGTCATGAAGTGCATTTTGTTCCCTTGAGTTTCTGCTGTTTTTGTGTTCCTTTTAGGTCGTTTTCATCCCCGCCACCGTGGCATAATTGCTCACGGCTGTTTTTTGTTGTCTTGATTGTTTCCCAGTGTATTTTAGTTCTGCTGTTATCCCCAGTGAGTTGTAGAATCCTAAATGTGGTTAGCTGCATTGTCAGTACGTGTCGGAGTCAATGGTTTTCTGAAGGGTTTCCAGCAGAGTAATTAAACCTTTTACTGCTTCAATCTGCCGGTCCTGGACTTATCCTTCATCAGGACACAGAACTCAAAATAAACACATGGAAAACTCAAATCGTGACAGTACCCCCCTCTCAAGGGCGGCTTCCAGACGCCTAAAAATAAAGTCTGAAAAAACCAAACGAGTTTCTGGAGGGGCACTAAGGAGCTTGGGCGGAACACTAGGGAGCTCGGGTGGAGCACGAGGGAGCAATGAGGAAGCACTAGGAAGCAACGAGGAAGAACGAGGAGAAGACCCACTGACTGGGGCCGAAAACCCACAGACTGGGGCTGAAGGTTCAGGAGCGCTGGCAGGAGCGCCGGCGAGAGGAGCTTGGTCCACTGCGGTAGCAGCGGCAGGAGCTGAGGCTGCTGGAGCAGCGGCTGGAACGGAGGCTGCGGCAGGTGCTGGAGCTAGGATGGTGGAGCAGAACTCCGGCTTTGGAGGCAGAGGGTTGCCAGCCATAACGGCAAAGGCTGAGTGGCGTTCCCACTCTGCCTCCCGCTGCAGCTCCACCAGCAAACAGAGGTGATCGGATCAGTCCTCCAGCACCAACAGGACCAAACAGGTTGGATTAAATACACAGGGGGTAATCAAGGAGATGAGACACACCTGGGAGTAATCAAGGGGGAAGACAGGACAACACGAAGAGCACAGAGGACACAGAACTCAAAATAAACACATGGAAAACTCAAATCCTGACAGCACTGGCCTGAATCTTCCTGTAACACTTGAAGTTCTGCAGTAATTTCTATTTACAGCCGCTCTTCTCCAGCCCAGATCCTGTCAGCAGGGGCTTTAACCCGCCTGGTTGTAATCTAAAGAAGAAGCAGAGCAAACAGTTCGCAGGTGGTACTGGGTGGTACAGGGGGTTTGAGGTGCGTCACAACTCTCGGTGACAGTCACAGTACAGACAGACATTCTTTCTATCTGTCAGTGGGACTGACTCAGACTGCCTGTAGTGAACCGGGCATTTAGCAGAATAATAAAGTTAAAGTCAGAAGTTTTTTCTGCAGCCGAAGCTTTTCTATGTTTAGGGGTGAGGTGGGTTTTGTCCCGCTATTGTAAGGACAATTATGAAAATATAAATATAAACAGTTTTCCTAACGTCAACATCAGACTACAGTTTATTCACAAACCAGTGTATGAAAAAATATTCTTGCCCATAATTTGATAGTTAGAGGGCACAGATCTGCCCCCCTCCTCCTCACCAGAGACCTGGAGTCTGAACAACATGGAGGAAGAGAAACTGAGTCATTAAGAGACTGGGACTAGTTTATTTTACTAAATTATTATATTTAGCTAAATATTATTACTGAGGGGCACAAGCAAGCCTTTTGATGCACAGATTTAAAAAAAATATAATTAAAAAAAAATTTGGGGGGGAAAAAAAAAATCAAAAAGGGTACTAGGGGCTTCAAAGGTAAAAGGAGCAGGGGCTCAAGCCCCCTCCGCCTCCCACCTCCTTTGCATGTGCCAGGGCGACATTCATATGAACAAAGAAAACCAAATTGTAATTTTTTTTTTTTTTTTTTTTTTATGATATCATGTTTATTGCTCTCTCCTGCATAAGTGTACTAACAAAAAAATATTTTTTTTCCACTAGAAGGCTAAAGAAAGAAAAGTAAAAACATCTGCTTAACAGATACTGTACCTTACAAAAGGATCCATACCAACTGAGTTTTACTGTACAACCACAAAGTTCACTGTTTTTCACTGTGATTTTTTTGCTAAAAGCCAAACGAAGCCTCCAGCCTTGAAAAAGCTTTTGTAGTTGTCCCTAGAAGTCTCTTGTATCCTACATGCTGTGACTCCTGACTATTTTTCGATAATAACTCATCTTCCCCTGCACTGCTCAAAGCACAGAGTACTAAGAGTTTTTTTTATTTAACAATGATTTTCTTCATGCCGGTTTCCCTTAAAGGTCAGATTTGTGGAAGTTGAAGCTAAATGTGTTCCTGTCGACAGATTCACCCACCTGAGTTGTGAATGTCTGCAGCTTCTCCTGTTTCACTAGGCTGATTCTCAGACTCAGACTCTCTTTGCCCAACATGTTAACTTAGATGGATAATGATGTCTTGTGCAAACTCTTTATATTTACAGATGATAGAGTGTACAGAGCTCTGCCAAAAAGGGACTGATTTGCTTTGCAAGTTGCACGGAAGTCTTTGCAGTTGAGGTGGTTTGTTGTATTTCACAAAACATTTATGGAAACAATTGTTTTGCATCACCCAAGGCACGTTATCAACAGCCAGATGTCACTGCTGGTAAAAATGACAAAGAAGGCAACAGGACGTGGTAAGAGGACGATGGTTTATTTCTGTTTTCTTTTTTTTGTCAGACGATGAGCAGTTGGCTCCATCAGAGTTCACAGCATCACAGTTCTTGGCCCTTGCAGATCTTTTGGGTGTTGAAATGCTCTAGAGCAGTGGTCCCCAACCTTTTTATTACCGTGGACCAGTCAAGACTTGGCAATTTTGTTGCGGCCCGGTGGTGCGAGGGAAAAGGAGCCGTCAGATAATGCTTCTGCATACTGGTGTTCCTGCTAAGGCCTTTTAATTTTTTTTCTGCCCCAATTTTCCCTTTACGACAATCTTACAACGTCCTGCAGTGTGTGGTGTGTTATGTGGTGGTGTGTTGAATATGCCTGATCTAAAATTGGACATATTCATTATTGTCTTGGCCCGATTATCTCAGCCTATGGGGTTCACCCTGACTGAACGCAGCCTGTTGAAATGTGACAGGGAGCCAATCAGAAAGCGCAATGACATAAGAACGGAGGGGAATCCCAAACAGTTGACATGGCAACTGAGAGTCCGGTGGACATTGGAGGTGATATGTGGAAATGATTATTACTATACGTAAAGGTCATTATTATATATGTTTATCATATGTGGTTATGTTTATTCAGTGTAGAAAATATATTTTCTACCTGTTGCTCGTTGTGATCATGATACACGCCTACCACACCACAGGGTGCAGCAGGACTCCAAACGGAAAAAAAGAAATCTAGTTCTCTCTCAGTCCAGGTGGGAAGTCTCGCCATCAAGGTCACAGGAGGAATCCACCTCAGGAACAATCCAGCATACAAAACCCCCCTGAAATATAGCTTTAATAAGCTGTTCTAGTTTTAATCCTTAAGTCATGTCTCTGGAGACATCATAGCTGACATCAATTCATTACATTACTCAAATTTGCAATGAACAATTCTCTTATGATAATGCAATGCAGTTTTTCATTGCATTATCAATTCACTTTTTCTAATTGTTGTAAAATGTTTTTTCAAGCACAATAGTAAAACACTACATTTTACCAAAACTCAGTAAAGGTTCACATTTAAATAATTAAATATCTCAAATAAAGGCTATTATTCAACAACAATAAGATAAAATGAACAAAAACCCAAATGAAAGACAGAATATGCTCACCGATCTCAATGCGACACGTTCGGGACAACTATATGGTGACTCAGTCTGAATACGTGGGCAACTAGATAGTGTAAGAAGGCATATTTTTTTATGTTTTAATCTTAATAATATGAATTTAATAAAGTATTAATATATTGTTATTTAGGCCCTACCGTCAGTTGAACGGAGAACAGCTGCAAACCAACTGCCAGAAAGAGCTAACAGTTCTAACTTCTCTTAACAGCTCTAAGGGCAGAAAACTGAAGTTCAGTTTTCTGAAAAGTTCAGCTACTTCCAGTTTAGAAGTCGGACGATAAATAATAACTATTTACTAAAAAAGGTTCTTTTAAAGTTGGTATGCAATATTAAAACCATCTCAAAAGACTCACGCTGCACAGATCAGCTGTCTATGCTGATTTTTGATCAAGATGGCGCAGCCCCGCTGTGACACGGAAGAGGGACTCTTCATGCTGCTTTTTATATCGTTTTCTATTAATGTGTTTTTATCATTTGTCAGCATGGACTGATCGAGCAGTATATTCTCCAAACATAGGATGTATATGGGACTGTATGATTTCTGTCCGAGGCATGGACTTGAGGAAAACTGTGCAGCTAGCATTGCTGTGGCTAATCCTGTCTAGCTGTGCTGCCCAGCGCTTATCGGAGGTTGACACGGCTCAACTGGCATACAGCAGGTTGAGCTGTATGCCAGTTCTCCCGAAAGTTACTGAGCTTTCGGGAGAACAGAGTGCAACCGTCACCGGATCTACTGGGGGACGTACCGGGAGAACTACTTCAGAATTATCGTCACCACTGCCGGGAGCCTGGTGGACGACGGAGGACCAGGAAAAGAGGATGGAGAGGCGGCATCAGGGAGCGTGTATGTCAGGCCACTAAGCTACCACTGCCCGCTATCGTACTGTGTAACCCCCGCTCCCTCAGATACAAGCTGGAGGAACTGCGCTCTTATGCTGTGGCATGCCAGGGTCTATTTGTTTTTAGCGAGACTTGGTTTAATGACGATGTTTCGGAGAGTTCAACTCAAGTGGATAGTTTCACTTGTATCCGTCTGGACAGAAACGCCAGATTGAGTAAATCCAAGGGTGGCGGGGTTTGCATTGATGTGAAGGACAGTTGGTGTTGATCTTTTATAGGGCAACCGTCGAGTCTGATCTTAGATATAGCATTACTGGTTGGTTTGGAAATCTTACTGTTAAATTAAAAACTCAAATTCAAAGTCTGGTGAAAATGACAAGCAAGATTATCAACTCTCTGGATCTATTGTCTCCACAGCACCTGTTTGAGCAGGCTACCATCTGGCAAGCTCAGAATATCTTGTCTGATGGGTCACATATGCTCTCATCAGAATATCTTCTTATGAACTCTGGGAGAAGGTTCAGGGCTCCCTGTGCAAATATAACTGTTTGAAACATTCATTTGTACCACTCTCGATTAACCTGATAAATGTCAGACTAGCGGGGTCTGGACAGAGTAACAATTGGACCAGATGATGACCAAGAGTAGTATTTAGAGGATGTATTGTATGTGAATGGAAATGGGGATGTACTGCCGATCTGACACTTTGCTTTTAGGTTTTTATGCTGTTACGTATTTATTTGTGGTCACTGCACCTTTGGAGGGTTTTTTATTGTGGTATTGCAGTTTTGCCCCTGCTTCCAAGATGAATTTCTCCTATGGGAGACAAATAAAATTTCATTGTTAACTTTCTTTAGGAAAGAATCCTCCGTGGCAGCCTTGGAAAAGTATTCATTGTGTGTGTTATTTTTCTGATGCTACAGAACAAAGTAGATCTGACTCTAGAACACAAGTGACAAAATATTTAAGAGGTGTCAGAGCTGATGTCATAGAGTCTATGATCCTAGTGACATCATCAGTTAGGTCTCATCATTGTCTTGATCTCCTTCTCCTGATTGAATGCCTTCACGCTTCTTCTCCTTATCTTTACCGTCTTTTCTCCGTTCATTAACGTGGGAAGATTCATTATCTGGTTCTTTCATTGTAACCCTTCTTAAAGAAAGAATCCTCCGTGGTAATTGACGTTGGGTGCTAAAAGGATTCATTGTGCGTCTCTTATGTTTATGAAACCACAATACAAAG
Source organism: Poeciliopsis retropinna (assembly GCA_010277075.1). Lineage (NCBI taxonomy): Eukaryota > Metazoa > Chordata > Actinopteri > Cyprinodontiformes > Poeciliidae > Poeciliopsis > Poeciliopsis retropinna. The sequence continues at coordinate 21,414,718 of VMRM01000010.1, forward strand.
TAGATCTGACTCTAGAACACAAGTGACAAAACATTTAAGAAGTGTCACAACTGATGTCATAGAGTCTGTGACACAAAGCATTGGGATCCTAGTGACATTATCAGTTAGGTAGAAGTGTAACATTAGTTGCTATTGCTATGGTAACCATAGCATTAACGTAGAAACACTCATTCAATGGTTCTTTCATTGTTACCCTCCTCAAAGAAAGAATTCTCCGTGGCAGTCTTGGAAATATATTCATCTTGTCTTAACGCAACAGAATAAAGTAGATCTGACTCGAGAACACAAGTGACAAAATATTTAAGAGGTGTCAGAGCTGATGTCATAGAGTCTATGATCCTTGTGACATCACCAGTTATTTAGAAGTATAACATTGGTTGTTATTGCTATGGTAACCATAGCATTAACATATAACGCCTCATTAAATATATCTCTGACAGATATCCTCCTCGATGAAGGATTTCTGCGTGGCACTTTTAGAAATTTCCTCATCTTCTCCTAATGCAACAGAACAAAGTCGATTTGACTCTAGAACACAAGTGACAAAATATTTAAGAGGCGTCAGAGCTGATGTCATAGAGTCTATGATCCTTGTGACATCACCAGTTATTTAGAAGTGTAACATTAGTTGTTATTGCTATGGTAACCATAGCATTAACATATAACGCCTCATTAAATATATCTCTGACAGATATCCTCCTCGAGGAAGGAATTCTGTGCGGAAACTTGATCGGCTTGGTATTACTCATTTTCTCTTAGAGCAAAGTAGATCTGACTCTAGGACACAAGTGACAAAATATTTAAGAGGTGTCAGTGCTGATGTCATAGAGTCTATGATCCTAGTGACATCACCAGTTATTTAGAAGTATAACATTAGTTGCTATTGCTATGGTAACCAGGAAAAGCTCTGAAATGATTCACACTTTCTAGTAAAAGAGACGTTTCAAACCATCGAAACATTTCCAAATAAATTCATTCACATTAAGACAAATGTAACTTTTTCCAACAATTTAGACTCACTTCAGCCAATGTGGCTGTAATTGATATTGGCTTAACAATATCAATTAGTTTTGAATTAGAGTTGATATTTTTTGTGGTGAACATTATTTTTAGTTGAAACGTTGTTTGTAAGAGTGTTTTTGTAGCTTACACTGTCCTTTGTGTTTGTGTGTGTGTGTAGGGATGCGTGTGCCTGTGTGTTTGTGTGCATGCAGCTATTACGGTGAAACTCGGGGTTAACTTCCGATAAACCTCACTGTTCATCAGTAAAGCCACAATCCTTCATTTGGGGGTGTTATGCACTTTTTTTTTAATCTTTAATCCTAATAGGGGTGTGCTGCTGTTCATTCTTGTATATATATGAAAGCGTAGTGATGTAAGAACGGAGGGGAATCCCAAACAGTTGACATGGCAACTGAGAGTCCGGTGGACATTGGAGGTGGAAATGTTTATTACTATATGTAAAGGTCATTATTACGATATATATGTTTATTATATGTGGTTGTGTTTATTCAGTTAAAAATGTTAATTACAAAAAAACATAACTCACCTCCAAGCCATAGTGCAGCAAATAGAGCGACTGCTCTTTTTATCAAACGCCTTTTCTTTTGACGTCCTTTATCGCTTAAAATTAGTCCATAAATTATCACTACTGCTTCTACATCATCATCCGTGTTTAATTACTCTAAATTCACATATGATATGTTGGGGGTTTTACTGGATTTTCTTCTTGAATCGGGATGTTCGTGAATGGAATTGGTTCTTGTGGTGTGTTGCTCCTGCCGTGGTTCTGGACACACGAACTGACCGAACCTGTTAGACTTTTATCGGCTCTGTGGTCAACAGAGGTTTGGAGAATCAGCCGACAATCCTTAACTCGTTGTGTGAACCAGACCTAAAACTCACCAGCTCCACTCCTCTCGTCTCGACTAATGCCCTAACCCGCTCTGACTCCGGTTGCCATGGTAACATTTACAGATCCCTTCAAAATAAGACATAGATGCGCCACAAAAATGAACATTGACACCTGAAGTGTTGCTTATGCACAGGGTTCTTGGTCTCTATGTGGTGAAGCAGTTTGTAGCTTCATTGCCTCATTAACAGCCGGTCATCATATCATGCAGAGCAGCTTGGAAAAGTGATAAATCGTGATAAATCCATTCTCCTGTCTCTTCTCTGGACCTTTTCCCTTAGCAAAGAAACTTTCCAAAGAATCTGATCTGTTTCTGACTCATTTTGCTGCTTGTGGCTCAATGTTGGCGCGCAAGACGTAACCGAGAGAATATGGTTCAAGGATTTTCAAAATAACAGATCCTCCAGACTCAAATAAAACATAAAATGGAAATATTTAATTATGTCTTGCATAGCCTGGTACAAATTGGTCCACGGACCGATACCGGCCCGGGGGTTGGGTACCACTGCTCTAGACTTAAAGAAAATTTCTGCTGTTTTTGACTGACCCGGAGTCATATATAGTAAAAGTTTGCAAGTGTAAACTAAATGATAATTGTTCTTTATAGTTAGTACTTTATAGTTGTGGGCACTCTGATCCTGTTGTCCCTCACTCCCTCTGTTGTATGTCACGTTCAGTATAAAGGCCAAATCTGACGTTTGATACTTAAATTAACAAAAAAGAGTAGGACTTTATCTACATCTGAGTCAGATGACTTTCCAGAGATCGTCAGGTGATTTTTTTTATAAATATCTTGTTTGTAAAACTTTCATCACATGATTCAAAGCATTGATAGGTCTCAAAATAGTTTTTTAAGTTAATTTGTGTAAGGAGCAAAGTGACTGACATCCACGAATGTAAAGGAAATATGATTTCATATTTGTGAAAATAATTTATTAAACAAAGCATGTTTTTCTTGTCCAGTAGTATCTTCCTACAGCAGAACCTGGTTCATTCCTCCTCATCCAAGCAGAGACTAACTTCTTAAAAAGTTGGTGGGACTTTTTCATCAGCAGTGTCTCTCCACCAGCTTATATCCAGTTTCCTTGATAACCAAAAAAGTGGCCAGTGGGTGGCAGCAGGCTCTATCATTTCCAGTATCGCTGCAGGTTAAGTTCAGTGATCAACCACAGAACAAGCTGTGTTTGTGAATGAGAGAACATTTATTGTGAAGTCACGCATGTTACCATATACACTGTGTTCCAAATTATTATGCAAGTGATGTTTTCTCAGATTTTCTTAAATGTTCAATGCAAATGATGGTCAGCATAATTTTCAAGTCATGAACTATTACAGTATAAATCAAATTTTACTTAACAAAGCTCCCCAGGAGAAGAGTATTTTTTTCAAAAATAAAAAACTCAAAATGCACTGTTCCAAATTATTATGCACAGCAGATTATCTAAACATTTTATGGATTATAAAGAACTGCAAACAGTCATTCTATGAATGTGCAGCAGTAAGTGGTAACATGTACTAACATCAAAAGCTATTTCAATCAAAAACATCTTAACAGACAATTACATGTTAACATAGAATCCTTTCTTTGATATTACCTGCAAAATTCTTGCATCCGTTGAACTTGTGGGTTTGTGGAAAGTTTCTGCTTGAATTTCTTTACAGGTTGTCAGAAAACCTTCCCAGAGCTGCTGTTTGATATGAACTGCATCCCACCCTCAGATCTTCTGCTTGAGGAAACACCAGAGGTTCTCAATATGGTTGAGATCAGAGGAGGATGGTGACCACACCACGAGTTTCTCCCCTTTTATACCCATAGCAGCCAATGACACAGTGGTATTCCTTGCAGCATTCATTGTTATACATGAAGATGATTTTGCTGCGGAAGGTATAGCTCTTCTTTCTGAACCATGAAAGAAAGTGATCAGTCAGAAAGTCCATATACTTTGCAGAGGTCATTTTCACACCTTCGGGACTCTGAAGGGCCCAACCAGTTTTCTCTCTCACCATGATTTCAGCCCAAAGCATGACTCCACCACCTCCTTGCTGACGTCACTGCCATGTTGGGACGTGGTGGCCGTCCACCACCAATCCACTACTGCGTCCATCTGGACCATCCAGGGTTGCACAGCAGGCCTCAATGAACAAGTCTGTTTGAAAATGAATCTTCATGTACTGCTGGGCCCACTGCCTCCAGGTGGAGGATCTTCCACCTGGATGTTCCAGAGGCACCAGCAGCTTTGTAAGGGCTTTTTCACAGCTGCTCTCTTAATCCCATGAATTTGTCTAACAGAAACCTTCCTCATTTTGCCTTTATCTGTTCAAGCCATCTTTGTTCTGAATCAGCTATAAATCTCTTCACAGTACGATGATAACGCTTCAGTTTTAGTTAAGTATCTAATGTTTTCATACCTTGTCATACGGCACTACACTATCTGATGATTTTAGTCAGCAGAGATCCTTTCTCTTTCTCATAATGCTTGAAACCTGTGGCCTGCTTAATAATGTGGAACATCCTTCTTCAGTAGATTTTCTTTAATTGAGCTCACCAGACCAACTAATCAACCAGCTCTCTGAAATTAATCATAGTGATTCAAAGAGCCCTGACACACAATACCATCTATAAATTTAATAGCACAACAAAAAATTGTATCTTTATGACACTTAAATCCAATTAGCATAATAATTTGGGACACGTGTAGAATTACCGTCAACTGAAACAATTTCAGAAGGCTGACTGAAACAATACTGTAAATAATACAACAATAATATCTATATGTCAATTGCCATTATCAGAGAACCTTCCAACCATGAACAGTTTGTGGAATATTTGATGATTTACATTTTTGAACTTACACCACTCGTCTGAAGCGTTCCTGACCAGCAAACGTTTCTCCACCCAGGAAACATGAATGTTCTTTGACTTTCCTCAACTAAGCTCTGCTTCATGACCTGGTTTCACTCTTTTGATGTATTGAAATCAGCTTTCAGACAAGCTAGGCTACAATTCTACCAACAATGAGTAACATTATCTTAACTCCGTCCAGCCATCTATTTTCTTTTCACCCTTATCCCTGATGGGGTCGGGAGTTGCTGGTGCCTATCTCCAGCTACGTTCGGGGTGAGAGGCGGGGTCACCCTGGACAGGTCGCCGGTCTGTCACAGGGCAATTATCTTAACTCATAAGGAAAAATATTCAATCTTCCATATCCAAAACAATAACTATCAGTCTTTTGTCAAAACCAAACAAGATTTTAACTGAACCACATATTTATAGTATTCAACTTAACTTTGATTCATTTGCTGAAATCAGCTCACAATAAGTTTGCAGTCATTCATTTAGTAAAGTTTTAAATATTTTCCCCTTTACTAGTCCGGCTGCCTGTTCAAAATGTCTTTTGCTAACCGGCAGATTAAAGAACCACTTAGTCATTTTCCAGTCCTGTCTATTCTTCCTGTGGGTGTGTGTATGCATGCATAGGTGTGTGTGTGCGCCATCATCCACATGGCCCTGTCCGTGTCACTTAAAGGGGACTCAGCACCCCTGACCGAGAGGACGACAGATGAAGAACACTGGCAGCCCGGACTGGAGCCATTACTGTTAATAAATGAGACTTACTCAGTGAAGCAAGGAGAGGGAAGAAAAGAAACCCTCGTATTTAATTAAGAGGGGAAGCTCAAGACTGACAGTGATTGGCAGCGCTGGGGGACTTCTTTTCTCCTCACCTAAACAGATTTGACTCCTGATTCTTCAGGACGATGGGAGGGTACACAGTTAGGGAAGCATTTGTAGAATAGTTCATTAGTAATATCTGAGAGAAAGCAGGATAGTTTTGTTTAAAACAGGGTGAGGTTCAAACTCCTAACGTCGAAGCACACCTCTAAATGAGGTGGCTTTGGCAGTAAAACGCAGACTCCCTCTAAACACGGCCCTCTGTCAAATATACCTGAATGTTTTGTGTGACATTAACTTGAAAAGCATGGCCATATGTCTGGGGTCAGAGGTCACTGAGGAAAGGGAGCCTGTTGGTACAGTATTAGTGAGCACACGGACCTCATAAAGAAGTCATCGGTTAAGGAACAGATGCTGGATGTCAGAAGGCCCCCACCCACACCTCCACCCCCTCCACTCAGACAGAAGGGAGATGAGGAAGGACAGACGGCCTCTGGGCCACTTTGAAGGCCGAAACAAAAACCTTTCTTTGAGGCTTTATCTGCCTCTAGACTCTTTTCCTGGATTACTAGTTGACTTTGTCTGGGGATACTGAAGGGAACAAGGCTAAAATGTTTTCTGTAGATTCTCTTGACTTTGTTACTTTTAATCATTTTTGTTCAGCCGGGTGGAGAGCTTCAAAGCCAGTGGCTGCTTTTCCATTAACCACAGAATTGGCAGAAAAGGCGGGGCTAGGTCCAGCAATGCGTTTTGACTGGTTGCCACGGATTTCTCAAACATGCATGAAAGGATCAAGGGTGATGAGAGAATAACATAATAATATGCAAAGTTTAAAAAAACGAGTTTACATAATACTGCCCCTTTAATGAACCTAGTAATTTAAATAGGAATGACCATGTCAGGGTCCAAGACGAAGTTGGCCTCTCAGTCTTTTCTTGTACGCTTATTGCTGAGTCTAATGAGTTCCTATGAAGCTAAAACTTTGTCTAATCATTGGACTTTGGCCATATAGATTTTCACTATTTTCTAAGAAAACGACTTGCTTGAATTTTTGTTGATATTTTAAAAACCGTCAGAAAATATTGTTAAATATGTTTATCTACAAACACAGTATTATTAATGAAGTTCATCTGGATGAGTAACGTTGTTTTGCAGTGGTCTGCTCCTGACCTAACTCCTGGTTTTCTGCTGTGTGTGGTGCCTCACTTTGAGGATTTTATTCTCACCGTCGTCTTTTGTGTAAAAACTCAGCATAACTTTTATGATTTGGGTTAATGGAGACGTCACACTTTAGGAACCCAAACCTCCAGGACATTTTCCTGTTTTTATGAATTGGCACTTGTATTCCAGTTCCCACACGGCTTTTTATCAAAAACAAAGATCAGGATATACACAATTAACTCAACTAGCCAGATGAGAACATCTGATTATTATTTGCAACTAATAAAATGAACAGAACATGTGTGCTGATTTGAGTACTGGCTTCAAGAACAATGTTGTCTTATTGAAACGTCACTGGTTTCTGGTCACATCAGAATATTTTAGTCTCTACAGCTTTTAGTTTGACACAATATGATTCTTTGTAATTTGAATTTCACTATGACGTCCAAACCAACTTTCATTTCCAGCTCTGAGTCAGAGTCAGGTTATAGGTTATTTCCCACGCACCATAAAATTCATTGGATTTACCCAAGCTGTATTTCATCTTAAATGCTTCTGTAGTCAGCACAGTTACTGTTCATTACACCATCTGGTTATACAAAGTGTGATCTGGAAACTGATGGACAGCCTGTGTTTCAGGAAGTAAAGGGAGAAGTGGTAAATTATTGGGAGAGAGTGCAGGGCTGAGGAGAGAAGTAAACTGAGGATGACCATCCTGCTTCACACTCTGAGAGAAATTTGATCTAAAGATAACAGAAATAAAGATTTCTGTTTATCTACTGTAAAATAAAAGTAGTTCCCTATGTGTTCTGGAAGGAAATAACAACAGAATGAAACAGAACAATGCTCTGACAGAGGCTGTACTGAACCGAGGTCCAGATCCAGATCAAATGTCCCACGCATCCACAGGAAGCATTTAGTTTTCTGAGAATTTGTTTCACTCAGGAAGATCACTGCTGGTGCACCACCTCCAACCTTCATTTCCTGTGTAAATTAAAAAGTCTTACCATAAAAAAACTGAACTTGTTACTTTGCAACCAAGATATATGTCTGATATGAAACGATGTGATTCTGTTGTTCTAAGTTATGACAGTAAAAGTTAGAGACCCCATGGAACCCATTTCAAGTCATAAATTTAGAAAACAGTTGAGGACGTTCCATGTGTTCTGTAGTGTGGGACTCAGACTGACCGCCCTGACTGGACCGGTGTTAACTCAAGGCAAGAATCTGTGGGTATTTATCGCACAGAAGGGGGTATTTTGGTGAGTCCATGGTATCTTACACCTTGTAAGATATTCAGCATGAACTTTGAGAACAAGATGCAACTTTTTCCTATGAGATCCTGATCATTATAGAAAAACAGTGTAGTTGAAAGAAAAAGTGGGTTATTAAACATTTACTCTTGGGAAGGGAACTTTATTATAACTGCTACGTTCAATTCAAATATAAAATCAATTATCGAAATACATGAATGGTTTTAATTTAACTTGGACATGTTGACTGAGCTCTTAGACCAGCCATGGCTGAGTTCTTGGCTGAGTTTTTGGATCTTTTCCACCAAAATAAGAATCATGAACACATCTGTAACAGATTCCATCTCACATCTCCCATCAGCCTCTGACCGGCCGCCCCTGATTCTCATAAGTCATACTGCAGCTGTCATAAGAAAAGAAAAGTGTCTGCTTGGAGCGTGGATAAAACTGAACAACAATCCAGAAGATATTCAACATATGTTGTTCCTTTTTATCCCAAACTTACAAGCAAGACGTATGAAGAAAGCACAGCCTGCTTTAACTACACAATTAGACACAACATGATAGAACATGAACATATTTTCTTATCTTACCCAGAGAAAAAGATTAAGAAAAGAAGGACAAAAACATTGAAATAATGGGAGCATTCTCTAAAAATGTAAGAGCAGCTTTAATTCTTTTAATCTTTTTGAAAAACTTTTATTTTTTGGCAGAAATATTGCTTTGAAAAAAGGATTCCTGTTTTGGATGCTGTGCAGCTGCATGAATGTCTGACGTTTTGATCAAGTCACAACAGTAGGAATGCCGTCTTTGTGTTTTTCACGGGCTCAGATCGCCAACTTCATCAGCTCTCTGCTGGGCTTTCTGATCAGAAGATCTAACATGGATGTAAAGAAGGGCAACAAAAGCTCATAATTCAGCTGTTTCATTTCAGTGGGTTTGACCAAGGACACAACTAGAGGTTCCTCAAGGACTGCAGTTGCCCATCTCTGATGAAGTGAAAAAATGGCTCACGATGAGGAGTAATTCCTGTTGCATATGCATCTTTTTTGAAAATCTTTTTTTTTTTTTTTTTTTTACTTAACTCTTTAATAACATGCTTGCCTGTAGCTCTGGGTAAACTGGCTTACCAGTTACTTACATTGCCCACAATTATGCTGCTTGTGGGAAATATGACCTTTATACACTGATAAAAAAAAAAAAAGCCTGATCAGAGTCTGCATGAACAGAGGGAAATGTAGCAGATTTAATCTCGGCGAGCAAAGACTGTGGAAACCTTTCAGGGTTATGTCATCACACAGCATCTGAGCAGCAGAGGAAGATAACATCAAGGTGAGACGAGAACCAAGGGAAGTGGAAGAGTGGAGTGCCAGAGATAAAAAGAATCCGACCCAAGAGGATGTTTTGTTGTCAAGTTCAGAGATATAAGAAGTGGCTGCTTGAGGCTGCACACAGAACCACATCCTCATTAGCACCGAGGCTGACAAAAGCCACTTTTAATTATTCTGTTCATTTCTGTAAATGCCAGAAGAGTGTGCAATGTGGGGATTCCCTTTTCTTTGATGTGTGGAGAATGGCTGCTCTCTACCCATCTGCCGTGGCCTGACAATGGAAGTCCAACATCAAATCTCATTAGTGGTGACTAATATTCTTTTCATCTTCCACAAAAGGCTTCCATTGTGTTTGTGCTAAAGTGCATTCCTCTGCTGCTTCTTGTCTTCTCAGTGCTGCAGAGGGAGGAGCAGAGCGGGAGGTGAACTGAGGCAGGCAGGAAGAAATGATTACTGTCAGTTGAACTGCAACTCCATGTGGAGGGAGATCACATTCTGACTGTATACGAGATTCAGTTCAGTTTATTTATGCAACGTCAATTCACAACATCTATTCTCAAGGCACTTAGCAAAAAAATCGATTTGATCCAATCATGCAACACACACAGATTTGGATACGACTGAAAAACCACTAAGACCTCGTTCTACCACTAAAACCTTTTAACAAAATAAGTTTTTTTTTTTTTTTTTGAAATTGGCAAGTTTCCATTAGCAAATCTATTTTCATAATTCCAGTGACTGGGTGGTCCCTAGTGGGTGGTGTGTGTCTGAGGCTGATGGTTCTCGTGTCCCTGCAGATGTACAGAGGAGCAGTGGTGTCGCTGTTTCTGTGGCGTTACTTGGCTTGACTGCTGTTGCTGCTTGTTTGGCCTGGATGTAGGTGGTTCTGGTTCTGGAGGCGCTGCTGCAGGATTGTGGTGTGTGCTGTGGCTTTACTGCGGCTCCCGTTGGTTTGCTGCGTCTGCCTCTTCCCTTCGGCGCTGCGGTGGGCGCCTGTGGCTCGTTGCGTCGTGAGGCAGCAGGCTTTTATTTAAACTCTGGACAAGTCAAGGACCGGCGTTTCAGCTGCTGCCTTCACAACGTTCCCTGCGCAAGCAGCTGCCAGGCCTCTGTGAGTGGAGCACATGGTGAAACCCAGATAAGTTCTACCAACAAACTTATCTGGGACAGCCTGTTATTATTATTATTGGGAACACATTCAGTTTTAACTTGTAATCCGAACTTAAAAATAAACATTTATGACGTCCATGATTGCAAACCACCGTTTTCTGAACAGATCCATGTGGGGGCCACATTTTTGATCCAGAAAGACAACCTTCTTGTCTGCGTAGCATGTGAGTGTTCCACACTGTAAACACATTGGAGCTGATCTGTTTTGTTTCCGGTTCCTTCCCCTGGCAGATCATAAATCTTCCATCTGAAATGTGCTGACCTGTAAAATCCCAGCTGCGGGTCCTGCGGCGCCCAACACAAACTGGGTCTTTCCCGGCGAAACTGAACGCCCAGGGTAATGAGGCCACGTCTTGCTGCATCAAACCGAAGAATGCTCGACCACTGGGCCTGGCGTCTGGTGGCAGAGCGTGTTCGTTTGAAGTGTTCCCATACCAAGGCTGCGGCCAAAGTAAATAGAAGCAGACCGCTCTCTCGACCTCCATCAAACACATCACTCTGTAACAGCTGTTACCATTTAGCTGAAAAAAAAATACCCACCAACATTCCTCCCCTCAGAATGTATATGGGACATGTGAGATAGCAATCAACACACACATTCTTTGGCCGTGGCCACACTTGAAACTTCTTCCTCCTCCAAGTGTAAACAGAGCGAGCTGCTACACTGATATTGTGAGTGTTATGACCTCTGAATATTGTTTTTCAGCTCTAAACATTTGCACTCTGTGATTATGTTGCTGGAGTTGTTTTGCTTATAACCAGGAATCTGGGAAATTCTTCGAATGGCAGCTTACAGTTTTAGCTCAGAGACAATGCTCAGTCATGACTATTTACAGTAGAGGCAGCACACACACACACCCACATGCACACACACAACCCCATACACACACAGATCTCTGTTAGGTTAGACCATTTAAAAGTGAAAACAAGATTATAAACTCAGAAACAATAAAGGTTTATGGAATATTTCTAAACATGTTCAGGTTTTGAAATGTTTTTGTGTTTATGTTTCATGTAGTCATTTTGATCCACTTTGCACAAGCAGCAACAGAAACATAATGGCCTAGATTTTGCGGTGTGTGCTTTGATTAGAACGGCTGCTTTTTCTGTCTTCCTGTAAATGCTGCTTCAAACAGGCTTAGAATAGTTTGGGATGTTGTTGTAGTTTAGTTCTATTTTCTAAGAAAAGTTTTCTCAATTTCAGCTTTCTTTATTTTGGTAGCTTTATTGAACCATAATAACTTTGGACTCACCTTTCAGCCCTCTTAGCTACACCAGCCCTGAAAAAAAGTCTCGTGCAACAACTCACCTTCAGGATATTCTAATTAGTAAACAATTGACTAGTGCATAATTTAATTTGTTTAGTGAAGGTAACAGAGATTTATTACAGGACATCAGAGAACAAACAGTATCATGAAGACTGAGGAGCTCAGCAGACGGCTCAGGAAGTTGTAAAGAGGTTTCCTGTGTTAACTTCTAAAAAAATCTCGGCGCCTCAAAGAGCTCTGTTCAAATTATCCTCTGGAAATAGAAGAGAGCATGACACCAATGCAAATCCAGGAGAGCAAAAATCAGAGAGAAATAATAATGATATCAAAAATCATGGTCCATATTATCAAAGACTCGTCAGACTAAAACAGGCTTCTAGAGGAAAACTGTTACAAATCAAAATAATGATGTTAATGTAAATAAGGCGAGATCCTAAATGTTAATGTGTATCGAAATGAAATCGATGTTGTATTGTTTTATCATTGTGACTCACATTTTTAATCAAGTCTGGACTGTATGATTGATTATTTTCTATGAACACATTGAAGGCATTTTATGAATCAATCACTCTCTGAAGAGGATTTGCTGTTTATAATTGAGCACAATTTAGGCTCAGTTTAAAAGGTCAAAGAAGGTTGACCTTGAACCTGTTTGTAATATGATTTAAAGCAAATGGTTTTATTATTATTGGTGTTATTAAAGAGAACACCAGGTTTCTTTACATGACCACTGACTGATTGAATCCCATCCAGAGAAAGTCTGTTATTTAACCTTTAATCGATCACATTCATTCTCAAAACAGTGAACATTTTTACTGTGTCAGATGTCATGAAGAAACTTAACCAAAACACAGAGAGTTTCACAACCAGCTAGTATGCATGAGGGAGATTTATCATGAGTACAGCTGCATAAAACATAATAAATCTATACAAACAGTTTCATTGTAGAAATAACTACAATAACACTCACCTGTGTGTGCAGGTGAGTGTTATTGGTCAGCCAGTCAGAGTGTGAGCTGCAGCATTGGGACGTGTTGTGGACACAGCTCAGTTCTCACCAGCTGTATTGGCTGGAGTGTGTCAGCAGTAGTCGGCCCCAACCAGCCAAGTGGCCTGTCAGTGACCCACAGCACATTCCCTTCCATGGCCCACTGCTCAGGGCATTGATGTTTTACAGGCCCAGTACACACACACACACACACACACACGCACACACACACACACACACTTGGGCAACATGCTTCTCACACTCATTGTTTTGGCTAGAATGGGAACCTGGATCCGTATTTAAAACCAGCCAGCTGTGGCGGTGCTATCAATTCTTCCTCTGTTTATACATTACAATGAGAGACACATGAGTAGAAATCAGACTGTTCATGAAATGATAAGAACAAAACTTAAAAAGTCAAACATTTGTTGTGTCTGTCAGAGGATACAGTAGTAAGAACTGTATTATGATACTCATCCATCCATCCATCCATCCATCCATCCATCCATCCATCCATCCATCCATCCATCCATCCATTTGTTTTGGAACAAACAGTAAATTCCTGGTTTGTTCCAAAATTCCCTCCCAGTAGATCAGCTCTTTGTTCTACACTTTGCCTCCTCCAGAGAGTCTGGATCCTCAGCTTTTGGGAAACGACTGCTTGCTGGAGGAATGGACTCTGCTGAAGTTTGGAATGGTTGGATCTGATTTCACCCAACGTGAAACATCAGACTGTGACATATGAAGCTTGTCCAGAAATGACAACCCAGTGGGAAGTAAGGCCACATACATCTTTTCTAGCAACAAAATCTCTTAAACATTTCTTTTAGTCATTCACAACTCACCCTTCTGTTTGCTGATTAGCCATGATGAAATGCATCCTGGGAAATGGAGTTCAGTGGGACAAATCTCAGATGGAGTAGTATACGGAGATGAGAACCAAGCAGATGAAAGGCCAATTCTAACAGGATCATCCTGAATAATATAAAATAAACATAAAAAAGACTGAAATCACTTATAGCGATAAAAGTATAACATGACGTCTGAGAAGACTGTTGATTTTGTCTTATTTATGGCCGAATCAAAGTGCTTCACTGCAAACCATAGAGATACTAAGACTAGATGAGAATGATTTAAAAGATTTTAAAATGCGTCCAAAAGACAAAGAACAAAATCAGGTTGTCAAATTAAACTAGAGACAGTGAATATAAGTAAGCAGATGCTCCAGAGCTCAGGGTCAGTTACTAAACATGCACAATCACCTCAGCTTTTTAATTTGGATCTGGGAGCAGTAAAGACTTGTGGGATTGTTAAGAGACGTCTGCTATCTGATCTTTTTCATGTGAAGTCCAAACGAAAGCAGCACTGAAGCCATTTAGAAGTCAGTTGAATTGTGTGGCTTATCTCTGGTGTTGTAAAGTGATGGACAATGAGTTTGAAAATGGTCTAAAAACCTGAAAAAAATTACAGTTTAGCCTTTTGGACCCAAATGTCCTGTGTTACTGTTTTCCATAACTGAAATAACTCAAATAATAGTTTTCATTGATAGAAAAGTAGCACAAAAAAAAAAAAAAAACTCCAGCATGGCAGCGTATAGTAATGTTTCACTCACTTCAAAACTGAGAAGAAGGCTTTAACTGAGTTTGAAGTAGATTAAAGTCTTTATCGTATGAGACGACAGTTGAACAGGAGCTGGACTTCTGCCGTCCCAACTGGCCGAGCCAGTCTTTTATTCCTGCTGGGTTTTCTCACACGCTGCAGAAGGTGCTGGGCTCTTTTGTCATGTAGTTCTGCTGAGACTTGTGGAAGCGACCTGAAAGCGTGGTGGTATGTGGTGGGAGGAGGCTACAGAGCAATGAATTAACTCGCAGCCTCCAAGAGGGATCCTTTGTGCACTTGTTACCAAGGACACCTGACTTATATTTGGCGAACAAATAGCCATCCTACTCCATAATGGGAAACAGATGAAGCTCCAGAGGATAAGAGAATGAGATTTCCCTTTTGGGGGTTCAGGGATACAAAGAGCAGGGAAATGAATGCAGCTTTGTGTTCTGCTTAGAACTTATTGAACCCCCAGCTCTCAACAGAGAAGCAACAGTAATAGCTAAACGATCACCAACAAACTTCCAGTTTGTAGAGGCTACTGAAACTAAAATGCCAGCTCCTCCTGTGGGATTAACACCAGACTGTTGAACAGGTGTTCCAATAAAAATAATAATTTGTTTCTCTGTAAATGCCATTGCAAAGCAGCTATTTTCATCAAATTCTGGCCATATAAACTTCCATGATGACTCTAAAGTTGTTAACAACAACAGTAAAATCTGTTTTGGGCTCAAGCTAGCTGTTAGCTTTAGCCTCCCTGACAAAACCAATCTAGAAACCTAAACTTAAAGTGAACGATGAAGGTTTTAGCTAAACTCATGTTTTTATCATTTCAGGGTTTTATTTGAAGGCAAAGGGAAGAAAACTGGTGTTTGTTGAACCTGTTAAACCAGTCAGAGTGTTGCTTGGGGAAAAGATCAATTATTTACTGCTTTTATTCATGGAAACTTTCTTCAAATCTTCAAACATAAACTGAACAATATCTCGTTTCTCTCTAAAGAGTTGGCTTTCATCAGAAATGATAAACTTGTTTGTGGCAGGGTTGCGTTCAGTTTGAAGTTTCCATCCGAGACTGATGAAGAGAGCAGAGGATGCTGCCGTGGCAACTGGTTCAGCGACAGCCGGAAAGGAGCCGCCGGCTTTCCTGATACACTAACTGCATTCACAGAGAGACGATGAGCAGGAAGAAATGCCAAAGACTGTCATGTCATACCAGCTCAGCATGTTTTCTTTTTTCTTTTTTTTGCTCATACTTTGTAAAATGAAGATGCAACATGGAGGAAAATAATTCAATTCAAGCTGCATTGCTTGTCTGTGGCAGCAGCAGAAAAGTGAGGTTCTGTCTGAGACATTATGATGAGGAGCAGCTGCCAGTCAGTGAAATCAGAGCAAGAGTGAACAGATGCAGCAGATTGTGGCGGCGCTCAGTTTACACTGTTTATATTCATATGTGAAAATACATTGTGGATTTTCACTCTGTCTCTGGGGCTGTTTGAAACACGCTGACTAAGTTATTCAATGTTTCTGAACAGTGGAGTAGGAAGTGGGACTGTGACTAGAATATTCAAATATTCTACGGTATGATCTTTTGATTTATTAAGTAATTGTACTAGATATCTTCAACTTGTTCTCAGGAGGTTCTGGGTTCTGGAGCAGGTCTATAGAGAGAGAACCTGAAACATCAGAGTGGAACCGTGAACCCATCCAGAACCCAGAAACTTTCATCTGCATTCCTGTTGAACCATTTCTTTGCTACCAAATCAACCTGAAGGCAGATCTTAACACAGAACTTTGTTTTATGTCTGAGATTGTTAAAGCACGGGTGAAGATTTGTGTAAAAGTCACACAAATTATAAATATATCTACATGAGTCAAAATGGGAGATGTAATGCTAAGCTAACTGAAGCTTATGTTTGCTTTTTTTAAAGTGTTTTCCTCTAATTTTCCTTTCATTTTCTCCTGTCTTTGCTTATTTTACTTCATGGAAACCAGAAATACATGTTTCTGCACTCTAGAGCGTGTGTTTGGGTTGTAGTTCATGTTATGGAGATATTTACATTATGTACATTAATCTCACTTATTTGTTTTGGTTTCATGATAACAACTTACTTTTTTGGGTTGAATTCACTTAAAAGTTATGGATCTTTAACTTAAAGGAACTTTTTACTTTGTTCACTTGAAACGATTAACTTCAATGCAGAGTTCGTATCCTACGTCTAAGTCATCTAAATGATTTGAGTAAGACTGATGTCATTGTTTCAAGTTAAACCAACTTCATAAATTAAGTTGGATAAACTTAATTGAATTACTAGTTACCCGTTGAAGCAGTTCATTTTCATTGGTTCAACTATTTTCTTTTTTCAGTGTGTTCCTGTTATTTGGTGAAAGTTGTTTTTTCTTTTACAATTTTTATGAATAGATTTTGAAAAATGTTCAGACTTGAATAAATCAATGTCTATAAAACTTTGCCTTTCTCGTTTGGACTCTATAACTTAATAATAATAATAATAATAATAATAAAAAATAAAAAAATAAAAAATGCAAAAAAAAGAGCATTACAATGTTGACTTGACTTAAAAATGTTAAAAAGTTACAAAAATGTAAAAAACAAAACAGAGTATGTTACGGCAACTAATGATGTCATAATGTAAAAACCTCATTAGAAACGTTGGGGCAACATTTTAAAAATTGTTCTTAAATAATCAGTTTTAGTTTAATATAATTGCTAAAGTCAACATAACGGAAGTTGTAGCAAAATCTTTTATTTACTTGACAGGTAAGGTTGGTACAACTTAACTGAGTCGATACAACAAGGAAACCAGACCAGTTGAGTCAGTCAGTTGTGTTTTACAGTGTAGCAGGGCTCAGTGGTAATAAACAACTGAATATTGTTCAACCGTACTTCACTCCTGCAAAACTAGTTGGCTATTACATCATCACAGGGTTATAAATATTAGAAGTGTCCATGATTTAAATCTAAAATAAAAGAATTATTGACAGTTTGTTGCTAGAGCTACAAACTGACCTCAATTTCCATTTAAAAAATGACACAAACTCCACCCTCCTGAGGACGTCAGCTTCATGTTCTTTGTTCTACGGGTGGATCATTTATTAATTTGAAGCAGAAAAAACTCATGAGACTTGAGTGTGAGTATGATCTGATGACTCTTCCAATCCAGTCATCTGACGGCTTCCAGTTTGAGTCTCGTTCATTGTGGAAACCTGGCGGCTTTCTGACAGGGAGGCGGGACGAGCCCTGAGGGGCCGACTGATGCAGAGACGGTGCGTGAGATTTCACCCCTCACTCAGCTCCCAAACCTTGATCCTCATTCACGAACAAAGACCCATTCTGACATTTGAAACAGAGCAGATTTGACATTAGGCCCAGAACGAGTCCAGCTTTGCCCTGTGGTTTGAAGGAATCCTTCAGGATTCTGAGGAAAAGGTCAAAGAAAGTTCAATAATGGCACAATTTACCAAAGCACGTCTGGCTTTTTTTTTTTTCCTGAGGAAGCCAACAAATAAAGATCAATCCATGGTACATGCATATCAGAGCTCCACACTCCCTGATTCATTTCCAGTTTGCATTCTAGTTTCAGATCGAAGCTATGCTGAGCAGACATGGAAGCATAGTGCAGATCTGTTAAATCAAAAAGAATCTAAAAGTATTTTAATATTTTAAAATGTTGTTGAGGTTTGTTATTTTAATGCAACAGTCCCATTTATATGTTTCTACGCTCGCCTCCAGTTTGGGAATCACAGCCCATACCATGAATGTTGCTCCTAATGTAACCCTAACCCTAACCTAGTACACAAAGACACACACACACACTCAACTGAAAAGAAACAAAAAATAAAAATGGAAGCTGGACTTGACTATGAAAAACATTTCTCCCTATTGGATGTTTTAGCCCTTTATTCATTTTATAAATCAATCACAAAATAAGCAAAATGTGACTTTTTTGATCAAGGCTGGACCAGAATTTGCCGAAATGCATGTGGGGCGCTGCATGGACGAAATAACTCTTAGTCCATCAGACATGACGCGATGCGCCTCACTACAAACACACTGTGAAGCTCGGTGGTGGTAGCATCATGCTGTCAACATGAGAAAAACTAATAGTTAAACTAAATTAACAAGAGACTATCTTTATTCTAAAGTCTCTTAAGAATTTGAAAACCAGTCCAAATGCTCATACTAACAACAAAACCTTCGGGTCTGTGGACATTGAACCCTAAATCAGAATTCTGGCTTTATGGTTCTTCTATAAAGATCAGCTTAAAACTGAATTTTGCCACAAGGCCAAAATCCTTGCGTAAGCTCTAGTACCACAAGCTTAAAGTGAGTTTGGATCACTTAAAAATAACACATGTATATTTTATAATAGTCTAGTGGGAACAGAGTGTTGCTCTTTAAAGCTGTAAAACCACTGAACCAAATGGAAATACAGTTTGGGACGTATACGGACATAACAGCTCAGAGTAACGTGCATCATGAGAAACGTGTCTTTGAAGCCGTCTGTGTGTAATGTAAAATCATCAGATGGAACTCCTGGAAGCCCTCTCGTGTCAAGAGTTTACGAATGTGCCTCTGTCATGGTTTTCCGAAGCCACGTCTACAAGCAACATGCCAAATTGGAAAAGCAGAAGGACGACTGATGCCAAGCAGAGCTTCTGAGCAGAGAGGCTTTAAAAAAAAGGAGGGGAAATATTCACTGTGAACTGTACTTTACCTTCAAATGGTCATCTGAGGACATGGAGATGCATTTGGCAGACGGTATTAGTAGGAAAGAGATTTCTCTCCATAAAACTCCCTTCATGGTCTCTAGGGAACGTTGGCAACTACATTCCTAGCTCCAAAGTGATTAATTTGGCATTCATCTTTTTTTAAAAATGGCCTTGTTAGCAGTAATAGTCTGGCCTGTTCCACTCCGCAGTGCTAATATATAAAACGGCTTTAGTGAATTAACTCCTAAACACAGAGGTAGAAATGTGGCTATAAAACTGAAACAGTTGCTTGAACTTCCTGCTTCTGGATCTCTGACTGGAAAATAACGACAATGATAGCATTCAGGAGCTGTAGTGTAGTTAAGGTGTTCATTGATTCACTGCACGTTTTTGTCCCGTCAAAAATATTTGAAAATAACAGAAATAAAATGGAAAAAAAAACTTGATAGAACTCAATGGTATGATTCTACTAAAGCAATAATGCTTTAATGGTCGAAATTCATTAATTTGTTATTTATGATTATTCCATTCCTAACATGAGTTTTTCTGACTTGAGGTTATTCCCTTGTTCAGTTGGATGTACGGTGCAGACTCACTGTAATGTTGGACATTTCTATCATCAGCTTTCTTGCAGACATTTAAAGGATCAGTATTATGTAAAATCACCTTTTTGGAGCTTTAGGTCATGTTGTCTTTTTATCTCCTCATCAGAAACACAGCTGGAGTGTTGCCTTGATTGTCTCATGGTTGAGGAATCCTTGAATCTCCTCAGCAACCATTGAGCACCCCTCCCTGACTGCTCCCCAGCTCAGCTCCTCCAGACTAGCGGCAGCAGCAACTGGCAAACACCTGGAGAAATGCAGGTCTGCAGAGCTCATCATACAAGCTTCTCAGTCCAACGGCAGAAAATGTCTTTGTTAAAGTCCAACAAAGACATTTTGTTGGACATTTTGTTGGATAACTCCATGATGCAGTTATCAACAGCATCATGGAGGAGCACTATTGTGATGACGCGACGAAAGAGGATTGTTGGAAAAAGTAAGAGAAGATTCTACTTTTTAAAGGCCCAATTTCAGGCCTCTGTAGTATCATTTTTGTACATATCATGAGATTCATGTTTTCTTGCAACATGATGGCTCATTCTTACTCCAAATGTATTTTCGGAGTAAGATGTTCAGCTCGCTGTATTTCCTAACTAACTTTTTTGTGCCTGTCCTCAGTCACAGCAAAGATGCATGGCTTTAATTCTAGTAGAATCATTTACTATGTTTCTTCTGCATTGATGCTTCTACTTAATCATATATTATATGAGGATCAACTGATTATGCTATGATGATGTTCAGCCTGCCATCATGAGGAATGGGAGTGGATATTTCTGCCCATATTAAACGAATCACTAATAATCTAACCCTAAATCATTAAAGGTGCTCCATGTTCAGACCAGGCTTACTGGTCTTAATGCAAACTGAATATATCGCAAAGAAATCCTAAATATGCAGCATAAGATAGTACAATGAATGTGTCAGTGAAATGTCTTAATGTTATGTCGTTGCTCTGAAGATATATTCTAAAAGAAGAACTCAGTTCAGAAGATATTTCTTTGGGAAATCTAAAATTAGAACAACACTTAGAACGGCAGAAAATGTGTTTGTTAAAATCGGTGACATGACAGAGCCATCAGTGACAAGAGCTGCTTGGATTCTCTAAGTGCAGAAGGAAGAGACCTCCTTCAATAAAACACGACCACCATGTTTTAATCCCCTACTTTATGAGAAGCCCCAACTGTACAGTATTGACTTAGAGACATTGGTCAAAGGTCAGCAAGCGACTAATAAAGTATTCAGGGAGTCAGTTCTCTACAGGAGGAGCTACAGGTCCAGGCTGCTCAGAGCTGGAAAACTCTGGCTTGATGTTTTCTGATAGAGAAGAAGGGCTGACCACCAAACCTCCTGCCCAGAGCGCCTAGCAACAGCCGGAGGATGAGTCACACTGACCATTAGCCTGTCACATATTTACAGCTAACTTTATCAGCTGTAGTTTAAAGTGAAGCAACAATATAAACCCAAACAGAATCCTAAACATCCCCTGTCCCTCTCAGTCAGTGTGGGAGGAAAACACCAGGTCCTCACAAGCCGTCTCCATGGCAACACATGACCAGGTGACCTCAAAGAGAAATCACCAGGTAAAACTTTCCCCCAAACACAACCAAAAGGACATTTATGAATTATGTTCATCAGAGAATAGAAAGTACAAAAATACAAAACCTGTCAGTGAGGCTCAACAGAGCATGACGGCTTTTACTACCTGTTGTATAAAACTTTATTAGAAACTGTTTTGGACTCATTTCAAACGTAGTGGACCCGGAGATGATAAGGAAAGTAAAGTAGAAAGGTGGAAAGGTGGGGAAAAGCAAACGAGGAAATAGAATTAGAGGAACAGAGCAAACACAAGCTGATGCCACAGAACCTACACCTGCAGAAAGAGAGACAAAAGAGAAACCATAGCAACACACATATGCATATCAAATCATAACAATTATAAAACATATTTATACCAGTTAACACAAGAGGTATTAAATGGCATCCGCAGCCCAAACTATCTGACAAACACCTGAACCTAAACATCAGTCTGATGATGATGATGCTCCATCATCAACAACATGAACAACATCATTTTCTTTGTCAACTAGAGAAAAATCACAGGGTGAGAAGAGTTTCTGAGCATTCTTCAACTGATCCTATTTATAGTTGGTGCAATGGCCAAACACCAAACCACACAGTCCAAAGGCAGGTTGACACGTAGGGAAAAATATCTTCTAAAAAATGTAAAAGTCCTGATGTTTTATGTGATGAGCAGGCTTAGATAATTCTTCTTCATTTCCCTGCTGCTGGTAACAATGCTAACATGCGCCCTCTGCAGCCTTCACACATTAAAACCTGCATAAAACTGTTTTCTCCAGCTGTGGTGACAAGCTAAATGACATTGCTTTAAAGGAATTTAAGACAGCTCCACCACCACACAATCTCAGCCAGCAAGAAACCAATCAACACATTCTCCGATATGTAATGTGAAATTAATTAAAGATATGTACTTGTCTCTGGAGAATGCTCTCAACTTAACAAGCATTCCTGTGGCTTTGTGGCCACAGAAAGTGCTTTTCTAATGCTTGCTTTGTGGCTCTACTAGGTTCAATGAAAGTTTACATCAGATTACAAAGTCAAAGTGCTGAGTGTCACGGGAGCGCTAATAAAGTCCAGGATTTTTATCTCAGTTCGATAAAATGAAAAACCCAAAGAAACGTCTAGAAAGGACGAGGCTTGTGCCTCTTCAGTAAAAGCAGACTGCAGTGTTTTCTTCCCATGCTCATGGCTCATGGCTGTAATTTTACAGACATATTTGATTTTACAGCCAGGCCACAAATAAGTTACACAGGGCCAACCACAGACCACAAGCCTATTTTATGTATTGACTCCAGGTATTCTTTTTAAAAGAGGTGTTTAAATAGAAAACTTTATCATCCGAACGCATCCATGAAAAAAACTGACTTTTAATATTTTCAAATCTCCGAAAAGATGGGAGAGATTTTTCTCCGAATTGACAGGGATGTGCTGGCTGACTCTCTGACATGATGCTTTATCACACTGGAGTATCAGTAATGGACTCTGGTGCTCATGGTCCAAAGATACTAAAAAACAAAAACACCCATTCCTTCAAGGTTCAGCACTTCTGAACATTTTTGTTCAGAAATGTTAATAACCTGACGATAAGGTTGAGTTCTCCTCTGACCTCTGAGGTCAACAAGAGATTTATTTACATTAACACAACTGCAGCTTCATGATTTGTGATATCAACGAATAGAACAGCTGTACAAGAGTCAAAACCCTCCAGTGTGAATAACAGGAGGCCTGCAGCAGCTGATTCCAACCTACTTGTCATTATCAACCTGTCTTGACTCTACATGAGTTTTTTTTTTTTTATTATTTTCCCTTAACTAAATTAATAAAATAGCTAAATTCTACTTCTTTAAGAGAAAATAGTATTTAGGCCATCTCCATCATTTCTTTTTAAAAGTGACAAAGGAAACAACAACAAAAGAAAAATTCAGGAGACTCAGAGAGCGATCCTCTGGTTCTTGCTCTCAGATGTGACCCTGAGGCTCAGGGAGGTTTTTGCAGCTGCACCACCTTTCCAACTGTGACAGCAGCTCTGAATGGGAGGATGTCCTGTTCTGACTTCCCCTGAGAGGCTCTGTCAGAGGTCAGCACCCCGGCGAGGTTCATCGGCTACAGGAAGGACGAGCCGGACCACGAAGCAGAATGGACACGCATGCACTTCTTCTTACTGTCTAAATTTACCAGCAAATTAAGAATGCATCGGTATATTTTTGGCAGCTACTGGTAGCCAGATGAGCTTCCTGAATAACGGAGTCATACTTCACTTTTTCAGCTGATCAAAGCTGCAGCCTCCCGTTTATCACCATTTATGATGCAGATGTCCACCCAACTCGTCCGAACAAAGGTATATTTTTATGACACTCTGAATCATGCACGAAACAGGAATCACACCAAACGGTTTTCTATGCGATGCTGAACTGAGAAGGATGACAGTCAGTGTGACCAGTCGTAACAATGTGTTTGAGTCTGACAGTTGTGCTGTGACTGCTCTGGTCTTGAATAAACAGGGCAAGGCGCCCAGCTGGCTCATCAAACCTGTTATCCATTAAGATCGGCTGTATTCGGGAAAGCAGAGAATCTTCAGTCAGAGGCTTCTTCAGATTTAGTGCAGCACAGACTGCTGCAGAAGATCTTTGAGGACTGGAGTTTGACACCCCTGATCTAAATTAATGAGTTACAGCAGCATTTCATTTCAATTTTTATGCAGGACTTACAAGTGAAATATATCATTTTAATTAGAAACACTTAGATTATCAACAGCAGGTTAGCTACTTTGTCCACTGTTAGTGTTAAACTGAGAGGGATGCCGAGTTCTGATCCAGATGCCACAGCATCTTCACTGCCATCATCATCTCTAAAAACTCACATCGGTGCAGAATGTTGCTGGATCCACGTGATGGAGTTTCATCATAACTCCATCGTCATGGAGTTATGATGAAAAGGTTTTGTGAAAAAGTCTATGATCTTGATTTGCGATCTCGAAAGCTAGCCTGTGAAAATCAGTCCAATAAAACGCCAACCCTGCACTGTGGTTCGTGCTCTGGTCCACTGGTGCAGCCAGAAATCACATTTGCCTTATTTACCATGTCTTAAAATACAAGTCAAACAATAAGAGTTTACACACGGATTCAGGTTTTTGTCTGCTAACGAAGTACAATGCACTGACGGTTCTTTCTCGCCTTGGAGACAGCTCTTCATTATTCCATCCATTTTGTGTAATTCACTTCAGTGGATGGAATCACTTGATACAGGAAGTGTGTACAGTTAATCTGCACGGTTTTCCTGAGCACAGATTTACCGTCCTGCCTTGGAGGAATTCTTTTTACTCCACCTATCACCTCTGGTGGAAGGTCACAGTTTCTTGGCACTCAGTGAGCCACCTTGCACAAAGAGTGATTCTTCACCAGCAAGTTCTCATGGCCCGAGATAGCAGCCTCCTCCCTCCCCTCTAATGTAGGCCGTGAATGTAACCCAGTCAGATGACATGTCTCGTTAGAGCAGTTTGACACGGGGGGGCCTGTGAGACGAGTCATCAGGATGACACCATGACTGCATCCCGACAGAATGTCAATGCCCCCTGCCCAGCTGAGTTCAGCTCACTTCCTGTGGATCAGGGCTTCCTCTCATGCTCCTCTGAATGGGAATGGTGTCGCACTGCTGAATTGGGTTCCTGTTTTTGCTCTTGAGTCAAAATGATCTGCTTGCCAAAGTTCTGCCCACTGTTCAACTTTTTATCCACTGCGAAAAGAGAAATGAAAGTGGAAGAATCGGGACAAAAAAAAAAAAAAGCCTTGAGTTAGGGATATTTCCTCACTGACCAGAGAAGGTCAGGAATGTTTCTGTGCTAAAAAGCTTTTCACTTGAAGTCAGCTGGCAGAATTCTCTGTCAGTGATTTGTTTCATTTTGAAAGAGAAAGGCAGAATATTCCATATTGCTGTTTTTGAATAACAAGCTAATAGCTGCAAAATTAAACTTCATTTAGTGCCTCTGAGGACATTTTGCTGCATCGAGGTTTAGTTTGATTTATTACATTTTGTGTGAAAATGTGACGTCTCACATAGAAATCCCAACCAGAGCTACAATGGAGCAGTTAGAATGGCCCAGTCAAAGTCCAGATATAAAATTTGGGGGAAGGCTTGAAAAACTGATTTTGAAATAGCCTGAAATGTTAAATAAGTTGCATATTAACAACAAGCATCTTCACCTGCACATGAGTGCTGGTAGCCCTTCCTTTTATATGGCAGAGAATGAGATCTCAGGAGATTATGTAGTTGCACCTTATCAGGTTGTCATAGTGATGAAGCCCAGACTGTGAACATCATACTGTTTGAGGTGCTGCCCTGTACTTCAGACAATAAAGGACACATACATCTGTCAGTGTGAACTCACAATCCCTAGGAACACTGAGGAAACACACACAATAGGATGATTGGCTGTAAGTGTGTGTGTGGGTGTGTGTGTGTGTGTGTGTACAATGGTGGAATTTGCAGAGGAAGAGAATAAAGGGATTTGTGCTTTAAATTGTATTTAAGGTCAACAGGAACCCATTAAATGAAGTCTGAAAGGACAGAACACAAAGGTTGTCAGTAACAGCATGTAGCATATATACTGAACTCAACATTTTTATTAAAATTACTTTACTTACAACACAGGAAAATGATGTTTGTTATAAGTGAAATAATCTGCCAGAGCAAATAATACTTTTTGCTTCTATTGATGGGTTGCAGATGAAATACCGACATCACGCAACGCAGATGGAGGTCAGGAAGTAAATACAACCCGTTTGTATTTACTTCCTCAAGATTAACTGACAATCTTTTTACTGAGACAATATGGATCATATCCTGAATATACACATATTTTTTCGAGATACCTCGTCTGTTCCAGCCATTTAGAGCATTTAGAGCATTTAGAGCATTAGAGTATTCGTTGGGATCCGTTTTGCTCTGTTTTGAAATCCACCTCCTGACCCCCATCTGAATTTTGCTCGTCATCCGGATCACGTCTGCTGAAAAGCTACATTTCAGTTAGTTTTGTCTTATTTCAAGAGTTCTGACATATTGGCGTAACAAAAGAAAACATCAAAAACAGATGGTATATTCAGTTTTATGTATAATCTTGAACACATTTGTTCACATCCCAGAAAGGCACCAAATATATCTGACTATCTGATGTTCAAATCAAAAGGATTGAATGGATCCTCCCCTTCAGCAACACACTAATCTCCCAGGAGTCATTACTGTGAAAAGAATAGTAATAAGGGCCCAGAACACACCCAGTTTGATGGACTGTCCCTGTGGCAACAGTTGGACCGGCTTCCCATCTCCGTGCTTACATCGGCCCGCTCTGCAGGGCAGAGACCCGGATCCTGCTGGGCTGGACGGCACCAGCAGAGCTTGATTTACTGGGATTGTGTCACGCAGCTGAGGGTTTGTTGTTATTCCAGCTTCCTGTCTGGAAAAAGAATGATGAACACTTTCAGAGTGCGCTGTCACATCTGTGCCTGATAAGAAGCGGCGCGGTAAAACAAACAGAGCAGTCTGACGTCTTCAGAGGAGACACAGTTACATGGCAGATGTTCCAGCGTAGGAGCCGCTCCAGCTTGTCTTGCATTACAAACATTACAGCTGCTGACTTTTATTCCCCTGCAGATCTTCTTCCTCCAAAACCCTTCTCCCGCTGTGCAGAGAAAGTTCAAAGCTGACCTCATTTGACTTTGGCTGCACAGTACAACACCTGGCGAACAAAAGAGATAGATAGATGAACTGTCTAGTTCATCTCTATATCTGCCGGTGCCTACATCTACATGTTTCTGCGAGTGCCATCATCCCTGGTGGAACATAAATCTGGCTTCATCCTTCGTGGAACTCTGAGAAAATTCACACAAAGAACAGAGTCTCTGCTTCCACAGCAGCTCTCTGTCTCTGACCAAGAATCCGGATGGTACAAGTCCATACGCCGCAGCATAATGCTCTTTCGTTGTCCATAGGCTTGTTAGATAGGATGTGAGGCCCTTTGTGCAAAGCCATTACAAAAGTACATTCACAGAGTGTAAAACCTCAGACACCACCGCCTGTGTCTCGTCTTAAGCAAGAGGACAGAACAGAGTCATTGTCTCTGACTGTGGCCAGAGAGAGACACAGGCTGGTAAAAAGACATGTCATTAACTTTGTGCCCTCAATCTGGCAACAGAAATCCTTCTGTAACCACATGTCAAAGTCAGTGGCACGGTACATGCACAAAGAACACAAGGCCTATAACTGATAAGAAGGAATGGATTGTAGAAGGGATTGAACATGATGGCATACATGGCTGCTTTAGGAGCTTCCTTTCATATTTGTAAAAATGAGAAGAATGCAATTGTTCAACCATTTGGAGCAAAGCAAGTTAAGACTATTGGTCGTCTGAACCCAAATCTTTTATTGCAAAAGACACGTTCAAGTCCAGTAAGAATCCAGAAATCACACATGATCCAGGCTTTAGTTAGAGTCTGTTGGGTCCAAAGACAAAAAAGAAGTCATCTTCAGTAATACATCTCATTTTATTACCCAAATGTTTTTACAATTCCATTTTTTTTTTCTTATTATTGAGAGTAGACATACATTTAGGCAGTTATGGATCAAATCTACCTGCCTGTGAGGCCAGTGTTTGTTCACCGAGGCACTGAACAAAAGAATGAAACCAAATAAAAAAAGGAACCATATTTCATCCTCTATTTTTGAAACTAAATGTTATGCTTCTGTAACATAACAATAAAAGTGCTGTTCTGAAGGTGCTGATGAGGTTTCTGTGATCTTCTGAGCTCACCATGTTGGTTTTCCCCTGCTGGTTTCCTTGCTATCCGACAACAACACCACCACCGTCACAGGCGTCACATCTGCTTTATAGGTGACGACTTCTGCAGAATTTCCCCTTGGCATAGATTCCTCTGTCTCTGCTCCCAGTTCCAGTCTTGCTCTAGAAGATTTCCATGGATTTCCATCCATGAGATGATGGCGGTGGGGAATCTCTCTGTACTTACAAATGTGACACGATGTCAATCTGTGCAAACCTCAGAGAGTCTAGTCAGGACAAATCATGGATTCATGTGAAACTTTGCAGTCTGATATTTTTAATGAGTTGTGCTCCAACTGTTTTTTAACCTTTATTCCGCCTCCTACTCATATTCCTCCTTCCTCTTTGGTGAATATAATGTCAGACTTCTTCTTTTACAACTAAAGAAACTGATTTTACATTTTCACTGCTGCCTGCGAAACTCACCATTTCCTTTGGTATATGAGCAACTGAAAAAGCAGAGTATTTTTTGCGGTTTGGAGGTGTTTCTTTCTCTCTTTTTTTTATTTTTTTTTAACAGGTGTGACTTTTCCACAGCTGGGATCCTAATTCACCAGAAAACTCAACAAATAGAAACTTCCATGAAGGAGAGATCTGAGGAAGGCAGGGTATGATATCATAAGGATGTGACTGGAGCAGCGCTGGTCTTGTGTGGACAGGATGAGATTTTCACCTGTGCAGGATGTCAGCATCAATACTGACCAATCTACACTGATTCACTCTTAAATCAAAACTTTCAACCCCTACGCCAAATTCTTATTTCAAAAACAAGGAGTTATAGGCAGAATGTAGAAAAGTAACCAAGGATAACTTGAAGTATTTGGCCAAGTCAACGCCGATGATGGTTACAAAGCAAGAATATTGAAAAGCGTCAGACGGCAGCGTGTAATCTGCAACACAGAAAGCAGAAAATAGATGTGATATCAACGTAGGCTGCAGATTGTCGGAGCTTTGTGCTTTTCTTTTCTATTTTGCTTTGGACTACTGATGCTTTAATATGTTTAGCAATGACATCATCCTGATTTGAAATGGAAATAAATTGAAAAATTGTAAGGTTTTGGGTTTTGTAGTTTTGTGCATTTTTGAACCTTTTCGTATCTTAAGAAGATAACATTAGAAGACCTGTATCAAGGAAAGATAGAGGGAAGCCCACACAAGCTGCTTAAGTCTTAAAACACAAACTGGCCTGTTTTTATGTACTGTGGTCTATTTTTCTTTAAAGACATTAGTGAAAAAGTTTCCAAAGGACATGCAGACAGACAATGGGTGAAGGGACGGACGGATGGACTCAGAAAGCCAATAACAAAACGTAACCTTCAGTTAAAACACTGAAGATGATTGAAATGAAAACAAAACAAGAAAAGAAAAGGGAGCAGAAGTGGAGTTTTGCTGTTCAGCTCTTTGCTGTTCTGTTTGTGTGGGTGTTTGTAGAACCATATTAGTAATATAATCCTGCCCTGCTTATGGATGCAATTAAAAGATCTCCCTGGAGGACAGTTCATCTCATTAAACCGTCTCCACTGGGATTTAGATTCCAAACACAGGATCTGCTGGAATGAGTGTAAGCATAAAACTGTTTTCAATATTACATTAATGTGGCAATACTTGAGAAAATCAATCCCACAAAAAGGTAAATTAATTTTTAAACATTTTCTCCAAGCATTTGTTGCCAGTGAACCTCATTTCCCTTTTCCCTCTCCTGTCCTGGTCAGCTGCGCTGCACTCTGGGTTACAGAAAATTATAACCCAAAACGTTATAAGCCATTAACAAACATGCTGCTCCATGATCCTCCAAATTCCTGTATTGGTTTTTGCAGTGGCGACATCAGATTGTGTATCATGTGACTTGTAATGTAAAAAAAAAAGGTTTCCAATAAATAAACCAATGTTGATATAACCATATAACACTCACCTCATCTTTGCAGTAGAACAAAAAAATTGTCTTATTTTTCAAATTAAGTACATTTATTTTTGAAATGTCAAACTGAGCAATTTTGGTGGGAACCATGTGAGCTCTGGGAAGAGACCAAAGTTTTTCCTGATTGGACTCTCCACTCGGAGCCAAACCGGTTTGGGTTGCAGTGGATGTGCTGAGGAGGGCGGGTCCTGCCTGGAAACTTTTCTCCAGCCTGTTTTCTTCTGAGTTTCTATCTCGTGACCTATATGAAAAGATAACAAAGGTTACACCCTGACGTTCGATACTTCCAGCTGAAAAATAATCCATTTCATATATAGTTCAGTTTCCCCTAATCATAGACCTGTGGAAATTGAAATTACAGAAATAAATTTGCTTAATGGAAACACAAAACTCATGTTTTTCTATGAAAAAAACCCCCACCTTTTATGCCAGGTGAGGTGGCTTTTTACCATGTGTTTTGTAAAACTGCAATGGAAACACTTTTTACACATTACAGGAGTCTCATGAGCAACAGCCAACTGTTACTACTGGTGGAAACGATGACGACGACAACAGGAAGTGGTAGGAGGATGATGATTTGTTTAGTTTTCTCAGACAGTGAGCAGCTGGCTCCGCCTGAGCTCTCACACTTCATAAAAAGTTTATTCTAACATAATGAATCCAAAACTAATTTGAAATCACAGACTACAGTTTCCCCAAAAGGCTGCATATGCAGTCACTCCCAGGTAGAAGAAACTTGTTTTCAGAAACGCTGATGTCTCCTCTGACAGGCTTATTCACATGTGATTTTAATTTAATTTCTTACTTTATGAAAACACTTGCAAAATTTTGTTGTTCTTTTTTACGACATCAGCTGAAAAAAAAGCTTTTCGCTGATTTGTAGCATAAGCACAACTCGTGTGGAATCATGTAAAGCGAGACTCGGTCCATCGCTGCTGCCGATAGAGGCTGCGGCTGCATCATTAATCTCTCTAAGCTCTGTGACAGCAGCTTGACTCTGAAACCTATGAGGAAGTGACCTCAACAGTGACAGCCTTAAGGACTTCAAGTGAAAGTGTCCAACATAAAAGCAAACAAATGGAGTCCGAGTCAAGCGCAGATTAAACATGTAAGGCTTTAAAGAGATACTTTAGACGTTCTAAAGTGAGCTCACATCAAGTTATCTCCTGAGTAATAGTAAGTGTGCACTATGTCACAGTCAGCTTATGTGTGTGTGAGGGGGTCTTCTTGATAGGGAGTTAAAGCTTGTTCAGAGTTAAAGCTCAGACAGTCTTCACCCAAAGTCCTGAAATCTGTTCTCCTTCACGTCTGATGGAAATGATGTCCTGTATTTGGAGAGAGGTGTGGTCCTGGTCCAGGTCTGGGTCAACATATTTTGACAGAGCTCTGTGTGGAGGGTTAGGGTTAGGGTTTGTTGCCATGTGTCATGCAGAAGACAGCAATGTTGATATGTAGCTTGAACTAATCTGCTTCCACTAGCAGGTTATTGTTGAGGCACGAAGATGTTTGAGTCACGTACATCTGATGCAGAGAGGAATTATGAACATTGTATGGTTTTTTTCATAGAGTAACTACTGTAAATAAAAGACTGGGAAACAGCTAATAGCTTCTGTATGGGTGTTGCTAAGAGACTGTAGAGCAGGGCCCATCAGAACCTGCTTGTCAGGGGTGCAGGTGTCCTCCAGTACAGCAGGTGTCCCACCAGCAGGCAGTGGAGGGTGGCAGCCGTCCCGGAACCAAAGGAAATAAAGGCTGCAGGACAAATAAAAGGCAACAATGTGCTGCTGTATCTGCTGCGGCCGACAACCTTCCAACAAACAGTGTGAACGCTAAGGAAGACCAAGGAATCGTGATAAAAATAAGCCCAGGGGCGGTTGTAGCCAGGCAACAGAGGCGAGGAGAATGAAATCTTGTCAGGAGGCTGGAGGACAGACTCCAGTAAATCTGTTTGAGACATTTTGACATAATTCTTTCTGAAGTAACTTGCATCACAAAAACTCACCCCACTCATCTCCCAGTCAGGAGGTCGAACCGGATCCAGGAACGTACAGTACAGAAGGGGGTGGAGTTAAGTAGTGTCATTATTAGTATTTAACTTTCTTTTCTATGCAGCTGCATTAGTGCAGATTCTTTCATATTAGGAATATATATATATGTATATATATATAAATATGTATATATATATTTATGGGGGAAAGTTATGACAATTTTAAGGGCCCCGTATTACAGGGGCCGTCTCACATCCGCGTTTTTCTTTTTTTTAGACATAGTCGGAGCTGGAGTAAAGTTTTAACATTCCCTGTATGAAAAGCAAACATCCATATTTCAGCAACCCTCCCCGCCCCCAGACACAAAATGGTCTGTTCCTGATTTAACTTGAAATGACAAATGATAATTACTCAGGTAATTATCAACCTATTAGCTCAGCTAGTTTCATGCTAGTATTAGTCAGCATTTCAGTAGGATTTAATCAGCGAATAGAAATACATTCACCTTGTCTGTTCCTATTATCACGCTGAAAAACAGATGA
Organism: Poeciliopsis retropinna; assembly: GCA_010277075.1. Taxonomy (NCBI): domain Eukaryota; kingdom Metazoa; phylum Chordata; class Actinopteri; order Cyprinodontiformes; family Poeciliidae; genus Poeciliopsis; species Poeciliopsis retropinna. The sequence goes on from VMRM01000010.1 coordinate 21,447,258, forward strand.
GTCAGCAGCAACCCCTCATCCTATCCTAACTCCTCCCTGTGAAAACGGTGAGCAATTGTTCATTCACGTTCCAGTTTCTTTTATTGATCTTTTATGACACAATTGGTGCAGTCATTTGTGATCATTGTGCAGCAACCTACAGTTGGGCTTCCAGCACAATACCAGCTTTAACTTGGTGAACTATATTAAAGATTTGATTTTGAACAAAAGTGAATTTTAGTGAACAAATAGATGGTTAATATGGGCCCCGTCCCTGTTCACTTTGGACTAGAACATTGGGCCCCATAGTCTAAAAGATTAATTACATCAGAGAGATGCTTCTTTCTCTCTTGCTCTTTTTACCACTACACAACAAAATTGAAATATGTATTACTGACAGAAATTAAAACAGTGATTGGAAAAAAATCTATCTCAAAAGCCTCCAGTCTGGATTGGAGGCTGGGCAGTTGGAACAGTGAGTACACTCTCTTAAACTGCCTGTAAGTTTCTAACTGTTGTGATGTGGTGTGGTGGAAGGCGGTGCGGGGAAACGCAGCAGACCCAAGTAGAAGTGAAATGACGATTTAAAGGTCCAAAAACAGTCAGAAGCACAATCCAAACAGTCCACAACCAGGCAGCACGGCTGAGCCGAAGCAAGGGCTCAACGCCGGTAGCGACAGGTGATACGAAGGACGAAGAGACTGGCTTCACAGACAACACAGAACAGGCAGTTCAGACAAGGACCCGACGAGAAACAAGGAACACAGGTGGGGTTAAATACACAGAGGGAAATCACAGAACGAGAATCAAGGGGAGACAGGACAGAGACACAGAAACTCGAAATGAACACACAGGAAAACACAGAAAGTCTAAAACATAGAAAGATAGCAACCAAGTGAGAAAGGAAGATGAAAAAAAAAAAGCTATTCTAGTGGAACTAAAATATCTTGTATAAAACCAGAAACATCTTCAGGCTTTAGGCCAAAGAAAAAATCACATTAGCAAAGCTGTTACTGACGTCCCGTCTTCCACCCACTCACAAAATAAAATAGAATAAAATAAAAAGAAAGCCGTCAGCTGTGACTCTGTTATTTGTGATTCTACGTCCAGTAAAGATGAAGTGACCTGCTGGGAGACAGCAGGGCTGGATCTCAGGCTCCCAGAGGAATGCTCTGGTCAGGTAGACGTAGCAACCACTCGTGTCCGGAGGCGTTAAGTTAATGAACTTGGCAGATGAGTGCTCCAGGGGCTGCCTTCACTCTGAAGACCAGGTTCAGACTCTGCCTGTGAAGGAGGCCCTCACTACCTGATTAGAGTAAAACCGTCAGGCTTGGCTGCTTGACCTTTCACCATCAAGGAATCGCTCTGAGGCTGAAACGGCTGAGAATCTGTAAATAAGTCCAAATTCCATTGTGTCAGGGGCCTGGTATTTGGCTAACACAAAGTTAGGCACAAGGGAAAGACAGAAGACCTGAGCTGGCTGCCAGTGAATGATTTTATTAGCCTAATTGAAAACAGTTAGAATAATATATGCTTGCTTTCTTTCTGCAGGCAGCAGTACACTCTGTGTGCAGACGCTGTGATAATCCCTCTATACTGAACAAGATAACAGAAATATTATACATTTATCAGAGGGAGAAAATTAAAGATTGGAAAAGCTGAATAATGAACGCCATGATTAGAACATCCACGAGTTGGAGCACACACAGAACTTGAGCCAGAATTATTTGAATTTAACGAGAATTAACTATGATATTCATAAATCTGTTTATGACCACTCAGTGCCCAGGAGATGTCCAGCTTCAGCCCTTCACCGTCAGACCCTTCCTCCCCAGAAACATTGGAGTCATCATCGCTTCCTAAGCTACATGGCTCAGTGAGCATCAGCCTTCAGAAGAATCAGATTTCTCCTCTTCGTCACTCCATCTGGCTTCTTCCATCAAAGCTGTGGATAAAATGGCTCAAATCTTCTCTGAAATCCCCCACGACTTCCCCCACTGCTACGTACCCGTGTGTCCGCTGTTGTCCACGGTTTCACTTTCCCTGGTTACGTCACAAGATGGCGCTGACATTTGACCCAGTCGCTACAGATGAAAACGACGGGCCTCTACAGTACTCTGTGAGAAATATTTATTGTCAAAAGCTTCCGCGTTCATCCTTTTTAGATGACGCCAGTGGATTTAAAACACCTTGATGTCACTTAACGATGTTCAACCTTTTATGTCAGTGAATTTAATTTGTTGTGCTTCTTGGAAAATGTTGATAAAAAGCTGAGGTTCTTCACCATCATCGCCTTACGTTAACATTTTTGTAAGCATAAATGGAATTCCGCTGCCAACACCATGGAGAGGAAGGAGAGGAAGGACTTCTCTCACCAGTTCAGCTGAGGGCATGCTGGGCATGGGATTATCAGTGGAAGAAGTCCCAGTTTTCCACATTCTGGAGGGGAACAGGGAAAGTTTCGCGGCCTGCAGAAAACACCTGCCTTGTAACACACTTTTCCTCATGCGGTGGGTGATTGTGTATGCACACAGGTGCGCTTTCAACTCAACACAACACATAAAGGGTGAAACAGACGGGATGATTTTTTAACTTTACTGACACTTTATGGGTGAGACACAGACAGCACACCTCAGAGGAAATAAGCCCCGCCCCCTTTAAAAAAAACAAAAAACTTTTTTAATGATCTGTTGCTGGATAAAACTGACAGTCTCACCCAAATCACTCACAAACGTTTCCGCTTCTCTTCGACAGGCTGGCGACTGAAATAAAGACACATTCAATACATTCATTTTAGGAACTAAGAATATAAAATAATTACACACAAATGGATTTTTTAAAGCCTCTATTTCTGTTTACTATCATGATTTTCCACTTATCGATGTAATGTATTGTTAATATATTGGTGAGTATTACATCAGGCCAATAAAAGTAAACTTTAAATAAAAGTTTATTTAAAGTATGTTTAAATAAAAGGAATGTTCAATAGATTCTTAAAGGAAGTTATTATCTGAAGGTTCTTTTAATCTGACAAACAAGACATCAAACATGCATCAGGAATCTGATTTCCAAAGGTAATTCTGTTGATTCATGACTTTGGATTTCTGTTAGGAGTTTGACACATCTGGGAGGAACCAGACACTCGGACTATCTGGGCCAGAAAGTGATTTATGCCATCATTTACACATGTTCTTATTTGACGATGTGACAGTGTGTGTTGTGGTTGTTTTTTTGTGTAAAAGCTGCTCTTTTCCTGCTGGAGTTAAAGCTTCTCTGACTGGTTCTCTGCAGCCTGTCAGTGACACACAGCCTGCCTGGGAAAATGAAAGCCATGTCTGCATAGCTGTGGTTTTGTAAGGAGTCAGCGCAGCCAGTCTTACTGTGCCACCACAGATGGTTCCTCTATGGAAACGCTGACTTCCCAGCATTCTTTGTCAATACCAAGCGAATGTAAAGTTTAAAAGCGGTAGACAGGAACACAAAAACACGCTCCGTTTTGTGAAGACGGCAGTAAACGTGAGCCGATGGGCGGCCTCGGAATGGACGGCTTGACACAATGAACTTTTACGTGTTCTCGTTAAAACCACAGAGTTTCTCTCTACTGCCACAAACGAAACGTTTCCTTCATCTTTTTCTCCTTTAGTTTGTGGTTTCCTTGTTTTTTCTCAATGGTCGTCTGCAATTTACCGATTTGCATTTATGCCATAACTAGATTGAATTGAAACAAATCCATTCAACTGGAAAGAGTTGGTTTGGATTGTGTATTGACCTGCAGCCTTCAGAATACATCTGTTGTGAAGTTGTGGTGGATAACTAAACTGAAGAGCAGAAAGAGAGAACCTTGTTACCGACCCAGAAGCTGTGGATGACGTTTCCTGCAAATTAAGCACATTCAGTGAACAGCGGTTGCTGCTGGGTTTTGTGCAGCTTGTTAAAGGCTCCTTGTGCAGATGTGCCTCAGATCAGAGTGTGGGATGTAATTACAGATGCCAGGCACCAGAGACACAGCTGTTTCTTTTCACTGCTGCCAGGCTTCTTGTGCCAACTCAGAAAAACAAGAATTGCCAGTTGAAGGTATTACAATACGAAACACTTTCCACTTTGACTTTATTGGGGCTTACATCAGAATTGTTTCATAACTGCTTGACGTTCAAGTTAAAGACTATTGGTGTGTTCACACCAAACGCATTTTGAACGTCAAAGAGACATTCAGAGTCTATGTGGAGGTGCGTTGAGGTGCATTGAGGGCCGTTGTGGCGCGTTTCGAGCATCTAGAGCTATTTGAACCATTGGATCGTTTAGAGCGCTTGACGCATCGACAGAGTCCAAACACGTCTGATGCTCCACATAGACTCTGAATGTAAACCAGATGCACCTGATGCTCAAAACACATTTGGTGTGAACGCATCATACGTTTGTTCCAGTGTTTTGAAAAGCAAACTGAATTGCTGTACTGGTGACCAATTAGATTCCAGAACCAAATCAGTGTCTGCCTGTCTTTACACACATTGGGTTGTTGATATGAGGAGTATTACTTTTTTTTTTTTTCCCATTATATGCTGGAAACCTGCATACAGAGTGATTCCCTTTACAAGAAATATCGTTACAGATATTTACCCTACATGATTTTTTTTTTTTTCACATTTTACAAGCACATTGTATTTTATTTAGGGTTTATTAAGATTTTACGTAAATCCTGCGAGGGAAACAATCCCCAGTAAAAGCATTTTCTGAGTTGTCAAAGAGGATCTCCTTGGAAACCACCTCTGTGTGTTTTGTCAGTTAATCACCTTCCAGTATTTTTTTTTTTTTTTTTGCAAATCAGACTAAGAACCTGAAGACTCTCATTTTAATGAATAAAACTCGTTTCCTGGGTTGTGCTCTGAGTCTTAGTGACTCGTCTCACTTCCATAATGACAACTACTGGAATTTTGTGTCCAACACACCTGAATCACAACTCAGTCACCTCCTCACCATGTCAAGAGGCCTGGTACAGAGCTGTCCATGTGATTCAGACGTATTGGACAAGGAATGAATCTAAAGATTTCTACATGAAATTGTACCATTTCATTCAAGGTACAAAGTTACTGTCAACTCTTGTTGGAGGAGCAGCAGCATTCAGAACGGGGATCTGGGCCTCCGGACCCAACACTGAGCGCATCGGTTCACAGTCACGACCCGGCGGCCTCTGTCTGTGGTAGAAATATACAAACGCCACCTACACACTCCGTCTTCCTGTAACTCCACATTACCACTGAGAGAATGTGAGGCAACAAAGGCAATTCTTGAAAACGCTGACGAAAGAGAGCGTCACATTCTAGAATCTTAAAATTTACATTAAAATTTCAACAATGATTCAAAAAGTTTTCTTCAGAAAAGAAGAAACTAGCTAAACTTAATTTACTAATATTAAATTAAATACTAATAAAATAAATACAGCTATAATGAAATACTAATTAAAATTAGCCAACGATGTTTGGATTCAGATCCACTGTATCTTTGGCTGCGGTTGCCTCTAAATGCATCTTGAATTAATGAGTTCTGTCAGCTTTTTAGCGATGTTGTTATTGTGATGCACGGGTCTGTTGTTTGTCGCTGTGGCTTTCTCAGTTCTCTGTTTTTGCTTCTCTCTTTTTGCAGGAGTAGAAGCAGACTGCAGACTTCTGGGCTGTTTTCTTGTATTCTCTTGTTTCCTTTTCATTCTCTTTCCTTTCTAACTTTTCGCCCCGCAGAGCGTCGATGTCCTGCAATGTTTAGATGTGTCAAAACACGTATGGTATTAGGGAGACATAGGAAACTGAGTAGATGTATCAGAATTGTCAAAAGATATTGAGAAATGTATGACTTCCTCACAATTTAGTGTTTTTTTTGGTCTCTAACTGTTTAAAAGACGTTAGAGAGAATGTAAGAATATTGTTCTCATATTCTTTGTGTGGCCAAATGCAGGACAGAGACATTCCACACATTTAATATACTTTCTAAACGTTTCTGAAATGTTAATTTTTGTGAAACAATTTTGTTATTGATTTTCATTGTTCAGTCCAGACAACCGAAGGTCAAACACAAGATCGCAAACGTTCAGGAAATTGATTTTTAAAAATAGCTCATATGTTAAGCAGCTATAAAAAGACTTTTCACAGTGGAGCAGCTTACATTCAGTTCTGTAAGTAAATTAAACTTATTTTAAATTTAATCAATTCTGAAACAAAACAAGGGAAATATTTAGGAAGTCCTTTCCCTCTGTTGAACTTCCTTTTTGTGCTACATGTTTTTAAATGCTTCAAAGCAGCAGCAGCCAGCAGCAACTACTCATCTGGTAATTGGTCTTCCCTTTTAGGCTTTATGTAGCTGCACAGTCCAAACATGAACAAAGTGGCCAACTGCTCTCTGAAAATCCTCCTGGTAGATTTGAATTTGCTTGTTCTTACTCACCTGTGGTTAAAATTACACTGAGCTGGTTTTTAGCTCAAAGAATTGCCTCTATGATCCAGGGTGTTGAGTATAAAGACTCTTAATTAATCTGTGACAAGTTTCATCCAGCTCCTATTAATATTTTATTAATGCTTTATTGTGGCATTTCTCCTTGAGAAAGCCACTTGTGTGTCACAGTGGCCACTGATGCTGTGGAGTGGGATAATTCTGTATCAGCAGCTCTGGAACGAAATTAGTCTACAGGAGATATGTCAAAGTCAAGGCCAGAACCTTCCCGCAGGCCACAGAGGCCCGCTGGCGTTTTGCACGCACCAACACTACATTCCCCACAATGCAACGGTAGCCCGCAAAGTCATTGCAGCACAAGTGGCTTCATCAATAATCAGAGCAGAGATCATCTTTCAGGTTCCTTCCTCCTCAAAACTGGCTAAACGTTTAGTGGACACTGAGAACAGAGGGATTCAGGCCAGATGGGAGACAGACAGTGATGTCAGTAACGCGCTGCTTAGTAACACGTTACTTAGAAATTTCAGTAATCTGACGTCAGGCCACTTCTTTCAGTAATGAGTAATTAACGCGTCGCTGTTTCAAATCCAGTAGTCAGACTGCAGTAACTTATCGAATCCACGTTGTTACTATTTTCTTTTGTCATTTTATTTCCTCTACGCGTCTTGGAGAGTAACCGCAGAGTCTATGCAACAATGTCAGCAGCGACAGAAACAATGGAGGGAGATGAACATTTTATTGCTGAATAGGAACTATTTTCAGTTTCGGTGTCCAATTCCGTTTATTGGGGCTTTGGGCTTGAGGATGACTGGAGGATCGCAGTAGAGGATCCTCCCCTTGGGCCAGCTAAGACTCTATGTTACAGATTTGGTTATTGAGTTTGCTGTCAAGGACTACGCCTCCTTTTGATTATTCACCTTTTTATAAATGTACAATCATAAAAAAACCTATCCATTCATTCCAAACCAAACAACCATTCACTCACACACTCACACCTAAGGACAGGAAGGGAGGGAGACGGTACGCGTGTTTTAGAATTTGGGGGGAAACCGGAGTACCCGGAGGAAACCCACGCGAGCACAGGGAGGATTCACGCCAACTCCGTACAACATGAAGACTCCGGGCGGGATGCGAACCCGGAACCTGCGCCACCGTGCTGCCCCGGTATATGACTATGATCCTATTAATATAAGGTTGTACCTTTTGACGTCACCGCCATTCTCCACTGACGACCAGTGATGTCAATAATGCGCTGCTTAGTAATGACGTCAGGCCACTTTTTTCAGTAATGAGTAATTAACCGTCGCTGTTTCAAATCCAGTAGTCAGACTGCAGTAACTTATCGAATCCACTTTGTTACTATTTTCTTTTGTCATTTTATTTCCTCTACGCGTCTTGGAGAGTAACCGCAGAGTCTATGCAACAATGTCAGCAGCGACAGAAACAATGGAGGGAGATGAACATTTTATTGCTGAATAGGAACTATTTTCAGTTTCGGTGTCCAATTCCGTTTATTGGGGCTTTGGGCTTGAGGATGACTGGAGGATCGCAGTAGAGGATCCTCCCCTTGGGCCAGCTAAGACTCTATGTTACAGATTTGGTTATTGAATTTGCTGTCAAGGACTACGCCTCCTTTTGATTATTCACCTTTTTATAAATGTACAATCATAAAAAAACCTATCCATTCATTCCAAACCAAACAACCATTCACTCACACACTCACACCTAAGGACAGGAAGGGAGGGAGACGGTACGCGTGTTTTAGAATTTGGGGGGAAACCGGAGTACCCGGAGGAAACCCACGCGAGCACAGGGAGGATTCACGCCAACTCCGTACAACATGAAGACTCCGGGCGGGATGCGAACCCGGAACCTGCGCCACCGTGCTGCCCCGGTATATGACTATGATCCTATTAATATAAGGTTGTACCTTTTGACGTCACCGCCATTCTCCACTGACGACCAGTGATGTCAATAATGCGCTGCTTAGTAATGACGTCAGGCCACTTTTTTCAGTAATGAGTAATTAACCGTCGCTGTTTCAAATCCAGTAGTCAGACTGCAGTAACTTATCGAATCCACTTTGTTACTATTTTCTTTTGTCATTTTATTTCCTCTACGCGTCTTGGAGAGTAACCGCAGAGTCTATGCAACAATGTCAGCAGCGACAGAAACAATGGAGGGAGATGAACATTTTATTGCTGAATAGGAACTATTTTCAGTTTCGGTGTCCAATTCCGTTTATTGGGGCTTTGGGCTTGAGGATGACTGGAGGATCGCTCGAACCGAGCCAAAAGGATCAGGAGCAGTAGAGGATCCTCCCCTTGGGCCAGCTAAGACTGTATACAGATTTGGTTATTGAATTTGCTGTCAAGGACTACGCCTCCTTTTGATTATTCACCTTTTTATAAATGTACAATCATAAAAAAACCTATCCATTCATTCCAAACCAAACCAAACAACCATTCACTCACACACTCACACCTAAGGACAGGAAGGGAGGGAGATGGTACGCGTGTTTTAGAGTGTGGGGGGAAACCGGAGTACCCGGAGGAAACCCACGCGAGCACAGGGAGGATTCACGCCAACTCCGTACAACATGAAGACTCCGGGCGGGATGCGAACCCGGAACCTTCCGGCTGCAAGGCATCAGTTCAAGGAACTGCGCCACCGTGCTGCCCCGGTATATGACTATGATCCTATTAATATAAGGTTGTACCTTTTGACGTCATCGCCGTTCTCCACTGACGACCAGTGATGTCAATAATGCGCTGCTTAGTAATGACGTCAGGCCACTTTTTTCAGTAATGAGTAATTAACGAGTCGCTGTTTCAAATCCAGTAGTCAGACTGCAGTAACTTATCGAATCCACTTTGTTACTATTTTCTTTTGTCATTTTATTTCCTCTACGCGTCTTGGAGAGTAACCGCAGAGTCTATGCAACAATGTCAGCAGCGACAGAAACAATGGAGGGAGATGAACATTTTGTTGCTGAATAGGAACTATTTTCAGTTTCGGTCGCCAAGTCCGAACCTCAAAATGTTTTTTCTTTTAAAGTCGCTTGCAGATTTAAAGAGTCGCGGTCTGCGTGTTTTGGGCTTGGATATAAACAGACATAAACCAGAATTTGTCTGACATCCAGTTAGTTTAGTCCATCATTTCCCAGATGATCCGTCCCGCTGTGTCTTTATTAATGTTAAGTTAATATTTAACCTCTGAATGACGTCAAGCTTCGCGTTGTGCTCCAGAAAACCGCAAACATCGAGACTGATATGAACAGAGCAGGAAACGTGAAAACAGCCACGAATGAACGAGTCAGTAAAGTTGTGTGACTGAACGTAATTATAATTATTAATATTAAAATAAGTGTCACAAATCTGTGAAAACTATAAATTCTATTTATAGTTTTCCAGACAATAGAAGCACAGAAAATCACACACAAATTATTAAAGTTTTTTTGTACTGTTGTAACCATTAAACAATCTCCACTTCAGTTCAACCATATAAGTGGAAATACATTGTTGATGTAATCATTATAAAATAACTTAGAATTAATTATTGGCAAAAATCAAAATGATTTTCACAGGTGGTTGTTGTTGTTGTCAGCAATTTTTGAAAGTAACTAAAAAATTACTTTTAATGTAACCTAGTTACTTTCCAAATCAAGTAATCAGTAATCTAACTAAGTTACTTTTTCAAGGAGTAATCAGTAATCTGATTAAAGTTACTTTTTCAAAGTAACTATGCCATCAATGTATGTGTGTTTTCTGTGTGGAGAAAGTTTGGCTGTAATGAAAGAAAATAATCTATCAAACTTCTCAGAAACACAAAGACAAGAATATGGACATCATAGAGCAGCACAATAATGCATTTCAGTTTATAATGCACTTTAATTTATCTATTTATCTTGATATTAAGAGACATATTTAGTTTTTCAAAACAATTTATTTTTTTGCTGTTTCTCTGTTGAAAATGTTTTCCCTTGAGGTTTCTGACAGTCATAACAAAATATTGTTTTATTCTTTTAATGTACAGAACATGATATTTTTCTTTGAAGGAAGTTTGTTTTTGTCTGTTTGCCTGTTGAAAAATGGTTTCACTTTAAATTTCTGACAGATCCATAAGAAAATAATGCTTTATTCATTTAATTATTAAATAATATACACTGTGTTAGGTTCAATAGGCTATGTTCAATCACTTCAATATGTTTTAATAAACAGTGAACCAGTCCGGCCCTCAGCTTGTAGCAAATTTGGTTTTTTGGCCCTCGATGTTTTTGACTTTGACATCCCTGGTCTACAGTCACACAGCAGGCCTCAATGCTCAATTAAGAATTTGTGAAATCTGATTTTTTTGTGTATGTGTGGTCATTCATGTTTCCATATCCAGCTTGTATGTGATCTCCTGTGTGAACTGCAAATGTCCTAAAAGTGTCCCACATGTGCAGGATGCAGTAACATCATTGTAGTGTGGCTCAGTGTATAAGGAAGTAAACATGGATGTATCTTGGGATTTTAAACTTGTTGTGCAAATGAACCCAGTACATTATCATCACCATTGTTGCAGTTTTTCTCATTTCCACGCTTCAGGACACAGAACAGTGACGTTTGTCAGGTTCAGGTCAGATGAATGTGACCTGGCTGTACAGACTCAGGTCACATTTGAAAAGATCACACGCATATCAGGTTTAGAAACACGTATCCAAGTCCACTCTGTGTTGTTCAGACTGTAATACAACGATCATATACAGGTCACATAAGAGCAAAAAAATCTGATTTGCGTCACTTCAAGCTAAAGTGTGACTGTAGCCTTAGTAGAAGGTCAATGGTTCTTTGAGACTGGTCTGGAAAAACCCTCCAAAGGTCTGGCACCACCACTGCTGTCAGAGTGTTTTTAAAAAAAAAAATTTTTATAAACCAGCTATGGAAAATGGAAATTACTTCCCGTTTCAGTTTTAGGTTTTTTGTAAGAGGACACAATAAGACTGATCTGGTCTGTGCCAGATTCAGAATCTCAAACACACAACAAAATCCAGATGGAAACTGAAATAAGATAAAACTGCAGGTAAAAATCCAGCGTTGCTGTTTTCAAGGTGAGTCAGAGCTGGAGCCGACAGCAGACACCAACAGGGCAAATTCTGGCATTTTCATCAACAAGACGGTTTGGACAGAAGCAGGGCTTTTTTAAATACTAATGTTTAAATTCATGATCTAAACTTAGATTTGCCTTCATCATGCTTGTGCCTGTTTATTTTTATTTGTGTTGTGTTTGTCATTAAGTTACTTGTGTCATGATGTGGTTTTTAGATGAGGATTTAGGCAGCGATCTACCCCCAACGAAGTAGAAATAAGTGAGTTTAATGACGCCTCACAAGTAAAACCAGGAAGCTCATATAAGCAACGAGTAGACACAAAGAACTACAGACTATGACAAGGATCTGGATGGGAAACAAAGACCCAGGTGAGTATAAATACACACCTGTGTTAATGAAGGAAACACAAAACAACTGGAACCAATAATGGGGTAGACAAGACAACACAGGAGCTAGATCAATTAGAAATAACACACAAAAACCCAGATCCTTACAACATGGGTTTAACCTTTGAACCCAAAGCAAAAAAACAAGCAAACAAACAAAACAATTATTTTCTTGCAGATATCAAGAAATGAATTGCTCCCCCTCAGCTATGGGAGAGTAAGAGAACGGCACTGAGCAGAAAGCCCTGCTCTGTCACCATGAGTAAATGAATGCACTCTGCCATTAGCCAGGCTCAGTTCCAATTCAGTTCACTTTATTCACAAATATCAACTAAAGGAACTTTACAAAAAGAAAAAAAAAAAAAGTCAATTCAGTCAGTTTTGATCTATTGTCCAAATTGGTTAAAGTTTTCTGCCTAAGGAAACCAGCAAATGGCATCAAGTCATCGACTGACAGTTGCTTGCAATAGGCCATCTTCGACTTGTCTATTCTGAGCGATGAAATGATGTAGCTGAATTTAGAAGCACGCATTTTATAAATGAGGACTTAGGATCCTTAACTTCACTTCATCTTTTCACTTCTGTTTTTGTTGCTCGGTAAAAATAAAGTGAAGTTTGTTTGGATAAAAAAAAAAAATCTGTCAGCCCTATGTGAGAGTCAAAAGCAAACTGAAGAATATCAACTTTATCCAGTGATTATATCTTGGTCTGTATGCAGCATTCAAAGTTTTTTGTCCCTGTATAGATTTCTATTGTTTTGTTGTTTTTAAGTAACAGTTGCTGCAGTTCATCAAACCAGTTTCATTGTCAAAGATTACCTGAGTAAATATAGAAAGCAGTTTTCAAATAACAATTTCATTCATTAAACTTTTATAAACAAAATGATTTCACATATTTGTTAAAACTGTCACCATATTGTGAAAGTAAAACATGGGACAATCTGTGAAAAAACTGAATTCCTGTTGTCCTACTGCCATGAGCAGAAATGCACCGCTTAGTCAGAACCAACCAATCAGAGTCGGGGGGGAGGGGCTTAGCAATGTCAATTACATTCATGCACAAGCTGCTCATTAAGCTAACAACTTATCATTCCAGGAAAACTGTTTACCTGCTGTCATGGGCAGCTACGCTAACTAGCCTTAGCATTCACTGCAGGCTGGGCTGTGGTGAACTAGCTGTGGTGGAGCAGAGAGAAAGGAGAGGATGTTCAATTCAAGGCATGTCTTGATTCTTCAGGTTGATCAGGCCTGGTCAGTGTAGCTGAGCCACTTATGATTTAACCAAATTATAATTATAATTCCACAGGTTGATTTAGATATGCTTTCTTTACACAAGGTCTTTCTCTGATGCTAAAATTAGTTGGATGATCACATGTTACGTGAGAGAAGAAAATCACATTTTGAAAAATATGTTGAAATTAAAATATTTTCCTCTGAAACACTTTATCTATTTCTCACCTCCGGTTTCTTTAGAACTCTGTACTTTTTCTGGGGTCAAAATAATTTCTGTGTCATGCTGTTCCAGCAGAACATTTATAAACTAGGATGTTGTTGCCTAATAAAGTAGCAGTTTTTACATATTCAAATTTTTTGACCACAGAAAAAGTTTTTTTTTTGTCTTCCATTTCCTGGAAAGTTTCCTTTTTGAACATGAAAGGTTTAAGGTACCTTATATATCTGAAGGTGTCACTCATATCATCGCTGTCTGACAGCGATGATATGAGTATAATGGATCGGCCAAACTGGTGCTGGCGGTTTATAAAATGGTTCAGGCAGCTGATTACAGATCTCGCCTCTCCTCGCGGCTCGGCTGTCTGACTTCAGGTAGATCAGTGAAAAACAAAATCAGCTTAATTTGCAGCCAGTCCTGCATGACTGAGGCAGGCTGACTTTCATTTTCACTTTAAAGACTGAAGGGCAAGAAATAGCAGAAATAAAACCCAGCAGCTTGCTGAGCAAAGCAATACTGGAACAAGAAGAAGTGAAAGTACAGCCTGAAACTGCTCTGCTTCTGTCGCCCACGACTTCTGGGTTTTTAATGTTCGGATGGTTTAAAATGCTCCTTTTCAGTTGTCTGTTATTTAAACTTCATATACTGTATTGATGCACATATCAGAGTGAGTAAACACTTAAAAACTTTTATTCAGCTTGAATTAAATTATTCCTAAATATGAAGAACTTTAATTTAACTTATAATAATTATAATATGTTAATTATAATTACTGAAAGAATTTGTTATAATTCCTTATTATTAATATATAAGAAGAGTGCTATTGTAAATCCAGAAAGAACAGGGCATCTTAGAGATATCAAGCCTTCATAAGAACAATCTAAACTGTGAGTTGCTTGTTTGGGAAGAGCTCCAGTAACAGCCTTTTCTGTCCTACCATCACAAACAGGAATTGGCTAAATGTATTGGGACTTCCTCTGGCTCGGTCTGAACAGAATTCTTACTATGTGATGGCTTCTGTCAAGAAACAAACCAGCTCATTACTGGGTCTCTTGACAGACAGGGTGATAAAGTTAAATCAACACAGAAATGGTTCACAATGTTGAACCTTAATCTTTTCCAAAGGTCAAGTGAACAGAACATCTGTGAGGTATGCTGAACTGAAGGCTGTAAAAGACAACCAACTTCTTTAAACAACTCAAAGACACTGAGAATAGAGGGAAGGCTAAAGATCTCTCTCAATGTACGTGCCAACGTTATAAAATGTTATGGGAGATGTCTGACTGCTGGCGGTCGGATAAACCAATGGCAGCACAATCACCATTAAAAAACACATTCACTCTCAGGCTTTTTACAGAGTGACAATCAGTAACTGTAGTTCAGCCATTTCCTGTCACAGACTCTCAACAGAAAAGTCCTACAACAAAAATTCAGTTCTTGCATCACAGAATTTATGAAAAGATATCAGTTCAGATACAAACAGGTTGCCATCTGCCACATGCCGCACTGACGGAGCTGAGGGTCTGAGCCAAAACCACACAATGGTAGAAACATCAAGGCTGCAAGTTCTTTAAGTGATTCAAGATCCATTCAGCTTCCTCTCAACTTTCTCTCCACAGAGGCTGTGAGGTAGTTGGATGGACAAAAGGAGAGTTTAGGGTTTAGCCAGTGAGATAGTAACAAGAAATAAGTTGGACAGTTTCAGAAATAATTTACGAATTGCTCTCGAAATATCTCTGCTCAATAATTGAATAAAAGCTTTGATGTTCCTGGGCTCAGATCCAAGGCAACAAATTCTGATTAGGTCAAGATCATTTGAAAAATGTGAAAGGAGGTCATCTTAACCCAACCAACACAGCGAGCCCCTCTTGGAACATATAACTTGGCGGAGGAACGATGGCAAAGTGTTATTCAGAGGTTAAGCAAATCTTCAGGCGTCGTTTTAGATAATTTAGAGCTCTGGGCCCTGAAGTTCCCCAGAAGACGGTTTCAAAGAGAATCTGGCAGTGGAGGAGCGCGACTGGGAGCCACGTCAGCCGAGACTCCCACCGTTGGAAAAACAATACAGGATGAAAGATTCCAACATTTCCAGGGCACAAACAGCGTCACCTTGGTAACTGCACCAGACTGGTCAACGCCGCTCACAACTGTCGCACAAGCAGCCTAATGTTGAGTTAGAGACCCAGGTCTTAGAGAGCCTGGGGATTTCTGTGTGTGTATTTGACACCTCGCCTGTGCTCATATCAGATTACACATCACTGGACGATTATGGAGCTTACATGCAACAGCTGGGCTATAATTGGTTATTCAGGACTTATTAAAGGCTTAGAGGTGCAGTGGAGACGAAGAGGGGAGAGGACGGGGGAGGGGGGGTACGGTCACGGTACAGATGTCCCAGTCTGCTGCAGGGACTCACATAGAAACTATGCTAGCAGTGATAGTCACTGTCTTATAGAAAAGGCGACTCACATGTTTTTGTTATGCTGTGTCAACATGAAACACATTATGAGCAACTTCAAAAATGATAACATCTTCATTCTAACTGCATGAGGTTTAATAAATGTTTTCCAGTGCAGGTTTGGTGTCAATGTTACAGAATGGAGGAGGGAAGAAAATGGTCACACTGCTTAATTTTTCAACTAAATGTCTGCATGTGCTCCTTTATTTGTCAAATGAAAAGGCTAAATAGGTCGAGTCTGTCACACTGAAAAAACTACAGACTGTCAATTTAAACTTAACATGAAAGGCATGAGGTACACAGTGTGAACCTTGCTGAAAGCACTCCACTCCAAATCCATGCGTTAGCAGCCACCTGCCTGCTTCGTTTGAATCAGCAGTGGGAACTTTCTGGTTTCTCAGAAAGAGCAGCGGAAGAAAAAGACCGGTTTTTGTTTGACAAGCAGAAAAGAGTCAATGAACAGCATTAAATAAGCATTAAATAATAAGCAGCTGCATGCATTCATACAATGCAACTGTCTCTGGTAGCTTGATCACCTCCCTATTGGGCTTTGAAATGTTTGAGCTTCCTGGTGATATGCAGCAGCAGCGGGGCGTGAGAGGTGGACCGGGGGCCCCAGGGGCCAGTCGGTGAGCCGGTGGAGGACAACCTGAGCAGATCACTGCTTCACCAGAGGAAACAGAAAGACAATGATTTGTGTTCACCTAAATGACCATTTATGAATTGCTCATAATTATTGTGGTTAGAAGAAATAATTCGTTTCTCATGTCTGCTATGAAATAAGGAAGCGTCACTGCACACAAACATTCAGAAGTCTCTGCATTGTGTTTTTAGTAACTGACAGCATAGTTTCCCTTTTTCACATAGTTTCTGGTGCTGGTCGGGTCAGACTGCAGACTGGAGCGTCTTGCTTCGACTTTTTGACAAAAAGATTCTCTTTTTGACTCGGTTGCATTAAATTTGCTTGCCACACATCTTCAAATGGAAACTAGTAGTTTTGCTTAGACGGTGAAACTGTTATTTATTTACTTAAATTGTAAAAGAAACACATGTGGAAGAAATGTCATGTTTGTACCTGACCCATTTATTTGTTGGAGTGTTTTTTTTTTTTACTCCTCTCTCTTTGTTTAGTTGCTACACAGCAAAGATAATAGACAGGAAAAGCTGGTTTTCCAGGGAGAAAGAAGAGTCTGAGGTGAAATATCAGACTAACAGACCCAAGGCCAACGGGGAAGGGATGGGATGTCTAACACTGACTCATTGTGAATGCCCTGCTGCATGGAGGTGGAAAAAAAAAAACAGGTGTTGATTGGAACAAAGAGGAAGAAGTGCTTTTTGGAAGAGATCTTGCTGCATTTTTGACTAACAGGAGAAAACAGCTGCAGGGTTTGTGTTCTCAGCCAGCTCATATAAACAGTGGCTGGTCAGCCGTCACATTAGCAGCTCTTTATTTCCACTGTTTGTGGGTCCATATGTCGCCTTGCAGCCGAAGGTAACCGGCTAATCTTTTAGCTGGTTGTACAACATCTGATCTTCAAACTTTTGTTGTTGTTTTTTTTTTTTTTTCACATGTAAGCAGCTTTTTCAGATTTCTTTGACTACTGGGTCAAAAAAATCGATAAGAGTCTGTTTACACTCTTTCAAAGTAAACAGATAGTCTGATGTCAACAGAAGTTTAAAAGTGCTGAAACATGACTTCCTGTTAATCTCCAAATTAAGTGTATCATATCTAACAATATTCACTTAGTTTTATGAATTCTATTTCATATTATACTTTTGTACATGCATATCAACTCTCTGTGGCTCTTATTCACGAGACAAGTTGTCTTGAATTCATTCTTTTTTATGAATGAATTACATCAATTTTAAAGCATTTAAAACTTTAATGGAATCCATCGGGTTTTTCTTTGTTTGTTTTAGGGGGAGGCTACCTGCAAGTTGTGCAAAAGGCAGTTAGCCTCTCAGTGAAGCTACTCAGGCCTAAAATAGCATTTCAATCATCAAATTCTCCATCAGACCAAATATAAAGCAACAACTAATTCTGTTAAACATGAAACACGTGTTCTGTCAAGACACTTTACAGGATGATGGATGGGAAATGTCCAGCCATGATGACTTCTAGTGAATTGTCCATATTACTAAAATATTATTTTGCTGGATAGTCAAATATTCTTGATATTCACAGGCAGGCTTGGATAATTGAGTTTTTTTTTTTTTTTGGTTGACTTCCAGAAAAGTCAGGGCTGTCAGAGGTGATTCCTCCAGGAAACAACCGTGTGAGCTGGCTTTCCACAGGCTGAGGGACCCGCTGGTCCTGGGAGTCCGTCCGTCTGTCCGTCCGGCACTGTGTGACCGTCGGCCGTGTCTCAGAGTGCCGCAGCAGGTACAGACAGACAGACAGAGCACTGATTGTCACCAGTGTTATCTGAGTCCAGCGGTGGCGGTTGGCAGGATACGTTTCACCCAGCGTGAATGCGAAGTGACAGTCCGTTATTGTGATAAAATCGAGCAGGAGCCGATCTCATTCAGCAGGGTTCCCTAGGAGAGAGACACTGGAACACAGTGAAGTGAGCCAAGCTGGTAACGCAAGCTGAATCTAAACTACCTGCTTGTTTTTGTCTGAGAGATGAGAAGCTGCTGTCGGAGCAGGAGAGCTCAGTGCTCTGACCTCTCACTTTCACAAAACACAGCAGACTGAACACAAAGAGAGTGACTGTGAGTGGGATGTGGGAGCATATGGCACAAGACAGGTGCTTAAAGAGGAAAAAAGGTGAAGAACTCATGTTTACTTGGTCATTACCTTGTCAGCGTACACGGAGATAAAACAAAGAAGAGCTTGAGATGACAATATGAAAGTGGGATTAGAAAATCACTATTCTCTATCCCACAGGTCAGGGAGGCCTAGAACGCTCTTCGCCTTGTGATGAAACTGCATGTGGATGGCTGTGGCATTGTGGAGCTGTTGCCATGGAGATGTGGGTCATAGTACCGATGTGGGAGAGTAGCATGGATTTGGTGCTGGCAGCAGAGTGCTGACTGCACAAGACTGGAGCCGGCAGTAAACTCCAGCTGAATCTAGGTCACTGGGACTCTCAAGACCAGAGGTAGGCCTGAGGTAGCTGGGAGGAAGAGGGAACGCCATGACGCTGTGGGGGAACTCCAGCCAACGCATGAATGTAACCCTGAAGTTAAATATGACTGAATGACAAACAAAAAACTGTTGCTGATGCAGAATGGAATCATAACACTGGTCAATAGAATAATATATATCTGGGGGTTTTCCGCTAAGGGTCATGTTGATGAGCTGAAACCAAAAATCACATTGGTTTTTCTCCATCTGGTCAACTTTCTGAACTGTAGATGCAACATGAGCATCACTTGTTCTCACATCTGGAGAATCTGATCAAAGAGACTTAATGTTCAATTTACATGTTCTTACCCCTATCAGTGTTTATTGTACAATTTACAGAAATCCAAGTTTGTAACTTTTAATTAATACATTCTGTTAGAAAATTTTTTTTCTCCTAAAACCTTTTTTTTGGATGAGAAATATTGATGGAAATAATGTCACAAAAATCTAATCAATTTTGTCAGAAGATCAGATTTCTCTAAGTCAAATTAGAATAAAAACCTGATTGAGAAAAATGGATCATTTTTGGATTCAGCCTTGCAAAATAATCCTAATTCAGTTGAAAAAACAAAGATAGCTTCCAAACAATATCTTTTTGTAGCTCAGTTTAATCTTTAATGTGACAGAATCTGTTAAGTAATATGACCAAGGAAGTAAAAACTCTGAAACCTTCAAGTTTTTACAGCACTGACATAAGAAATGCAACATTTTCAGCTGCATCCAGGCTGGATCTTAAAGTTAGTCTGCATTTCCATAAAACCACCAACACTACATGTGTGTATGTGTTTGGGGTCCTGTGACACAATGCAGTATTTCTCAACTAAATTTGAATTGAACTATCAAGTTGCAACGCAAACTGATAAGTTTCATCTGTTCATTGGTGGTAAAGTTAAATAGCTTGGAGGTAATCTACATTTTTATTATTCCACCCAATTTGTGCAATGCAACAAACCCTTCCATAATGCTGCCACTACCTTACCTGACAGTCTTACAGTGTTGTGGGTTTGATTTCCCCAAGACCTTTTCATGCTATTAAGGCAAGTCGACTTTACAGAGTCAGTTGTGTTGCTGAGGTTTATTTCTTGGTTGGCATCATCTCAGGACATGTTATTATTACATTATTGCATTATTTATATATACACATATATCTATATGTCACAAAATTACTTTGTTGTTTGAGTCCAAATCTCATACCACAAACCAGCAAGATGATATGACAATAACAAATCCTGCCTGGTTTTGTTTTTTTCACTTGGATTTGCTTGTCAATGCTAGACTGGTGCCCATCTCCAGTGGTTGTTGGGTGGGAAGTATAACCTAGACAAGCCGCCTGAGCAAAAATAAAGCTGTGTGACCTTGAGCTGGCCTAAATATAGGTCTGTGTTAGAAAACCAGTACATTTTACTAATTTACCATTCTAAATATAAAAGTCTTCCAGACATTCAGCAGGAAGCTGTTTCTGATTTTAGCCTGAATCAAACTTATGCATCAAGTTCTTCTCTTGAAAAGTTTTGGAAGATGCTTGTTGTGTAATCGCTCACAAGGTTGACAAATAGTTTCTCCTTGATGATTGTCATTTAAGAATAAATGACAGAATTAAGAATTAAGAGTAGTTAAGAAGAATTAAGAATAATTTGGAAAAAAATCAATTAAACCTTCTGTCTTATTTCTTCTTTGGTTGGGTTTGGACTTGGACATAACATGCCTCCCGGGCTAATCCTGTCACAAGTGGACAGGTTAAAGTGTGAGTTCACACCTGGCAGTTAAATCTGATTTGAATGATTAGATCTCAGTTGCCTGATATCAATATGGATTCAGCTCACATAGGGGACTGTCAGATGAACAAGCTAAAGGACATAGATAGGTCTCGCAATGACATGCATTCATCTCCCAGTAACCAATAGATCAGACAATATTAAGAGCCAAAACTCTTAGTAATCTTAGAATGGCAGTATGGACCTTTTTAAAACAATTTGGGGGTTTTTTTTGTACATATTTCATCATGTAAAAAAAGTTTTTTGTTTTTTTTTACCCCTGTGGCCACTGCTGACAGCAGATAAAAGGTTGTTTCTCCTCCATGCACACAGCTGCAGCATATACACCAGTTGATGGATGGCGTTAGGCCCCGCCTCCTGGCTCTGGTTGGGTTTTTTTTTACCTTCAGGCAGCAGTAGCAGCTCAGGTGAAGCAGTAGAGGAGCTTGACTTTTTGTCGCAGATTACTTGTCTCATTCTGTCACAATATAATGCCAGTTTTAATAATTATATATATAAAAAAACCATTATTGTCAAACTCATGTACCTTTGCTTTCACTATGAAAGCAAATAGGTGTGAGCTGATGAAGTAATTAGTGGCTTTTGTAACAGGCTCACATTTGCTGCTATCTCTCCTGTGTTTTTTTATTTTAATTATGGGCCCTGCATCTTTAGGATGGACTGTTTAATGAGAGAGATAAGATTTGAACCCATGCAAGTCCTCCACACAGGGGCGGCACCAGGAATCTTGGGCCCCCTGACAAAAAATGAAATTGGGCCCCCTCAAGCTGCTGTTGTTACAATTTTTTGAGTCTATGTGACCTATCTAAAGCATCACACTTTTAAAGGCTTTCAACTGCCTTCCTTTCTTTGGTCCAATACTGATAACTAGGACAATATTTACTGCTCATGAATTTTACATGCAACAGTCCATGTACAGTATACAAGTAGTATGTGGTCTCTAATTTTCTGAATCTGTTCATTTGTGGAAAAAACTACTTTTTCCTATTATTTGAAAATACTGAAACGTCTCTCCCCACAAGCAACAGTCATAGGCAACATGCAAAATATAGATGAAGCAATCCAGACTTCTCAACAAAAAAACAAACTATGTAGCTGCATTTTATTCAAGTTGCAGTGTAGAACTTTAATAATAAACGTTTTAAAGCTGTCACCATGTCATGACAGTTTGTTACAAGACAGATAATCTGTGAAAACAATCAGTCTCCTCCACCTCGTCCCTCAACTACTATTGCTGGCTAACATAATGCAACACTGCGGCCAAAACAGGCCAGAATGTTGTCAAATCATTTGAAGCAGCTCACACTGATTGAACACATCAGTGATGCATTAACATGATCTAGTTTGACTTCACACACCCACTGCATGCTCCACCTGCACCACCTGTAAAGTAAATCGGATTTGATTTGCAGTTCGTTGACGAAACATGCAAAACAGCAGATATGTTCACGGCAGCAGAGGCATTTGCACTGAATGAAACAGCAGATGTAGTGTAATATTTGAATATGCCCCGCATAAGTAAAAATGCAAACCGCCGTTG
The DNA here is from genome assembly GCA_010277075.1 of Poeciliopsis retropinna. Lineage (NCBI taxonomy): Eukaryota > Metazoa > Chordata > Actinopteri > Cyprinodontiformes > Poeciliidae > Poeciliopsis > Poeciliopsis retropinna. Next base: position 21,469,505 of record VMRM01000010.1, read on the forward strand.
TCAAGGATTCAGCACAGAAACATAGTCAAACAAAAAAGTGCCAAAGATCTGGTTATGCAGTGAAACTTTAAACATATTCGAACCTGTTGTTCAAACATAGCAACATAAAAAAAAGACCCTGAAATAAAAAACAAGTTAAAAAATAAAAGCTCATAAAAAAACATAACGTAGCTTTACAAAATAAAAGTGTCCCAAAATAATAAAAAAAACTATTATGAAATATAGTTGATAAAATGTTAGTGTTTTTTTTAATTTCATGTGGATGTTTACTGTATTTATTTGATGGAGCGTTTATTGTTAACAATATTTATTCACTTAATTTTTGAATGAACTAACTTTAGGGTTACTTAAATAAGGAAAAATAATATTTCCCAATTTTATCATTTTTTATGAAATGTAGACCGTTTACAGGGAATACAGAATTATTTCTGAAAAGCTTAGCAGTCCATGTTTTATGTAAAAACCCCTAATTCAAATTGCTTCTTTTGTCTGCTGCTTTTATCTTTTCAACCAGTTCCCAAGCAGTTCTGTCTACATTCTTACCATTTTTCCTTGAAAGACTCATCTATAGTAATTAGACTGGTATTGTACACGGGGGGCTTGGGGACATAACATCTAGAGGCCTCTGAGGAACTTTCAAACAGGGTACAATGGTGTCCTGACATTCCTCAGAGAACATGTACATTTGCCCCAGAGCGAGGAGAGGGAGGGCTCACAATTAGCCACTGATGAAGTACAGCAGAAAGTGGTCTAAGAGGTCCTGTTGTTGTGGACGAACTAAAAAGCCCAATTGAGGTTAACAGTTTAATTGTGGTCAGCAGAATGGGGCTGGGTCTGTGGTGTGGGGGCAAAGAGTCGCTTTCCCATTAGAGTTTTTCAAAAAAAAAAAAAAAGAAGAAGGAGGATTAAATCCAGACGCATTAAAGCTGTGCATTTCCTTCCATTAGTCCAAGAGTACTATGACTGTGACAGGATATGATGTGCCGTCTGTGATGTCATATCCCCTCCTGACCAGAATGAGATGACTGACTGGTGGCAATTCCTGCTCCAAGACACTTGGCTGCTGGTGGATGGAAGGGTTGATGGTGCGATATCGCAGCCCTGATTCTGCCGTGTGAATGTGTGTATGAATGACTGAATGTTTCAAGTCCTCTGGACTTGATAAAGCACTGTACAAGTGCAAATCATTTACTATTTAATGGAGTTCTAACACTAATCCATCAAGTATGAAGTTAGAAACAGAGCAAACAGGTCATGATTTATGAAACAAAGATGGAAACGGAGCGCTGATGGGAGATAAGAGTTTACCAGGATAACATACGAAAGCAACAGCCGAGTTAGGTTCAAGCAGAAAAACCAAACAGACTTTAATATAACAGTGTTGAGTGAGTGTAACTGGTTTCCAGAAAGGAAAAGCCAGGGAAAGCATCGTTTACTGCTTTGTTTTATTAGTCGGCGTACGCTGTGTTCAGTGATTGCTGGTAACTAAACACCAACCACCCAAAGACTGCAGCCTCAAAACATCCTGAGCACAAGAAGAAACAACTCCAGACAGAGAGCCGCATCTGACTAAAATAGTCCTGCTATCAAAAGTCAAAATGTGGCTTTGCAGGAGTGTTCAGCTCATTTACGTTTTGTTTGATTTCTTTCACGGGTCTTGTTCTCTGGTTATGTTGGGATTTTCTGGAATTCGCTCTATTCTTTCTGTAAACTCTGGATTTATGTTAAGTCAATATTGTTAGTTTTGTAAATATTTCCGTCAGGTCATGTGGGCATTCAGTCTACAGCCACTAGAGATAACTGTCTTTTAAACTGAACTGTAATATTGAGTACAGTTTATAATAGTCATCATCACTATAAACTGTGTGAAAATGTGCTGAGGAGTCCAGGATTATATACTTCTGGACAAGGTTCTCTTTGAGCTCTCTGTTGGTCATACTGCGACACATTGCATGTCTACAAATACGAATCAGGAAGCCTGATTGCTAATGACCAATCAGACGGTCAGGATGTTGTTATAATGCTGCTAGAAAACACATTAATGCTACAAATCAGCAGAAGATAATAAAACATCTGAAAATAATAATTAAAAAAAACAACAGTAGTTACACAACTCATTAAGATGATTCCAGCACTTAAAAGCAAGTGGGGGAAAATAAACTAGCATTTGGAAAATATATTAAGAAAATCTCAGTTTTCCACACCTCAGTGTGTGTGATGGACCGGCGACCTGTCCAGGGTGACTCCGCCTCTCGCCTGTTGACCACTGGAGACAGATACCATTCTTGTTGTAGAATGGAAAAGCAAAAGTTCCCTTCTTCAGAATCCCAGGTACCATTAGGCGACATGGCTGTACAACCATGACCAGCTGTTCAATTACAGCTGCTATAAATACCTAAAACAGCTCAGAACACTGCAACCTGGAACAGAGCCACAGAACTCTGTCCTCCATCTGACTTCCTGGTTTTCAGCACTGACCTGCTCAGACACTAGAAACTTCACCTCTGACCTATCATTGATTCACTAGCTGCTTTTCCATCGACCATATTATTGATATTTATGTATATCATATATATATATATATCATATATATATATATATATATATATATATATATATATATATATATATATATATATATATATATTGTTCTAATAAACCCATTTTGGCTCAAAATGAGTTTATTTCGCAAATCTGCAATGGAAACATTTTTTGTGCCACAGGAGTCATCTGATGATGTCACTGGTGCAAACCACCAAGAAGAAAATGATAAAGAAGGAGTAGGACCATCATGAAGCTAGACTTTTTGAATGACTTATCGTGTGAACAATCTTATTTACTTGTGATTTTAATTGTGTTTCTTATTTACTCTTCACAAAAAGAAATATTTTTTTTGACATTAACAGAATACTGACAAAGTTTTGCGTACATTCTTAATGGAAAGCAGCTATTGGTCCAACACAGAAAATAACATCTGCATACATTGATCTACAGGGCAAATAATTCTGGACTCTCTTTTCTTTTAGAAAAAACTGCACTGTACAGAAACTTTGAAAGCTTTCTGTATTTTCTCTGATAAAGGAAGGCTCCTTCCTCCTCTAAGCTGTTTCCCTGACTCCTTCTCTCCTCGCTTGTCCCTGCAGTTGGTCTGCAGTTGCTCCATCCACTCTCCCTGTTCTGCTGATGGATTGAATAGAACTCTGGGAAACGTTGAAAGTTTGGGATGTTGCTTGTAACCTAACATCCTCTTGGGCTTTGGTCGTCATGGTGCTGCTTGTTCTCTCATGTCCATCATCACCTGACAGGGTGCACTGCAGCTATGTGATAAAAGAACTTTAATAGGATTATGTTTCAACTGAACATAACTATGGCTCTTATTAGCATTCTTATCATTTTTTTCTAGTAGTCTATTAAATTATTTAGGACACTGGATCTGCTTTACTTTATGAAATACAATCCCCATTATGGTGAAGTTAAGCTTAACATTTTCCCCCAATGTAATTTTTCCTTTTTATTGGAACGTCAGACCACTTAAAACTCAATCAAGTGTTGAGTAATGGCGTCTTACTCCACACATCTTGTTATGTATTCCCCCAATGTATGGACAAGTTTCTTTGTTTGAAATTTAAGGAAGTTTACACGCCCTGCACTGGAAACTTTGCATCTGATGAAAAGCTTTGCAAATATTTTTACATTTCATCCGAAGTGAAGGGTGCGTGGTGTCAGGTTAGACCTGACCAGTAAAGCAGTCTGGGATTTTCCAAAGGGTACTGCCAGCCTACTGTTGGTTTCACAAAAGCAAATAAATATGTGGAAGTGAAAAGCACCTGGTCAGTCCTGCTGTGGGGACTTTGATGCTCGTAGAAATAAATAACTTCTCAGCTTTCCTTGTTGAATCTTTAAAAATTTTATATTTGTGTCCTTAACATGAGAACACATTCACACTCTGATTGACATCAAAGGATATAATATTCAAATAAAAATCACAGTCATCAGTTCGTGTTCATATTGTGAACGTGTAAGGTTCAGACTCAGTCAAGTCATCAGTGAAATACTAACTGCACCGCTCTGCAGTCAGTAGTAGCCTAACATTTCTCCTTCAGATTATATTTGAAGGAGAAAATTGAAAATTTTTTGTTTTTCAAAAAATTTGCTAATTTTTTAAAAAACCACATGTAAATATTGTTTCACTTTATAATTATTCACCACTTTATGCTGGTCGGTCCAATAAAAATCCCACTAAATATAAATGAATATTGTGGTTATGTAGGGTTGAGTACACTGTAACTACCAGAAGTGTTGCTTCAAATTCTTTGGCTGAACTGATGATAAGCTGAAATAAATCCTAAACTGTGATGAGTTTTTTTTTTTTTTTTTTTTATCACTTCCTGTCATGCTCTCTATGTGTAGCTTTTTCGTGTTCACAGCCATCACTGAAAGCGCGCGGAGGAATGCTGAGAGCATTTGGGTCAGTGCTGCCGGACTCTGTGAGTAGAGAACAATGCCTGGAGCCTGTGGTAGAAAGTGATGGAGCTCTGTGAATAGCCCAGGGAGGAGCCGGCTGACCTGTCTCAAAGAGACGTTGGACCGGGCTTAGAAAAGAGGCTCCTTAAAACTCAATCCATCCAAACATAAATGTTTGTCCACAGCTTTTCTGCTGCCATTAGAGGAATGCTATTAACCCGATCCATTGTGCCCTGTGGGAATACTCTGACTCAACTTGGCTGCTAAAGACTTGAGATTTGTCTACATTCCTCTTCCACAAAAGATGTAGGAACCAAACACCGGGGCGCATACAAAAGCTGTGGATATCTGATCTTCTTTTCATGAGGATGAGTTTTGTGGAGGAGAGGAGAGCTGGCCGTTTCCGCTGGCATGTATAATTGTAGGTCTGCGTTCCCTGCAGTGGCCCTGGCCCCTGCTCCGGCTCCTGCCGCTTTTGTTTCTTCCTAGGCTGGCGTCCCCCGCCCTGGCTGGGAGCGTTCAGGGAATATCTCCTTCTGCTTTGGGTGTGCCTCTCTACCCACACAGATGGTGATTGAGGCGCCCGGCGTGTCCAGCACCTCTCTGGGCTTATCGTTAGCGGTGACTTCACTGGCTGTGACTTCATGCTCCGCAGGTCGGTTTATTTGCATAGACCACGTGTTTGAACAGAGCAGGGCTGTTTGGCCAGATGGGGGTGGGGGTGAGATCAGATAAGGAACATGAGGGTTTATCTTCCTCCTTTAGCTCCACGGTGGTTCAGTTATGATTAACCAGCAGTTGTTGAAGCCCAGTCACCATCTCTGCCACTTTTAGCAATTAAATCTGCTGCAGTTTGGGAAAATCTGACCTTGTTTCATTTTGTTAGAAACAACTTTGAAAAAAAATTACATCCAACTTTTCACCTTAACTTATCTTTTTCTGAATATCAGGTTGGTTTTAGTCTTTACAACTGCAGTTTCCTATCTGGTGACGTTGGAGAGGCCAATTATATAATCAAAGTTAAGAGGGAGGAAAAAGTTTGGTGGAGAAAAAGTGCAGAACAGTAGGGTTAACCACAGCTTTGAGAGGACTGCAAAGCAAAGCTAGTTGAGAGACTTTGAGGAGACTGCCAGAACCTCACAGGCATCCCCAGGACTTGGACATTTGTCACATTTTTTATTAAATCCACTTTAGAAACAGAGAATAAATCCAGAGCTTTAAAGCCCAAAGTCAGCGCAGGCATCTTCCTCCTGCTGACCAGCTTTACAGAGATGCTGGTTTCATTTTCCAGCAGGACTCCACACCTTCCCAACCTGCCAACGCTACCAATACCTGCTCTGATCGTCATAGTAACACTGCATGTACAGTACACTGAGCTGACCTACAGATTCATGGATAATCGTGAAGAGGAAGATGAGAAACAGCCAAGCCGATGATGCAGACAGTCTAAAGGTCACTGCCATGGCAACTCATGCTTCCTGAACATCCCAGCTGAAACACAGGCTGATCGTCTCCATGCATTCACACATTAATTCATGCATAAGGAGCCCCGGCCATATACTGCGTGCACATACTGTCCTATACATGGCAATACTTCTTCATAGACCCACACTTCACTATTAAACACTAATATAATATTCAATTTATCTGAATAACAGAATTGGGGTTTTCATCAAGTTTAAGCCACAATTATAAAATAGCAAAAATAAATGCAGAAAATGTGTCAACATGTTCTTGTCTGGCTGATTTCAGTTTGACAGATTTGGTTTCACACACTCATACGATGAATCTGGTGCTCCCATTCCTCCTGTAAAGCAGCTGTAAAAACATCTTTACCACTATAGCCAGAGTAATGCTGAGCAGTAAATATGAGAGGAAAGATGGCGGCTTATAGGGAAGTAACAGAAGTCATCCGGGACAAACACACACATCCAAACACCTGGAGCAGGTGATGGAGTGTCCAGACAGAAACCAGCAGGACTCCCTCTGTGATCCTACATGGATTCATGTCATGATCATAAATATGCTGTTGTTCATGGCTCTCATAACTAATGATCAACTGTCAAGCTGATCTAAAAATAGCAAGACGCATTAAGAATTGACTCTTCAGATCACCAGAGTGTGTGTGGCGGCTCCAGCCAGTTCATTTCTACAGTTCCACTCAGAAACAGTCAGGCTGCTGTTACTGGAAAAACAACACATTACAAAAACCTGTTGTGACTAAATATCAGTGGAATTACAATAAGTTTCTCCCTCTGTGTTTTTTTATAAGTCTGTGGCCTGGAGGAGAAAACCATGATCATTAATTAATCACAGCATAAGTGAAACATTACATGAAAAATGTCAAGTAAGCCAAATTATTTTATTACACTGAGAATACCATTAGTACAATTCACACATAGTAGTTAGTTGCAAAGGGAGAGCAAGAAATTGCATTTTTCTTTAAAAGATTAAACATTTGCACCACTGTGCAATTGGTAGCACAGTTGCTTGTGGCTACAAGGTTGTGGGTTCGAATCCCAGCCCAGGATCTTTCTGCGTAGAGTTTGCATGTTCCCCCTGTTCATGTATGAGTTCTCACCAGGTACTCCAGCTTCCTCCCAGAGGAAAACGTGACTGTCAGGTGCAGTGAGATCTCTAAATTCTCCTTAGCAGTAACAATGTGTGCAGGACTGTGTGTCCTCTCTGTCTCTGTGTTGCCTTGTGATGGACTGGTGACCTGTCCTGCATGACCCGCTTATCCTCCATTGACTAATGGAGACCAGCAACCCTGCAAGGACAATAATCATGTTAGATAATGGATGGACAGATGAAATCAAAATTTGGTGAATGTGACCACAAAGTAGATTAAACTGATTGGCCAATCATGCAAAATATTGCCCAACTATTTTCAAAGCTGGTTGTTTTAAAGATAGTAATATTAATTTCTGATTAGAGCTCGTTTTGGGTTTTATTTTTGTAAAATGAAGAACTGTTGCTAATAACTGCCATAGTAACACTGTATGCCCCCTTTAGTTTCTGCGTAACTGGTGTAGAAGCAGAAACTGCCCTTCCTCCTGGATGGTTGACTGAATGCTCTGAGTGCAGGTGGCCTGTACTGTTTTGCATTCCACTTGCTAACATTTAAAAGCAGGAATCTGAATCTATTCCAGGAAGCCCACCTGATCACGCCCAGAACTGGTTTTGTTAGTGCTGTCTAATTGTCTGGATGAAAACAGTTGATTCTGCCTCCAGCAGATTTGCCTTGCAAATGGAGGGGCAGTGGAAAACTCACAACATCCCCATGGGGCACATCTCAACAAGACGACAGGGGGAATCCGATCCCCTCCTCCTGACTCTTTCACACTAGCACATACACACATACAGAGGCTGGTATATTGGTCAACTTCCTGCAACAAGTCAAAGCAGATAAGAATATTCCTAAAACCCGACCCAGATCAAACTGTAGTGTACAGGTAGCAGTAAGTCTAAGTGAGTTTTCACACCAGGCGAATGCAGGAGCTTTGGTCTGATAGGGAATGTCCATAAATCGTTTAGTTCACTTTCACACACCTCATGAATCAAACAGGATCAAACTAGGTAAAAGCTGCCAACTAAGAGCATCAAGCTCAGAACAATGTTGTTCTGTCTGCATGTGATGAATGCAGCCGTTCCAAAGCCGTTCTATGTGGTTACATAGAAGCCCAGAGCGCTAGTGTCGAGATTTAAAAGGTTTCAGGTCACAAGTATATGACCGTAGGCAGTCAGAGACGTCACTCTCTCCTTTTGGCTCACTTCCTCTCTTTGGTCCGTTTTCATTTCCCATTGTAAGTGAGCTAAAGCATGGATCACAAGCAAACAGATCCCTGGGTTTTCATGGAGAACCTTCTTCAGTCCAGAGTTCAGATAAACATCCATAACTGCCCAAACAATATAAACTCTGGTTCAGTCAAAGCTCAACAAACATCCCCAAATCATAATGCCACAACTTGTGGTGTCTCTTGTATACTCATTACTGGTGCGCATATGTAAGTTATTAAATCCAAACCATTCCTCCTGGGTGCTTCACACGGCGAGCAACTTTTTTGTTTGTAAAAAAGTTGAAGATAATTTCATCACAAGACTTGTAAACTTGAACATCCTATTTGAGTCTTTTGAATTTCTTCTTGTTTTGCTACTTTATAAGAAAACACACAGTGACGGTGAATCTTTATCGTGTCCCTTACGTGTGTATACTGCCCAAAGTAGACTGACTTGGTATTCATTAAGTGAAACTGGGTCTGATCACAGACTAATTGTGCAAGGACTTGGATTTCAGGTTGTTATGGATAAACGATTGTGTGTCTTTCCTCTGCCTCTTTTATCTGCTCACATACACACTGCTGCACCCTCACATAACCATAACATATCAGACTGGCGACAGTCACAGTAAACAAAAACTGATGAAGTAGGCCAACACCCCGAAGAGAGGCTGCAGAATGAGGAGAAGATAAAAGCAGAACTCTCGTTACAATCTTTGCTTCATTTGGTTTGACCCTGAAGGTGAGCTGAGTGAAGCCCAGCGCTGGATGGTGATCCATCATATAAGTTCATTACACTCAGGTCCAAGCTTGTGTCTCAGTTCCAGCAGATTTATTTTAAGATTAGGGCAATCACTTCCAACCATACATGCATGTTTTATTATTCATCCTCATCCGTGGGCCATGGTGTTTATCTCCAATGGTCACTGGGAAAAAAATGAAGGAAAAGGTACATCTTGGAAAGGTTGCCAGTTCATGGCAGGGCAACACAGAGACAGACAGGTCAAACAACCTTAAACACCAAAAGGCGATTTAGAGAGACTAACTAATCTAGTTATGTTTTTGGACTGTGGGAGGAAGCTGGAGCTGGAGTATTCGGAAAGAACCAAATTTCACATAAAAAAATCCCTGAGAATCCAAATGACCACTTCCTCATCCAACCAGCGAAAAAATAAATACCTTATAGAATTTTAATAATCAGTCATTGATGGTTCTAGACCAAGTTTAGGGGTGGGGCAAGGGAATTTTATTGGTTCACACAGAACAAAAAATGAAATAAAAAGAAAAGTAACATTTCATTGCTTAATATATTAAGGGTGCTTTCTTACCAGCCATGTTCAGGCTGTTTTAATTGAACTCAAGTTTGTTTGCCAAGAAAGTCTGGTTCGTCTGGGGAAGGGTGAATCCAACTCTAATTCGAACCAAAACATAAATCTCTGGTCCACCTATGAACTTAACTCGGTTGGGTTGAAGTGAACTGTGGTGCTCGTCCAATGCACTTAGCATTTTGTGAATGCCAAGTGGGGCAGAGACCTCTCCAAATGCAGGAAGCTGGCTGCAGCGCAGGGCATTCTGGGAAAATACAACCAAAACAAATGAGCGAGTTTAGTGCTAAGCACAAGAAATGCCTCTTACCAAAGCCAAAAATAAATCCCATAATCACTAAAATCTGATGCCACTTGATTTTGTCTTACATCTTGAAGAAGGAAGTAGCTCTCGCCACCACAGGCGAGGGGTAAACAGGGTTTCCAAAGAGTTTGGTTGGTTCATCACAGTGCAGTGAGTAAGCAAACCACACTAACAGAAAATATAACATATGTTGTAATTCTGAGCAACATGTACAGAGCCTATAGTCCTCAATGCGATAATTCTGTGTCGATTTACTGTTCACTAAAGGCCACTAAAGGCATATCCAGTGGCAAATCTACCAGGGTACTGGCTCCCGTTAGGGCCCCACTGCATAAAACCACTCATGTAACCAGTCATCCTAGTTGTGATCATTTTAATAATTAAACGATTCTAAGTACAATTTTAAGACTGATGTTTTTAGATATGGAGTTTTTAGATATTATTTCAGCCTGCTGAATTAGCTTGTTTTTTATGCTAACATGCTGTGGACTGGGCAGGACTTCAGGCTCTTTCATGTGACTAGAAAACTCGCAACTTTAAACCTTTTATTGTTTTATTATTATTATTATTTTGTGCTTTTTATATGCTGTAGAAAAAATATATATGTTTACAGGAGAAACAAACGGGCTGGAGCAAAGCGGAGAGCTTTTGTTCACGCCTTTCTCACAAACCCCGCCCCTTCATTTACATGGCTGCTGTGATTGGCTGACTCAGACTACGGTGCCGTCATCGCTCGGGGCGCCCATTCATCTCTGCAATTGGGCGTTGGGCTGTGCATCTTATTAACAACAAGGGACATTTCTCCATTTTGCAGACCGTCTACAGCGAGGCGGCCACCAATCTGGGATTTTATTGCTTCGCCTCCCTCAGCCAGCTTTCCCCTGCTGCACTGAAAACCCTCTTCACTCTCTCTGGACTCTGCTCATCATTTGCCTCCAAACTTTTTTTTTTTCCCCCTCTGCAAAGAAAGAGACGGACGGAAAGACAAGAGGGAGACCGAGAGCATTTGAACAAAGAAGCCTGTGGGTCTTTGTTCTGGGTTATCTTTCTTTTTTTTTTTTTTTTTTTCTTCTGGATCGATTTGGGTTTCTTTGTTTGGAGGATAAAACATGGGAGCGCAACTGTCTAAAGCGCCTGGAAACGCTGAAACTGTGGCTGAAAAGGCCGGCGAGGCTGCTGCTTCACCCAACAAGACCAACGGACAGGTAAACGAGGTTTTAACAGGCGTCTGGGCAGGAGCCGCTGGCTGCGGAGGGAGGGGGAATGGATGCGTAATCTGTGCGTAAATGTGGAAAAACTGGTAGAAAAGGCCACTTTTTTTTTTTTTTTGGAGAGATTGCGCTTTGCGTGCAACAGTTTGATATAATCAATGTTCAGATTCGGATTAAAATAGCTCTGATTCTAACTCTAAAATAAGAAATGTGAGGTTTGAAGGCAGCCCCTGATGGATCCTGTTGGGAGAGCGAATGAAAAGATGTGAATTAAGCATGAACTGATCGTTTCTGCTGTTGGGGGGCGGATGGTGGATCTGGAGCAGATTTCATGGAGAATGAAGATGTTAGTCGGTGGAGGTCGGCTCAGATGCAGGCAGAGCCAACAAAAGCAGTGCGCGCTCGGAGCACCACGCCTTTTGTTGCAGATGCTCGGCTGGAAAGCGGAGATGGCAGCCTGCTATCACCCCGGAGGAGGGGTGGGAAGGCGGGGGTCGAGCAGAGAGGAGGCGGCGGGGGGCTGCAGGCGCTCCCGATCCCTCCACATTTATTTGTTTACTGTTGGATGATTAACACATTATCAGGGCTTTGGCGCTTACAGTAATAATAAGTATTTTTATTTTTTATTTTTGGTTGTGCCCCTCTGAAGCCTTTACCGACCATCTGAAATGTTTTTTGGCCACATGTCCTGCGGGCGCTTCCTCCAGCGATCTGATGGGTTAAAGAGCATCTGCTGCTTTACTGGACGCCTCAATCTGAGTGGAAAAAGAGGAAATATGCTGCCCCATTTTGTCTCGTTTTCACATAAGTCGCGACCTGCTCCTAAAAGCAGAACAAGTGTGTGATTTTGTGTGTTCGAGTGGCTTTTGTTTGTGCTGATCTGATGGAGTTTGCTGCCCCCTTGTGTCCGCTGGTGGCACTGTCCGCCACCGATCCGCTGACCCCCCCTCCCCCTCTCTCTGTTCCTCCTTCACAGGAAAACGGGCACGTGAAAGCAAACGGAGATGCCTCTCCCGCTGCGGCTGAGAACGGCAAGGAGGAGGTGCAGGTGAACGGCAGCGCGGCGGCCGAGGAGAGCCCCAAAGAAGACGGGGAGAAGGCAGAGGCCGCCCCGGCCGAGAAGGACGCCGGAGGCGAGGAGAAAGGAGAAGCAGCGTCTCCGGCGCCCGCCGACGGAGAAGCCGCAGCCAAGCCGGAGGACGGAGCGACAGCTTCCACCAGCAACGAGACCCCCAAGAAGAAGAAGAAGAAGTTCTCCTTCAAGAAGTCTTTTAAACTCAGCGGCTTCTCCTTCAAGAAGACCAAGAAGGAGACCGGCGACGGGGCTGAGACCCAGGAGGCAGCAGCCGAGTCGGCAGCACCTGCCAAGGAGGAGGGCAAGGAGGAGACGGCGGCCGCCCCCGAGGAAGCCAAGCCCGTGGAGGGAGAGGCGACCCCCGCTGCAGAGCAGGTCAAGGAGGACGTAGAGAAGAAGCCCGAGGAGGAGGCGACGGCGGCGGAGAAAGAACCGGAGAAACCCACTGAGGAGGCTGCAGCCCCGGAGGAGCCCAAGGCAGAGGAGAAAGCGGCCGAGGCCCCCGCAGCGGCAGAGGAGGAGGAGAAGGAGGCCACACAGGAGGCCGCGTCAGCAGAGATCCCGGCCGCTGCCCCCGAGGCTTCAGAGTAACAACGGAAGAAAATCCCAAACCAAGATAATCAAAGAACATTCCCTGTCCGAGCGACGCCACCTGCTGGCTGTGGAGAACTGCAACCAGGGAGATTTTAAAGCTTTCTTAAGATTTCATGTTTGGTTCCCACTGTCCCTCTTCCCCTCCCCCCATACAAAACCCATCTCAGTCTGATACAACCCGGGAGGTTGGTGGCTTCAGCCCAGCTGATCCACAGTCTGCCATATATTTTTGCATCAGTATTACCTTTTTATTTGGTTTGTTTCTTCTTATTTTTATACAAAATGTAAACAAAAAATAGTAACGGACTGTCCAGGGTGTGATGGAGATGTGGGGATGGAGCTGTAAACGAAGCATGGGGAGGGGGCTGACAATATGTGCCACTGACTATTATACAATGAGTAGCTTTTAAGAAAGAAAACTGAGGGCGACTTTTAGAAACGGCGCTCGGTTTGGAACACTAAGACTTTGTTTTCTACCAGATTCCCGACCCCAGAGGTAGTTAGGGCCTGATATAAACCCATAGGAAGCTGTCCACTCCTCATTAGCTGTACCAGTCAGATTCAGTAGGGATATGAGTTGTATAGGCTTTATTGTTAATTGTTGGTATAAAAGAAACCCATGTAAGTATGTATAGGCAGGGTGTTCTTAACTGTGATTATTGTACAAAAGAAATCTTGATCTCAAGAAGCACATAAAGGTTTGCAGCTCTCTTTTTTCCACTTCCTCATTTTTGTAAGATACACACACACACACACACCTACGCGCGCTTACACACTCTGATCTCTTTGTAAGCAGTTGTGAACTGAAAACCAAGCTGTGATGAGTGCTAACCGTTTCTATACTGTGGTATGTTCTCCTGCAGCAGACAGTTCTTTCTCTGGTTGCCTTGGCACTTCAATTGATCAACTTTATCAGATGCAATTTTTGTGTAGCATCTCGTCTTTCTTATCTACTTCCTTTCTCTCTCTCTCTCTCTTTTGTAAATACTGGAGAAGCTTTGATTTGACTTAGAGATGGAATGTAACTTTTGTCTATGAAACAGTTGCTATTAAAACCCTCCTGCTTAAGGTGTTCTAATTTTCTGTGAGCACACTAAAAGCAACAATAAATGTGAAGAAAAAGTGAGCTGGATCTCTGGTTATTGAAATGTGACACTTTGCTGCTCTCTAACTTATTAAGGGAACAAACATTTTAGTTTTGACCACACCAAGTAAAAAAAACCCCAGAGAAATCAAGAAGTAGACTAAAGATGAAGTTCACACCACATATTTACTGAGAAGAGCAGCGAACACAAGAGTGACACTTCTAGAACAAATACCGTCTTAAAGCATTCATCCTTCCAACATTTTGTTCTGTTATAGCCTTCAATTTATTTTGTCAGGATTTATAACTGACCTCCACATATTGGTGCATAAACACATGCTTTTACCCCAGGAGTGACAGAAATGGTAATTATTAAATTGCAACAAATTTATCAGACAAAACAAGTTAGGCACAACACAAATTAGTCAACTTTATTAACCAGCACTTTAGCATTCTTTAATTCAAATCTTATCAGACTTTGCCAGTGACTTCTACTCTAAAACAGATTTTAACACGTTTAATTGATTTAATAAACTCCACAGATTTTGCTATGTTTTTGTCCCCCAAAACATCATGACAAAACATTACCTGCAGCTACCAATTAATCAATGTGAGTTGACCTTAAATATATTGATCACAGGTCTTAAATTTTGTCTCGTTTTTTTCTCTTGGGATTTTTCAAGTAATAGGATAAAAAAAGGCACATTCTGCAGATTTTTCACTTAACCCGCTTCAGCTTGTTTTTATAAAATATTAGCAATACTGAAGAAAATGCAAATACATTATTCAATTCATTAAAAAGAAAACACATTTTGTGATATCATTTAGCAATCCTTAGTGCTAGTAACCTTTTCTGAACGCTTTGTAGTGAAGGATGCATCTGCAGCCAAAAAAAAAAAAATACTTCTAACATCTACATGTGAACAGCTCAGTCATTTCTGCTTGACTTAAAATCAACACAGTGTAAAGATGATCTGGTGACTAACTGATTAATAATTAGATAGTAAAAGATGCTCAATAGGAGAAAAACTCTGCCGCTTGGGGATTTGAACATTTATAGAAGTTTTTCATTTTAATGTATGTCATTTGTACAGTTTGGCTCAAATAGTACAAAATATATACAAGTGAATGTTATCGTTTGTTCAGCAAATAGCATGTTTTAGAATCTTTATTCTCCAGTTAATCAATGACTTAAGTTGTTGATTATTTCAATTATAGATTCATCATGATTAATAAGATTCAGCCCTACAAAACAGGCAAAACTCCTTTGCAAGGTTTAAGCTCAATATTAATCTACACATTGTTCATCTACAAAACTTAATTTCATTAAACACGTCATTTATTGTTGAGCAGGTATAAAAACTAAAAAGGTATTTTGTTTTTGGCCCGTTAGAGCTTTTGACTTGATGATTCTGACCCATGTGACAAAAGATCCATCAAGCTGTGAGCAACCAGGAGTTATTTACTGGCAGTAAATCCATCTGGGGAGCTGATGGAGCTGATGGAGAGATGAATGGCGCTACATCCAGGACAAATACTGACAGGAGACCTGAATGTGTGTCAGTGTTCACCTTCCAGTAAGATGGCCACCCTGAGCCACAGTTACAATGGAGAGGTGACTTCAATATCACCTGGCAACACGCCCTCCTTATTACTGACTGGTTTACGGTACAAAACCAGTCAAATAACGGTTTACTACAAAGCTCTGGGGGTTCAACACAGAAGCTTGGAGGACTCAACTCAATATATATATATATATAATTTTTACATTTTAATAAAAGTTTTGCAGTTTAAACCACACCTAGTTTCACGCAGATAAACAGGTGTTTACCAGTTATTAAATTTGTTGTAATTTTTTGCTAAATTACAAATTATTAAACTTTACTGACCAGCTCTTTAGCATTCTTTTTCCCAGATTTTCCCAGAGACTTTTACTCTCTATTCACCAGATAAACAGGTAAAAGCATGCCTTCTTAACATGCAACCGTTTATGTCTAACTGGCCATAATTACATTCTAGATATCTAAATGCATGCACATTGCTAAGAGCAGTGCTAGCCAACATATACACGCAATGTTTATACTTAAGGTTGGGATGCCAGTGCCACTTTTCCCTTTGGACAGCGCGCTCCTGTGTGGCTTAATGCTTTCACTACACAAAGTTGCAACAAAAAATTCAATATCACACAAGCAGTATAAAATATTTTATTGACAAATTTAAAATATGAAAATTTCAATCAAAAGCAGGTCATGTTCATCCTCAGATTCCGCCATGGAACACTATGCAGTATGTAAGTATACAGCTTTACATACTTACATCTAAAACATGAGGAAACAATATACAGACTAAAAAATACATTAAAGGATTTCTGGCAAAAATAAACAGAGAATGCTGAGATTTACATGTCAAAAAACACGAGATTCACAATAAATATAACTCTCTAGAAAACATCTTAGCCAACAGACAAATCCATGACAACGGACAGTACTTGTTGGGTCAAACATGGTTAAGATGGAGGCTTCAGGTGCTGCTGGTCTGCTTGGCCTTCACCGTTCTGCAGGGCGACGGGAAGAAATCGTTAAACATGTCAATGAGCAGAAGGAAACATTTTATGCACTTAAGTTAAATGTGCAAACAGAGTGTTCAACAGGGCTTCCACACAAGGTGTGCTGCATAATTACACTGTGTAGACTCTTACTAGAGCTTTTCTGATTTTTCACTTCAGGATTTCGTTTTTGAAAAAGGCCATTGTTACCCTTTGGATTCAGCTTTTTCTGAGCTGCTGTCTTTTGTCTTATCCTCTTCTTTCACATCTAAAACATTAGGAAACAGAAATATTTATCATTAGCTATTAAATCACATACAACTACATTTCATTCTTGTCTATACAATCCAGTTAGTGACCTGCTTTCTTTTCCTCGCTCTCCTTCTCCTCGTCCACTTTTGGTCTTTTGACGCCCTTCTTGTGATTGGCTGTGTTCCTCCTGCCGCCCTGCCCCTCATCCTCTGAGTCAGAGAACTCTTCATCACAGGCTATCCTCTTATCTGTGGCACGAACTGCAATGACACAAAGAATACTTTCATAAGCCACTGACATAAATTCTGACAACAAAGACCCAGTAAACACATCTGTCACAGACTCTATTTGGTCTATTTCTATAGAATCAAATCGCAACAAAATGTCGTCTCAAGGCACATTACAGCACAAGTCATTTGTCTCATACATTCCAACTGGTCCTGGTTATCAAACAGCACATTCAGGTCAGTTTAGAATTCAAATGACTTCAAAAAGTTTCTAAGGAGACCCAGAGGACTGCATCCAGTCATTGGCTTGAGGCGTTCGCTCTTCCTGGACCAGCAGGGGGCGACAGTGACCGTCTCTTCTGTCATTGATTTCAGAGCAAATCTTCATTCTGAACATGCATGTAGTGTCAGCAGAAAGGAAGAACTCCAGCAGAACCAAGGGTCTAAAATTTGAGCGATTTAATCTTTAAATGATGTAATGATCCCATGTGACAGGACATGTGAATATACTGACATTTACTGGAACAACTGGCAGGAAAAGAAGTAAAAATAACACTTCCGATTACACTGTCAGATTCTTCTTTACATTAATTGAGACAACAATACATCAAACTTCTTATCATGACAAGACATTTTTCCCAATAAACAATACTATTAAATGCCCATCTCTGGTTTTTATCAAGGCGATTTATCCAAGCTTGTGACTGAAGCACAGGACAGCCTTACTGGACAAGCGTTTGTCAGGGTCCTCGGTGTCCTCGTCCACCACGTCCTCTGGGACAGCGTCCTCTGGGATGGCCTGCATCTGGACCCCAGGGGCGTGAGGCAGCATCCGCAGGTTCTCAAACAGCCGCTGCCTGAGAGGTCAGAGTTCAACACTGACAAGCATGCTCTGTGATCAAACAGTCAACAGCCGTATGGATGTTAATACTGATCTCTAGGAAGGCTGCCGGTGCAGAAATCAGCCACACATACTTGATCTTGTCCATGTACTCCATTGTGTTCTGGTTTGTCATGTTGGACGGGCTGATGTGCAGCTTGAAGTCAGGTCCAAAGTACTCAAAATAGTCATTGTATGGAAGTTCTGCAACAGGAGAGGCAGAGAAGAGGAAGCCACAATAAGAATACAAGAAACAGAGGGAGAAGCACCCATCCACTCAATCACCTCCTGAAATTGCTTTAGCTTGCTTTCTAGTGTCAGCGCTGATTGTCCTGGAAAACCTTACAGAATTTCAGTTTTGTCAGAATTGGGGGGAAAAAAAAAAAAAAAAAAAAAAGAGATCAGATTGTGGTGATAACCTGATCAGCTTTGTAACACCGGGAAATGTGCAGCTGCTGAGCTCATCATACAAACTACTTCTCAGAGAAATGCTGATAAAAAAAAAATAATAATAAAATAAAAAAAAAACATTCTTAAAGGGTTAATAGAGGAGCCATGTTGTGATGACTTCCTGAAGGCGGAGTCTCAGAAACAACAAGAGTTTCTTAAAGAGACACAGGCCCAACTTCAACATGTTAATTCAGGAAGTAAAATTTATTTTAAGTTATATTTGACATATATTTTAACGTAATACATTGTAACATCTGAAGGGTAACACAGTTATTTGATTATGCTGTAAAATAACACTGTGTGCCTAGCAAAGACATAATACTGCTACTTTAAAGGTGCAGTATGTAACTTTGATAAAGGATATTTGTTAAAACTGTCACCATGTTGTGAAAGTACGACACAAATAATCTCATATTATAAAGGATTTCCTCCCTATGCTGCTATTGCAGTCTGAAAAAATGCACAGCTTGAGACCAAAAACAACCAACCAGAGCCAAGAAAAAGGTATTAGCGCTGTCAATCATCCTGATGTAACGTTTGTTGGCAAGATAAACCAACAGACATAGAACGTTCTGCCAAGCACCATTGAGCAAACGCTGTTGAGGCAAGTCATGCGACAAAGGTCACCAGGCCAGGACTGGAACCTGTGACAGCCGCGTTGAGGACTAACCATAAGCAGGGTTCTGCTTTTTTCCACAGTACCACACAAGCTAACTATTCTGATTAGCTTGCATGTTTTAGCTGTGCCAATTATTTGTCCAGTGCAAAATGTTCTCAGAATATGTCTCCTAAAATACAGAAAGCTTCTTCATTTCTCTCTGAAAGAATGACTTGGTACACAGATATCAGAGGTCATCAGTACACACACACACACCATCATCATGAGTCCATCTCATGATAGTAAGTCTAAAACAACCTCACTCAGATATTGTAAGAATTAAATTTGAAAACTGACACTAGACAACTTTGACACCATAATGGCTGTTCAAAGCTGCTTCAGGTCATTTTCACACCTACTGGTTAGAGACCAGCAACAAACCGTCAGGGATGTCTGTATCCAGAGCGACGGCCGTCTCATAGGTCCAGCAGCGAGCCACATTCCGAATCGTGTATCCTCCTCCACCCAGCATCAGCAGTGGGAGGTTAAACGACTTCATGTACTCCACACACTTGGCGTGACCTGGTTGGACATGAGGACAAACGTCAAACACGTCCCGGAAGCTTCACCTGCTTGGACAGTGTGTGGTGTGTCTCTGGACCTCGGATGGTGAGGTTGAAGCAGCCGAGGCGGTCTCCAGACAGAGAGTCGGCGCCACACTGAAGCACCACGGCGCTGGGCTGGTACATCTCCATCACCTTGGCCATCACCTGCAGGATCACAGGGCACAATTCCTGTCAGAGAGGAATTTTATGCTTCTGGTTTCCAATTTCTGCTGAAGACAGGAGTCAGTGTTTGTGGAGAGTAAAGTCAAAAATTCACCTGAAACCTTCCCTCCGTATAAACATCTCTTTACCAGAGAGAAACAAACACAGACAGCTTTGTGGGTAATGTAAATGTTTGAAAAGCACAGCTATAGACTGTAACAGTTTCTACAGCTGAAATGTAAGACTTTTTAAGATCATTATGAATGAAATTTCAGATCTGTATTGCAACAGTAAGAAAATTGCATAGTTTTACCTAACTAAACGGTTACTGATAGCTGCCTAGTCAGAGACTGCAGTGAAGATGTTGGCACACAACTCAATATACAATATATGTAAGACTTGAGATTAACATATTAAATGCAAACATGCATTTTTAAAAGTGAATTTAAGACACTCCCTGCTCTTGTTGCACATGTTCTACCAACTAGCAGTGATTTAAGTTAATAAACTCTTAGATAGTAAAACACTATGGAGAGATTTGTGATACATTTCAGGAAAGTGACAAACTCTTTTCTGACCACTATTATTCCCTGCTTTAATGAAAAAAGAGCCTTTGATATTGGTTGTGTTAAGGCGCCAGCTGTGTGCTCACTATCAGTAGTTGTGTTTCCATTGACCATATAATTGAGCAATTTGACATTCTGAAAATTAATTAGCTTAGTGGAGACACACCATTTTCAAACGTCTGGCGCTAGGATAAGGTGGATTTGTTTGGCTATAAAGAAATTGGTTTATTTTGTAAAACTGCAATGGAAACACTTTTATGTGTCACACGAGACACATTATCAACAACCATATGTTGCCAATGGTGCAAACCACAAAGAAGAGGACAACAGTTGGTAGTAGGATGATGGTGCAGTGTGTTTAACGACTTATTGCATGAACTAATTTTTTCACGTGATTTTAATTGCATTTTATTTCATGGAAACACCACAATTGTGGTGGTCATCGGTACACACATCAGTGTGTGTGTGTTCTGATCAGTACACACAGTGTACTAATGACCCAACAAGAAATATTTTTAAAATATTTCTTGTCAAGAAACAATTTCCCTGACAAAAAAATATTTTTAAAAAGTTTGCACACATTTTAATGGAAATGAAGCTTGTTAACCCTTTAGTTTTTTCCACTTCAAAATGGCCACTTGCACTCAGAGCAGGTGGCCCTCAGATTATCTCACCCAGTCAGAGTGCTGGTCATTAGCAATTTCTTAGACAAACATCAGACAAAGTAAGTTTTGAAGACATAACTAATAGGAGTGGAAGGTAGAAAAATGTCCAGGTTTCTACGAACAGGTTTGAAGATTTGCTCATAGGACTCGTCCTCGATGCCATCCCTCAGTGGGAAGTTGACAGCGTAATATTTGCCTTTTCCAGCTCCGATGTCCTGAAACGCAACACAAACACCTGATCAGCTTATAATATTCAGAAACAGTATGCTTCTGTCATGATTTTTTTCTAAACATCCTTTCCTACATTAACCAGCTCCCAGCTGGAGCCGGTGTTTTTCTGCCTCTATCGTGAGGCCGGATGTTTTCTGTTCTCTCCTCACCCTGAGGTCTCCGGTTCCAGGGAAGTACTCCCCGTATTTATGAAAGGACACGGTCATGACTCTGTCTGTGGTGTAGAATGCCTCCTCTACTCCATCACCATGATGGATGTCAATATCAATATAGAGCACCCTCTGGTGGTACCTGGGGGAAACAAGCCATAACCAGATCTGGATAAGCTGGAGGTTTGTTTCCTTTCTAAAAATACTGGTTGATAATCTTACTTGAGCAGCTCCAAGATGGCCAACACAATGTCATTGACGTAGCAGAAGCCTGAAGCTTCAGACTTCTTGGCGTGGTGCAGTCCTCCGGCCCAGTTCACTGCAATGTCCGTCTGCTGCCGGTTCAACTTCACCGAGCCAGCTACACAGAACAGAAGGCGCTTCATTTAAGAGAAAGCTCTGAGGTACAAATGTCTCCAGCTGTTCCATTTCCGAGAAGTAACTGATGGTAAATCTTCCACATAGAAGCTTGCATCAACTGGTGTGCAGGTCAAATCTGGCGAGAACTATTTGTATCTGAAACAGTGAAGCATCCTTCTTGCCGTTATAATCACTTTACCGATTGGCTTTTGAATCGTTTTGACTTTCAGCATTTAAGACTTTTGCTCTATTAAATTTGTTTCCACTCCTGTCAACAAATTTAATAGATAAAAATCCAAAAGGTTTTAAACACTATTGAAAAAAATCCAAAACATAGACCTGAAATGTAATTTTTTTAACCCAATTTCTCAAAGCAGGAGATGCTGGTCAGTCAACAGGAAAAGTGTTGCACAGATAAAGTAATCATCGCTGCACCAGCACACCACTCCATATGGAGTCATCTCCACTTCATAATAATTCACAACCAACAACATGCATTAGTTAATATTTTAATGCATTATTTTGTATCAACACCAATAATAATTTCCTAGACAACTAGGTAAATGGCAGCCTGGCAGTTACCTCCTTACAATTCTCATCTCCCTTCAATGCTCCATCTGGGATTTCTCCCATCGAGTTTGATTTGAGTTTCAACCTATTCAATGAAGGAGTTGTGAAAGATGAATTAGATTTTCTGTGCTGTTTTATGACTGAAATCGGCTTATGTTTGTATTTTGGCAAAGGCAGTGGAGGAAGTGAACCAAGCTGTTCAGTTCACGTTGGATACATTTCAAAAATACGGAGCAATTAAAGTCAGAGGAAGAGGAATGTAAAAGACATTTTATTGCTGGAAAGGAAATGATGGCCCAACTCCTGACGGGCTTTGGGTTAGATCTGATTAACAACCATCTAGCATAGCTTTCTTCACGATCGAGCTGGCAATTTCAATAAGTCGGACCAGATCCTCTGGACAAGTCAAAGTGTAGAACAAGGGACTGCTTTCACCAGGCTGGGTGACCTGGTCATCAAACTACTGATGTTTTAGTTTCACCTGGACAACGACTCGGACTGAATTTCCATCCAAGTACATTGTCTTTCCATTTACACAGAGATGTAACATGAGCGAGCTTTTAACATCACATGTGTCAATCTGAGAATTAGCAGAAATATGCCCCTCTGGAATAAAGGTTCAAATTACCAGCAGAGTTACCTGTGGATTGAAGAACTGAATGTATTTTAATGACAAAATCCATAATGTTTCTATGCATGCAGCCCATTATAATTGGTACTCACCAGCAGAGCCCCCTGCAGAGAGCTGGCAGAACTCAAACAAGCCGTCAAACACAGGGCAGTCCTCCCCAACGTTGACTGGAAGGAAGCCATAAAAAACTAGTCAACTACACGCAAAATAATTAAGGTGTCCAAACTTTCACATGCATTCTAAAAATGCTCCAAAGAGACAATGAGCTCTCACATCGCTGCATCTGCTTGCTGAACTCAGACATGTTGTCCGGCCGGATGGATCTGAGGAACTTGATGTAGTCGTCACTATGGTACTTGGTCATCTCGTCTGCAGTGGCTTTGTGTGGTCGCTGAGGGCCAAACACACACACCCACACAATGAGAACTCAAGACAGGGAAAGAGGTGACAGACTTTAGTTTCAATAAAGCAATGAGAGACACAGACAACATACATAGACCTCCATCTTTCTGTACAGCCCGTAGTTCAGAAGAAGGTTATGGGTCATCCGGATGCGGTGCGGCTTCATGGGATGACCTTGACCATAGTAATAATTTCCTATGTCACCTGCAAAGCAAATCAGGGATCAATTCAATGTTAAGCTTCTGACTTTGTCATGTTCTTGGTTCAGATCAGAGTATAAAAATGTTATGGTAATATCGTTGTTTAAGAAAACTGTTCAAATAATAAGTGAATTAGCAAGAGCCAAAAACGAGTCTATCTAACAGCATTATATAGTCATTTGATCCAAACGGATTTAAAATTAGCATGTTACTTAACCGGTCTGTGTGATGGTTAAACCCCCAACAGCCCTCATGCACCTTCATTTCCTTCTTTATTCCATTCATTTGCAGTTTAAAATGAACATGTCACATGTTGACATAAAAGTTTTGAATGAAAAGGAGTCACTTGAAGAAAAAGATATCTTGTATTTTAATCCAAAACAGGCAATGTGTATATATATATACATATATATATATATATATATATATAAATAAAAAATAAAATACAAACCCTCTTTGTAATAATACAGCACTCTACTAAATTAATATACTCCATTACATCTTAATAAGGTGTAATGGAGCCTTGTTATATAATAACAATATAATTTTATTTTATTATTTTCTTAAAAGTAAAAATTCAACTGCTCTCTTTGCTTTCTTTTAGTCAGATTGTTCCACAGATTTGTTCGATAAACAGAAATACAATTTTCCATTTGTTTAATTCTGACTGTTTTTCTTTTAAATCTCTGATCCTCTCAAATTACAAATATCTATTTTAATAAAACATTTCTGCAGATGTGCTGGTAATACACTATTATGTATTTTGAACATTTTGTCATTCATCCAAACACAATGTGATTGGTTTACATAATTTGTTCTTATTGTAAGTACACACATTTAGTTTACCTATGTATTTGTTAGGACTTAAATGAGTTAATTTTGATGAATTATTACATAGATCTTAACGCGCTAAAAAGTTTCGCCAGTCAGCCACAAATTAGGAAAGGTAGAGCTGATCAGTCATTGCTCTCCTAGTCCATTTAAATGCCAACAAATTGCCAGGTATGACTGAGGTGAATGGTGGTTTTTCTGAATGCATATGCACCCTACACCACGTTTCAGATTTTGGTGTTCTTTGCATAAAGAAGACAAGTTTTTCCCTCCAATTTATGTTGTGAAATCCTAAGAATATATATGGAGGTGTGTGGCTGAAATGCATGACATGAGAAACGGAGGAGAGGGTCGGTGAATACTTTTCATAAGGAAAAACGTCTTTTCCTTTATGAAAAGTACTTTTCATAAAGGAAAAAGTATTCACTTTTCCTTTATGAAAGGAAATGTTTTCAAGAGGCGTGATAACTTTCTCAAGATGATAATTAAATTGAAATTAATTTGTTGACATAATCACTTCCGTTTAAACAAGCCAATAATTATGATACAATAACATTTACCAAAGATACAAGACAACAGAAAGCAATCATTTTCTTGTACTTTCTTCACCAACTTCATTAAAGTATCAGTGTGCAGAGTTCCTCATCAATTTTATGGCACTCACTTGAAAATAGCAATGACTAAACAGATGAAAGAGGTCAACGAGATGAAATCCCCAGGTACAGCTACAGTAACGGAATTAGGATCATTTCTGGATTCAATTAGCCGCCTTCGTCTTATCAAATTATATTGTTTTAAATAATTACTAGTAAACACGTATTTATTATCTAACACTTAATTCCAGCATGTTTGAAATATTTTGGTAGCCATTAAGCTTTAAGTCCGTTGAAACGTAGAACGCTGGGTGACTGAACTCCGTGGACGCCATTGAGCCATGGTTAATCAGGCTACTGCCGTGTTGCTAGTTAGCTGTCGCTACAATCACCTGCAGCACTAGCAGCTATTAGCTTCATGGCTAATGTTAGCGTGCAAGACGAAGCAATAATTCGTCACATACCGTCGTAGTAGTAGCAGACCTTCTTCTTGGTCCCGCCTGCTGTGGTGTAAGCCATGTTAAAAGCAGCACTTTTGGGGCGGGAAAGTTTAGAATTTATTTTATCAAACGGCAAAGAGGATGGGCGACATCAACACGGCGCTGCTTGGTAGGAGGAGCAAACTTCTGGACGGGGCGGAGAGGCGAGGCGAAGCGAGGCCAGGCGACCCGCTGACAGGCGACGGAGAGGTGGGGCCGGTGGCACCGGCACCGGGACCGTGTCCACGATGAACCATGAGTTCAAAGGACCCGAATATCACTTTTTGGGTTCCCTTACGGAATTAATACTGAAGAATGTTTAATAAAAAAATATATACAAATTCAAAAATCAAACACATGACACAGAGCTATATTATTAGGAAGTTAGCAGTAGTTGTTAAGTTATCAACAGAGGTAACTATTACTGTATCACATTACTTGAATAAGTTTATGGAGAAAAAAAGAAAGGAAAAAAACCGTCTTACAACTTATGTTAATTTTTGAATCTTGCTAATTTTTTTTCTTGTTTTTCTACTTTTTAAGATTTTATTCTTCAAAAAAGTATTTCCTTATTAATGAATTAAATCAGATGTTATGAACAGTTACTTGCGTAACATTTCCACCCAATAGTTTCTTACTTTTACATCAGTAACGTTTTAGAATAAACTTTTTACCTACTTGAGTAAAAATATATAAGTAATGAGTTACTTGAGCACAATTTTGGCTCCTCAACCGTCTATCAGTGAGGCAGAGACGACAACCCACTGACCATTTTTATTGCACAGGTTGAAGAAAAGAAAAGCTTAAGCACCTTTTAGTTGCTTCAATCATTTCCACCATTGTGGTCTGACGTTCACTCATCTCCTGCGACCTTAACTATCACACGTGGGTGACATTTGAAGAGCCACAATTTTTTAAGGTCATCGACTAAATGTTACTGACATTTGTTAATAAGCTTTTAAAACAAAATAAACTTTATGTTTAGTTGTAAAATATAACTGTGGAAAAGTCTAACTTTTAACTTCAGTGCATCCTCATCGAGATAAAAAAGAAAATTGAAAAATAATTGTTTTAAACAGAATGATTGCACAAATGTTACAATATTCAAATCCCTTTTCAGGACAGGATTGAGTTTTTTTCTGAAACTTTTCACAAAGCGTTGACCTCTTTAAATCATCCGGATATCTGGCTCCTCTATCATACCCACTGATTTTTTGTAGGATTTATGAAGCTCTTTTTTTTTATATCTGACCAGTTAATTAATAAAAATGTTGTCTGAAGCTGTTTTTAACCCCTGATCCTCAGAGCACTATCCTCCACTTATAGTCAGTCAATTATGAGCCAGATAGAAATGAACACTGAGCCAAGACTCCTGTTTTTTTTTTTATCATTTAGCCTATTATATTCTGCTGATTTCTCTAATTACTTTGGAGGAGATAGCTTTCTTTTATTCCTTATTTTATTACAGCTTCTCTGCTTGAACAGGAAGAAGGAAATAAAGTTTACCAGTAATAAGCTCAGCTTTGGTATTAATTGAAGTGGCTTATAAATTCTTCCCATTCACCCCCTGTGGTTAATACTTTAGTACTGCAGCAAATAATTTTTAATCCATTCTGCATAGTCTGGGCCCATTTTAAAAACATTTGTGAAAATTGAACCTGATTAGAAAAGTGGAATCAGATATTTCATTTTCCTGTAATATGATTTCCTTTCCTTTCACACAGCTCACTGCAAGCCAGCAACAGCATTTCATTTAGTCTCAATGTTTAATTCAGATGTTTCAGATGACACTTTTGATTGATGTGTTATGGGGCACTCTTGTTAAACCACTCAAAGTGGGACTTGGGAAAAAAACCTAAAAACTTTTCTCTAATTGGAGTTTGCACATCAAGACTTTCCTGTATTGTCTGCTAACAATACAATACATTAACAGATCCTCAGCACCTTTGTTGAATTAAGTCTTATGACAACATTGCTTGATCTCTAAAGTGAATCAGTTGATGCAATGTAGTTAATATTTTGCCATCCCACCATATTTTATTGCTTTGTCTGGAGTAAAAAAGTCCACCAGGTTTGATTTTATGATCTGCAAAATGACCTTCCCATTGGAAACACCTGCTATAAACAGAACAAGCTAAGTGTGTTCAGCTGTAGAATCTACTAGTTTTAAAGGTAAGGCATTAAAAATAACAGTGGTTTCGTTTGCAATGTGTTTTTCACATGGAAGGAGAACCACCACCATGCCATACATAACCATGAATTTTGTGGTTAATAAAAATGGTGTCACTATTATTGATCCGGGTTATGAAGGTCAGTGCTTTATAATCAATGTAACTGTCTATAAATTAATTCTAAAGTTCTGCGGAGACAATAGCATTGTCACAAAGTCAGAACAAAACAAAGGAAGCTAATAAGAAGAAAACACAAGTTACAGCAATGGCCTTTTGTGGAGCATTGATGGCAACTTCTATAGAGAAATCTGTTTGGATGAGGAGTCAGACCAGAAGTGGTGGAATTGATATATGATGCGCTCCACTGACACAGACTTCTCATAATTTCTTAGTTATAATTTTCAGCCAAATTTCATGCTGGGATAGATTTATGGAGTCTGGCTTCTAGTGGGGCAGAATTATGAAGAACCCTTCACATCAATGACTTAAAAGTCGGAAAATTTTGATGTGACAGCAGATGCTTTAAAAACAATATGTGACAGATACATAACTGATTTAGTACCTCATTTGGGGCTTAGGCAACTCAGATTTTTTTTGTGGGGTGAAATGATCGGAATTGGGTCAACAGTTGGAATTGTCAAATTGTCTGGCCCAATTCTCCAGTTGTCTATCAATGGACCTATTGGTCAACAATGAGACCAAGTCAAATGTGGGCCTCATTGTTGCGTGACTTTGCTTGTCACTTCATACCTCACACTGTCCCCATCTCCTGTGTCATGTGCTTCAGCCTTTATCCAAACCTTGTCTTCCAGTGACTTTGACCTAGTTTGTATTCTGGATTTTCATCTACCTTTGTTTTGGACACTTTGCTTTTGCTTGGATTTCTGTGTACTAAGTGGGAATTATAGTCAAGGATTACTTATTTTATGCACCTGGGAATGTTTTTTTTTTTAGTTTAGCCCTCTCTTCCATGCCTTCTGTCAGTTCTTCATTTGCCAGATGCCTTCAGTAAACACACTAGCTAAAGACAAAGGCCTAACCACCTTGAAATTGTTAGTATTCCACCATTTTTAATATGAAACAAAAAGAATGGAGATTACAATGAACCTCTGATATTCACGGGAGTTAGGGACTAAAGCAAACTATAAATAGCTGAACGCAACAAATATATGCATCTGGCTTTTAACTATCTATTTTAATGATTCAAACACCAGGCATGTATGCACAATATGCACATATCTGTCTACCACAAAAGCTAACATCTTCCGTCTTGTGTATCTCCAAGGTGATGCTCCTGGGTTGGCTGCGTTGCAATCACCAACCGAGAGTGTGCCAAATAGCATTGCATCTACTTAATTTAAAACTCTAAATTTACTTTCACTTGCACAATACACAATAAGGTGACACAATACACAGCAAGTGGTCAGAAACATTTTCACATGTACTTTTAGTTTAATATTTTTTAAGAACACAATTATGATACATAATGCATGTTCCCACTGAAACAGACAAATGTTGCTGATCATAATCTATTTAACTTAATTTGACAAGGATTATTAGAGGACAACATTATTTTACCTACTGTGGCCTTTTGCAGCATGGCTTGGTGAACTTGGGAAAATAAACGCCTGTGGGACATGACAGTACATCATTAAATTAAAACTACAAGATCAGTTTGTGAAAGCTATGATGAATTTAGAGCTTGCTAGACTACCTGATAGCGCTTAGTGGCGCTAACTACACATGTGATTATTCCAAGATGGATTGAGAAAGGGTAAAAGCCATTTTTACACTGTCTAAAACAGTCCTATTATCAAGATCTCTGTTGTAAGGAAGCATACAAAAAAGAACATCTCATTTTAACAACATATCCCACCTGAGAACAGTTGTCCTAAAAGCTGTCCAGTTGAATCCGAATAATCCAGGCTAATTCTAACTCTGTACAGGACAAATTAGCCTCTGCTGAAAACCAAAGGATGCTACAGGCTAACAGGTTAGCCTAAGGTAAAATTACATTAAAGACTGAAAACTAGTGGATGATATTTAAACCATTAGACCATGGTGTTATGGCACCTGAACTGAACATGCTGTTTGGGTCAAGGCAATAACAAAAAACGTATTTTTCTTTGTCATTTTAAATCTGCTTTATCTTGATTCAAAGGTTTACATTTAAACTTTATCCTAACCTTATGGATGTCTGTGAGGATGGTCTTAAAAACAACTGTTTGTAGGTACAGGGCCTTGAAAACACACATTTTATTTTATTTTTTGTCATGTTACAACCCAACTTCAGTGTGTTTTATTGGGATTGTATGTGATAGACCAACACAGTTCTACTGCATAAAGAAAATCAAACACTCTTCTCCACTTTTATTTACAACTAAAATCTGAAAAGTGTGTTGTGCGTGTGTATTCAGCTCTGCTGAGTCAGTGCTTTGAGGAACACAGCTCTCAAACTAAATGTATTTTCTTTGAGAAAACAAAAAGATAAAAAGGTTTCATTGGCCCTACTTGCCTTTATTTGAGAGCAGTCAGACAGGAAAGTAAGACAGCTCAACCTCAAACTGGACCATGTCTTTGAATAATGATTTTGAAATGTGGTCACAGGTTTTCAGCTGGATTGGAATCTGGATTCGTTGTTTGTGTCAGGTGGATGCTCACACTCAATCTTGTTCTACTAGAGGATCCGTTCTTTTAAATGCAGGTTCTGCTCCCCAGAACATGCATGGTCTCACTATGAGGGATTGCTGCAAAATATTGTTTTTATTGTAAAATGAATTGAGAAATTTATTGTGAATCAGGAAAATATACATAAACTGAAAACACATTTTATTTTTCCAACACATTTCTTGTGATTTTGAGGAAATTTTCACTGTCCCATTTTGAATTTGACAGAGAATCTGTGGAGGGAGTTAAATAGGGTAATGGCAAAGAGATGTTCCAAATTGAAATACTCTGTGCTGTTTTATTTATTTGGTTAATCAAATTTGTTGTTTATGAATATTTAATTTGTCGTCTTTTTTTCAACAATACTCTCCTTGTGCTTCCATAGATCAGAGCGAGTGAGTCTCCCCAGAGCCGCCATCGTGTTCCATGTAGCTTTATATTTATTTGGACTTTGATTTCAGGCCAACTACTAGAAGAAATGGCCAAAATAAAAGCATGTTTTTGAAAATATTTGCAGTTTCTTTTACAAAATACTAAATTGATTTAGATCAGAAATTGTATTTAGATCAGAAATTGTATTTGAAATAAAAACATCAGAGATTTAATTTATTTTAGTCTGAGCTAAAACAAAAAACTGTTACAACTCCAGTGAAAACGTCCAAAGAGCGAGTTAGCAATTTGAACAAGGGTTTGAACGGTTGCCAAGTATTTTTCTACTGAAAAGCATAAATAATTTTCAGTATGCTAATTATTAATTGCATTGAAATAAAAACAAATAACTTGTTTATTTCAAGTGATAATCTAACGTCCATCTCATTCCCTGTTCTAAATCTGCCGGGAAGGCATATCAGTCGTTGTGATCTTACCCACAGTGCTTTGCATTCAGACTGTGGCGACTTTTAGATAAGGGCTATCTGACTGGAGAAATAATGCTTCACAATTACTGCAGCATAATAAACAAATCATATGCATCATGGTGCTGGGTGGATAATCAGGCGTCTAATATCAGGGTGTCTAACTCAACTTCTGATGGCTTTCATTCAATGACTTCTTTCTTGCATCTCTTTCATAGAGGTCAAATCTGTGACATTGACATCTAATGGTTGAAAGATTCTCCCGCCTGATTTTTGGATCTTTGCAGTTTGTCCAGATCTACCAGGGCTGCTCCTTTGACCACTGCTCTCCCTGCCTGGTGTCAGGGTGTAGGTGTACAGAGAGAGGGCAGTTGGGCCGTCCTCTCTCAGTTTTCAGATGATAGATTGAACAGAGATTTGAGATGTTCAAAGCTTGGGATGTTGTTTTGGAACCTAATTCTGCTTTAGACTCCACTACTGTTTTCTCCCTGACTAGTCTGCTGTGTGCATTGGGCCTCATTATGCTGTTTGTTCTCAGATCTATTGTTATGCATAATTAGTTCCACTTTAATCTGTTTAGAGGTTTAAAAAGGATTCTGATTACAGATGCACGCTAACATTTTCAGATTTCTCTCATTTCACAGGTTGGGACATGACAAAATCTAGAAGAGTCCAAGAAGTGATGCTTCTCTAGCTCTTACTTTGCAAGTAATTGTAAACACACTGCATGAAAATGTTTTTTTTTTAGGAGGAGAAACACAGACAGATGTGTAAACTGACTTGAAAACATCAAACTATTGTGTTGCATTTTACACACATAGAGCAAACTTACATCAAGTATTATTTGGTCACAATATCATACTTGTATTAAACTAAACAAAGTGCTGTTCATACCTTGTGAGGTCTTTTTTTTTTTTTTTAATCTTTTTTTTGTATGAAAGACAAATTTCATGGCCAGTTAAATGTTCTTCCAGTGATCTGGTAAAACTTCTGATTAAATGGGTGGAAGAACTTCTGCAGCTTGGTCACTACAGACGGGTCCACCTCAGGATGGATGCGGCCCTTGCTGCCGGCCAGGCACTTGTTGAAAACGATGTTGAATCGCAGACAGTAAAATCCCCTGGTGGCGTTAAAGTACAGGTTATACTGACTAATCCTGGAGGGGAGGTTCAGGAAGTGCTCGACCAGCTGCAGCTCCGGCAGCGGGTCCGTAATGAGCCGGTCCCCATCCACTATGTGGAACTGCTCCACAGGGAAATACTTGAGCCAGCGCTCCAGGTGTTTTGTGTAGATGCTGGTGCGGACAGCTTTGTATTTGGTGTTCACTTCGCACGTGTTGGCGTCAATGGCTAGGTTTTCAAACTTGTGGTAAGTCTTGTTCTTGCGCTCCTTGCCCTCAAGCACTTGGGTGTAGTCGGACACGGCTCTGGTGGTGGGCTCTCGGACGATAATCAGCAGCTTGATGGAAGAGTTCATCTTGAAGATGCGCTCGGGAACCTCCTCTGTGATGAAGTAGGCAGGGCTCTTCTCAATGGTGATCTGGTGAGGGAGGGAGAAGGGCATTTTACCCCGGTACCAGTCAATGCCGCGGGCGTAGTTTTTGTCGTTGTCGAAGAAGTGAATCTCCTGTGAGGCCTTGACCACGGCTGGGTGCAGGTTGAGCATTTCCAGCAGGGCGCGGGTGCCCCCCTTGCGAACTCCGATGATGATGGCCCGAGGCAGCTGCTGGACCAGGTTGTGCAGGCGGATTTGCTCTTTGGAGGCATTGCCCTTGCGTAGTTCGTGGAGCAGCCCGCGTTTAAACTGCAGCGTACGAAGAGGGATTTGCTCCGGCTCAGATGGGTGAAATCTGCTCTCAATGGGGCAAATGGGTTGTAACCTGAAGAACACAAATATATTTGTTCAACAGAACAATTTTTTTCATTCCACATCGTTCTCAGATAAGCTCTAGACATATGATGCAATTTCATTATTTTAACTCTTTGGCTTCAAGCAGTGCATCACCCACTGAGGTCTGGCCTGATGCCAATGGTGTTGGAAAGAATGCTTCACAATCTGGTAACATAATATTCTGCATGCTGTACTCAGCGTACAATTGACTAAATGACAGAGTGATTTAAGCCAGGAGCCTTTGCTTTTCAGATGTGCTGACAATCCGTCATGTGTTACAGAAACAGCTCTTAAATGACACCAGAGAGAATAATATATTCCATTGGGTGTTTGTCAGCAAGATAATGACATGAGTTAATCTATTTATTTTTATAAGTTGAAGCTAGTTATTGGGCATCCTTAACATGAAGATTTGCTAAGGGAATAGAGACGTATTGCTCTACTTCCTGTTGTTGCTGTTGAACTTCATGGGTTTGCTGGTGTTTGAGACTTTCTTGATTTCATATATTTTCTGCCCTGAGACTTGACTGAGTAATTCTAACACATAAGTCGTCTATTATTAAAACACGTTTTCAGTTGCTACACCTTACTTTTTGCGAACCTTTTATGTTACACATGCTTAGTTAAATTTGCACTAGCTTAGCATTAGAGCCACTATGGTTGCTCCTACTGTCTCTATGTCTCTGTTGGATGTTCTTTTTTGCTGCTTCCTTTAGTGATAATGGTTGTGATAAAGGTGTCATTTTGTAGCTTTGGAAGTGTGGATGTCTCAGGTCTCAGGTCTTCTTGTTCTGGTCTGGAATGCTGATAACAGGTCTTTCACGTATTTTGGTGCGATGACATTCAGTTAAATATAAACTAACAGAAGTAGTTTAAAGTCTGATTTCGGAGCTGCAGTGAGAAAGAACTTTCTAAGATTTGACTTGGTTTTCTAACAATACATGTCAACTAAACTGCCTTTTACACAAAACCTGTTTACGCAGAACATATGTAGAAAATGCTTCAGCTGAAGGCCTGTTGGTCGGCTGCCAATATTTGAAGGTGTTAGAGAAAATCATTCTTAACTACTAGACCTTCATGTTCTTTCTGCTCCTGCCTTGGGGAAGTGTTGCTGTACACTGGGTCTCAGAGGAAGCATTTTCTCTCTCAAGGTACAGAATAAATTCTTTCCCATTAAGACAGCTTACAGAACCCGCCCCGTGGAGAGCTACGGTAGATTTAAGACATTACAAGATGCCCTTAAATCTTGTGATGCATGTTTCTGATGTCACAGTGATAACTCACCTATCCAAAGTCCCAACCCTGGCCACAAGATAGAGGACACTTCCGATCACGAGGCTGCCCAGAACGAAGAGCTTCTGTCTCAGCAGTGCCTGCTGTTTGAATAGCATGGCCCTCCATCAATCTTCAGGACTGCGTCTTCAGCCTGCAGAGAGGCGAGCACATGAACCGCTAATCAGCAGGGAAAGAGAGACAGCCTAATGTTTATTAACACACACTCAATCAAGTTTTACAAGTGATTAAGCCACACTTGCCCGCGCCCGCAATACACCGCAGCGCCATTAGACTCTTAATGATCAGAGGAAATGCACCACCACCACTTTGCTTGCATCAATTTATTTATTTTGGACAAGCCAGGAATCAAATTTGATCTGATGTAAGGCATCACTGTGTAAGACTGTGACCTTGCTCCAGTTCAGGAAGTAAAAAGAAGGCTGTCGGACAAATTCAGACAGATTAAAGCAAGAACATAAGGGGAATATTACACCTATTCAATGAATAAATCACTTTATGCAGTTTGGCTTTAAAAATGAATGTTGACACAGAGTTGCATATAGGGTTGAAAAAGTACAAATGTAAGTGAAATGTTGGAATTATTGAAATTTAACTGGACATTGAAAAAACAAAACCGTTTCATATCTAAACATCAATATGAACATTTTATTTTGTCAAATGTAGTGATCCATTATTCATGGCATAGCTCCAAGTCAGACAAAATATCATGAAATACATTAAAGCTACAATATCAAAATACACCTCACTTTATGCAGCAGACATCTTTTAGCCAAAATATGTTTTTTCCAACTACTTCCAATAACCATTGGAAGTAGTTGGAAATCCCAGTCCAAATCATGGGATTAGATTCCAGGATTGTTCCCGTTTCTGCAGGTCAAAGGGAATTTGACCTGCAGAAGACTCATTCTCCTTCTAAATATTAGGTTGTATTCATTGTGTTGTTACTATTATGTTAACACTTAACCTCAAGTATGTCTTTAAAATTAGCCTTCATAGGACTGCCCTCGTTTCCCTTCTAAATTTCACAAATCATCTGCAAAAAGTTTTGATTTAGACTGTAATTTGGCAGGTTAACCAGCAGAGGGCACCAAATCCCTTCAACCCAATGGGACAAAGCCGAGCCCCTAATTAAAAGATGTCCTTCGATAACTCATTCTGTATAAGTATACATGCATAAAGCTATTAAAAAGCATAATGCTCTCTAATTCGACTAAAGACTAAATTAGATAACTCTGTCCAAAACAGAGCACACATCGTGGTAGCTCACAAACAAGTGCAGGGAACGTTTGTCTGCTGAGACTGGAAACATTTCTTATTTATTCCCCATTATGGATTTTGATGAGAAAGCAAAAGAGCCTCTGTGATTTCATCAGAGTGTCCGAAGAAAAGCACAAGAGTAAAGTCAGTAGTCAAAATCCATCTGTATGTTTGTTTGCTCTAATAAGAAAAAAAAAAGCTTTCTGTTTCAGCTTGACTCGCTGGAATAAGTCAATAAACCAACCAGAATAAAGCACCAAACTCATTTCTACCATCCACATACAGTAAGGTAGATTGATGTTGTTGTGCCTGTCTGAAAACTAGAGTTAGAAACCAATTTCTCAAAAAAAAAAAAAAAATCAAAAACAGAAACAGAAAAAAAACCCCATCTCTGCAGATAAACATCAATCTTTACCATACTGTGTACTTGGCTCGCTGTTGTGTATTTTGTTGACACAAGACTGTTTTAGCAAAAATAGGCTGAGTCAGCAGGTTTCATGACGCTCTCTTTGTTGTGACTCAACAACCATAAAAATTAAACACCTGCGAGATTAGGTACCATGAATAAACATCACAAGAAGAGCCTGAAAACACACCAGAATATTACTTTATTCCATGTATATTGTTTGTGTTTGTCAATAAACTGATTTGCACCAAGTGTGGCCTGGAGATGCACAGTTTTATTAAGGCGAATCTTGCAGTAAATGCAGTTCTTTGCTAATGTTTTTCACATTTTGTCACATAGGAACCACAACCTTTATTGCCATTTATTGGTTTGACCATCACAGGACGGCACAGAATTATAAAATGGAAGGAAAATAACAGCTTAGATTTATTTATTTTTTGCTATATTTTTGCACATAAAAATAAAAACAGCCTTATACTGGAGGTACTAATCTGAGTCTTTTGGGTTGGCTCTGTACCAGCTTCTCCCAGTTTTATGTGCAGATTAACTTAAGCTCAGTCAGAGGATCCACATTGGTGATTTTATCAAGGGTGGAAATTAGCACCAGCCACTGGCCAAATGCGGGTAAAAGTATGAAGTGGCGTGTAAATTGGAGCAACGCCCATCACCGTGGCAGGTTGACAATTTGAACAGGGAAAAAAAAAAAAAAAAAAAGCTGCATTCAGTTCAAATGGGGTGTAAACGACTGAATTACTGGGTGTAAAAAACAATAGGTACAATACAGTAGTTTCCTGGAAAAAAACAGGAGAGTTGACAGTTATGGGGATAACACAGGAATGATGACGGCCCGTGGAATTACTAATGAACAATGTTTTGAGAGGAATAATTGTGAATTTCAATAGAAAATGTAATAAGTAAGGAACAAGTGGAACAGTAGAAAACAGCTATTGATACCATTTATGTTTAAAAATTACTCGACACATCTTCAGTAAATACTATCTCGGGGAGTTCTATCCAAAATGTGGAAATGTTCAACATAGGAAATGATTGCAAGAATGTTAGGGTAGTGTAGTTAAAGTTTGCTTCAAGTGAACTTATCACACTCTGTTAAGGTGTCCATGCTTTGTTATGTTAAATTAGTTTGTATTTTACATATGTATGGCAAACATTGTCAGTAAATTGGTTTTCATAGAGTTAAGAATAAATTATGTATTATATGTCATTTGCTAGTACTGGTGGGGTTTATAATTGAAAGAAAAAGAAACACAAAAAAACCAGTGGCCGGTGAAATGAAAAAAACATTTTTAATTTCCACCCCTGGATTTTATGTATTGTCACATATTCAGTTGGATCTATATCTAGTCTGTTTCAGCTCTGGCTGCTTACACAATGTCGTTTCAGCTGGAAGGTGAGTTCTGCTTCAGACTCTAACAACCATTCTTCCCTTTAACTTTAACCAGATTATCTGTGAAGGCTGAGGAAAAACAGTATTTTTTTTTCCCATTTAACAATTATTCCTTCCTTGTTTTGGTCTCATGTAAAAACTCTTTGATTGAGGTTTAAAGGCAACAACATGGAGAATGCAGGGTGCAGTGAAGTGTTCCAGAATTAGACTCTTGATTTATTGTCAGTCTAAGAATTGTTAAGTTCCACAA
Source organism: Poeciliopsis retropinna (assembly GCA_010277075.1). Lineage (NCBI taxonomy): Eukaryota > Metazoa > Chordata > Actinopteri > Cyprinodontiformes > Poeciliidae > Poeciliopsis > Poeciliopsis retropinna. The sequence goes on from VMRM01000010.1 coordinate 21,506,933, forward strand.
GCTTCCTTAAAGCAACAGCATAGTCAAAGTCATTTATAATGGCAAAATATTGAATTGCTATAAATGCGGTGAAAGAATTCCAGCTTGACAAAGAGTTTGATGCTGAATAGCATGCACCAACGTTCTTCATGACTCATTTATAACCCACATGATACACACACACACGGACATGCACACCCCTTCACACACACTCACACACACTCACAGATGAGTGTTTTGCCCTGACAAGGAACTGCAACCAGAACAGCTGTTCCTGCCAGGGAGCACCAGAAGGTGCCCAGAGAGAATTATCAATTATAAAGCGTTTTATTTTCATTAACTATGCATTTTCCTCAGCCTCTTCTGAGGATATTTTTAACAATCACTCAGGGAAAAGGAAAGTTCTGACAATCTTTACAACCAATGGTGAGGAGCAAGCAGAGAGTAAGCAGAAAGTATTTTGCCATCAATCAATCAATTAATTTTATTTATGAAGCATTCTTCATGCTAAAAAAAGCTCAAAATGCTCCACAGATCAATTAAAACAAACAAAAACTAACAATTACCCACAGCAGCCCCACATGCAGACTAAGCTGAAATGATTCAATTCAGGAAATGCTGTGTATGTTCACTCATTTTGTAATGATAATTAATCCTGTTAAGGGGAGCACTTTATCCTGGAGCAGCACAGAGAAACAGTGGACTTTATGCACACACCCTAACAGGTCACTGTAGAGAGAAAAAAAGAAAAGAGGATTCAGTTCTCTAAATCTCAACTTTTTTTTCTTTTGGAAAATTTTGATATTTTCTAGAAAAAATTCAGAAGTTTTTAGATTAAACTCAGAAATTTTCTGGAAGTTTTTTTTTATGGAAATTTGTGGAAATACATCATTGTAACAAGCCCGAACAAAAAAAATAAAAATAATTCCATCATAGTCATCAGGAAAAAGAAGCTCTTGCCAACTTATTCATAACTACCTTGTTGCTGTGTTTAGCAACTTTCCAAATTCCTGTAGCAAGTTTTTTTTTTTTTGTCAAAAAACCCAATTAGTGACAAATGACTCTAGGAGGAAAGCAGAGTACCTGCAGAAGGCTCTTTCACTCAGAGAACATGAGAATTAAACACAGTTTTGACCTCATTTTATTATGAAAGAAGATTATTCTTAGAAATGTAAACAACTTACATACAAAATATGAGATGGTGACACAACTTTATTTAAACAATTTATCCAGGAAGAATAAATCACCTGGCGTTGAAACTGTCTCAATTTTACAAGAACATTACCTACAAGACCAGATGACCAGAAGTGTTGTTTCATTAGTTTGACCTGCGTTAGTGTCACATGGTAGAAATGTTATCCACAGACATAATGAACGGGAGCTGATGGTGACACGTCTGATAAACACTCTACCGGGTTCATAATGAAGGTAGAGACTCCAAGACTCCTGGAAGCAGGAGTAACAAATAACTAGAAGGGAGACTAGACGGACATGTAAGGTGTCAGTCTCGTATTGTGAGACTCACTATGTTCTTTCCCTGAACATTTTTCCCATTTTTCAACTGGCAGTTTCTTTCTGAGCTGTTAGCTCTTAATCAGGGCTGAACTGTAACTCCTCCTACTGCAGTCATGGTGACCAAGGTCCCAGTCAGAGGCTGACAGTGGGAGAGAGAAGCTTTCATTGTGGAATTCAAAGCTGTGATTTGACAGTAGACTGCTACACTTTATAACTCTTTTAATTCTAAACCCTCTAACATGGACAGGACAGAGAGAGTCTCCAGCTGGGCTGTCTCTAAACCAGCCTGGGCTTCTGATCCAGGTTCTGTCATCTCTCCAGGCTTTTAGCTTTAGGCTAAAAAGGGTCGTTAGCATCAGGCCACAATGACATGGTGTTCCTGTTTGGAACAAGTGGATCCAGGCTCAGTTAGTCCAACTGGGCACAACCTGTTAGCTCAGTGTGTGCTGGTTAGTCCATAATTATTGTTCATCCTTGTGTTTTGATACAAATGGATAGCAAGACATAAAAGGGGCTTTCCAGGCATATAGAGCCATTTTATAACACAATCAAGTAACTGTGTTACCTTCAGTTGTTATAGAAATGCAGTATATTTCAAATATGATTTTAAAGAAATCTGACTTTGCAATTTAATGCCTTGAAATTGGGCCTCTTTAAAAACTCCAGCTCTTTCTGAAACAGCCTTCAGGAAGTCATCACAACACGGCTCCTCTATCAACCAGCTCCACACTCAGAAGTAGTTTGTATGAGGAGCTCTGCTGATGTGTAGTTCCAGCAGGTGTTTGCTAACTGCTTCTGGCTAGTCTGAAGGAACTGAGTGGGGAGTTGACAGGGAGTGCTGCTCTGTGAGGTAGACGCTTGAAGACAACATTTTTTAAAGAATGGGTCAAAAACACACCAGAGTAATTTGTGACTTATTTCTCCAAAGAGGAGGTGTGTGAAAGTTGTCTTTAAAAAAAAAAGACTTTTCCACAAAATAAATTTGTGTTTATATTTATTTCCAGTAATTTCGGGGTTTCTTTTGTTTTTTTGTTACCTGTAACCTAATCTGTTCTCTGATTTGCTGCATGTGTTCAAAAATGCGAACCTCGGTCAGAACTGTGTCTTTATCGCAACTTTGAACAAATGAGGCAGAGAGAAAAAAATTCCACTTTAGTTAGTGCTTAAAAAGCATTGACTGATGAGTAATTAAGATTGGAATTTAAACTGCTGACTGGCTTTCTTATAATAACTGAAGCAATGAAAACGATTGTTGTTTGCAAACAAAATGACTATTTCAATTAGTTTTTAAAAACTGAAACATGGAGTTTAAAGACTTCATTAATTAAAGTGTCAGTTTATGGTGACGATGCATTCAAGCGCTTGGCGAGTCCCACATTATGCAACGCGAGCAAGTGTGTCCTCTGCTGAAGGAGCCCAGATCAGCAGGGCTAGAAATAGACAACGAGAGCAGAGATCTCATTAGTCTTTTCCGTGATGCTTTATGTGGCATCACTAAAGTATTGCTGCTGTAGGGAAAGCAGGAGACCACCACCCTCATGCTGCCCGTCTCACCACAAACTGGAGAATCACTCCTGTGAGCAGCGGCAGCAGCAGCAGCTGTCCGGTGTGACAGAACAACTATCATGGGGATGATCTATCATTTTAAAGGATTGCCTTTTCCTTTTCTTCACTTAATTCATCAAGCTTCTGCTGATTTATTGACCCATTTTCAGCAAGCGCTCAGTGAAAAAAAAAAAATTATGCCAAGCAACGGCAGATCCAAGGTAGAAAATCATGTTCTAACGCCGACTGTATTATTTTAAATGTCTCATTTAAAAGCTTCAAAACTTTACTCGAAAGGAGATACAGCCCTACTGATTTATTCCTCATTCAATTCCTTTCCATGCAGACCCAGTAAAAATATTTAATATTAGAATTGAAAAAAAAAAAATTTGTCAAATGACTTTCTTTCTTTTTCTTTTTTTTTTTTTTGCTATCTGCCAAAAACACTGAAGTGTTCACGGTTGATGGGGAAACATCTAAATAAAGTGATTCTGACTCTTGGGGATCAGTTGCTCCTGAATAATATTATTAATGGTATATGTAATGTAGCTCTATGGAGGCACTGATGAAAACCCAGCCACAGTCAGGAGACTTTAGCTAATATTTAGGGCCACTAACAGAACATTGAACTTTCAATCCAAGATGGCCGGAGCATCAATAACAATGCAACATGTAACAATGAAAAATACATTAAAAACTATACATTTTACACACCCTTCATACTAACACATGCAATCACAATATGAAAGAGTAGAAGAGGCGATAAACATCTGAGGGCTAAGATTCACAAAATGGGCATCATTTTTATTGTTTGGTTCAGGAAACGACATATGGCTCCTCGATATTTATGAAATATAAATATTGTGTCAGAAATATATATTGTGTCAAAATATATATAACATATATTCATATATATGTTATATATGAATATATATATATTCATATATAACATATATACATTATTGTGTATATATGTTATTGTGTATAACATATATACACAATAATAATTCCATATTATTGTGGAATAATATGTAATATGAGCTTTATTTTTACTCTGTGCCTGTCAAACGGTTTGTTTGATTCATCCCAGGTAAAATGAATAAATAAATAAATAAATGAGCTCTTTTAAAACCATCATCTTGAACGTAAAACAAAGCAGATCAGCACCGGAATGAAATGAGCTTCTTTCTTTCTGCCTCTCGTGGGGTGGAGACTACAAACAGCAGTCACCATGGTGACCTTCACACAGACTCTAGATGCTAGCCAGTGACAGAACTGGTTCACATGTCTGCTAAGACCAAGCTCTGCCTCTGATGTGAAAATAACTTGGAAACAGCCAAAACAAGCAGCACCCAACTCAGGAGAGAAGTCAAATACTCGTTCCTTTGTGACGCTGATCTGTGTCCATGCAGAAGGGAGAAGTTAAGGCAATTTGTTGTCATGCCAGACAGATCAGGCCGATAACTACCATCTGTAGATGAATTTGTTATGATCTGCTGTACAGTTTCATATAGTACAGGAAGCAGAATGTATTTTAACATCTCAGAGATCTTTGAATTTAAATGACTGAAAATCCACCAAACGTCATTCTCTGTCAGGACCGCTCAGTAAAGAAGAGCCTGGATGAAGAGCGAACACAAACAGCAGAAAACACTTCTCCAAGATGTCTGGATAAACACCGAGATATTATTTGAGGAGCAGTTGCACACAGCGCCTGTATTTGCAGGTGCTGAATGTTAGCAGACCTGAGTTTGCTTGTGCTCCTAATTCAGAAAATAGACACAAGCACAGATTTGCTCCTGAAATAGCTTCACACAGCTAGCAGGGTCTCTCTGGGCTGACACAATAGGTCTACATTTAAATGAGGAATTATGCATCCACTTAGTGGAACACCGACCCACATGTACGTAAATCAGAGTAAGAGCTGATTGGTATTTCAGATTTCTGATGCAGGAATCTGAATGGAGCAATCCATGCAAAAGTCACAGCAGAGTGCTTCTCCAGGGCTGGAGACTCCAGGTGTGAACACAAAGGAAGAGAAAGGCAACCTGCCGCACTGCTGCCATGAGCTTTGGGATTTTGGCTGTTCTTTAATTTGCATAGTTAGTTCATTTTTAAGACCAACATACTCTGCAGGAACAGAGAAATGTGTTTGTTTACCTGAGGTGGCAAGAGCAAGAACGAAACCTCTGATCTGTGCATCTGTAGTCGATAGATTTGACTAAATGAATTTTATAAGACAAAAAGGAGTAAATACATAAAGTTGTATTCATTTATGTGAGACAATGGAATAACAATTATCAATGAGAAATGTCACTTGATTGTATTATCAAATACAAATATAACCAGGAAAACAAACACACTTGTATGTGCTTTGGCTGTTCATCCACACTAAGATTCCATTTTATATGGTTAAAACTGTCATTTGTTAAAAACTTTGGCCAAAGTGGAGATTTGATAAAACTCCACATGAGAAAACAGATTTATGGTGCCACACATTACAGCCACAATAATGCTCTGATAGTAAGCAATGTGGATACATACAAAGCCGAAAATCTTTGGGAACCACGACTCTATAGGAAACTGAGTCAGAGGTTTGGGAGCCTAAAAACATGACCTGGTTTGAAGTACGCCCTTTGACCTGCTCTGGACAGTCACACATCAGATCTAATCCATTACTGACAGCAGATCTGACTTCCTGCACCATGAGGCTGATATGATTGTGTTCTTCATGCCACATCTTGACTGTACACTGTCAAAACTAACAGGATTAAGAATGAAGGCCTGTTTTTAGCTTTCGAGTTAAGTGCACTAATAGGATTTGTTAGAGGACATGTGAAAAGCGTGATCCACAGTGTGTTTAGGTGAGTGTGCGCGTGTGTGTTACCGGAGACTGATTTAACATCTGAGAGAACCCTGAACATCAGGTAAAAACACCTGGAAACAGAGAGAACTCCACAGAGGACGGAGGAGGCTCGACGGCCCGATCAGCAGTCCAGATCTCTGCTGGGTCCTGGTTCTGGCCTTCCAGACAGACAGGCAGCGTTACTGGGCCTCCAGGCGCCACCTGTCATGTCTGCGCTCCATTCCCAGAACTCTCTGCCACAGTCTGTCTCTGTGGGGTTTGTTCGGTTACCCCGACATGCTATCCAACGCTTTCTGCTCCTCGTGTTGGGGCGAGATGGAGGAAAAGATCTTTCTGAATTCTTGCAGCTGAAATCATCTCTGCAGCCTGATGTACGGAGCAGGACAGGCTGAGGAGCAGCAGCTGCATTTCCATTACAAATCAGCACAAAACTTTGTGTATATTCTGCTAATGTAAAAAAATAAATAAATTCTGCAATTTCTATGATTCTAATAAATAAGAAATTGAACTAAAGTAAGTCATTTGAAGTCATGGTATTGACGGATGTAAAGAATTCCGTGGTATATTTTCATAATTCAGTCATGGTGCTGGCGTTCATAATCTATCAGTCAATCAGAGGAGACGTCGGCATCTTATTCAGTCGTTAGAGTAACAAGCCCCGCCTACTTGGGAGGGTCTGGGCGGCGTTTTGGGGAAATTACAGCCGACGATTTTACAGAAGAACTTCATGAAAAACTCAACTTTGGCTGAACTGCCTGGGGCCGGCTGCACGCTGAGGCCAGCAGTATGCTACTGCTTCATACTCAAGATGCGGAAAAAACTTTTACAGTTTAGTTCTGTGAAATGCACAAATTTCGATATGGCTGAAAATCGAACCTGGGGCAAAAACTTTTTTATTGAAAAACGTGACTTATGTCAAAACTGGCCTTTGTCCATCAGCAAATTTATTTTTGTAATTCCAAATTTTAAGCACAGAATTAAGATAAAAACGGAATGCTGACTGCATCACCTAACGTGATTCTATATTAGAAAACCTTGTGTTATTTTCTCTTGTATCTGAAGCCATTAGTTTTAAAGTCAATAAATTGAGCAGACATTAGGAAACCAATGGGGAAACCGAAAGGCCATTTTCAGAGGCACAGTTGGTTTGACAGATGGGGACACACCCTTCACTGACAAGTTTCCTCATGTGAAAGTGCCACCAGAAACAAATTTTGCCACTTCAGATGTTTGAATTCTTCAGTTATCGGATCAGCTCTGCTCCACTCTGCTGTCAAAGAACCACAACGCCGCTCTCAACCTCAGAAGGAACAGAAAATCGTTGCGTAGCAGATGGCGCGCCCCCTGCAGAGCGCCGAGCTCTCCGTTGTGCGTCTGTCTGGACTCAAGTGACAGGATGACAAAACTGTAGACACAAAACAGGACAGAGAAAAAAAAAAAAACTGCCACAAGATGCTTGAAACAACCAGCTCCTAAAGCTGCTTCAACATGTCTAGTGAAGCTCGCTATGTTAGTGTCGCATCAGACAAACTAAAAAAGAAAATATGGATTGTAAGAAAATATTTCAGGTTTTATATTAGAAATGAATGAACTTGGAGGATAATACCGAAAATCTTTTCCATAAACACTGTGATGAAATTTAAAGTCAACTTTGTTGCGCTGTCCATCATGTCATGATTCCCTCATCAAAAACAAACCTGGAGTGTTGCTTTGATCTTTTCATGCATGATCGAAAAATCCCTGAGTTTCCCATAGCAACCATTCAACTGTGTGAAACACCTGGGTAGGAATGATGGGAGTTTTCTGTTCATAGAGTCGGTTCTTTCAGCTCCCAAACGGATCTTTATTTATTGTCAGTTATGTTGAAGCACGACTCTCGGTTTGCACTCTAAAAGCTGAAACGTTTGCGACTGGCCCATCTCTACTGGGTAAACCTAGTAGTTTGCAGTTTCCAAACTTCCCACCTTCCACCTCCTTTTTGTTGTGATGTCGTCCTGAAGGCAGAGTTTCAGGAAGAGCAGGAGTTTCTTAAAGAGACAGAGGCCCAATTTGAAGTCATATGTCATATATCAGCATTTTTATAACAATCTAAGGTAACATAGTTACTTGATTGTGCTATAAAATGACACTATGCCTAGAAAACACATCAAACTGCTCCTTTAAGCAACACAGTCAATGCCATGCAGCAGAGTTTATCATCTGAACATTTCTGGCTGTTAATCTGCTTCAGGCAGCTAACTTTGAGCAGATGATTTGGTCAAAGAGCAATGCACCAGTGCCTAGGATTAGAGGAGCATTACATTTGCTTTTGGTAACACTCTGGAGTAATACAAGGATCAGAGTTTATACAGCATTGCATAATAGGCCACCTGACAGGAAGATGCAACCGATTTGAACAGCAGACATCCAAGGACATGTCCGTGCACAGAGGAAAAACCTGGTTATGTCATTTCATATCCGGGCTGTCCAAGAGCCTCTGGGAGACGCATGGAGATATTAAACAGGCCAGCAGAGGTTAAAGCTGAGTAATGTGTACTGGAGATGATGAGCATCTAATTCATGACAAACACTGCAGGGTTAGCTGTTATATGCTTTATGATTCACCTCCCTGACAGTCAGATTAGGCTGTTATCAGTTTGTCTTCACTGACTGGAAATTCAGCAACCTTGGGACATCCTTCCAGTTCTAATCAGTTGCAGTGCAATATAAATGCAGCCTTCAGAAACTACATCAAAGGATGAGATGCTTCTTTCCCAACCCACTCGGCTTCCGTTGATGCAGATAGGATGTTCGCAGGGGTCTGACAGCCTGTGTGAACGTCCTGGAGATTGCTCAAGATAGTGGAGCTGTGAAGGAGACCAGGGGGTCGCTGCAGGTAGGGGGGGTGGGCCTGCAGCAGGAGGCAGCATGTGCGGGGAAGTTGGGGGTTAGGTGGGGTAATAAGTCATTAAGTCATGCAGCTTTTAAGCTAAAACTTCCAAAGTTTTTCCAGTCATCAGGTAACCCCTGATTCCCACTGACAGGTCTGCTTTGAGTAAAGACACCAGTGTGCGCGTTGAAAAATGGACCCTCTTTCTTGATGATCATCATCCCTGTCATGGCTGCTTGGATAATGTCACAGTTGCCAGTAGCACACAGTAAAACAGCCTTCAGGATGTGCTGCGTTAACTCATTGTCGTAATACTTTAGAACAGATAGTAAAAACCTTTTTCTTCAGAATCACAAATCATACAGTTTTGCCGTCGTCACCTAACGCTGCCCATCAGACAGGATTCAGACTGATAAGGAAGTGTGTGTTGGTGTCATTCATGTCCCTTCAACTTGCACACTTTTACACACTGCAAGTTTCCTTGGGCTTTTAGTATATAATCAACCAACACAAAGGACTGCATCATTGTAGACTGAAGAAAAAAATTTTCATTAGGGATTGAGTTTAAACTCTCCTGGTAAAACCAGGCCTTTGTTCTACACTTTGCTTCGTACAGACGGTCTGGATCCGGATATTCAGAAACGACTGCTTTCTGAAACTCATGAAGCTAACAGGAAATGACATGCACAGTAAACAACTCCATGTGGAGAAGGTCCACAATGGCAGATCATAAACATTCCTTTTGCTCCACCTTTAGTCGCTCAATATTTGGAAGTGTGGCCAACATGGACTGAATGGCTTCGTTCCCTTCCTCCAATCCAACTACCAAACTACAATTCTACAAAAATAATTGATTCACAACTCCTCCTTCTATTTGTTCACTGGTTGGTTGAAACTCAACCAGAAGAATCCAGCTCAGTAAGAGAAATCCTGAAGGGAAATGAGAACTGAACAAACTTCCTAAAGTTCAAAATGTCCCACTGGCAGGTGGTCTGAAGTGCTGTGTGGCAGCATTGTGTAGCCAAAGAGTCGGGTACAAAACTCCAAACCCCCTCCTCTGTGTCCATATAAACACAAGCACACCTTCATGGTGATTACAAAATATTTCCCCAGAAATATGGATCATATTGGGAACCCAGCATTACAGATGCTGACACAGGGACAAACTTTGTTTTTTCACAAATTGATTAGCTTTTTTCCAGTTCTGACACATTCCATCCTTTTCATGTGTCACGTAACAACACGGACTGACGTCAGTCACAGTTTGCCATGTCTAACCGTCTGTCTGTCGAGCTGATATTCCACTGACACTGATCCGGAGGGACAGGCGGTAAAGAGAACAGGAGCAGAGCAGCGTCTCACTCAAGGACGTCCTGACAGCACACACAGCTGCTGATAGATGGGACGTCTGCGACGGCAATCAAATCTCTGACCTTCCTGTTATGAGCCCCTGTCTGCATTAATATTAGATCGCCAGCTTGGTACTTGATAGCCAGCATGGCTAACATGCATTGAGTGGTCGTTCTACCTGTGGAACAAACACTCGTAATCGAAGACGCCGTGTCTCAGCGTGGGACAAGTTCTGCTGACCAAATGTGATTTGGACAACAGCAACAGTGACTGTGGACGTTTGGCTGCTCTGGTTCAAACTGCAGTAGGTATCACAGTTTAGTTTCTAGCTTTTGTATATTTTTTTAATTGGACCTAAAAGATTCTTCTAATGGATTGGAAACTGTTGAGAGCAGAAACAGACCGATAGAGTTTTAAATTGTGGTCATCTGTGCTTTAGGATTACATTTGTAACCACTTAGCCTGATTATGGCTTAAAATGAGGGAGCAAGCAAGAAAAGTATAAACCTCATATAAAAAGGAAGCAACTTGTAATTGGCTTACAGCCATTAATCATGAACTGTAACCTTTAACCCTCAAGGAGAAGATGTCTATTTCCAGGGCTGAAGATTTAAAGTCCCATTCCAGCGAGAATTTGTTTAGTCTTTTTGTGTCTTCTCTCAGACAGTTTTTATTCCAGTGGAGGTCAGTGGGTTGCCATTGTTTTTAAATCATCACTAGTTCACCTAGCTGATATGCAGTGGGACACTTCCACTAATCTGCTAACATTGCATGAGTGGCAGTTTAGTGCTAACATTCAAACAATTAGCTTCTCCTCCATCAAAGTTTCCAGGTAAATTCTAAAGCACTTATGTAATTATCTGTCTTGTAAACTAAGTTAGCTATAAGTCTTCAATGTCACACGTGTATATAATATTTAATATTTAATAACCAATATTTAAGATCAGCTCTGCAAAAAAACATCCATGAAGCGACAGGATTTCCTGAATAATTTAGTTACGTTAGGCAAAAAAAAATATTTCTGAATACTGCACTGCAAATGGAGGTTTGTGTGGGGACCCACTGCAGTTCAGAAATTCACCACTTGGACTTGCTTGTGAATCTGTTGGGCTCTTGTTCATCTAAACAAAGGAGCCGTCTTAAAAACAGTGCAAATCTTCAAACTGATGCGCTTGATTATCCTCATTCTGTGAAACTTCTGTGGTGCACAGATCTGATGATATGCTCCAGTCTAGAACTGTCTGCACACTCTTCTTAATGATACTGATACAGATGATACTCATTTTGCAACATTATGTCAGAGAGCTGTTGTGGGATGTACAGAAATTTTCATTCTACACACCAAAGCATATATTTAAGTAATACGTTTAATAAAGTATTTAAGTTTATAAGTGGATTTTTTAAAAGTATTTTCCACAAGTGGGAAAGCATGGAATAGATGAGTCAGGTTTAGAAGAATGTATGCTGAAACTTTTTAATAATTTACTGCTGGTTTACCATTTTCCCTCCAGAAATGCTTTTGTAGTAGATTCTGTAATCAACTTTGGTACATAAACAGTTATAAGAGCTCCATCTGCCAACTTCCCATGCAACATTAGAGACTACAGAATATGTGACAGTGGCTCAATTAAAAAGACAAATGGCCACAAATAAAGCACAATATAGTCTAATTCCCTCTTTTAAAAAAAAAGCAAAAAAAAAAGCAACAGAAACAAGAATCAAAATGGTCTCTATTTAACCCACCAAATCTGATAATGTAGATGAAAACTGATGTATACATTTAAAAACACAATGCTTAGTTTCTTTTAGGTGCAAATATTTGCATTAAAGCAGTGATGATGCCCTCACATAAAGAAGCTACAGGAAGATATAATGCAAGGTTTGGAGAAGACGTTTAACTGCTTTACATTCCAGACAGCCAGACACTGAAAAGGCCATTTGAGCTGAGAGGTCGGAAGTCCTGAAAGAGCCAAAGCAGAGCTTTGTTATTAATGGGCTCAATCTGTCTGGGACACTTTTGCCATTTCTTTAATGCCACTGAGCAGTGAAGGAAGACGCAATAAAGAACAGAGCCTGGAAGCTTCACTTATTACAATTAATAATTCATACCAGTTCATTAACCAGGCGGAAGCCGCGGTCTTACATGGCAGGCATGGAGTGTGGATGAGGGTTTGGAACCACAGAGCCTGTTGCTGCAAAATGAAGTTACTGCCCAATGGATGAAGGCTCATAAAAAGGTGATGACCAGTGTGAAAAAAATAAATATGGCTATGCAGTTGGTTTTTATAAAATCTACTATCCATAATAAGCATAATTCTTCATCTGCTGTCTGAACACCAGGGGGTCCAAACCTTAGCGATCTCAAAGCCTTTTTCACAAAGTTGTGGCAGAACACAGAACAACTGCAACATGACAACCATCTAGTGAACACACATCAGACACTGAAATTAGGTTTTTTCAAATTAGCCATAAACCATCAATGTTCCATCAAATCCTGATTTTCTCCAAATGTAACGACATGCAATGGGCTAACATTCATTTTAGTTCCATCAGATGGCATGTAGTTTATTTCTGCATTTGCAAGCTGTAAGTCTGTTTTTTTTTATGTACTTCTTCTTTTATGAGTGTCTTTTAAGCCCACATCAAAACTAATCTACCTCCACAGTGCCTATTAACTCTGTCTAGTTTTCAGCCTGATTTAGTTCACGGGGTTCTGCAGAACTCTGGGACTGCAAAAGTTTCATCCGTTTCCTTCAGTGTTTATGCTCACTTCATGGATTGAGCGTTCTTTCAGTCATAATTTGTGGTTAGAGGTGGTGAGAAAGATGAGATGAACCCAGGTTGTAGAGTGAGAAATGACGAGTTTAATGAAGAAGAAGCACAATAATCCAGGCAACGCAGAAGAGAAGGCTAATGGCTCAAAACTGGTAGCAACTGGAAAAACATCTGACGGCGGCAGACAAAACAAGACTTGACCAGGACCCAACAGAAGAAACACAGGTGGGTTTAAATGCACAGGGAGGCAATCAGGGGAATCAAGGAACTGGTGTAACTAATAAAGGGATAGACGGGACAACACACAGACTCCACAGAACACAGAAACCTAAATGAACACAGAGGAAAAAACCAAATCCTTACACATTCACCTTGAAAATGCCCTCATATGCCTGTCTCAGTTTAACTCAACAGAATTAGAATTAACCATATCATCGTCTGAGATTTCCCAAATTGTTTGAAGCTCTACAGTCACAAGCGTTTAGCGAGTTAAAACTTTTACATTTGAAAAAAAAAGCACTTCTATAAAACAAAGCCTATTATCTGAGCATTGAGCAAATAGAGATCATTCTGGTCATCCTGACTGCACTGAAACAGGAAGAGCTTAGTGTGATTCACTTAGAGTGAGAAAAAAACTTTGAGATGTCTTTCCAGCCTGTGTGTTAAGCATACGGTGCATTCAGGTAATAAATAGGCTTCAAATGCATTTTATGTAGGAAAGTAAAACTAATAATTTGCATACAGCCGGCTCGATGCTTTAAGTGCTTCCAGCTGAAATAAAGCAGTTTAAAATCTGATTAGGTTTGCCATTTGGAGTGCAGAATCCTCCCAAAATTTACTTTAATCACATTTTCAAACCACTTATGAAATCAAGGACTTCCATTAGTTTTTATTATCCATCCATCCATCCATCCATCCATCCATCCATCCATCCATCCATCCATCCATCCATCCATCCATCCATCTTCTTCCGCTTATCCGGGGTCGGGTCGCGGGGGTAGCAGCTTAAGAAGGGAGGCCCAGACCTCCCTCTCCCCAGCCACTTCTTCCAGCTCCTGCGGGGGAATCCCAAGGCGTTCCCAGGCCAGCCGAGAGACATAATCCCTCCAGCGTGTCCTGGGTCTTCCCCGGGGTCTCCTCTCGGTGGGACGTGCCAGAAACACCTCACCAGGGAGGCGTCCAGGAGGCATCCTGACCAGATGCCCGAGCCACCTCAACTGGCTCCTCTCGATGTGGAGGAGCAGCGGCTCTACTCTGAGGCCCTCCTGGATGACTGAGCTTCTCACCCTATCTCTAAGGGAGAGCCCAGCCACCCTACGGAGGAAACCCATTTTGGCCGCTTGTATCCGAGACCTCGTTCTTTCGGTCATTACCCAAAGCTCATGACCACAGATGAGGGTAGGAACGTAGATCGACCGGTAAATCGAGAGCTTTGCTGCTTGGCTCAGCTCCCTCTTCACCACGACGGACCGGTACAGCGCCCGCTTCACGGCAGACGCTGCGCCGATCCGCCTGTCAATCTCCCGCTCCCTTCTTCCCTCATTCGTGAACAAGATCCCGAGATACTTGACCTCCTCCACTTGAGGCAGGACACTCTCCTCGACCCGGAGAAGGCACTCTACCCTTTTCCGGCTCAAGACCATGGCCTCGGACTTGGAGGCACTGATCCTCATCCCAGCCGCTTCACACTCGGCTGCGAACCGCTCCAGCGAGAGCTGCAGATCACGTCCCAATGAAGCCAACAGGACCACATCATCCGCAAAAAGCAGAGATGCAATCCCAAGGCCACCAAAACGGATCCTCTCAACACCCTGGCTGTGCCTAGAAATTCTGTCCATAAAAGTAATGAACAGAATCGGTGACAAAGGGCAGCCCTGGCAGAGTCCAACTCTCACCGGGAACGAGCCCAACTTATTACCGGCAATGGGGACCAGACTCCGACATCGGTCATACAGGGACCTGACAGCCCATATCAAAGGGCCCGGTACCCCATACTCCCGGAGAACCCCACACAGGGCACCCCGAGGGACACGGTCGAATGCCTTCTCCAAGTCCACAAAACACATGTAGACCGGTTGGGTGAATTCCCATGCACCCTCCAGGACCCTGCTGAGGGTGTAGAGCTGGTCCAGTGTTCCACGACCAGGACAAAAACTACACTTCTCTTCCAAAATCCGAGGTTCGACTATCCGACGAACCCTCCTCTCCAGGACCCCCGAATAGACCTTGCCAGGGAGGCTTAAGAGTGTAATTCCTCTATAATTGGAGCACAACCTCCGGTCCCCCTTTTTAAACAGGGGAACCACCACCCTAGTCTGCCAATCCAGGGGAACCATGCGATACTGCAGAGTCGCGTCAACCAACACAACCCTACAACATCCAGAGCCTTAAGAAACTCCGGGCGAATCCCATCCACCCCCGGGGCCCTGCCACCGAGGAGTTTTTTAACCACCTCGGTGACCTCGTCTCCAGAGATTGGAGAGCCCAACCCAGAGTCCCCAGGCTCAGCTTCCTCAATGGAAGGCATGGTGGTGGGATTGAGGAGGTCTTCGAAGTATTCCGCCCACCTACCCACAACGTCCCGAGTCGAGGTCAGCAGCACACCATCCCCACTGTAAATAGTGTTGGTGCTGCACTGCTTCCCCCTCCTGAGACGCCAGATGGTGGACCAGAATGGAAGCCGTATGGAAGTCTTTCTCCATGGCCTCTCCAAACTCCTCCCATGCCCGAGTTTTTGCCTCAGCAACCACGCATGCCGCTTCGCCTGCCAGTACCCGTCAGCTGCTTCCGGAGTCCCACAGGCCAAAAAGCCCCCTTAGGACTCCTTCTTCAGCCTGACAGCATCCCTCACCGAAGGTGTCCACCAACGGGTTCGAGGGTTGCCGCCACGACAGGCACCGACAACCTTGCGACCACAGCTCCGATAAGCCGCCTCAACAATGGAGGCACGGAACATGGTCCATTCAGACGCAACATCCCCCACATCCCCCGGAACATGTTCAAAGTTCTGCTGGAGATGGGAGTTAAGACGGGAGAATCCCCGTCTTACAGGGGATTCCGCCAGACGTTCCCAGCAGACCCTCACAACACATTTGGGCCTGCCAGGTCTGACCGGCATCCTCCCCCACCACCGGAGCCAACTCACCACAAGGTAGTGGTCAGTGGACAACTCTGCACCTCTCTTCACCCGAGTGTCCAAGACATACGGCCGCAGATCCAATGAAACGATGACAAAGTTGATCATCGAACTGCGGCCTAGGGTGTCCTGGTGCCAAGTGCACATATGGACACCCTTATGCCTGAACATGGTGTTCGTTATGGACAATCCGTGACAAGCACAGAAGTCCAACAACAGAACACCACTCGAGTTCAGATTGGGGGGAGCGTTCCTCCCAACCACGCCCCTCCAAGTCTCACTGTCATTGCCCATGTGAGCGTCGAAGTCCCCCAGCAGAACGAGGGAGTCCCCAGGTGGGGCACTCTCCAGTACCCCCTCTAAGGACTCCTAAAAGGGTGGGTAATCCGAACTGTCATTCGGCACGTAAGCACAAACAACAGTCAGAATCCGTCCCCCCCACCCGTAGGCGGAGAGAGGCTACCCTCTCGCTCACCTGGGTAAACCCCAACGTACAGGCGCCGAGATGGGGAGCAACAAGTATGGCCACTCCTGCCCGGCGCCTCTCACCATGGGCAACTCCAGGGTGGAAGTATGTCCAGCCTCTCTCAAGGAGACTGGTTCCAGAACCAGAGCCGTGCATCAAGGTGAGACCGACTATTTCTAGCCGGAACCTCTCAACCTCACACACTAACTCCGGCTCCTTCCCCACCAGAGAGGTGACATTCCACGTCCCAAGAGCTAGCTTCTGCAACCGAGGATCGAACCGCCAGGACCCCCTCCCTCGGCTGCCACCCATATCACAATGCACCCGACCCCTTTGGCCCCTCTCATGGGTGGTGGGCCCATGGGAGGGGGGATCCATGTCTCCTCTTCGGACTGAGCCCGGCTGGGCTCCATGGGTAAAAGCCTGGCCACCAGGCGCTCGCCAACGTGCCCCACCTCCAGGCCTGGCTCCAGGGTGGGGCCCCGGTGACCCGCGTCCGGGCGAGGGAACACGGCATCCAATGTTTTTAATCATCATAGGGGTCTTCAGGCTGCACTTTGTCTGGTCCCTCACCTAGAACCTGTTTGCCTTGGGTGACCCTACCAGGGGCATGAAGCCCCAGACAGCATAGCTCCTAGGATCATTGGGGCACTCAAACCCCTCCACCACGATAAGGTGGCAGCCCGAGGAGAGGTAGTATTATTAGTTTCTATTAGGTAATAAATAATACCTAATATTATTAGGTATATTATTAGGTATAATATACCTACTTTAATTATGAGCAAAACTCAAAACTATTATTTTTCTACACACACACAAAAAAAATTCCATTAAGAGCTTTCTTAGTTTAATGTATTTGTGAAATAAAACATCTACATAGTGCATATTTAATACAAACGCTTGTAGTTGGAAAATGTTGAGCTGGATCCAGGTGACATTAGTAGCCCACTAAGAAATATGACGGTGAACCCGCTCCACCTCTCACACTACATAAACCCAGAAATAGAACAAGTCAAGGCACCAAACGCAGCAGAGCAACTCATAAAATAAAGAGATTGGTTTTTTCCCCCCTCTTTTCCTCCCTGCAGCTGTGTAACTAAAGAGACTAAATATAGACTAAATTATAATAAAATCAAAGACATTATGAGGATTTTTTTTTTTACCCTTTTCCCTTCTTCTACACTCTGCATCGTCCTGATGCTGCAGACACAAAGCCATCAGAAGCTAATGTTGCAGAAAAATAATGGGTGGAGGCTTTAATGCCTGACAGGTGTTTCTGTAATGCAGCTGTTTGCTCCAGACCAGGCTGATGCCAATCTGCATTTCTTCTGTCCTTCTGCGCACTCTCATCTGATCACGTCTTAAGTGGCCATGATGAGAAAGCAATGAAGAAAGGCCCAGCGTGAAGGACGGAGGTTTATAAGCCTGTTTGATGCTGGATGTGCTCTGGAGTCTTTGTCAAGTATCTGGATGAGGAGAAGTTACACAGCGACGTCAGTGGCTTGGGACGACCTCACCACGTCTGCCTTTTGACATAAACATAGCTACTGTCTTTTATTATTCTCCTTTATGGCTGGGCATCAGCAGCATGTCAGGGCGCCATTATGAAACTATAAAATACCATGGAGTCTGGTCACAGGGTTTAGCTGCAGTATTTTCTTTTTTCTGGTTTATTTAATCACTTCATGGAAGGAAAATAATCTCCTGAGTTTCATTTTTTTTTTAAATAGATGAAGGAGCTGGAAACCCTAGAAATCAATTAAGTGGATAAATCCTTTTCTATTGCACGATGTTGTAGTGCTCCATCTGAAAGTCTTGCATACTAATCAAAGAACAAATTATTTTCTTGCCCTTTTACATTGGAACATGTTGATTGAATATGCGGCCACTTATTGGAAGCAGGAAATGGATGGAGTGGGCAGGTTTGCTGCAAACATCGTCTGCGCAGGAACGGATGGAAATAAACAGGTTAGCAGAACAAATTGCAAAAGAAAAGAATCAAAGAGTTCAAGTGCAAACTTTTTTTTTTTTTTTTTATCCATTGCAGTTTTGTGAAATACACAATTTCTGATGCGGCTGAAAAACCAGCTTATCGTAGAACAAAAAACTGAAGTTTCTTTTTTAAAACTTCAGTTTACTTTAATTAAACAAACATATTTCTATAATTCCCATTAGAGCAATTATGTGGTCGATGGCAACACAGAAACAGACAAGTAGCTTCAACATTCATCACTCATGTAGTATTCAAGTCAACTGGAGCTCTGATTGGTACAGAGTTTGGTACAGCGACTTTGTAATTCATTACAAAGTCACATTCTGGTGTTTTCTTCACCTAAATACAGGTTTTCAGTGGCTTTACAGCCTTTTAGTAAAGCCATTGAAAACCTGCTTCTTCTGAGACTGAAGTACCACACAAAACAAGTAGATGTTATTATTGGTAATCCAATTGGTAATACATAAAGATAAAATGCATCCTCACAAATCAAATTTGTCATGACTTCTAGTAGATAACTGAACTTTTCCCCCCAAATCCATAACTGTATAAAACCGGAGCTATTTTCAGAGCTTCCTGAGAGGAACTTTGAAAATGAGAAAAATTAATCGCTGGACCAGACTGGCTCTACTTTATGATGGATGACAGCGGGAGGAGGTGTGGTGGGTGATTTCTCCACAATGGCTGAACAGAAAATTTACATTCGAGCTCTTGCAAGCTAAATTTAGGTTGACAGGTGATAATTTAAACACAGAGGAACAGCTGTTTGCCAAGCTGTGCCTCAGACTTGAGTGGACTGGGTATGTACGTGGATATTTTCCATCTGTAAGCGCAACCTCGTATGATAAGGCTTGTCATGTTTCCTTGCAGTGATTTCCATCAGTTCATGGTGTTTAGCTTCACCCAGACGTAAGTGAGGGAAACACGACAGGATGAAACTAGAGCTGCACATGGCCACCTTCACATGCACATGTTCCATCCACATTCAGATGGAAAGTTTTTCAACCTTCAGCTTTATTCAGTAAAATTGATTGATTCAAAAAAGTTGAACTCTGGTGCAGTTTGAACGTGTATGTGAACGACAAGCGGACCAGAGACAAAAGCAGAAAGGTGTCTAATATATATGGCATCCTGGGTAAACAGGATCAAATCAAACATACAAGTCTTAACGCAAGGGGAGAAATGGCTCATTGTCTTCAGTCAATCCAACCACCGCTAACCTTCACTCCTTCCTTTTCTGTGAAAAACAAAGTTGTGCTCAGAGTCTTCTTCAGAGGTTTCCACGTCGTTTCCTTCAGTGGTTCTTGGTGCCTCCACAGTCTAGGAGGGGAACAGGTTTGGTTTATTTGATGCAGTGCAGCATGAAAGCAAACCACTTCAGGTGAAATGTAAAAAAAGCCAACTCTACTGAACCATACAGTGTGAAAACACCGTAAGACCACACCCACCCATCAGCATGTGCAAACATGTGTTACTATGGAAACCTAACAGATGGACAGACAATTTTGCTGACCAAGGATTACACTGAGTTCTTGTGCAAACCTTGAGGAGCAAAAATGAGTGAGGAAAAAAACAACTGGAACGAACGAGCAGGAAGCCGGTAAACACACTGAAAACATTCATGACTGACAGGACACACCCACTTTGACCTGGATTAATGACAGACGGTTTTAGGACTGGAGGAACCCAGCAACCAACACATCAGTGATGAGCAGCAAGCCGAAGCTGAACGAAACACACACATGATGAATGTGGAATCAGTTCAAACGTTCCAGCCCACAAAACAAACCTCTGCAGATCACAGGGTGGACAAAGTTTTAATAGGAGTCATCGACGGCGCCCTCCGTTTGATTTGTGGATTTTTGTGTTTATTTGCGTTGCTTACACATGCCAGCAGTCTTAATTTGGTGATATTTCAAAGCAGACCTGTCAGTTCATTCCAGAATGAGCCTATAAAGCAGCAGAGGCGCTGACACACAGGAAGAGATATGAGAGGCAGAATTAATTATGTGCCAGAGAACGTGTGTAAGCAGGGACGTAGCTCAGCTCAGCTGAAGGAAAAGGCGGAGGCAGAGCCATGGCCGTGGTGATGGATGCACGTGGTGCAAATTTACTACTGGACCTACCTACACTCAACACCACCTCCATCCTACTGAGGTCTGCGCCTGGCTAACAACATGAGCCAGGAGAAGCAGTCGATCTCCCATCTTGGCAGGATTTGGGGACAGCTAAGGTCAAACTGGAGAAAAAATATCTTCTGTCTTTAAGATATGGCCACAACTCAACGACTGTGAAAACTGTTGCCTGTTTTCATTTGGTTCTTTGTGCTTCCACTTCTCTGCTAGTGCGCTATGGAGTCATGTGGAGGCAAGTAGGATGGACGTCTTCCTCGTTAGAGACTGAAGGAACAACCAGGACCAGTGTCTGAAGGACCTGACCAGAGTTCAGGTTTCCTGTGAGCCGCTGTAGATGAGGCAGGCTGAGGTGGAAAGTTTCAAATGATCTACAGGCAGCATTTCCCCCAGAAAACCTGGTACTGGTAGCGGGCGCTAGGACAGTTTGCCAGCTCTATTTCAAATAAACAAACAATGCTTAGCCTGGTGGGGGGGCAAGTAAAGTCTGGTGGCCCCCCAGGCTTTTCTGCTTAAGCTAAATTTTCCACAATTCCGCACTGCATCATCATCATCATCATCATCATCATCATCATCATCATCATCATCATCATCATCACTATCACATGACCAAACAAACACCACATGACCAGCGTCCAGAAACAAACAGCAACAGGATAGAAATAAATATTGTTTATTATCAACCCAGTTTCATTTATTAGATCAAGACCAATATGTGAACAAAAAACAAATATCAGACAATTTGACTTGCTTTGACCTGTTGCTTTGCCAGTGTTTTTGCCAGGTTTCTCAGTCATGGTGATGGGAGAGGTGAGAACATACCCTTTGTTCCTCATGTCTGCCAGAGGGATGGTTTGAACCTGGATGCTTGTTTAAGCACACCTGTGGATCCAGGATCTGTGTGATGAAGAGAAAAGTGCAGTCAAAGGCAATCGCTAACGGCAACAGTGTTTTAGTAACAGCAGAGAGGACGGTGTACATTCTCCCTGAATGAATTATGGTTCATTTGTGTTCCAATATGCTAAATGGATTTTACATAAAAACCAGAAGACAACCACACACACTGATGAAAATGAAACCCATCTCATCTGGATGGGATTGACCCACATCTCAGTTCATCAATAACTTCCCATCATCTGAGTGAGACTTTTATGTTCTAAAGTTAAAACCTCTCAGCAGGAATGTGTGAAACACAGCGAGTCCCATGATTCAGGCTGTCAGGGTGGGGAGAAATCTCCAGCGCCACATTTAGAACCAACCAATAGTCTTTAGCTACGGTTACAAATGTCACACACTGTAGGCAGCGTGTGAACTCAAGGTGTAGAATTGGTCTCCAAGGCCCCAACTGCATGTTGGAAAAACACTATAGATGTCTACACTTTCTCAGAAAGGCTGTGATATCTAACTGCAGGAGTCGAAAACCTCGAAATCAGTGACGTCAAGCTACAGGTCAAAGAATTCTTCCCAAATAGTTACAGCTCCAGTTTTCTGTCATATATCTTCCTGATCTTACAGTTCAAATTGAACTCAGTCTGGACTATGTGAGATAAAGATAGGAAAATAAAAACAAAACATAAAAGCAGCTTTCTATGTCATTATTGCTAAAAGATTTCAGATGTACAGTCTGCATGGAGACATCGGAAACTGGAATATGTTTATTAAAGTCTCAGCTCTTGTCACAAAAACTGATACAAACACTGGAAAAAGTTCTGGTGTGTTAAATGTTGTATTGCTGCACACATGGCCAAATAGGCATACATAATTTAATGCTCCACATGTGATCCACTCTAGTAGGGTTCTAGAAGTGTAGATAAAAGTTCCCCATAATATATATTTAAAAGAAAACAATATTTCAGTACTTTAAGTTATTCACAGTAAAGAAGCTGGTTCATCCAGGCACTAGTGCTTGATCATTTTGTTTTTTCCTGGCACATAATGCCACTTTATACCACAACAAATATGTTACGAGATGCTGCGTATATCAAAACTACCATAACAGAAATTAGACTTTGTATTATCTGACATCTTAAAATTGGCCCCCGTCTCCTTAAGAAGCTCTTACCCTCTGCTTTTGATCACATCATCAGAACAATGCTCCTGTTTCGTTCTCTGAAGTAGTTTGTATGCTGAGCTCAGCAGGCTCTCAGCTCCACCAGGTGTTTGCTAATTGCTGCTGCTAGTTTGGAGGAGCCTAGTGGAGGGGTTCGGATTCCTTCAAATAACGCAGATTCCTTAAGATTCCATAAAATATGTGCAAAAGAATGAAAAGCAGTCAAAGTGTAATCCAGTGATGAGTCATCATTTTGTTCTGGTCACATGATGATGCTGAAACTATGAACTGGTTCAGGTCCAGTGAAGCAGATAAGATGTAACAAACTTCTTTAAACTTAAAGTAAAGTTTTACCTCGGGTTATGTTTCATGACTAAGTATTTACCCTTTCAGTAATTAGGATGGATCAGGCCTTTTCCACTTACCAATGGCATTTAAAATGTTTCTATAGTAAACCATAAAGTTCAGGAGATAATGTTCTCATTTAATTAACCATCCAGACTACAAGCTACAGCACACACACACTCACCCGCACAGGCCCGAATGCACACACCCTCACACACACACATCCGCACACACACATCCGCACACACCCACACACATACAATTCTACCATAGAAAGAATACACAACTCTTCAACAATAATACAGTAAAGAAAGTTTGAAGAATTGGTCTGTAGGCATAAACAAGGAGCACACTCAGCTAAATTCATTTATTCCAAAGATAATTTACAAAAAACAATAAATATTCAAAACTATAAAAATCTATTGACATGCAAACAGGTCTAATAGGAAACTGATGTCATTGTTTGCAGTGAGTTTTGTTCCTGTTGAATTCATTAAGTTTTCCTCAATGATGGCAACACATATTAGCAGCAGCCTGTCCTTTGATAAAAAAGTCTTTGTGAAGAAAGTCGAGGATTTTTGTTTACAGTTTTAAAGGTTGTGTGGACGTCCTTATGAGACTGATGTTTCTGTTTCTGACCCCACATCCTGATGCCGGGGTTAAAATCCTCAGTGTTACTGGAGATTGCATGGACCGCCACCATCCACCAACTGGTCCACCAGGTGGTTACTATGGAGACCGAATGACATGTGGGACCAACGTTACACCCTGGGGGTTTTCCTGTAACTTCTGCTGCTCTGCTTCCAGCTGTGATTACATGGTGTACATTTGAAAGAAAATATCTCTGCATCTACATAGAAATACAAACTAGCTTCATTCTATATTACAGATCAACACAAAATAGTAAAAAAAGATCTATTAGATTTTATTGAAAATAGATCTATTTTATATAGCCTAAAATAATCAGCATCCAGGTAAAAAAAACAACAAAAAATTATCACAAAATACGCAAAATCAATCCAGAAATAATTAAAACTCACTTCTAAAGGATCTAAATATATATATAAGGATTCATATTATAGAACTTCAACTCCACAAAAATAATATGTACGGCTAAATCAGGTAAAAGTAAAATATATGATCACGAACTTGTGAAATAAACAATTGAATCATTTTTTTATTTCTTACCTCCATCAGTAAAACTTTTTAATACCTATATGCATTCACAGTCACACTTGCAGTTTTTTTTTTTTTTTGTGGGCTCTAGTGACCCTTATATGAAAATAGGCTGACAGGAAGGGGGTAAGGAAAGGGGGGAAGACATGTGGCAAATAGCGTCAGGTCCGGGAACTGAACCCTCGACAGCTGTATCGAGGACTCATGGCCTCCATACATGGGTCGTGCTACCACAACACACCCCACTTGCAGTTTTTTAGTGTTTTTTTCTGGGTATTCCAGTAGCAACAACATTTGGTTGCCAAATTCACTTTTGTGTCTTTGTTCAATGACAATAAATTTAAATCAGTTTCCACAGCAAACACTGAACACTGAATCAGACTAGAAACGGTGAAAAGATCCAAACTAAATGTAACTCTGAACAAACATCAGGCTGAATTCAATCAAAACTGAACTTTAAAAAAACAACTAACTCCTGACTGCAGGCGCTCCAGCGCCCCCTTATGGACAATCTGCCACTGCAATGTATTTGATAGAAACTGTCCACTTCTTTCAGGAACTTTGTTTTAAAATGAACCAGAATGAATCCCATTAGGAAAAAAAAAAGACAGTTTATCAGTACACAGAAAATGAATTGAAAAGTCAAAGATCCAGCAAGATTCACATTTTATTGTAAATTCATTTCCTCCCTCCTCAGAGCATCATAGCAGGTAAATGTGAAGCGGAAGAAGAGTAACTCACACAGAAGTCCAGGCAGCCAAATGTAGCTGCTGCCTCAAAACACCAGGAACATGTCAACATGTTTAACAAAGAATACATGTTCACATGATTCATGTAAAAATACAATACAGGTGATTCTTTTTAATTATTTAAATGAAGCAGCTCAGGGTGCAGCAGATTTCTCTGTTGGTGCATCAGTGGAGTCTCACTCCTCTGTCATTATCTCCAGCTGTTTGGATCAGGAAGACGGAGCCAACAGAGAAATGATGTTCTCTGATGCTGTGCTGATATCCAGGTCCTGTTCTCTCTCACTCCTTTCCTCCTGGATGTTTCCCTCTGTTTCCCTCCTGACCCTCTGACCCCTGCTAACCAAAGTGGAGAATTAATTAATACTGTTAAAGGGTTTACCACATCAGAGTGGACTGTAAGGACAGCTGCAAAAAGCTGCATTAATACATATTTTAATCTCAGGATGACACACACTAACTGATGATAGAAGTCAGATATGAAGTTTTCTGATTTAATTTACGCAGAGAAAATTCAAATCTGCTCCAGCAGGAAGCTTCTGCTCATCTGGGACAAGCCTCGCATCAATACGCAGTGAAACATTAATCTGGATGAAGTGCTGGTAATTGTTCTATTTTTGCTGGACGTTTTTTTTTTTTTTTTTTTTTTTTTGATTTTCACTTTTGCATTTCTGAAAGCCGTTGTTCTCTTAGGAGATTTCACTTAACAATTACCAAGACCAGGATGAATGTGAAGGACGGAGTCTTTGATGAGTGAGTGATGCTCTGCATAATACTGATTTGGGTTGATCTGGTTGCTACGTTACTTCAGTGGAACAATATAAAGATCTACTGACCTCAGCACAGCTCCCAGTATCCAGACCTCTAAGGAACTTCACAAACCTGTTACTGTGGTGCAGAAGAATATAAATTTAAGTTCAATAAATGAAAAATGTAGTTTTGTTTCTATCTAAATGTAGGAAAGAGGATTAGGGTCACTGAAAAAAATAGATTCTGACTTTAATCTCATAATTCTGATCATGTCAAAATCTAAATAAATATCTGAACACTGACAGGTGTTTGTGGGCTGTGATAAATACAGCAGCTATAAAAGGAAGGAAAATTATCTAGAATTTTACTGATTTATTATTATAATCTTTATTCCATATGTAAAGACAGGCATATTCAGAATTTGGCCAAATATGGTCATATATCAGATTTATCTATTGGTTTTCTCAAATAGGCTTTAAATGAAATCAGTCATTCCCATTCACACACACACACACACCACACACCCATTCACGCGCTCTGTTTGGTTTGTTAAACACTTACTCCTTGGTAATAGTTTGGGGACACGTCCTTGATTCCAACGTTCCATAATTCTGATAACATCTCGTTTTCACATGAGAAAAACACACAAAGGCTTGACGTGGATTTGTATTCAGCGCCTCTGAGCTGATCGTTTGTAGAAACAGCTTTTACTGCAGTCACAGCTGCCAAGTTTGTGAGGTTGTACCTACTGGCCTGGAACTTAAAGAGGCTGAGCGGTTTCTACTGATACTTCACTGCAAAACAACTCAGGCTCAGGCAGTTTGGATGTCGAGTCTCTAAAGCAGAGTCCTCAATGGCCAGAGACCTGCAGCCTTCACATGTCTACAAATAAACTTGACTGACTCGATTGATCGTTTGACTGAATAAGTAACCATTCTGTCTAATCCAGTCTGTTTTTACTATATTAGACAATACAAGATGTTGCCTTCCCATTGGGTGTGTGTTTATGATCATATGTGACCTGACCTGGATCTCTCCTTGGTGACTATTACCACTCTGACTCACACACACCAACTGAGGTTCAACCCAAACACAGCAGGTTCCAACTTCTCCTCCAAATGTTACTCACTTCAGCAGAATGTAGAGAATCTATTATTCCAATAGTGATCAAACTGATCCAGTCTCTCTTCCCTCCCTCACCTGGTAAATATAGTGAATAAACCATCGTTGTCATGACTTCGTTCTCATTCACTGACTGTTACTGTGGTGCAGAACCACATGCACTGGTTCTGCATGTGGGTTATGAGACTTCCTCCTTAATTGTTAGAACAAAGTGAGTAACATTTTACTGTGTAAAAAACTATTGGAATAAAACCATATATTACAACATGATTGGAGAAGTGCAGGAAACGAGAGACAGAGGAGAAGAGCGGTTCGCCACCAAGTCTGAGCAGTCAGTGGGAGGACAAAGCGATGCCCAAAAAAAAGTGACAAACACACAGTCACAGTTACAGTGGAAAAAAACCCCAAACAAAACAAATAACAGGCCTGCTGTTGCTATGAGGAGCATTAGTGAGATTACCTCCCGTGTGGCACAACAGCACTTTATTAAAAGGAGTGGTTGAGTTTGGTTTATTGTGTGGTTGGCATATTGGATTGTGACAAAACAGGATCTCACTATACCTAACCTTTACTCTGCTCTGATTGGCATTCATATGCATCCACACCCTATAAGAGTTCATTTCAACTGAACTAAAATCTACTAATGAGCAGTCAGAAAATGATCCATGACAAAAACCTGGCAAGTCCACAACCTTTTCTCTCTCTTCTACAGCTGTGAGGTTGTTGAAGAGATTTTAGTTGGGTTGTAACAACCTAGTTTTATCAGGCTACAGTTGCCTAACCAGCACTGATATGTCATATGCATAACATGAGCTGGGGTCAGACTCAGACAGAAAGAGAAAGTGAGGAAGTTGTGATGTAAAAAAATACAAAACTGCAGCGTCACCACGAGTCCAATTTGGGCTCGATGTTACAGAGGAAGAGCTGATGCAGCCTCAGGAAACAGATGTCCTCGTGTGACAGCTGCAATTATTAGCAGGTGAAACTTGCTGGTTTCATCAAAGCCTGAGGTGTAAAACCAACCAGCTGAGTCCTCAGTGAGGCAGTCATAAGTACTGGTTAATACCATGATCCATCAAAGCTGGTCCACGTAGACATGGAGAAATTCAAATCTGATTATTTTAAAAATATACAATCAACAGGATCAAATTGATATTTACTTGCTACACATAAAAAATAAACCTTGCTCATAAGTATATGTGCCAAACTTTCCTGTCAAAAAGAGTTGTTTGTTTTAAAAGGTTTGATTTTTAGCACTACGCCTCAAACATTTGAATCTTATGACATTCGGAAGATTTTAATTTAAAAAGATGAACAAACTTCAACAGAACTCAACACTTCTCGTCTCTTCGTAATGTTTTTAGCAGTTGATTTAAATTTTGTGTTTAATCTAACCTTGTGTCTTAAGAAACACCTTCATGCCTTTTTTAGAACTAAACCACAAATATAATCCGAATGACACTTACTGCAGCTGAACAAGACGCATCACACATGCATTTACTTTGACTATACTTAGTATTTTAAATCTATAGAGATGCACCAATGTGAAAATTTGGGCTGACATCAATATGCAATAATAATAATATTGCTGTGACATCCACTAATTGATATTTACATACATTATGTATATAATTCTTTATTTCACCACAATAAAAAAACTAGATATTGCATCTCTGCTTCTATTAAAACACAGAGAACCCTGCAGCGCTTCACCATCACTGTTATATGACCGAACACAGAGCAACCAGAAACAGCAACAGGATCAAAATAAATATTTTATTCACATTGGCTTATTTGACCAATATGCTAGAACAATAACTAACACCGGCCAACGTCGATGTCAATTTTACATCCTTACAAATCTGTGTAAATTACTGCCAGATATGTTTGTTTTCCATTCTCAAAGACCAAAGCTGTGTGTGTTGTGCTCGAAAAAATACCGTCTGCTGAGATCAGATTGGAATTTTGGTACAGAAGGAATTAAGAATTTTCTGGACAGATATATGATCTAAATTCTGTTAAAATCACTTTGTAGACTCAAAGTTCAGACTTCATGAAAATGGAATACATTTACAGATGGTTCATGTGCAAAAATGAATAAAAAGAATTCACATACATGCCATAAAAAGGGAATTTTTGTCCCGTTCAGCAGTTAGCCCCGCACAAATTCACATCAGGCTACTTCTCAGGATGGCTGCCAAATGAGTGTCCTGTGTTCTTCTTTATCAACTATAACATACAAAGTACTGCAGAATCATTTTGAAACTAACTACTGTAACTACTGACCGATTTTGGCACATTTCCTTAAACAGTACTGTACCAAGCCTTCTGCTCAGCTGCCCAGTGGCTTTGAGGAACACTTTGGGTTTCTTCTTAATACTAATTATTGTATAAAGATGAAACAGAGTCCTTTAGGGGGGAGCACTCTCTACACACAGCACTCTGCTGCTAAAACTTTCATCAGTAACACAGAAAGCAGATGTTTGCCCTGCTAACAAAACAACAACACATTTTGTACCTCGTGCCTGAAGCCTATTGGAAGCCCGTATGGCTGTTGTCATCCTGAGTTTGTGCATAAAAACATGTCTGCATTTTAACAGAGGACATCAACATTCATTAAAAGCTCAAATGGATTCATGTGTTTCCATAAAGTACCAACAATGGACAAATTGAAACTCTTTTGAAGCAGCTTGCTGTCATTTGGACAAACGCATGGAGAGCAATAAGACTGCAAAGTCTGGAGTTGCAGCAACAGTTAAAAACTCATTGCTTTCAGAAGCATTAATTCACTCTTCACATAATTGGATAGGACACCAACACGGCTGCTAATATTTTTTATGGGATGTTCATGTCAGGAGAGCACATTGGCTTTGCAGGCAGAGCGACGGTAGAACACAAAGTGACAGTGAATCTTGGAAATGGGACTCCTTTGAACATTATTTGCTATAAATTACTAGAAGGACCTCTCGTCAAGGTCAGCTGTAAAAATGGCAGGCTTCATCCAAAGTCCAGATTCATCTGCCTGTCATGGCGCCGGTCCTGTCACAGAACAGCTCAGAAGGCTCTGTGACTCGCTTATATGAAGTCCTTTACATGTCGGAGACGTCTGACCACAAGCAGAGCCGTAGAGGAGCCAGAACCAGAGACAGTTAGATGGCAGGCACTATAAAAACTCAAAAGTTGAAGTTAGAGTTTGATTTGCTCCGATTTGGTGTTTTGCAAAAGACGTGGCTGGGTTTACTGATCCTTATTGTGCTTCCAGTGCAGATTTCACAATGACTGTAGATTACTGGACAGATTCAAAGATACTGTGGTGTCCTGTTTACTCCACTGCCGACGCACGAGGAGTGTATGGATACACAAAACTCACAAGATGAGACAAAACACAATATTGAGTTCAGGAAAACGAGAATGGAAGAGTTTCTCATATTGCCTGAAAGAAAACTTAAAAGTTCAAATTTGCACTGCAAAAAGAGTTTTATCCTCTTTTCTTATAGATTTTGCCACAAACTCAACAAACGGATGTTTTTCTTTTTCTGATTTCTTGAATGTCTTCATCCAATAGGAAAATGCTTCAACTATGTGTTGGTCTACAGTAACAGTATTTCTGTTGCTACTGACAGTGTTTGCTGTGAATCTGACGTAGCTCAGAGTATCTCGACGTCCAGCCAGTCTTATGTTTGGTAAAAAGTCGTTTCATTACTAAATAAAATTAGTTGATTGCACTTTTCTACTAAGACATAGAATGTAATAATATTGTTAAGTCGGGAAAATGGAGGACATACAATTTTTGAAGTGAAGAGGCGGAGCCTATCGGAACTGTTCACCTCTACTTTTTTCTTCAATAACTTCATGAGAAGAACAGAACTTTACATAAACAGCCAGAAGTACATGGAAAAATTCAGATGTATGACTTGTTAAGAGTCTCCTCATGTTCTCTACCCATGATGCAATGCAGAAAGTGACACTTATTCCATACCCATAATGCCTTGGTGTGGAGCTACAGCCTGTAATCTGCTGATCTCCTGCGTGCTTTCTGACCGAAGCCCTGTCAGTAGAAGTAGCAACAGAGAAAACAATACTCAACACCTAGAAAACTGTAACCAGGACTGTAACCAAGTCTGTTCCAAATAATCCATTCCTAAAATGCTACTCAGACTTATAGATGTGCAGCACTAAATTCAACCATGCCGAGGACACGTTATGTGTCCAGTTAGACTCTGCACATTAGCATTAGCATCAGCTAAACAAGCATGTTGGTATAGCAATTTGGTGTTACAATTAGAAGATAAAATCAATTATGTATTGAGAGAATGCTATTATAGATATTTTTAAATAATAATCTATTTACTAACTATTTTTTAGTTAGTTATTTGCTAACTAAAAAATGCAAATTTAGTCTAAAATAATGTTTTTTTTACAGCCATGTTTTAATCAGTTTTAGTAAAGACAGATAAATGTGTTTGCTAAATTGTACCGAGGTTCTAAGTGAACTAAACCTGTTCAGTTTCATCATTGTGTCAAAACTAAAACGGTGAGTCAACTAATTGGGACTAACAGTGAAATGATACAGTCTGATTCAGAGACAGGGTGAGGAGCCGGCTGATGGTTTGACCATCAGAACCATTCCCACATAAACTGGAGCTTTTCCAGGCCCGTCCAACTGAGGACAGCTCAATGCTAACTTCTTTATTTTGTTTTATCAAAATCAAGATAAAACAACATTTTATAAACTTTTATTGGCTGAGCTTTTAAAGGCTCAGGATTCTTGTCTAAAGGTCAAGGGAAAGGTCCAACTGACTTCTGCTCACAAGTGGAATATTACCGCTACTGTTACCATTTTTTGATTAAGACTGACTTATCTTATTGAAACAGTAAATGGGATCAGTCACTCAGTGTTGCCTCAATAGAAAGCCAACAGCGTTTGGTGTTGACATCATGCTGCAGAGACACATTTGGTTCCCATTTCTCCATACAATAAATCAATACGACATTTTCAGACGGTACGATACTGTAGAAAACACTGCTGAACAGCATCTGACCTCTTACCCCGCTCCCTTTGTGTTCCACGCTGAGCGGCTGATTGTATGAACGTGAATTCTGTACTTGCAGTTCACTGAATTGAAACTGAGTCTGACCCGTCAGTGATGTATGAAACTGCAAAGCTTCCACCCGGCTCCCGTTAGCATCACTGAAACATAGAATCCTTTGCTATCTCCTCCAGCCCAGTTACATTTGCCCTGACAGTCTGTCGTCATGCGCTGACGTGTGTGTTCCTCCACACGGAGGCCGGTGACATGTGATAGCGCCGAGCTTTTTCAGCTCCTTCCTTGAGAGATCATTGGTACCGAGTGGGCCGTCAATCAGGCCACCTCACCGGCCTGGTTTTGGATGGACTGCGCCTCCTTCGTAGTGAATAAACACCACCCACTCTCCATCTTTTTTGCTGTCTCCACACACTGCTGACTGACTGCTGCTGTGGAAGAGCAGCAATCAACAATAGCGTCTGTGTGCCACAGATAGGCATGCTCACAGATTTTCTATAATCATCCTCTGGTTCGGCCTCTCAGTGTGCTGCGTCAGGCTTCCACACTCATTCATGCTAATGACCTCGGCTGATGTCATTTGGACTTGCAGACGGATGTTTTTTCTTGTTGATTTACTTACGGTTCGTTCTCGGGAGTTTTGTTTGCAGGTTAAACTCAAAGTTTGAGCTTCAGGAAATGAGCAGAGCCCCATGCAAGGACAAGAATAATTAGAATGTGACAGCAAATGAACTCAGTAATCAATACGGCTCTAATCTACTTAGTGACTGACAAAGCCTGCGGTCTGATTCAAAGGGATGTGTGTTAATTATGTGTTTCTTCTTCTACTTACAAAAAGCAGGATTGTTTTAATGATCTCTGGTGGTTGGCAGCTGGAGCAGGGAAGGAATCTGGCTCCAAACACCAAACACAAAGATTAACAGTGATGATTATCGTCATCGTAATCAATGACTTTAGTAATCTGTTAATACAAATTGCCTGGAAACAGAAAATATCAAGTCCTCAGAATCAGTGTTGCTGTCGAACACAATTAAATTTGGTGTTTCTCTTAAAAATGGAAACTGTTTGCTAAAACTGCCATTTAAAGGGGTGAAAGAAAACAGAATGTGTTTTCAGTCAAACTTGGTGACCACCACATTGAATCTATATGCTCTGAACCCATCCTTCTATTGAGTACAACATCATTATATTTCATAAAGTGATAACTGCTGCTTTATAAGGTTTTGAATGTTGGTTGTTCAAACAACATTTGCTCCTGATGGTCCGTCACATCGGCTCCATAAACGTTGGGATTTATATCCAGTCCATCCCCTTTATGTTTTTATAATCTATTGCTGAGGCCCATCAGCTGTTTGGGTCCATTTATACCATATTTATTTACCAAAAGGTAAAACTGTGTTTCTGTTCTGATTGGCCGGTTTTCACACAGTTTCTCATATTGAGCTGACCGTTGCTTTTGTGTCTTATATTTGTGCTTCAAGAAAGAAAAAGTTTATTTTTTTTCTTCAAACGTCTGCTCAAGGAGAAAAGCCTAGAAAGCCGTCAGTGTTTGTGAACACCTGAAAAAGAACCTGGATGACTGTTAGAGACAACCCTGGACCGTCTCCAAGCAGCCATGTTCTTTGCCAGGACCTTTGTGGGAGCTTTTTAAAGGGACTGCAAGTGTTCATTAGAGATAAGGGAGTTTGCCTGCCCACGTAATTGCCCGGCTCCAGCGGGAGACTGGATGTACCACTGCACTGCTTCCTGTGTGACATCATTCTGTCAGGTTCCTGTTCCCTGACATTTAGACCCAGTTAGGCTCATCAAAACAAAGAAGCTAGTAATTTGGAGTTTACCCATTTTTCCCTTGACAAGAAGACAAATAAATGGAGTCAGGATGTTCTTCCTAATCTGAGCTTCAGTGTGTCTGAAGCTTTTAGAAACATGGCTGATCTCTGAGGGGAATCAATCCCTACAAAAACTCCTAGAACATTTCCTTCAATCTAGGAGACATACTGTCCTTGTTAAGGATGCAGTTTATTAAACATTTACCTGAAAATATAAGAAACATTGACACTCTAAGAGGAATCGTAGACCTACTTGTAAGAAAAGAAGAGGAGCAATAAAAATAAAAAAATAACAGAGGAAATTAAAGAAAAAAGTGTCAGAACAATGGTTTGCTATGTTTTTTTTTTATTATTGTCTGTAACAGTGAAGTCATTGTGGAGATTGTGCCTGTTCCTCTCATTCCCAGCTGTTGCTTAGCGACATGCGCAGCTGCTCTGATAGCTGTCAAACAGAGCACAACCAGAGTTGAGTGGACATCTAGAGTTTGATAAGTGTCTCCTAAACCCGAGCCTGAGGCATGACTGCATACAGTTAGGCTGTTAATTGTAGGAGAGAGACATAAACGTGACAGCAGCACCACACGAGAAAATCCTGAAACTGTTGGCGAACGTCTGTCCCTGAAACCTCATTAAGGATCTCAGTTAGAGAACGTTTCCACTGTGAGGCATATTAGCAGAAATAAATTCTTAAATCATGTCTCCTGAACCCACTGTTCTATGTTCTCCATTAAATATTGACTCTCACTGTGGTTCACTGCAGACCCCAAAGCTTTAGAAATGACTTTGTCATCTCATTTCAAATCAAACTGAAAGACTCTGGATTTTCTCTGGATCTGAGCGTGATGCATTCATTTTAAGAAGGGTTTTTTTGGGGGGTTTTTTTTACGCAAAACATACTTTTTTGAGTTTTTTTTATCATGTATGTTAAACACATACATTGACGTGTTATATTGTTGCTTAGTCCATCTATCCAGGCATTGGTCAAGTTTACTTTATTCAATGAATAAAAAAAAACAAATAAACAAATCTTCAGTCAGTTCTGAACTTTCTATTTATTTTTTTAGGTTTTACAACACAATAAAATCAAACTAATTTTAGTAGTTCATAAAGCAATCATAACAATCATATTCTCACACAGGGCCAAGCCTGTTTGTATTTACTCAGGTAGTTTTTGATCTGTATTTTCTTTAGGATTGTTTCATGCCAGATGCCCAGTGGAGTTTGGAGAACACATGGCATGGATCTGTAATATCAGTGTTTGGTTTTATTCTGAATACTGATTATTGTATGAAAATGAAACGGAGGGTATCGGGTGGAACAACTAGAACTTTCATCATATAGAGAGGAGATGTTCCCCTGCTAAAACAACCCAATGTTTACCTGATGCTGGAGCTGATTGGAGACCATCAACCTGAGTTTGTGCATAAAAACTGGACTGTATTTTAACAGAGAACATCAAAAGTAATAAGAAAGCAGAAATGTATTTTAATCAATGGAGAGTTAAGCACAGTAATGTAACAGTTATGTGAGGTTATATGTAACTGGTTTTAAAATGAATTTGGTAATCTGAAGCTAGTTGTTGGAA
Source organism: Poeciliopsis retropinna (assembly GCA_010277075.1). Lineage (NCBI taxonomy): Eukaryota > Metazoa > Chordata > Actinopteri > Cyprinodontiformes > Poeciliidae > Poeciliopsis > Poeciliopsis retropinna. The sequence continues at coordinate 21,542,207 of VMRM01000010.1, forward strand.
TATAAAGTTAAAATATGAGACCAGCACCAGATTATCTGATTTTGATACAAAATCTTACAAATACCAAAAAGAAAAAGCTTTTTGGTGTTATAAATAAGTGTTTATCCACCATTCATCAGGTCAACCCTGCAAAGAGGAATCATAAGTTTTTGATCCGGGCTTTCCAGTTGATCTGTCTGGTGAAACCCACAGCTCAGTGGTCAAACACTGCTGATGGAGAGCAGCTCCATTCTTTCATGTCTGATCCGACCAAGAGTTTCTATGTCACATTCTGAGAGCAAAACCAGGAGAAAACGAGACACAAACAACCGGAGCTTTCAGCATTTTCCTGCTCGCTGCAAAGTCCCAGCTGAGGTGACGCGACGGTGCCTTTAATAAAGCATGAAGAAGTCATTAATAGGTAATGCTTGGCTGTGTTGACAAATAATGCGAGGAGCAGCTGGAGGCTCGGAGTAAATCACATCAGCACAGGCAAAGTGAACATCCAGTCAGTGAACGTGAAGCAGGATCTGCTCCAGCAGCTGAGGCTCAGCCGGCAGCTGCACGCAGAGAAAAACTCTCCGAATCCTCAAGAGGCCCGGCAGGAAGTCAGCTCTGTTCACTTCCTGCTGGGACGACAATAACTATGGAAATCCAACGCCACCATGCTCTGTGTTTCTGAATAAACAACCCAAAATGTGTCCCGATGTTTCACCCACTTTTATTCACCAGATCAGACAGTCCTGGATGCAGGAAAGTACACCCAGTCTAATTGAGTTCAGGTACTAAATTAAGAATGTGACCTATAAAAAACAACGACAACAAGAATTACACCACTGATCATTGATTTAAGTAAAAATGAATAAATAAATAACAGTGGGAAAAGTTCCCTATCTGTGCAATGTAAGAAAGAAAGTAGGATCCAGAAGCTAATTATTCACTAGTGGTAAAGATTCACTGGTCAGACTGGAGGTGAGATCCACAGACCTCCATCCCTCAGCTGTTATTTAACCTCATTAAACGTTAAAGATTATGACAGTAGGGGAAAACACTGGACAAGTAGAAAAGCCTGCCAAGAGAAAGATTCTTATCTACAGAAGATGGTTGACCTAAAGCTTGACCATAATTGATCAATGAAAGCAGGACATGCACAGGGGGATCAGCTCAACAATGGGAGAGGCATGAAGCAGCAGAAACAATAATTCATAACACCGTGGCTCTATGAATGACGGGGTTTTGCCGACCGCACTGTCTGGCCATGAGGAGTTACTGACTCTCCTTTAGCTTTGATTATGGCAGCATTGTTTCAACGAGCTTCTGCAATGTCACCAGGTTTATTTCCACCGAGTGTTGCTTTCATTTTTCTCCAACATCAGTTATTTTTTTCTCCAGTCTCAAACCCCTGACTTCTCTTCACAATGTTTCTACTTTCTCTATTAAACAGCCCTGAGTTCTGCTCTCGATTTTCTTGGATTTTATTTCACCAACTGTTTTAGTGACCACCGGTCATTCAGGATGTTTTTCCACATTTCTGCCTTGAAGTCGACTGTTCTCCATTTTCCTTCCAGTTTTCATTACCTGCCGCCCTCCATAGCCTTACATTAGTCTGCATGAGGACGCTGACATCATCATGACAGTTTTAAAATAAAGACGTCATGAAATTGGTTTGTTTTGTTCATACAAGATTTCAGATCTAAATCATTTACATCGTTGACATTGCTTCCTGGAAGATTAAACCAAAGAACAATGCAGTAAACTGATTTTCTGGGTTAAAATCCACAGACAGATTTCTCTGAAGATGAACAACGACAAAAGAAATATGAGGATGTGTTTTGCATAAACAGAATTCCATCATTTAGATGGATATTGACGTCAGAACAGCATCCATCTAAACGAAAGAACAGAACATTTGGAAAGTATTCACAGCGCTTCACTTCCCACAGGTGAGAGGATCAATGAGGAAATGAACCAAACGTCAGTGACATCATCTCTACCAGTACTAAAGATGATGAAGAGAGGGTTGCAAATTATTGTATTAGTCTAACTGTAGATAGTTGAAATAGTTGTAATATATTCTTGCCTGCTTTCTGTAGACGACATGCGGAGCAGAGTGGCTGGAGGAGCCAGTTCAACGTGCAGTAAAGGTTCTATTTCATTTATCCAGAACGAGGATTATTTTACGTTTAGCACGTCGACAGGAAGTCAACCAACTGGCAAAAATAAGCCTGAGTGCATCAGCATACAGCGATAAAATAAAGGAAAGCTCATAAAACGACTCAACTGAAGGAAAGAAAAGATTGTGGAATATTTTTGTGAGGAGGAACCTCCCTATAAATCCAAAGCAAAGCCGCATGAAAGAGTTGGAAGAAATATAAATGAGTTCTGGTGTTTTTTCATCAGCACATCAATCCCGGGGAAACATGGTTTTAGTTACAGCAGAGAATTAAAACATTTCATAAACTGTTCCTCATAACTCAGAGCTGGTTTTCATCCATTCGTCCTGCGCCACATATAGCAGCCCTGTCACACATTCACAGATTGATTTATAATTTCTCTTCTTGCCTGGGGCGCATCCTGAAGAAAACGGCTGACAGGAGAGCTGAAGCTCCTGCATATGCTGCTTATTAGAACAAAAACACTAGAAGAGCTCAGGTTGGTCAGAGTTGGAGCAGTTTTCTTGCTGCAGAGCACCAGTATTAATAAATGATGCGTAGTACTGATGTGACATTCTTCAACGATCTCAGAGGAGCAAATGACATCAGGAAGACCAAGAAACACAGCAGACAGGTCAGGAACAAGGCTGCCGTTAAACACAGTAGTGGCAGCATTATGCTGTGGTAACGCTTTCCCTACGGAGGAATGAAAAAGATTCTTAAGGGAGCTTTTAAAATGCGATAAGAAAAAGTGAACAGGAATATTTCCATCTGCTGGCTTGGAATCAACCAGGCTAACCAGAGCCTGATTTCATCACATGTTGATGCTACGAATGATTGTAATAAACAAGATGCACAAGTTCCCAATTAGCACTGAGTTGAGAGAGTCTTCCTCTCTGAACTGGAGGTTTGAATGTTTGATTCCTCTTAACTTATTCAGTAAATGAGTTCCTATCAACTTTTTTTTTTGTAAAAGCTAAATCCCACCTCACCCAGCGTAAAATCTTTTTTGCGAAAATGAAGAAGTTATTTTGCATTTTGCAGTTAACATCAACATATTCTACTTACAAATGTGATTTAAAGTCCTTAAAGGAAACTCGGCTGCTGCTGGATGGATGGAGATAAATCCAGATCAGTTCCTGAGGCAGAGTGCCGTTAGAACAGTGGCCTAGTTAAAACCCAGGCCCTTTGGCAACACTTCAGTAATGTTCACAGACACAGACACATAGCTACACGTGTTTTGCACATAAGAATGGACAAAAGACTGAAACTGTAATTGGAGAAAAAAAACGACAAGTGCGATGTATATGTCCAGCTTTCTGAATGCACTGAGGGTTTGCGGCAGCCGCCGTTTAACTGACTGCATCAACTGCTTCCTGACACCAAAGCGATGTGACGATCTGCCACATGAAGCTCCTTAACCAGAGAGAGCATCACTGTGACTGCAGCCTGAGCGAAGTGACCTGCTCAGCTCTGTGAGATCCAGCTGGAGAGGCTGATTCAGCAACGCCAGCGGCTCACATGATCCTCCAGCAGCTGCTGCACACGCAGCACAAACCTCGGCCTCTCCCCTGGGTGTCAGCATGGCCCCTCAGCCTGCAGTCTGCAGTCTCAAGCAGACTGTTTTGAAGAAAACCTCTTAAAGGGGCAATGTTATGCAAAATCAACTTTTTTGAGCTTTACATCATGTTATGATGTTATTCCCTCAACCAAAACATACCTGGAGTTTACTTTGATTCTTTCATGTATTTTTGAGAAATCCTTTAATCTCCACGGCAACCATTCAGCTGCATTAAAACGTTTGGTGAGATCTTTAAGATGCAGCTCCTCAAAGCTGCAGTTTCCAAGATTCTGCCTCCCAGAGAAACAGTCAACCGCAACTCTCCATTTCAGCTCCTTCAGACTAGCCAGCAGCAATTAGCAAACACCTGGTACAAGCTACTTCTGAGTGCAACACTGGTAAAAACATTGTTAAAGGGTTAATAAAGGAGCCATGTTGTTATGATTTTGAGGTTTATCTCATCATTTTGGATGAATTGAGATGAATCTACTTTACAGTTTTTCTTCAGTGTTTGCAGAAACTATGACAAAGTAACTGGGATCCTTCCTGATGGATCAACTCAGTGAAGGTATCCATTGGTCCTGTGGCTGGTTTGTCAGGCTTTCACCAGCGTGCTCCACAGCTGATATGAGGCATCAGAGTCTCTGAATGATAGAAAATTAAAACTCTGCTTTCAGCTCATTTGTCCAAAAGTCTTTGTTCAACAATTTTATAGCTTAGTCAGATATAAGCTTCAGTCCAGTTATCTTTGTAAATCCTCTTAAAACTCCTTGAAGGGAACAAAGTGCTTTTCAAGGCAACAATAATCCAGACAGCAATAATAAATATAATGGTAAACAAGAAGAGAGAACAGAAACAGGCAGGAGTTAAGTAAAATAGCTTTAAGATAAAAAAAAAAAAAAAACACACACACACACACAAAAACATTTAAAATAAAATAGAAACAACAACCATGAAATTGACATGAAATTACAGTAAATGAAGGTTTTAAGACTCCTGTCAGAAAAAGCTCAGCCTCCTCTGAGCTGCAACAACTGGTCAACTTTTAAACTCGTCCATTCTGAGCTCAGCAATGATTCTTTATGTTTCACACTGACTAGTCACAATAACGTGTGATAGTCTGAACTGATCGTCCAATAGGATGGAGGACGGGGAACAAAGCGGGGAATATAAGATAGTTTGAATTGTACAAAGAATGAGTAAATTTACCAAAGTGTTACAGTGAACTCCTCCTCCTTCAGCCAAATATTATTTTAACTTCAACACTCTTCCTTGGCTACATATCCTAACATACTTCCTCTTTTTGGATCAAACTTAATTCATTTTTAGAGTCCACACTTTTCTAATGATTGTCTAAAATTATAGTCTAAAGTTGAACCAGGTACCAACGTTCCCCCGTCTGAGCGGGACACCTGCTGAAACACTGTAGGGATTTAACTGTAAATTGTGACAAAATTACACAAATATACTGCCATCCTCCTGATCTGAGGCATCGTTGCTTTCGGCTGGCCTGTTCTCATTATGTTCTAATGTGAAGCTGCAGAACTTAAAACTGCTGAGAAAAGTTCAGGTTGGGCTTTAAAAGTGGGGCGTGTTGTTCAAGATCAAGAAGAAGAGATTATTGATCAACCAAGAGTAAAATAAAGGTAAATATTTAATTCAGGATGATGTCTGTGAAGAAGTATAAAACAAATGAATTATGTACCAAGAAAAACGTATAATTGGAAAACATCACCTCTGTTCTTGTTTTGATCTTTAATATTAATGTCTTGAGGATTTTTTTATTGTTTCACATCAGCATGTTTTTCCTATGTGTTGTATAAAACCTGGAATTTAGGCTGATTTCTCTTATGCTCTATTCTCTTCCTGTCTTAATGCTCTCCATTGGTTGTTGCTGTTCTTGCTAACTGTACTGCTGGGTATGAGCTGTACTTATTCAGCGTTGTCTAATGTCTTTAGCCTCATTCTTTCAGGAGAATGTTTTTTCCCAAATTAGGACAAATAGAAATGGCTCTGCTGAAATGTCAGTCTTTGGTTTTTATCATCAGTATGTTTGTCTTTAGAGGAGGGAGGGCTGCACAACATGTCTCAGATTTACAGAGGATGACCATCACTCAATTATGAACATTTCTCATTTAACTGTTTACATCCAACACTGCTGTGATTTTTAATGACTTGTCATGTGACCAAACTTATTCACATGTAATTTTAATGGAATTGAAATGGAAATACTGCAATTGTGTTTTTTTGTGGGATTTTTTGTGGGGGGGGTTGTAAAAATTTGCATACATTTGTATGCAAATACAAAGGTAAGGGTCTTAGAAAATGGATAGATAGATAGATAGATAGATAGATAGATAGATAGATAGATAGATAGATAGATAGATAGATAGATAGATAGATAGATAGATAGATAGATAGATAGATAGATAGATAGATAGATAGATAGATAGATAGATAGATAGATAGATAGATAGATAGATAGATAGATAGATAGATAGATAGATAGATGGAATGGAAACAGTTTGTGAGAGATTTAGCTTAAACTTTATTATTTCTGGTCATCATCACTTGTATTGGTTTTATAAACACTGGTCTAAAAGCTGGAATCCTTGTAATCACCCAAATATTTTCCCATATAAAGCAGAAAGCTGAAGCAATCTTAGAGAATGAGACATGGAAAGCCTCCATCCGTCTTTCTGTCATCTAGACAAGACGTAACAAAATAAAAGGTTATAAACTCTACAGATTAGAATCGGTGCGGCTCAGTGAGTGGCTTCAGGAAAAGAAAACGTAATCTAAAGGCAAAATTAGATTCTGGTCAAAAACCTGTTTGTAAAGAGAGGAAGTTACAGAGCTAAACTGGCACCGCACTGTAACGTTACAACACAAAGCCCAGCTGTCTTTCACAGCTTTCCCAGTGCCAGCTTGGTTTATGTTTTACTCTCAGTGTGGTGAAACACACAGAAGTTCATGGTTCATCTGTCAGCAGCTAACAGGGAAAAGGAAACTTAAATCCCCTCCACCTCTGAGATGGTTGTGGGCTTTTACACACACATTCATATCAAGAAACTGGTCAAAACAACAGACAGACATATCCATATGCAGCGACAGTCAGTAGAAGTCGTTCCTCTGTGCCATGTGAAGGCTGAGGCTGCACATGTTGGGAGAGTCACAGGTGGGTTCATTAAGTGGAGCGTGAAGGTGTCGGCCTCATTAAACAGAAGTCTGATCTGCAGAGGGGGATGATCGTACCACTGGGACTGTCGCTGTCCGATATGCAACATGTGACGGGCCACAGAGAGCGCGCTTGTTAACTTCACACAAAACAAAACGAGTTTAGCCTTGTTGTCGCTTTGAGGCTCTTCAGCAGAGGCAGAGCAGACATTCAAGGCAGCGGCGCTGATTGCTAACAACAATGAGAGGCTGAAATTTAACATGCAAGGCACACACCAGCATACACGTCACATATAAAGAAAGTCCAAGGACATGGAGAAGTGGTTAATGCAACAACACTGGAGCCATCAGACTGGAGCTCATCAGTATTTATCTTGCATCACACTGGTCTCAGTAATGGACTCGTCTGCCCACACTGAGAAACCGAGGTTCTGGACTCTGCCAAAAAGCAACCACTGCTCCAAGACAACTCTTGTAAAAAGCTGAAGATCATTATAATTATCACACCTCGTCTGTAACGATGGATAAAACACTGAACTGTTCACTGGTTGTGCCTTTCAACAAACACAAGGACATTTGTGACGTTTAAAAATGACTGAAACAAACATGGATGGAGAGAGGCAGTGATGGGCACAGATTTTACTCTCATGGTTTTGTGGTTTTAGATATTAAGAATCTGACAAGAGACTTCCTGCTTTTCATGTGACATTATGAACAGTTACAGAATCCTGAACACTCCAGGATTCACTCCTCAATAAAACTGTCATCACATCTTGAATAAATCAGAATTTTCACTCCCTATTTTGGGACAGGTTTCGGAAAGTGAGCTCTTTAATTCAGCATAATACAAAATGAAGAGCCTGCTCAGGGGCAGACAGCTTCAATTTATTATTGCTAATATTTATATTACTTTACTATTGTAATTATTTTCCTCTTGCACAGAGGTGCAGTTGGTAGCACTGTTGCCTTGCAGCAAGAAGGTCCTGGTTCAATTCCTGGCCTGAGGTCTTTCTTCATGCGGTTTGCATGTTAGCTGGAGATGGACACCAGCACCTCCTGACCCCACTAGGGACAAGGGTGTTAGAAAATGGATGGATGGATGATTTTCTCTATCATACCAACATCATTTCATTTTTCTTTTTTTTGTCTTTGTTGCACACCCAATTCTAACACTTGTATGTTTGATGTCACAATCAAAAAGATTTTGTTTTCTTCTGAATACTTTCCATTCTGACCTTTTACTTGTGTTAACATGCGACTTGTTCATTTTTCCATCAGTGTTGATGGAAATCAAAGCGAGTTCTGATTTCTATCCACCCAGTTTACTACAACAGGTCTGTTCTTTACTGTTAGAGCAGGGGAGCGATTGGTGTGCTGCGTCACTGGCCTCGACGAAACCAAACCACTGGAGGTTGGATCTTTCATCCAGTTTTCAGATGTTTTTATTGAAGCTCCATCTGATATCACAGTGAGCGTCCCTCTGCTGGACCTATCTTCCTCCCCCCTCACCTCCAACACCTCCACTGTAGTTGTGAGACTGGAGCTGCACCTAATCATGGGAAACGGTGACTGGCTGTCAGACTGATGGAGGCATCAAGGGACACCAGAGAACTGTGGAGGCATCGGTTAACATTCAGGTCAGTAACCCGTCTATGGTCTGTTTGTTTTTTAAAATTTGGCATGTTGAGTTATTTTCTGATTTCATTGACAAAGCCCTGCCAAGCAACCAGACATTTAAGAATGTATTACAGGTAGATTATGCTTTACAGCTCCAGACAAACTGACTGAGAACATATTTATTTTATTTTATTAAATGCAGGCAGCACAAGAGGCAGAAAGGTAAAGTGAAGGGCTTTTAACAATGACGCCATGAAAAGCAATGTGGCATGAAGGGATCAGGACAAGAAGCTGGGATCAATTTAACAGCTTATGAAACAGGAGGCAACGGAGGAATCCAGCAGGGAGTGACCGAGATAGAGGCCTAAACTCTGAGGAGTGCAGTTGCTGAGAAGATGCAGGTGGTTGATTACAAAGTGAGTGCAACTGGAGGGAATACAAACGGGTAGAAGATGAATAATGAAGACAGAAGGGGCTGAAGAGGGATCGAAAGGGGAAAATAATCGACTGGAAATAAATACAAAAATACGACCAAGAATAAACCGAGAGGCTAAATACAGAGGAATGAATGGATACATAAACAATATGGCAAGACTGATGAGGTAACAATAAGAAACTCAAACATAAATATAAACCACAAAAACAGATGAAAGCCAAAAGTTAAACACCAGGACTGCAACAATTCATTTGTTTCATTTTGTCTGAAATAAAACTTAAAAACACAAAGGTCATTTTAATCTCTCCTGTTGTCTTTGTTCACACTAACAGTGTCTTAGAAAGGCTGAATTTCTAAAACAGCAGTCCCTACAGCCAATCAGAGCCAGGGGGAGGGTCTTAGTGCTGTCAATTAAGCCTGGGTATGAGCTGCTCACACCCTCCCTCACACAGTTCAAGCTCAAGATTGATGGCCGTCATGGGCGGCTAAGCTAACTAGCCTGCACATTCATGGCAGGTGAAGGAGCTGTGGAGTAGCAAAGAGCCTGGAGGAGGGTGTGAGCAGCTCACACACAAGACCCGCCTCCTGGCTCTGACTGGTTGTTTGAGACCAAACGGTGTATTTCTGCACATGGCAGTAGGACCACAGAGAGGAGACAGAGGAACTTGAACAAACCTGAGGCACAACTTGCTGTGAGACAGCAGTGCTAATCCCGGCAGCACCATGCAGCAAAACCCCAAAACATGACATGAAACATCCAACGTAGGTTTTTGTTTTGTAATTCAGAAAATTTCCAAATGTTGAACCTTTTTGACTTTTGAAACGTGGAAATTTCAAAGTTTCAAGATTAATCTCGACAGTTATGAGTTTTTTTGTAGCAAATGTTAAACTTTGCAAACTCTGTAAATTCAGTTGCTTTGAAAAACATTTCAGATTTTGGACAAAAATATACTTTTATTTCATATCTACACCGGCCCTAATATGCAGTCGTATGTACATGTGAGGATAACAATGTGTTGGTTGTACCATATGTGATGAAGCTGGTGCCTGTGGAGCATCAGCAGAAGAATCTGATCCGATCTGCTGGGTTCCTGTTTTGGTGAACAGCAGTCGGCTCGTAAAATATGCTGCAAAGATTCATTCGGTTCCTTTGTTGGATCATAAAATCCCCCAGACTCATTAATTTTAACTGTGCACATTCTGATGTAAGATTACCTTTTGAGAAGGAATTAACATTGTGGCACGTTAATAACGATCGGAGGAGAAAGTGTGTTTGGTGATGTGTGTTGCAGGGAATTAAAACAAGGTGATAAAGTGTGGCGTGCGTGCTGAAGGTGCAAAACCGGAGCAGAGGCTCATTTCAGCTCTTTATGCAGGTGAGGAAATGCTGGAAAGCGGGAGTCAGCAGAACAGCAATGAAGAATGACAACTTGATGTTTCCTGCAGCCCTTTAATTGCAGCTTCAGAGATGTTATATGATCTGGAGCAAAACTCAGAGCCCCCGGAGAGCTGCGTCCAGGCAGACAATCTGGAGCTGATGTGTAAATACTCTCCCGCATGTGAGCAAAATACATGTTGAAGCAGAGGTTAGCGCACTTCCTTTTTTCTGTGATATTACAGAGCCTACCCTCTTCCTCTGTTTCCCCCCTGAGGTCATCAGAGCAACAGCACAGACACAGTGATAAGGCAGGAGCAGATCAGTGCAGATAAAAACATCTAGGTTAGATCCCAGAGGATGCCCTGTACTCTGACTTGAAACACGTTTCCACCTCCTTCTATCCTGTGACAAACACTCTGGATGTGTTATATGAGCTTCTGAGGGGAAGACTTCATCTTTTACAGAGACATTTTCCTTCTGTTTCTTCCATCACTTCTGACAAGTTGCGCAGGACATATAATGTTGTTTTACTTTTTTTTTTTTTAAGACTTTCTTTGCCACTAGTGGTCTGTAATAAAAGGCCAACACGTGAAATCAGTTCTCATTGTTGCAGCTGCATGATGAAGATCGTGTCGTTCTGTTCTCAGCCTCGTGTCGTCGGCTTCTGCTTGACATCAACACTTCACGACTTAAGTTTTTGTGGTTGTTTTTCAGCCGTGTCGAAATAAAAAAACTTTTTCACATCAAACAAGTCACACGACCAACAGCCGAATGTTACTACAGGACAAAATGCCAAAGAGGACGACAGGAAGTGGCAGGATGATGGTTTGTTTTGCTTTTTTAGAGAATGTGAAGCTGGCTCCCCCAGAACTGTCAGTTCATAAAAAGTTATGTTATGTGTCATTCCTACATGTTGAATTCATAACTCTACTGTAAAAAGGCTGATTACATTTGGTGCTATGTAAGGGGCTTATACCTCCACGCCTTAGTAAGACACTGACGTCTCCTCTGATGGCTGATAGATGAGTAACCGTTTTATCTGCTTTCTATTGACTTAACATGTGAACAAGACTATTCACATGTGATTTTAAATGGTGTTTTTTTAGACATTCGCAAAATACAAAGATTTGCTCACATTTATAATGGAAACACTAATGTGTCTTAAAGAGATCAACAGAATTGTGACATCTGTGATAAACGAGCATAATAAGTGACACACAACAATGTTATGAGGTATTCCATAAAACGTAAGCACATATAAATACATAAAATCGTAAAAGTCAAAGAAAACAGTTTAACAGCAATTGTAATTTTTCCCGCATAATAATCTTTGTATATAGTGGTGGAGTGCTGCAGTTCTTCAGAAACAGGCTCACGTTGCTTTTTGTACATTGGAGTTGAGTGCACTAGTTTCCTCCTCCATGTGGAAAACAGTTGCAACTGCTTTAGCATTCACAGGTTTGTATGGAGTCACAACATAAGTGGCAAATTGTACCACTTTGTACCACAGAGTAACGGCAGCTGAAACACCAACACTGTGGACGAGAGTTTTCAATGTTAAGAATGTTTTACTGTTGACTTTATTCTTTGAAAAACAACGAAGAGCTCTTGAGTGACCGACCAGTTCATTCACCTCTCAAAGCAAACTGAAGCAGCTCCTCCTGTTTTAAAATGTTGAGCTGAGATTTTCATTAAATGTGGAAGTTCGATCTAAATGAACGTCTTTGTCAGAGCATTGATGAGTTTAAGCTTTTGAAAGAAGCAAAAACCTAAACACAGAATTTTCATCCCGTCATATTTTAGTGACTGTACTTTTTAATCCCTTCATAGCTGCAGGACTTCACCATTCATGCCCCCTGTTGTTCCTGCTAATGAAGCGATGGCAGAATGAAGGGCTGTAAACATCACTACTTTGGATTCTTGAGTGAGAAGTCGGTTTTTTTAAACAGCTGACAATAAAAAAATAAAACCAGTGAGCTCTTTTACAGCTGAGTGCTTTTTAATATGGATATGATGTTCCTGTTGCTGCTGTTCAGTTGTACAGCCTCTGTGGTCTTTGACACGTTCTGTATTGAATTCCTTTAGAGAGCTGACCTGAATGCAATCGGCCACATGCAGAAAATGCTGCCTCACCTGAGGAGGCGGGGCTTCGTCACACTGGAAGGCTGGCGACTGAAATGCCTCCAGAAAACCTTGTTCACATCTTCAATAGAGACCAAATGAGCAGGCCTGAATTCCTGCAGCCATCACAAATTATCTGAGAGAAAACAAGTTAATAGAAAAAGTTTATTCTTCACTCATAAAACTAAATAAGAATCCTTATATTACTGTTTTTTGTTTTTTTTTTCAACTCCATGCACAGTGTTGTCATCGGTCTGGTCAAATGATTAAATTATGATTTGGTGTCATAAAGCCTTAATTAGACAATCCAACAGGACAGACGTCCATCTGAAGACCACTGGGCGGGAAACATGCAGACATCACCAATTCCTGTGGACTTATTTGATTTTCTCTGATGATGAATAATTCAGCATCAAATGAAAGTGGGTGAGGTCGCATGCGGGACGGCCCCGCTGAGCAGCGAAATGGCTCCGCGCTGCTTTTATTATCCCCCATGGCAGCCGATCTGAGAGGATCCACCGACCTTTGACATGAAGATGATGAAAGGCGAATAAAATCATGAAGCCGCTTGCAATTCTTTTTACACACTTGACAGTTAAAGAACGAGTCTCGGGGTGAGGAGGCTTAATATTACGCAACAATGTAGCATCTAGCTTTGTCACGCTGTATTATTAATGAGCAGAAAACTCTCCCAGTGCAGCTGGAGCCCTCCGAATTTGATCTGCGTCGCACTTTTCAAGCTGAGTCCATAAAAAGCCCAAAGCAGTGTGTGTATGTGAAGGGTCCGGAGCCGGTGGTTCATTACTGTAAATGATTATGCTGCCACTTGTACAGCACTATTTTATCTCAGCATCGCTTTAAAGAAAACATTCATCTCCTCAGGGGACAGGAACCAATAAGGCATTCAAACTTTTAAACTGCGCTGAACACTTCTTCTTCTGTGGTATGTGTGCAAAGGCCATTTATAATTGAGTTCTGGCACCAATCCGCGTCTCAGAAAGCATCTACTTTAAACTTTGATTACAGAAGTCTGCAGGAGCAGAAAACAAGAGGTAACAGAATACGGCCGCAGGTCATCACATTTAATAGTATGACTCATCATTAACACTTGGCAACAGCCATCGATCGAGCGCAAGTGTAAAGAATACCTGACAACAAGGCAGAGCGGGAGAGTAAGTGCTCCATCAGATAAGCAGGGCCATAACTCAGAGCAGACGCTGAGCCTTTCACATCCATGGAGAAAATTCTAATTACTACATTCAACGTCAACAAATGCAGGCACAGACAATACGTCATCCATCAGGTTCTACCCATGTTTAACCCAGCTTAGGGTCCATGTTGGATATTGCTGCTTGTCTCAGTAGTCAACAGGTGACACAGGGAGCATCCACACCGGCTTTAATCAAACTCCAGTTTGTTTGTGTAGAAAGTCCAGTTCGTTTGGGGAAGAGTGAAAGTGCAAACCTCTGCCTCCTCTGGTTGAAGTGAACTCTGGTGCGGATCGAAAGATTACGTGGATGTCAAGAAGATCGGAGACAGCTCCAAAAGCAGGAAGTGGACTACAGCACAGGGCATTCTGGGTAAATACAACCAAAACATGGGATGAACAGATAGCTCTTCCTCGTTTGCTTCATTTTTGTTCAAAAAATGAATGACGTAGTTGAATGTGTGGTTCATCAGCTGACATCCACTAAACATTCTAAACATCTGCTCCAATTTCTCTCCACTGTCGCTTCATTCAACATGAGTGGAAGGCAGTGGTGTCCAAAATGGGTCCTGGAGGGTTTTAGTTCTCTCCCTGGTTTAACTCACCTGGATCAAATGATGAGTCATTAAAAGGCCTAAGAAGAACATTAACATGCTGAAAAGGTTGTTACTGTTGGAGAACTAACACATGCAGGACGCTGGCCCTTCAGGATCCATTTTGGGACCACTGGTGTAAGGGATTGCTGTAAAGTCAACGACACAACCCAAGCAATTTTCTAGTGTCGCCCCCTGCTGATCCAGGAGTGAACGCTGCAAGTCAGCGACAGCAGTCTGCTGGGTTTCCTTAGATACAAACTTTCGAAACATCTTTGAATAATTAACTGAGCTCAGTATGCTTTTAGGAGTTGTTAGAATGTATGTTGTTCATTGAATCAAAAATATGTTCTTTGTAAAGTGCCTCGAGATGACATTTGTTGTAAATTGGCACTACAGAAATAAACTGAACTGAACTGAGTTAGGTTGAAAGACCAGATCATTTGATGTCCTGGGATATAAACTCCCAGACATAAAGAGCATGTTCTCTCTTTTTATCACGGCTCTCTACCATTGGGACCCGCAGGTTCAGATGGAGGTCTGGTCCTGAGTCAACATCTCCGGGCATCTGATAACAGCACCTGCAAAGCTCATTGATAAGTCCAATCATGACATCACAGCTAGTGAAGTATGTTATAGAAATATAGCAAGTTGTTAACAGAGACTTTTTCATTGGACAGCGATCTAACGCAGCTTGTAAACATGTGGCAGCGGGTAAATTATGACGCTGTGGAACTGTGAGCTCACTACTAGTAAATTACTTCTTCCACCTGATCAACACTTTCACAATTTCCTTCAAATTCCAAAGCTATGTTTAACATTGTGAGTGTCAGTGTAATTCTAACATAAAGCTGCATGCACAGCTCAGGTCTGGCAGTGTGAACAGTATTTCTGTCCTGCTTCGGGGGGGGATTTTGAATCTTTTAAACGTTCAGAGCGGCGACACTCACAAACGCTCCATTCACAGCCCTGCAGGGGATGCTATAGACTGCCAGCCATATTGGTTGCTGGGCAACTGACAGCACCTCCCCATAAAAGCCCTAATTGATAGTGGCTGATAGCAGCAGAAAATTAAACATTGTATCCCGGTCACTGGTTCAACAGGAGATCTACGGCGCAGACGGTTGGGTAACATGGAGGCAAATCTTCTCAGTTATTTGCTGTCATTTTTTGCTCATCAGTTAAACCAAATTCTGTTGGAATAACCTCCATTTTCTTCTGCTTGTTTCATACAAGCTAAGATGGGGAATCATGATTCTCAGAGTGCAAAAAGTCAGATATTAAGACCTTTCACTGTCTTTGAATTCTTCCAGAGGAAAGAAAATGTGATGATCCAGACTTCTGTTTACTAAAGATGACATAACTCTACTGAAATGACTTGAAGTGAATTCGCTTCTGGCAACAAATATAATTAGATGATTTTTGCATTTGGAGTAGCTGCAATATGTCCTTGCAACTTATTAAATTTTGAGCGTTAAATCTATTTTGTGGCCGCATTTTACCAGAAGCAGCAGCAGCAAGGCTAACACTATCAGAGAATGTACAGAGCCATGATGCAACAGAAGCTAAAGCTGCCTAATTACTGTGTCTATTGGCACATTTGCAGGAGCAGATAGATTTTAGCCTTCCTGGCTGCAGTGAAGAAAGGCTTACACAGGCAGAGTCTGAAGCATGACAAGATGTAGCAGAAACGCAGAATAATTCAATCAGAGTGAATCCTGGAACGGTGATGAAATCCAGGGAAGTTCAAGTGAGTGACTCTAAACTTGCTGCATTTGATGCAACACTTGGCACAGAGCGGCTCGTCCTCCAGTAGACAGTCTGCCGACTGATGCTGTTTCTGTCTCAATGAGATCTTGGTGTTAAGTACAGTTTATATCTGGACTGCATGAGGACTGAACCTCCTTACATCCCAGAGAGAGAATATCTGCTGCTTTCTCAGTGCTCAAAGTTTTGGAGAGAAAACGTGACTGTTACCTTGATGTTTTGTCTTCTTAGAACATTAGAGGTGAAAACATTACAATTTACTCTCCTGACTATAAGTGCAGATGCATGGATGGTTTTTTTTAACGCACAGACTACAACGCAGCAGTAACTAAATAAAGCGATAATATTAAGAAAAGTTCCTTCTGCATATAATCTCTGACATGGACACTGACCGGATGCATCTTCCTGATCAGGAGCAAACACTCTGGAGCATGTCTGGTTCAAATGTGCATTCAACGTTTTGCTGCAGTGAAGACTTAATGAGTCGACGGCTCATGGAGAACAGAGGAAGCTGAGGAGAATACTATGATGTGTTAATGTGTTTATAGTCTAAATAGAGGAGTGGGCAGTTTGACCTTGTTCAAGAAAAAAAACGATTAGATTACCAAGCACAGTGCTCTGCCCTGCTCCATTAAAGCAGCAACAGAGGACATGATCCTTTCAGTGACAAGGTCTGAACTCAGCCTGAGGTTACAACAAGAGACAAACTGCAGCTGGAAGATGTTAAACAAAAGATAAAAAACAGCAAAAGTAACATGGCTTACTCAAATGGTGCTACAAAAATGAAAGCAGTAAAAACACCGTAAATTCGATCAGATGTCACTGATAAGACCCAAACAACGCAAAGTGGCCCCTGGTGGAGTGGGGCCCCTCCGGCTACTTGACATGTTATTATTATCCAGACACTTCCTCCACCTGGACTACAGCTGTTGTTCACTTCCTGCCTATCACTGTATTAGAATAGAGGTGGTGTGTGTGTGTGTGCGTTTGTTTCTAATACCTTGTGGGGACCATCTTCCTGACACATGCTACGTTGTGGGGACTGAAGCCTGGTCCCCACCAGGGGAAACGTTTTTGGGTCAGGGGTCAGATTTAGGACGAAGGTGTGAATTGAGTTTTGGTTAGGGTTAGATGTGTAATGGGTGGGGTTAGGATAAGGGTAAGGGTAAGGTTTAGGCTGTAGAAATGAATGGAAGTCAATGGAAAGTCCCCGCAAAGATAGCTGCGCAAACATGTGTGTGTGTGTGTGTGGGGTGTGTGTGTGTGTGTGTGTGGCAGAGGACAGACATTCAGAGAGAGGAGTCATAACTGTTCCTATTATTTATGTGTTCAAAGGTCAATGCCAAAGCCAGCGCAGCAGGGCTAATAAATATGGATCTATACAAAACTTTAATCAGAAGGCTTTAAGATGGTAGCATTATAGAGACCGACCACATTAACCTGAGCCACAACGTTCTCCACTCACTGTGTGAAGAACCAGTGACCTGATCACACCAACATACTCTGGTTCCAAATGAGTTAGAGAACATCTCAAGTTGATGATCATCACATTTCCTCAGGAATAAATCAGGTATTTATTGTGCATCATTCACCTGCTTCCTATTAGCTTTTTTATTCACATTGTACTGATGTCATAAACATGTAAAAACACGTGTTACTCCATGTTAGAAATCTGGGAGATCTTTGCGTCAGATCGCACACACAGAGTGTTTTCTGCTGCTCCGCTCACTGAGATGGAGAGACAAACAGCACACAGCGATCTGAAACAAAGCATCGCTTTACTTTTTTAAAGTCCCAACAAGGAAAGGAAAAACATTATTAAATATTTAGCCAGTAAAAACATTTTACAGCAGAGCTGGAGAAATCTCCCCCCTGAGCTGGTTTGGCTGCAGCACCACAGGAAATAAATAAAGATGATGAACTTTATTTAAAAAGGAACAATGAACAAGTCAAACATAAATGTCACCATTTGAAGCCAGATTGTAGAGAAAGTTAGTCACAAAATACACAACACAACAATAAAACCAGACGGAAAACACAAGCTGCAAGTCTCTTTCCCAGTCACAACACACACACACACACACCCACGCACACACACACACCCGTGCAGTTAATCAGTTACTTTATTTAAGTAGAGCAATAATTACATCATATATTCTAATTATAATCACAATTACAAATTCCAGAGCTTGTTCTTGTGAGAACGTATTCTCCCATTATGTCACCTCCAGCCTGTAATGTTTGCCCAGAGCATTCATTAACATCATCAGCCAACAGTTTGACTCCATTTTCTGAGCTGTTCCAAAGAATGCCTCTCTGCTAATGCACTGTTATTCAAGAGGAGAATGTGTGGTTCTCCATTATATTTACACATATAATGTGTAAATCATATATGAGTATATGATCATATTTGGGAGCGTCTCATATGTTCTGCAAGATTTCTTGATGTAATTCTGTTTTTTGAGTTGTGGTTCCAGCATCTGTTCCTGCTGAGTGGCCGACCTGATGTCAGTGTTGAGTCTCACCATGGACTTCCTTATGTTAAGTCAATATTACTTGTAAAGCACATTTTCAACAACGTGGCAGTTCAAAGTGCTTAATATCATAAACACATCATACAGGCATCAGTTATGAAACAAGCCATAAACATTACAATTTGTCAAATATCAAAATTATCAAGCAGTTATGCATGAAATATGTTGATCAACGTTTCATTTACTGCTAAACTATAAACAGATGGGTTTTTAGTCTGGATTTAAAGGAACTCTGTGTTTCAGCTGTTTTGCAGTTTTCTGGGAGTTTGTTCCAGATTTGTGGAGAATAGAAGCTGAATCTGCTTCTCCATTTTCCAGACCTCTCAGGTCTTCTGGTTCCGGTTCTGCTCTGCATTCCCAGAACCAGAAGGCCTGAGAGGTCTGGAAGGTTGATACAGCAACAGCAGATCATGAGTGTATTGTGGTGTTAAGACGTCTCCAGGGAGCCAGTGGAATGACTTTAAAAATGGGATGATCCGTTCTGTTTTCGTGAGAACATATCAGATGGTATTAAATCTACACAAAGCCCAGATTTAAACTTATGTCATCCATGCATAATATTTCACGGCTATCTTTAAAGGAGCATCTATTTGTGTCCAATGGACATAATGAAGGGGGTCCCAGGAGTTAAACATGGGCATAATTGGTATCAGGAACCAACTCACATCTACTTGACACGTTAAGTTTCATCCTCCTGAACGTGACTTAGAGCTCTGGAACATTGACTGTAAATGTAATCCCAATTTGCTGAATCAGTTGATCATCAGAGCATTGATTGATCCTTTTAATCAAATTATTACCCATAACTACAAAATATTCTGTCCACTTTCCCTATGACATCTTACTTATTCAAATACTTTTCGTCAACATTTTACATCATTTTACTCACTTTTTTTTTTCTTGCGGGGTGCGGGGTCGGGGGTGGGGTTAGGGGGTTGGTGTGTGTGTGTCAATGAGGTCATGTTATTAAAGTAAAACAATGTGCTATGTAACCATTCCCATTAGCAGTTCTGTTGTCGTAGCATTAGAGCAGATCTGAAGTGGAAGCTGTCCTTGGCAGTGGGTGTGAAAGGCTCTAGAAGGAGAGAATAAAAACAGCAGCTAATGAAATGAATCCCAGCCTTGCACCGTGGCTCTGCAGTGGGAGGACGCCCAAATTGCATCAAGCAAATCTGGCCAATGGAACCCATATGGCTAATGGATTTGGGTTATGATATTGTTTTGGAAGGCTCTGCAACATGCCGTCCTTCAAATGTTACGGCAGCACACACCTCCTCATATCATTACTGCTGCAGAACGGAACACACTTGATCAGACCCGGGAGGGAGCGATGCCGGGGAAAACAAAGAGGACGGCTGTGTGAATAATGAATATGGTCACCTTAGTCATATATCACCATCCGTTAGAAGATGACTGGGATGAGGGTGTCAGTGCTGAGAGCTGACAAATTTCTGCACCCTCTTCAGATTTCACCCCTCCGTTCTCTCCCCTCGTCCCCTCCTGCCTCCATAATCGCTGGCTGGGGCAGAAATTAATCCACGCTGCAGCGACCCAAACACGTCTTTGTAAATTGGACACAGTAGGTCGGCCATTGGGGGAGTTGAGTGATGACACAGCAAGCTGCGGGGCCGAACTCTCTCTGATATGTGATGATTCTTAAAGGCACCAGGAGCAGGTTAGCCAAGGTCAAGGCGGCCCAGTGGGTGGAGCTTGGCACTTATTTAGCATTTCGAAACCGGGAACAGTGTTCACACCGAGCAGGAATCAGACTCCTATCTCTACCTCATGCCATGGTTCCTCAAAGAGCATTGACCTCTGACACACAGACAATGCAACAAAATTGTGAGAATTTGAGTTTTCTTTGTGTTTATTTTAGGTTTATTGAGTCTCTGTGTTGTCCTGTCTACCCCTTGATTGTTTCCAGTTGTGTGTCGTTCCCTGATTACCCTCTGTGTATTTAATCCCACCTGTGTTTCCTCATCGGGTCCTTGTCTTATCTTATCTTGTCGGTCTTATCCGCCGTATGGCGGCTGGTCTTCCGTCAAGTCTGTATTTTTGATAGTTACCAGTTGTGAGCCTCAGCCTTCCACTCATTCTGTGCTGTCTGGACTTTTGGGTTATTTGTGTGCCATTCTTCATTAAATCATCACTTCCCTCATTTCAACCTGAGTCCACAGCATCTTCCTCACCACCTCTCATGACAAAAGTATGTAAAGACACATCAACTTTTAGGATGTTTTTTATTCACTATTGAATAATTACTACATTCATTTAGCATAAATGCTGCCTCACACCATCTGATTTTAGATGGCCATGGGTGTCATATAATTTTCCACCCCAAAAAATTCTTGTTAAAAATTGTATTACCAGATCACATAATTTTTTATTACAATCCCCCTTTTGATTATAAGAAAATATGAACTATTTTATATTAATCACATCAAATGTTATAATATTCCCACATTGTTTTGCAGCAGAGTCCTCCACAGCGGCGCTGCTTCTTTGGTCTCTTTCTTGTCACTAACTTTTCTGTTTCTGGTTTGCTTTGCTAGATTGAGGACTGAAGTGAGTGAGTGAGTCATGAGCATCAGAAATAACCTTTAAATCAATTATTTAAACTTATATTTTATATTTAAAAAGGATTCAGTAAGAGAAAACAAAAATGATGATGAAAAATGTAAGATTTGATGGGATTCACATTTTTATTCATTTTTGCATTTTCTTTTTCTCGTCTTCCCTTCACCTTCCTGAGATCACCACAGCGCCCCCAGGTGGCCTGCCAGCGCCCCCCCACTACCTCCCACCATGTCCCTGTCCTCTCAGTTTCCCAGAAGGCAGCCTGTGGAGCGGCGCAGGGCGTGAGCTGCCCTGTTAGCTGCCCTGTTAGCTGCAGCTCAGACGGTCACAGGACAGAGTTTATAGATGCGACCCACAGCCATCGGCTGCAGAAGAGCCAACAACAGTCACTATGAAGAATGGGACGTCTGAGCTGCTGGGACCTCTGTGTCATCACAACCTTCATTCAGACCTCTGGCAGAACTTTATGAGTTCAGACTTCAACAACAATATGTTTATTCACTCTGAGGCAATGAAGACCTGAATCTGTGATGAAGTTCTGTACAGAAATATTTTATATTTAAATGTCATTATGATGGACAGGAGGAAGGGCGGTCATGTTCCAGCTTCCTAGAATAATGGAAGGAGTCGTTTTCATTTTGGTAGAAGTGTTGTTTTTGACAAAATCACAAATGACAATTATTTTAGGAAGGTGACAATAAGAACAAACAGGACTGAGGATCCACTGATCCACACAGAACTAAGGGACAACTAACAATTTTATATACAGTTGTTATAAACATGCTTGGATTATCAAATATGGCTTAAGAGAAATGGGATTTTTCAATTGAATGCCTTAAAAAGGGCCTGTGTCTTTTTAAAACTTGTTTTTCTGAAACTCATCACCCAACTTGGTTCCTCTGTTAACCATTTAACGTTTACCAGGGTTTCACTGAGAAGTAGCTCAGGAGATGTGCAGTTCAACTTGGTGTTGGTAGTTTGAAGGAGCTGATGAATCAGGATGGGAGAAAATCTGGTTTGCTAAATATTCTATAAAATATGTACAGAACTTCATCATAGACTCAGTTCTTCATTCCCTCAGAGTAAATAAATATATTGTTGTTGAAGTCTGAACTCATATTATGTGAGTTGTGCTCCTCTACCTCCCTGAGTGGCGAGGGCCCGGCCTGTGAGGCCGAAGCTGGAAGCGACAGCTTCAAGGAGGAGCTGCACCTTGAAGGCGGAGCTAGGTCCAACCAAGTGTTTTGCACAGCTGAATTGTTGCTATGGAAATTAAGGGATTTCTAAAATTGGCATGAAATAATCATTTGCAAGTGCAGGATTGTAACCGGTCTTTTCGAAGTTCCTTATAAACATCAGAATTATAAAGAACTAAAGGGTCTGAAATCCATTTCTGAGCAGCCTGTCATGTGTGAACCACGCTGATGCCTCAGCTCTTCAGTTTCCAGAACCAGATCTAAACTCAGTCAGGCAACATTTAGTTTCTTTGCTCCTCAGCTCTGGAACAAACTCCCTGAAAACCTGAGATACACAAACTGTTGGTTTAAATCAGGACTGAAAACATTCTACTGTCAGCAGCTTTGGATCAAAGACTAATAACTATTAAATTCATTTGTTTCTTTCATGGACTCCCTTCTGTCTTGTGGTATCAGAGATCTTCCCATTTTCCATTTAAATTTGACTAGGAGCCAATCAGTCAGGCGAGCGTGGCAAATAACATTTCAAAATCTTTTATATATATTTAGATTTTATATTAATGATAGAAAACATATATTTTATGATAAATATTTGAAAAGAAAAATTCTAAAAAATATATATTGATTCCAATCTTTTTATTTTTGCTTTTTTTTTTTCTCACCAGTCCTCAACTTTCTGAGGCTGCAGCGCTTATTTTGAGGGAAACTCTCACAGCCTTTGTGCTGTTTCATTTTCCAATAGAACCAAAGTGTTTGGCTTTGTGCTGTGGAACAAAAATGTCTACCTATCTCTAAACGGTGTTTGTTGAGTGTTGAAGTACACAGAAGACACAGCATGCAGAGGCGTCAGGCTGATCAGTCATCATGACCAATGGATGGCATTTTGGAGTGATTGATAAAACATTCAGTAGTCCAACGTATCACTGCACATGTGCAGACAAGATTCCTGCTTGTTGGTTCTTTTCATTCAAATAACTGGTTATTTATCTTTATGAAACCAAAACTAAAAAAAAAAAAACTAAAAAAAAAAAATCACCTTCTATCCCTGCACACCCGCCTCCTCTGTCCCTCTCTGCTCCAGAGCTTTGACTATACCAGAGGAGAGGTGATGATGATAAGCCAACAACAAATGGACCCAGCTGAGGTGGGACTGATGGCTCTGAGTCACATGAAGGTCGAACTCAACTTTCCAATGTTCAGAACTGCTCCAGCTGTCATGAAGGCTGTGAGGGTCACACTGTCTGCACAGGAGCATCTGCAACTCCACTTCACCCGGAACCTGAACCTGAATCTGAACCTGCTGCTTTTATTCTCAGCTCTGATGTTGCAGATTTCTTCAGAAGTGACCCGCAACAAGCCGAACCGCCTTCTTCCACACATTTCCCCGCTAACTCCGGGTTTAAATGTCGGAGTCTCTCCTTACCTGCACGGCATCCTTCCCCGGACCGGGCGGCTGTTCTTCCCGTCCAGACCGAGCACGCGGACCGCCGCGGCTCCCCGCAGGTTCGGGAGCGGATCGGAGGACAGATGTGGAGATGAAAAGTCAGTTCAGGATGTCAGAAAGCAGCGCGAAAGAAAACCACAGGCAAAGAGGCAGAGAGCGTTTCCTCCCGGCTCTGTTGTCTCTGCTCCCTCCGAAGGTCCTCGGAACTCTGACAGAAGTTGTTCGGGAAGTCCAGTCGGACCGGACCGCCCTCCAGAAGCGACACCGCGGCGGAGCTGAGATCCACTGCTGCTGCTGCTGCTGCTGCTGCTGCTGCTGTGTGCTGGAGGCTGGAGGCTGCTGGGGCGTGTTCTTCAAGGAGGAGGAGGAGGATGGACAGAGGATGCGCAAAGATGCTCCAGAGTGAGAAAGAAAAGTTTGGAAAAGGTGGTCAGCTTTGTTTCTGGACAAAGAACAGGGTGATGGCTTCTGCTGAGCCCAGAAAGCACGTGACTCATGGGTAGACCTCATGGATGATCTAATTTTCTGTTTCATTCTTCTCACACCGAAACTGGAGAACGAGAAGAAGATCTGACCTTTAGGATTTAGGAGTCAATCAATCAATCGATCAATCAGTAGATCAATCAATATCTTTTTGCATTGCAAATAAATATTGCAACACAAAGGTCTTTACATCATGAAAATATAAAAGACATCATATCATCAACAGTTGTGAAAACCAATGAGAAACATTTTGTCATCATAAAGTCATCAATACACATCAGATTTGATCCTGATGTTTGAAGATCACATGTTCTCAGTCACAGTGTTATCAGTGGTTTTGAGGAGCAGATGCTCCACCCAAGCCTTGTGAGGTCCAAAAACACTGAAACTCTGTGGGCAAGCTGCTCAAAATGGGAACTTCTTGAGACTTTTAAGTCTAAGAGGAGGAGTTGAGGAGAGTAATGACTGACTGTGAGGAGCTTAAATACTGGGAAGGTTTAGAGCTAAACTGAAGACCTGGACTGATGAACTAATTTATTGCAAGTGTGAGTAGTTGGAGCTGGAGCCAGGCTGAGGAGGGGGGAGAGAGAGTGACACAGACCAGATATATTAATTGAAATACAACAAGCACTTTATAGAATCAATGTGATGAGGCTAACAGTACATGTTATATGGGTTCCAGCACATCACAGGTTTAAGGGGAATGAAATGGCAGACAGGATGGCTAAAGAGAACACCAATCAGGTAAGGATAGATATTAATGTTAGTTTTAGTAAAACAGAAATAAAGGGTAAAAATGAAACAATACATGAAATAGAGGTGGCAAAAGTTAAGAGTAGAAGGAAGGAAAGGACAGTGGTTTTTAAAAAAATCTAAAAGAGAATTGAAGAAATGAGAAAAACAAGAAGAAACAGGAGAGAAGAGATCATTATTTCAAGACTTTGGACACAGTGGATTGAAAAGCTCATTATTTTTGATAGGGGAACATCAGACAGGGAAATGTGACTGTGGGGAAGATGAGCCAATAGAGCATGTTATTTTGCATACAGAAATGACCAAATTAAGAACCTTAGTAATATGAAAATAGAATTGGACATTGTTGATTCATATAGCAAACAATGTATACGTACTTCTATTTCTATTAATTTCAGCGAACTAAATTATTTTCTCAATTTTTGATTTCCTTATTTTGAACGTTTTAGTGAACTATAATAACCTTGCCTGGAATAAAGCAGAAAGCTGACTCAGCACATTGGGTTGACGGTGAGCCGTGCAGACAGCCTGTGATATCCAGTGATAGTTTTCCAGCGTCTATTTGTAAAACCTTGGTGGCGTCTCAGATGCCTGCATCTGGCTGCCAGCCGGTCCTGAGCAGAAATTCTGAATTATTCAGCCGACCCACAGCAGACTGCAGTCGTCATGTGTTAGACAGCTTGGCCGGCCTCTGCCTGCAACAGGGAACCCCAGCAGATGGGGCCGCCGCTGCAAGAAACACAAGCAGGTTGCATAACTCCCCATTCAAATTTAAACCGACTCACAATTTAGGCCCGGTTCACAATTACTGCATGGCTGGAGTTTGTTTTTTTTTCTGTCTTCTGTTGTTGTTTTTAACGCTCGTCTTCCTCTGATCAGATGCGGGATGTGTTCTGCTTTCATAGAGAGGGATGAGAATGATAAATTATTCACCTGATCCAGCTTTTATGTGAGAAAGCCGAGCTCCCAGCAGCCCATCGCAGAGCAAGCAGTTAAGCTTTTTAATAGATACACAGTGTCTGTTTATGCCACTCTTTAATGCATCACATTAAGTCAGCCTGTGTCAAGCACAATTATGGAAATGACTGGAGTTAGACAGGAACGTATGAAACGCTATAAACCAAAACATTGTCATAAATTTCCGAAAGACATAACGCGCCTCCTTTAATGTGCTACAATTACCATAGTGGCCATTAGTGATATTAGAGTGAAGCTTCACTGATGGCAGGGATCATGATTGGAGCCGTAATTTCACAGGATAACGCCTGTCACTTTTACAGAGCCATTGACACTATGAATACATGCCATTAAAAAAAAATCCTCATGTCATATATGGTCACTTTAGAAATGATTTATGATCTGTATTTTAGCTTCTTCCCCACTTGCCCTCGATTGAAACGTTTCCCACTTTGTCAAGGTCGAGCTGATCTGACCTAACTGACACAGACATGTTCTCATGTTTACAGTCAAATGCATTAATGTCCGGACGTGTGTGTGTGTGTGTGTGTGTGTGTGTGTGTGTGCATGTGTGTGTTCCCGCTCATGAGGAGATGGAGGAATGTGTTCACTACGAGAACCTAGCATTAATCCACTTTGGTCTCTAGCTCAGAGGCTCTACAGTAAAGCTCTTAACTTGTTAAGAGTCACTCAAATTTTTACAAATAGTCTGACTGCGCATCTTCAGACAAGCGGTTCATATCACCTGTAGGTTGTTGCTTACATTTTAAATTGTGCCGCGGCGTCAGCGGTGGCCTCTTCGCATGATGTAAATAAGCTACTTATGTGCTCTACTCAGGAACCTTCAAGAGACCCTCGCCCTCTGATTCAACACTGTCGGGTCTGACTGAGCTGAGTTTTAATCGACCCTTGTCAAAAAAAAAAAAATTTGAACGACCACTGTTGTGAATTTTCACCTGAACACAATTGTAAAAATTGTCAAAGTAACTTAATGACAAAATAAAAATAACTAAACTGTCTTACAGTTACTAAAGAAAATGCTTGATTAAGTTACAGTCAGATTACAGTTGTTTGTGTGACTGACGGCGCTCTGTGTGTCTGACTGTAGGCAGTGTTGGGTTTCCACCTGAGCCGTGTATCAGGAACTGAACTAGAAGAGACTGGTCAAGGCTGAATCCCAGAATGCACTGCGGCAGCAGGTATTCCCACACAGCTGGATCCCGTGACATCATACCAGCTGCATGGTGTCGCCTCTGGGTTACAGCTCTCCACAGGGAAAAACATGTTAGGCTTATTGGTAATTCCACCATGACCTTTATGAGTTTATGGATGCAAAGGTTGCTTCCCTCATTTGTCTCTGTGCTGGTGCTGTGATGGACTGGTTAACCGTCCAGGGTGTACGTTCAATAAAAAGGTTAATCATTTGTGCAGCGAAATGAATGAATTCTGTTGTTAAACTGTTCAGATCCTAATTTCACCAACAAATGTACAATTTTATCATTTTATTCAGAATGGTGTAATATTGAAGGCTAATATTCCTTAATATTAATATAAAAAATAAATGATTTATGGACATAAAAGCTTTTAAACCCAGTAGTGTGCAGTCTCCCACTATTTGTCTTTTTTCTGATCTCAGCCTGATTTCATATTGAACAGCCAAAGAGCATTTTTAATTTTCCATCAATTCTTCATTGCACAAATGTATTATTTGGATTCAGATTGATATTTTAATGATTATATGGAAATTCTTCCTATTCATAATGAACATTTGAGTCACATTTAATGCCATTTGTTTTTAGACTATGGCTATTACACTTATTCATGTGTCATGGATTTGCAGCTGCCTTTATCTACAAATGGATTCATCCTATCTGGAATGAACACTGGAAAATATTTCTACTGAAAGAAACTTTCACTTCTAGAATTCAAATTAGACTCAGAGCTAAGTGTGTTTTTTTTTTTGGAAAGAGTGTTAAAACGGCTTGCCATAAATGCTGGCTGCTCGGGGTTTTAGCCATACAGTAGCAGCTGTTTCTGCAGTTCAATCTGCCATCAATGCTGCTGGAATCTGACAGTGAACCAAACCAGATAAGGCTTGGTTGATGGGACTTTAGCTTAGATTCTGGCCACAGTGGCCAGTTGGGTTCAGTTGAGGGATTGGACCAAGGTTCATTTGAAAAGCTTTAAATTGTGAACGATATGCTGATTTTTCATGAGGTTTAGCCCCGCCCCTATTGCCTAACGACTGCTGGAGATTAAATCCCATCTCAATATAGAAGGTGATCTCTGATTCATTAGCTGAGCATGTAAACAGCAGTCAGTTTTGCTTGTCAGGAAACACAGTGGCATCTGCACACAGAGTGATCCGTGCATGTCAAACTGAAAGTGAAAAGGGTGAGCTTTGGCCCCCACAGACACAGAGAAGGGCAAGGACATAAATATTCATGCTGGTCTTGTCTGCTGGCTCCTGTCACTCCATTGATCTCTCATACATGACATTCACGCCCAGTGATCACTCTGTCTGCCCTCAGTCATGTGAAGAGCGCCGTCCTCAGACGTCCACTCAGAGAGTGTCCAGTAAGCATCCTGATGACCAAAACATTTAGCTTTTATGTCTCATTTATCGTTCATCCAACCACATTAGAAGAAATACTCCTGTCTGGAATTTCAAGCTCTTGGTTTGAGTAACATTTCTGTTGTGCTACGGCAAAATCAAGAACCAGTCACCAGAGCAGAGACTGAGAAGAAAGATGCAAGTAATCAATTTATGAGATCATGGTGATTTTTCTTCTTTTGCCAAATATAGTCATTGAGATCATGAAGAAACCACTTCATGTTGCTAATAGCAGTTTCAGTGGTTTTGAAATTGTAAACAAACGTTGTTTTTTTTTAAACAAGTTCACTGAGTGAACAGCTGATCGACACACAGGCTGTGTTTGGCTGCTCACAGGTTTCAACCAATAAGTTTCATGCTTAAAAGAAACACATGGATCGTCACTTCTGTCACAACAGTTCTCCACTTGGGACATCATCAAGCAGCTGCAAACTTTCTGTTTCCTGTTGATAGTCTGTTCTTGGTTTTTTATGTACAAATATAAAATGAAAATTGAGTCTATTTTTTAAATGACTTTACTAAATTGTACATTTTAACACTACTTTTAAGAACTGTTCAGTGTTATCTTTCAGTCTTCTATTCTTGCTGCGTGTTTTCATTGTTTCAGTGAATGTGGCTTTGTGTGATGGTCTTTAAATGATCAGTGTAAATACAAAAGTGCTGCGTAACTTTAGCTGGTCTCAGTTCCTAAGTCACATCTAAAGATACTCAAAACACTGAAGTTTAAACTCTAACTTAGCTTGAACTCGTCTGTTCACAGTTGAGTCACGGTGGAAACGAAATGGGTTGACATGAAGTCTGGGAGGCATGGAGCTTATTTTTTTCTTTTGCATTTTAATTTTGCACAACTTTGGATATGAATTTGCACATTTCTAGAAACGTTGCCATGTTGATCATTTTGAGATGATTAACAATTTTTCATGTTTTTTTTGTTTTAAGTTTTAGGAAACAAGGAATACAAAACAAAGTATCCAACTCCTTCATTGATCTAATTATGAAAAATAGATGTGTTAAAACAGAAAACCAGGTCATTGATCTGGGCGTCAACAAGACTGACAAAAACAACTCTCCCTTATTACAGAACCTTTGTTATATTGAGTTTCACAAATTGTGGTTCAAGAACAGAAAAGACTCTGAGGCTGCAGATGTTCACATGAATCCCAAATATCAGCAGCACAGTAACACTGACTGAGTGTTGCTCAGTTATTGGTGGGATAGTGTCTTCTCCTCTTGTTCAGTGTTTTCTAAGACAGGAGTTCATAATGACCGCACTGCAGCCCCCGTCCTTAAGATCCAGATAATGAACTCAACTCTCATCTTGGCTGCTATTAAGATACTTACGGCTCATTTCTCTCTGCTAGTATCCTCTCTAAGCAAGAGGGACTGTCTGACTAAACCTCAGATATTACCCAATGAGAGAAGGAAGATTTTCTACAAAAGAAGCAGGAAATAAATGGAACCTCAATCCAAGAACAAACACAGAAGCCATTTAGCTGCCATTACTATGCTTTCCTACACTCTGCATACCACAGGTCCACTAACTAATGTTCAGCTCATCAGTAACATTGCAGTGCATCAGAGACACTCCGAGTTCATGTTTTTTGAATCAACATGATTAAAATGTCTGGGTGAGCCATTTGGATTGAAGTTGATTCTGTAACATTTTGAAGTATTGAATGCATCACTGGTCCTCTGAGAAACAACAACTTCTATAAGCAAAGTGATCCGAAAATAATTTGAACATTGTCGCTTTCGACCATAAATATTTACTGCATTGAAAACAAAAGCTGTTTCATAAAAGATGCAGTCTTAGAGGTTGTTGAGGAAATGGATTGTTTGCCCTCAGCTCTCCTGATGATTCATGCTTAGAATAAAATATGTGTGTTCTTCGCTCCACTTCAGTGTGCATAAGCATCTCTCGCAAGTTCTGGTTCTTGTGGCAATAATTACTCAGAGATACTGACCGGGATCAGGCCCACGTAGTTACCTTCAGAAAACATTTGCACACATCCTTCAGAAGAACAAATCAATAAAATGAGACAAAGCTGTATTCACTACCACACAGTATATATGTCTATATATGGGTAATAACAACTTCCTGCATTACAAATGATGAGTCTGAACCAGAAAGACTATATGACATATAATATGAGCTGCTATGTGGCCATGCTTCATGAAATGTGGTTTGTATCCAGGTGTAAGGTGGAGTAGATGAGAACCGCGGCTTGTTTGTTCACTCGATGGAGAAATCCCGTATTATCCTCTGCCAGCCATTCGCCTCACGCTGCCCAGAACCTTTAATTGCCCCGTGTGTTCGTTCAAACATGCTGGTGGAGTCAACCTGACAAATCTGTCAGCCTTTAATAAGAACACAGGAAATCTTCTCTACATCAGAGGAGCTCTTAAAGCACAATTTCCAGTTATGATGCTGTCAGATGGTTAGTTTTCAAGTCGTGTTGGTCGCATTGCAAAAACTCAAAATCTTACCAAGTATTTCTTGTTTAGTTTCTAGTGAAGATATCTTAGTCATAGTTGAGTCAGACGAAACTAACTTACAAGTAACTTTTAGCAAAACACAGGAGCTTATTGTAAGTTAATAATCACTGAGTATAGATTGAAAAGTTCTTCTGGCAGATTATTTTACTCATCACATGGCAAAACTGTTTTGATTTTAGTGGAAAAAAAAATCTGCCAATTGAACCAGTAGGTCTTTTATTTTCTTTATTCAAGAATTGTTCACTTAAAACAAGCTCCTATATCATGCTGAAAATGTACTTGTAAGTTAAACTTAAGTCAAGTAAAATGGGGGGGGAAAAAATGATACAGATGACAGAAATAACAGATGAAAGGCTGTTTGCCACCAGCAGCAGCAGGAGCTCAGCGTGTGACTAGACAGATATTGCTTTAGGTCATAAATAAGGATTTCCTTTGGTTGTCATTTTGATTTATGGAAGTCAAATACACATTAATAAGTTACGACTTTCTGAGTTTGGTGTCCTGGTCCTTTTTTTCCCCCTATCCCGTGTCTTTCAACGAGGGATTTCAGCTCAATGACATTAATAACATGCATGGATGGTTGGGCTTTTTTAAAAGAAAGTTGGCGGAGCTTTTTCTTCCCCGTCTCTCCTCTTTCTACTTTTTGTCAGGAATCAATGGCCTCTTGCCTTTTTTAATGCCTTCTCCAGGATCTCGCTAAAAGTCAGACACACTTCAACATCTCTGCCTCCACTGCTGCCTCTTCATTTCTGCTCAAAAATGGCTACAAATAATAAAGATAATGTTCGCTTAGTAATGATTTCCAATTTTCTCCATACTTGTACCCCGTTATTAGTTTGATCAGTGTGGCAGTGGAAATTAATTGTCTTTTCACTTAGAGGAGACATTACCATGATTAATTTCAGGATCGAGTGGATGAAACTGGAGGATCGGTGCAATATGAGGAGCGAAATCAATTTGCTGTGATGTGAGGAGAGCCAGGAAATGTGGGGTATAAACAAGTATGAAATTACCTTCTCCGTCTTTCCCTCTTATGGGAAGAGAGCGTCATTTGGCAGGGCCTCTTTGTGGGGGGAACTGTGACCCTCCTTGGCCTTCATCTGGATGAGAGGAGCTCACAAATGAAATCCTCTCCATCTACCAGCCATTATTTCAAAATCACGCACTCGCCTGGACACCACGAAATCAATTTACAGCCACGGACAAGAACAAAGAATTCATTCAGGACCTTTCCTCTCGGGTTTTAATCTGTTGATTCTTTGCATCTTCAAACAATAAAAGATTCTATTTATGCTGGTTGAGTCGTGTGAGACTGCAGTTGAAGTAGGACTCAAGTGGATGCATAGTCAGAAGCAGGACTAAAGCTTTAACAAAAAGCAATAAAAAGACTTTGAGGAGACCTTGGAGGGAAACAGGAACCATCAGACAACATGAGCAGGAAATGAGGAAACAGCAAACCAGGAGAATTCAGCAATGTGTTGCAGCAACTACCAGACAGGGAGCAGGTGGGTGATTGGTAACGAGTGCAGCTGAGAAAAGACCAGGCAGGCAGCCTGAGGGAAAGAGGAGAATAGAAGAAGGCAGATAAAATACACTACTGGGACAGGGTCATTTAGATAGAAGAAATGAAATGAAATGGTGAACCAAAACCCAGATGAATTGCTTAATTTGATTGTAACTCAAGACGTTTTGTGTTTCACGCAGCATGTAAATGACAACTGATTATAAAAACCCACTTTCTGCCTTCCAGGATTAATCCAATTGAAGTAACGCATTTGATGTCAGTTCAAAGTAAAACTTGGAAGCTGCCTTGCTTGCGTTGGCTACTGAAGAGATGCTAACAAGAATGTTGTTTTTCTTGCCTGTTTCACTTCCTGTGTGTCTCTGGATTGTTGAATTCAACTCGTGTTTTTTCTTGCACCCTTTTAAAAGAAAACCACTGAGGTCAAGCTGGACCTTGGAGGTTTACAGCAATCCCTCATACATGACTTCAGAGGCATGAAGGCCATGGGAGAGACTTTGTCCTTGGTAACCAGTTATAATATCCAGTGACTGAAAGTCTCTTCCGCTGACAGATCAAGATAGATGGCTGAAGTCTCAGTCCTGTCTTGGCATGCTGAGGATCCATCCTGCAGGTCCAATGAAGACAGATGGGCTCTAATATGAGACAATTTTGGAGGAAGCTAACTGCCATTGTTCAGACTGCTGGGAGTATTGAGATGAACGGGTTGGCCAGTTTAAGCTCCATGTTTTTGGGGATGGACTCCCCACCTGAATCTGTGGGGGGGAGGACACACGATGTTTTCCTGAGAGCAACTGAGGCAGAGCAGTGATGCATGAGAGGAGCAATCCCCCAACTTTCTGTTTGGTGGGTCAATAAAGGGAGGAGATGGTGAGGGATCTCATTGAGCTGCTGCTGATTCTTCCTCTCAGTCTCATTGTGGGCCACTGAGTCTGTGATTAGAAATGAAATGCTGCAAGAATATCACACAAGTCTGAGTTTCTTACACAGAATGTAAAAACAGAAGCTCTGTCTGACTCCTGTCCCGTAGAAACCACGTCGGCTGAGAATTCTCAACAAATTCACCTCTAACGTCACTTTTTTCCATTTAATCTTTTGAATGGTTGAGCTTGGACTCACAAGCTAGTCTGTTGCTAAAGGTGAATGATATTAATATTTAATAGACAGATATAATTTAGCAAATTAAATCCCGAATGACAAAGCAACCAGGCGGTGATTTTAAGCTTTGGTTATACATCAGAACAGCAACTCGCACAGCAGCGACTGAACTGGCATTTTTCTGTTATAACAGCCGATGCTCAGCCTGGTTAACATCAGGCACAAAGAAAAACACATTTCTATATACGGCATGTATTCAACTGAACAGAACAAGTAAATCATGTGCTTTACATGCCTGTTTCTTCTTCAAACTACTTTTTTTATTGTTGGTTTTGTAACTTTATCCAATAAAAACATCAAATGCTCACTGAATGGTCATTTTTCTTATTTTGAGAATTCATGCTTTTTTCTCTCTCTCTTATTAAAAAAGTCATAGGTTTTAATTCTGTCTCTTCTGTAACACATTATTATGGGCACACCTCATAATATGCACCTCACCCTCTACTAGTACGTTTGTTAAAGTAAGTAAGGCATTGTTTATAGGTGGACAGTAAAATGACTAGCTGTTTGTGACAAACAAAGGTCACATCCAGTTTAAAGCTGAGGTTCAGCTGCAAGCTCCATAACTCAGGAATTGGTTTCATTCTTCGTTCAGTTCTCTTCCTCAGATTGAAAAATGATAAATCAGACACTTTTGACTGATTAAAGGGATGAATATATGGATCCTCAGACTGTAGATATAAAAGATGGACCACACAAGGTCTATGTGGTCATTTTTTATGAGGTCATGTCTGGGTTTGCCCGGCTAAAGTGTGACTTCTTAGTATCCAGTACAAGGCCACTGTAAAGAGAGATGGATTCTTACCGACAGGATGTGTTGCTCTTCACAACAGTCGTATTTCCTTCTAACATTGTTAGATGACTGTAACTCTTCAAAAGTGGAAAGTGGACTTCCAAGAGCACAGCACGATGCTCCAAACATGGCAGCACTACTCTGCATCCTTATCAAACTCTAAAGCCTCATGATCACAGTTTAAAACACATTCTTTGACTTGTAGTTACTTTCCTACATGGCTGGTTTGTTGTCTGATGTCATAAACAGGAGGAAACAATGCAGAGACAATATAGAAATGCAGTAACTTTGATGTGGCTGACATTTCCAGTAGGAACTAGTTGACTGTTGATCACAGATCTATGAATGATTGGATGAAATGACTGTGTTTAAGTCACTATCATCATGTGTCACCTGGTTTGTTGCCTTTGTCTAAGACAGAAGTCTCAAAGTTCAGTGTTGAAGGTTGATGTCCCAAACATCTAGAATCTCCCCGGCTCCCAAACACCTCAATCCAGTGGCAGAATGACCTTCCAAATGTAAAAGAAGTTCTCCAAAGTTCATTCAAACTCCAGCTAAATCATCCCAAATACAAAGAATGAGGAAAAAAAGTAGTAGCCTTGTAGATAGGAGGAAATGCCTTTCACAGTTTTGAAACACGTTTCTCACTCAAGCAAATCCTGTCTCTGAGAGAAAGCACTTCGACTAAACATAATAAAATATTTGGCAGCATCCTCAGAGGATCTTGTTAGTAGAACTTCTTGACAGCAAACAGAGGCTTATCCTGTAAATTGAAATTTCACAAGGTCGTGATGGAGAAAGTTCAGAAGGCAACTGTCGATCACTGCAGTCAAGAAAAACCAAGAGATGTTTTATACTAAGTCAGACTCTTCATTAACATAGGAAACGTTTTCAACTTGAACAACAAGCTGATAACTACATGAAAGCTTTTAATGCTCTTTGCCACTTTATATCACGACCATTCCTTATTACAGTATTTAATAAATGCTGTACTATGTGAGGTATCTGAAAGATAGAAGAGTGTTTACCGCCTGGTAACATTAGAGGAGACAGGCTAGGACTGCAGTTGTTTTCTTCAGCAATGTATTAGTAAAGTTTGCACCATGTGATTCTACATTGCTCTATTAAATGATGCATGGAAGTCAGAAAAAAATGAGGAATAAATCCAGCAGCCATCTTGAATTCCTCAGTGCCTCTCAAAATTTTATCTAAACAACAAAAAACATCAAATCTAAACTAGAACTGCAAACAGTTAACAGATGGGGTTCCCAACCCTACCCAGAATGTCTGTTCTGGCCTCTCCAAGCTTTCTCCTTCCCTCGTCCTGTCAGCCAAACCTAACCAATCACTTCATCCCATTCTTACTTTGTATCCCTGCCCTCCTTTTCTCTGGAGAAAACCCTGGGTGTGATTTCAGGAACTGATGGTGTGATGGGCCAACCCTATCACTTCCAGGTTGTCTGACCATGACATCTGCTGCACTCTTTCTGAGTATTGCACTAAGACTGTGAGAAGGTTAAAGGAAATGGCACAAAGAAAAGAAAATATCAAGGCAGCAGAAGTTGCAGTGGTACAATGGTGTGGAGGACATTGTCTAGTCCCTTAGTATTATCTGAGGCTTGTTTCAATCCCATAGCCAACCTGAGTGTTGCTGTGGACCATCTCCATCCTTTTATGGCCACATTGTGTCCATCTGTTTATGACCAATCCACCAACTCAAAGATCTGATCTTTGTTTATTGGACATTATAGTAAATTCACTGCATCTTTAGCTCACAGTAAACCTTTGGGATGTGGTGGAACTTTAGATTTAAAGTCTGGACATCATCCATGTCCAGCCGACAAATTAGCAGCAGCTCTTGGATGCTATCGTGTCACTCTGAACCAGATTCTCAGAGGAATGTTTCTAACAACTTCTTGGATTTATACCACAAAGATTTAAGGCACTTAAGAAGAAACAGCAAAGCAAATTTCACGAAAATACTGTAGAGGATAAGGTGCTACGTCATCCAGAGGAGCGTCCCGTAGTAGTGCTGCTTGCCCTTTACATTGAAATTCAGCAGGTATCTGAACAGGACTCCTAGTTTCGATTTTGTTTCACTGAGGAGAGACTCCATTATCAACTGAGAATGTGGCTTTGGAACTATGTTTGGTTTTTCATTCTGGGTGTCTTGAAAAGATGAATAAAAGAAGTAAATAAATGCAAAGTTTCTTCTAAATATCACAGAAAATAAAAAGTCACTTGTCTAGCAAGTGTTCTGGGTCAAAGGTTAGTTTGAAGTCAGCATGCTATCAACAGATGACAACAGGTTACAATGGTTGGATAACAAAGCAGGTTTAAAAAGTGTCATTTTAACGTTAATTCTCTTTCATTCATGCACTCTGGCCTAATGCAAGCTCAGCCTGCATTAGGCCAGAGCTTCAAAGGAGGCTAACTGTTGCCGTAGACACTCTCATTGACTGCTGTTTCCACATCTTCTGGACCTCTGGACCCTGATCCAGAGTAATGAAATCAAACTAAACGCTATTAATCTGCCAGGATATCTTTCAGCTCCATCAATCCATGTTACGGCTCCCAACGCTGAACACTAACTGTCCAATGTGCTATTAAATGAACATGACAGATACGTTTCTTTTAATTGAATTGATTCATGGATACCTTTCTTGGCATCCCGCAGAAAATGATAGAAGTCAGCAAGTTTAAAATGGTTTGCCAGTCTGCAGAGCAGCCGTGTTTCCGCGTAGGTCTGAGTCAGAGGTCAGGAGTGTTTTGCCAGGTTAGCAGTTTGTGATCCAGCAGAAAACCTCCACAGAGCAGCGTCTCCCTGGCAGACACCACCATGATCCCCAACACCTCCTCTGCTACTGCTCATAATGCAGCTACTGCTTGAGCCACGCAAGTCCATCTGATTAATTAAAAGTTTATGGTTGAATTTAAAGGACAAGTGGTTGTTATAACTCTCTTTTGCCTTTCTACACATACACACATCTCTCACACACACGCTCACTGCACTTTTGTAATGCAGAAATACTGATGTTTCTATGCAAAATTACTCTTGAATACAGATATTTAACTTGTGCAATGCTGTCTTAAAGGTTGCATTTTTATGGCTTCAACATTTCTTTCTTTCCATGGGATATTTCCTGCTGCTTGGTAAAAAGCACTCCCTTGATCTACACTTTGTTTTGCACACAGGGTCTGGATCGCCAGCTGTTGAAAAACGATTGCTTTCTGGAGGCCTGGACTCTGCTGAAGTTTTGAAATTTACCCAATTGCTAACATTTGGCCATAACACATAGAACTATTGTTTAACAAGAGATAATAGAGACAAATTTACTTCAGGATGCAAATAAAAAATGAAATCCATTGGGAAAATGACTGAAGAGTCAGTTCTGTGGAAAGTTGTCCACTGCAAGGGCTCATCAAGGACACAGATCTGCTCTGTTGGAGCCGGGCACCGGCTGGAGGCTGGGTGAGTGCTGGATTATCCACTTAAAGCCTAAACCAATCTCTTCTTTTTGCATATCGCTGAAGCATCACTTAACATTTCACCTCCACACTTCAACTTCAGCAGCGTTATAAAAGTGACGTGTATCACCTACTAAAGGAAATGGGAGCATGAAATGGCCCATAAATCCCAGCAAGCGCAGGTCCAGAAACACGCTGCTGACATCTCCTCTAACTCGGGTCCAAATATTATGACACGTTAAAAGCGGTTCTGTTTGTGTGTATGAGTGGAGAGGAGGCGGGATGCAGCACCTGTAAACAACCAAAGTGTGGTTTTCTTTCCAAAATAAAAGCTTACATTGTGCTGTGATCCAAGAAAGCAAAAAACAAACAAACAAACAAAAAAAAACAACTCATGATCATGAAACAAAGTTATGAATCCTCTGTGACAGAGGTTTCACAAAGATGAAGAACCTGAACCTTGTGCAGGTAGAGACTTTGCTCTGTGAGTTTAAAATGGTTTGAAAACTTTTTGTAAATCTTATATACTCCATGGATGAATCCTGATGACCTCTGACCCTGGGCACATTCTGACTAGAGATCCCAGCTTCACAACAAACAAGCCACTAAGTTATCAGCGGCAGCAAACAATAAATCATGTTATTACAAATTGACACATAATACCAGGTAAAATTATGCAGTATAGATAACGTTTATTAAAAAAATGTTTCGTTTTGTTTTTTTTAACATATATTTTTTTAAAACTGGCAGTGTTGCAACGGTATATTATGAGACAGATAATAAAAAAAAATCTAACTCCTCTGTACACCGCTCAGTCAGAAACAGCCAATCAGAGCTAAGGGGAGGGTCTTAGCGCTGTCAATCACACAGCCTGTGTTTATATCCAAGACATTTTCAAATAAAATCTCTGAATTTGTTGTATATATATTTTTTCCACCACTAAGTTTAAATTACATCCATGTCCATCATGAGTGAACGCACTCAACCCTTCTGTACATAAGTTATTTGTATGAACATTTTGCGCTATGCATTTTTCCTTTTTTTTTTATTTATGACCATAAAAACACAAGTCTTGAGTCATTAAAAAAGTGCCATTTAGTAAAACCTTCAATAAACTTTTTTTGTTTTGCCCAACAAGTAAAGTTGATTCTTCCAGGGATTTGTGAGCACACAGTGTGAATCATAAACACTTTAAACAATATAGTTATGCAGAAATAAGAACAAACAGAACATAACTTCAGATAAACTTCTGTATGTTGTTTGATTTGTCTTTTGGCGCTGGTTAGAGGACACTGAGTGGTCAGGATTAGGATAAAGCTGCAGGGCATCATGCCATCCTGTCACGTTACATAGTATAAAAAAACGACACAACATGCCAGAACATTGTGCTGCAGTGAAATAATATGCAACATGACTTGACATACTGTGGACGCTAACAGCACAACAGGCTGCAGGGTTTCCTGCCTTGACTTGAATGAGGGTAATAACATGTGTCATGACTTTGTAGAATATTCATTTTATGCTTTATGAGTCGCGGCCTTTAGAAAGATTTTATTTCCGATGTCCCTCTGATCTTAGATGCGAAATAGTTTTCAGGCTTTTTATTTAGGTTGAAGCTGAGCAACATAAAATGTTGTTTTTGTCACTTCAAATGCAAACACATCAGAACAGCTTAATGTGTTCTGGGTTTAGAAGGAGCTCACTCAGATGTTCCAACTAAACTTCTCTCTTGATCTAGTAAACTCTTCCTTTTGGTGCAGCGCTCTCCTTTCATGTGGGCTTGTCTTTCTGCAAAGTGATGATGGCTGCAGAGTTTACTTTCAAGGTAAGCTTTGCCAACGCAAGCAGATCATGATTACTTCCACATCTGTCCCCTTCTCTAGCAGTCAGCCTGCTGATTAGATTGGAAGTGTGGTGTTATCTGGACTCTTTCTCAGCATCATCTGTGCTGAAATGACATTTTCTGACCATTCTGTCTGGGCCAAAATACAAATGTAACAACAAAACACACTGTTAAATCAGATTTTTTTTTTTGTATTCGATCACTTTTGTTGTTTCAGATACTTCGAAATATCTCCATATGAACTAAGGCAACAAAGCCGGGGCTTTGGAGGAGTGACGAGACTTCTGATGATGCATATGGACACTTGACAGAGAAGAAGCTGTTTGTAGCTGTGAATCTGTCAGCTTCAGAGGTCAGATTTATGTATTAAACTCAGACTCTGATCTGAGACTGATTACTTTTGTATCAGTTTTACACCAAACAACCACAAGTTCCATTCACTACATAAGTAAGACGGGGTCTTTTTGGCTGTTGTTGAACCTTTGGTAAAACTACTGGCAATGTTACTGGCAAAAAAATAAAAACACCAAAGAAGATGAGTGGTAGGAGGAAGACGGAGTCCCAGGATTTTTAATGACTTATCGCATGAACAAATTTATTCACATTTGGTTTGCATTTAATGGAAACATTGCAATTTCAAAATTGTGCTGAATATTGGATGTTGGTGAGTGAAAAGAATGACCAACAAAAGGAAAATCTGGACATACCTGGGTGTGAACAGGTTGGGCAGACTGATCAAAAGTAAGAATAACATCAATGAATGTAGGGAAAAAAAAGTATGAATTAATTATTTGAGGTTCACAAGTACATGCATAGCATGGGCAATATGAGTTCGGCCACAATCAACCTACAGACATATTCGGGTCACATAGACCAAACCATTATCAGGCCACTTGTGGGATGCTATAATAAAATCTGTGTCATCATTGGCAGAACTGGCTCAGTTCTGGTTGAAACACTGGTTGCCGTGCCAGCAGTGGTGACCTGATGTGGGCCAGACCTTTCTGTTGGGTGGGAAATACAAACAACAAAAAAACACCATGAACGAAAGAAATATTGTCCAGCTTTTTGGCATGTCACATTTAAACAAAGAGGTGGCTGTGACGGCAGGCCCCGGACCCGGGGGGCCACGGGGCCACATCAGAGAGAGAGCCCTACTGTCTGGCTGCTGCTGTGTAAACTCAGCCGGCTGCAGGAAGCGATGGATCCACACGGCCGGGTCTCTGAGGAAACCCCTCATTGTCATTGAGCTCAGCCTTTCTGAGACACCTGAGCTGAATCCAATCACAGCAGCCGCCTTTGTGTGCTCTGTGTGAGCAGCAGCCGCCCAGGAGACCCACGCTGCCGCCAGCTGACGCTGGCCGCTCCGTCCACATGAATCTAATGTGGACCCGGCCTCCTCCCACAGGACAAACCGACATTAGACAACCACAACCAGAAGAGCATCCAGGCAGGTGGACTGTTCTGTGTTAGTCTGAAATTACCTGAGTGCTACAAGATTTCAAGAGTGTTGGGAATCAGAATTCACATTGTTGGTTAAACTAAAACTAATAAAGGTAAGAATAGTAAAAACTGGATAAAAGCAGAACAATTAAAATGATGTCACAGTTCCAAACAAATTGTGAATATTGAGAACCCAGATTCATTTTATGAACAACTTGTATGTTATTTAGTTCTGACTGATTCAAATTTCCTTACAAAATATGGTGTATATTTCTTCATATAGCAACACCAGAAATGTGCAATAATAAAGCTTTATTCCAAGAAAGAAATGTTTTATTAAATTCCAACTGAAATACAATCAATAACCGTTGGAAAAATTCACTCTAGGTAAATTGGTCTCTCTAAATTCCTGGAATGTTCAACAGGTGAGTAACAGCTGGCCGGTGCAAAGAGCTGAAACACTGAAGCAGCTTCAGGCGTCACCAAAGTGTCACCAAAGACCAGAGCAGGCCGACTGCGGCTGTGTCGATTAAAACAGGCCCAATTAAACAGTGGATCTCATTAGTAGAGTTTGGGACAGTGCACATAGAACAACCCATCATTAGTATATTAGTAAATGCAGCAGATGAAGCTTTGAATGCAATTTTTAAGATCTTATGAGCTTCCACCACATCATTTATCATCTTTCCATGGATGGCGGCATATTCATAACAAGTGTAACATTTCATAGTTAAGCTATGCCATTCTTCCAATTTAATAAAAAAAAGTCAAATGTTTTTGCTTGGTTTGTGCTGCTTTCCCACTGGCCACATAACAAAAGACACAT
Source organism: Poeciliopsis retropinna (assembly GCA_010277075.1). Classification (NCBI taxonomy): domain Eukaryota; kingdom Metazoa; phylum Chordata; class Actinopteri; order Cyprinodontiformes; family Poeciliidae; genus Poeciliopsis; species Poeciliopsis retropinna. The sequence goes on from VMRM01000010.1 coordinate 21,584,303, forward strand.
CAAAGTTTTCGATTTTTTGATATATATTTTTGCAGGACATCAGCACAACGATACCACTGAGAGACAAAAACAATTAGTTTGTTACTTTTCTGCCTTGTTGAACAAATTTGGGCACTTTGGAGCTAAAATGTAAACTGCTGACACCATGTGAGACAGGGACATGTGCTCAGTAATGTGTAAGAAGTCATGATATTATTTGACAGGATATTTCTGAAATAAGTCTTTTGCTTTTGATCGGCTGTGTGGGATGAACTAATTTATGTGTGACGCTCAGTGTGCTCAGGTTGGAGTTTTGGTCTTTCCTCTTCCACCGTGTCGGGCTTCATGCATTTGAATGAACAGATGTCTCTCTCTTCTCTCTCTCTTTCTCGTTCTCTCTCCTGCTGTCCCATTTTTTTTTTTTTTTGTCTCTATTAAGTAGATGAATGAAAAGGGGAAATGAGCCTGAGGGAAACTTATTGTGCCTCAGTGGTTCATATCACCGTCAGAGGGCAGATATGATGCACTGAATGAAAAGGGAGCCCGATATCTCTCTTTTATCTGTGACTGCGTTGGGTTCTCTCGCATCCTGCAGCTGGAAGATTAACATGTCTGTCACCATTATCATTAAGTGGCTCACAGGCATAGAGAAGGCTGTATGCACGGACAGGCTGTTGAGGATGTTCAAGAGAAACTGAATGACTTGTGCCACTCATTTTCAGCTGGAAATCAATCGTGGAAGTATCAAAGTTTGCTTTCTTGTCATCTATATTCAAGGATAAGAGGTTTCATAATGAGCCTCATCATAACACACGCCCGACACAGACGACTCTTTATTTTAAGGCTGCAATAAGAAGCATGTCGCACACTTTCTCTGTGCATCCGAGTATTTTATGTGGACTTTTCCTCAGCTCTGATCAGAGCACATCGAAGGGAAAAGACCCGGTATGAGAGAACACGCGCGCCAATCCAGTTTGTTTCAGCCGAATAGACAAAGTGATGGATTACTCCACTCTCCGCATGCAGGATGGCACACATTAACATTTGTACTGATTCGAGAAACAGCATTATTTCCATAAATGCAATCATGGCAGAAATCCTCAGACACTGACTGGGTGTTCAGGCTGCTGCAGTCAGCATGTCTGCCGGGTTGCTATATCACATTCTGCTACTATCAACACTCAATCTGGAGACGTCTGCAACATGGTAACTGTCTTTTGGGAGAGTGGAGTCAAAAATGTCGGTGGTACAGCGGAGCGAGCTCTGTCTGCGGAGTATTTATAGATACTCACAATGTTGGGGTTTGTTTCAATGCTGGACAGATAGAAAACTTCCAACAAATTGCAGCATATACTAAAGAATACATCATCTGAATGTAGTCACAACGGAGATGTGCTTAACATTCAGGTGTTAGAGCAATAAACCCCGCCTACTTGCCATTTTGGGGAAATTGTAGTTGTCGATTTTACAGAAGAGTTATGATACAACACGTTGGAATGACAAAACTTTGTATGAACTGTGATGCTGTGAGAGATCTGGTGGAGCTTCACATGAACCAAAAACAACACAAAACAAACCATCGTCCTCTTACCACTTCCTGACTTCTTCATGGTTTTTGCTAAAGGCGACGTTCAGCTGTTGATCATGTGACTCATGTGAGGAAGTGGAATGTGTTCATCTGCTCCATATATGATGGAATCTGGATTCTCTTATCAACTTGTTGAATATTAATTAAACTGTTAATTTCATTTAAAAATTGACAGGGTTTTTTTTATGCTGTCAGTCGAAATGGCAGACAACAAAAACGTCTAACACAACCTCTGGTTGCCAACAACTAAAACATGTTCAAGTGTTGAATTGCTTCTTCAATACTGCTCACAGGTTTGGGGTTTACAGCTGGACAAACTGACTTTTCAGTCTGAAACAAGAAATAGTAGTGTTTATTTTCAGTGAACAAAAAAGAATGTTCTTTGGATATTCACTCCATATCATTTTGTTGTTTTACACAACAGGTTATGAAAGCCTCTATAATAAGCATTATGTCGTTTTTATGTGCACTATGGTAACTTCACTGCCTGCTTGCTGCTTGTAACGTGTCCCGATGCATCTACAGAAAAGAACAGGGAATGTGGGGAACAGGGCAGTTCAGATTCACACACCGGAGTCGCCTTTTAGTGCAGAGTCTGCTTTCCGGGCCCTGGTGACATTATCAAACAGATTGACATTTCAAATATTTGCAGTGCTCAGCAGGTCCAAATGTGGTAGAAGTGAACCGTAGCTCCCCTTCTCGCCGCCAAGCAAGCCATGCGTGGCCATTCCGTCACAAGCACTGCTTTACAGACCTTTACTGAGCAGACAGTGCAATTTAAGGAGCGGGTACTTTCTCTCTAACAGGTCATCGCCCAGAACTGACTCCTAAGTGTGCAAAAATCATTTGGAAGCCCTCACAGTGAATGATTAATTTGGATATTTGCAGTAAGGCAGCATTTAAATCATTATGTTTAAGTGGACAACAGTGTTTCTCATGCAGTGCAACACCTGATCTGAGGGGAGATGGAATCATTGAATTACAAAGACACAAACCTTTGGGGAATTTCCCTTTAAAGACCATGAACCAAGAAATACTTACCATTATTAGAAACTGCTAATAAAATATCAGTGCAGTGAAAATACTCTTTCCAAATAGCTTAACTATTAGGAATCAGACAAACGACAGCTCGGCATTCTAAACTTGTTTTTTAAATGATGTAATTATAGATGAAGGGAAGGCAACTCGCATAACACATCATAAAATGTCCTGCTGATGAAGGCATTTATGATTGGAGTGCTTTAGCTCCTAGCTTAGCTCTGTGGATGCTGTCAAATAGCACAAGCAGAAAATATGGCTCATGACAGGAGCTCTGACTTTTACATGCCTGTTAAATTTGAGATATTTTTAAAGGCTGCTGCCTCAGAACATTTAGCAGACTGTACGGTTCATATTTGCAATTTATGGGTTAGTTTTCCAAATTTATTGTGAGTTTTTGAACAGAGGCTGAGAAAATTGTAAAAGAAAAAAAAATCTATCATTGTCAAAGAAGAAAGGAGAGAGTCACATGGAAAAATAAAGCTGCTTCCTAATATGTCAGTTTTTAAAAGTAAATAAGGATTTACAACATTCAGTGTATCAGCGGCTAGTACTGCTGACTCACAAAAAATAATAAGAGACAAATCCCAGCTTACAAGGTACTGTTTCACAAATATTAGCTTGATGGTTAGTGGTTCAACATCATGGCTTTAATACTGAAATTAAAACTATTTTACACCAGGGGCGGAGCTAGGGGGGGGGGTCCAGTGTTCTGTCAGGTCAGAGTACGCTGTCAGAGTTTGCATGTGCGTGTGCATGGAGAGGTCTGTCAGAAAGAAAATAAGCAGAAAAATTACTCAATTAGTCAATAATGCAACATAGATTCAGATCTTTGCTGAATCATTTGGTTTGTTTATGTTTACATGACAAATTAATACAAACTTATATTCAAGCTAATGCCCATTAAATACTGCTGGGCATAAAATCAATGGTTTCCTACACAGTGCAAGCCAAAAGGTTTGACCCAGTCCAGCTCCGGCTGAGTGGTGCTGCAGCTCTCTCTGCTGCTGCAGCTCTGTCTCACAAGTCCAACTAGATTAATGCAATATTTTGAAATGAAACACCTTTCCTGAGTACTCATCTTTGACTAATGCTCACATTGACATTTTGGTGCTGAATGAGACACGGAGATGTAATGGCTGATTATATGGATGAGTCCTAAGTGGGCCTATTTAAATCAGACCAAGTTAAGCAGAAGTTCATAGCTAAATGCAGCCGCTGGTTCTGCAGTGTTGTGCAGCTTAAAGCTGCTAATGAGGATGTTTAAAGAGTGAGACAGTGATCCTCTTCCTCTAAGGCGTCGTCATCTCACTGCTCATGAAGCCTGGCAGTCCCAAGGCGAGGCTGTGGCATACATTAAAAAACCTCAACCTGTGATTTATGCAGGGAAGCTGGCAGAGAAGCAGCTGAAACAGTGACAAAAGAAATCAAAATGTTTAGTGACATCATGGATCTCTAAAACTCCCCCCAGATGTACTGTCTCTTATTTTAAAATGCCCCTATTGCCGATCAAATAAAGAATACATAATTTTCTGAAAATCTTGCAAATAATCATTGCTTTATATATATATATATATATATATATATATATATATATATATATATATATATATATATATATATATATATATATATATATATATATATTATATATATATATATATCTTATATTCTTCTTTTTTTAAACAAGCTGATCGCTGCATAAAAAGACATTTCTAGTTCTACTCAAAAATTCCTCTAACAATAAATTTGCACACAAGTTGTTAAACCTCAAACTTCTGCTGTTTTTGATTTTTTTATTCAGTTGAAAGGATAAATTGTTCTGACAGTTTGTATCCATTAGATTAGTGCTAAAAATAGTATTGCTCAAATTGTATTTATTTTGTACCGTTTCTCTAGTATTTGAACGTCTTCCTGATTACCTGCTCAGGCGGTAAAACCACCAACAAACCCAACTTTAATCTCACTCTCATTTATTGGGATTTTATGTGCGAGATAAAGACAGAGTAGGTCAAACTGTGGAAGAGAAATGGTGCATGATTTAAAACACTTCTTGCACAATAAAAATCTGATGAAAACTGCGGGATGCCTCACTATTTTGGTGAAGGTAATTATAGGGCAATCGAGGAAGAAAATCTAAGTCTGTAAAACGCTAACACTGGGGCAGATGTGTTTTGCTCCATAAACATGCAGCCAGAGCTACAATGGAATGGTTTAAATCAAAGTAGGTTCATATCCTGAAGTCAGATGGGACTGTGGGAACTGCACCCAAACTCACCAGGAAGGCCAGGCAGCTAACTAGTTCATTCTTCTTTTCCTAAGTTCCCTTCAGCTTCCAGTCAGACGTATAGAAAGTCTAAATTGAGCTGAGTTTACCTTTCCACTGAATGAGAGACAGCTTAGACATAGTTCAGTTTTTGTCCAGTCCTTTGAGAATTCCCTTTCTGTAGCTTGAGTTCAAGTCCGTTTCTTTATTATCCAATAAATCAAAAGTATAATAATTATTCTTTGTGTGACCAGAGACAATAGAATCATTCCTTGAACAATGAAAGTGTTAATCCTGTGAATCTGAGCTTTGTGTTGTGTAGAAAGACAGAATGTGGAAAAGCGCAAGGAGTGCAGACACTTCAGTTCGCCATGACTATTTAACTTTTACGCTTCAGCAACTTTACAAACTAGAAAAAAGCTTTTTGGATTCCACTAAGGCTTTGATTTCTGTCACCCAAACGTACAGTAAATCCTGCCTGTTTATCCACGGCTCTGTCTGAGAGTGTCACTTCTGTAATCACAGGGCGTTCAGCGGGCAAATCTTCAGACACCCATTTGTTAGCTGACTCAGCATCCGGTTGGACAGGGAGCTGGCAGATTGCTCGGCTGATGTGGGGTAAGCGATGAGGCGACGGAAGAAAAAGTAGAAGAGCATCTCCTCTGTGATTAAAGGCCGGGCCGCCTGACATGCATGATAGCCCTGTGACTCCTGCGACCCGACTCAGGAGAGATGAAGCGACGGCTCTTCCTTTTTCTCCCTTCTCTGCTTCGTCCTCCTCTCCAGCTCCAACTCACCCCATCCTAGCGGCCTGGTTCAGCTTGGACAAGAAGAATTCAGGAAGCAACATGGGAGGTAAAGAAAAGAAAAGAGAAGTGGATTGCTGTGGATAAGCTTTCACTGGAAGAACAAAAATCCATCTTTCTGCTTTGCCTTTTCTCACAGAGCGGTTTACTCCTGATTGCGTAAAAAGGTAATGAAACTAACTCTGTTTTTCTTGTTATTCCACAGTCGCCCTAACAACTCATGCAGATCTTTGATGGCTTTTTCTTAATTTACATGCAGTTCAGGAAATGAATTGCACTGTAAATGTTGACCAACAGAAAGAAACATTGCCATCACTAAATCATTCATCATCTGTTCCCTCACTGGCTGCCCGCATGAACACAATGCATCATTACTGCTTTAAAGCTGCAGGACGTTCGATATACAATTTTTTACATATTTGTTAAATTTGTCACCATTTTGTGGCAGTTTGCTGTGAGACAGACAATCTGTGAAAATTTTCTGAAAAAATCTTTTCTCCTCCTCCCTGAGCTACTATTGAGGTCTGAAGAAATGCAGCCAAAAACAACCAATCAGAGCCAAGAGGAGGGGCTTAGAGCTGTCGGTCATTCTCATGTACTCGCTGCTAAATGTGATAATGGTGGAGAAACAGCTCACAGGAAAACCATTTATCCACCCTATAGGGTGGACAAATGGGTGTCTATGCTAGCTGTTATGCTATGCAGATAGCATAGCATAACAGGCTATGCTAGCTGCAGCGTAGCATGGAAGGCGAAGGAAGGATGAGCAGCGCCACATGGGGTTGTGAGTGACAGCATTAAGACCCGCCTCCTGGCACTGATAGGTTGTTCTTTTTTAGTTTGCGCTGGGAGAAGTCAGAGGAGCATAACATACTGTCATGACAGAGAGACAGTTTTGTAAAAAGTAGACATTTTTAAAAATAACAGTTACATACTGTAGCTTTAAAATTGACTCCCTGCAATGTGCCATAATGCATGGAGTTGAAATATTATGTTTTCATTATAAATAATGTCTTATGGTGTAAGACACAGAAGTCAAACTTTGTGTAGTACCAAATTACATCGGTGTGAAAAGAGGTTAAAAATGTATGAATTTTAAAAAGTATTAAACAAACTCAGAGACATTCATTCAGAGAGTATTAATGGATAGTTCAATCAGCACATTGTGCCACAGCCGGCCCTTCGTATGTTGATAGAAATCATGCAAATCTCGACAGCAGGATGATGAAACAATTCATCTGACAGTGGAGGGAAGAGAAAAGAATCCACAGACCTATTTATGCTGACAAGTGGAATACATGAGCAGCTTTATTGTGCTGAGTGAACCAAAATGTAAAGACAAAGTTTGCAGTTCACACTTTTCTGTAAGTACAAGCAATGCATAAAACCTGTGTGACTGGAATCTGAGAGTCATTGGCTCATGAGAACAAGAGAATTTTAACAGGGGCTATTTGTATATCTATGGATCAGTTTATACATCAACATGCAAGGGAACAGATCCAAACTCTGCAGATAAGCAACTCAATAATTATTTTTCACGTTTTTTCACCAAATAGGTTTTGTCCTTTGTAACGCTGTTGGCGGCAGCTGACTGTGAGGCAGTGAAGTTTGAGGTTTGGTTGGTGCCGTCTTAGAGGGACGGTGGGTGAGCAGGAGGAGGCGGCGGCTGCTGCAGCCTGACGGTGACCTACAGGAGGGAACAGCACATCTGTAACAGCTGACAGGACAATAAGGGGCCAAGCGTCCCCATTATCATCATCAGCAGCAGCAGGAGGACTCGTCGCAGCAGGGCGTCCGCACAGAATCTCACTCAGGCTAAATCGAGTTTCATCTGCCGCAACCAGCGGGGTGACTTTCATCTGGCCCGGTCCTGTTCTGCCCACTGAGTCTCCTCTGTTTACTGCACTAATAAATACAAAGTGAACATTACCGCATTTATGAGCCATTTATTTGTTAGGGAAATCAGAAAGCAAAGAGCTGTAATTAGCAGCAAAACGCAGCAGTATAAAATACCTATTAGTTGTACTCCTCCCCGGTGGCGCTCCATGATTTATAGAGCAGTTTCATCATAATGGACACAGACAGTGGACGTTTTAAGCACCATTATGGTAAAAACAGTCTTTGTTATGGAAATAACGACAACAAGGGTTTGTATGAAAACGACACGCTCGATGCAAAGAAAGAGAAATTGCATTGTTTAGCAGCTCTGAGGAAATATTTAGAAACATTTTGCTGAGCTTATATCCATGCATTCAGACTGATGAGTTTAATGTCTGTGTTTATGACTCATGCAGTAACTTCAGCTCAACTTTTTACTACTATTTAGAAGTGTACTTCCTCTGCTTTTATCACAGCAGGTTTTACAGGATTTACAGGGTAAATCATGACCCATATTCATGGCGTTAAGAAAACATAAAATTACCATTAAGGGTTTTCATTACCATGGAGTTTCAGATCATCCAAATCATCCTAACATCAAACAACCTGGAGAAATTAGGTCTGAACAAATTTCATTTATTTTGGTAAACAACTGTCCAATCCAACCTTTCCTCATAAAAACAAGTAATTGCCTTTTAATAAGTGGTAGCAATAAGTCTTTTACAATGCTGCGAGGAGTTTCAGCCCACTCTGTTTTATAGAACTGTTGGACTGAACCACGTTAGAGAGATTCTGAGCATAAATCCACTGTTTACATCAGACCTATCACAACATCTCAGTAAGACTTAATTCTGGATTTTGACAAGAACATTACAATATTGCTTTTTTGTTTGAGACATTTCTTTTCTCAATAATTGTTTGCTCTACACTGAACTCAATTTATCACCAGGAACTACGTGAAGCCCAGTGTTAACACCAATGGTAGCTAGGGAAATAAGCTAAAGTACAAATCCTGCTGCATTTTGCATTAAACCCAAAGTGTTGGGAGAGTGTGTCCTTTGATGGACTGGCAACCCGTCCAGGGTGACCCCATCTCTCGCCAGCTGGAGATAGACACTAGCACCCCTCCTGACCCCAACGGAATAAGAGTCTAAGAAAATGGATGGATGGATGGATGGATGGATGGATGGATGGATGGATGGATGGATGGATGGATGGATGGATGGATGGATGGATGGATGGATGGATGGATGGATGGATGGTGTTTATAGACATTTGACCACACTCTGGACCATGGAGATGGGTCCATCTAGGTCCTGTGTGCTTTAATGGTGCATTCAGGTGACCTGGGAATGGTGTGGGTGTGGTTAGGGACCGTAGCTGAAATCCTCAGATCCTTCAGACCATCTAAACAACATATAACTGTCTATTCTAATAGTTCAAACACCAAATATAACTTACCTCAGCGCTACTGCAGAAGCTAACATCTTCGGTCCACCATTGCGACATGTTTCAGCTTCCAGAGCTGCATTTTTCTTTTGAAATATTTTAGATCTGCTCCACAAAAATATCTCAAAATATATCAAAAAGATCAGTGTGAATATTGATGTGTCAATGTCAGAGGTCGTGTTTCATTTTGACTTATGGGGTCAAAATATCCGCCATAATCTATTTTTAGCTGTCAGTTTCCAAAACAATAACAATGACTTATATTTGTATTTAATTTCCATTTGGTTTAATTAATATTCAACAAGCTGAATAGAGAATCCACATTGTGCCACCACGGGGAATAACATGAGAAAAAAAAAAGTCTGTTTTACATAATATTGCCCTTTTAATCAGGCTAATACAGTAGTTTGTGTAAAGCAAGGCGTGTTTTTTACTTTGAGTTGAATACACACCCGTTGTCTTATAAATTTATATTACATGTAAAGTTCAGCATGAACATATTACTGCTGGATCTTCTTCAGATCTATGAACTGTGTCCCCAAATTCTGCAACTCCGCAACCAATAGAAATAGAGAAACACTAACCATCAGACTGGAGAGGAGCTGTGCTTAAGAAGAGGTGAAGGCATTGAAGAGGAGAAGGTAGACAGCTCCATTTAAGGTCTCATTACTGGGAGAGCACCTGATATTCTCTCAGAGATGGTTGGAAATGGATCCCAGCATCTGTGTGCTCACTGTTCACTGAAGCGCAGCAGCAGAGCCCAGTGCAGGCAGCGGGACGGGGCGACGCAGATGAATGGTGGTAGTTCCCTTTCTCGGTGTGGGGAATTATGCTGCCATATAGGAGAAGGAAGAGCCAAAGGGGCTAGAAGGACACTGCTGAAGCATCCTGTTTTCCTTCCTGTTTCACTCCCCATCCCTGTTGAAAGATTAGAAGATTGAGTTGAGGTCTGACACTGAGAGCAGGAAGACACCGCAGATCAATAAGAGGAAACCAGATTCATAGATTTTTGGTTGAAATACTGGCGCAGAAGCTAAGCTAATGACCCCAAGGGCTGTAACCCAAAGTGCCATACATAAGAATGCACTCACAGATGGTAGGTGACATGATCAAACCGTAGCCCAGGTGTCTCCTCTCTTACTCTGCTCACGTTCTTCACAAACATTTGAAAACGGCCATTAATCTTAATTCGCAGTGATGACAACCCATTAACTTCCCCTCGACGACAGGAGCTGCTTCTAACTGTCCTAAATACCTTTGTTGAGAAAGTCAGTCTGGTGGTTTTGTTGGATTAGCTGGAGCCACGCTGGGAGGCATAATTTATTGCTGAGCAATAAACAAAATCACAATAAAACTCAGCAGCATTTTTTTCCTATTTTGTTTCTTTTAACTTTTGGCCCATAAGACACAAAATGTGAATACCACTGTCCTGTGGCTTCATTAGTGCTCTCAACTGTCTGGGTGGAGTTTAAATGTCGTCTCCATGTCTGTAAGGGTTTCTTTACCTTTACTAGCTGTTTGACTGTTGCTGTGATACACACATGACCTGAGCAGAGGAAGCAGCCTCTCATCCACTGACAAATATTCAAATTATGTATAAAAGCATAAAGTATTTATACACTTTGAAGTGTATCAATGACAATGTAGCATCTTCATCATGTAGCCCCTCAGTCGGAAAGAAAATTGAGCCTGTAGGACAAGAAAATCCTAAATGTCCTTCTTGTCTTAAAGCTGACATTTTTTCACTATTCTCCACTGGTTCTGATTTCAGGCCTGGACCAGCTTCCTGACCATTATGATTATATATCTGACAAAATGTTGCGTTCTAAGTATTACGCATTACTATGCACATGTTGCATTACTGGATATTTTAAATTACATTTACCACCTAAAAGTGGCTGAATGCAGTAGCATGAAAAGCAGTGATGTTCAAAATGTGATGACACAAATCTCAAGTGGTTTGAGCCCCGAAATAACTTTGGCTCAAATTAAGGAAGGAAATCTGCTTGACATCAGTGACACTAATCACAGGAGAAAATTGTTTTATGCTTATTAGGTTAGTGTGTCATATTTTCTGCCAGTAAAGGTTTATTGTTTGGTTGTCATACCTGAACAGTGTGACATTTACTGTGCTATATATGCAGAGCCCAATCACTGCTTGCCAAGAAGGAGTCTCTTGAGTTTTATTAAATTGGCCCTGGGTAGCATGGCAGATTTATTCCTCCCCAGGCAGTGAAGGCTGTCACAGGTAGGGTTATTTGGGTTAGCGTTGCAGCCTCCTTGCCTCTGACAGCTCTGGATGTGTGAAAAGCTCCAATCCCTTCAGAGAAGAACTTGTGGAAATCGACTATCAAAATCAAGTCGCGCTTCACGAGACGACGATTAACGCTGGCAGTAACACAACCTTGACCTTTTTTTTTGTTGACAACCTGTAATTTGGCCTGAAAGGTAATTGGTTGGATGATGGATGTCTTGCTCTTTTACTATGTTGAATTATCCACAGGATACCTTATGCCGTGATACCTTAAGATAACACACCATCAGAAGTATTGTTTAAAGGCCAGATGCTAAATAATACAACGATGTGCCGAATACAGTAGCCAAACTTTTCCACAGTTTCTCACAACACTGTCACAAAATTCAATGTATTTATTGGGATTTTAAACTTACACAAAGTACTGCACATTTAAGAGGGAGGAATATGATGCATGTATTTACAGCTCTTAAAACATCAAAAGAGAAAACTGATGTGGATTGTTTTCTCTGATGCTCCTATTAAAATCCAACCAACTAGTTTCAGAAATCAAAGTCCAAATAGGCATGTCGATTTTTATGTAGTGTATGGAAATACCAGCCCAGCCGTTGCATTCCTACGTATTTCTGCTCATTTTTCATCTCCATCTGGGATTTCTTCCATTGAGCTGGATTCTTCCTGTTAAAGGGTCAGTGCTGAACAATCACATGATTATCTGCCTATGGTCGTAGTTTGGCAATGACAGAGGAGGGAGTGAACAAAGTCATTCAGTTCATTTGCTCAGCAAAATACTGAGCAAATAAAGTTGGAGTGGAGGAATGTTTAATGTTTAAGACTAAATTGCTGCAGTTCTCATTTACAGTCACCTTGCTCAGCTCTGCACTTCCCTCTTTCCAGTGGAGGATGGTTGTTTATTTCTAACATAGTAAAGCTTCATAGCACATTACATACATCACAGCCAAACATTAATGACTGGATAAAATTTCAAACTTCAGTCCACAATTCCAGTAAGCAATCGTTTCTCAATAGCCGAGGGTCCAGATCCTCTGCAGGAAGCAAAGCGTAGAACAAGGGGCAGGATAGTAAATATCCAGTTTTAACAGGGTTTTTTTTTTTTACTTCATAATCATTCAGTGTTATTTTAAGATGCTGTGTTTCAGTATTGAGCAACTTAGCATATTAGCAAAGCACAGATTCCAGTCTGGTGAGTGATGGGTTTCATTTATCATGCTATCCTCAGGTGTGGCTCCGCGGTCCACCAGAGTAAAGGAATCCCTCTTATAACAAAAAGCCCTGCTTTCAATTTGTCATCCAGAGATGGCCTCAGCAGCCCACAGACTCAATAACAGATGACAGTGTCCAGTTTCCAGTAGTGTGGAAAATGAAAGGCTGCCACTGGAAGTGAGAGGAATCTGCCTGTCGTCCTCTGAGTGCGTAAAGACGGGTGGGGTGTTGTCAAAGTGGCACCGGAGAGCTGCAGCTGAATTCACATCACGACAGTTTCCTCTCCGGGTCCGCCTGTCTGTCTGCCTCCTCTTTGTCCGTCAGTCTCAGTCCGCTCTCTGGGACTGCAAGTCATGGCCTCCGCCCCAAGGTTGGACATAAGAAGACGGGAGTTGACAAACATGACCCTGATGCTCTGAGAGGGTCACATTTTATTCATTTATTTCCGTAGACTTTCCGAAATGTTTTGAGATTCATGGTCATGCGGCGGCGAGTGATTGAGAGGGGAACTCGTCTTCGCTTCTTTGTGTAAATGAGGGGAATTTATTTGTCTCCAGGCCTCAGTCAGGTGTCATTTCAGAGATGGACAGCCAAGTGACCCCCTGTGCAAACTCTTCTAAGAAGAGGGAGAGGAATGTCACCGAAGGTCAAACAGGCTCGTATATCTTATCTGGAAGGGCTCAGACACACCTGGGTTTTTTCCACCAAAGAGCCCACAAAGTCTTTGTCGTTCTGGCTTAAAGACTAAACGATTCACACAAGCAGGTGGGAGAGAAACAGATAAAACTTGAGCTTCATGTTTTGTCTGTTTTTTTTCCCCACAATTGTCGCCTACACACAGACTGTTTTTATATTTCTACTACACTACAGTCAGTCATTCACCCACACACTCACTTGCTGATTTTGTTGTACCAGCAAATCCCCTGGAGCAGCTGACAGGGGCGAAGCTGCCATGCAAATGTAACTCACAGACAACCACTAATAGAAATGAGAAACTAATAAATTTGGCAAATTTTCTGCAAATTTCTACTGATGCAAAGACATTCCTGTTCTTACTGTACCAGCACGACACACTATAATGGGTCAATGTTATGCAGAATTTTAAGAAAAGACATGAATTCAATGCAACTTGGAAGAGGCTGGATCGCAACAAAATACATAAATTAAGCTCATACTGTTTCAATATTTCACCCACAACCTTTTTATGGCAGTTTTGCCAGTCATAGTATGTCATTTGATACCATTCATTGATATCTGAAACACAGTGAGGTCCCTGAGCCATAGAAAGTATCAGACTATGAGACATATTTACATCTTTGTGTGCGACATAAAAATTCCATGCAACAATTGTTTCTCATCAGCTGAGGATCTGTATGAAGTTAAGCGTAGAACAAGAGTCTGTTTTTTTTGTTGTTTTTTTTACCAGACTAGAAAGTTAACAGTAGTTTATTTTTGTTCAAACTTTGACAGAACATATATATTAAAGATTATGATTGTATAGGAGTGAGAACGAAGTCTCTTTGGTCTCATATTTTCTCCTCCCACCTGTTAATGAATAATGAATACCTCTGAAACAAGGAGCTGTAAGGAAATTACACATTAATTGTGTTTGCCTGCTTTATGATGACAATCAGATTAGTCAACATGTTCTCCCACGAACCTTTCGGCGCAGAAACCCATCAGTGCTTGATGCTTTGACCTCTTCTCCTCCTCCACAGAATCACAAACAACCATAAAAGCCAATTCCCCGTTTGAAGCTTCCTCCCCGAAACAAGCAGGAAAGTCAAACTGAACAGTTCAACAGACTGCAGTGTGGAGGTTTCAGCTCACAGATCTGATCAGGAATCTGCACCCAGAAATACATTAATCGCCTTACGATTAAGGCGAGATCGTAACTCGCCTTAAATTAGTTTTTCTGCATGTCTAGATAATGAGGATGCAAAGGAAACAACTAATGTTAAATAAATGACAATTGTAGTGAATAGAACAGGTACAAATTTAAAACAGGCTTTTAATTATCTTTAAAGTTTCTGTATTGAAAATCTAAAGCTAAGTGAATAATCACAGAAGAACCATGTTTAGCTCAGTTGGTATTTAGCATTATTAAGCTGTACTGAACAGTAGAACTGAACTGAACTGATTATGGGTTTTGGAATCGTTGTGTTCAGGACTGTTTGAGTTCTGATTATCTCCAAGATCTGGCTTCACCCAGGAAGATCTGATACCAGCGTCCAACTGGCAGGTCGCACTCTGCTCCGCTGGGGTAGGACTCTGTTTGTGGTAAAATCAGAGGGCCTGGGGCATGAAAACAGTCTTAGACCACCACTGCGCTCCCCAGAGGTTGAGCACATGTCTGCTAAGAGTGCTAATGGTTGAGCTCGTAAACACTGTGTACATGCCACCCGACGCCAACGTAAACACGGCGCTTCCTCTGCTGCTAAACACCATCGATGAATAGCAGCAGGCTCACTCCAACGATGTTCACATAAATCACTAAGGCAAACTTAGACTCTACTCCTAAAGTTCTACTAGCATGTGAGAAGTTCTACAAGGGAAGAGAACATTTTAGATCATGTTTACACCAACATCAGGCACAGTACAGAGCCAAACCCTTCCCACACAAACATCCCGACTTTTTCTAGTCAGAAACCCTGGATGACCAGCCAGGTCCACTCACTCCTCCGGCCTGCGACGCCGCCTGCAGGTCGGTAACAGAGCACAAAGCTCAGGAGTACCACCAGGTTCACATACACACAGGAGGAGAGGCAGGGCATACAAAACATCCTTTTGGTGAATTTAAATGTCTGAGTTTAAATTGGCCTGGCAGTCTCCATGTTGCGTACCCTCTCTGTGCAGAGGGAACACTCATTCAACATCATCAGATTCAAATCAATTGGGGTGTTTGATAGTTTATTTTCTATCAAACACCCCAGACCTGCTGCGTCAGCTGGCAGTGGACGCTCCAGGACAAGGCACTAAGTGATTCTTTTCAAACTTCTATTTAGAAGCACCAACAGTCCAACAAAACTGTCCTGAAGTCCACCAGCCAAATATACTACTATATATTTTTTTTGATATCTTTAAACTGAAAGAGAAAAAATAGTGGGAAACTGAATAGACACATATAAAGGTATCAGCTCTTAAGATGCATGACCCGTCACTAGTTTATAGTATTTTACCAGGAGCGAGTCTTCGTTTTTTCAATTGGTATCAGAGCCAGTCACATGGTTGGGACGACCTTGCTTTATGGCTGAAGAGCTTCCCTCCTTCTCCAACCTGATTTACAACATTCATCTGTCAACCAAATGATAGGAAAGGGCCCGTTTAATCAAGCTCCATTACCTCAACGCTCCTTTGAGACCTGCAGAGGTACAGTATGATACAGCAGTGGATGGCTTCACTGTCAGGATGAAAACATTTATCGTATTTAGTCACTCTTTCTCCAGCAAAAACAAACAAATATATATATATTTAATGTCTAGGATATTATCTATCTTTTCCATGCATCACTTAATGATGTTTGTTTTCACAACAAATATTAGCCAAAACTTTGAAAACATCCAGTAAATTTAGAAACTAATGAGCAAACTGATTCAGAAACAAAGTTAACTGTGGAAAGTACATACCTGCTTTCACAATATTAGATGATTAAAATTAGATTAATAATTTAAAAAAAAACACTTCAAGAGTAATTTTGTAATTAATCATATCACAGATTTGCCACACTTCCCTGCTAACTATCTGATTGAACCAGTTTTCTGTCATCTGTAATAATTGGTATTAGAGCTGCAGTTTGTTCTTTCATGAAATAAATGATTTAAAAAAGTAGTTGTTAAGCTATCATTAAACATATTAGCTTTGACTCAACATTCTTTATGTAAACCCAAAGGAAGTCAGATGATGTTCTCTCTCTACTTCAGCTTTAATCACCTTTTTAGATTATTTTTCTTTCTGTGGTCGAAGTGGAGAGTCTGGAAATTTACTAAAAACTATCTGAAAATTAATTAATCTAACTTAGTGCAACGCTCCATTACAATCCTCTAATAAGCTTTCCACGTGCGGTCTAATAGAAATGCCAACCGTTTGGTAATTCAAGTGGAAAGATGGATCATGACACCGTTTGAACTCGCTCTCTAACAACATATTTTTGTTTTTGTGTGACGATTAAACCTCATCAGTTAACTGATTACCCTCGTGCGTTTGAATATTTCAGCTGCAATTAGCATCAGCTCTATAAATCATCAGTTCCCACTATCTTCTCCAACAGATCAAAACATTTCCCACTGAGCTCAAGCAACATCAGACTGGAAGAGCATAAGGCTGCATAAATATTATATTGTGCTGCAGGCTTACCTTGAAGCTGCAGAATACTGAGCAATAGGCTCTAATGGTTGTCAACAGATGTTGGTGAATCATAAAATCAGCAGCTTCTTAGTTTCAAGTGAATAACTTACATATATGTAGGCTTATTAAAACCTTACTGTGCCCATAACGTACCAGGTTTTTATGTAAAGAAACAGTAAAATATGAATTTCAGAATTCTTATTTGATGTTAATTTACTAGTATTTGGTGTATCTGAGCTCCTTCTATAAATTAGAGTGAATCTGAAATAAACTGCAGCTGTTGTAGTAAGAGTGAGGGGACACTGAATGAAAAGGTTTCCATCATACAAACAGAAGTGATCAGGACAATCTCTCACAGAATTTATATGCATATATCTTAAAAGCTGGTTCTGTTCAGGGGTCACCATGGAACCTCGCAGGATGATGGAGCAAAAAAGAATTTTATACAAAATCAAGAAAATTATGGACAACTTGCAGTAAACTCTTCATGAGTCTCCCATAGAAAAACAGTGTCTCTTCGGACAGATGAGGGAGGCTAATGTCTACTTATGACACCGCAGACCCAACACATGTGTATCAATTATCTAATGCTATCAAAATCTCCTTCAGGTCTCTTTTTGTTACAGAGAAGTATAGAAGCTATAGACATATTCTGTTTTTACAGAATGACACTCTTAAGAATATAAGCAGAAGGACACTTAACTGGGTCAAATGCTCCAAGAACATCATGACAACAAAGATCTTCCCTGAGAGAGACTCAGACAGCGCTCGCATCTCATCTTTTTTTTGAACTTCAATGAATACAGAATACCTCTTGATGGGTTTCCTACAAATCTGTGAAGTTTTTCAACCAAACTGAAAAATGTGGAAAAGAAAAAAAAAACATATTTGATTTGGCAGTTTCAACTAAAACCAAGATGAAGATACCATGACCTGACAATGTACATAAAAAGCCTTGGGCTTGTGTGTGAGAATCTTTGACTGAAGTCCCTTTTATGTTAAATATTTTACATCATTTTCCTTCAGTACATCTTGAACCAGCTCTTCTTTTTCTTTACTAACTTGTTACTGAGGGTTACCCATTTGAAAAACTTCTCCCGCTGATTTTTTTTCTTTTCTTAAAGCTGTTCCACTTCACCATAGCATACATATGGGCCTCTGATATCCTGCGCATTTTCATCTCCTCTAATGCTGTTTTCCAGCTGTTTAACCCTGCTGTCCTCCAGGCTTTACTGCTTATGTGTTTTTTTCCCATTGAAAAATAGAAATAAAACATGTCATTAGAACTGGTAATGCTCAGTCATGAGTTATCCTCATAACATTTTTTTTTAAAAGACATACCCTCTTCACTTTGTGGAAATGTTGGCCCGGTATTTGGTTAACGCACATTTCAGTAAATGCCTCATATTTTATATTGAGCTAAAGGACATGAACTGGGTCAGTTGGGTGTTGAAGGTCCATTGAATGTGTGCATGACCTCTCTGACTTGTTGCTCAGTGTCTGACTCTTGTTTTCTGTCTCTTTGTTCTCCCAGTATTGTTGACTGTATCTCCATATATTCTGTTATAAAAATGTGAGAAAATGAAAAATAAATATATCGTTTCTATTGCAAAAAACTATAGAATATTATCTATTATAGAGCGTTAGCGTTGGAACATGATTTTTCTTCTTTTTATGGACAGCGATGTTGAGATGAAGCAACACAGTTCAGCCAGTAATATCAACATCAATGAAATATAATGATCTCATCAACAGAGATCATTATGATTCTAAAAATAATGACAGAGAGTAACTTTATCAACACAAACTCTTGCAATACATCAAACCTTTCAATCATTTTAAGTTGATTCATTTGAGACTGAATTGAACGTACATACATCAGGGTGATGACCTCATCTGTGTTTCCTGCCTCATGATGTTATTTACTTTAAGCATCAGTTATTTAACATGCAGCAAGTTAAGCAACAAAATGTCTCCTGAGATGTCTGAGACTGCTGGGACAAAAATGAATCAAATTAATTAACACTGTAAATCTTGCTGAGGATGAGCAACTCAGCACTGGTGGGCCATTCCTATAGACCCCCTGCTGATTGGGATCCACACAAAATGGTGTCAATGCTGCTAATTGGCCCCGAGTCTCTGTCCCACTGTGAAGCTCTCAGCTCTGTCTGACAAATCAGCACATTCTGGTCAGCACTGCCACTGCACATCCCATAAAACACATATGTCAAAGTCAAGGCCCGCTGTTACTATTTTCTTTTGTCATTTTATTTCCTCTATGCTCTATGCGTCTTGGAGAGTAACCGCGGCGTCTATGCAACAATGCTAAGACTCTATGTTACAGATTTGGTTATTGAGTTTGCTGTCAAGGACTACGCCTCCTTTTGATTATTCACCTTTTTATAAATGTACAATCATAAAAAAACCTATCCATTCATTCCAAACCAAACAAACAACCATTCACTCACACACTCACACCTAAGGACAGGAAGGGAGGAGACGGTACGCGTGTTTAGAATGTGGGGAACGAGTACCGGAGGAAACCCACGCGAGCACAGGGAGGATTCACGCCAACTCCGTACAACATGAAGACTCCGGGCGGATGCGAACCGGAACCTTCCGGCTGCAAAGGCATCAGTTCAAGGACTGCGCCACCGTGCTGCCCGGTATATGACTAGATCCTATTAATATAAGGTTGTACCTTTTGACGTCACCGCCGTTCTCCACTGACGACCATGATGTCAGTAATGCGCTGCTTAGTACGCGTTACTGTAGTAACGCCGTTACAGTTCAGTTTTAGTCCAACATTTCCCAGATGATCCGTCCCGCTGTGTCTTTATTAATGTTAAGTTAATATTTAACCTCTGAATGACGTCATGCTTCGCGTTGCGCTCCAGAAAACCGCAAACATCGATATGATCAACAACTGATACGTGAAAACAGCCACGAATGAACGAGTCAGTAAAGTTGTGTGACTGAACGTCATTATAATTATTAATATTAAAATAAGTGTCACAAATCTGTGAAAACTATAAATTCTATTTATAGTTTTCCAGACAATAGAAGCACAGAAAATCACACACAAATTATTAAAGTTTTTTTGTACTGTTGTAACCATTAAACAATCTCCACTTCAGTTCAACCATATAAGTGGAAATACATTGTTGATGTAATCATTATAAAATAACTTAGAATTAATTATTGGCAAAAATCAAAATGATTTTCACAGGTGGTTGTTGTTGTTGTCAGCAATTTTTGAAAGTAACTAAAAAATTACTTTTAATGTAACCTAGTTACTTTCCAAATCAAGTAATCAGTAATCTAACTAAGTTACTTTTTCAAGGAGTAATCAGTAACTGATTAAAGTTACTTTTTTAAAGTAACTATGCCATCAATGTATGTGTGTTTTCTGTGTGGAGAAAGTTTGGCTGTAATGAAAGAAAATAATCTATCAAACTTCTCAGAAACACAAAGACAAGAATATGGACATCATAGAGCAGCACAATAATGCATTTCAGTTTATAATGCACTTTAATTTATCTATTTATCTTGATATTAAGAGACATATTTAGTTTTTCAAAACAATTTATTTTTTTGCTGTTTCTCTGTTGAAAATGTTTTCCCTTGAGGTTTCTGACAGTCATAACAAAATATTGTTTTATTCTTTTAATGTACAGAACATGATATTTTTCTTTGAAGGAAGTTTGTTTTTGTCTGTTTGCCTGTTGAAAAATTGTTTCACTTGAAATAACTGACAGATCCATAAGAAAATAATGCTTTATTCATTTAATTATTAAATAATATACACTGTGTTAGGTTCAATAGGCTATGTTCAATCATTTCAATATGTTTTAATAAACAGTGAACCAGTCCGGCCCTCAGCTTGTAGCAAATTTGTTTTTTTGGCCCTCAGTGTTTTTGACTTTGACATCTCTGCCATAAACAGACAACTGCTACAGTTGCTAAGTGGATTTTACTTTCCCTCAATTTGTTCATTTTGAATCTGAAGAAATTCAGACAACACACACAAACACACAAACACACAAACACGGTTTTAGATGTTTGGAATCTTTTGTCAACATCTGTCTTTATGCCTGGTTCACTCGGCAAGATTTCAGAATTGTCATTTGAGTTTCGACACCTGGCAGACGGCACATGACATGATGATAAAAAAAAAAACAAAAAAAACATTAATATAACAAGTGTGTGGTTTACTTTAGCTGCTCATTTATTCTCTGGAACACCTCACACTGGGACATCAGGACAAGACAATACAACATTTGAATGTTGGGGTTGGAGTGGTTCCAACTTCCTTCCAGATAGACCAGATTACTCTTAAAGCTGCAGTATGTTACTGTATGTTATTATTTATTTATTTATTTATTTATTTATTTTACATATTTGTTGAAACAAGTTTTTAATGTGTCACTATGACAGTATGGTCTGAGACAGATAATCTGTGAAAAAAATGTAGATTCTCTGCCTTCTCCCATCTCTATCAAGAAAAATTCTTAGTGCTGTCAATCACAATCACATTAGCACATTTAGAAGTGAGTACATGAGATTGATTGACAACACTAAGGCCATCCTCCTGGCTCTGATTGGTTGTTTTTGGTCAGGAGCATTTCTTCTGATGGCCTCAGGTGAAGGAGATTGAGCTTTTATCATATTAAATGTCTCATAAAGTGTCACCACCTGGTGACAGTATTATGTAAAAATTATTTGTTTATAAAAGTTGCATACTACATCTATAACACACAACACACAGCAGGATTATCTCATGAGATCATCTTTAAGGCCATCCCGATGCTTAAGATTGTCAGAAGGGGAAGATTGGGTCAAAAATAAACGTAATTATCTTGCTGGCTTTAGAAAGCTCTTAGTTAACATTTGTGCAGTAAAATTATGGAAGAATTGGACCAGCTGCATCTCCATTAATTCCTCTTTTGCCCTGCCTCACACAAACACATGCACCTTGTCATAACACACATACACCAGGTCTACCTCCATTCAGGCAGGACATGCTTCCTAATTTCCTCATTTTCTTCCTAACGCCAGTAGACCATGTCAGTTTCATGTGTTCATTTCACCCCTGATGAAACATTACCATCAGCAGTCTGACTGTAGTGAACCTGGTAACAGTTAGAAATTCCTTACAACAAATCAGTTCTGAACTTCTGGAGCCGCATTAACAAAGAGGAACATAGAGAATTAATCAGCTTTTAACCTCTTCAGATAAAGGAGAACTGTCAGATTTCCCTGTTACATTATTTGACCTACAGTAACAATAATATATTGATGCATGCTTATTTATTTTTCACAATGTGATACTGGGGATTATTTTGTTTTATGTCTGTTTTGCCTTATGTTACATTATGTTATAAAATGTAACATTATGTCCATTATGCTACAAGGTTTATGTCCATGAAGTCATGAACGTTGACAAGAACCAATTAGGTAATTTGGTTATTCAACCTAATAACGCAGCAATGCATCCTTTTATTTCAATGTGTTATCAAAAATGAGGCAATGTCTAAACGTTTTCCATTCTAGCCATTTAAAAATCAGCTCCGTTTTTTTTTATCTTTTGTGCCAACTACTGACCAGAGAACAGCGTTAACAAAAAAATGCATGATGCGAGGTGTGAATGGAAGAAGCAGCTGAATGAATGATCTGATTCAGTCCCATCCATTTGTCTGTGTCAGAGTTTATGAGATGCTCCCAAATACTTTGCCTACCCCCTAACTTCCCTGTCTCCCGTCCTTGAAAGGAAAATCAATCAAACTTTCTCGTGCATTTAAGTGCTGAAATAAAGAGACAATAAAGTGGAATGAAAGGAAGTACGATTGATAGCATTTAAAAGATTTGGGACGGGTTGAGAGAAATTTTTAGGTTGCACTTATTTTTCTTTAGGTTGAAGAGCAAATTCAGTCCGTGCTGCTGATTGGGGGCGAATAGGTTGAATGGAAGAGATGAAATCTTATATTCAGGCCATTGGAAGGAGCTGGTTTCTCTGGATGATTGACTGTCATCATTTCTAAGCGTTAGAAAGACAGTCTGTATTGAAATCAAATGGATTTTTTTTTTCTTAATGATTTCAAAATGAGACAAAAACCCATTAGCCAGAATTTAGATGGCCAAACATCTTGTTCAAATCTGCGTTAAGTGGGGAAAACTTCAACAATTGCCTGTAATGTATTAATAAAGCAAAAGTTTGAAGCTTTTCTGAAACATGTCTTTAGTCCTTGCTCTGTTGGAAACAAGCGCAGCAGCATGAATGGCATGCTGCCACTTTAGCACTGCCAACTTTGACACTTCTCTGCCCGTCCGCTGCTGATGACTGTCACCAGGTAAGCCTGGCTGTTTTAATGCTGCAGTTTGCCCTGACAGTTGCTGCTAACATAAACTGGTCTGTTAAAGTGCAACTCAACCCTCTGAAGGCAAAACCCCACCCTGGGAAATTCTGGAAAATTCCAGCAAAGTTGGTGGAGCCAAGAGAAACAGCCTAGTGTGGGAACGACTAGGCTGTAGGCATCCTGATCCTTTTTTGATCAGGATGAAAAAAAACACTGTTGACAACTTTTCTACTTTGTTGCTAAATTCATTGATTTTTCAGACTCCTCTAGTGACTTTTTTTTTTTTTACCTCAAAATAACAACTAGTGATAAATCACTAGTTGCTGTGATTACCATACCTCCATCAATAGTCAGAGCAGAGGAGACCCATTACCCTCTGCCCACATTGCAAATCAATCAGATATTTGTAAAGTTGAGTAATGCTACTCAACAACGCTAGCAACAACTCCTCTGGTCAGAGGTTAAGGAAAGAAAACGTAATAGTGAATTCATCAGTCAGAGTACACAGTTTTAATGTCGCAGTCAGTTCTGATTTAATCTACAATTTCTGAGTTATGGAACATGTGATTTAGTTTTCCTTTGCTGCTAAAATAGACTTGTACTTGCCTAGACAAGGTACAACTAGTAAAAGAGAAATTCTAACCTAGATTCAGAATACCAGGTAATTTGTAATTTCAGGATGATTCATTAAATATACAAAGTGATGGATGAGTAGCTGACAAGGTTCATAAAGAAGCAAACAAAAGGCCAAAAATCTCGACCGAGAATCAGAAACCGGGCCAGACGAAAGAGAACAGGTCAGTGGATGGAAAGAGAAGAAACAAGTGAACACAGAATGTGTAAAACTGGGCCAAGAGATAAAAGTTGGGAGGAATGGGAAAAATACAAGAATGTGGCTGTTTTATCGCTGTATAACTGTTTCTTGAAAAAGAATGTGATCACATGGTCATGTGAAAAAAATAGCATGCCACAAAAAATGCAAAGTTTTACATGTCGATGTTTAATTTAAATTTTTGCATGTTGTAATCTTGTCCCTAACCTCTCATAAATAGTATTACCACCTGTAACCAAAAGATGTCATGGCTACTTGGCCAGCCTGGTTGTTGACTTCTGCTCAATTCTCATCTCCATTCAGTGCTCTGTCTCGGATCTCTCCCACTGAGCTTGATTTCTATCTGTAGGATTTCAATCTGTCCAAAGAGCGAAAAGAAGGAGCAGCTATGAACAGCAGCTACATTTCCATTACAAACTTGTACACGTCTTTGTATACATATGCTAACGTTGAAAAAACAATTATATTATGTGTTTTCCAGCCACATGGTATCATTTTGTAACACAAGGAAGTAATTGCATCTTTTAAATAAAAATGCTGTATTTATTGTATTTATATTTATATGACTTTTAAAAGTTTTCCTTGTTATTTAATGCCTTACAATTGGGCCTCTCTCTCTTCAAATACTTCAGGAAGTCATCACAACGTCACTCCTCTGTTTAACAACATTTTTACCAGCACTCCACTGAGACGTAGCTTGTGTGATGAGCCCGGCAGATGCACAATTCCACCAGGTGTTTGCTAATTGCTGTTGGCTAGTCTGAAGGAGCTGAGTGAGGAATTCACAGGGGAGAGGTGATCTTTGAGGCAGAAGCTCAGAAGTTTAGAAACTGCAGCTCTGAGGAGGAGTTGTGCCTTGAAGGAGGAGCTAGGTTCACCCAGGCGTTTTGCACAGCTGAATGAATGGTTCCCACGGGAAATTAAAGAATTTCTTAGAAATGCATGAACGCATCAAAGCATCTTATGTTTTTGATGAGTGAAAAACATTATCAAGCTCAAAAAGTAAATTTTACTTTGAACAAATGGACTGCAGCCAGAGAGAGGATCATTGGGCAAACAGGTGTTGATGTCGGCCCAAGAACTCTACTGGTTTACCAGAGACTTGCTGGTTTCTGCAGCCCAGTAACCACGGGGCAGCATGGCCGCTGCCAGTGATGTGACGGGCGAGGCCTCAGCAGCAGAGACTCACAGCTCAAAGCGAGTCCGTCTCTGAGACGATGTCCTCCTCCTGTCCTGCTCCCAGGTCATTAGAGTTGTGGGATCAATGTGACCAGCAGCAGAGAGGATTCATCCATCATGTCACCCAAACAGCAGCATGCTCCAACCCCATGTAGCTGACATCCTGAAATTCACCCAGGCCTGCACCACAAATGTAATTACACTCCGATTCCACCTCCTCTCTGACCTGCAGACAGCCTCATCTCCTCCTCTGTGGAGTTTCCAGCAAACCCACAGGTTGGTGTCCAGCAAGATGCTGTGGCCTGAGATCCTATCTACAGCTCATCAGAACAAACTGCTTTACAGTGGAAGCTGTACTGTTTTTGTCCCACACCCACAGTTTCACTCAGGCATCCCTGTGCTGACACCAGATTCATTTTGAAAGTTTTTCTACTTTTATTTTTAGGCAACATTTTACATTTACCAATGATTTAGAGAGGTAAATATAGTCTGTGTTTAACTGTTTTATTGATTATATTGATTATAAGGTGCACTAACATGAAGTTTTGTGCAAGGAGGAATAAAAACATGAGAGCCATAATCACTGTGAGCGATCTGAAGCCTGATGAACCATCAACATGTTGCAGCAGATCAGTGTGACGTCTGAACTCCCTTCAATCCATCCATTGACCATAACTGTAATGCACTTTATACAGGAGTCAGTGATTTATATATTTCCCAGCTCCAGAAGGTACAAAATGCTGCTGCACGTCTTTTAACAATTTGACCATATTTCCCCTGTTTTAGATTCCTTCCACTGGCTCCCAGTACATTTTAGGATTCATTTTAAAATCATTTTATTTGTTTTTAAAGCTCTTAATGGCCTCACTCCTCCCTATCTGTCTGAGCTGTTACATTCTTACTCACCCTCCCGTTCCCTCAGGTCGGCTGATCAGTTGTTTCTGGAGGTGCCAAAGACAAAGTGCAGCTCAGAGGGGACCAGGCTTTTTCTGTGGCAGCTCCCAACCTATAAATGATCTTCCTTTGGGGATAAGACAGGCTCACTGTTTTTAAGTCCCTTCTTAAGACTCATCTTTTTTTCTTTGGCGTTTGGCACAATCTGAGATGTTTCACTTTGTTTTATTGTGTCTGTATATTAATATGTATTTTATATTCGATCTTTTCCATTTTATAATTGCATTGTATTTTATGACTGTGTATAGCACTTTGGTAAGGAAGGGTAAGGAGGATTGCATCGTTTAAATAGTCATTTTCAGATATTTTATAGGAAAGTCACTTAGAAAGGAAGACATTGAATGCCTGTAAAATATATGATCTTTACAACCCTGGCTTGGTTGTCTCCCAAAAATGTTTGAGTGCTAATGTTGTTAGCAGCTAGCTTATGCTGACATTTTACATCTTAATTTACTATTTTTTAGGTTGTCCAGCCTCAGCAGGTCATGTAGATAAGACTGTTAACCTGGGCTGTGACTATTTCCCCACTCTTTGGACACAAACCATGTGGTTTCTGTAGGTCACTGCGAATGGTTGACCTACTGTGTAGAAATGCAGTATGACTCAACATTAACATACAACTCCAGCAGGAATTTGGGTTTCCAGAAATAATAGATTATTTACAAGTAGATCCAAGCACATAGAAGTAACATGGATTAGCTTGTTGTTTGCATAGACTAATTACCAGTACTTAAAATAGAAACAAATCAACAGCCATTTAATGCTTCATTTGATTCTCAGTGGTTGACAAAAATTGTGAGCTTCCAGGATTCTGAAAGTTTTCATCTGGTTCATCGTCTGCAGCACCAGATAGTTAGCGATGTTAATCCCCTCAACACCGGGTAAATCCTCAAGATTAACTGACAAGTCTTTTTACTGAGACAATATGGATCATATCCTGAATATACACATATTTTTTCGAGATACCTCGTCTGTTCCAGCCCATTTGGAGCATTAGCGTATTCGCTGGGATCCATTTTGCTCTGTTTTGAAATCCACTTCCTGACCCCCATCCAGATCATGTGTCTGCAACCCAGCAATGGAGACAAGACTAACTGTTAGAGGGCAGGGTGTCCTAACTTTTTCCACAGCTGGAAAACTTATTTTTGTTTATTTGTTTGGTTTAATAAGTGAAGCAAGTCTGATATTCTAACTATAATTAAATCATGCTTTCCCCCCCCAGAAATAAATCAAAAGAGGAGAGGTCTATATGTGAATGTTACTTGTGAAAAAGCTGAATAAAGTTTACTGATTTTTATTTTCTCACGAGTGTGTTCAGAACCCCAGAGAGCCACATGTAAATCAGATGCTTTGAATCAACGGATATTCCAAACAAGCTTTTCAAGTTTTATTCTGAGCCAATCATTATTAATGCCTGCAGACATGAAGAAGATGAGTCAGACCACATCCAGAATGTTGACATGTCTCCATGAATGAAGGAATTAACAGAGAGCTCAGAAATATGTCGGCTGCCAAAGGATTTAGCATCGAGCTCAACCCCCTGCTTCTTTTCTGCAGACAAGAGCGAATCATTTGAATAATTCTCACTGAAGCCGTCTCATCCACTTGTTTTGCTTTTGAGGGGCAATCAGCCATAGTCTGCAGGTAATTTCTAAGCACAAGCAAATCTGCTGGTTCCATTAGAAAACACTCTTTTTATGGCGAGGCTTTACAGTAAATGAGGGGAAAAAAAGGAGCTTTCTAATGGAAGGAGACGGGCGAATATGCTGCCTCGTATGTTTCTGAAACACTAAAATCGAGATGGATTAGTTTTCACTCCTGCTTATTTATTATCCAAATGATCATTCCGAAGATACTTTGTGGAATTGTATAAAACTTTAGAATGTTCAGGGTTTTGAGTAAATACTAATCCAGAATCATGTTGGTTTTTCTCCTCCTTTTTTAACAAACTGATTATCAAGGTAATAACTCCAGTTAGCTCTGGAAGTCCTTCTGCTACTCTGAATTCTCTAAAGACCAAACTTTAAATATGGAAACCTAGGAATATTTACAGCAGCGTTATTAACGATCTGTCACAGTTTATTCTAACTTTGATTGGAAAACATTTAATGTAAATACCATCTACTGATCTACCAACGGTGACTGACTTATCTTCTGTCTGAGGCTGTTCATAACCTCCACAGACTGATTCCCTCCACAGATTGTCTTTGCCTAGAAGTTCAGTCTTGGGGGCCTGAGGATCAGGTCTCTGCTTTTTTTCAGGTGACGCAGTTAGATTGTCATCAGCTCTAAATCTGAGACTACAGTACGGAGGCATGAACCTGCCTTCTCCAGGTCAGGGAAGATGTCCTGACTCAAACGTTCGGTCATCCAGGAGGAACTCAGAGCCACTGATCTTTGTGGCGTTTCTACTTTATGCGTATATCTGAGTCAAGCTGTATCTGCGAACAAAGTGATGGATGCCAAAGCTGCTTTTCTTGGCTCACTGGGGAGTTCATTTTTGCCTCAAAAACTGATCTGATGAGAAGCTGGAAAAGGTAAATGCTGTATTCAACATTTTGCTAAGCAGAGTTAGCCTATCGGTGAGGCTGCTCCAGGCTAAAATAGCATCTCTGAGTTAAACGTGTTGCACACATCCCCAATGCTAACGTCAGAGTCCACTGTCCACTTTTCTAAAGAAGTTCCACAAATGATCAGGGCTGAAAGATGAAAACTGAATGGCTGGAATGACACTAAGTACCAATAAATATCTTTCTTGTTGAGTTCATATGTCTATTTATTCAATAATTTTATAATTAGCAGTAATAAATGGTTTCTGAATTAAAAATGTTGCTTATTTTGTCAAATAGTTTAATTAAAAAGTGATTGACTAATTAACCACCACTAGTTATAATACAGACTCAGCTCTGGCAGGTTTACAGTTTTTAGTACAATAAAACAAGAAAACTTAAAACCGCTTTATACATTTATTGCCTGCATGCAGTGTTATTCTGTGCACCACACATTCAGCTGAATAGCTTTCATTCAGAAGCTTTAAGGGTTGTTATTATGAGTAACTTGTTTTCTAAACTCTCTCTGAGGTCTTGGGTCGGCTCTGACCGTGGAAAAGCTAAACCTGTAAACTTCCCATTCTGGATAAAGTGTTTTCTCTCATCAGTGCTCCATCTCAGCTTGCTTTCTCCCAAATAGAGTGCCGTTTTAATATGTTGGCACTGACGTTGCTTTGTGGGAACGTGAACAGCTCTAAATAAAACACTCTGGTCTCTGATGCTGTTTCAGATTTAAAGATGTGAAGATATTTAGGGTTGATCCTGATCAAACACATTTTAAAGATTGGAGCTTTAAAATGTTGTTGCTTTTGCAATAATTCCTTTTATTGGTAAGCATGAAAGGCAAAGTGTTGTAGCACCACCGTGTGGCCACATGGGGAAATCACATCAATACAGGTTGACCATCATCTCCAGTTGATCCTTTTATTCTGCATTTAGAAATATTATGTTGAAAATGGAATAAATAACTGCCTTATGACGACTCACTAGTCACAGAGAAGTCCAACAGTGTAAACCAAATATTTATATACACTGCATTCAAAATGTTTCATGGACATGAAGTCAGACTGAACTGCTTCAAACCAGTTCGTATGACAAACATTTTTATTTGCTAAATACTAAAGTAAGAAATCAGAAATTCCAACTTTGTTCCAGATCGAACATTTACATACACTAATGACTAAGCAGTGTGGAAAGCCCAGATGATGAGGTCATGGCTTCTGATAATTTGACTCATAACATGTTAATAAGACAGGAGGAACCACTGTGGATGAAGGCAACGCCTCAAACACCCAGCATCATGGGCAAATCAATCATTAGCCAATTTACACCAAATAAAAATAGGTCCGGTTCATCCTTCAGTTTACCTTAAAAATGTAGTCAAAAGTCACCGTCAAGGATTTCTAATAGTCACCGTTGCAACCAATCTGAAGAAGCATCTGACTGAAAATCGTTGTACTACAGCCTTGTGGCCGTCATGGTAACGGCTCAGTTACCCAGCAGCAGAAATGATATTCCACAGTAGCATGTCCTGGATGACATCATCAGTTAACAGCTCCAATAATCTTTAAATCTGTCTGGCTGTTTGGTTAGAAAGATGTTGAAGTCAGAGATGTGATCCATCCATCCGTTATGATGAACAGATGAGTTTGAAGCTTCCTGTTCCACTCTGAGGTTTGGGACAAAAGTTCAGGTATTATTTGAACTTTTAAGATCCTAGTCAGGTGTTCCCGTTTGTAAAAACAATGTCTTGTTGCCATGGTTACCCAAGATAACTGTCTCGGAAGTAAAATAAGGAAAAGTAAAAATTCTTCAGCTGGTCACTCCAGAATATTCAGTGGTTCTCAAACCACTGACATCTTCACCATGTAATAGAACAGATTAGAGTTTGTGAGAAAATGAATTTAAAAAATTGTGATAAAAAAAACCAAAAAAACACAATTTCTTGATTTTGTTTTAGATTTTTAGTTTCCTTTGTGCTCCAGTCATTTTTTCTCCAGCTTTCTGGAAATTGATTCTGATTTCTGGCCAAATTACCTGTCCAATTCTATGAGACATTTCAATGTAGCGACTGATAAATGCCATTGTTCAACAATCGCTTCAGATAAATCCACAAAAACAAGCCAACCACGTCATCATAAATAAAATTGGTTTTAATTATGTTGGACACAAGGATAAGTTAAAAAATCAGTTAAATTCAGTAAACACTTTTTAGTGGTTAGAATATGCAGCTAACAGGAATTTATTTAGATCATTAAAAGCATCAGGCAATGACGTTAAACAGGATCTACTTGTTCAGAGAAGAAACCAGGAATCCCGTCCTCCAACAGGTCTGAGAGCAGCCCGAGACTCGACACGACAAAAACAGTCCAGTCTGAAACTCCTGAGTGTTTGGTGAGTTGTTATGATGCAGGGAGTCGGTGTGAAAGCAGACACCTGGTTAGCTTTAACAATGCTGCCAGGGATGGAAATAATCAACAGTTCTCAGATTCTCAGGAAAGCAACATGGTGATGTCTAGCTGACATGAACATTAAATATAGATTATTGCTTTGGCTCAAGTTAAAGCATATGTTAAAAGATCATGAAACAAAGACTTAAAACAAAGAGCTTTCAGGTGCTCAGTTCAGCAGGAGGACAGAATGAGTGGAATGGATGAAACCAGCAGGACTGGATGAGCGAGATGAATGGAAAGTGGTTCTAAACGCTGCCTCTCCCAGTCAGGTGTGAATCAGGCTCAACAGATACACTGGCCACCTGAGAGTGCAGTGTCTCTGCTTGGTAATTAAGTCCTTCAACTTAGCAGATTAGGAGGGATTTGAAAAAATCATTGCTGAATCGAGTGATTATAAATTTGTCTTTTGGTTTTTTTTTTTAATCCTTCTCTAAAAGTCAAACAAGTTTTTGTTGTTTTTTTGTTTTTTTTGCTCTAATAGTTAGAGCTGTCATCGTAGGACTGCATATCCATGTCAAAGAAATCCTCCAGCTGCCACTGCAGCGTCTCAAACGTGGGCCGGTCGAGTTCCTTCTCCTTCCAACAGTCCAACATGAGGAGGTGCATTGGCCTTGGGCAACCGGTGGGACAGCCCAGTCTGTTGCCTCCAGAAATCCACTGGACCGTCTGAATGTTTGTCATGGCTGCAAAAAATGAATAAAAACCCAAGATGGAACATAAGTGCTGGCCTAACAGGACACCACTGCTGGTGGATTGGTTTGAAGTCTTTATAGAAGATGTCTGGATCTTACTTGGGTAAGGCATCTGGCCAAATGTCATGATCTCATACAGCAGGATCCCAAAGGACCAAACGTCTGACTTGATGGAGAAGGTGTTGTTGTGGATGGCCTCTGGAGCGGTCCACTTCACAGGAAACTTGCCCCCATCCCTGGCCTCATACACATTCTCATTTTCTTTCTACAATCAAACACAAAAAATAAAACTAAATTAAAAAGCCCTTGCCAGAAGTATTGAACTTGTTTTTGGGTTTTTTTTCCCCCCCACCACCAAAATTGGGAAGAATTACAAATACACCAAAACTAAGACCCATTCCCGGGAGAATCTGACTTTAGACCTACCATAAAAACCCTGGCCAGGCCGAAGTCTGCCACTTTGCAGATGTTATTCTCTCCCACCAGGACGTTCCTGGCAGCGAGGTCTCTGTGGATGTAGTTCTGCTGCTCCAGGTAAGCCATGCCCGACGCGATCTGAGCTGCCATTTCAATTTGGTCCTGCACACGCAGAGTGTTCCCCTTATCCTCTGTTGTCAAGGTAGAAATAAGTGAACAAAATCAGTAACAATAAGCCATTTTATGGATCAGCCTCCTCAGTTGGTTGTTGAACCATTTATATCTATATATATAAAAAACAATGAACATGAACTTCAATGCACGAAGTAGGCATTTCAACATGTCTGAGGATTTCCTCAGTGCCAAATGGACCCGACATTCCAGGGAGGCTCAGTGCCACCTGATGAAACTGTTCAGGTTTGTCTTCATTTCACAGAGAGAACTTGGAAAGAGTTGACTCAGGCTTTCAACCTGCTCTTCCATTTCAGGAATCTCCCACATGCCTCAACAGCAACATCATTTCAAAGTTAAAGGAACTTTTATTGTCTTACAGCTTCAGTGCCGTTTGTTGTGAAACAATTAATGATATTTCACTGATAAACTGCATATAAATAACGTCTTGAGCAGTTTATATTTTAGCTTTTTAGCTATCTGATCAAAACTAAAAATGCAAAATCCACATCTGAACCCCTTAAGTTTATCTAGTTGTGTAACTTGCATGTCTAGAAGTGCAGAAAAGTTGAGTTTGGTCTCAGTGCTGAGTAGATAACTTTGTATTTAGTTTTTGTTATATTTTTCAATCCATTCAGTTTTCTCTACATCCCCACTATGTTTTTTTAAACTATTAAGTTACTGTATTTGCTGCAGAACTGCTAAACAAGGTTACTGACTTCTAGCCAACTAATATCACAAATCTGCCATTTTTATTTCTCACAGCACTTTAGTAGTCCAAGTTCCAGGATATAGAAGTTACAAGTCTTTTTTTTTTATTTTAGGGCGTATGAACCAACAATTCACTCCATCGCCCCTCAGCATCACAACCTCTTTGGAGTGACTGGTTAAATTTGATTTTTGTTTTTAAATGTATACACCTGAACAACCTCTACCAGTATCAATAAGACTGTCTAGCTGAGGGTGCCTTTTGTCTGGAGATGTCAGACACAGCAGAGCTGGAAGCTTCAAATAACCCAAAAATGACAACATGACTTTATAGTGTTATGACATTCTGGTCATTGCTTTGCTAGCAGTAGCATCACCCTACTGATGTTAGTGACGTGTGCTAGCTGTTAGCTCCCTGAGGACTGCGCGTTCTGAAATATATGACAGTGTGACACAGCTTAGGATGGGTTTTTTTATTTAGGGAAACACCTGATCCAAATGTATCCAGGGAGTTCATGGCGCCAACATTAGCTGCCACCAAACTACAAAAATAGTTGGACAGGGTGCAGTGGAACATGGAGGGATGATGTGCATTTAAAGAGACAGCACCAGAACCAGTCGCTCTCAGAACAGATCAGATGTGCAAAGTTCCCTATTTGCATAGATTCACTTAAATGATTTAAATGTGAAAAGCATTTAGAAGAATGATTTATTCATTTTAAGGGAGCAACTTTCAAACCAGTTTGAATATTAATCTCAACACCACTCGTTTACAGCAGCTGTCTGTGTGATTTTATAACGCCTGTTGGTTGTTGTGTCATTTCCTGCTTTTTCATTGACCATGTACTTGTGCACTTTGACATCGAAAATTAATCTGCCTAATAAAATAATTTACATTTTTTTAAAAACTAGTTTTTTGAGAAAATGTTTTGGTGATGTGGTTTTTCAGCTGACGAGTCACATGATCAAACACTGGATGTTACTACTGCCGAAAATCACAAAGAAGACAACAGGAAGTTGATGAAGGATGGTGGCGTGTCATGTTTTTTAATGTTTTTAAAATCACACATTCAAGTGTGATTTTCATCGTGTTTGATATTTAATGAAAATACTGTAATTGAGAAATTTTTTCTTTTCAACATTAATGGAATATAAAAGTTTTGTGCAAATTGGTAATGGAAAAGCAGCTATAAACAGCTCACTGTTAGGGAAGAAGGTAATTGGTCTGATCATTCAGAACAGCTTTTAATCCCACAGCAATGCTTGAGGTTCTCCTGTAACAGAACGGGGCCATGGAGGATACTAACAGCAGGTCTGAACAGGACCAGACACTGCTCTAGGAAAAAATGGACAGAGGATAACTGAAATGAAACCAAACTGAGCAAATTTTCTCTGGTAATCAGAAGCAGCTGAGAAAAGAATTCCCAGCATTTTATAACAACCTGAAGCCCTGTAGATGCCGACTGCTCCTCATAATTGAAGTGGAAAGTGTGGCTGACTTACTTCGAAGGTACTCCAGCAGGCTGCCGTGCTTCATCAGTTCAGTGACGATGTAGATGGGCTCCTCTATGGTACACACAGCGTAGAGCTGGATCAGCTTGGGGTGCCGGAGTTTCTTCATGAGCTGAGCCTCTGCCAGGAAATCCTCAGGGTCCATCGTACCTGGGAGACACAAGTTCTGGGTTTTTGGGTCTTTTTGTTTGGTCATATGACAGTGATGCAGCGCAGGACTTGGAAGCGCTTAACAGAAGTTGAGAAGCAATGTCAGCAGTAAGGTCTCAATGTTGTATATAAGACATCTAATATCAGTAAATATTGGTTATTGGCCACAACATCAATATTAAAAGGTGGATATTGAAATTGGCCAAAATGTTCCTTATGCATGTGTCCCTACTTTGTACAATTACAGAATAGTAAAAAAAAAAAAATCACCAGGTTTGAGGGTCTTCACAGCGACTTCCGTGGTTTCATTCCACATCCCCTTATAGACTTCTCCAAACTGTCCGGCGCCCAGCTTGTTCATCAGTTTGATAGAGTTGCGAGGAATCTCCCACTGATCCACCGTGTTGTAGGACAGACCGTAGGTCTGTGGAGCCTCCATCTGCACCGACAGGACCGTTAGTAATGACAAGCTAAACATCAGGGGTCAGTGTCTACGCTCCTGCATGCTGTAGTTTACCTTCTTGCATGGCTCGCCCAGAAGCACACACAGCCCATCACTCTGTCTGGAGTAATACTCCACCAACTCCTTCAGCGTTGGGAAGGACTTGGTCTTCGACACGTAGTAGTGGCCATTATCCAGTTTCTGGAGCTTGTAATGTTTCACTCTCCCTTGATGCCAAACTAAAGAAAGAATATGAAATCATTTTAATCACCTCCAAAAGAGAAACTAAGTTATACTAAACATAATCAGTCCCCTACCTAAAGCACACCACAGCATTTATGTGATGGAGCAACAATAAAAGACAGATAACTTAAATCAAAAACGGTCTCAATGTTGTAAAACAAATGCAAAAATTGTGAATCGAATTTGGAAGCAAAGCACATGGTCCAGTTAAAGTATACCGTCTTAGAACTGATTTGGAAAAGCTCAAATATTTTCCCTTGAATGTTGCCCCATCATGGTTGCAATGGTAAGACCCACTCAAAATTTAAATATTAGCATCAAACCCAGAAATGAAACATGAATTACACAGAGATAAATGTTTGAAAGCTCCATTAATTAGGATTTTTCACTTACAGGGAATCATGACATTTAAAATCAGAATATTATATAAACAAAAGGATGATATTTTTAAAAAGTACTTTTAATTTGACAAGACTCATCGAGGTTCTGTAAAGGCAGTTCTATAAAGTATTGACCCAGAGATACTGAATAATAAAAATGCACACCTTCCATCATCTTCCTTCCACTTCACAGTCATGTGATACTTCACAAGTTCAAGTGGTAAAAATACCGGCTGTTCCATAGTCGCTCTCTAAGAGTTGTGTTTTAGTGTGTGTAATATAGTGTGTGTCTGACAGGATTGATTATTAAACAAATCACCAACTCCAGTGATTCTTTGCTCACTGCATTGTGTCCTTATTGCATGTCACATGATCTTGTTAGCGAGGCAAATCTGATCTGGTCTGAGTGGTCAGTGCTGGCAATAGAGAAGGAGGCTGCTCACTTCCATTAGCTTTGGAGAGGCTAGTGACTAGCATGTCTAGTGATTGGACTAGACATGGATTGCCTGCTTCCTCTGCTTCATTAGCATGGATATACTGGGATTAGCATTCATTAGGCTTGGAAAGGCCTTAGAAGTTGTTAGCTTTGGAAAGGCTAACAACTAGCATGCCTAGGTTGGTGACTCGTATCCTTTTTCTCTTTAAAAAAAAAAACATCAAGAAAATGTTTAGTTTGCAATATAATAGTGAAAGTTTCACAAAGAGTCATTAGTGTTTTCACAAATTAAACAAAAGTTTCGCAAATCAAAAACTAGGTTTTAAATATTTGTTTAATGTAGACTAATGAATTAGTCAACGTTAAGTATTGAAGTTTTTAAAGCAGAGCACACTAAAGCTGCTCAAAATGGAATCACCTTTTCATTATTTGCTGAATGGAAACTGCAATTGGAAGCCAACTTTAGTCAAATACTACTCAGTTACTAGTGCTGGCCTATCAAATCAGTAGTTGGCTTTGGAATAGCTGTAACCCTCTGCAATAAGGAAGTAGCCACCACTGGGTTAGCTGTAGTCTTAATTGTGGCACCAATACTGCACAATATCCTATCAGAATGTCGCTTGATTCACACTGCTGACAGGAGCTCATACGGCGATGATGATTGTGGTGACCAGTGGGTTGCTGGTTCAATGCTCAGACGTCTCTGTCGTGTCCAGAGGGCCTGGTGGCAGCGGTCACTTCTGTCAGCTGACCTGTTATCCAGTAGGTTGCCACCATCAGAGTGTGAATGTAGTGGAAGACATTTACCATTTAAAATGGACATTTACCATTTAATGTGGCCATATATAGTTATAAAATAAATTAATCAAATCAAATAAATAAATTGTCTGCATCAGCATCAGAGAGAGGTCAGCCAGCAGAGTATTCAGGTCATTGTTCTATATGAAGTACAAAAGACACCAGGTAAGATAACATGAAAACCTGAATGCTGGACTCTTCTTCTATGGTTCTGTGCATGTGTGACAACAATCAATCAATCAGTAAATAAATGCTTTAAAAAAAAGGAAAAGTTATTTGCTTACCTGAGAGGGAGTACTCTCCTTTCAGAGTTTCAGAGTTTCTAATGAGGAATGATCCTTCCTTGTTCCCTTCAGCCTGCAGCAGCTTCTCTGCATCCAGTCGCTTGGTGTCTGGGAAATACCATCTGGAAGCATCACAATTAGAAACATGGTTATTTTTAGAAAACCCTTTTCCCAGTTTTAACTTAATTTTAAATTCTTCTATTTATCTTTATTAAATGTGTTATTTCGTCCAGATCTTAAAGGCAGGGGATTTGTGTAATTTAGTAGTAATAAATCTGAGCAAACAAAGCACATCTTCCTGAAGGCTCCATTCTCAGGCCACTTTTATTCAACATGATCCAACCGGCTCAGATTATGGAGAACTACAAAATGTCACAAAGTAAAGTGTGCACACATTTATTTCCTTTACGTATGCTGCATTGTCAGCGTCAGTGAGAACTTTTGAGCCATGTGGAGATGAAGGACAAGGTGCTCATGTGATGAAGAGTTGAATCCAATATCCAGCATCATTGTGACCTCTGACAATCGCATATTTTCCACTGTACTTTAAACATGGTAGATAAGAGTTTCATAGATGCAATAAATTACAGCAGCTGCAGCTGTCATGGTTACAGCTTCTGAGGTGACAGCAGTAATCCTGATGATGCAGCAGATTGGCAGAGCTTTGATGGACAGGACTTTGAGACCTGCTGCAGGAAGTTGTAGTATATTTCTGATTTCTGCTTCTCTTAAGGCTCAACAGTAATGCCATATAGTTTGAACATTAATCAGATACAAGTATTTATTGCAAATAAAAGTGATTTGAAGTCACACGTCTTTATTGCAACAGCGATCTGTTGAAATAGATCGCTCTTGCGATCTGATCTGATTTCTGTTATCATCAGAAATCATGATCAATGATTTCTGAAGACATTTTCTACCATGAGACTCAGACAGTTTGTTCAGAAAGTTTGTTTGTCTGAGATAAACCATCTCAGAACGGGTCACCATCACCCTGATGAGGTCTCATGCAAAAGATATTTTTTGATAAATGGTAGCTTAAGAACCAAGATAAACAGCTTCAGTTAGAATCATTTATGTTTGATTTATGTTTCTGTTGAAGTGAGTCATTCTCTGCTGCTTCCTGGTTCTGTTTGCAGCGCAACATTGTGCTGATGGACTCTCACTGGTCCTGGTTCTACATACAGTCCAGAGCTGCAGGTATAAACTATAGAGCCTCAGATCTTTAGAGACCAGCCGACCCATTGTGCAGACAACATTTAACTGTTCAGTCCTTAAACAGTAAACCAATCAGGACTGCAGACATGACTCCTCACTGCAGCTCATCCACAAAGTTCAGACACATTTCAATCTTGTGTTTTCATTCATCTATATTTATATTTTTATGCAATGATTTACATTTTTAAATGAGATTTTTGTCCTTTTAATGTGCCTTATTGCCGATGTGATTCCTGTAAAGCTCTGGCCATAAACAGGGCTCTGTACATCAACTGGCTTCCTCTTTCTGAAGCAGGATGAAGAGACAACATTCTTACTCTGACACCAACCAGTAGATCTGGATTCCTGAATCAAACATCCTGCATGAACTGTACAGACAAAAACGTCCAACAGAGGCAACAACATTCAGACCTCTATGAACTACAGGAAGAATCAAAGCATTTTTCAAATCAGTTATGGCATACTTCTGGAAACAATCTCAAGACTCTTGTGGCTTTTACTTTTGGACAGTGGTGATGCTGTCCAACAGTAATGGAATTTTTTTTAAATTAGCAATAAATTCTAATCAGCATTTTTGAGATCCTGATTAGCATCTCAAAAAAAATGCCTGGGTCATTAGCATGTCATGAGACGGTCATACGCAGTTTGTTGCCAGACTGACTGCTACAGGCTGGATCCACAACGACTCTTTGAAAATACTTGGATGATGATGATGATGATAACATTTCCGTTCTTTGGGATGAATGAAATATTTTGGAGCTAAATTAAACTTTATTGTCCATGAGGCATCAACAACTGTTCACACTGCTAAGATGAGCAACATCCATTGTAATGACTAAAGGTGTCACTATGATGTTTTGGTTGGCAAACTAATCTCAGCTTATTTAGATGATGGCTAATGTCCAACTTCAAACAGAAACTTGCAACATGAGCTTTCTCTCTTCAGGTGAGCGCTACTGTACATCTAGTGATGATGCATTCACTGGATCCCACTGAACACACAGGCTGCAGCAGCCTTCCTGCTGCTCCTGCAGCTGCATGTCCAAAACTTTAACCTGATACGTCAGCACAAGCCTCCCAGGAACCAAATGAACTGATCAGAGCATCAGTGCTGCTGGAGATTTCATGACCACAGTAGGTAAGGCATAACTTTCTGCCTGACTGAAAAGCAGAAAGGCTGACTAGTCATTATCATTGCACGAGACAGTGATAAACAGCACAATGGCTGAGGTTGCATACCTCAGTGTCTCTTAGTCATGGAACATTTTTCTTCCAGCCTGTAAATCAGGTTTGGTGCTGATGACCTGGACTGAATACAGAAGCTGATTTTATTCTTGTGAAGACGTCAGGATAAACCAGCTGACAGCTGGGTAACAAACAAGCTGGACAGACCTGATGGTCAGTGTAACCCTGGTCTTTGTTGGACTTCCAGTCGTCTTTCTGGCTGCAGATTTCCCACTCAGATTCTTTTCACACAACTTCGCATAAATAGCCTTTGAACTGAAACCTGAATAAAGTTGTAAATTACAGTTGCTCTCAAGCCAAGTTGTGAACTGTGTAATTGAAGAGTGCAATGTCCAGGAACTATCAGGAAAGAGTTTTTAATGCGCTGTTGTTCTTGCGTGTTTGGCTCTTGGTATAAGCAGATAACCGGGAAATCCAAACTTCCTGGTCTGGGATAATGATCAACTCTGTTCAAGGCAAACTGGAGTCAAACATCTGCACCACAGAAAGAAAAGAGATATATGGCCCACAATCACGTCTTATAAGCTTATACTGGTGTTGGATGACTGAAATAAAATTTACAGTCATTTCCACAACTGTCAATATAAGGCATAAATGAAAGTCACTGATTTACACTTAATATATTGACAAAATTAGTATTTTAGAACTATTACCACTTTAAAATACCTTCCTACTTTATGTATCCTTTTCTGTCACCATAATTCCTGAGTCATTTTAATAAATTACTTTATGACTTATTGTTAACAGTGAAACTAGACCATACCTTCAAAGCAACAGTCTAAATCTAGACCTTTTTTTCTATGTATTCTATCAGTTAGAAGGAAGTCTACACGGTGGCTCATGAGTTCTAGACAGAGCTGCTCCTGTTCTGAAGAGAACCCACCAGCATCTGTTTCTTATGGTAATGTGTGCTGACACAGAAACTGGAACTAGTTCCTTAGACCACTGTAATTTTCACCTTCACATATTTATTTCAACAGTGAATTAATAATTCAGGCGTTTCTCTTTTAGCTTCAGTTTAGCTGATCACAGTTTTCATTGACCTGTTAGATCAGAGCTCTGCAGACACACGCATCTCCCCGACTCTGAGGCTCACCTAATGTATTAAATGATGCTGTATTGTCCTATTTGCAGGTGGCTGGCCTTGTGGATCAGTCTGTCCAGTCTATATTTATGGTGTTCTATGGTTCCTTAAAAAGTGTTTACACATTTTTCCCCCCCTTTTTGCCATTGCATTTATTGACCCTTCTGGGCCACCGTAAGTCTAAAAACAACTTAATGGAGGAGAGTTTAATACTTAGCATGGCCTTATGAATCAAAAGGTGATGTGCTGGTCACGGATAAACCAGCAGTTAAACCAGTTAATGAACCATTAGAGCCAGCTCTGATCTGGGAGCCTACAGATTGTGTTTTTATGTGCATAAAGTAAAAAGTCTCATCCTATTAAGATTATGCTTTTTATGATAACACTACATTTTCAATTATAACTTTCTAATTATTTATGTGGGTCAGGACTTTAGCAAGTTAATTCTGAACAAATAATTGCGTAGATTCTAAATGCATTAGAAATTTTAACGCAATTAATTCTCTTTTTTGTTTCTGGTCAGACCCGAAATCTGATCCACAAACAACAACATGATTAAAGGAACCAACTGGAGGTTCCTGAAACACTTGAAAGCTGAATGCATAGAACAGCACTTTATTTATTATGCTTGTTTCAAATAGCATTAAAAATAAATGCTTTTGTTGTTGCACACATATGTCTATTTATCAAATAACTTATTTGCAAAAAGCATTTTTAAATTGAGAACGTTGTTTAATTTGTCAATATTTGCTTTGTGATTAAAAGCCGATGGTGATTAATTACAAACAGCAATAATCTTTTTTATTATTATTTAAAATGTCTCTGGCACATGATCAGAACTGAAACCAAATGACTAAAGCCAGTCTAATGTTTACACTTTGCTCATATGTTTTTATCAGTTTTTCATTTAGCATTCATCACCAACTGTTAAATTTAACCTAATCACATCCTGGAATACATCTACAGTTTATGGGTGTCACTATTGGTCTTTGAAATATTCACTAATAATATACATTTTAAAATGTTCACATGTACTGAAATCTGTAATAATCAGAATGGGAGCGACTGGAAGTGAAATAAAGTTTTGCTCAGGTACAACCTTCAGCAAGCCGTGGAAAACACAATGTGTATAATCTCCTTCCATTTATCTAAGAATCTGGGCTAAAATACAGATTGTTATATTTTCTCGTCATTGCTGCAACTCTACAATAAAATAAAAACATTTATTGGAGATGAAAGAAAATGGGTAAAATCTCAGTTCAATAAACCCAAACAGTGACTTTTCTGTTTCTCTACTGTGTATATAAATATAATGACATAATTTATATTAGCTTTGAAGTTCCAGGTTTTAGGGCAGAAGGACAACAAGCTGAGCTTCTTCCCACTTTTTTTTTTTTTTCATATGCCATCTGGTTTCTTTGGTTATAGAATAGAATATTTATTCCCAAGGTTATTTGGACAAGCTACTCATTCAGCTGTTGAATATTAATTACTATGAGATATCAAATTTATACCTGATAGGTGGCTGGCCTTGTGGATCAGTCTATATTTATGGTCTTCTATGGTCACTGTGCTTCCTTAGGTTTTATTTGATATTGTGATGTGGATTATTTTGTAATAAGTGGGGAGCCAGGTGTCATTTATATTTTCTAAATAGATCATTAAAAATAAAAACGTATCACATATTTAGATAAAGTAGAAAACACAGATTATAATAAGTGACCATGTGTGTTTTCTGCGCCGCTTCCTGCCAGCGCCCTCTAGCGTTACAATAGATGATCTCCTGATCTCAGGAGGTTCGTTGAATCGCAGGAGGTTCAGAAACTCAGAAATAACCACTGAGGAAAAGTGGCTCCTAACTGTACAGAGAGAACACTCACGGTTCGGCATCAATGCTCTCCACAGGGGCCACGTAGTTGGCCGGGATGTATCCCTTTTTGTCGATTGAGATCCCGGTCACGGCTCTGGCGATCCACCAATCCCCTGTGCTGGTATCCAGGACCTCCAGGTAATCCCCGGAGTTAAAGGTCAGGTCGTTCTCGGTACGAGCGGAGTAATCAAACAGAGCGACGTAGCGCTCCGACTTTGGAGGTGAAGGTAATGGTCTGTTTTCAGGGGGGCCTCCGGGGCCCAGGGTTATCGGGTTACTCAGAACCGTGATCGTTTTGCTCTGGTCAAGTTTCTCCTCCTGCTTCTTCTTGCAGGAGTTACAGCAGCAACAGCAGCACGAAACGACTCTGTCCCAGAGCGAAGAGGTCTCCTCCTGGGTCCCCATGATGCTCTCTGCTCTTCAATCACAGCCTCTCGCTTGGTTAAAGCTCTGCTGCTGGCCTCATTATGCCATAAAACACAAGCGACATTAATAAAGCCACTGCGGGACAGCGGCGATCTTTGACCGCAGCGGAACAAACAGGTCCGAGAGGAGCGACTGCGGCTGAGGCTGTGAAGCTTCCTGGTTGTTGAGCTGCTGCAGGTTCAGGTGGAGGAAATCACCTCCACCTGCTGAGGAATGAGGAGTGGCCCCTGTCACGCTGACGTCACGGCCCCAGTATGTCACTGCGGAAAACACAGGAGGTTAGAAAAAAAAAATACAGGCAGCCTGTTAAAAATAAAACTGGCAACCATCCATTTATTTGAAGCCGTTTTGTCTGTGGGTTTATTAAACACTGACGTCATCTCTGATTAGCAAAACTATTCCAGGTTTAATTTCAGTCCTTTCTAAAATTGAAATTTAATAAACTGGATCATGTTAGATCAAATTGACATAAATCAAGAACAATAATTCAGTTTTTAGTCACACCATTGAAACCAGTGACCCAGCACTGGGAACCTTCTGGGTCCATGATGTCATACCATCACCTGAGGACTGGTTAAGATCTGTGGAATGCAGTTTGGTTTCTTTCTAATCTTTCTGTTGGTCACAGACTGTATTCAGGTTTTCAACAGAACTCCCTGTGGACATGTTCTGTTTAAATCACAGAAGATGTCACTGCTGAGTCTCTTCCCAGAAAGTCATTTCCCTCATCGGCCATCTTCCAGAGGAACCGAGACAAGGATGCTGTTTGGTTCTTTACATGTTTGTAAATGGAGAAGCCTTGACCCTTTAGGAGATGTGCTTTATTTCTCCACCCAACTCCAGCCTAAGATATGAAACATGTTAGAAATAATAAGACAAGCAGCTAAGATGCACTTGTCTGAAACTGAAATCAGATTCAGTGACAAACACAAAACTTGGACTGTGCTTTGATCATATTGTTGATAATTGACAGACAAAAACTGAACAATCTGTTTATAGCACAGTTAAAGTGAACAGAACTCTGGTCCATTTCTGTCAGAAATAGAATAGAATAGAATCAAATAAAATAGCTTTATTGATCCCCAAAAATAAATTGCTTATTTGTTGACAAGTTGCTCCATCCAAGGTGCTAAATATTAGTAAAAAAAATATTTTAAATGGTTTTTTTTTATTATTATTATATATACATTCACTCAGTTACATTTACTTAAGTCTTGGAAATATTGGACATTTAGTCATAGTTTTACTACACTATACTTTTTGATATTACTTGTGTAATATTATCACTCCTTTTATTTTACTAAATGAAGAACAAGTTTGCTTTAAACAAAACTGGACAGGACCAGAGGAGACGGACGCCAGGAATCCGGACGAGTTTTGGGATGAGCTACGTGAGCTAGCCACTACAGCGCCAAGTGTTCGGCTGCGTTCAATGGACGTCGGAGAGAGGACGAATTAATTTCAACGCTCTCAATGTTTTCTATAG
Organism: Poeciliopsis retropinna; assembly: GCA_010277075.1. Classification (NCBI taxonomy): domain Eukaryota; kingdom Metazoa; phylum Chordata; class Actinopteri; order Cyprinodontiformes; family Poeciliidae; genus Poeciliopsis; species Poeciliopsis retropinna. The sequence goes on from VMRM01000010.1 coordinate 21,629,014, forward strand.
AAGTTCAACAGGCCTGCAACGTTTTTTTCACATCCCCGGGAGGTCGTGAGTGGTAAACTGACTGGGTTATATTTGGTTAAGACTGTGCATTAGTAGCACTGAACATTTATTGTGGTGGTGTGGTTCCGAAAAAACAAGAGGTGGACATTAATGTTTTATTTCTCCTGCCTTATGTTGTGCTGATTCTATTGAAGGGTCTTTCAACTAAAGTTACGGTAGTGACTAAGGAATAGGTTTGTGTCACTTTAGTTCAATAAACTTAGGCTGAATCATTTTGCCTAAAATTCTAATGTTTCTCTGGGTCATCTTTGACCTAAACTAGGTCATTGGTGCTTCACACCGATTGGGGTACTGGAGTGATATTGAACCCAAGCACCCTCCATTTAGTTTTCTCACCTAGAATGGAAAGAGGTACTACACTTGAGTACAATTGTAGGTAATTTACCCAGCCACATGCCTATTAACAATATATTTATCTCGGGAAATCAAAGGAGAGGCTCAAGAAGGAGCGCTGGCACCACCGTGTGGCTAAAATGGGATATTACATCTGTGCCGTTTCATGGCCACAGAAAAAGTAGTTCATTTAGTTGGATAACATGAGTAAGAAATAAGTTCCACAGTCTTCACACTAAAGCTTGTTATAACAGTACTAACAAATATTTATACAGATTAATTTTTAACCTTCTGATGAGTCAGTGGGTCCTTTTGGACCCGGTGAGGTCATCTTTTTGCAATATCTTTGTAATGAAAAGTTTCCATCAGTTCATATTCCAGGTATTCCTCAACAAACATGTTATTGATATCATGCAATTAAAATTTTTAATTTACCTTTTACACTTTTTAAGAAATGGAATGTTTTATATCACTACTCCATTCTTCCACAAGTGTGTCCAAAATGACCTGCATTCATTTCCTATGAATTTCATGAGAATCTTTGTTTCTTACCAGCTGTGATGGTCAAGAAAACATTTTTTTGTGAACCAAACAAACTGAGTCCTAAGTCTCACCATGAATAATAATATTTTACACAGCAAGAACTTTTACATATAATTATTACCTTTATTTTTACCTCATAAATGTGTGTGTGTGTGTAGATCATCAGTGTGCTGTGACAGTGTTATTGTCACAAATCAACCTATTAGCCTTCTTTGAATAAGCTAATACTAGTTAGCTAATCCAGCTAGCTAACATTACTGTCTATACTTTATTGTGCATGTGTATTATTTGTGTCTGTGTAGCTCTGTGTGTGTCTGACACCCTGGATGTGAAAACCAAGAGAGAGTGTGTGTTGAATGACATGCAAAACCTGGTGATCAGTGTGTTCAAGGTTCTTTCTTTTATTATCTCAATAAAAAAAATTATAGCTATATAAATAAATGCATAAATAAATGAGCTGAGAAAGAATAGAATGCCTTCATAGATGAGGGTGGGTCTAAGTTCCCACCCTCATCTACGATCATGAGCTTTGGGTAATGTCCGAAAGAACAAGGTCACGGATACAAGCGGCCAAAATTAGTGTTAGTTGGTGTCTGGGCTGTCCCTTAGAGAGAGAAGCTCAGTCATCTGGGAGGGACTCAGAGTAGAGCCGCTGCTCCTTCAAGTTGAGAGGAGCCAGTTGAGGTGGCTCGGGCATCTGGTTAGGATGCCTCTTGGACGCCTCTCTGGTGAGGTGTTCTGGGCACAACCCAGGACACACTGGAAGAACCATGTTTCTCAGCTGGCCTAGAAATGCCTTGGGATTCCCCTAGAGGAGCTGGAACAAGTGGCTGGGGAGAGCAAACTGTGGGCCTCCCTAGTTCAGCTGCAGACCCCACAACCTGACCCTGGGTAAGAGGAAGGAGATGGATGGATGGATGGATGCACATACATACACACACTCACATGCATGACATACACAGCACAATAGAATACAGACAGCAATGTTAGCTAGCTTGGTTAGCTAGCTAGTTTCAAAAAACGTGTTCTTTCTATCCCCTCACCCGCCCTCTGGTGTCCATTATATCAGCATAATGGACGCTGACATTGTTCCAACATTGCTGTTGTTGTCATTTCATTTTACAAAATGTTCTACAAATCATCACAAATATTCTACAATTTTTTTTGAAAACTGCTTAAAAAAGTGAAAAATGAAAATATTTCAAACATGAAATAATTGTAGTGTGAAATAAAACACAGCAGAAAGAATCATACTAAACATTATTTTGAATCAAAATGACAAAAGTAGCATATAAACACATTGGTTTAAACACGGGTCCAAAACGACCCACTTATGGAAGACTGTATAGTCAACATGTCATGGCTCAGAGGGTTGAGCAAACCTCAATGTGTTTGCTGTATTCCCAAATGCTTTCACTGCAACAATTGTACAGGTTCTTGCCTAAAACCTTTCTCAGCACTCTGAAGTGCTTAAATATTAAATAACTTGAACATATAATCCAGACACCTTGCTGTGACAATGATTTGACATGTTCTAGTGTAAAAAATCTAAAACCTTACTTTGTTTTTAGTATTCTGAGACGCTGAAGAAAGCATCTCAAACTTTTCTGAGAAAGGAAAAAAGCAGACTAGCTTTCTCTCTGAGATATACACAAAACTGACACATTAATGTTTGGTCTCAACACAAGTTCAGTTTTATTTTGTATAGTTTTAGATTATTAAATGGTGTTGTAACAAAATATCTTCCCCATGAGGTTATCTTCAGGTTCTATGACACGGAGTTGCTCTCTCACATATGTTGTCTGCAGGTAATTTAGTTTGAATACGCCATAACTTGAACTAACAAGTTAGCTAATCCAGCTAGCTAACTAAAACTAAAAAAAAACAACAGAAAAATATTTCTATCAATATTGTCATGTACCATTGGTTCATTTTGTAGGTCTACTTCATCTAGACAAGCAGAGCAGAATGCCATGGACAATGAATTTTAATGCATACAGAAAACAAAGACAATTAGATCATTGAACACGTTATCTCTGGTATTGTTTTTATCATATCCATAGACGGTGCACCAAATCTGAACAGATGAAAGATGATTGTAGATTCCAACAGAGACAAGAAATTGTCAAACAGCATTTCCATGTCAGGAGAGCCTGAAGGTGTTGGATGAGTTTAGATATCTGGATCTTCAGCTGGACAACCGACTGAACTGGAGACGCAGCAGTGAAGTTATACAGAAAGAAAATATTTGTTGATGAAGATTAGGCTGTTCAGTGCAAAAAAATACAAACACAGGACATCCTCAGTCAGAGACTCTCAGAGATGCTGTGAGACAGACCACTACAGGAGACCCTACCATCTACAATCTTTTAACAAACTTGCATCAATAAATGATTTATTTCTATAGTGATTTACACAACCAATATTTCAACCAAAGTGTTTCACAAAGTCAAAATAAAATGACAACAGGTTAAAAACAAGAAACTTGGATTTACAACGTTTTAGGCCTCCTCAGTTGTTAACTATAGACTGGCAACATATTTAAATCTTTAGAATTGATGTTGAATTTTGCAAAATGCTTAAGTATGTATGCAAACTAAAATGAGTTCAAGGACATAAAAACTTACTTGAATTATAAGACATGTTCTCTGATCTAAGATCAAGGCTACAAAGAAATAATTCACAATTAAAACAAACGACAAAAACATTTCAGGTGTTTATAATAAATCTTTTCCATCTTCCTCTGTGGATTTGTTCAACCATAACCAGAATCAGTTTTCAGCAGCTGGATCCACCTCGGATTTTTCTTCTGTCTTCAGAGAGTTGTCTGGACTGAGTGATAGAGAGGGGAGGAGAGTTTTACTGCAGCGGGTTATGTAGGGCAACAGGTTTAGAAACTGACATCAACTGTGGAGTGGAGCTACAAATCTAATCCAATCTGGATTAAGCCCAGCGTTGTTCAGGCTGCAGGTGATTTAGTAGTATTATTGAAGGCAGTGTGCTTTTGCTCCAAATATAAAAACTATAACTGATTTCTTTTTTTAAAACACGGTAATGACAAAATGAGTTCATAACTTAATAAATATAAAAACATTGTTGTGCAAAACACCATATTGGTGAGTTGGTGGATTCAACATCTGCTTCAACATCATCTAGGAATATGAGAATACATTTACTTAAAAATAATTTGAAGTACAAACCACATTTAGGAATATTTCACTTGTTTTTAGACATTTTGTTTAATTCACTCCCTCTTTCTTAGCAACGCTGAATATGGTACTTCAGAGGCCAAGTTTTGGTCTTTTATTACAGATCACTGAAAACCACCCGGGGTTGGATTCAGTGGAAATACTCCCACTCTTCACTGTAAACTCAAATATTGAAAGTAAATGATTGGACTCAGTAGACTATTTATTAACTTAGCATAAATTAAATGGCTTAATAACTTAAATAACTTATCATACTCTGAATAAAGACACCTAAGCAATTTTTTCTCAGTTGGGAGTTAAATTAGACCAAACGTTTCTTGGTTTAGGTTAGATAGGATTACCAATTTAGTGAGAACATTTTTAAGACATCTTTTTTGTAACTGTCCTTGAATTCAAAAGTTTACATACATTTGGTCAGTATCAGGCATGTTTTTAGCCTCTATCATTGGGTCAAACCATTTGAGTTTCATTCCACAGGTTTCTCACAGCATTTGGTGGCGTTTTGGCTCCGTCCTCCTGACAGAACTAGTGGAACTGAGTCAGGTTTGTGGGCCGGCTCACTCTCACAAGCCTTTTCAGATCTTCAGATCTTCTCCATTAACATCAAGGCTTTGTGATGGCCTCATCAAAACCTTGACTTTGTTGTCCTTGTCTTCACTTCGGCTGCATGCTTAGCATCATTGTCCATTTGGAAGACCGATCTGCCCCCAAGCTTTTACTTCCTGGGTGATATCTTCAAATATTGCTTCAATATTTCTACATAATGTTCTTTCTTCATGATGACATCAATTTTATGAGGTGCACCAGTTCCTCCTGCAGTAAAATAGCCCCACGATGCTGTTATCCCCACACTTCACAGTTTGGATGGTAGAAACATGCCTGATTTCTCTCCAAATATAACAATGGCCATTATGTCCAAACAGTTCAAATTTAGTTTCATCAGACTACAGGACATGTCTCCAAAAATCCAGATATTTGTGCCAGTGGACATCAACCAGCTGCAATCTGACGTTTCTTTTGAAGTGACTGTTTGTTCCTTTCAGTCATAATTAACCCCAGAGGGTTGATCTGCACATTTTGGACCAGAACCCGTTCACCTCTGGCAAAAGAACCCGTCTCCTTCTACAGCATTGTGATGCTCATGAAGGAGCATCTTCTTGAGCTCCTGCTGGAGCAAGGATAATAATTTTATCTTTGTATAAAATTATCTGAGTGGATGATGGTAACTTCAAATATCAGTCAAAGATGAAGCAGACATGCGGCTCCACGATTCTCTTCCTGATATCTTAGTTGATTTCTTTTGACTTTCCTGTCATGTCAAACAAGAAACAATGTGTTTCAGTGTGGCTTTAAAACACATCCACAGGTTGGACTCCAGTTCACTCAACTGTGTCAGTTTTTGCTTTGTGTATCAGAAGGAAACCCAAAAGGCATAACCCAATTCATACATTTTAAAAGACAGTTATTCCTGATACCAACCAAATATATGTAAACTTCTGAATTTGAAGAAAGTTGCAAAATAAATCTCTAATATTGTTCTCACTGGGAAATAGCAAATGGAAATTATTTTGTTAATTCCAATAAACTTGAGACAGTGATAAACAAATGTGTACATGTTTTTTTATTCAGTGCAAGTTAATATGAGCTGTAGATAAAAAAAAATGTACTATTTTAGTTTTATTTTAAACAAATGAATATTTTGTCATGTACCTCCACCGTTAATGTAACTTCATTGGCTCATGCCTCATCAAGTGCATATTAAGATATTGCTTTTAACTCTGCATGGACAGACACCAGTCTACATCTCTGAACTTTTACATCCTTACACCCCCACCAGGGACTTGAGGTCCTGTGACAAAGACCTGCTAATTCCACCACAGCGCGCCCAGTTCAATGTGTTAAGTATAAACCTAGCTTAAGGGTTCAATTTACCTGTATTTTTCTGCAACAGGTTCATCTTCCTTGGTTTGCTGGGATACCAAATGGGCATCGGTTTCCAAGTCTGAATAGGAAGTCATTCCGGGTCTCTGTTCTGACTGAGTGCGTCGAGTTGAATTCTCTCTTCCTCTTGTGGACAACCTGCCTCGAGAGACTTCCTCCCATTTTCTGGGGAGAACAGAACTTCCAAAGGACAGGCAGGCCTGGGAACTTTTCAACTCGTTTTGACAGAAGACTGAGCGGGCATCATGAAAGGACATGTGAGGAACGATCTGTTCTGCGCTGTTATCATTTGCGCGTGTAACTTTTCTTGGCGAATTTGGGCGAGAAGAGGATCCAGAGTTGGGATGCTGTCTGAAGACAGGGGGATGTGGAACGGTGTGGTGCACAGAGGGACACGATGGTGGCAAGCGCACTCTTGAAACAGGTGGTGCTATGACGGGCAGACTGCAGGAGGGTATCTCACTGCCTTCACATCTTGCAGCCTGAAGGAACGTTAAATCTCCTGAGCCTGGAATTTGAACATTTTTCATGTCAGCGGATTCTCCTGCATTGCGCAAATGGATAATCTTTCTTGCTTGATTGTAGATTCTTTTTGTTTTCTCAGTTTGTTCAGACAGATCTGCCTCCAGTTTCAGCTTTTGATGCTGCAGCTCAGTAACTCCCTCATGCCTAACAGGGGGGGCGGGTGACGCAGCCATTGGTCTAATTTTTACATTTGCTTTGTTTGGCAGAACTTCCACATTCTGCATAACCATCTTCCTTCGCTGGGAAATCCCAGTGGTCTGGTGTATTAATGGAAGAGTCAGAACCGGATCTTCATGTAGCTTTTCATTTTGTAGTCGGTCTTCATTGCGTCGAAAGGAAATGTCCATTAGAACTTCCAGGGGTGGCGGTGGTAGATTATCCATATCTAGGTCATCCCTGCCATTTGGAGAGCCAGAGATGATGTCACCTCCTGTCCCATTAACTATTCTAGACTCTAGAAGAAAGCAACTTTTATTGGGCCTCATGATGTGGGGTGCAGTTTGTGAAAGACTCTGTCCAGGTCTCCCATCAACCCCTTGGCTAAACGTATTTATGAGCCTTCTGACTGAATAGCACTTTAATGGTTTATTTGATGGTGACGATAAAGAACCAGGTAGTCGATTGGCTCTGTCTTGGCTTTTGTGTTCACCAGCGGATCCATCCAAAGAATATCGCCGATGTCCAGCTTGATACAAATTGCACTGCGGCTTTACAAAGTCATTTAGTCCTTGCATTTCAGAAATCAGATTCATTTTTTCATCTAATTCCATCTGACTGTTTTGTCGCTCTGTTATTTCCTGGTGTTCGGCGTTGAAAAGTTGTTTGAAGGAGGGTTGTTGGTCTTTCATGGAGTTTCCATGCATGTAACGAAGAGCCTGACAGGGATCTGGTGGAGAAGAGTTTGATCTCTTCCTCTCAAACCGGTCAATTTCATCATCTTGATATTTTTCTGCATGCCGCTCTTCATCCTCTTCCTCCTCCTCCTCTTCGTTATTTCTAGTATTACTAACAAAACCAGCTGAATAATTTTGATATATCCCCCGAATGTTGATTTCAGACCCACAACTTCCTGATCCAGCGCTCCCACGGTGGCCATGGTTCCTTTCAGATCCTGTCAGACTCTCACTCTCTCCACCAATACCACTGTCCTCACTATGCAGTGCAGAATCTTCTGGGTTAGACTTCTTAATAGCCACTGCCTCAACCCTTGCAAGTACTTGAGCCAACCTGAACTCTGCAGCCTGCTTAGCCTGAAGCTTCTCAATATACAGTTTAGAGAGGGAAGAGAAATAATCTATTCCCTCCTCGAGTGTAGTATCACTGCGAGTCTTCACTGAGATTTTAACTTGCCTGATTTTTTCTGATGAATCCTGAAGTAGTTGATGCAAAAGATCTGGTGATGGGTCAAAATTATCCACAGGTTTAGCCGAGCATGCTGCTTGACCAAACGTCCCAGAAGGTAAAGTCATGCTGTCCCCGTGCTCCTTGAGCATCAGCTCCCCCTCTTCAGCCATCTCCTCCAGTGCCTGGTTGATTTCCTCAAAGTACAACGCCAAAGCAGACATCGGTGTTTGGAGGGACAGTTGTGTCTGGGTAGCCTGGTCCAGAAGCCCCAGAAGAATTTCATATTTGGAGATATTTTGGTTCAGGAAATTGTAAGCAGCCTGGTGAGCTCTCACCACATGTGGTGGCAAACCCACCTTTGTTTGCACTACAGAAGACTTCCTCTGCCTTTCTGTGAATCTCTTCTTCATGTTTTTCTTTCGGGTCTGCACCGTCTGATTCAGAGGCATTTCCATGGCCTTTCCAATTATTTTCTGAGGCCTTTCATTTACCCTTGTTGCCTCAGAATCCATCTCATTTTCAGGAAGTGTTGGATCAGGGTCCAGATGAGTCACTGAAATTTCTTTTGTGCAGTATTCGTCAGTAAGTAGTGGCAGGTCCTCTTCCTTGTTTTGAGGTCGTAAACAGGCGTCTTCATCCAGTGCAGGTCCACCATCCGCAACCTCCTGTAATTCTTCAGTGACCAGGGCATTCTGAACACCAAATTGATGTGGCTTTGAAAATAACTTTCCTTTTGATGGTGAGCAGCCCATTTTCAAAAGCAAAAGTGTGAAGCAGAAGGAAAGAATGTCTCTGCAATGAAGAAGATGTTATCCAGTATCGCCTTTTGGATTCCAGTCTTACAGAAAGTTTCTTTTGCCTGTTTTACGGCTTCCCCTCAAAATCCTGTTGCAAACTGCACTGTAAAGGCGACACACAGGATACTGAAGGAAACGACTAGCAGTGTTTACAAAGAAGTAAAACAGATAAGTCAGATTGTGCAGGTGGGTGCTGGTTGCACAGATGGCCACAGTAAGTGCATTAGCATCCAGGTACGTACGCGCATACACACACACACACACCAGGGAATTTATGTCTAAGACTTTAAGCTCATCAGGTTAATCAGAGTCAGGTTGTCAGAGTGTTTTTAGCTTCATCTACTGGCCTGCTGGTCAAGTTTACAGCCTGATGAACCTATTTCAGATAAAGGCCATTCAAGACCTGAAAAATGCCCAACAATTCACATGTAGTATTGACATGTATGTCTTGTCTGTGTTTTGTTTCATAATTATTTGCACCAAGAAGCAAGTTTTCAACAGATCTTGTTGTCTGTCACTTTGAAATTTGTTGTCAATTACTTTATTACAACTGCTCGGCCTGTCACGATAACAAATTTTGCTGAGTAATTGTCTCAAAAATTATTGTGATAAATTATAATATTGTTTGGAGACCTTTTTACACTGATTTAATGGAAATTACGTAATAATGCATGCTATTTCCTGCCAAAGATAGAAACACTTTATTTTCAAAAAAACACTTAATGATGGAACTGAAAAACAAAATCAAAAACAAAAATAAAATGGATTCTCAGTCTCCATTAACAAAAAATGTACTTTAATAAAAACTGAACAACATAAAGTCAAAGTGGAAATAAATGCTGCATTCAACAAAAAGAGTGCAGATTATAAAGTCTTTATACTATACTGAAAATCATTAGCTTTAAATAGAGATGTCTGGTTTTAAAATAAGTTAACTGGACTTGGAGCCATTATTTTGCGCCTATTGTTGGAGATCGAACCGTTAAACATAGGATTTCTGTCGACTAATGTGTGGTCTCTTAGGTTTTGAAAATGGGCCGACAGCTCTAAGATGGTGTAGTGTGCGCTGGGCAATACAGTAAGGAAATGAGGAAGGGAGGGTCAGTGGAGAGCACCGGAGTTGAGCCTTCTTTCATTCAGTGTCATCAACAGAGAGAGAAGAAGGCCGGAAGAAACGATAAAGCCGATAATTAAAATGAGGTCGATAGATTTAATTTATCGTGCGATTAATTGATTTATCCTTTATCATGACAGGCCTACAATAGCACTAAAACCATAATATTTTCCATGAAAATCTATGGCAATCACTAAAGACCCTCAACCATTGTGAAAATTATAAAAAGAAACTGAACATAGAAATAATGCTCCTAATTAAACCCAACACCCATTTATTCTTCAATGTTTTCTACTTTCTGTTTCACTGCAAAGCTGACATCTTTGCAGATGGTGTCTTCATATCACTTCAGTGACAAGGACAAAATCAGAAACTGGGATTTCCTGCTGATGTCAGTTGACTTTATTTTTGCATTAATGCAATAAAAAAGGTTTTGCTTCTTTGAGCTGCAGTAAGGAGCCGGTATGAAGCTGAGAAGGCAAAGTACAGACATGACTTTCACATCCTTGTTGGTGTTATGAACATTTTAAATGTCTAAATTAAAATCAAACAAGGCTGTCCAAACCACACTGTACCCAGTTTTTATATTTGATTAGAGCAACCTTGTTAAGCAACATGTTACTTCCTCATCGGTCAAAAGCAGAAATCCAAGAAGAAAGTGCACTAGAAAAACTTATTTCTTTTTTTCTTTTCATTATTTTTTACAGATTCTTTCTCAAATGAAAGCAATTGATCAGCCTCTGCTCAAAATTTTAAATACAACAAACAAATACATGTACAATTCCTCTTGAACCATAAAGTTTTTTAAGACAAATAAATTAATTCAGTTCCTCACTATACTATTTATGCAGACAGTCTTTGACCTCAGGCTTTGGTGGTTTTTGAAACTTCTTGGTCCCAGTCAGTGTCAAGGACGTCATTAGAAACGTCAGTAAGACCAGAGAAAGAAAAGCCTGAAAGGAACGGCTTAGATCCATCGGTGTTTAGTGACGGACCCAGATTAAAGCACTTCCTTTTCCTCATGTTCACCTCACTGCTGCTTGCAGGTTTTGCATGTTGGTTTGGAACATGAGAAATGTCCGACTGCTTTAGTTCGCACTTGGAAGTTTCTGTTTCATGAGGAGCTCTTTCCAAATTAGCCTGAGCTGCTGTAGGTTTGGTTGTGCAGTGTTGTGAATCTCCATTATTTAGCTCTTCCATTTGTTTCTTTTTCTTTGCTTGTGGCATTTGGCTGGTCAAGTCACCGTGACTAGCTGACGTCTGCATATTTGTCCTTTTTTCTCTTAATGTTTCTGCTTCATTACCAATGTGGTCAGGTTGTTTCCTATCTCTGGGTTTGAAAATAAAAGCTGACAGTTTTGTGTGCAGGTCTGTCAATTTTCCATCTTTGACCGCCATCTTTTCACTTAGTAAAACATTATTGTTCTTCTGAGGCAGGCGTCTCTGTTCTTTTTCCATGACTCCGCTTTGCTCTGCTCTCAGTGCTGATGATACTGACCGGCTATTGTTTGGTGCAATATTTATGTTTCCTGGGGTTGATGTAATGATGGGAAGGATGACATCATCTGGGGACAGTGAGAGACTCGTAGCAGGAAGCCGGTCCAAACAACTCTTCACTGTTACACAGCTCTTTAGGTCATTGGAGGTTTCAGAGTCTGAGCCTTGTAGTTGATGCTGGTCTGTAGAAAGAGACGGGTCACACACACCAGTCTCTGGGCTGTTGCTCCGTAGCCTAGCAAAGACACAACATCCACAAAAATGTATTTTATGATGATATACAAATCTGGGTTTGCTAATTGCACTGTCCACAAGTGAAGAGATAAAAATATACAGTGTTAGAAGTAACAACATGAAGAGCTATATTATATAATTTATCTAGCGCAATCATAGGTTCTTTGTTCAGCTGTTTTTAAATAAACTTACAAAGTTAAGCACCCAAAACTTAAGATAACTTTCACAATTTTTAAAACTTAGAGCTAATAATATAATTTTCTAATATGAAAGATTCTTTGCTAATTTACCTGCATAGCAAAGAACATTAAGTGCTACATTTAATAATAATGCTTTGCTGAGATCCCTCGGTTGTGTACTACTATTTCGTTTCTTTCTGTACCTCCCTCACCCTCAGCTAACTGCTTCGGTTCGAGTAACACCAAATAAAGACAAGTGGAGTCCCAAACTTTAAAATCCCAAGATCCGCTCTACCATCATCATCCATATTTACTTCCACAAAAACTGAGCTGCTCTACGTGTGAAGTTACTGCGCCCTGTTTGCAGATCACATACAAGTTCCATATATTACGAAATGTGAATAATCACACACACAAAAAAGGGGCATAACCATCAACTTCGAAGTGAGGGGCTATGTGTATGTAAAATGGTAAAATGACTGGATGACCTGAAGGAGCATGTCAAATACAGTTTAGTCTAGGGCACCAATGTGAGAGTTCTTTGCAGCCCTTTAGTCTTTGGTTGGTTGGTTGGTTGCTATAGCAGCTCCTGACATCATTCAGCCACTTATTGTTGGGTGGCTCCTACTGGGTGCCTAACTCTTAACTTTTTTTGTGTGTAACTAAACCATCATGTCAGCAGCAAATATTAAGCACTAAAAATGTGCACATGAATAAAACAGAAGTGTTGAGATTCTAGAGTTGCTCACCTGGCCAGTCGCTCCATCTCACTTTGAAGAAGCTCAGGCAGGTTCAGACCCTCCAGGAGCATCTGACACTGAGTTTGATACTCCTGAAGGGGCTGGGTGGGGAACGTTGTTAGCAAAGAGTTTATATTTCCCAGCAAAGCACCACCCTAAAGGAAGGATGCACCAGACAGTTAAAGACTGCTACAAGACTGGGAAATAAAACAAGACAATGCAACATGGGGGCAAGGTCATCTCAGCATTAGAGTCTGCAATATCCATGTCGCAAAGGACTGCTTGAGTGCAGACGTTTTTGGCTAATGTATTCCAGAGAGGACAGAGTGTTTCTGCAGGAAATACTCACACCAGACATAAATGACCCTGACCAAACTGCTGAAGGTCACAGTGATGGAAGAACAAATGAGAAAGAGGCATAAAGGCAAACTTGGATTTTAGACATGTGAATATAATCTCAGCTTCAACAATTCCCCAAACATCAGGTGATGATCCAGATCATTGTGAAAAAGTTTCTTTGTTGAAGAAAGTTTTCAGGTTTTAATGAGTTCGAAATTCTCAAATCAACTCAAATGTACGTTGCTCACAACCAGCCAAACATATTTTCATTTCTTGAGCCAAATTGACTCAGCCATGTCATGTGACCCAATCACCATCCCATTTTTCCCTTTTTTTGTGAAAACTATAATTATAATACTGTATAATTATAAATAAACAAAAACAATCAAAAGATAAACTAATTAAACTACAAAAGTCCAAAGTCTTTTGTTTTCTGCAGTGTATTCTACAGTAGGGAGAACAAGTACTGATACTGTGCCAATTGTTCAGGTTTTCCACCTGCAAAGCAGGTAGAAGTTTGTTATTTTTATCAGCTACTCATCAAATGTGAGTGATGGAATCCATAAAATCACATTGTATGACTTTGAAGTAATTGATATGCATTTTATTGAATTATATAAATATTTGATAAGCTACAAAACAATATTAACTCCATCTCTCACAGGCCTGTTAGTTTTTCCTTAAACCCTCCTGGATCCCTCATCTTACTACTCGTCTTAAAGTCACTTGTTTGAACTTGTTACCTGTATAAAGACACCTGTCCAAACACTGAAACAAACTCCAATACATAAATAAAAATACACACATTGGTATCTACAACTTTCATTATAAAGTAATTGAGAATAGGTAAAGAATCTGCAGATGAATATAACAAAGAGATGAATAATAGTGTTCCCAATGTGTCTGTAGCTTTTTAGTTTTTCATACAGCAAAGTATATAAACTGAAAACGCTACAGCCATGTAATGGAACATACTGATAAGGTTTTTTGGAGCAAACCAAAATGTATCTAAAGATAAGAACATTAAAGCGATTACTATCCAAAGGATCATCACTTATGTAATAAAATGAGTCAATCTGTTTTCTCCTTACCTGCATGGAGCACTCCATGACTGACACGGCCGTAACGGCATCTTCGATAGCAACAGTCTCTCTGTACATGAGCCGGGCATGAGCTGGGCAAAGTTTAAGAAAGGACTCTGTCAATATGTGCAGGTGTTTAACAAATCCTTTTCCCTTTTACTGGCACTATGAATTGTTTTGGACTTCTGTTCTGTTCTCACCTTCAGCAAGTCTGCTCAGACTCTCCAGCATGCGGATCGTTGTGCGGGCGGCACTGTGACCATCTCGTTGACGCTGCAGCTGGTAATAACGAGTCAGGATGCAGTTGGCTTCTTCAGACACCCGAGGCTGCAGCTGTTTAATCACACTGAAATAAGTTTTCATTTTCTCCATGGACCAGAGCCCACTGGCATCAGCTGGAGTTCCTGAGAAATCATGGGGAGACATGTACTGATGCTGTGTGTCAGAATAGAAGGAGAAATATAGCATGAATATCAAAGATAACTAAAGATTTATTCAAAACTAGATGGGGGAAAAAAAACCTTAGTCCTACCTCGGTCCTCAAGAATAAAAGAAGAGATGATACGGTCCCACTCAACGTTTTTGGTGTCCAGCAGAACCAGAACCAGGTCAAACCGGCTGAGCAAAGGACTGGCCAGAGCCACGTTCACAGAGAGAGGCTGACTGGGATCATACTGTCCTTTGGGGTTGGTAGCTGCCAAAATGGTGGTCCGAGTGTTCAGCTTGCACACCATTCTGTAGTAAAGATTATGAGTCAAGAGATCGAAACAAAAAGTGTAAATAGATTTTATCTACACATACCCCATGATAGAATCATTTGTATTCAACTTTAATTTATACTCCAGTTTAATTAACACATATCCTAATTGTATGGGGCCCACATGGAGAAAAGAAAAAAAGAATCCTAATTTATTTTTGCTAGATTCAGCAAAAGTTTTGAGAAATCCCAATTTTTTTCTTCAGCAAGATCCAATGGGACATAATCAAGGTGGAAATTGTTACCCGCCATTGATCAAATGAGGGTAAATGTATGAAGTTGCCAAAGAAACTGTAGCAGGTGGTTTGTGCTGCAGAAAAATGTGCAGCAGATATGTGTTCTACACAAACTTCAACCGCTAGAGCAAATTGAGGAGCAGAGAAGGAGGGAGAATTAGCACTACAGGGGATTTGTTGTTACCCATGGGACATGAAAAGAGACGTGGAAGAGAGAGAGGAAGAGGTCAGACTAGCTGCTGTCAGCCCAGTGAGAAAGAGTGGAAATGTTCATGAAGAAGGAACACTTCATGCAGGGAGGAGAGCAGATGTGTGTGAGTGAATGTAAATGTACATACCCAGCTTTGGCTACGCTGATTGACTGCTGCTCCATCGCTTCATGAATGCTGATTCGATCATGTTCTTTGATGCTGCTGAATTCATCAATGCAGCACAAACCACCATCAGACAGGACCAGTGCTCCAGCTTCCAGGTGCCAGTCACCTCCATCCTTCACTGCAGCAACCGTCAGACCTTCACCAAGACAGAGAGAACAGGAAGATATCAGGAAATTTTTAGATTGGCAAAGTAGAAAATGTTCTATCAGAATAATGAAAGCTCTGAGAAACAGCAATGTTCTAAAAAAATAAGGAAGTAAAGCTCCTTACAACCACCTTAATGTTCAGACATGCCATTACATTGTGAGCTCACACACACATTCACACACTGATGGTGACCTGCCACAGCTGACAAAGGCCAGCCATCTTTTCATTACCTCTAACCCTTGTTTTTAAAATGTACAAACTTTGGAGGATTTCAGGGAATGGTGGTAACTCTGCAACCTCATGGTTGGATTAACATCCTACAATTTGGCTGGTCGTGTATTCTAAGTGATCTACCACCTCTAGCATGTAATACATAGGATGAGAAATATTCCCATACAGCAATAGATGAATCACCGTGCTTTACAGTCTACTGTGACTGGAAGTCAGCATTCCTCTTCCACTGACAAATGGAAAATGGTTCCCGACAACCAAAAGAAACAAGCAAGAAGCTTGCTTTCAATAGGTCATAAAGTTGAAGAAGTTCTACTTTGGTCAGTCACTGTGTTATTGGCAAACTATAATATCTTCATTTCAACAGTGAAACTTTGTGAGGACTTCCAACGAACAGAAATCCCAGTTTACTTTTGCAAGATCCAACAAGTCGTAATCAGGGGTGGAAATTGGCAGATGTCAATTAAATACACAAATACTCAACTATTTGTAGACCTTCTGTGATCACCCAGGGTCTATCATTAGGTAAGAACTTATCATTTTCAGGATTCAGAAATACTTTATTTATGCCAAAGGAAAACTAAATATGAACTCAAATCAGGCCAGACTGCCACACACCGGCACCACCAGAGCATCTGACCAGCAGCAGGAAGGCAGGTGAAGTGTTTTGCCCAAGGACACAACGACAAAGGCAGATAGAGCGGGACCTGAACTGGCAATCCAAAAATTGCGGGACAAACTCTTACAACCAGCAACATCAGTGTTATACAAACACTGCTTATGGTGTTTATAGAAAACACTGCTTATAGAAAACACTGCTTATAGAAAATACTGCTTATAGAAAACACTGCTTATAGAAAATACTGCTTATAGAAAACACTGCTTATAGAAAATACTGCTTATAGAAAATACTGCTTATAGAAAACACTGCTTATAGAAAACACTGCTTATAGAAAACACTGCTTATAGAAAATACTGCTTATAGAAAATACTGCTTATAGAAAACACTGCTTATAGAAAACACTGCTTATAGAAACACTGCTTATAGAAATACTGCTTATAGAAATACTGCTTATAGAAAATACTGCTTATAGAAAACACTGCTTATAGAAAACACTGCTTATAGAAAATACTGCTTATAGAAAACACTGCTTATAGAAAACACTGCTTATAGAAAACACTGCTTATAGAAAACACTGCTTATAGAAAACACTGCTTATAGAAAATACTGCTTATAGAAAATACTGCTTATAGAAAACACTGCTTATAGAAAACACTGCTTATAGAAAACACTGCTTATGATGTGAAAAAATGCTCACCTGCACTGGTTGATCCAATTCCTGCTGTAAGTACAGATCGGGATATTATCTTGGCTGCATATTTCAGAAACTGAGATTTTCCTGTACCAGGATCACCAACCAGCAACAAATGGCATTCTCCTATGAATTACAAGAGACATCACACAATCACATTTAGCTATTTTTGTGTTTTTATTATGTAAAGCACTTTGAACTGCCTTGTTGCTGAAATGTGACATACAAATAAACTTGAATGATTTGATTTTTAGTTTAAATTGTTTCCAATAGTAATGAAATAATGAAATCAAGACTTAAAAATGTCTTTAGAAGGAAACTCAGACATTTTACAATGAAATCAATCATTCCAACTCACACTCATATGCTGATTATGGCAAACAAAGAAGACAAATACCTCTAACTTTGGTCCCAGAAGAATCTATTCTCTGGACTCCACCTGCCAGCACCATTGCCACAGCTAGCTTAATTACATACATGCCAAAAACCTGCGGACACAGGCTCAACAAGATCTCATTCCTACCTACAGAAAGAGATGAGAAAATCAAATTACAAAATGCAAGTTACCCCAAGAAATGCAAAGATGTTTTGTCAAAGGGCAAAAACACTAACCAGCCAGTGGATTCTGTTTGTAGCTGTCCCAGAACTCCTCAAATTCTTTCTGAACATCTTTTACCATCAGAGCAGCAGCAGCCTGCTGATTATTAGCCTCTATGTTGTTAGCTCTGAGGACCAACTCCACATCACAGGGGGAACCATCATAAAGAGGCTTCCAGCGGAGATACATTACACCATAAACCGTTATGTCATCACCTGTAAACATATTATATTTTAATGAAAAAAATACTTCACTTTCTTCTTGAATTTAATAATACATACATGTATTGGGTTATTTTGGTTGCAAAGTTGACATGCATTTGAAACACTTGTAGTGCAGACAAGCAGGCTGACTGTGTGTGTTTTTATGATAGGTCTGTAGGAGGAGACCGACTTCAGCCCCGTCACACACCAGGAATAAATTAATCAGACTACAACAATGCAGGGTTGCTTAGAAAGAAGCAGGGATCATTTGTCTTCACTGCTTCTCCTTGAAGACAAAGAGGTTCAGATTTCTGGGTATCCTCATAACAACATTGGGGGTTTGGGCAACTGGCTTACAAACAACTGAGCTGATGTCATTTCACAGAGTCGGCACCAGTGGAGGGGAATGTGTGCTACAACTGCTAAGATAACACTAGTGATTTATGCAGGAGAGATCAGAGCAGATCTGCTCCTCCACACCGAGAGGAGCCAGTGAGGTGGTGCAGTCACTGGTTCGGATGTCAGTGAGGTGTCTGGGACAACATCCCAAAGGAAGGAGAGTCAGACGACATGCTGTGTTTCTCAGCTGGCTTGGGAACGATTTGGGATTCCTCTGGAGGAGCAGGACCAAGCGGCTAGGGCCAGAAAGGGAATGTAGGCCTCTTTTAAGGCTGCTGCCCCATGAACCCAACGATAGATTAAGCAAAAGGTAATGAATAGACATTTTTGTTGGTTTATTAAAGTGCCAAAAGCACTAAGTAATGTAACTATACTGCAGATTTCAACAGTTTCTTGCACTGAATCTGAGAATTTGAAAAGCTGTTAGGAGAAAATGTCAGTCTTTTGTTAGCTGTACTTTACAAATCCCTTGGCTGCTGATTCATACCTGATTTACAGCTGTCAACCAGGTCATCCTCCAGCACTACCACTAAGGAACGAGGAATACTGCCCACTGACAGCCTCTGAACCTGTTATAAGAGAGGGTCATTTCATTTTCTAATGGAGATTTAAAAGAAACTTCTAACTTGTTATTTTAACAAACTTTAAACTTCATTTTAATAGAAATAAAGAGAATGAGTTATATGCAAACGTTCCATACTTGCTCTTGTATCTTAATTTCCTGGTAGTCCCTGCAGGCAGCAGGCTCCGACCCTCCAGACAGACAGCTGAATTTAAAGGAATTACAGGCAGCAGGATTTGGGCAGCCCACCGGCTGGACGAAGGTGTAGAACTGGTCAAAATCAGCCTGCACCTTGAAAACATGTCGGCACTTTGTGCACATGTAATCACGCTCAAACTCCAGAACCTAATAAATACAGAACAGCAGAAACACAAAAAGAACATCCCAGCATTTATTTATGTGATTCCTCTTACTATATTTGTAAATCCTACAAATGTTTTAGAGTTGGAGATCTGTCAGACGTTGCTTCAATCAGGAGACGTCAAAAAGAGACGATTCATCAATGAACGACAACGACTTTTTCTATTATTGTAGGACCAAGCTCTGCTTCTTTCTGAGGGTTTTGATTTTTGACATTTAACAATGGGTGGTGTACTTTTCAGTTCTGGATGTGTTACTTATGAGAACCGTTTCACACATGTGGACAAAAATTTTGGCATTTCAACAAATGACCAAAATCAAGACCATTTTGGATTGGATTAGGAGATGAAATGACAGACAAATGTTGCACGAGCAGCTCAGTTTACTGAACTAAATCATAAACAGAAACCAGACATCCTGATTCAAGAACAGAGGATCCTTAGATGGACTGTATGTCTGAACAGTTAACATGTGATTTCTCACCTTAGCCACACTGGTACGTATGACCGTACCAGTAACAGACAAAAAGTGACCCACATCTCTGGACCTTGGAATGGTATGTCTGGTTAGTTCTGGACACACTGGCAGACCTGGGATTAAATGGGTTCAAAGGACAAGAAAACCATAATAGAACACAGAACATCCTAATTTTTATGAGTGCATTTGGGAAAAAACATACACTATATGTTTTTTTTCTAAACTGTCATAAATAAGAATCAGTAATATTTAATCCTCAACTTCTCCATTACACCAGTTCTAGTGCTTTAAAAATCTACCCTAGAATATGCAGAAATATAAATCCAACAATAAGTGAATGAATGAATAACATTTATGTTGTTACAACTGAGAAAAAAATGTGATGCAATGCATATAATAGTGAGAAACAAAACAGCATAAAACAAACAGAGCAGCTGGATGTCTTACCTGTGATGCGGGTGTGATATATCTGCCTGTTCCACAAAGAACCTGCTCCATGTCCTTTGTCTTTGAGAGAAGCCTCATCCATTAACTCTGAAGCTTTTTTCTGTAATACTTTATCAAATACATCCAAGACGTCTTTTGGATATGCATTGAAATAATCCCCAACCTAAAAAAAGGCAGAAGAATATCAGCATGGTAAGACGCATGTACTCGTTTGCACTAGTCAGCTATGTGACACACGGACTGTACTTGGTCTCTTTTTGAAGCCAAAATCAGCCCTGACACTGAAGGATGGACTAAGATTTCAGCAGCAGTTTCCATGGATACCACAAACATCACATGAATGTTAACCCAATTCAACGTTACAGACTCAGGAAGCTGTTTCTCAGACTAATACTGGTGTCGTTTTTGCAGTGTAGACAGGCCTCTTCAGTAGCTTTAGATAAATTATTCAAAAGTTACTGAAAACAGAACATTATAACATTTTTGAGATTTTTTTGATCACCAACTTCTGTTCTTTCTGTGCAAAAAAAATAAAATATAAGTAGTAGCTATCTACAAGTGATAGAAAGTGGATAAGACCAATGCATCAGATCATCCTAAAAATCACACTATATTCAAATTGGACAAAACTGGTCACTCAACACGTCCTTCTGTTACAAACAAAACTCATATCTAACATCTAAAGGCCATTACCTCTGCTTTAATCAAAAAACAGTAAATCATGTCAACAGTACCTCCATATTGGCTTCAAAAAGTGTCATGGCGTTAACCACAACAGAGCGATGAGTGTCTTCATTTACATCAGTACTGAGCTGAAGAATGTCACCATGATGATGCTCCGTCAGATAGTTTTCAAACACTCGACCAATAAGGGCCTCCTCCTCAGGGCTTATAAACATGGTGTTGGCTGAGATCTGCAAGCCAAGCAGATGTCAGTCTGCCATGTGGAGAGCCTTACACTAAGTAGACAGTAGAATTCTGATTAATGAGGTACCTTATAAAATTATACATTATTAAGGTTATGGGGTATTTTATAGCCCATCTACTCTAGTGATGTTTTAACTTTGAGAAACATTAGTTTTGTTACTTTATCCTTCACTTAACATGTTACAGCAGAAAGGTTTCTTATTATTAAAAAAAAAAAAACACTAGAACGTTTGCTTCATAAGAGGATAATCACGTCGGTGTAAACTTGATGCATATAAACAACATTCAATATGTGTTCGTTTCAACATGTCCGAGAAAATACTATTTGCTCTCATTGTTTCAAATTGTCAAATGTTCTGACAACATTCTGAACCTTCTTGCGCCTGCGCAGTGCGCTTCCGAAGCGCGAAATTCTGTTGTGGATAATTACTTAAGCGCGACACCTGGAGAGACAGGACGCGCACTTACGGGTTGCGGCACGTTCAGAAAAGAAACTTAACTCCGTAAAAACAGCCGTATTACGCGGATATGAATCTTTTATACCGTAACCTGTCAATTAAAACTATTTTTTCCTTGCCCTGTTTAGGTCATGGATGCAGTGAGACAGGTCTTGTAGACCTCAGTAGAGAGCATGTTGAAAAATGTTGGCATCACAGAGTAAGAGGCTCAAACCTGCTTTTAGAGTCTGAGACTTACCAGTTCCACGGACAGCCACTGAGCATCAACAGGTTTACATTCCGGGGTTTGTTTGATTTCTTCCTCTTCTTCTTTTTCCTGTGTTTTTGGCGGTTGGCAAGAAAACCGAGGATATGCATTACCGCCACCCAGTGGTAGGGATGATTTAGATTTAATTGTGGCGTCTATGTGCACACACACATTTACTATATGTATTCAGACACATATAGAAAAAACGTTGCAAGAAATACTGGACATTCTAATGTAACATAATCTATTGTTTCGTCCTTCTCGGTAATAATACATAAGAGGATTAGGGCCACTGGAGAAAAAATAATCCTGACTTTTTTTTTTTCCCTCAGATTTCTGACTGTAAAGCAAATGTGAACCTGGAAGGGACCAGCTGTCAGAGGGCCAAAGATACCATTTCATTAATAGAAGAGCAAACTGATCCTCAATAATAAAAAAAAGACGTAGTTAGTTTGGTGTGAAGAATGGCGTACGCAATATATCAGGGAATCTGTGCTCGATCTCATGGTCTGCTGGAGAAATCTGAAAGCTTGGCTCTGGAGTGGCCCCTTCTGAACACAGTTGGGTCTTTCTCAGTTCATCCTGGAAAGAGCCAGGATGATGATGATGATGATGATGATGATGATGATGATGATGATGATGATGATGATATTTATGGCTTAATCTTTCATCCTGGATTGTGTAACTCTATTTTTGTGAAACAGCCCTGAGGAGTTAATGGACTATCATGTCCAGTTGTTGAATGTAATTGGGGGGAGGTCTGCTGCTGCAGGCTGAGGAAGAGGAGGAGGATGAGGAAAAAGAGGAGGAGGAGTTGATGTTTCATGCCTGCGTTCTGCGTTCTTGTTCAGCTAAAAAAGCTGCGGACTAACAGAAACACAGAGAGTTATTTCTTGATACGTTACTTCTTAAAGAACCATCCAGACAATGGTTCTGTTTGTTCTAGAGGAAGTCGTGTTTCAGTCGGTATCCATGTTTTTTCCCCGGAAGCTGTAATTTCTCTCTTTTTTCTTCTGGTCGGATTTCGGGTTTCATGCTCCCCCGACATCAAACACAATGTGGTACAGGAGTGACTTTAAAGCCGGATTTGAAGCTAATAAAGCAGGTGAGATGCTTGTAAGCATGTTCTGTATTAATGCGACCAGCAGAAGAGCCCGGCGGCTTGGATTTAAGGACGACGATGAAGTTAGCATCCGACTCACTGCTTCCGATTCGGCCCTTGACTAAAGGGCTATTCCGCTGCATTCATTTAGTTCCTTTAATCCGTTTAAATGCTAAATGTTGGGATGGTCAGACTTGAAGTGGTTTGTTTTATATCATTAAACAATTACAAAAATATTGGTTTTGATTTATGAAGCCTGTGTTGTTTTCATGAAAACTGATGAAGGGCTGAGTTTTGGCTCCTGACATGAAGCGAACTTCATCTCATGAACAGATTTATTTTACATTCTTTGTATAAAACATGATGATATAAAACATTAGGTCAGTTTTAAACTTTGAATTCTATACCACAAAAACGTCTAAAAACAATCACTTTTTTAGATGTATTTGTAAAATGATGTAAAAAAAAAAAAGGTCATTTCTTATAAAGTCATACTCAGAAAATTAAAGTATTGCATGAGATAAAGAAAATATATTTTAAACAGAAATGCCAGGCTAGGGATTGGCACAGAAAGACTGACAGTGGTAGGAAGAAGCCCCCCACAAAATGCCACCCTGGGTGGTTGCCCATGTCACCTACATCAGAAACCAGCACTGGTTTTAATCTCCATCCATCCTCTGTCCAACAAACCTGCTGGCCCTCCTATATCATCAGTTATTGTAAGGTTACTCTTTCTAAACCAAGCTCCTGACCCTCTGTTTTCAGTTTTAGCCTGTTTTAAAAAACAATTTTATTCACCAGAAGAACTCAACATTCCACCATGCAACTCTACAGAAAATCTTATTTGATGAAATAATAATGGCAGAATAAACCCGCGGTTTATTCACGGTCGAATAAACATGTCAACTCATGGCAGAGATAGATTCATGATCCATAAGATCAGCATTTGAGATCCTCAATCTTTCTCACACATCTTTTAATTTCCTCTCCTTTGAATAAAGTTACAGCTGCCATTATTTCTTTGTTTGCAAAATATAAATTGGTGAAATTTTCTTGGACAAGTTATACTTCTTACCAAATATTCCTTTGCACCACAGGGTGTCCCTGCATTGTTGACACCAAAAAAATATTCAAATCGTTGTTTAAAATGTATTTTTGTGACAGCAAAAAAGCAAGTTATATTAAACAAACTATAATTTGTCCTGTCTGGACATCACATAATGTATAACCTATTTGTAAGTTGGCCCGCCATTGTATGTGTGTGAATCTTTGACCTTTTTGGTTTGAATTTTCAGGGCCTAGTTGTGGCTCTGGATGGTTTCCGGGAAATGAATCAAACTGGCACAGCAGTCTGCCTTGCTCTGGAGGCAGGATCCGTGATGGACGACGACAAAGCTCTGTGTCTGACAGCGGTGACACAGGAATCGGTACCTACTGCTCTGACAGTTTGGAAGGTAGGTGTTCATGTGTTACTGAAGCTTAGAAAAGTAACCACAAATCAAACCTGCAGTTTGATTTGTGGTTGGATTTTCACAGACATAAAAAGCAGTAGACTTTATACTAATACCTCATGGTTTGCACATAGGAATATAATTTTTTTTCCATGCAAATTCTGCTTCATGTTTGTAATAGCTGGATCACAAATGCAGTTTTAAAAACCTAATCTGTCAGAGGGTAATCTTTTCCTCGATCTAACTCGATATCAGAGCTCACAATGCACATTGTCCACAGCTCAAAGTTTTTTATATTGTCATGCTTACTACACATTTATATCAATGTTCTTCAACTTGTCATCTAATTTATTTGCTTAGATAAAAGTTATTAATATATATATATATATATATATATATATAATATATATAATATATATATATATATATATATATATATATATATGTTTTTTGTGTCTACAGATGACTCCTGTTCCAGTGCAACTCCTCAGTCTTCCCTTCTGCTGTCACAGCATAACTTAAACCAGGAAGACGATGGCGTCCCTTCACCTCTCGTTATGTCATCTGCTTCATCCTCACCAGGAATCCTTTTAAAAATGGCCTCTCCTTCCCACAGCCCCGGCTGTTGGAATATGTCTCGCAACATCAGTAAGCATGCCACATCTTCTGTCGAAGCGCCGAGCAGTTTGGACATGAAAGTGCATCAACCCATCAGAAGGTCATCCTCTTTTACCAAGCTGTCATCAGGGGTTGATAAGAGTTCCACCAAGACATCCAGTTACTGTTACAGCCCAGGTGCAGAGGGATCACTGGACAGAGGTGTACTTCATGGTTATAGAAAGAAAAGACGGGATTCAAATGTCAACCTTTACCTACCGTTGTCTTCTACCATGAACTGCAGCAATTTTCTGCTGAGATCTCCTGGTGCCGAGCCCAGCTATCGCTACAAACAGAGTAATAGGTCTACTGGTTTGAAAACAGACCTGTCCCCTTCCTCGTCTCATTCTTCTCCAGTTAAATACAGCTTAAGCTGCTCTAGTTTTTATGAGACCAAAGACTCTGGGAAAGGTCAGCAAATATGTGGTCTTCATTCATCCAGCTGGGGTGACTGGCCAGTGGCTGAAAACCCTGACAGTGGCATGCCCATTCAGCCAGCTGTTCGAACCCAGATGTGGCTGACTGAGCAGATGGAGTACCGGCCCAAACTGGAGAGTGGAAGTGAACCTGGTCAGGCCAGTTCAGCAGGGACAGAAGACCATGCTGTAAACAGCCTCACATTATCTCATCAGGAGTCTGGACTTAACCAGGTAAGAGGAGAGTTATATCCCTGCAGTTATAAAAGAAATGGTAAGAAATGTGGACTCTCCTGGAAAGTCGCAGTGATGCGCCATGTTTCTGTTCAATTGTTGCAAGTTTTTGCAAGCCTTTCTGTTTGACTACTCTGTTATGTCCAGCACACTTTTCTTTATCTTTAGGTCCTCCAGCCAACCAGGCTAAATTGGAGCCTTCACCAGAACTTTTTAAACACAGCTCTATTGAACTATTGTGGCAATGTTATATTTCTGTACCATTTGATATGAATCATGTGTGAAATGTGAATCTGGAGGAGATCTCGGTCCTGTGTTTATTCAGGTGAAGAAGCCAAAGGTTGCTCTGCTCTGTAGTCTTAGAGGAGAATACAAATAGATATTCACTTTGATCTTCAGTAAGATCTGGGAAATTGAACTGCGCTGCTCATAGTGGCAGCATTTTGGAGTAGTTGTTTCATTGAGGTCTTTCCTTTGTCAAACTTTCATTTCTGCCTTTATGGGGGAAAATTGCTTTTTTGGACAACAGCTCCTTCTTGTTTTACATGAAGTGTAGTTGGATTGATGTTTTTCTTTACTTTTAATACTTTGCTGTTTTGTTATGATGCGTATCCATAGAACATGGTGGTTTGGAAAAGCTGCACAACTGAAGTTTGAAATCCCAGAGGAGTTGAAAAGGAGCCCTTGTGAATGCAGAGCAGAAACCAAAGAGAAAGAGAGGGAGGACGTTCAAACCATTTCTTTCAACATGAGATCATTAGCGAACCAGTTGGATGAATTTCAAGCCCTGACAGTATAATGTATTTTACTGACACATGGCTGTATATTCAGTTGTATCATCGAGTCCTTCTCTGTGGCCTGTTCTTTGTTGTGTTCTTGGTACTCCCTCACTCCAATGCTCAATGGCTGAGCCTCTTGTCTTTACGATGTCTAGTTGTTCAGAAAAAGTCCGCCATAATACCCTAATTATTAATACCCTAATAATATTTTTATTATTCCTGAGACCAGATCAGTTTCTCCGTCTTCGTCAGCCGTTGTGCATAAAATAAAAGTACATATTAATATGAGCAGATTTCTAGCAATGTGCTTTGCCAGGAAAAGTTTGCTGTTGAGCGATTCACTCTCACCATCCAATCAGAGGGCTGAAAACATCTGACATCACTGTGGGCCTTGGAGCAGGTGTTCTGAAAGTTCATTGGTTAAAAGAACCGTTCTGCTGCCAAATCATTTACTGATTGGTTAGGAACAGAGCATTTTACAAAAATACAGAGCATTTTACAAAAATGCAGCTGAAAGAATCAGATGACTTCTATTGGGATTTCTATTTGTGTTAATGGACATGTTGAGTTTTAACTGAGGACCATCAGTTAAAATTTCTGCATTATTTTCTACTGGGATAAAGGAAAAATATAATCTAACACACACTGAGCTTTATGCCATGTGTTTTTTCCCACATGTCTAACTCTAAAATCCTCTAACGTATCCTTTTCTTCTGCTCTTTTTTATTAAAAGTTATTTTTTATTGATAGTGTTTGCTACTTTTCTGAGCACTCTACCAACATGTTTCATATGTTTGTGTGCTCACAGGTGCTCATGGAAACGTCCATTCCTGCTAACACTCTGCTGAAGGTTAAGGAGAAACTGCTGAGGGAAAGAGAACTGGAGATACAAAGGTAATGCAGAACCCAGTGAAGTCTCCACTGGCTCACACCTTTCACCTTGTTTTTAACCAAACGGTTTTTCAGGTATAGGTTTATTTTTGATCATTAGTTGAGGTTAATCTGATTTCCTTTCTCGTTTTTTCCACACGGGAATTGCTTTCCCATGTTTTGCTCTTCAAGACTTTATTTTTTGTAATAATTTTTAGTACATTAATAAATACTGACAAACTTTATATGTTGCTCCAGTACATTCAGTGCTCAGTTTTAACATCTCCAGAGCATTTGTTCCCCTAACTGAGTAAAGCATAACTATTATTATTATATTATTGTTATGATGTTGTCAAAAAATTGCAATCTAAAGCTTTACAGTTAAAACAGAACCGTTGATGACAAAACGATTTTGTGTTTCAGCCAAAAGCAGCAAATCATGCAGCTGCATGTGTGGATCAGAGAGAACGAGCACAGAGCCCAGCAGGTCCTGGGCAGCCAGAGAGGACAGTTTCACACCTCCATAATCCCTAATGCTGAGGTGAGGTACGGTGAAGAATGCAAAGTTAGAACCGTGGTTAAAAAAACTCACAAACGAGTCTTGTAATTTAGGAGTCAGCAATGACGACAGCCGGCAAGCTGCAATCTGATAGGCGATGTTGTGATGAAGAACTTAGTAAGAAGTTGGCAGCTGCTGAGCTTGAAGTGCTCCATCTGAACCTGTTTTTTAAGCAGGTCACTCTGAAATATACAGAGGAGATCAGAAAACTGGAAGAGAAGGTATGATTCACAATTTATGTAAATTGTTTTATGACTTTAAATTTGACTTGAGCTTGTCTCTGCAACCTGACTGATCTGTCAATTTAATCTGTGAACAGATAAAGACAAGAGATCGTTACATCACCAGTCTGAAGAAGAAATACCAGAGAGAGAGTGAGCAGAACCAAGACAAGCAGCAACGCATTGAGATACTAGAGAAATACCTCTCTGATCTGCCCACATTAAATGAAGTTCAGGTCCAGTCCAAACAGGTATAAACACACACACACACACACACACCCACACACCCCCACAGACACACACACACCCACACTCACCCCGACACACACTCACACAGACACCCCGACACACTCACACACTCACACACACACACTCACACACACCCCCACACACCCCCCCACACACAGACACACACCCACACGCAAACAGAATTTCTCTCATGGGGACCAGGATTTATCCCCAACACCACAATGCAGACAGAAATAGGTCCCAAAAATGATATAAAAACCTGGTTCGTACACACACACCCCCACATCCACCTGTACATACACGCATGCACACACACACACACACACACACACACACACACACACACAGATATGTTTGACAGGCTATCTTTGTGAGGACTTTCCATTGACTTCCATTCATTTCTACAGCCTAACCCTAACCGTAACCCTAACCAAAACTCAATTCAAACCTTAGTCCTAAACCTAACCCCTAACACACTAACAGCATTTTGCTTTGTGGGGCCCAGGCTTCAGTCCCCACATGGAGCAGTGGGTCCCCAGAAAGTAATATGTGTCAGGAAAATAGTCCCTACAAGGTATTAAATACATGGTGCCCACACACAGCCAATCTGGAGCCACTTCATAAGAGAAGCGCTTAGAGACAACATTAGTTGTAAATTGGCACTATATAGATTAACTAAACTAAGTTGAATATAAGGCTATGATGCAATTATAAATGAGTTTATTGAGGTCAGATGGCAACCACAACACACAGCTGGCTACCATACAGATGTTCTTAGCATCTATATTTAGACCAGTGTGTCTAAATATAGATGCTTAGACTTAAAGAGAAGCTTGTAGATCTTTATATAGCTTTACTGATGCTGCCTCTTAGCATGTACATGTACATGTATATAACAGTGCACCAATCACACGAGTCCCTGTGGATATGCACCAACACATTTGTTCCTATCCACATACTCACAGTACATAAAGCTAGTTACAGAGGTAACTAGCCTCTGTTTATATGCTCAGCAGGAGAAGTTAGAGGAAAAAAACCGGCGTCTTGAGAATACAGTGTTCCAGTTACAGAAGAGCATAGAGGAGGGATGTGCATTGATTAAGAAGAAAGATGTCATGATTGAGATGCAGGCCAAGACAGAGGATGAGATGATGACATCTGTGCAAAGGTATGGTGTGAGGTCATAGATAATGTTTTATTTTGCATGTGTTTATCTCACTGTCTCACTTTGTTTATTATTTATTGGGTTTTGTTTTTTTTTAAATTGGACAGGTTGCGTAAAAAAGTGCAGCAGTGTCTGGATGATGGGGCCAGGCTGCCGGTGCAAGATCTAAAAAACCTTTTGGGAGAAAATTCTCAGCTCCTGCAGCAGCAAGACAACAGCAACATGGTAGCATCACATACAACTGAACAGAAACGCTTACGCTAAACAATTCAAAAATATATTAATCCATCACCTTCCCCAGGTACTGAGGATACAGAAGGATGAAATTGAGAGACTAACTTCACAACTAATGGTAAGGATATTTAAAATACACATGTTAGATTCATTTATTACTATTACTCATAACATTATGACTGTTTGTAAGATATACCACAGCTCTCCCTTTTTCCCTAAAGCTAGACCCAACCCGATAAGTTTGGGATTTCTCTCAACCTCAGAAGTCTGCTGGGGATTCTGGTGCCAAGCCAGCAAGGTTTTAGTTTGAGTGTTTTGAAGTGAGGCGAAGCAGAGAGGTTGTGGTTTATAGTGTCCAGTGATCCCAGCTCAGAATGAATGGATTTCTACATTAAAATAGAATCTCTAAGATGTTATAAGATAGCATTATGTGAATGCTATCTGATAACCATTTCGACTACAAAAGGCCATCAGTATTAGTTGGTTTAGTGATCTTCCTGTATGAAACAGAACGTCAGTTCTCATTTGTTTGTATTTTCGTTTTTGATAGGCCACTAGTGGAAGACTGCTAAAAAAAAGAGGTGCCGCTCACCCACCAGTGGCTTGTTCTCTGCAAAAGGAGGAGAACTTGGTCAGCGTGCTTGGAGCCTTCTCTCAGGTATCACGCTCTGGAATGTCAAACTCTTTGCTTCTGGGTATTGGTCAGTGTAAGAAACTTTAGCTTAGCTTAGCTTGTAGTCAAACAAGCCAAACCCCATAGACCAGTTTTATGTTCATAATCATTTCAAAGCTGTTTGACTTAGTTTAGTCTACAGCAGAGTTTTAGAAACAGTCTAGAAATTCCAACCTGACCCGGTCCAAACCCATTGTGTCTGAGGCGGATCCAACCGACCTCTGCTGGTTATATTATTGAAAATAATATATTATTGAAAATGTGCCACTGTAGCCAAAGACTTACCTGACCTGACCTGACCTGACCTGACCTGACCTCACCATGCCCCGGCCTGAGTTCTGAGTCTGGCTCAGGCTGTAATTCTAAACTCTAGTCTACACTAAACCTGAATTTCAAGTGGATTCCCAAGACATGTTTATACACTCAGGACATGCACACGGTCACCACCAGCATTCTGGGTTTGTTGCGACAAAATAGCTTAATTTTCTCTAAAGACTCAGAACCAAGACTAAGAAGTCATACGCTTGCCTAAGTTCCCATAAGTGACGGGGAGAACAGCAGATCAACGGGGAGGCAGGCGTCCTAACGCAAGCTCAGGGAGGACAGAATCTACCTGTGATCTTCAGTATGAAAATACTTACGAGCGAGAAGTTCCTCCTTCTAACTGACTAAGTCAAAAGGAGGAATCATTCTTTTACAAATAACTCCACTGAGACTGAATGCAATACAGTATAGAGTAAAATGATAACTGATGTGCTTATTCTTTATGATAAAATAGCACAAATATATACAGTGGCCTGCTGGCTCAAGCTTTGACTCTTTTATCCCGTCACAAAGCAGGACAGGGTAGAACCTGCAGGCCGGCCTGTGGGTGACGGTAGGCTTCTTGATGAATCCAGAAAAAAACAACTTCTAAC
Organism: Poeciliopsis retropinna; assembly: GCA_010277075.1. Lineage (NCBI taxonomy): Eukaryota > Metazoa > Chordata > Actinopteri > Cyprinodontiformes > Poeciliidae > Poeciliopsis > Poeciliopsis retropinna. The sequence goes on from VMRM01000010.1 coordinate 21,660,217, forward strand.
CTGATCTACTGATGCAGTACTCTACTATAACCTGAAGGGGGCAGTGGCTCCCAACCCTGTTTAGACAAACCACCAGCGTGCAGAGAGGACAACGCTCTACTGTGAAGTTATTTCCCTCTTGTCATGAAGTCATATGATTAACCTCTGGCTCATTAAACACTGATATTCATGAGATGCTTTGCATCGACCATTTGTGGTTGTTTAGAGGCCAGAATCTAAGGTGGGACATTCTGCACAAACTTTTACATTCAGCTGTTATTCATCAAGGAAAATTACTTTCTGTTGTGCATAGTCATGGTTTCATATATCAGATTTTATTTTGTTTTGTTTTATTTTATCTAATTGCCGTACAGGGAGCCAGTCGGCTGAACATGTTCTCTTGTTGTCATTGACCCGGTTAAGCTCACATTGAAACATGAACATTTTATTCACTCTGTTAACCAGGACAAAGACAAGTCGGTGCATCTGTCATCTCCAGGAAGCATGTCAGAAGTGGAGGAGCTTCTGAAAGAGATGTCTCTGTGTCTTCTTGACCTGCGAGGTTTCTGCAGCATCCTGGCCCAAAGAGCGCAGGGAAAAGAGCCCAACCTCTCTCTGCTTCTGGGAATGAAATGTAATGCGCTGAAAATAAACTCTTCAACGTCACATCTTCATACGGTTAATCAGAGTAATAGCTTAATACATGCCAGAGAAATACAGCGGGAGAACAGGAACAGCAGCGAGCAGAGCTGCTGACTGTTTATGTAGAAAAGAAGGAAGAAATGTTGAAAAGTGAAGTACACGGTCAACATGTTTCAATCATATTTCATTCATGTAAAATGAACAACCACCGTTTCCTGTTTCTCTGAGTGTACACAGCATGGATGTGTTACTGAGATGGTGACCAAATGTCCTCTGCTGCTCTGTTGTGTCCGTCCAGCTCTCAGCGTCTCGGCAGAGGAACAGGAGCACCAGCTGGCTGGAGGAGAAGAGGAACCGAGCTGTAAGCTGCTCCAAGTCGGCCTGCTGAAGAGAGGAATAGATGATCTGAGGAGAACTGTAGCAGAATACTGCCCTCAGTATGTGGCTCCAAGCTGTGCCACGCAGTGAATTCTTAAACATTACATTTATCGAATCTCTAACGCCATACAACGAGAATGCTTGGAAAATGAATCCTACTATCTGTCACAGCTCTGAAAGATTTGGACGTGTCTGGAGTTTTGTAACGACTGTTGCCTCTAATCCACTTCAGACCAGAGGCACAGCTGAGAGCAGCACCATCCATTGCTCTACTCCTCTGACAAATAGGATCTGATGCAGATAATAAATGTTGAGGGTGGTGACACTAACTTTGCTTGGAAATTAGGATATTACTTAAAGTTATATAAGAATAAATTCAAAGTCCAAGCAGAACTTTGTGCCTGTTCACACTATTGATAGTCATATTGCAGCCACACAAAATTTGCGATGTGCTGTCCTTCCTGCTGCAGAGCATGGCTCACTGTGGAAGAGATGCTGCAGGTTAGTAACAGCAGTGGGTCCATTTGGGCTCAGACTTGGTCCTGGTGCTGCTCACCACACGGCCCACTTCACTAAACTGTGTTTATAAAATAAACCATAAACATCCAAGTTTACATTAATTTTTTGTGTGTGTGCCTTTTAGGGGGTTTTAGCTTCTGTTTGTCTTTTTTCCGACTTCAAAATGCTTTTCAAGAAAAAGAATTGAAAAATAGCATGAAACATGAAAAACCCAAATAAAACAGAAATAAGTCAAGATTATTTGTAAAAACATTACATTACACTGAAAACATAAAGAGAAGCAATAAAAAGTACTAATCTAGACTAAAAGTTAAAAGCAACCACAAATAAATTGGTTTAAAAACACTTTGTGTTTCAGCTACTTTGTCTTCTGGACATTTTGTTCTAGATTAGAGGAGCGTAAAAACTGAAAGCTCCACATGTGGTTTTGGTTCTGGGGATACAGAACCAAATCAGAATCAGAAGACCTGAGAGGTCTGGAAGGTTGATAAAGCAGATCTTAATTATATTTTGGTATCAAGCTAAAACTAACTAGAATACATTGGAGTACATTATTCTGTGAGGTAGAAGGAGCCAGTCTGAGGCCTTTAGAACTGGGTGATGAGCTTCATTTTCCTGGATTTAGAGAAAACATGAACCACCCAAAACATGACATCATAAAGTTCATCATGATCAACTGACAGCTGTTTAACCTTGTGCAGCTCCAGACAGCCGTGCAGCTGTTTAATAACTCATTGCCGTCTGTCAGAGGTTTAAAAGCACCACAGAGGAAAGTCTGACAATATTCAGAGAATAAATTAAATTGCTGAAAGTTGTTTTCCAAAAACACATGCAGTATTTATCGCAATGCTCTGCAACACTCACCATTAAATCACTCGAATTTTCAAATTCGACAAATGCTCATTTTTTTAACGATTCAGTTGAACTGCAGTTCAAAAGTATGATCCAATAGTCATCAGTTAAATTTAAGTAACTCACTTATTACTTTTGTCAGTTTCATGTCATTTCAGTGACCACTGTGTTCTTTCTGAACATTAATAGGGAGTCAGCAACTTTTTTCTTGTGTGTAGCACTTTAATATTTATTAAAGACCACTGAATAACTTGAATACTTAAATCATTAACAAGCATTTAATCATTTAAATGTTTCTTAAATGATTAAAGAGCATCATGAAGAATCTATAAACGAAGTCCAAAAAGGTTAAATTGGCAAAAACATAATGAGGTTCAGGAGAGAGTTATGACAAATAAATGGTTTATTCAAGTTCAAAAACAAGCAGGTGGATAATAAACGATTCAGCTGAATACATGGAATGCAGAGGTGGAAGCCTGGAAAAACTGGTGCAGTCAAACCTTCTGCACGGTCATACTGGGAGGAGTTCCCACAGAACCAACGGTTTTAAAAAGAACGAGGAAACGCAGCAGCTTTACAGAGCACATTTACCAAATATCAGTAAATAAACAGGATTGTCTACTCATAACAGAGATGGGGACAGCAGTCTCCCCTAAACATATTTAGGACATGTGATACTGTTGCCAATGACAACACTGACTTACACCTGTTCAACTACCAACTAAATATGTCAGGACAAGGATTCGTTCATTTTCATGGACTTTCAGGGATAGCAGTGCTTAAAAAAATGTAGCATGCTTTTTTTTAAATTATTTGGTTAAAAACAAACCTCAAGAAAAGCCAAGAAGTTCACAAGAACAAAAAAAAATAAAAATCATCAGTAACATCAGCAACCTGAAAAGGGTCAGTTGTTAGCCTAAGAGCTATGGAAGGACAAGGTGGGTCACCAAACAGCACATTGCATCTTAAATCTTCTGATTACACAAATAGGAGTTTACACATTAAAACATAGCAATAGTCACTGTTAAAAAAGAAAAAAAACACAGACCCTGTCTAAAATATTTGACGCCTAAATGAGTTCATTGTGAAAGGTGTCCTACGTTTCTAACTCACTTATTTTTCCTTTCAGAATATTTTCTGAAAATACTTCCATATTTAAAAGACCAGATAATGAACCAACACACACCGTCTCCCCAGACAGAAGCTCTGAAGCATTTGATCAATAAAGAGATGAAATTATTCCACTTCCATGTCAACGTGCATATTTCCCTCCTATAGTGTATTCCTGTCAGCTCCCATTGCTAAACACATTCTCAAATTTCCCCAGTCCCATTTACATGGCATCAGACTTTCACATAAAAATCACTGAGATCAAGTGCCTCAAGCCACAAACTGCACTTCATCTGGACCAAAAGAGAACAATGGGAAAATGGACAGAAGAAGTCGGTTTCCCCCACATTTCTCAGATTGTCACTAAATTGTTTCAGTTCTTGTCCAAAAATCCCAGAGGTCAGTTTGGCATTTTATGAAGAGAAATCCGTGTCGGATGGCTTTGATGGAGTTTCCTGTGGATTTTTCTGAGAGGGGATCCCCGGGTTCCCGTTCTCCGGTCCGTTGTTCAGTGTCATCTTCTCCAGAGCTGCAGAATGGAGAGAAAAGATTCATAAAGAGCAAGAAATTCTTATTCTGACTGAATTAAAAATGATTCCTCCTCATAATTCAAAAATAAGTCAATACTTTGGGACAAACATGCTGCTGTTTATTCTACAGACGGCCTCTCTTCACAAAAAACCTGAAGACATGTCAAGGATTTTAAAGCTTTATAGCTTTTAAAGCTATATTTTAAAGGTGGTTAAAGCTATACTGTGTCACTCAGCATGTGAATGAAACCAGCAGAAAAAAAACATTGAGCTGAAATTTCAGGAAAAAGAATCTGAGCCTGGATAAACTCTGACCCAGAGCTATCTTTGTTTTGTGGACGACGTGGAGCAGCTGGTGAGAGAGCTCACCTGGTTCAACAAGAAACGTCTCCTCTTCGGAAATTAGAGCTAGTATTACATTGTTGTATGACTAAAGATGAATGTATCAATGTGAATACTGATTCATATAATGTGTTGACCTTTACTTCCTTAAGGGAACCGAGGTTTCATGTAATGCACTTTGTTAATTCAGCTGGTTGAGATAATTGCGTTCCTCAATTTTTTATCTAACGGATCAGTTATGATGGAGAGCATGCGTTTTGTTAAAGTTTCTACTTTATTCATCCCGTGATATGTGATTTACTTGTGTGAATTTATACAATGTCTCAGGAGGTTTTTAATGTTTCCATTTCACACAAATCAGACTCAGGGAGACTTCTGTTCTAATTTAACCAAACACTGTCCTGAACTCACTTTTCCTTTACAGTGTATTTGAAAAAGAGATTTCTTTCACCCTGAAGTGATGCTGAGCTGTTGCCTGGTGGCGCTGTTGTGCTGCTGTCCTCCAGTTCATCCAAGTAGAGTCGGTACCGGTGGCCGCCGTCATCTTCATACTCCACATTCTCATCATCACTGTCCACTTCTGGGGCCACGTATACCACCTCGAACTCAATTTGTCCTCGCTGCCACAAACATCCACAGTGAGCATATTAAGACAAATAAGCTGCTCATAAAGAAGTAACTCTTTAACCCTTTGTGCCTTCTGGTCTTCTTTAAAGCAGCGTCAATAGAGACTAGCAGAGGTTCTACCTGCTGAGACAGAATGGTGACGGCTTCCTTGTGTTTTGCGTCTCGCAGGTTGATGCTGTTGACAGCAAGGATGGCATCTCCAACATGCAGACCTCCACATCTGTCTGCAGGCTGATTAGGATGGATCTCTGAGATCAAAATGGGAACGCCATGCTCCTTCCCACCCTGAAGAACAGACACATGACATCAGGTCCTCACCAAACAATAAGGTATTTATTTAGGCATAAGTCTCTTGTTCCAAACAGTTAGCATCATGTTTTTTTGTTTTCAGTTTTGTACTAATTGTCATGCTGACTTTTTTCTGAGAGCTGTCAGATGAGATTAGGGTTAAAGTATCCCTTTGCCTTAAGTCATGTTAATTGGTGTATAGTTTCATGAATAAAGTATTTTTTTAAACTAGCCACAGTCATTGGTTGGAATCCCGGCCTGGTGAAAACCAGCTCCTTGTTCTACAGCCGTAGAGAAACAATTGCTTGCTGGAGGTGTGGACTGTGTTGAAGTTTTTTTTAATTTTACCCAAATTGTAAAATTGGGCAAAATAGGAGTTTGCCCAAGGAAGCTCAAGGAAGAAAATGTTCTATTTACTGTGATGGAGATTCCTAGGCCTTCGTGATCCTCCTTCAGGAGCACCACCTTTCTGATGGGACCCACTCCCTGGGTTTTCTTCAGCATGTCAGGTTCCTGTTGTACAAAAAACTGTTAAAGGTCAATTTTTTTTTTTTTTAGAAAGGACAAGTGCACACGTTTTAGCCTCCGTGTGGGTTTAAACATACGTGTCCCACAGGAGAGGGAAGAGACTTCTTTGGGTCGCTGCGGCCTCGACACGCACGGATGACTGTTTTATGGCGGTGGAGGTGAATCTCTGCCTCCAGCTGGTTCCACAGCTTGTCATGGGCCGGTCCTTTCATGTCACGACCAAGCAACTGGATCTGCTGCACCCTAAAAGAGTGATCACATCATTATTTACTGTCATCTGTTAGGATATGATTCTATTTCATCCCTACTGACCGCCAGAGTCGGTGCTTCCAGCACTGAATGATCATTCTTGCGCATGCGCAGGTCGAGTACTAATGACGACAGTCACCTGTGACCTGCCGGGGACCCACGTGACTCTATATAGCCACATGGGACCCGGCGTTCAATCCCTTTTGTTCTTCTCGCGCGCAGGTGTGTTGAGAACAGGTGTGTGGTCGTGTGAAGCTGGTTGCTTTGTGTACCACGGTGGTCGAACGGCTTGTTGCTAGTAGCCCCGTGACCGAGTTTGGTCGGAGCTGCGGGTGAGTTTCGCCCTCCAGGGGCTGCACGAGCTGTTTTGGCTCTTTACCAGATCTGCGGTCGCTGCCGCGACGACTGGTAAGTGTTGTTCTTTTTTCAGCAGTTGTTTACTGTTCGCTTTGATTTGCCACGTTAAGCGTTGTGGCTCTTGACTCACCTGTAGCGTTTCTGCTCGCGTTGAGTTAATCTAAGTTTGTTATCTGACTCGCCAGTGGCGTTTCTGCTCGTGCTGAGTCCTTCTGTCTGTTGTTTATCTAAACTCGCCTGTGGCGTTTCCGCTCGCGCTGAGTTCTTAGCCTCTGCGGGGGCTTTCCCTACAACGGGGTCGCCAGTGGCGTTTTCTGCTCGGGGTGACTTCTTGTTGGTGGCGGACTGGTTGCGCCCTTCAGCGATATGATGCTAGCCAATTTATGCTGCTCGACCTGTCTGACTCCGCTTCAGCCCGACGACGGGCATGACTTGTGTCCCTCCTGTCTCGGTGTGGTTCATCTCCGGGAGGCGCTGTCGGATGACGCTTGCCCCAACTGTTGTGTCATGCCCCGGTCGGTCAGGCTGGATCTGTTGGCTGCGCTGGAGCGGCCTACCGAATGCGCGGGCGCTGTGCCGCATGGTTCGTTGCCGCCGGGACAGGCGATGTGCAAACGGCCTACTGTGACTGCGACTTCGGTGAATGCGAAGCGAGCCAGACGGACCGATGCGGGGCGGTTGTCCACGAAGGTGGATCACCTCTCTACGGAGCTAGCCCGCATGAAGGCCCTCCTCCAGTCCTTTAGCGCTGATGGTGCTCGCCGCGCAGCTCTCCCTCCCTCCCGGGATGAAGTATCGGTCGATGATGACGATGCAATTTCGGTGGCGGCCTCGGGCACCCATTTCTGTGATGACCTTCCGGAGCGGGGATCCGGGGCCTCGGAGTGTGACTCCGTTGCCTCCCAGGAGGATACAGGGACATCTGTGACTGCCGCCATTCGTGCGGCTCTTGCCCGTTTACGGATTGGGGTTCCTCAGGCCCAGCCTGCGGCTTCCAGTGCCTTCTTTAGACGGGGTGGGTCTGAGGTTGCCTTTGTGGTTCCTCCCTCGGAGGAGTACGTTAGGGAACTACATGCTTGCTGGTCAGATACCAAGGCGCTTTCACGTCTGACAACGGATGGCAGGGTTCTGGCGTCCATGCAGGAGGCACCCAGGGTTGGCTTGGGGCAGATGCCCGCGGTGGAACCGGGCATCGCCTCTCTTATTATCTCCCCTGATGAGGCCTTGCGGCCCAATGCTCATTGTCTGCGGCCTCAGTGCCGTATTACTGATGACCTTCTCTGCAAGGCCTATGACTCTGGGGCCCGCATGGGCCGGATTGGGAACTCTCAATTCCCAATTGAGAGTTCCCAATTGGGAACGCCAAGCGTTCACTTGGCGGCGAGCGTGAACGCTGGTTCACGCTCGCCGCCAAGTCTGGTTGGCGCAGTCCCCACTCACTGAGCCTTGTAGGAGAACCCTCCGGAGCCTGCCTGTGGTTCCTGGGGAACTTTTCGGCTCTGCAGCACTGGACGCCTTGGACCAAACTGCTCAGGCCTCTCGAACACGGCAGCAGCTGGCAGGGCTTCACAGACGTGATCGCCTGCGGGTTGGCACTTGGGTGGCTGCGGGTCCTTCACGGAGGTCCTCACGCCCACCTCCTTCCTTCATTGAGCCCCAGGGTCTGGTGCCGGGTCGAAGATCGGTCCAAAGACCTGCTCCAGATCAAGGTAACCGGGCTGGGCCCGGGTCCTCTCAGTCCTTTTGAGCCGCACAGTCTGGCCGGTGTCCTCCAGGCCGTCGAAGGGCCGGGGGGGGCCGCAGTTGATGCCTTAGGGCCGGCGGTTGGTTATTTTACCCCAGAACAGCTCGACTTCTGGGCTGCCCACACCCCGGACTTGTGGGTGTTGTCCACCCTGTCCCAGGGGTACCGTCTTCAATTCCGCCGCCGGCCACCCGTCCCTGGTTGGGTCAGGATGACTGTGATCCGCGACCCGGTGAAAGCCCAGGCACTGAACCAGGAAATCTGCACCTTGCTGGACAAGGGTGCCATAGTGCCTGTGGACCCCCTGCTGGATCCAGGGGGCTTTTATTCCATGTATTTTCTGGTTCCAAAGAAGACCGGGGGTCTCCGTCCGGTCTTGGACCTCAGGGGCCTGAATGTGTACTTGAAGGTAATGCCCTTTCGTATGCTGACCACCAAGGAGGTGTTGCAAGCAATTTCCCCGGGCTATTGGTTCACTTCCATAGATCTCAAGGATGCTTATTTTCATGCTCCCATTGCTCCGCCCCATTGGCGGTTTCTTCGTTTTGCTTTTCCGGGGGAGGGTCCTCCCCTTCGGACTTTCACTGTCCCCGAGGGTGTTCACACGATGTGTCGCGGCGGCCCTCTATCCTCTGCAGAGACGGGGATTGAGGATCCTCCCGTACCTGGACGACTGGCTCATTTGTGCCGCGACACGGGACCAGGCGATCCGGGACACTCTGTTAGTGCTCCATCATGTGAGGTGTTTAGGCTTGCAGGTGAACGTGACAAAGCAGTTTCGCTCCCTCATAGGGGACCGTCTTCCTGGGCATGGCCATGAATTCTGTCTCAATGACTGCTTGCCCGTCACCCCAGCGGGTGAGCAGTATATTGGGCATGCTCCCGGAATTCAGGCGGGGCATGGCACCACCTCTGTTGCGGTATCTTCAACTCCTGGGCATGCTTACGGTGGCATCCGCCGTAGTGCCCTTGGGGCTGCTGTCATTGCGGCCCCTCCAGATTTGGCTGAACACCTTGAACCTGGACTCCACCAGGTACACTCATCGTCGCAGGAGACTTCGGGTGGGCTCTCTGTGTCTTCAGTCTCTGTCCCAATGGAGGGTCGGGTTGTTTATGACGAAAGGGGTCCCGCTCGGTTCCCTCCCGTGTCGTCGAGAAGTTGTGTTCACGGATGCGTCCTCCACGGGCTGGGGTGCAACTTGGCAGGGTCACATGGCACAGGGGACATGGTCCCAGCGTCAGGGCCGGGAACATATCAACTTCCTGGAATTGCTGGCTGTGCTTCTGGCTCTTCTGAGCTTTCTTCCAGGCTTACGGGGAAAGCATGTGCTGGTGAGGTCGGACAACACCTCTGTGGTTTTTCACATCAACCACCAGGGGGGGACCAGGTCCAGGAAACTGTTTTACTTGACTCGGCGGCTCCTGACCTGGGCAGCTCCACGGTTGGCCAGCCTCAGAGCGGCCTACATCCTCGGGCCACAGAACATGCCGGCCGATTTTCTATCCCGTCAGAAGCCGTTTCCGGGAGAATGGAAGCTCCACCGAGAGGTGGTGGAATACATCTGGGAGGTTTTCGGCAGGGCGGGCGTGGACCTGTTTGCTTTGAGGGATGCATTTCACTGTCCCCTTTGGTTCTCCTTGGACGACAGCGGTCCTCTGGGCCATGATGCGCTGGCACACGACTGGCCCCGGACCCTTCTTTATGCCTTTCTGCCATTCAGCCTACTTTTTCAGATTCTCCTGAGGATCCGTCAGGAAGGGCACAGGGTTCTGCTGGTGGCCCCCTTCTGGCCTGCAAGGACTTGGTTTCATCTACTGCGCGAGCTCAGCTCGGGCTCGCCAATGGCGTCTCCCCTCCAGGAAGGATCTTCTTTCCCAGATGGGGGGGTCGGATTTTTCACCCCAAACCGGACCTGCTCCAGCTCTGGCTTTGGCCCTTTCTCCAGGTATGCTGGGTCAGTAGGGCGTACAATGGCTAATGCGTGGGCGCCATCCACGCGGGCTGTCTATGCTAACAAGTGGGCGGTCTTCGCGACCTGGTGCCGTGATACAGGTCGGGATCCAGTGCAGTGTTCGGTCTCTGATATACTGGCCTTCCTGCAGGAATTGCTGGCTCGGGGCGGGTCTCCGTCTACCTTGAAAGTGTATGTGGCTGCCATTTCCTGCTGGCATGTCGGGCTGAATGGTTGTTCGGTGGGCCGAGGGAGGTTGTACTATTTTTGAGAGGTGCTCGGCGTTTGTGCCCACCCAACCGTCCTGTGGCACCGGCATAGGACCTTTCTCTGGTGCTTGACGCTCTTCGGTCCCTCCCATTTGAGCCCTTGGTGTCTGCGGACCTCAAATGGCTCTCAATGAAGACGGCGTTCCTTTTGGCGATGGTTTCCGCCAAGCGTGTGGGGGAATTACAGGCTCTCTCGATAGCTGAGCCCTGCTGCCGGTGGAATCCTGATGGCTCAGGTGTTACGCTGTGGCCTGATGTAGCATTTATTCCTAAGGCAGTGACACCTTTCTGAGAAATTAAGTATCAATGACGACAATTTACTCATTTACTCATTTGGACATAAAAAATGGAATTTACTGAAAAAAACCTAGACACAAAAAACAATAATGTCCTTGAAATTGATATTTTGTGAATTTTTTAAATATTTTTTTTAATGGGTGATCTTTATAATTGAACTTGAGACACACATACTGTTCAGGGTCAGATTGACCCGCTGATTAAACTCAAGACAAATGAGTCATGCAGAGTATTTATGTTTCTCCTCCACTTCTGCTGAGTGTTCACTCAGTGTGGGTGGAGTTTGCCCACAGGAACAGGAAAGGTTCCCGTCAAAAGTTGTATGAACACCTGCTTTCTCGCAGCTTCCTAGTGAAGTAAAGAGAATAGTGAGAAAGTGGGTTTGTGTGTGTCCATGTGTGCATGTATGTGTGTGGTGTTTGTGTGGTGAAATATGGTCCATAGCTGCAAGGAAACATACAGAATTGGATATTTTTTAATCTTTTTTTTGCACTTCAACTTGACTGCCGGGTCAAATTGACCCGAACAGTATTTATGTAAAAAGTAGACGCGGGGGGGGGGGGGGGTTACAAATGTGTAAAATGATTTAATTTTCAATTTATTTGCAGAGTGCATCTCTGCAAATAGACAAATAGAAAAAGTTTCATGCAAAAAAAATACTTCCAACTATTTAAAAAAAAATTTAAAACTTTAAAACTGGTCAATTTGACCCGCAACATAACAGGAGGGTTATAAAGACAGGTTGATTTTGGTTTTGCTCTTCCCAGGACATACCAGACTCTGATCCTCTGGCTTCTTACTGCTCTTTGCAAATGGCTGAACTTTTTCCCAGGTCAAAGTTCAGCCATTTGCCAGGACAAATCATTTTGTGCAGGAGCTGATGTACAAGGCCTGCACATGCTTCATCAGCATCATCCTCCCTCCATGATGGTGAAGGTCGCTGCTGCCATTGCTCCTGCCACTTAATGCTCCACTTAAAACACATAAAACAGAAACACTCACATTTCTGAGAATGGAAAAAAACCTGTCAGCTGCTTTTCTGAGGCCAACCCCAAAAAACAAACAGTTTATATTTTAATTTATTCCACGCTCACATATTATGATGACTGATTCTCAACCTGTTTCTGACTCTCCTTTGTGTGGAACATCTGATTGTTTATTGGCTTTTTTATGCATCATCAAAATTTGTATTCTTTGTGTGTTTAATGTAAACAGTGGTTTTGGTAATCAAAAGAAGGGAACGAAATGGAAAATCTTAAAACATTCTCCTCACCGCTCTTTGTTTCAGATGATCTGAATGGTCTGACCATAAGGCTGGTCAGCTGCTCTCAGACCTCTCCAGCAGGAAGAGGTTCTTAATGCTGGAGGCCGTCTAAAGCCTGAGCATTAAGGAGCTGCTCTTCAGTTAACTTGAAATGTTGCAATCCAGTTTACGTGACACCAGCGGAGTGTCTCATACTGGCGCTTTTTGAAACCAGGTATCAGAGTGGAACTGCAACAGCTCTCAGGATGTGTGAAGTACGCTGCAGGACAAAACATGTAAAACAGAGGATGATTGTTGGTTTAGGTGGGATTAATCGGAGCCAAAACCAGATGTGTTCTGTGTGAGTAACCTCAACAGGCCTCATTACTAGGTACAGAGACTCCAAACTTTAAAAGACCCTCCGACATGTTTCCTGACCGCGTCGACGTTAAAGTCTAAGGGCTTCGAAGACAACATGGTAGTCACATCTGCTTAAAATTGAACACCAATTCAAAATTGCAAGGACCCTTTTTTCTGTATTTACCTGTATGCCATGCTTCAGCGGCAAAACATTTATGAAAAAACTACCAGCCTCAACATTTGTATTTGTAAGGAAGAAGAGCAGCAACAAGAAAACTGTGCTGTCTGTCCAACAAACATCGTCTCTGGAAACATCCATTACCATCGGTCCTAGTAGAATACAATTCTTCTTACCTGCCAGCCAGCTCCTTGTCCAAGTATTTAGCTGCTAGTCTGGCTCCGTACACCTCAGCCTGCAGGACTGCAATGTGTCTGCGAAGGGCCTCATTTTCTTTCTTAAAAAGTCGGACTTCTGCTTCCAGTCTGGCCTCAGTTAATTTCTCCTTCTTGCTGGCTTCAAGTTCCTGTTCCTAGAATAAACACAGACCGTGTAAGTGGCATAAAGACATCAGGGACAGTAAATCTGTTAGGGTTCTCATTTTAGTTGTAGTTTTAGTTTAATGGGGAAGAGTCTGAGTATCAACTAAAATTTCAGAAAAAAAACTAATTCTGGAAGATCAGTCAGTGACCCATCTTCAGTGTTTTGGCTCAGAGAGAATATTCTTGGATATTTTTGGGGACCTTAACATATTTAAACAATCTACTCAAAATTGTTCCCCGTGAGAAATTTTCAGATTTCAATGGAATGAAAAGTGGGCGTGGCCAGTGCTCTAACCTGACTTTGTGGTAAAATGCTCTGGAAATATACAACTTACCACCTATATTCTGGAATTAGCAGTCTGTGCTTTGATAAAAGGGACTCTTAATGAATGATGCGATGCAAACTAATGAAATGAGAGATTTCATCTTACATTTTTATTTAAGACATTTCACTTTGACTCTAACTATCCTTTTGTTTGGCTATGGAAAAAAGTTCTGCTGAGCAGCATGAGTGCTATCTATGCTGCCATGCTGAAACACAGGGTTCCACACAGATCAGTCTACAGCTGGTCTCTAAAATCGTTTCCAATATTTTCACACAAACTAATCCCTTTAAGAACTGCATCCTTGTTGTCAAAGTCTCTGAATAATATTTCTGTTAAAGCCAAAATGAAATATTTTCTTGTTATTTCTAAATTTTAGAAAAGCTTTTTTTTTTTTTTGTGCATGTCAAAATCCATGTTATTTTTGAGGCGCTGGTTTGGCGCAGGCCTGAGTCCTCCATACAGATGTCACAAGATCAAGACCCAATAAAACCGGAACAAACCCAGGACGTTTTAAAAGACGCCTCTGTTCAGATGGAGTTTAACAGTTTCATAGTGTCATTCTGTCGAGAAAACTTTGCTGCGGTGTGGAGTTTCTCTTTCTGCGTTTCTTACCAGGTGAATAACTTTTATTGAATTTTGGATGTGGATTTTTTAAAAGTGCTCCATGTTGCTTCTTTTGAAATGGGTTTGTTTGCATAAGTAAAGAGTTTGAACAAAGAACAAATAAGACTATTTCTCTTAAAAATTTCCGTGCTCATCTTCTACACATTGAACCTTTTTTTTTTTTTTTTTTTTTTTTTTACTCAAAACAGCTGTCATTTGCTTGTCCCTAGATTGGTTATGTGATTTGAGTTGTAGAAATTTTCCTTCTGCCCACTGGCATGGAAATATATTTTTATATTTCCTTCAGTAACTTTGGCTGAGATTCTCCTCCACATGAAAATAAAATCACATAAAAACTGGACTTGCTGAGATTGAAGTTAGTACCTTTTCATTGCTGTACTCACACCAAAACAGGGCAAACAAAGTTAAAGATAAAAACTGAAATTATGGAAAATAACATTGTTATATGCTATAAATTTATAGTTTATAGTCCCACTGTAAATTTGTCATCAAATTTTAGCTCATGGTGTTCAGGAATCCCCTTGTTCTGTCCAAAGATATGTTCTAACATTGTGTTTTCTGTTTCTTTAAAAGCATTAGGTGCTCATTTATATTTTAATAACTTAAAGGCCAGAGTTTCATCTAAAAAAAAAAGCACCATTAATCTTCCTTTTCTCCATCTTTTTGCTTTAACAACAGATCACATGTGGCATGAAAGTAAAGAATTCTCAAACTTCAATACTTGTTTCATAGTGGTTAAAACAGAAACCAATGATGATGATGCACAAAAGATGCAAGAGACCTTCTAAAAGAAAGATAGACTTTCTGTTTATGTCTAATTGTCAAGTGATATCTAACAGCTTATTATAGGAGGAAGCATCATTTCCACCTCAGCAGTCTACAATTTCTATAAAATGACTTTAAATACATTTACACAATATATACCTGATAGACCTAGATCCATTAACTAAGAAAACCAAAACAACAAACATCCAGGCAGACCCATGTCAGGATGAAACGATGTGAACAGCAATCAGGAGCTAGTCTAACAACTACTTCAAATATCTCAAAGGCTTTACCTCTGCAAAAGCATGTGCCAAATAAAACTCACCATCTCTTCCAAGGATGTTGCAAGCTTTAGAGCAAAGAAAGAATAGGAAAAGAAAGAAGGTGAAGGTTAGAGAATAGCCTGCAACATGAGCAGTAACACACAGAACTGTGTTAGCAACAGCAGTAAAGGTGGAAAAAACAGCCACAGTTGCCAACTGAGCAACTCTGTTGCTATATTAGAGAGTTAAAGACACAAAATGACTTCAGAAAGTTCATTTGTAGTTCTAAACATATTTAGAGTGGTTTTGCACTTTTCAATATTCCTCTTTCCCACTACAGTCTGGATCACATGAACAAGTATGCAAATTAGGCGATGACATCATCTAGGAATTTAAGGAGAGCCAGTACTTCTCTTTCTCAGGAGTTGGCAACAGTGGAAAGAACAGCGTAGATAGAAAAGGGGAGACACTGCACTGGCTGTGTGCCAGCAGGTCCATCATACCAGGAGTGGAAAGCCAAGAGTGCCTGGAAACTTTGGCTTCCACAGAAAAGAAACACTGATGACCACTGAATTAAACCTGATTCCCAGTATGTTGTTGTTGTTGCCGTCTCCCTGACAAACAAACCTCAGCTAATAGGAAAGTGTGACGAGAGCTTACAGGACGGCCAGCAGGATGGAAGCTCCCTCTCTGCTGAACCACATTAGAATACAAAACCAATACATGTCAGGAATTCTTATTTTTTTAATGAAAGCAACAGTCCTTTACCAATGACACATGATAATCGGTCTTTTCCTGACAGACTCCTCTGACATCCCTGACAGACGTACCAGATCCAGTCATTTTGCCCTACCTACCAGTCTGTCTTTGATGATGTCAGAGTCCTCCACTTGGCCCTGCTTGGCACTGAGCTGGAGCTGCAGAGAATGGAGCTGCAGCAGCAGATCGTGGACCTCCTTTTCCACGACTGCCCGCTCAGACTTCGCTTCAGTCAACTCAGAGCGCAGGTCAACTAGCTGGGCCTATATCAGACAATGTATGAATGAAGGAGTAGATATGTAGAAGAGAGGAAGAGTGGAGGAAAGGTACAAAATGAAGACATTTCAGATCAAAAACTGGATTAGGGCAAAAAAATAAAAAAAATCAGAAAAAGATTTTATTAAAGGCAACTTTTATATTAAAAAAGCTGTATTTTGACATGCTCCTTTGCATCCTCCAGCCATCTGCAGAAATATAACACTCCTGGTCAGAAACAATCAGCTGACAATCACTCTTATGCATACGCTGCTCACCTGGCTCTCTGCTATACTACACCTGGCTCCCCACATCGGAGCCTGTCAAGAATTTGTTGTTTCTCCACCATTAGCAGCACGTTGAAGTAGATGCTGATAAATGTACAAATAAATTTGAGTCTGGTAAACTGTGTGATTAGGGGGAAAAAAACAAAATATGTTCCAATGTGTGATTAAGAGTAGAAATGTCTAATCTGTCCATCTTTTTGCAAGTCCAACTTAAAAAGAAGTTCAAATTCTAAACTGTAATCTGTCAGCTAATGGACTAGCACTCAACAAAAGACATTAACAATTACTGAACAACAACAGTGGCAGAACTTTACTCCTTAAACCTTAAACAAAGCATAGAGGAAACAGCCACTATAAGATTATCTAAGACTGGTTAGATGGAAAATTAAGTCTTTATTGGTTTATCTCAGTCTATATTCTGAATATTCTCTTATACTTTCACAAAGTTGCAATACCAGTCCAAATTTTAAACAGGGTTTAGATCAATTTGCTCCTGGCTCTGGAAAGAGTCCAAGAAGATCTGATCGGTAGTCTGTGAATGAGCCTCTGGAATCACCATCTATCCAATGTCCTGATGACTAACTGCCTCTGTTGGAGACATGAGTCCACTGAAGAGGCCTGGTGTCGGAAGCTGTAGGCTTGGAAAAGCTTTAGACTCCTCACTGTGCCAACCACCGGCCATTAACTCCAAGAAATCAGGAACAGGAACAAGCCGGTCAGACGTGTCCTGTGTCCGGGAGAGCTGCTCTCGCTCAACTGTAAACACAGTTTAATATTCACTGATTTAAAAACGTGCCAAGACCTGTCAACTAACCTCTAATTTGTGGTTGAGCTGGAAAACCGTCTGAGTTTTGTGGCAGAGCTGAGCAAAACAAGAGCTCAGACTCGTCATTTTCTGTCTTCCTTCGTAAGTTATATCCACTTGATCGGGGTCTATTTCTCCGAGCAGCAGATCTACGTCCACAAAAGCCTTGTCAAATTCTTTCTCCAGCACTTCCAGCCACCGGAACATAGACATACTCGGGCCCAGGCCTGAGCTGTGGCCCGGCGGCGAGCTGCCAGTTGAGGCGGACATGGTCAGTCTGTCGGACAAGTTAGCTCAGCAGCTAACTTTGGTCAGCAGTCTCAGGAAACCCTGATAGGGCTGAAGATTAAAAAAAAAAAAGTTGACTAAAAATCCTTCAAACGTCTGGAGTACACTTCGTATTATATATTTATAAGAAACCGGATTGAGAAATATACCGCGTAACCAGGAAGTCCCACATTAAACTGACGAGAATAAATCGACTACTCCGGACTTTTTTTTTTTAAATCAATCTTTATTGAGCTGCAACATGTAGACAACACAGAGGTCATTTTTTTCAAAACTTTATTTGTTGTTGAAAACAGAACAAAGAAAGGGATAAGATGAACGAAGGATTAAGAAATAACACATAAATAAATTAAGTTAATATTTCAGTGGAGTTGAGTCTCTTTTGTTCCTTTCTTTCTGTTCTCAGTGACGAAAAGAAAAGGCACAGTTCTTCGTGGAAGGCAACAAAGTTGTCAGTCTTTGGCCCTCGCGCTCCCACCCTCGTTCCGCCCTTGTGTACTTAGTGAAGTGAACTTGGTTCATGCTGAAGGGTTAGAGTGCGTAGTGTGTCCCACGTTCTCCCCATCCGCCCTTCGCCCCGCCCATTTTGGGTACTATTTCCGCCATTGAAGTGTATAACCCATAATTCATTGCTGCATGTGACGTTTTGAGTTAAAAGGCGGAATTATGGAAATGTATTGTTCTTTTTTTCCAGTCTTTATAGAAAATTAAAAGAAAATAGCATGACAAGGCACACATTAGTAATAAAAACATTTATATGATTAAAGAAATAAAAAGAATAGTCACAAACTAACTGCGAGGAAAGTAAAACAAAATGTCACAAATGCAAGATAAA
Source organism: Poeciliopsis retropinna (assembly GCA_010277075.1). Classification (NCBI taxonomy): domain Eukaryota; kingdom Metazoa; phylum Chordata; class Actinopteri; order Cyprinodontiformes; family Poeciliidae; genus Poeciliopsis; species Poeciliopsis retropinna. Next base: position 21,678,230 of record VMRM01000010.1, read on the forward strand.
TTAACAATGTTAAATTAAGATATTAGCATATTAGTATACAAATTGGGCTTTTGTGATGTTGCAACGTTTAAGCACTCTTAAATAAAATTATTTCACTTTAAAAATGGAGGGGACTTTTAGAAAGCAGTATTTGTGAATAGAGCTTAACCAGAGTATTAAATATATTATAATTTAACTCTTCATCCCCTTCATCCTGTTACAACAGCAGATTTTATTCTATTAAAACTTAAAGATGGAATAGATTTCTTGTACAGTATCCACTTTTGAAAATCTTTCTAAAAACGTTTATGAAGTCACAATTGAAAAAAAAGGTGTATTGTCTCAAAATCTCAGTCACAAAACATCTAGTCTCTTTCAAATAGGCCATTTTAGTTCCATCCATCCATTTTCTAACATCCCTCCCTCCCATAGTGGGGTAGGGAGGGATGTTGGTGTCTATTTTCGTTTCACTCTACTGAACATGTGATTACATAGAATTTTCTGCATTTAATAAGTCAAACATATATCTACAAAAATACCTTTACTGTACATTTAAAATCCTTTGTTTTGTTGAAGTTGTACTTTGTAGCAGCACAAATGCCTAAACAGTGACAAGTCCCACCATTTTGGATGTCAAAATTACAACACGGGCGTCCTGTCCTAATTCTTACATTTTTGCATATTTTTAAACCTTCGCACTCGAACCCTTATGTGCGCTGATTTGACTGCATCCACACTTCACAGAGGGGCGTAGGATGCCCACTGAGCTTTGGGACTGGGCCTTTCTCAAAATCTGGTCTCCAGACCTCTAGTGGCTCACGGGCGCCCCCGAGTGGTCCGCAAGGTACTGCATGTAAACGACCGTTTATTTGCAGTGACATGAGCTCAAAGTGCCACATACAGTTATCTTACCAGAGGATTGTGTTTAAAAAATTATAACGGATAGGTGGCTTAAACCCGGATCACTCAAAAGAAAAACTGAAGTTACTGGTGGAAAGAAAACAACGTCTGGATTATATGAAAGGAGGAAGTCAACCCAGATCAATTAAATGTTGAATTATGGTCAAAAAGGTTGATTTTCGGTTAAGGTCGACAATTTATGGTGAATAAACCAAACAATCATCCAATTCTAGCCAGTTAACTAATGTTACAAATATGTAATTGAACCAATGTTGTTCTGTGGTCGAATTCTAATGACTCACATGCCAACGTCTGATCAGTGTTGAATCAATCCACGCTGTTTTTATCACACCCATGTTTAATTTAACTGTGAATGTAAAAGGGGAATGATCTGTGTTTGTTCTCAAATCTATAACAGTACATTACTTAATATCTCAATGTGTTTCAAAATGTTTCAAATGTTTTTTATCGCTTTTCTAATCGGCCCAAATCGGCACCTTGCTCACTCATATTTTTGTGTTTTTCAGCTGCTGCTGTGCAGTTTGACCCAAAGATGACTAACAAAGACTGCAGCAAAACTGTCAAGAAGTGTCTTCGTTAAATACCAGATCAAGAGGAAGGTATCGAGGAACCAAAGAGATGCCAATTAGAATCAAGCTTGGGTTACCCCAACTCATGCTATTTTCCAGTTCATACAGTATGAGGCGTAACCCCATGTATGCCGTTTTTCCATGGACAATAGACTGTTACAAAGGAATCAGATGTGTTTACAGATCAATGCCTGTTTTCCTAATTAAAATGTAATATAATGTAATATAATTCCATGATGTCATTTTTAAATTTGTGTGTACAGATTTTTGGAAATATGGTAATGTAAGATATTTTTTTAAAGACATAATACCCACCATCTGCCAACAGAATTGTGTGCTTAACACCAGTGAAAAAACTTTTAATGGTGTGTTATGATGTAGACCTATCAGCAGAAACTAATTGGTGAAAAACTAAGCTCTCATTAAAGTCACAGAACACAATCAACAAATGAAACATAACATTTTGTCAAGTGCCATCGTTGCACATCAAAATGCCGATTGATGTTTCATTGATTACCGTATGTTTCAAAAGCAACTCTGGGTTTTTAACCTAGAGGTAAGCTTGTTCCAGATTTGTGGTGCATAGAAGCTGAATGCTTGGTTCTGGGAATGCAGAGCAGAACCAGACGCAATAAAATCCCAGTAAAACTGTAATAGAATTACAAGGCTAGTGTAAAAAAAAATTACAGGAAGGCTACTGTAAAGTTACTGTAATTTCTTTACTATAAAAATTACAGTTACTGGCTGGTAACCCTGCTGCCAGACAGTTACTGTAAATTCTACAGTGACTTTTTTTACAGTGTAGGGGAACCCCGCCTGTGACTTCTGTCTGCTTGGATGAGAAGTTACCTATTGAAACAAAGAAATCCCTGTTCTTTTTGTAGGATAGAACCAGCTGAGTTCTGAACCAGAGAATCTTACCAGCTCTCCAGTCATTTCATTAATATGTCATTGTCAACAGTGTCAAAAGCTGCACTGAGGTCCAGCAGAACCATCACTGTGGTTCTCCCACAGTTTGTATTTATGTGGATCTCACTGAACACTTTTGACCAGGCCAGTCTGTTCTGTAGTGAACACAAAAATCAGCCTGAAAGATGTCAAAACGGTTGGTTATCGTTAGAAAGCTATTCAGCTGTTTAAACAGATTTTTTGATAACTTTACTGATGAATGGGAGGTTGGCCTGTAATTCTGCAGTAGTGATTTGTCCAGATTGTTCTTCTTCATCAGTGGTTTAATAACTGCTGTTTTTAAACACCTGATGAGAGGGATCAGTTTATCACTGGAACCACATCAGATGCAATGACAGGCAGGACTTTCTTAAGACAAGGTGTGGGTACGACATCAAGACAAAGTTAAGGAATCAGTATTGATTCCCTCTTGTATAAAGTCTCAATATATGTGAGGCCAAGGAAATATCAACAAAAAGTAATTTACGATTCTTTAGAGTCTGGGAAATGTTCCATTTTTTCAAACTTTTTTTTATAAGTATTTTTGAATTTAATTTAATCTACAAAAGATGGCAATACATCTTTTGAATTTTGGTCAGCACAAAAGCCTGTGCTGTGCTATATCTGTTTAAAAAAAAAAAACTGCTCCAAAATACACCGTTTAATGCGATTTCCATAGTGAAGGACCACCACAAGGTGGCGCTATGCACTACTAAAGTGCGCAGTTCACCGACTCTAGTTTGGAGTTGTGCCTTTTCAAAAGATGTAAGAACAAAAACTGTTCTACGAATAAGAACATAACTTTAGTGAACTCTAAACTGTGCAACTCTGAGAAAAAGACAGAATGGTTTTCAAACTGTAGAGACGGAATCTCACTCATTTCGTTTCTGTCCACATTTATTCTGGATTCTTCAAATGTTTTATACTCTGATTTAAAAAAAAAATGTCATTTTAAGAAATAGAGAATTGTTCTTGCAGCATGCGGCTTATTTGTGACACAGCAAATCAACCCGGAGTTGATGTCGGTTCGGTGGGATCAGAGAGGAGCTGCCCTGAGGTTTTGGGGGGGAGTTTTGGCCCCTCCACTTCCAGCTTCCAGGGGCTTCGTGTTTTGACGTAGAGATCAGGTGACTAGAACTTTTCTCACTGACTCTTATAAGGGAAGTTTGAGGAGTTCGGCTCACTTTTTACTCCGGATTCCGATCGTGAAAAGTAAGTTGTTGTTTGTTTTTTTTTTCCGTAGGCGAAGACAGTCCCGCTGGGCCGCCTTCTGTAACCCTGCAGGTAAGATCAAGTGGAACCAAAGCCGCTGGTTTGGAAAAAAACAAACAGAAAACTATGAGAGCAGGCGTTAGAAATAGATGGGCAATTTTTCCAGGCTCCTGTTAAAACTTTTAACAAAATGGTTTTTTCTTTCTTTAGTATTTATGTTTAATCCTAGAACGTCTTGGAACAGAACTGAACCCCCAACCTAAAGAAGAGTCTGGTTGAACATTTAAAAGGGCTCTGCTCGTTTATTAAAGAGGGTTTTCAGTTACCAAATGAGATGGGGGGCTTTGACCAGGACTTGACCATTTGGGGACTCCAGTCTGCAGAGGAGCAGCAGAGAGGTTCAGTTTTTCCAGTACAGTTCTGTGGACTGCAGCCTATTGTTCAGCTTATTTCTGCATGACAGACTCAGCCATGTAGAAAGTGGCGGGATAATAATCACACAGACGTTATTGTCCTCAGCTCCTCATTACTTTTTGACTTGTCTGAAGCTGAAATGCCAGTTTTTAGAGCACTGGGGAAAACTTCATGTGCAATAAGTGAGCGCACATGCATTTCATTTTGCTTCATGAGGATTAGACTACAGGTCATTTTCTAATTAAGGAATTGGATTTGTTCTTTTGACTCCAGGCTGTGGAGTGGACAAACATGATTTCAGTTGGTAAAAGTGTAATGGAAAAAAACCTGTAATAAACTGTGACATTTATCACATAGTTATATATATATATTTAAAAAAAAAAAAAAAAAGGATTTTCTTTTAGGTGTTATTGCAAGGGAGATAGATTTTCTCTTTCAAGGGGTTAGAGGTAAAAGAAAAAATATATGCAATTTTTCTTAAAGTCCAACAGATGTGAAAACCTGCTTTTAAAGATCTTTTCAGGACTTCTCAGTGAGAAGCTCACTCAGGATTAAAGTCGTGTGTGTAAGACTTGCCCATTTAATACACACAATAATTAGTTTCAAACTGCTTTTTTTTATATTTTAGAGAGATGAAAGCATAATTATAGAATAAAGTCCAGTATTTTTTCCAAAGGAAAAACAGATATGCAAAAGTTTTATGTAAGCAGGAAGTTGATTTATTGCTTTCACACTGTGAGCAATTTAACTGCCCTGCCCTGCCTGCTCGGGCACCACATCTCACCATGTCTTTTTTTAGACTTAATAATCCTGCAGAACTTGTCAAATAAAACGGTATAAATAAGCTTAATAAGCTTTTTTTTTTGCTCTTTGATGTTCTTTATTTGTGTTCCCAGATTTGTCATTTTTGTCCATTTAACCTCCCTTCCCATAAGAAAAAACTGTGGAACCTTAATGGCTTTTGGGTTTGCCGAGTTTTTGCTTTGGCATCTGAAGTGGAGACCTTCTTGCCCAATGCACCTAAGGACAGGGAGTTAAACTTTGGCACACATACTAAAGCAAGTCTAAACCGCTCACATGATGGGTTTGAAAAGCATGGGAAAAAAAAAAAAATCCCTATAGTAAGTTTAAGTTTTTCAAATCTCAGGAATGTTATTTAGCGTGGTATTCTGTCTGAGACGATTCTTGCAAATACTGCAAACATTTTGATTTTTGGGGGTTTAGAAAAATGCTAAAGATTTAAGGAGTTTAGAAGTTTCAAGGATTTTAGCTCCCAACAGTACATGTGAAGTGTTGCAGAGAAGGACAGAAGTGCTTCTTGCTCCTTCTCCAAGCAATTGAATTATTTTGTGCATCAAACATTTATGCTTTGCTCCATCGAAAAGAAGAAAAAACGTAAAATACAAATTAGGTTAAACAAAACTAGTGTTTTCCCCGTAAGCTGTCAAAATTGATTAACCACAGAATTTTCTTGCATCGTACTGCACATATACCATTAGGGTTGCAGCTAACAATTTTTTTTAGTAACCAAGTTTTCAGTTAAAATAATAATAATAAAAAAACAAGATTAATCTTATTTTTACATGAGTTGCTGCAGTGCTGCGTGACCTACATAGAAAGGCCTCAGTCCTTAACATGGCGGTCACAAAGTCCTGTTGACCCCTCACCCCCCTCTTATAGCCCACTTTCCTGTATCAAATAAAAAGGCTACTAGCCAAAAAAAAAGTAAAAAACTAAAATAAACATTTTACTGCCTACAGTGCAATAACCCAGCATCCTTTAGTGTGTGTTTGATTATCTGTAACAAAGGATGCAATATTTCTAACGTCAGAATGTGAAACTCTCAGCCCTTTCAGCTTGACCTAACATCAACACAGTGTAGGCCTGATGTTTTGGCTATTTTTTAATTGACCAGTTACAAATTTGATTGCAAAAGGTGCTTAATACATTTTTTGAACAGATATTATTAAAACTGACATTTGAAGAATTCTGGGTAGAGCTCATGGTGAATCACAATCGGATCAATCACGATTCAGCATGATTAATCCGATCATTTGTTGCAGACACGTATATTATTATCTCCACAGTAACAACTTCACAACTGCTTTTGTTCCAGCTCACTCTCCCGAAGAATGGGTGATTGGAGTGCATTGGGTCGTCTTCTGGACAAGGTTCAGGCCTACTCCACCGCTGGAGGAAAGGTCTGGCTGTCGGTTCTCTTCATCTTCAGGATCCTGGTCCTGGGTACCGCAGTGGAATCGGCCTGGGGAGATGAACAGTCTGCTTTCAAATGTAACACCCAGCAGCCTGGTTGCGAAAATGTCTGCTACGACAAATCTTTCCCCATCTCCCATGTTCGTTTCTGGGTCCTTCAGATCATCTTTGTGTCAACACCGACGCTCCTGTATCTGGCTCATGTTTTCTATCTGCACAGGAAAGAGCAGAAACTCAACAGAAAGGAAGAAGAACTTAAAGCCGTACAAAACGATGGAGGCGATGTTGATCTACCGCTGAAGAAGATTGAGATGAAAAAAATGAAGTACGGGATTGAAGAGCACGGCAAAGTGAAGATGAAGGGTGCCCTACTTAGAACCTACATAGTCAGCATTTTTTTTAAATCTCTGTTTGAGGTGGGCTTCTTGGTGATCCAGTGGTATATGTATGGCTTCACGTTGTCTGCGGTCTACACATGTGAGCGGTCCCCGTGCCCACACAGGGTGGACTGTTTTCTGTCCCGTCCAACAGAGAAGACCGTTTTCATCATCTTCATGCTGGTTGTCTCTCTAGTTTCTCTGTTGCTTAATATCATCGAGCTTTTCTATGTTTTTTTCAAGAGAATTAAAGATCGTGTCAAGGGGAAACAGCAGCCAGCACTCTATGCCAGTGGAGGCACTTTGAGTCCCACCCCTAAAGAACTGTCCACAACAAAGTATGCCTACTATAATGGCTGCTCCTCCCCTACTGCTCCTCTATCACCTCTGTCCCCCCCAGGCTACAAGCTGGCCACTGGGGAGCGGGGAACCAGTTCATGCAGAAATTATAATAAACAGGCCAATGAGCAGAACTGGGCGAATTACTCTACAGAGCAGAACCGTCTTGGCCAAAATGGTGCGGGAAGCACCATTTCAAACTCCCATGTGCAAGCCTTTGACTTTCCTGACGATACACATGAGCAAAAGAAACTTCCTTCATCAGTAGGACATGATCTCCAACCTTTGGCTTTAATTGATGCCAGGCCTTGTAGTCGTGCCAGCAGCAGGATGAGCAGAGCAAGGCCAGATGACCTGGACGTGTAAAGCAAAGGTTTTGCCTACTTCCATGTCTGTCCAGCTGACAAGATTACTCTCTGCAGGCAGAAGATCAGGCAACGATTGAGTGCATATTCATTTCATAGCTGGGACTAACACAGTCACAGTGCTTAGTATAGACACTCCTTCAGAGAACTAGCAAATCTAATTGAAATTTACATATTTTGTAAGACCTTTTAAAAGTTCAAGTTTCATCTATGTTATCTCAGAGTATTTCTGTAACTTTTCATGATATAAAACAGTTTTAGAAGTCTAAACCTCGCTCACATTAAACAGATCAAAGCCTAATTTTAAAGTCCCAAGCAAATTTTAAACACTACTGACAAAGGCCACAGAGTGGGGGCAGAAATGGTTTGTCACCGATAGCAGTGTGTGATTATTTCATGCTTGTGCATTATTAGACTCACTGACAGGTCCCAGGCACTAACCAAATACCTAGCGTGTCAGATAATTCTAAGTAGTTAATGAAGAAGGAGCATGTAGGGAGCCTGTGAGGGAAAATGGCTGCAACAATCACATGAGAAGAAAAGGAATAAAAAATGCAGCCACAACAAACATGGGGAATAGAAGCGATGTGCTCGGAGGCAGGAATACTGACACAGTACTTCCTGGATGTTTTCAGATAGCACAGCATTGTTAAAACACTGTACCTTTAACACATTGAATATAGGATGTGCACTAAAAGGTCAGGTAGTGTACACAAGGGAACAATTGGATGACTCGTAGAATAGTATTATGCAGTTGTTTTTTTTTCTTTTAAACTGTCACTGATTAGTTTGAAGACAAAGAAGCAGAAAGGTGACACTGGTTTTCTGGGTTTGTTTGGTCATTGCTGTTCATGTTCAGGTAAGAACACTCCTATACTTTGATGCATTACATTTGCATGCCATCAAGTGATTGGAACATGATCATTAATGAACTGGTAGGATGGTGGTTTGGAATGCTGGTAGAAATACGGGGTTTTTACCTCCCACACAGATTTGTTCTTTTGCTTTGCCTTTTGCCGAGATCATTCAATATAATTAATGCTTAGCCTGTTTTGCCAAACTGTGATTTTGTCCATATTCAGGGCGAAACATTTGTTCCAGTCTTTGTCTCCTTCTCACAAGGAAAACTGCAGTTGGTTGGTTTTATGGCTGTGTTGTGTCAGTAGACATGCCGCGGTGTTCATGAGGAAAGGGGAACCTGGAAAGGAAAGAACCTTTCAACACGCTACTGCTGTGTATCATCTCAAAACAATACTCCATCAACTAAAAATAGGCAGATTTATTAAGAGTAAAAACAATTTTTCTTTCTTTCTTTTTTTTTTTGTTTAGTTAAATTCCAACATTCTCATTCACCAGAAGTGGTAACTCCTGATAAACTTTGAATATTTTTGGTGTTTTATGTTTCATTTTGTAGTCTCTTCTTTTCGAGGTACACATGAAAGTGGCAGGAATTGCAAACAGACATATCACTGCTTGTTTGTGGGTTCCTTAAAGAAAGACTTTATTAGATTTTATTAACATCATTTATTTAATGACCAGCGTTCTTATTCTTTTTTTTTTTTCATTTCTTTGTCAGTAGTATTTAATAATGTGTTTTAGATACTTGAGTGAATGTTTTTTTTATTTTTATTTTTTCCTTGTTTAACTCATTGCTGCTTGAGAAATAGATATTTAGTACTGTATATCAAGCTAACTGTCACAATAAAAATGTGAAGTGTTTGGAAGACTGGTCATGGATCTGGACTAATATTTAGTCTTCTCTTACCTTAAATCCAAATCATTTTAGTTCCACAACTGTCAAAAACTAGATGAAACTTTATTTGGGGAGTTTTTTGCAACTCTATGTCAATAATTTTGTCGGTACTGACAAGGATCTTTTCATTTACAAAGGCATTTGCACTGAGATCTTGATGTTAAAAGATGTAACTTGATGCAAATTGTATGTGAAGAGTTTTCTGATAAATATGTTACTAATTTATTTTACAACACAAAGCTCAGTTCTATTCAATAACAGACAACTGACCATTCTTAGTTAATTGATTCTTCCACTCTGAACAGAAGCGAGCATTAGACATACCCAGGGGATCTGCTATTGTACAAAGTAAAACTGGTAGTAAAAAAATTCAACTTATTAACTGCACCTGTGAAATGCTATCTTAACCAATAAATGTTCTCAGTCCTCATCTTTGGTTGAACTGCTTTTTTTTATGAGATACTGATCAGAGTTGAAATAACAGTAATGAATTTTCCCAATTGTTTGTGTCATTGTTTGGACTTTGTGGCCATTAGTCATCAAAGGTTTATTGTCATCTAAAGAGTTTGAAGTTTCAACCACAAATGCATGTTTATCCCACTATAATATACATTTGATTATAATAAAATAATTTTTTTATTTCAAAAATTTTAGTTAATTTCTCTTTGGGTCATGAATGAAAAAACGAGGTCACAGACACAAGCTGCCAAAATGAGTTTTCTCCGTCGGGTGGCTGGGCTCTCCCTTAGAGATAGGGAGAGAAGCTCAGTCGTCTGGGAGGGACTCAGAGTAGAGCCGCTGCTCCTCCACATCGAGAGGAGCCAGTTGAGGTGGCTCGGGCATCTGGTCAGGACGCCTCCCTGGTGAGGTGTTCTGGACACGACCCACCAGGAGGAGACCCCGGGGAAGACCCAGGAGGATGTTTCCCTGGAAACACCCTGGGATCCCCGCGGAGGAGCTGGCCCAAGTGGCTGAGAGGGAAGTCTGGGTCTCCCTCCTTCAGCTTCTACCCCCACAACCCGACTCCGGATAAGCGGAGGAAAATGGATGGATGGATGAGTTCTATGCTGTCCCTTTTTACCTGTTAGTTTAGTGATTTTACTTATTCACAACAAATGTAATTGTTGTCATTTCAAGTTGTGTCTTTGATAGAAATCTTAGGAATACCTGAGAATTGTGTATTTGTCTAGTTGCTACAGTAACATCTACAATGTGGATAGCTTTTATTAGCACTCACTTTTAATGTAGTACTTTAAAAGTAAGTAATTGTAGTTCCATGTGTGATAACAATTAACAACCTTTTGGGATTGTCTTACATTTGCCTATGCCTTGTCACATATTCAGCAGAGTTCGAAAAAAAAAAGATCTAACACACGAGAACAAAGTAATAAAATGGAGTTTTTACTTTAATACTTGGGCGGGATCCATTGTAGAAGCTTTGTTACACAGAGAGTATGTTCCAGGTATGGAGCATTTCCCTGGCAACTCCAGAGAACATTCACACTATCCAAAATAACTGCACACTCGTCAATCTAAACTGACTGAAGCTTTAACTAAAAGTGCAGTGTGAGATAATAAGATAAGATAATACTTTGTCAGACCCATGAGTAGGAAATGGAAACTGTCATGACAAGAGTACAAAAATGAAGAAAAAAAAAACAGAATAAAAATACAGTACACTGTAGAAAAAAATACCATTTAAGTATAAAAATATCCAACATACAAAATATACATTTTAGATAGTGGGAGGAAGCCGAAACACTTGGAAACAACCCACACACACAGGGAGAACATGCAAACTCCACACAGAAAGACGCAGGGCCGGGAATCGAACCCAGGACCCTCTTGCAACAGTGCTACCAACTGCGCCACTGTGCAGTCTGCTCATGTAATCAGTGTACGTATATAGTTAGCTTACTAAATAATTATGGTTTAAAAAAAATGGTAAATAGTAGATTTTACCTTAACAAATCCTATTGGACGGTCTGCTGAGCTCAACTATTTCCATACTTGTTTGACGTCTCCACTGGCCACAGCTTTCAGCCAACATTCCACACATGCCAGCTGCCACTTGGCATTACCGATTTCTGTGGGTCAAAAAATGTCTTAACCCATAACACGGCCATTTTGGTACCTGCTTGGTTATTTGAATAATTAACTTTTATCAAATAAAAAAACAAGTCTGAAGTGTCCAGAAAAGGCGCATGCGCTACTTTACAATTCACTTCTACTTGTAGTGAATTGTAAGGAGATTATATCTCCACCAAGATATTATTTACTTTACAACATGCACTTTCTGATATGATTATTTTAGCATTTAAGTTTGATCGCATTATCATATACCATACAGTTCTGACCAACAGGTATTTGTACAAAATGTTTTCATGACCTACTAAGTGAATAAAATTATCTATACCTATATGACTGCTTTCAATTAATTGAGTTTGTTCCAAAATATGTGCACACAAACATTCTCAAACAGCACAGACAACCTCTATGCAAAATGTAAAAATTTTATTTTTTTAGAGGAATTTTTCTGTACCATGATCTAAACCCGTTTATTCTTGCAAGGTTACAGGGCGACTGAGGCTCCAGCGTTCATTGGGCAGGAGGAAGGATAGACCCTGAGTCCAGAAGTAAATCAGACTAAACATCATGTTTTAAATGGTAAATGGCCAGTACACATATAGCTCTTCATGATACATGAAGCCAATCACACACATTCACACACTGATGGTGGCAAGCTGCTGGATAGCAGACGTGCATACTGTTAGAGGTGAAGCTGTAACGCACCGGCACCACAGCCCTCTGACCACTGCCAACAGGCCATGCAGGTGAAGTGCCTTGCCCAAGGACACAACAGCAGAGGCAGATGGAGTAGGAAGAAGAAATGTAGTTGTATTTATGTTATCTGTTAGGGTTTAATACAAAAACTTAAAACCCATAAAACTAAAAATTGTTACATTTATACATGATGTCAAACTCCAGTTGGATACATTATTCTAAAGTCTGTGTTCCTGTTGCATCACACTGTTCCTTAGTGTTTATAGATGAAGTATTAGCAAATATTGCAGCTTGGAGAATGAATGGGGGACTGTTTATCTCACTGTTAAGTTAACCTCCTTTCACATTCACCTGCTAAGTATTGCATTTCTGCATGCCTGACAAACACAGGACTGCAGACGTACGACGTACTTTTTAGAGAAAAAAAAGATTAATCAGGCTTTATTTGGAGAACACATTTCAGCACAACACAAAGCATTTTACAAAAGTTAAAATCAGAGAGAATTTTTTAAATATATTTTTTGTCTTCTAAAAACGCTATATAGGTTAAAAGAAAGAGAGAAAAAAAGATCAAGATCCAAGCAGTTGGAAATTGCAAAATGTGCTTAATGAGAAAAGAGCATAGATGTCTAAAACAACATAAAGGAGTAAGAAGGATCCCAGTGGTTTGATAACTAGACTAAAGGGCTCATCCTGCCCTATAACTCCTTCAAGATGAACAGGTCTTGTTCATACTTCCCTGACTGCTGTTCAAAAAAAAAAAAAAAAGAACTGAACTACCTGGTGAACAAAACAGACTGGTAAAAACTCTGAACTCCAGAACGCACTGCAATGTGAATAGAATGTCGGCAGAATCTCTGTGACATCATTGAACAATAAAACATGAGCACAGTAGTTGTTGACCTCTGTTTACCAGTAGTCTTCTGAGACTGCATTTGGAACACACACACTGGCCTAAAGCTGGCTCGTTTCAGCTCCTGCAGGAAAGAAGTTTAAATGATTATAGATTTCCCAATAAGAAACAGTGTTCCTAATAAAGTCAGTTGCTGGCCATCTGGGTGCCACCACAGATACTTTGTGGTGCTCTCCCTGAATGGGAATGAGGAATAATTCAGTGTTTTTCAGTGAATTTCTCAAAATTTGGTGACGGAAAGGGTCACAATGACAATGTGGATAAGTAAAATAAATCATAATAATGAATTAAATGTGACAACATGGAGTGTAAAGAATGAGGACTCATCCTAAAAACGTGTGTAAACAATAGGTTTGTTAGAATAAGACTTGTTTTGACTTGCTTGATGTTCACTTTAGAAAGAGATCTAATACAAATACACAGGTGGGTAGTAACTAGTTACATTTACTCTGTTAAATTTAACAGAGTAAAATTTAACACTTTGCAACTTATTTGCTTCGTGTGAGCTGTTGGAAATATTGATGAATAAACAAAGGTATGAAGGTGTTTTTGCAAATCACAGCCTAATAGATGAATTTATACCAATTTATTAATCTGTGTGAATGGAGTGATGGCTAATTTATAAGTTAGTATAGATGACTATAGTGAGTATTAAAAGGACCACCAGTAACAAAATGGATTATAGGGTGATAGACGACATCTGACTTATAGAGTAGAGTTTTATGTGCAGATGTGTAGATGATGTCATCACAGTCGAGCGTAGGGATGATTGTCATTTTGACCAAACTGTACTTTACAGAATGACTGAAACATGATTTGTTGCGATAAAGAAAAATGAGTTTTGATTTAACGTTGGGAAGTAATGTATCAAGAGAGCATACAGTCAAGCTCTTTTTTAAAAATGACACATTACACACATTTTTTGTAAAATATGTTGTCATTATGATGAATAATAGTGACTGAGCACGACTCTTTTGGTGACCCTACGCGTTGTGCTTTAGGTGAGTGGGCGGAGCTCCAGCACTGGTCCTATAGTTTCCTCTACACTGTCCTTGGGGAAGATGACGTTTGAGGCTGCACCATGTGTTGCATGTGCCAGCCTGAGTCAAAGGTGTCTGTTACGGGAAAACTGTTATCCGCTGTCATTATCATAACTAGCATTAGCATTTGTGAAAGGCTAAGTTGTGGTGAACCAGCTGTAGTGTAGCAGAGAGCAAGGGGAAGGATGTGATCGTGTACTGCCGTAGTTAATACTGGTAGTGCAGGGCAGAAATATGTCACTTTTTATTTATCAGATTATCTGTCTTATATTATACTGTCACAACATAATGATAATTTGTACATATATGTGTGAGCTGGTGAAATTAGAGTCAAACCAGACACAAAATATATTTTGGGGTCTTTATTCCCAGACTACTATAGCAACAGGTGAGAGGCGGGGTCACAATGGACAGGTTGCCAGTCCATCGCAGGGCAACACAGAAATACAAGACAAACAATCATGCACACACACACGTTAGGAGACTTTAGAGACCAATCAACCTGACAGTCATGTTTTTGAACGGTGGGAGGAAGCCGGAGTGCCTGGAGAGAAACCATGCATGCACAAGGTGAACATGCCCAAAGTCGAGCCCAGGACCTTCTTATCTTCTTGCTGCAAGGCAACAGTGCTACTAACTGAGGCACTGTTCAGGCAACAGTGCAATTGCAGTCCTTAAATTGCAAATCCGGATGGAGCTGTTAAATGTCCAGGGGTGAACACTGTTTAATTTATGCTTTTTCTGAATTTTAGCAAGGTGTTATTGTGTTTACCATGATGTTATTGTGGTCATGGTAAACACCAGGTTGTGGTGTTTTTTTTCAGCTAATTTATTGTGGTTGTGATCCATAAGAAACTACACAGAAGGAGAGGATTCCTTCCTCTGAGAAAGGGAGGGTGACCAGGAGGAACGTAGCAGCAGCAGGCCATGTGCAGAGGGCCAGGATCAGAACCAGAGGAGAGTCTGCAGAATGGGCTAAAAGAGCACCAGCGGGGAGAGGAGAGCAACAGTAGAGGACTTGTAGCAAAAGAGAGGCCCTGGAGGGGCAGCAGCAGTGGTGTCACTCTTGGCATTTGGAAGCAGTGGACCTTAGGGACCAGGCAAAGTCTAGGGCTTTTGCTCTGTATGACTCATTTCCCCTTCCAAATTTAATTCCTGAGAATAACTGGGGACCGTCTTGGAGATGCCCACTATCATGATGGTTTGGGTTTGTTTCTGTCTTCACTAATGTTTTGTATTTTCTTGATCAATTGGTTGTGTGTGCTCTGCCTTAGTTATTTGTTTTCATTTATGCTTTTGATTTGTTTATCTGCAAAGACCATTTTAGTCTACTATTTGTGGTAGTTCCTTTCTTATCATCTTGCTGTCTGTCTTTCTGTTTAGTATTTAGGTTAGTCTTAGGTGCTGTTTTTTTGTTTGGCCTCCTGTTCATCTTTCTTCTTCCCTCAGCCTGCCAGCCCTCTCCTCTTCCCAGCTGTTTTCTGTTTTCTCATCTTTCCTCTGCTTGCGTTTCCCGTTAGTTGCTTTCATTTCTTCCCGATTATCCCCTTCGGTTTTCCTGTTGTTGGGCTTCCAGCCACGAAAGACTGAACTAGAGGAGGCTGGTATAAGAACTATTAATCCCAAAATGCACTGCATTAACCTACTTTCAAATTCAACAGCAAGGGGAGGAGTTTCACTGAGTGAATGTGACATCGTATTAACAAAAGAGGATCTACTGACTGAAGTCATCCTATTGTCTGGTGACAACCAGAACTTCTCCAACCACTTCCTCCTTCTAGATTTCCTTGGTCTCACTTTTAATAACCACTTTAATCAATAGCTTATCACTTTCCTGAGGTGAAACATTTTCAATCACTATAATTGAGCTTGTCATCTGTATTAAACAACTTTACTTTACTAAATATTAAAATACTGATTAGAATTTAAAAACCACACTTAAACACACAAGTTTGGCTGTAACTATTCAGTAAATGATACAAGCACCTTGAATATTCAAATTATCTGCCTCTAAGCTTCATTAAATTATGTTTTATGAAGTGCCATGTATGTTGGCCAGATAATTATTTGTGTTGCGCAACACTGTCACTTCTGCCAGTGGGTTGTTGACAAACACTAAGTGCTGTTAGAACCAAACTTCCTCTTTTCCCTTGAAAAGTCCAGGTTTTCCTCATTATTTGGGGGACCAATAGGCTTTCTTAGACTGACTTTAATTGGTGTATTGCCTGGAATACTGCAGCCTTTCTCCCAGAGCTGCTGCCTGGTGGCTGATTCAGAGAAAATGGCAGCAAAGCGCGCAGTGGGTGTTCAGATTTTTGTGTAATTTTTGTTCAGGTTGACTCAAAAACGAGTCATTTTTGTTACAGATTCATTTTCTAAGCTACAGAAAAGTAATTATTAGGAATGCAGAGATATGAAAAACAGGAAAGTGGGTTGTGATTGAAGTGGAAGATGCGGCAAAGGTCATTGAGCCAGGCCTTGAACCTCTGACAGTGGCATTGAGGACATGGGTCATGCCTTACCCCTGCAACCACTGCCACACAGAGGAGAGAATTTAAAAATTATACCAATGCCATTCACATGTGGGAGTGGTTTATTGTTTATTGATTAAAATAAGCAAAACACCCACACCATCGAACATGTTACAAGTGCTAGTTGATTTTGTAGCAGGCTGACATGAATGATGTCATAATTTCTTGCTATTGGACCAATTGCAAGAAATTATTAGTCCAATAATAATTATCGGGCCAATAATTATTGTGTGCTTGTGGAAAGAAGCCTAATGTGTGAACCAGAGAAGCCAGGATGAGTATCAATGCTGCATCTACATGTGAGATTTTATGAAAGTCTCACATGTTTCAGAATTCCTTTTATTTTACATAATTAACAGGGCAGCTTCATTAGTGTGGCCATAATGGGCAATCAGGCAACAGGACGAGAACATCAAGGATCCTACACACACTAAGGAGTAAGACTATATTCATGTTATTTAAATTCATAGAGGTCAGTTCTCAAAAATAAGCAGATGGAATCTCATCCTATATGACAAATTTTCGTACTTAAAGGATGAAACTTTAAACATCCTAGAAATACTTCTAATTCTGGCAAAGAATTTTTTAGTTCTTCTGCTGCTGCGTTGTTCCATTTTTCTTTCACCACTATAGAAAGAACTACTGGCAAATGTAATAGTGGGGTGAAAAGATTTGTGGTGAACTAAAGATATGTGGTACAATGATTCTGATAAAAATGTATAAAAGAAAATGTGTCTACTTTGAAATGACTAAGAAATTTCAAAAGAGAATGGTTTTGTAGTAATCATGTTGCTAGATCTTAAAGACGTTCTGAAATTCTTTCGAGTTTCCAGGCAGTGCTGTCAGCATGAAGTAGAAACAAAGAAATTACCCCCAATTATAGCTAAGTGTTTTTGGCTGCTGATTGTGTCTTTTGCCACAGAGCATGCACACAATCACACATTTCCCTGCACACACTTTGTTTACTTTACTTTAGATTACATGACATAGAAAGTGTTATATTTGAAGATGCTAACAAATAAATGCATTACATTTGTTTTACGTAAGACTAATGTAATGCATTAAAAAGCTTTCATGTATCTATAGGCAGTCTAAGGAATACAAGACATCAAATCTTGGAGGTGCTGTGGCGGCGCAGGGGTAAAGCCATAGACCTTAATGTGGCTGTCACGGGTTTGATTCCCAGACAGATGACCTTTGCCACATGTCTTCCTCCTCTCTCATTACCCACTTTCCTGTCTAACCACTCTCAGATAAAGACCTTTGGAGCCAACAAAACCTTAAAAGAAAGAAGATTTCAAATCCATGCTTTCTGCAAATGCATGTAAGTGGGTAGGGCTCACTGCGAAAGTCAAAACTGTATTTTAACAGATGGCTAGCTCCAGAACCAGGCTTAGCATTAGCAGCATTATAAACAGTCACCATGATAACATGGAAATATTCACAGGGCAAGTAAAACCTTTCAACAACCGGGAAACAGATTCGTGATATGATCCTTGATATGATATGAGCAGGATTGCACCAACGATTGTTTTTAGTAGACCGATAAGCCGCCCTCCTTTCCACTGAACACTCTTGGTTAAGTTCCTGTCGGCCCAAACAGTCTGGTAGTCCTTGATGGAGACATTGGCATCAGGAATGTCCCGGTCCAGCTATGTCTCCGTAAAACACATAAAGCTACATTCCTGGTACTCCCTCTGGCTCCTGGCCAGCACTGTTAATTCCTTCATCTTATTAGCCATTAATCTTACGCCGCCCATAGAAAGGGAGGGGAGAAACGGCTTACATCTCCTCTTCTCCACAAGCCTCTGTTGTTTCTTTCTTATTTTTCTCCTCTGCTGTTTGTTTCCTTCTCTGCAGCCCCTTTGTGTCCTTCTCTAGATCTCTTAAAGAATTTCTGTGGGTCTGGACACCGTGCAGGTCGGCTTCAGCGCAATCAGCTGATCCCTGCTGTAAACAATGCGTCCAAGTTGTTGTCGCTGGCAGAGTAAAAATCTTGCGCAGAAAAACTCTTAACCAACATGTTGAAAAAGTAACTTCTTGTAACATTCAAAAAAGTAAAAAAAAACATTTTTAAAGTAAAAAGATGCATGCACAGAAGGATGGTGGGATTATGTAGCATACCTATTAAAACATCAGCAATTTTCTCAGCTTTAATTTAAGCCATATGTAATAAATCATGGTGCTATGAATATTTTTGTGACCAATTTCATCCCTTATTGAAACAAGTTTTGTGGACATGACTCAGGAAAATGTCACAACTAAAGTGGCTAATAGGTGGTAGCAGTATGAAAGAGGTAAAACCTCACTAACTATGCCAAAATAGGAAGATATATTTCGTCTTCAGAGGAAATAGATGTGAAGCTCATGATAAAAAATTTAAAATAATATCTTGCAACATACAAATGAAGTCTGATGTTAGGTCTGTGTAAATTGGCAAACATTAAAGATTTGAGACTGAGACGTCAACAAACATATCCAGTCAGCTGGTCCACAAAGTATCGAAAAATTACACACTTCCAAGTTACGTCTGAATCAGAATAATGTAGACTAAACTGGACATTTTCCTAGACTTTTTTCTCAAGCTTTTCTCTATGGGACAATAAATTGTATTTCTAATTTATTACAGACTGCACCAAAGATATTGCTTTGCTTCATAATGGAAAAATACAATGGTATAAAATTCTGGTAAAATGCTGCCACCGCTGAGAAATCTTTGCCCTTCACTTGGCACCCAATAGATATTTTTCTATACTCACCACTGCATGTTAGAAAGTTATTCCCTCATCCAAACCATTCCTGAAATGTTGCCTTGATAATTTTCTGTATTTTTGAGAAATTATTTTATCTCCCATGGCAACTTGTGCAAAATGTCTGGGTGGACTAAGTGCTTCTTCCTAGGTTTAGCTCCTTCTCAGAGCTGCAGTCTCACCCATCTCCTGTGGCTGCCCCACTCAACTCAATTGGACTAGCTAGCATCAATTAGCAAACACCTGAGAGAACTGCACAGTTCTGCTCCCTACTGGTGGAAGAAGCAAATCTCTGTGTGGGAGCAGTACTGATCCTGGCACGTAAAAAGCATTAATAATGACTACTAGCTCTCCCGGCAGATGGAATGGCCAACACCTAAATGACATCAGATCAAGATGTGGGCAGCAGTTGTTGTCTATAATCTTATCTGTGCCTCAGTTTTTCTGAATGTAGATACACAGACCTCCTCCTCTGCTCTTTCCAGAGTTTGCATTTCTGTCATAATGATATAAGGATCTATTTGCAAGCTGTACTGGGTTGTCTGGGAGATTTGGGCACAGCCATGACTCTGTGACAATGAAAACACAACAGTCTCGGGCGTATTTGTTTGTGGAAATGAGATGTTCCACTTCATCAAGCTTGCTGGACATGGCTTATGCGTTTGTGAGGAGTAGACTGGGGAGTGGTGGCTTGTGAGAATGTTTACTCAGCCTGGCTTGTAGACCTCCATGGCTTCCTCATTTCTGATAATCCCACAAAGCTGGTGTTTCTTCTGAAGCCCGATCACAATCCATAGAGATCCCAGTGATCTTGATGTCTTTTCTAGAATGGAATGAGTCAGGTGAGTCACTCATTATGTCAATGTGACACTGATGTCCTGTTTTACTGGTGCCTTAACAATCCAACCAATAATAACAGGAATCCTCATATTCAGGATTTTTCTACCCGCCTGTCCTGGGCAACTGTTTTTTCCAAAGAGGATTTGGTGTTGAGGCTACCATCAGGTTCTTTTGCATCCCTTAGATGTTCCCAAAAAAGCAGTTGTCACTCCTTGAGGTCTTTTTGAGTTTTTACAGATGCCTTCCAGCCTTAAAGGTGCAGTGCAGACATTCCAGTTACTTATGGATTTGGTCCTGCTTGGTGTGTAGTTTTTGTTCATCTATTTGGATGGCATATTGATGGCTAGTCCCTCTGCATAGTGCACCTCCATCAACTGTTGCTCAGTGAGCATGGCCTCATTGCGAACCCAGCTAAATGCCAGTTAGGTCTGCCTGCTGTTGAGTTTCTGGGACACAGAGTGTGTTCTCAAGGGACAGTTCCCCTCCTTGCTAATGTTGAGGCAGTTTCAGCTTTTTCTCACCCTTCCTCAGTGAAGACGCTGCAGGTGTTCTTGGGGACCGTGGACTTTTATAACTGTTTCATCCCACTGGCAGGTCAATGCCCCCCTTGTAAAAAGCACCTAAATCAAAAAGGGGGAAAACATGTAGAGTGGACCCCCAAGAGGGTACAGGCATCCGATGATGCCAAAAAAGCCTTGTCTAATGCTGCATTTTTGTTCAGTTCATCTCCAGTGGCTCATGTGGCTCTAACTCTGATTATGTAGTTGAGGCAGTTTGTGAACAGTGGGTGGATGATGCTTGGCAACCCTTCGCTTTTTTTAAACCAAGAAATTCTGGGATGCTGAAAAAAGTATATAATTTATAATTTGGGTTCATTCCAGTGTAATTTTAGTATTCTGTGAAGCTGACTGCATGTGCATCTTGCAAGACAGACAGTAAAGAGTTTACTTGCATTACTTTATTCCACAGAATCTTGTAAAACCAAGATAAAGCATTTTAGTGTGTTGTCTTACAGGTGCGCTCTTAAAAACTGCAACTCTGTCTGTAAACTCAATTATTCAACCTGTGTAGAATGGCATAAACTGGGGTTGCCAACTATCCCATATTAACCAAGATGTCTTGTACTTTAAGCCAAATTGAAGTAAGGGACATTCTGGTTCCTGTATTTGACTCCAGCCTACAATTTGTATTTACAAACATTAAAACTGTCACCATGTAATGACAGTGTAATATGAGACAGATAATCTGTAAAAATAAAAAAATAAAAAAATAAAAAATTGAGCTCCTCCACCTACTCCCTGAACTACTGTTGCCGTCTGAAGAAACGCACCGCTAATGGTCCAAAAAAAACAAAAAAACAATCTTAGGCTTGTAGAGGGAACAACCGTCTTAGCATTGTTGATCAATGCTGCTCATTGTGATAATGGCAGAGAAACAACTTACCGTCCCAGGAGAACTGTTTATTTGTAATAGAAAATCATGAACCACTATAGTTTAAATATGGTAAAAAAAAAAAAAAAAAAAAAAAAAAAGAAGGGACCAAAACAATGTGACAATAAAGTAAAGGAGTAAAACAAAACAAAAATGCCATAGTTAAATAATGAAAGTAATAAAAATCGCATCATTTTGTTCTCATGCCATCTTTGTTATTCTTTTCTCAATTCCTCTAGAGAATTGGTGATTGGTCAGATGTTTGTCCGAGGCCAGGAGGAAGTACAGTACATGGCTTTGGACTTCCTCTGATGAACTGTCCCTGCTCATTTCTGGTTCAATGAACCGTTAAATGTCCCTCTGACGCCTTCTGCTTTTGTTTTTTGTTTGGTTTATTTTTACTTCTGATAACATGGAAAATAAAATGAGGTTTTCCATCAATCACAATTTCCTCCTCTTCCTAACTTGTGAACTTTTAATTGTCATTCCTCTCTGCCATGACTGTTGTGCTTACTGTAACTACAAATATAACAAAACATTATGACGCTTACTTTAGCAGAAGGGGCTTCGCAGTAGCTCAGCTCAGGGTATCTTGTTGAACGTGACACTTGTGTGTGAAAGTGAAACTCCTGTAACCATGTGAGCGCATTGACTCTTTGACTTCCACCCAACCAGGCTGAACCCGGGACTTTCTATAACTCTGATGAAAGCACTAAAAGACAACCAACCCAAATACACCCTAATGGTTTAACATAATTATCTACTGTTTGTATATAGATACAGGGTTACCTCATTCTTTATCTCCCCAGAAACTCTTTTCAAGGAGATGTAATATAGGACAGAGTAGAGCTGAGAGTGGGAGTCAGAGCTGGAGGTCCTGAAGTTGTCACTCTGTCCTCCATACTTAATGAAAGTAGAGGGTCAAGAAAACAGGCACCACCAGGCATGTAATACAAATTATAATGAACACGATGAGTTCTAGTCATTAAATGATCTAATGAAAACAAAGTAATTCAAGGGAGAAGTGTTAAAATGAAAACACTTTTGTCAGTGTTTTAAAAAAAAAATACATTAATTAAAATGTAATGATCGGAACTTAATTAGGTTTTGTAATGACTTCATGTTTGCATTCTTCTATCAATATAAACACAAAATATACTATATTTCACCTACTTCTCTGTAACATATTGTTCATATCAAAATCTTCTTGCATATTCCCCAAAACTACATTTTGTTACATAATGTTAAACATTAATATGTGACCAAACATCCTGGTGACTTCAACAGGCCATTTCCCCTTACAGCTTGTGAGTTTCTGCTACTGCGGAAAATATCAGTTACTTTAAAAGTCAACTCTTCAAAAACTGTCAACAAATATTTCCTCTCAACTTTTATAATCCTTACGTAAACACGCAATAAAATATTTTTTCCTGTTTGTACTGCTACAATTTCTGGAAATCTTATGTGATAAAAATATTGATGCTTTTACTGTTTATTATTTACTTTATTATTATTATTAGAGCCTTGCAACAAACTTTCTTTCAATATGTAAATTTTTAAGTGTACAACTGAATGACAATTAAATCTGTCTATGTCTAAAACTCTGAAGGCACCAGAACCGTATGCTTGCACTTCTTGATTTTCTCATGCAGGGTAGTTTTACGTTCACATTTCTCTTTGTCTGAGATACATTTAAAACTTAAAAAAACCCAAAAAAAACATTCATTTCTCAAGGATTTCCTTTCATGTCAACCTAGTTTACAAAATATTTCTTTGGTTTCAAACTTGAGCTGTCCTGCTAAATTACACACAGGGGCACCATTAACTTTTTGGGTGTTTTCACCTGATAGTCCAGCAGACTCAGTTCAACTGGGAAGCAAAATTTGATGCATTTTCAGCTGTTGTTGGTCACTTTCATGCACAAACCAAAAACCTGTTCACCTTCTCGCCTCTGAACCACTGAAGGAAAAGACACAAAAAATACCTCTAATGAAGACGTGAGTGTAACTTTCTTATTCGCAAAATGTGAAAAAAAGAAAAAAATGGAATGGTGTCAAACGTTTGTGGTTGTAACATTTTTATGTTTTGTCTTTTAGCAAAAGATCACAAGTTTCCCCTCGTAGCGTTGGACTCTCACGTTTGTTTTTGTTGAATTTACCCAGAATGCCCCACACTATTTTTTGCTTCCTTCTTTTGGATTTTTTTTTTCCCAGTCTGCTTGCATTCACACTGCATTCAAACCACACCAGAGTTCACTTCAACCAAACTGAGACCGAGGTTATTGAGCACACCACAGTTTGCTTTTTCGGTCCAATTACACATTCACCCCTCTCCAAACGATCCAGAGATTGGTTAAACAGAGCTGGTGTGAATGCACCTCAGTGACTTCAAATTCAAATTCAAAATTAAGATTTTATTTACCTGGGTTACCCGCATGAATAACAGTTTTACATATTTTTTTTGTGTTCTTAACAGTTTTACAGGTAATTTGATGTTACCCACTCAGACCCCCAGGATGTATTTACTGTGGCTGCTGCTGGAGCTAATAGCATGTTTTCTTACTGAAGAGCTTAAGATGGTTTACATCTCACAGGCTGTGTGAGAAAATGTGTGAGGAATGCTGAGGTGTAATTATGGTGTTTATGTTTGTTTAAAATACAATCCCTTCAAACTATTTCTCTTGTTTTCCCTGTGTTTTTAGGGTTTTCATTTCTACTTGGGTAGAATGTTATTGTTTGTGAAAACTGTAGTGGCTGGTGTAAAAAGAGAACACCACCTTTATAATGAAGCTGTTTACAGTCTTTCATATGTTAGGGTTTTGGGACGTACCTGTGAGTTTTAACAAACTATATTTTTGGTTCAATGTGTGTTATTGTAGTAGACTCTGTGTGTGGTTTATAAATTTAAAGCTTGATTTAGATCATCTTAAAACCTTAACTTTGCTGTCCTTAAGCCACTTTGTCTTCTCTTTGGCTGCATGCTGATACCATCAGCATGCTGAGATCGGTCTTCCAAGTGGAAAACCGATCTGTCCCCAAGCTTTTACTTCCAGGCTGATTTCTCCAGATACTGCTTCAATATTTCTACATGATCCTCATAATCTTTCTTTCCTCATGATCCCATATACTTTCTGGAGTTCCCCTCCTGCAGCAAAACATCAACACGACACGATGCTGCAACCTTCACACTTAACAGTTAGGGTGGTACAAGCGTCTCCACGTTTTCCTCTAATTTAGCAATAGGCATTATGTCCAAACAATTCAACTTTAGTTTCATCAGACTACAGGACATGTCTCCAAAAATCCAGATATTTGTGCCAGTGGACATCAACCAGCTGCAATCTGACGTTTCTTTTGAAGTGACTGTTTGTTCCTTTCAGCCATAATTAACCCCAGAGGGTTGATCTGCACATTTTGGACCAGAACCCGTTCACCTCTGGCAAAAGAACCCGTCTCCTTCTACAGCATTGTGATGCTCATGAAGGAGCATCTTCTTGAGCAAGGATAATAATTTTATCCTTTCGTAAAATTATCTGAGTGGATGATGGTAACTTCAAGTATCAGTCAAAGATGAACCAGACATGCGGCTCCACGATTCTCTTCCTGATATCTTAGTTGATTTCTTTTGACTTTCCTGTCATGTCAAACAAGAAACAATGTGTTTCAGTGTGGCTTTAAAACACATCCACAGGTTGGACTCCAGTTCACTCAACTGTGACAAGTAACCTATCAGAAGTTTGCAAAATGAAGCCCAAAATGTTAAACTCAAGCTTAACGTGTAAAATTTGGTCAGTATCTCCAATAATGACCAAATATGTGTAAATTTTTGAATTGGAGCAAAGTTATAAAAAATACTCTAAAAATGTTCTTGCTACATTTGCTGGCAGTTAGCAGACATGAGTAATTTCCGTATAATGTCTAACTTGGCAAATACAAGAATAGTTTGGTCAGACTTAACTTCAGACAGGAGATAAAAATGTGTTTTTATTCACACTTTAATTCATGCCTTTAAGCCACAAATTAAAGTCATGCTAGCCATGAATTTCTTGATTATATAAACTGTTGATGAATAAATGAGCTGCTTGACTGAAGTCCACAATTAAGCTGTACTGTAAAAATATTAAAAATGTGGATTTAAACATCGTGCTATCTTTTAATTTAAAGCATTTCCATTAATGAATTGAAGGCCGTGTAATGAGATAGAAACGTGACCTTACTGATTAATAGCTCTGTTGTTAAGAGGTTCTGCTGTGGGATCTCTGGACCTGGATTTCTTCCAGCTAAGAAAGAAGATGGAGAGCCTTCCCTCTGAACAGACCCAGAGTCATTCTGAGTGGCCTGGGAGAGCAGCGTGTTCCTCCATCACAAACCACTTCAGCTGTGCAGGGAGACGACCTGCAGTACTCACAAACCATGACTCTTTGGGTTGACCTGACTTGAACCCTAACTATTCTGGCCTAACATTTATCTGAGCTCAGGTGCTGTTATTGTATTTTACTTTATTTTCATGTTGTTACTCTTGTTTTGAACAGAGTCGTAACTGTTGATTCATCATTCATCACTCTTGTGCACTTGGATTTAACTTGGTCTGAAGTTAAATCAGACCAAACCTGTCCTGTTTTAACTCATCCAGTTAGAATTACCTAAATGATTTTTATCAGCTAAATGCCACAATAACAAGAGAAATGTCTTCAGAATCAGAAGTTTGTATACATTTCTTCAGAATTTGAACTGCATCATTTTTGGTAAACATTGCAGAACAGCTTCTCACATTAGTTTGCCTGTATCGTGGCCCATTCCTCAGGTCAGTCTGGTTTTGGTCTTACTTTAGATCAGTTTGTTGTTATTTTGTTTAGTTAGATGTTTATTTATTTGTTGTGTTGGCTGATCTTGCTCCAGTTATATTCATGTTTTCCCAGCTCCCCTGTAAGAGTTTCCTTTTCCTTGCTGTGCCACCTCTCTCTCTCTCTCTCTCTTTCTCTCTCCAGCCTGGTTTCTTCTCTTCCCTCACAGCTGCACCTTGTTTTCTAATTAGCACTGGCCCATTGTTCCAGCGTTCAAAGGCCGAGTATTTAACCATTTCTCCCTCATTCGCTCCTTGCTGGATCCTCTTATTACATTCATGCAACTTTGTTCCTGTTTTGTTGCTCTCTGATCTCTTTTTGGTTGTTCTGCTATTAAGTCCATCATCTCTGGCACATATCATGACAGTAACTGAGTCAGGCCTCCTCGCTCTCACACGCCTTGTAAATCCAATCCAAACATTACTGTTTGAAACCATGAGGAAAGCATGGCTTCAAACATGCCATGTTTGGTATGTGTATACACACACACACACACACACACATATATATGAGCCTCACAGTAAACTGAAAGGAAGATGGCAAGAACCTGAGGAATAACTCCACAGTTAGGTGCCTGAATAACGTGCTGTGAGGCTCGTTAACAGTGCAGTTACTTCACTCCGTCCCCATAGTTGCCAAGGAGATTAATATTTTCACGGGTTTTCATTGTCATACCAGCTCACATTTGCATGTTTGTGGTATGAAATTTGGTCTCAAACCTTAAATTATTGTGGGTGATCTATTCAAGTCACCCCCAATACACTCACACACATCTGTGCCACATACAGGATGTTTCGACACAAAACATCTTTCTTTTCCGCAATCTTGTTAATAGTAAAGAAGGTTAGATAATAAAAAAATCCAACAACACATTCTCTTTCCCTTTACGTCACACAGTGCGTACCTTGAGTCCTGTTGATCACCAGCTCTAATGGTGGTCATTGTCAACTCAGGCTTTGACTGGTCCAGGCTTTGACTGGTCCAGGCTTTGACTGGTCCAGTGTACTGGAGATCATGTTCTTGACCCACATGTTAGATTTGGCAAATGTTTCATGCCGGATGCCGTCCTTGACACATTTAAAATGGCCACTTTTTGGCTGCATTATTAATACAGTTTAATAGTCAATACACACTAATTTACATACACACACACTCACACACACATATATATGTGTGTGTGTGATTTTAATTTGAGGTTTGAGACCAAATTTCAGGAATGCTTTTCTAGTAAACATTCCTAGAGCCTGAGTCAGGATATGATGCTCCCACCACCATGTGGAACAGGTCTTTGTTCTGATGGTTTCCTTCCTTCTCCAAGCAAAAGCAACATCTCTCTGGCCAAAGAGCTCCAGTTCAGCCTCGTCAGACCAAACTTGGAACAGACTTCCAAAACACATCACCATGTTTCAAATGTTTAAGCAAACGTTATTGATGTGCCATTGTTCCAGCAAAGGAGTTTTTCCTACTCTGTGACCCCAGAGTCCTCCACAGTGGACAACACATCATCTCCAGTAGAGTCAAGCTGAGGAACAACCTTCTTGGCAGAAACCCAGAGTCCTTGTTGATATTTCTTTTCTTTTCTTTTTTTGCCCACAAAGTTTTTTGGAAATCTTGCACACATGGCCACGCCCAGGGCTGTTTCCAACAGAATTTGTCTCCTGATGCCTTGCAACGATGCATCACACAGCTGTGCTACACACCATGAAACATATGGAAATGACAGTATTACCTTCACCCTCACAGTAAGTGTGTGTCCACCATCGTCTTTCTGAGGTCCAGATTATATTTGTTCATTATATTGTCTTGATGAATGTGCTTTTTACCAGATGTGTGAGAGTAGCTCCACAGTGCAAGTGCCACAGTCCTGCTAACCAGAGTTCCTTAAGGTTACATCTTGATTACTCAGGAGAAATGTGAAAGCTAAAAGAGTTCAGGTGTGGTTTTAAAACTAAATGAATGACCAGATTTATCTTGGAAGCCGAGAACACAGAAAATGTTTCACTTTTTTTTCCCCCCCTGCCAATTTGGGACATCAATAAAACATACAGCTTGAACTTTGTGAAGATTTTGTTTTTGTTCTTTTGGAAGCCTTGCAAGTATGAACAGTTTTACTACGGTCATTTCCATGAACACATTAACAGTGTTGTCTGATTTCAAGAGGGAGTCCAACAATTCTGACCACAGCTGTAAACCTCAAATATCAAAAACATGTTTTGGAGCCAGAAAAAGCT
This sequence comes from Poeciliopsis retropinna, assembly GCA_010277075.1. Taxonomy (NCBI): domain Eukaryota; kingdom Metazoa; phylum Chordata; class Actinopteri; order Cyprinodontiformes; family Poeciliidae; genus Poeciliopsis; species Poeciliopsis retropinna. Next base: position 21,706,684 of record VMRM01000010.1, read on the forward strand.
CATGTCCTCTCATGTGTTTGGTAACAGCAACTTTAATGTAACTCCTTTAAAATCCGAAGAAACAAACACACAAAATGCTTTAAACGTTTGTCTGGGATTACAGGTTCCAGTGTTCTTCGACCTCCACATCACACTGTGGAGGTTCTGGATCTGTTCTCACATTGTTTCATTAACAGTTCTGGTAGGCAAAAAACATGTGCTTACTATACAATGACACGATCACCACATGTAGATATAAATTTGTTGCCTCTTTATTTTTGGTAATAGCTATTCAACCTCTGCATCTGGAGATGGTTCAACATTTCCCGGCCTACAGCACTTTTTTTTTTTTTTTTTTTTTTGAAAGGCTCATTTTGAAACATCATGCTTGTTTAGCTTTTCTGAGCTATAGGGGGGGAAAAAAATCCATCAGACCACATCAGAAAAGAGAACAATTCCCACAGCTTTTAATTACATTTGAAATGTGGTAGCAATAATATTGAGATTTCTAATTATTTTCAAAGAAGCTAAGAAAGAAAAGCCTTCAGGAAATAAAAGTCTTTGCCTCACATGGTTCCACTTTAGAGCCTTAAAGAGAAACAAACAAATTGCACCTCATTTGGTTAGGTGGAGTATTTTTAACTGCTCTTGGCTGGCAAAACCGCAGCACAATCAATTGCATGTTTGAGAACAGCACTGACTCGGCAGAAAATGCTTTGCCATATGCTCAACAGACACACTCGCACACGCAGACGTGCACACACACACGAGAACCCTCAGCAGTATCCAGTGGTTTTACATGAGAAAGTTGAAGCCTTTTCTGTTCATGGCCTTGCTTGACTTCTCCTAACAAGACTGAGTCAGTGAGTTTCTTAAGCAGTAAACTGATTAGCCCGAGTGAATGGATGCTGTTGTCTGGGATTTGAACAGAACATTACTAGTTCAACTTATGTGAAAGAGTTAAGAAAAGCCGAGTTTTTTTTTTTGTCTGCAGAAAGCCCTCTGTTCTTTGAAACTTGTGGTAAAGAGAGAATTGAATCATCTATTCTTGTTAAATGTCTTACATCTCACCAGCTTTTGATTCTTCTAACACTCTGTTGCCTCTCACAGCAAAGCCTTTATTGTTCTTTGTGCTTTTATGTTAAACTTTTTGAAGTTCATAAGACGCTCTTTCCTGAGAACCCAAATGTAGGAAGCGGGACAGCAGGAAATACACTGTTTACATGAGGTAGTTGTAATTAAGTCTTAATTTAAGAAGCCTTTCCTCAATCAAGATGACTTAATAAATTACAAACCTATATCTAATTTTCCTTTCTCATCTAAAATCCTTCAGCAAATAGTTGATAGTGAAATGTGTGAGGGTCTAAATACAACTGAAGGGTTTCAGTCGGGTTTCAGAGCTCATCGTAACCCTCAAAAGAACTTGGGAAAGTTACAATTGATATTGTTTTGACCTCAGATAACGGACTTGTGCCTGTTTTTGTATTGTTAGATCTCAGAGCTGCTTTTGGTCACAATGTACAAACATGTTGAACGGCACCAAGTTGGCTCAAATCCTATATGTCCAGCAGATTCAAGTTTGCTTGTGTCAGTGATAAATCTTCATATTCGAGGATGGAGTACCACAGGGCTCTGTTCCTGTTATGCTGATAATACTCAGCTATATCTTTCCATATAGCTGATTGGACCTGATGAATCCAGTCTGTTAGGTGGACTACAGGGATGTCTTGAAGACATAAAAACCTGCATGACACTAAACTTTCTTCCTTTAAAATCTGATAAGACAACGTTTTTGTGTTTGGATCTGAAACGCTGAAGAAGAAAACTGCTAACTCATCACTTGATCTGGATACAATGACTTGTATCAGGAAGGTAAAGAAGCCTGGTGATACTTTTGACCAGGATATGTCATTTAAATCCCATAGTAAACATGTCTCTAGGACTTCCTTTTATAATCTCCAGAGTATTGACAAAGTTAGAAATATCCTATCCAGGAGTGACAGTGAATAACTACTCTATGCATTTGTTACTACAAGGCTGGACTACTGTAATTGTATATTATCAGAAGGTCCATAAAATGCAGTTGAAAGAAGTTTAACTCATTGAAACGGCATCTGATTGAAACACTGCAGTTCTAATGAGTTCTGACAACAAGAGATCATATTTATTCTGTTTTAGCTCCATGTTTAATCCTGAATAGAATGTAAGATTCTCTTCACATATAAAGTTCTTAAAGGTGCAACATGTAACTTTTACCAGAAAAAAGTTGTCCCCTCCACCACCACCCCACCCCCCCCAATTTTGTTAAAAGGGACACCATGCCATTACAGTATGGTATGGGACAGATAATCTGTAAAGACTGAAGCTCCTCCAACTCCTTCCATCTGCAGTGTAACAGAGAGCAACGGGGAGAGTGTGAGCAGCGTGTGCACATGAGTGATTGACAGTGCTGAAATGATAGGTTGCTTCTGACTGATCGGTGTGTATCTGGTCCGTTTTTTCCCAGATTATCAGTATTGTATATTACACGGTACTTGTTGATAATGGATTAAATTAACACTTTGCAATTGGTTATTATTAAAATGACCAGTAACATCAGTAGCTAAACAAGGCAGATAGCATTCCCTATAGTAGAAGTTATGTGGGAGGTTCCTGGTTCTCTATTATGTATTTCTAGTTGGTGTTTTGTTAACTGCATTTTTTATTCTGGCAGGTCAGGGGCTTCATCAGGAAGGTTTGTGTATTTATGTATCATCACAATTGACTGAATGGGAAGGAATTACATAAATGTGATGAATTTTAAATTGGTTTATTGCATAAGCATAAATGGCTTATGGTAATTCAAACAAATGCTATTATTATACTTGATTATGTGCAATTCAAACAATACACTTTATGTACTTGAAATACTCATTATTAATTTAATACAACTAGACTTTAATAATACTAAATACATAAACCTGAGGATTACGCAATTAAAACTGAATGGCTTACATTCCACTGATGAATATGAATTATGTACGGTTTATTTGATAGGTTTGCATTAAATTTATCTAAAAAAAGTAAATGGCAATTGTAATGTAATGAAATTACATGAATTTTAAAAGTCAGAGTTAAATATTTCTGTGAGTGTAGAAGAATAAAGACCTGCTGCTGTCAACCATCCAGACCTCTTGTATCCTCTGGTTCTGGGAATGCAGAGCAGAATAGAAGTAAAGATGGCTCTCTTTGCAGAGTCATCCGCCTGCCAAACTCACCAGGTCTGGGTCAAACTACTTCAGCAGCGCTGTGTGTGAAGTGTTGTCTGATTGTTCAGAAGTTTATTGATGTGCTTTATGCAGAAATGCACTCAGATGGCAACGTGAATGTTTCGTTTCAATTATATTCAGTTTTTAGTGCTTTTATTGACATCTGCAAATCAGTCACAAAGCAACCAATCCGAGCCAGGAGGAAGCACTTGGCATTGTCAATAATGCTCATGTATGTGCTGCTAAACGTGCTAATGTCGGAAAAAAGAACATGCTGTTCCAGGGAAATTTTTTATCCACCACCAGTGGCCATCCTGACAAACTGAGCATTCATAGAATCATAGCAGGCTCCACTGTGATGAAGGAGCTGTAGTATTAGCAGAGCGAGCAAGCATTGATTGACATTGCGTAATATTCCAATATATTCATAATACCACCATATACATTTGTGTGTGGACAACAAACAAGAAAATAAAAGCTAGAGTTATTGAGGAACAGACAGAAGCAGCTCACAGTTGAGATTTGAGACAGGAACAAGCTGAAGAGCAAACTACAAAGGAACAGTGGAGATGTTTGGTCGGGGATGAAGAAGATTACAGGCTTCAAGCAGGAGAAAAAATCAAATAGCTGGAAGTCTGGACAGAGCAAATTAAAGATCTGCTGTTGTTGTATCAACCTTCCAGACCTCTCAGGTCTTCTGGTTCTGCTGTGCCTCCCCAGAACCAGAACCAAACACAGAGAAGCAGCATTCAGCTTCTGTGCTCCACAAATCTGGAAGAAACTTCCACGCTGCAAAAATACAAAGGCAACTCTAAGCAGGTGGGATTTTAGTTTAGATTTAAAGGAACTCAGAGTGCAAAAACACAAAATCTTACAAAGTATTTTACTCTGTTCTAAATCACATATATATACTGTCTTTATTAGCTTGATAAGTGTTACATTGAAATAATTATTTGGAAAATGTGACTTATTTGATTTATTTGTTTGATTAAAGTCTTTAAAAATGCTTTTTGTCTGCCTGCTATCATTTTAAAACAGGGATGTCAAAGTCAAAATTACCGAGGGCCAAAAAAACAAATTTTCTACAAGCCGAGGGCTGGACTGGTTCACTGTTTATTAAAACATATTGAAATGATTGAACATAGCCTATTGAACCTAACACAGTGTATATTATTTAATAATTAAATGAATAAAGCATTATTTTCTTATGGATCTGTCAGTTATTTCAAGTGAAACAATTTTTCAACAGGCAAACAGACAAAAACAAACTTCCTTCAAAGAAAAATATCATGTTCTGTACATTAAAAGAATAAAACAATATTTTGTTATGACTGTCAGAAACCTCAAGGGAAAACATTTTCAACAGAGAAACAGCAAAAAAATAAATTGTTTTGAAAACCAAAATATGTTTTTTAATATCAAGATAAATACTTAAATTATGCATTATAAACTGAAATGCATTATTGTGCTGCTCTATGATGTCCATATTCTTGTCTTTGTGTTTCTGAGAAGTTTGATAGATTATTTTCTTTCATTACAGCCAAACTTTCTCCACACAGAAAACACACATACATTGATGGCATAGTTACTTTGAAAAAGTAACTTTAATCAGATTACTGATTACTCCTTGAAAAAGTAACTTAGTTAGATTACTGATTACTTGATTTGGAAAGTAACTAGGTTACATTAAAAGTAATTTTTTAGTTACTTTCAAAAATTGCTGACAACAACAACAACCACCTGTGAAAATCATTTTGATTTTTGCCAATAATTAATTCTAAGTTATTTTATAATGATTACATCAACAATGTATTTCCACTTATATGGTTGAACTGAAGTGGAGATTGTTTAATGGTTACAACAGTACAAAAAAACTTTAATAATTTGTGTGTGATTTTCTGTGCTTCTATTGAATAGAATTTATAGTTTTCACAGATTTGTGACACTTATTTTAATATTAATAATTATAATTACGTTCAGTCACACAACTTTACTGACTCGTTCATTCGTGGCTGTTTTCACGTCTCCTGCTCTGTTCATATCAGTCTCGATGTTTGCGGTTTTCTGGAGCACAACGCGAAGCTTGACGTCATTCAGAGGTTAAATATTAACTTAACATTAATAAAGACACAGCGGGACGGATCATCTGGGAAATGATGGACTAAACTAACTGGATGTCAGACAAATTCTGGTTTATGTCTGTTTATATCCAAGCCCAAAACGCGCAGACCGCGACTCTTTAAATCTGCAAGCGACTTTAAAAGAAAAACATTTTGAGGTTCGGACTTGGCGACCGAAACTGAAAATAGTTCCTATTCAGCAACAAAATGTTCATCTCCCTCCATTGTTTCTGTCGCTGCTGACATTGTTGCATAGACTCTGCGGTTACTCTCCAAGACGCGTAGAGGAAATAAAATGACAAAAGAAAATAGTAACAAAGTGGATTCGATAAGTTACTGCAGTCTGACTACTGGATTTGAAACAGCGACGCATTAATTACTCATTACTGAAAAAAGTGGCCTGACGTCAGTAACGCGTTACTAAGTAACGCGTTACTAAGCAGCGCATTACTGACATCACTGGTCGTCAGTGGAGAACGGCGGTGACGTCAAAAGGTACAACCTTATATTAATAGGATCATAGTCATATACCGGGGCAGCACGGTGGCGCAGTTCCTTGAACTGATGCCTTGCAGCCGGAAGGTTCCGGGTTCGCATCCCGCCCGGAGTCTTCATGTTGTACGGAGTTGGCGTGAATCCTCCCTGTGCTCGCGTGGGTTTCCTCCGGGTACTCCGGTTTCCCCCCACATTCTAAAACACGCGTACCGTCTCCCTCCCTTCCTGTCCTTAGGTGTGAGTGTGTGAGTGAATGGTTGTTTGGTTTGGTTTGGAATGAATGGATAGGTTTTTTTTATGATTGTACATTTATAAAAAGGTGAATAATCAAAAGGAGGCGTAGTCCTTGACAGCAAACTCAATAACCAAATCTGTAACATAGAGTCTTAGCTGGCCCAAGGGGAGGATCCTCTACTGCTCCTGATCCTTTTGGCTCGGTTCCAGCGATCCTCCAGTCATCCTCAAGCCCAAAGCCCCAATAAACGGAATTGGACACCGAAACTGAAAATAGTTCCTATTCAGCAATAAAATGTTCATCTCCCTCCATTGTTTCTGTCGCTGCTGACATTGTTGCATAGACTCTGCGGTTACTCTCCAAGACGCGTAGAGGAAATAAAATGACAAAAGAAAATAGTAACAAAGTGGATTCGATAAGTTACTGCAGTCTGACTACTGGATTTGAAATAGCGACGCGTTAATTACTCATTACTGAAAGAAGTGGCCTGACGTCAGATTACTGAAATTTCTAAGTAACGTGTTACTAAGCAGCGCGTTACTGACATCACTGTCTGTCTCCCATCTGGCCTGAATCCCTCTGTTCTCAGTGTCCACTAAACGTTTAGCCAGTTTTGAGGAGGAAGGAACCTGAAAGATGATCTCTGCTCTGATTATTGATGAAGTCGCTTGTGCTGCAATGACTTTGCGGGCTACCGTTGCATTGTGGGGAATAGTGTTGGTGCGTGCAAAATGCCTGCGGGCCGCTGTGGCCTGCCTGCGGGCCGCTGTGGCCTGCCTGCGGGCCGCTGTGGCCTGCCTGCGGGCCGCTGTGGCCTGCCTGCGGGCCGCTGTGGCCCGCCTGCGGCATCCAGGGGGCCACAGATAACTAATTCATGGGCCAGATTCGGCCCGTGGGCCTTGACTTTGACATATGTGTTTTAAAATATGAAATCTGACACTCTAAACGCCCTTGAGCAAACCTCTTCCTACTTCTGCTGTGTCCTGTCACATTTATTTAAAAGCAGCCAATAAAAAATGTTGTCTTGTATTGATTATTTATTTGTTTTGGAAAACTGGGAAACATATCACGAGTGCTGTCATAAACAGCATAGAAAGTCACCCAACAACAAATATCTCCAGCAGATCCCATGATCAGAAGCACTCCACCCAGCCCAGGCCTACACAAAACGGCTTTTAAACACAGCTTAAAGCCTGCATGAGATTATAGTAATTATCTCAATGATGCAAGAATCCCCTCTGACAGAAGAATAAGACATTGAGCCACAGCATAAGCAAGAAACGAGATAAAATGAGATAATCATCATTTACGATGATCTCAGCATCCAAGGCTGACACTAAAAGAAGGTTTCGTGTTTGTGATGAGATTGAGGTACTGAGGAAATGACTACCTCTGGGCTGGGAGATGATACACCACAGAGCTGATTACACTGTGTCACTGCACACACAGCAAGATAAAGATAAACAAGCAGCAAGACAGTCTGACTTGGGCACAAAACTATATGCCTAAAAGAGACGTGTGGATGTGCAAATCATCATGTTCAGGCTTTACAGCCCAGCTCTGACTAGCTCACAGAACGGCTGATTGGACTGCACACGTGTGCACAATCTAAATGATCATGGCAAGATGTCTTTAGGACAGTGGCCTGACATTAATTTATATGAATTTATTTTGCATTAACTGCTGAAATTAATTTATATTAAATCCCAAAGTCATATAAGACCATCCACGTGTTTGTATATCTGTGATGTGATCCAGCCTCTTCAGCTTGTAGTTTGACATCCTGCTGATTGTCCCTCACATTCATTACAGCACCAGAGGAGACAGATCCTTCAAACTGTTGAACCAAGACTGTGGAATAATCTCCCACGTTACTTACGATCATTTTTACTCCATTTTAAAAAGCAACTTAACATATCTTTTATTAAACAAGCATTTAACTGGACTGAACTTTCTGTAATCTTCATCGTCATTAAATTATCATTTTTCTCACTACAACCTGGGTCCACCCGTCTACCTCATCACCTCCAACTGCAAGCCGTGACCCCCCCTAGACTAGCCACTGCCTTCCTGTGCATCTGTGCTCAAAGTAAAATCTTTTTTTACGGCGCAGTCAATCGACTTGGATTGTCTCTGATCGATTTTCTACCGGGCCAATCAGCAAACAGGAGGGGGACTTTGATTTTCTGCGCTATTTTAGAATTGTCTGCCTGCAGCTTTAGCAGCTGCAGCATAGGAAGTGAAGGAAGCCATTCAGTCCGTGTTGGTCACACTTTCCAATATTAAATTAACATCAACAACAGCCTCCTCTCTATTTGCAGCGGAGGTGACGTCCGGTAAGCTTAGCGTCAAACTGGCACATTACGTATGTCACGGTCAAACATTGAGTAACATTTAAAAACAACACAGTCCATGTCTCCAAGTATGGAGGACCAAAACTGACATAATAAGAAATAAAAGCATAAATATATATTTAGTTTATTTAAACAAATCTGTAAAATGTTGGTCTGTGCCCTAGTCATGACTGGATGATGTTCCAATATCCAGTGTTGTTTAATAACTTTGCAGAAAAGAAACTTCATAGCTACATCTTGACATTGTAGAACTAACAGTATGTGGTCTTCTTTAACTTTAACTAGTTAACTGGTAAACCCTTATTCATAGAGAGCTGACCTTGCAGCATGAATTTGAACCCAGGCTGATAAACATTTGCTGGACAAGAAGAAAGGCTTTTTCATAAACTTGGGATATTCTGTCAGTCCAGCAGAGACTCAGAAGCCCCCTGGAGGCAAAGGCCCCTAACATCCATATGCTCTGTGGTATGAAATGTATTGAGAAAAGTAAAGGCCCCTTAATATTTATGGAACAGATTCTGAAAACTTTCAGAAAGTCGTTCAGATCAAAGTAAAAGTCTTTCACTACAGGAAAGAACAAAAGACAAGAGCTTTAAATGGAAGGAGGAGAGAGTGGCACAAAAGATGATAGAAAAGGAGATGAGCAGAAAGTGCTACAACAAATAAAATAACTAAAAGGCAGTACACAGAGGAAAAGAAGCAAACATGGAAAATAAACTAATATGTTGTATGAAGCAAGTAAATAATTTAAAACAAAGACAAGAATTTCAAAGAGAAAAGAAGAAAAAAACAAGAACGAAAAAGAGAATTTTGACACTTTTAGGAAGATTCAGGCCATCTGATGTTTACAACTATTACCTTTATCTGACATAAAAGTGCTGCAAAACGCTGGCCAGTGAGGCAAACAATCTTTATCATCAACCTGGGAGATAAATGGTCAATGGCATTTCAGAAGCCGTCTGACACTTCTCCCCTGAACTCCAGAAAAATCTGAAACCGCAAATAATGTTGTAGTTGACAAATGATCAATTATCCTTCTTCAATGCTATGGTTGGAAAAAGTTGAACAATTTTGCATATTGTTTAATATGCAAAATTGCACATTAAATTATGCAAATTTTATATGCATAACTCCATTCAATTGAATGAAAATTGGATGCAAAATGCAGAAAATAAAACAAAAAAACAACACAGGGCCAACTTTGAAAATTTGGTCACAAGCTGATCTGAATCATATCAAATGTAAAAAAAACAAAAGGCAAGAAGAAAAAAAACATGTGATTTATGCAAGTTACCATGGCAACTCCATACGGTGCGTCGACTCCTGGAAACAACCAATTTGTCATTTTGGTCCATGTTTTCTGCCACAGGAGCTAAGAGAAATAGAAAAGTGTTGGAATGAGTCAGAGCTGCAGAGGCAGAGACATCACCTCCACCTCCAACACCTCCACCTGTGGTTACTCCAAATCCAGGAAGCCACAAGTCAAATTAAGCTCTTGAGTCTATTTTTTTTACACAAATCTTGCCTTTTTTTTTTTTTTGCCAAGTATTAAAGGTGGAGTAGACATAGCAATATGTGGTTAAAGTTAGCAGGGTGATGATGGTAACGATATTAAAGGTGGAGTAGAAATAAAATGATGTGGTTACCTCAGTCAGTCAGTTGGTTGCCAGATTGATTCCCACCCTACTCGTCTTTGCTGCCGTGTCCTTGGACATGTGACTGCAGTCCAGTGTCTTCACCATCATCAGCATGTCAATGTGTCCATCAGCAGAAATGAGTGATTTCATCTCTGACTCTCTTGCTTCTACTAAATAAGTCTGATGTCATTTCATTTAAGGGCATTATTGGTACATTTATGGTAAACATAAAAGGTAACTCTCTGAAGCACTGAAAGTTTACTTCAGAATACTTCAGAAAGTATACTGTTAATTTTTAGAAAATTAACAGTATACTTAGAAGACTACTATGAGAATACTTGAACCTGTACTTTCTTAGAGGAAACATAGGCTTACAGTTACATGGAAGTACACTTTAAAGTATACTGTCATAAACCTCAAGTGATTTAGTCCCAAAGAAGTACATTTGCTAGTATTTTGCTAGTAAACTTTGGGAAATATACTTTTCTCTATACTTGAGTATACTTAATGGCATGTACTTAACGTATTCTTCTTCTTGATAAGTGAGGGGGAAACCTGTGTGTTTCATATGGTTCACAAATGATCAAAAGTTCCCAACGTACACTGTAAGAGGAAGTGAAGGTCTAAGGAAGACCAGATGCTAGAGGAACCCGCATAGAGGGAACAAAATGATTTTAGCTGGTCAAACAGCATGAATGATAAAGACAATAAACAGCATCTTTCTGGGCTGTGAGCTTCGCCCACATATACTCAGCTGGAATGATCTCAATGACCTGGACTATGACACACCTCGTCAAACTGGGTATCTGAAACACACACCTGTGTGACGTCCTGATAGAGCAGAAACCTGAAACGGCAGAACAGTTCACTGTGTCAGACCAGACTACCAGACAGGACATATTTATACTCCTTCTCATTGTCGTCTGGGTATAAAACACCCTGCATTAGGTAAAGGAAGGAGAAAGGCCCTAGAGGGATCATACTGTTATTCACCTCTGCAGTGCAGATTCTCTAGCTGCACAGCCAGTTCATAGCTGGAGCTTAGAGAGGAAACTCTGTAGGTGGTCATGACTCTGTAAAATGAGAGCTCCTTCTTCAAGGCTTCGTAAAACAGACAAAGACAGTAGTAATTAAGTCTGTTTGATAAACTTTGTACCAACCATTACTGAATATTTTGCACTGAGTTATGAGAAAACTGAAATGTTTACTTCTCATACTAAAGGCTGTTGTTTGGGAGTGATTTGATGTTTTCTGACGTATCTGTCTTCTATTTATCTGTTGTTTCTTGGAACAGCAGGAATCAACTGCATTTACAAAGACTTACTTTGTGCTTTTAAGGATTGGTGATTTGTGCGTCTCTGGTGGTTTCAGGTAGTTGACCTTTCATATTGTGTAGGTAGAAATGATTAAAACTATCACAGAGCAGTTTGATAGTTTTGTGTGATCAGTTACATGACCAATCACGTTCATGTGACATGTGTCTGTATCAACATTAATCACTTAAATATGAAGGAAAATAAATATTTTCACTGATTGGTATTTCCTAATTAACAATCAGTAATGGTGACGTCAGTATTGGATGACAAACTGCCAACTGTGATGTAAGGAAAGGCTCATGCAAAAAGTCATTTTCATGAGTGTCAGCAGCAAAACGAGTCCTTCAATGGACAGACATGCTGGTCAATGTGAAGGTGTTTAACTGCAGTGGTTGTCAAACCACTGAACAAAGGTTTGGTTCCTTGAGCCCTGTGGGAAAACACCTGATAAAAGGGACGAGATTATTATTTAAATAAAATCAGACGCTGCTAAAGTTCCTCAGAGAAGATTGTGGGGAACACATCGACAGCAGGTGGAGGATCTCAACTGATGAATTCTAATATTTTGTGGTGGAGTTTTTAGAATTGTGTCTCTTTCTCCCAAAATGATTTGATTGGCCACAACGTTGACAGTTACCAGTACTGTATCGATGTACAGACAGACTTAACTTTCAGAATTTCTCAATAAGTTGGCAAATTCATTGGAGGTCCTGGTACAGCAGAGTTCAAACGGCACAAAGGAGAGCATGTCAACAAATGCAAACAAGTAATAATGAGTATATTATTACAACCAAATTTCAACATGTGAATTTTAGTTAAGTAATTACATACATTCTAATCCATGTATTTTAATCTCATGGCCATGCTTTAGACCTTGTGCTATGATATGGCAATAAGGGTGAAGATAAAATAGCATTTCCCCATTACCCTCATTATAGAAGATCTTTATCAGATAATGCTGCTAGAACCTTTAAAGAATCTGTTCCATCTCAGAGAAACAGATGGAGGGAGCAATTTAATCTCTACTCCTTCTGAAATTGATGTTCTTGTTCATAGTGTTACTTCCTCATTGGACAATGTGGCCGCCTTAACGAATAATGTAGTTATCCATAGGAGGTTGGCTCCTAATTCAGAACTGTGCTTTGAAATAAAAGATAGGAAGTTTGAGAGACACTGTTACTTAAACAAAGGGAAAGATTTTGGCACGACTTCAGGTTCTCTTTCCTCTTACTTCTCTGACTGAAGTTGTTTCTCTTAAATAAGTTTGCAAACATGCCACAAGACAGTGATGACAAGTTAACAGATTTATGTTGTGCATTCTTAGTTGTGCATGTCTTTGGTGCTGTTTGGAAACAATAGGAAATGGAGGAGATTCTGCTGCAAAAGATGCAGCCACACTCCCCCCACCTCTGCTTCCCATCTTGAACTTACTCTACCACACTCAGGCCCCCTGCTGATTTGTGTTCCTTACTGTCTTTTGTTTCCACAGGTGAGAAGTGTCTGTGTCAGACTGCAGGCGCAGGCCTCTCCCGCGGTGTGAAGAGGCCCTGATGACACAACGTGTTTATTTAACCATTTCTTTCCTTATTTATTAAATTAACACACATTGGCAGTTTTGCAGAAAACACTGTAAATCATGCACGGTTTGTGCCACACACAATGTGGTAAGAAAGGTTGTACAGAACCAGGCCACTCTCCTGCTCTGCTGTTTGTGACGTTGGACAATGTTACACTGCTGTCCAACGTCTCCACTGTTCTTTATGAAGGTCAGCAGGTGTTCAGTTCTCAAGAGGAGGATAAGAGGAATCAGTTGCCAGTCATTTGGACCCTGAGTGTTAACCTCTTGATCACTTCCTTCTTTGTGTGCTCTTTAAATGTTACCACGGTCGACATCCTGGAACAGATTGTTGGAACTCACCAGCTTCAAACTGTCACCTTCCAACTGTCTGTGAAGAATCTGGGTTTCTTCTACATCACAAGGCCAGTGGTGGGCTGACCTTGTCATGGCTCCACCTTCAGCCTCCACCCAACCCGTCTGCCCTCCAACACACTCATTGCTCCTCAGCTTCACTTTCTCCAGTCCAGTGTCTCGGTTCCCACTCGTCTCTCCTGGGCAGATCTTTGTCTCCTGAGTGTCTGTATGTGGCCCAGGCAGCTACCTAAAACCATGACACAGCAGTAATGCTGTTATTCCTCGTGAAGAGTTATGGACAACTCAAATTCATTAGATCACTCATGCACATCTGTGCAATCAACAGTTGCCTTATACAATGGATTCCTCCATCTTTGTTTTCTCAGTTATATGGGAAAATGGAATGTGGCAGAATAGTTCATTGTCAAGTGTATTGTTATGATTAAATAAAGAGTTTTATTTGCATTGCCCTACCGTCTTAAGACCAGAATAAAAAAGCCACCTGACTGTCTCTGACTAATTTGTAGGTCTGCTGCAGCATTAACTAACCCATTCATTATGGTCAAGTTCAATTCTTTGTATTTGTTTCCTTGTAGAAAAGTAGAATGTGACTTTAACCAAACAGTATGAATTTATATTTAGAACAAAGAGCAATTTTTCATTTTCCAAAATGTTCTTAGCATGTTTTATATTTATTGTAATCAATCCAAACATTCAAGGTCGTGTCACCAAAGCATGAGAAGGAAGATCAGTCACACACTGGTAGCAGGAGCTGGTTATACCAATGTTCCACAACAATACTTTCTGTTTTGTTCTGTGACTGCACAAACATGGCAGTTATGAGTTACTCTTCTCTAAGACATTCATACAGTTGAAGGTTTTCTCCAGCTCTGATGGACTTTATGTATCAGAGGTCAGACAGGAAAGTGGTTTATGAAAGAGGAGAACGATGTGGTGAAGGTGAAGACTATCCAGGACTGGAACCTGTGACAGCCGGGTGACTGCACAGAGATCCCTCCCTCTACCCCTGCTGCACCCAAATACAAAAAGATTTTATTCGGATCTTATACAATCTGTCAAAACATTTTGCTGTACAAACAGAGTAAGCAATTCATAATACTATACACTATATTGTATGGATTGCAGTTTCTTTTCAACACTGCAAACCCCTAATTTCATCGAATGTTGCCTGATGGCACTTTTGTGTCTGGTCATTACCTCAATTTAAAAACAAAAACTTTTTTTTTTGTTGCTCTCACTAACAGGAGAAATCTGGATTTGATTGACTCTCCCGTCTATTTGTTTGACTTGCCCACATCTGATCAAACAGCCAACAAAAGATCAGAGATTGTTTATTGAAAGACAGCCATCTGTGCTCTGAAAAAGCTGTTACCTCCCTCTTTCCCACTTATAGTGGAGCCACTGATATGACAACAATAACATAAGGGTGGATCCTTTTACTCTGAATGGAATAACAGTGCAGTTTCCACTGAGCACTGACTCCATGCTGTTTGAACCCACAAAAGCAGCTGTTGCTTAAATATAGTGGACACTAAGAAGAGTCTTGTTCAGTCAATCAGTGCAAAGCTTGCATGTGTATCATGACAGGATTGGTATAAATAACTGATCCTGTTTAAAAGCTTCAGAATAATTGCTGCTATACGCGTATAATGTTAACTAAATGACTAAACATCCCCAGTTAACACATTAAGCTTATGACAACACTACTAATGCTATTACCTCTACACCTAGATTGATTAATTGTCTAGAAGAAAATACTTTTAGGAGTAGTTTTACTGCACCGTGGTTTTAACTTTTCATTTATTATTATCAACTAAAGACACTGAGTACAACTTCTGGATACTCCAATTCAATTAACTTCAATAAAAAAAGAACAAACATATTTTAACCCAAAATGTGTGAGACACAGACACACACAGACCTGCTGTTTCTGCTCAGGTTTATGTTTATGGTGTTATTTTCTATCTGCTGAACCTGCCTGAACATTTAGAGATCAATAAGACACACAGCACCACAAATTACCACTGGAAGTACATCGCCCTGTTTTAATGCACACATTACCTACTGCATCACTTTATGTAAAGTTTAATGAAACTAGTACTTCCAAAGTTTCTTCTGCCTAAATGTTATTTTGTTTATTGGTAGTTTTTTTTTTAAATTTATTTATTTTAGTCCTTAAAATGCTAGAATTTTCACATAACTATAAGTTTTACCTGTTTGACATAACTAAAAAATAAATCTGATTGTATGATCAGTACTCAGTTCTTCAGTAACCTTTTTACTTCATACTTTTTCACTCTTACGTAAAAAATCTACTTTTTAGCTTTCACTTCAACAAAAATTTTGATGTTTGGCTACTTTTGGATTCTACCTCCGTCTGTGTTTCACCCCTTGTTGGTTATTTAATGCTAAAAAATAAACCCAGTAATCTTTTTTTCTTTTTGTTTTTGCTGATTTTCTCATTGTTGCTTTCACATATTTAATATTTGAAACACTGTCAATAAAAAGAGCAAAGTCAGTGAGGAGACATCAGACCAAAGCCATTGATTACTTTCAAACTATCAAACTAACCAGGAACCAGGAAACTATCATAAAAGTATATATATATATATATATATATATATATATATATATCAATCACTTTTCCACTAACAGATCTTCTGTTCAAGTGTAGTGAGTCCGGGCATCCTGCCATCTGAGGATACAGTATATTAAAGGAAAACAGCAGCTCCACCCTTTAAAGATGCAAAAACACGTGGGAACCGGTTTCTTCACTTGGTGAGTTTTTTCATTAGAAATTTATTGTAGTAAGATACATGTGTACGTGCTCATGTGTATGAAAGTCACTAATTGAGCGAGTGAATTGCTCCAGAGAAGCAATGACTCAATGTCAGTTTTCTCCTGCTCTTTCACAGGAGGGAAGCTGACGTTGGCCGCACCCCTCGCTTTCTGTTTTTTTTTTTTTTCGATGTGGAGCTTTCCTAAATCTTCCCACAAAGACACTGTGTGCAAATAACCAGAGGAAGAATGTTTGACCTTCTCATCCTTCCTGCCGCTGCTCAGCTGCTTCCCAGAATTGTTTGTTGCCATATAGGAGATGAGTAACTTGGCTTAACTGGATGTGCCGATCTCCAGGGAAGAAACTTTTGCTGGCCGCAAGGTTGAGCGTACATGTTTAAGTTGATTACTTATAAAACCATTCACAAATTGTACACACTGGACCCTTCACTTATACAACTAGCCAGTTTTCTAGATTGAATACAAGTTAAAAGGAGTCAATCACTAACATCTGATAAAAACAAACATTTTTATAGCAGAACATCAAAAATACAAACATTCGATTAATTAAAAGTCAGCCTTTTCTGTTGTAAGTTAATTACTTGTTTTATGATTTGTTTTTGGGGTTTTTTAATGCAGCTTTGTGGGAACTCGTTACGCGTACACTTTTTGTTTAAGCATATTTATTGTTCTTGTTTACTTCTGTTTTCTTCTTGGAAAGTCGTAATGGGTCTGGCTTCAAAAGAGTCCAATCCCCCAAAATGATTGCACTCTTTCAGGACAGTCCCAAACTTTAACTCACCACACTCCTGACACAGAACTTGTTTTTCTAGTTATTTTTAAAATATGTAATCCATAAAAACAAGGACAAAACAATCTTGTTCAGACATGTTAATTTAAAACAATTGAGTACAATTTGTGATCGTTAAAAGCCACTGTTTAAATGATTTCCTGAAAATGCCCAGGGATGTGATACAGGAACATAAGGTTCATGTGTGTGTGTGTGGGGGTGTGTGTGTGTGTAGGGAGTGGGGGAAGTGTGTATGAATGCGTGCATGCCTTTTTATAACTGTGTTTTATGTGCTGAGGAAGATGCAGTGACTAGCCTAATTATATAAAAATATGTACACATATATTTGTCTCTCTCTTCAGTGTTCTCCATATTTTGAAGAGAGTCTAACATTCTAACATTCAGGAATGAATAATAATAAGTTTGTTTGCATAGCCCTTTACAGTAACCATTAGGTTAACCAATGTGTTTTACTATGGGTGAAATAAGATAAAACACGTAAAACATAAGGAATGAAACAGAATGGGACACAAGAGACAGTTGAGCAAAGTACAAATATAATTTTAAAAATGTCGCTATTGAGTATTAAAAACCACTTTGAACATATTTCCTCACTTCTCGAAGCCATGATCTTTTTTCAGCCAGGAGTTTGTTTGGGAGTCCAGAGCTGGTCACTCTGTCGCCTCTGTCCAGACCTCTCTTCCAACATTCGCTGATCTGAGGCCCTTAATTCTCGACCATGCACACACACTTAAAATATCACAAATAATAGGCTGGTAAGCATCAGTCCTGTACCCTTCCAATCCCTGTATCTGTACCGTTAAGTTTCACCATCCTTAAAAGTTGTGTTTGTGTTTTGTTTTGTTTTTAAAAACTAGAAATCGGACGTTATGATTAATAGTGAAACAAACCTGTGCACCAGTGATGCTGATACTTATTTCCTCAAGTTGAATTCTCAAAATAGTGTTGTTGGCAACTTTTGGTTTCCCTAACTACACTAGGAAAATCCAGCATCAAATAAATGTCATACTCTTGTGCTGCCACATTACCGTGTGCATAGTAAGGGACCAGCTGGGTGTGTCTTGTTTCTGACTCAGGGCTTGAGCTGGCCTTTGAGTCGAAAAGATTGCCCCCAGGTCTTCACTAATAGGTGCTAATTACATTTTGCCTCCATTGGTCAGTGACCACAAGGAATGTGGCTGTTTCTGGACCAAGGCTTTAGAGCAAGGAGCTATCAGCACATTCTTTTTAACACTGTCAAAACACCTCCTGTTGCACAAAGGTGTGAAAAAAACAAAAGGGTGAGAAATCAGCTTCAGAGCAGCTCTGTGTAATATGTATAAGTACAGGTGAATCTGAAAATAAGCTAAATAAGTCATAATGAAAACAGATCTCCAAAGATTGTATGAAATACAGTTGATAGTCACGCTTGTTCTCTCTATCAGGTTTTTATATGAGAAGAAAAAGAATATTGTCATAAAACATTGTGATGGTTTTAAGTGAATCTGCAGAAGGTTTTTGTCAGTCAGGCTGTGCATCCACATGGATTCTGCATCTTCAGTGATTAGAAATGATCACTTCCTACTACACCATTTTCTGTGGTGCTCCATGTGTACAGGGCCTAAGAACTGTTTGTTGTTTCTGCAACATTTCTGCATTTTTGACTGCTATATCATTTTTGAATGTAAAGGACGGCACACAATGTTGGTTTTGCTGTGGGATATTTCTAATTTGGGAGCAAGGTTGGCATATGTAACTTGCACGTTGCTAACGTTACAAGTTGTAGCGTTAGCAACACCAAAAAACAAATTCTTACCAAAATGCCTAGCAACCAATTAGCCATTGGCTGAATGGCCATTCAGTCAATGGCAATTTGCATGCACCAGGCTTCATTCATAATAGAAGCATTGACATGCACAGAGTTGTAAAATGTTGTCACTGAACATAAAAACAAACTACGGCAGTGGTGTGTTTGTTCCATCTTCTGACAGAATGAACCCGACCCGCACTGAGATCTAATGACAGTAAAAACTTTACTGACTTCCTTGGGTTTGTGTCCCTGATGCAGCAGCAGCTGCAGAAGGAGTACATTTGTTAGGATGACATAAAGGACACATAGACAGTCATTTCAGTTTGCCACAGTCAGAATACGATCAGGGTCGACGTTTTACATGCAGACCTTTCAGATTAGAAACAGGCGTGAACCTCCTCTGTCATTTGGATTAAAATATCATTTCAATTGAGCTCAATCCAATCAGTTATTGGGGTTTTTACCTGACGCATGTCATTTTGAACACTTATCCAACAACAGGTTGTGCTTACATTTTTTTTTTTTTTACGTGGGGCTAACTACTTGTTGTGTAACACAAGTTGACAAAAATGTTTGACTTAGCTATTCATAATTGTGACTAATAATAAAATTATCTGTTCAGTCAATACAAGCTTAATTTGGCACTATTACAGAACAATAGGCAGAGTTGTTTTTTCTAAAACCAACTAACCAGACCGTATATTCAAACAGTCATTGCGCTCATTGCTGATGTCACAAGAGCTACATACAACCAAAAATTGTTCTTTGTCCCTTTGATAGCTCTAAAGGCTAGGCTACGTGCCCTACTTTGTGGCCCATTGTTCTCTTAACACACACACACCTCGCTCTCACATTGGGGTCATGCTGATCAGAGCCATCTTTGGTTCCAGAGCCACAGGTGGCTTTGCACCCTCAGGTTGCAGATCTCTGATCCAGCTGGAGTCCAGGGTGAAATCTACTAGAACATCTCTGGGGCCATGTGGAGACGCCAGAGAACAAGAGACGTCCTCACAGTCAGACAGATGTGTTAAATGTTAACGCACTACAGAGGGCAAATATTATCACTACTGAGAGACTGCAACTAAAGACTGAAATTAAAGTTTAAGTTAGTTTATGCAGCCAGATTATAGCAGCTTTTTGTT
Source organism: Poeciliopsis retropinna (assembly GCA_010277075.1). Taxonomy (NCBI): domain Eukaryota; kingdom Metazoa; phylum Chordata; class Actinopteri; order Cyprinodontiformes; family Poeciliidae; genus Poeciliopsis; species Poeciliopsis retropinna. The sequence goes on from VMRM01000010.1 coordinate 21,726,521, forward strand.
CATCATATCTTCTTGTTTCTTGTGGTCTTCAAGTCAAAAAATCTGAAGTTTTGCAGGGGTGTGTACAGTTTTGAGAGTAGCAACTCAATTCAGCACAAAGGCACTGGTAGTTCTTTTTATTTAAATAACTTGACATTTTCCCCCCCAAAATCAGTAAAATAGGAAACTTCCTGACTGTATCTGTGCCACTGGGAAGTTAACACAGGTCTTTCTTTTTTGCACATAATGTGAAAGCACATCTTCTCCTCCAAAGATTGTGCAATAACCAACAACAAAAGCACTGTGGGACTTTTGTTTTGGAGGGGCCAGGGAAAACGTGAAAAGCACATTGAAAAGCCGAGCCTCCATACCAGCTACTCCAAGACCCAACTTTAATGAACGTGTGCCAAACCTTCAATGAAAAGCTCATTTTCTTCTTTCTCTAAATTCAAACACGCTCTCAAACTACTTCTGATTCTTCTCTGATGCACTTTTCTATTCTCTATTTATGTCTTCCATATAGTTTACTGAAGAGTGCAAAATATGCAAGTTAAGCTCAGAACAGCATTGAACATGTACTGAATTAAGGTATCTGGTGAGAACTGCCACATTTCTTCACTCAGACTAAAATATTATGGTTCACAAAATTAGGTCATGAAAATACTCTCAGACGATGAAATGAAATGAAAAATTACTACTTCAGTGACATTTTCATAAAACATTTAAACATGTTTGTGAAGATAATTTTGAAATAGCAATGGCTTTGGAAACCACAGTGAATCAATGAACAGCACTGTTGGCTGCATTTAGCAAACATGTTTTTGAACCAAATCCAAATTTAACTGCATTTAAAGCTGAAAACTTTCCATAAAAACGTAATAACTGTCAATATATTAAAACAAATCAATACTTCTATTCTTCTAACTATACTTCATCACTTTGTGTAATATTTTGGGTAAAAATAAAGCTAAATTGCAGGAACCTGGTTTATTGGAAACGTTGTTTTAAAAACTAATCAGTACTCATGGCTGAGCTAAGAGTATAGATAAATTGAAAAAAAAATTACCTTAAAAGGATAATAATAAGTATTGCAATGCTTAACTACATACAGTATACTTGGAGCATAAAACAGAAGTCTTATTTTAAGTTTTCTTTGTTTTGTAGCATGTGCTGCTTGATGCAATATTTGGATTTGCTGGATGTGATTGGTTGTCTGGATGAAAAACTGTTGTGTGTGACCGACTGGTACACTTTATAAAGCTGCAAAAGTCGACACAGATATTAAGTGTGTTTCAGTTATCAGAGCACACACTGCATATTATTTTTTAGTTGCGCTCTGGGAACATCACCATTCAGCTTAACCAGATCAGTTTGCAACACACTGAATCCCATTTACTCCCAAGTACACCAGGAAAAAAATCAAACCACGTTGAACAGCCTTGTTGCTGAATAGATCATTAGCATTTGAAAAAATAGATATGAATGACAAGAAGTCTCTAAAACTACAAGAATATACTACTTGTTAAAATACATATAGATGCACTAAAATGCTTCGTAAAAATATTGAACCTGTATGTAATATTCAAATCAACACAAACTTAAATCATATATAGACCTTCAAAATAAACCATCTGAGCATAATATCACATGCTGTGTTCTGGCCACTGCTGGCCAACCGCCCAACCCTTCAACTCAACGCAGTCATATAACAGAACATCTCTGAAAAGCAGAAGTAGAGCCTCCTGCACAACCAACAAGACTGCAGTAAGTGGTTTCCAGTTAACAAGAAAACACTTGATCTTTTCCAGCAATCACTGAACATGTAGTCAGCTGTGAAACCAGCAGGTTGTGGGTTTATTTCTCATTCGGACTTGACTTTCTTTCCAAAAAATGATTACCTCCCAATTTCCCACAATAAAGCAAAAACCAGATAGCAGGGGTGCAGCGCTATACACAGGTATGCACTGTAAACCACTTTAAATTCTTTTGGATTTGTGGGGCTTGTTTTCATGGAGCTGGTTGTTTTGTTTCTCTCACAAGATCTGGCAACACTGGGAGGAACCTATAAGATGAGTGTATTCATATTTTCAGAATAAGTCAACAGATTTCTCAGAATGCCCTGCAGATATAAAGTATTTCTGTTCTTGGTGCTTTGTGTTGACATTTTGGTTTTGTGTTCTGTTCTCTGTGTGGTTTTTCTCAGAGTTTTATGGTAGTCTTAGGTTTCAGCTTTTAGTTATTAACATCTTTCTGGTGCTCTATTCAGTTATTACTGCTTATTTAGTGTTAGCTAGTCACCTCTCTCTACCAACTGTTGTGCATTCCTCTGATTAGTCTCATCTGGTCTCCATTTAGCTGATCCCACCTTCATAGCTCTAGATAGTTCACTGATGAATCCTTTCATTGTGCTCTGTTTAGTGTCCTGTCGTCCTTATGCCAGTAAATTACAAATTGACTTAAAGTTTTTTTTATAACTACTATTCTCACTCTGACGTCCTGGCTACATGTGAGTCCACCACAAGCATAAGATAAAAAAAAAAACAGTGATCAGGAAAGTTCATTTCTAATCAGTGCTAAAACAGTAATCAGAAAAGTCGTATGCAATAGCAGGGGATGATTTACTGCTATACTTGTTTTATATATTTCCAAGAGCAATGTAAGTAACTGTGTATTATTCTTTGGATGTTTGTTGTTTGAGCTAATCCAATCATCCAATTAATCAATCAAGTTTATTTCATTTCAGCAACAAGTCAAAGTGTTTTATACCATAAAAATCTTAAACCCAACATACAGTCAACATTTGTGAAACTAGTGAAAGCCTTTGTTTTCATTGTTAAAATCATCAATACTCATAATATTTGTTGGTTGATGTTCCATTGATGGTGGGGTTTTAGTCTAGATTTAAAGGAACTCTGTTTTTCTGAAGTTTGTTCCAGATTTGTGCTGCATAGAAACTGAATGCTGCTTCTTCAAGTTCGGTTCTGGGGATGCAGAGCAGAGCAGAACCAGAAGACCTGAGGGGTCTGGAAGGCTGATACAACAGCAACAGATCTTTAATGTCTTTTGGTGCTAAACCATTCAGTGATTTATAAACTAACAACAGTATTTTAAAGTCTAAAGGACTCTAGAACTGGTGTGATGTTCTCTATATTCCTGGTTTTAGTCAGATCGCCTGCAGCAGCGTTCTGGATCAGCTGCAGCTGGAAGATGATTTTTTTTTTAGACAGAAGATAAACTCATGGATGAGTTTCTCTAGATCTTGCTGGGACATTAATCCTCTAATCCTGGAGATGTTTTTAGGTGACAGAAGCAATACGCCGAGCATCAAGGGATTTGCTGTTTAGTTTGTTAAAAGGCTTATGTGGCATTTTGATACTCAGACTTTGCATGTGTTCCCCACAGTTCCTGACCTCCAACAGACTGGATTGAATGTTTCATGATGTCATTCGAAGCACACAGCAGACACAAGTCTACCCAGTGAGGAAATGAGAGGGTACTTCTAATTACAGAATTATATGAATGACAAACATCTATAATTTCCAGTTTGCAGAAACAAACAGATCGTCTCTCATGGTTGATGGGTTATTTAAAGGTTCGTGCTGTTTAAATGTATCTAATGCCTAAAGATATCAGATTTTACATTGCTGTAATCCTTCAGAGTACGACTCAATCTTATTTGTAATTGATTCAAAAAATAGCTATTGTTATTGCTAGAGCTGCCTTAAAGTCACATATATACTTTTATCCTGGCAAAGGCAGACTTGACTGGAAGCAATACACTTCTGAGATTTCAGAAAATTCCAAACAAAGTCGTTGAACCCTTCAGTGATCCACTCAGAAATTCTGCGTCTAAAAATGTTTTAATTTCCTGGGGATTTGAGGCAGCAAAGTCACCATGTAACTTCAACAGGAACAACTACTTTTTGTGATCATTAACACAGAGAGAGAAACACAGATGGAGGATTTCATTCACGAGTTTTGGACATGAGAGATTAGTCATCACAAACTTATATCGATGTCAGCCTACATATCCAAACTTTATTCCTCTTATATTAACCTCACTCTTCTGGCTAAAGCAGTGAAAAAAACAGGACAAAAAAACAACCTCTTCTACAGGCAGTAACAGCCAAAAGAGGCCTGTTCAGGGTGCCAGTACCCATGGCATCACCATGGAAGTGACACTCAAAGAACTTGAAATAAACACAGCATTACTTTAGAGGCAAAAGACCCATCTTAGCAACAGATTTGCTATCCCCACTAACACAATTCAAGCAGGATAAACATGCAGATGCATAGTGACTGTTAAATACAGAGAAGCACGTCCATATTTGCTGACATTTAATTCTGTTCATCTGAAGAAGAAAATGTGTTTTATGTGTGAGCTTTTAATCTAAACCCTAATATTTTTCAAAAAAGTGAAGGAAGCTGTCCATTTGGATAGCAGAGATATGTTCATGGAGAGGTGGAGAAGAATGGAGGTAGGGAGCTGTGTGTGCTTGTGTTCAGAACACAAACATACTGAATTCAGCTCACAACAGATTCCTATTGCTCACTAAGTCAGTAGTGGGTGTGGCTGGAGGTCAGCATCTCTTACATGTACAAATTACAAAGACTAGAGAGAGTCACAAAATTATAACATTATTATTTTCTTAAACATCAAATAAATGCTTAGATAACACAAAAAAATATATGTTAAAGACGAGGTGTTACTGGATCCTTTACAAATTTGAACATACTTAGAAAGTCTAGAGGATTAGAATGTTTTTTGTTTCTTTTGCTCTTTCCTTTGGTTTGTTAGTTTGTATTTCCTTCTAATTTATGGAAAGCACTCTGAAGTGCCTTGTTGCTGAAAATGTGCTATATAAATAAAATTACTTTACATTCCCTTAACTTTCTTGTGTTGTGTTGATAGTCCGTGTGTGTATGTTTTGTAAAAGCTTGAAATTTCCAATGCATGAGTTTCATTGGTAACTTTTGCCTCTGGCAAGTTTCATAGAAAATGAGTAGATAGGGAGCAACATCACCTCCCATGCAGAAACATGCAGAGCACATGCAACTGGAAATTATCGACTTAATTTTTATTTATCAAGCACATTTTAGTTTATTGTAATTACCTTATTGTGTGTCACAACAGGCCTAGTAAATGATATTTTTGATTTCCTACAAATATTGGAAATCGTAATATTGGCTGGAACAGCAACACAACAGAAATGTCTGAGTCATTCAGAGCCAATAGTAGTCAACCAAAGAAACCAAGATTTTTTTGAACTCCTTAATGGCTTTTGGCTCTGTTTATTTTCGAGCAAAAATGGAAAGTGAAATTCTAATCTTGTTAACCGCATATCAAAATTAGACTACATACAATGTGAAATAAATCATCTTACATGTGCCACCTGGGCGGCTTTAATGCTTTCCGATTCCTGCATTTTCATAATCTCCTCCTGTGTCTTTGTAATTACAGCCATTTTAACCGAGCAGGTGACATCTTTTGAAGTACTATTACCTTCCAGTCTTATTAGCCTAACGCATGTCAGCTTTATTCAGCGCTGACGGCTATATTAGTCTGAACCATAGACCAACCCACATTCTGATTTCTGAAAGCTTGAACTGAAGCCAAGTGGACTTCTTTCTATTGTCTTGATAAGGTTTTGACATATGGTCATTAAACCATGTCAATACACGACTACGTTTCTGAAATGTAAAAATGTAATGATACTCACCATACAGCGGTGTGAAAAAGAGCTGGCCAATTACCGGATATTTTTTATTTATTGTTTGTTTGTTTTTTTCCCATGTTTATCACAATTAAGTATTTCAGAACATAAAACTAAGATCAAACATCAAACACTACAGATATGATGAGGAAATAATGATTTTACACCAAACTGCTCCTCTAATAAAATTATTTTTAAAAAAGCTTTGCATGTCCATTTAGGAATTGTAAAAATAAAACTCCTGAAAATGTGACAAAAGCACTTTTCACACATTATGTTACTGCTTTAAAAAATGCATTATTATTATTAATTATTATTATTATGTAAACAACACATAGTAAATAACCGAAGCATATTGGTATGATTAATTAAATATTGGTTTATTTTACTATGTTTTCTTGTCCAGTGTTGTTTCATAATGTTCTGGTTCAGTATTTTGTTGTTCTTACTAGTTTTTATTCGTTAACACCATACTTCCTAGGAATTATCTGATTGGGTTAAAGAGACTTGTCTGTGATTGGCTGGTGATTTTGTTCTTTACATGGTGACGGCTGCAGGCAGGCAGAGCAGGCGAGTTGAGGTCATCAGAGCTGAGTGTGTGCCAGAGCATGAGAAAGAATTTGTGTAACTTAAACGCAAAAAATCGAATTTTTTGTTTGTTTGTATGTGTGGGCAGGTAAATCAACACATATTGGTCACTGCGCTCTCGTCTTAATGAAACGAAAAATGATGGCATGAAAAAACAACTCTTCTTGTCATCCCTCAACTGGCGATGTGAAAATATTGGTCTAGCAAAGTGGTTCAGCGGTTCTCAGGACGTATTTCCTGCTCCAGCTCCCTGACCAGCAGAAACCTGTTGATCACCTATTTAACTACGTCAGGCGGGTGCATACGGGAAACACCTGAAACCTGAAGACCCAGGTGGAGAACCTCTGCTTTAAATACTGAGGTAACAGTGGTTGGAGTTCGTCTAAGTGTGTCGCCGGTTCAATTTCCACCATGTCCACCTCTGTTGTCTCCTTGGGAAATACACTGGTACCACCTTACCTGCTGCTGGTGGTCAGCCTGCTCCAACTGTGGCTACAACTCAGCAGCCTGCCATCATCAGTGTGTGAATGGGAACGACTGATTTCGTGATTGAGCCTCTTTGAGGATCCTGAAAAGAGCTTTAAAAGTCTGATGTCACTTTTTAACATATTCAGATTGCAGCTTAATGGAAGCATGAAACAAAATACACACTTCTTTTCTCACTTTATTTTAGTTAAGGGATGTAATAGCTTCATGAGAAACATAATACTCAACTATTATCTAATAACACTACAAAGAGGTTTTAACCAGACTTATTTTTACACAATAGACATTACTAATCAGTCAATAAAAGGAAGAATGTCTTTTATGGATGTGCCAGCTGCAAATAACACATAAAACACCGACACAGCACGATTCATGCAATGAAGTGGAACGGTGTTCCCAGTTCCAGACATCTCTCTGCTGGAGCCTGACAGCCTTTCACATGTCCCAAAACTATAGATTAGGTACATTATTAGGTTGACAGCTAGAGACAATTAAAGCCATCACAACAGTCCTAAAAAGTGAAGAAACATTCACTGCTTAAAGGAAAACATGCTTATTAACAATTAGTCACTTTGGATGAACCACAGAACAAACTCAGTCTATTTACAACTGCATCAGTGCAAGGGTTCACTAAAAACAGGCTACAACCTGTCACAAGAACACAAAGGTTCATCTTACTGGGAATGAAGATGAAATAAATGCATGCACACAGGCTTTACTCATCTCCAACACTGCACATGGCAAAAACAAGTACACTGAACACTCCGAGATCCTCTAACACCAGGACTAATCGGCCTCTGTCACGGTAAGCAGGTGCAAGGTTACATCTTATATAGCTGATGACAGAAAACACAGGAGATGCAAAGCATGAATCTACAGTTGAGTAGCAGGGAAATGTGGTTTTTAGTCAAAGTCTCTGTTGACCAGGACCAATGGAGCCACCAGAGTCCACACATAAAGGCCGATGCAGATCCAGCTGGAGGAGATCTTCACCCACACAGACGGCCACCTGCTGGTCATGGTCTCATAATTGGAGTCAGGGCTGCAGATACAGAGAAACACGCAACCAACAGGTTGGAATGCTGCCACTTCAGACGGAAAATTGAACTTACTCATAGTGTTCAGCTACAAGTTAATGCGTGTGTATGTGAATGTGCGTGTGCATGTGTTTGTGTCCCTTTGAGATGTACGTTCACATCTATATCTTTCTAAAGTACAGGGTGTCAAACAGCCTCCTCCACTGGACCCTATGTCTGCATGACTTCAAATCACACAACAATACTCGTTAAATGAAAGCTGTGCTCTGTTATGCATACAGATGAAACCAAATATTTACATACACTGAGTGTTTGGCTGAAGTCATCCATTTTTAAAGCTAGTTATATTGCCTCTGAATTCAAAGAAATAACTAACTGGCCAAATTTTCTGCCAAGTTAGTATTTCTATCTTTGCAGACAGAAATATATGATTTTGGTTATTCTGACTAAACTATAACAAGAAAAGCTTGGTTGCATTTAACTTCAGACAAAACAAAAAACAAAAAACATATTTGTTCTTTTTATTCAGTGTATGTAAATATGTGGTTTCCACTGTATGTTGTTCCAATAGAAACATGGCTGACCGGATCAGAGAGGCAGCTCTGACTCTTTACAAAACATTTCAGTCATAAATCCTCTGAGCTCAGTGCAGGATGACAGGAGGTGTGGCGAAGCATCGACTTCAGCGCCAAGCAGAAAACGCCTGCCTGCACCATTCTTTTTAAAATGATAGAACAATCCTCAGAATCCTACCTGTACCAGTTGGTGAGCGTCATCATGATGTAGAGTGACGCCAGGAACAGCATGAAGTGGAAAAAGGAGTAAGAATAGGTGACCCCCTCTTTCTCATTGTCCACGGCTCTGTTCAGGCCGCTGCCCTCCTCAAAGCTGTCTGTCTGGGGTCCGTCCTCGATCAGAGCAGACTCGTCGGTGGTCAGAGTCAACTTGTTCACCTGGGCATTTGAAGAATTGCGGATACTGGTGGACAAACAGAAACACAACAAGTTAATAGTGTGCAAGAGCCGTTCTTTCAACCACTAATTTACTAATAATCTGAAATAATCTGCTGGTTCAAAACAAGCTTTGACATAAAGGAGATTCCCACCTGGAGTACAGGACACACATGAGGAAAAGAATCAATCCCACAATCCCTTGAGCATCCCACCACGTAACCACGTGGTCCTGACCTTTAGGGCTGGTGCTATTAAGCCCAATGATGCCCAGAAGGCTGGGGTTACAATCTCTGTCTGCAAAACACACACACACACACACACACACAAAAACTCAAATCAAAAATGTCCAAACTTTCAGTTCACAACAAGTTCCTGAATGTTCAAATTGAGCAACACAAAAGATGGAATACTGCAGAGGGATCATGAACAAGCGTTTTCATTTATTGAGGTTTCTTCACAGGTTAATCTGTCAGTTATAAAACACCTGCTGTATGTTTACATGCATGTATATGTCTTTTTATCCATATATAAAAAGATATATGTACCTTTTTTCACTTTTTGAATTTAATTCAGAGCAAATGTCTCTTGTTTTAAGGCAGAATTACCAAAGATATTTCCATTTGCTAAACATCACAGTAATGATAGAACGAATGTGTCATATTTATTGATTGATCTCTTCAAAATCTGGAAACCCAGAACATTTCATTCAAAGGCATCAGTACTGAATGTGTGTAAATATCTGATTTTAAAGACATTAATACATAAATCTGACATTTTTCTCTCTCTCTTTATTGTAGGGATTCTCTATTTCCTGTGTCCTGCTTCAAAAATCTTTTAAGTAAAGTAGAAAGTCAATCATAAGAAGCAAATTTAATGTGATTAAAATCTTTTATTTCTCTTCTCTTTTTTAAGCGCTGTGTTAACAGGACACAGTCATTAGAGGAGCTAATAATTAGTAGACATGCTTCCTTACCAGGCTCATTGGTCATTGCAGACCAGGTCAGATACATGGTATACAGAGTGACCAGGGAGGACTGCAGCAGGCCAGACCTGGGCTGGGACTCCTTTATGAAGAATGTGCAGCGTTAGGAAGAAAGCAGAGAAATGAAAATGTTCACTAACACTTTCATCTTTATCAAATTGCTCGACCTAAATTTTCTTATTGGTATCTAATAAAAACAAAGCACATATTCTTAATTAATGGAATGAATACATAAACACATACATAACTAAGACTGAAATAAATTCAGTATTTATAGTGTCAAATTTTACAGTTTATTTAGGTTAGTTTACTTGTTAAAGCTTCAATATGTAACTTTATACATATTTTGAAACTGTCATTATGTCGTGATAGTATTATGTATGTTCCAGGCATATAGTGCCCTTTAACCACAATCATGTTACCTTCAGTTGTTAAAAATATGCTACATCAAATATGACATGACTTTGCAATTCAACACCTTGAAATTGGACCTCCGTCTCTTTAAAACCTCCTGCTCTTTCTGAAAGTCCGTCTTCAGGAAGTCATCGCATGGCTGCTCTATTCACCCTTTAACATTTCTACCAGCATTGCTCTGAGAAGTAGCTCAGCAGTTCCATCAGGTGTTTGCTAACTGCTGTTGGCTAGTCTGAAGGAGCTGAGGGCTCTGTGAAGCTGAAGCTCAGAAACCACAGCTCAGTGGAGGAGCTTTGGCCTTCATGAAACGGAGAAAACCAGGATCAAAATATAAATTGAGGCGCTTCATATTTTGGTCCGACTGATGTTATTTTTGAACATTAAATGGTTGATAATTTAAATCAATTTAAATTAATTTAAGTTACTCAGGACTTGAATAGGCTTTTCACCAAATACATTTTTACTCTTGCGTGAATAATTTCCTAGCTGGCTACTTTTTACTTTCACTTGAGTGAAAAATATGTTGAACTATTGGTACTCTTACTTGAGTACAACGTTTGGGTACTCTGCCCACCTCTGGCCAGGATGAACTTGATGGCACCATGGCAACACTGGTTTTATCTCAGATCTTGTATTTCTGAATCCGACTTTTGTGAAAACAGCCCTCACGTATATTTTTGATGACGGGATAAAACATTATAACATGATGTAAGGCTGAAAAAAGTCAATTTGACATAATAGAGCCCCTTTAAATTACAAGATGCTGCTTTTTACAAGAGAACTTCAAAAAGACGTGCTTATTACCTGAATCTGTGGTAGAACAGACATGACGGAGGCTGTGACGCACAGCAGCAAGTTGATGCTGATGAAGACCTTATTTTCAGTGCAGCCATCAGAATGGGTGTAGTAGACATAGAACAGAACCAAAGACACCAGGGACAGAAGGTAGTTCAGGGCAGTGACTGAAAGTAGAGCTGCAAAAGCAAATCAAAAGCCAATTTTAGATAAGCTCTGTTCAAAAACACAACAGGATGTACAGTGTAACAATGGCATACACACCTCTTCAAATTTTCTACCTGCCACAAATTTCAATGTATTTAATTAGGATTTTATGTGACAGAAAACCACAAAGTAGCACAAAGGAGGACAGAGGAAGAAAACGAATTGTTTTCTAAAATATGTTAGAGCGAATTTTGAAATCAGTAAACATCCAACTCAGGCAGGCAGAGTCCCTTAAGGACCAGGGTGGGAACTGCAGACAGTCTTTGAAGGTCTGGAGGTGTGTTACAGTTTTTAGTCAGCAGGTCGAACAAGAACATCAGGAGCAAAAGGTTCCACAATAAACATGGTTCGGTCGTCGTCATGGTGACTTTTATTTCATTTACTGTTTCAGATCTTAAGATTGTTAAACAGGGTACACTCCACCTGTTTCAGGCAATCGCACATGGAATATTTAATAATAATGCTGATTACACATCTTACATTGACCAGAGGGGTTAAATAAATAAATGTATCAAGTTATTTTAGGTTTTCAATGCTTAAATCACACATTGTAACTTGATTTGTTTTTATATGCTGCAGTAAATGATTCTTTTGAGGCATTTGATTTACATAGCTTTTGTAAGTAAGGTCCACTTATGCATTCTACAGAACAAGGGATAATCAATACAAATTGTGCCTCTAAATTTCTCTTTCATTCGTATTACATTTTATTTATTTACTTTTCCTCATTTATTTAAACACATGGGGACACAATTCATTTCTAAACACCATAGAATTAATTCAGTTTTTTAAAAATGAGATAATAAAATCAGAAACATCATTTAAGCACTAAGTTTAGAACAAAATCACATTTTTGGTCTATTGTCCTTAAAGCCGAATTAGAATTTGCCCTTTGAAACTCTAATGTTAAACAGTGTTAAAGAGTCATTTTCCAGTAGACATTCTAATTTTTCCCTAACAAGTAAGACAAACCTGAAATATGTCATGTTGTGTATGTTTAAACTCCTAAGGTTATTATCTTACCTGCATACCAACAGCGAGAGTTGCCCTCTTCCATCTTCTCCACCCAGGACTCGTTCCAGGAATGAGCAAAGTCAATGAGTAAAACCAGCTGGATGAGGATGAAACAAAAGGCTCCTGCCATCCCGATGTAGAACCACACTGCAGAGCAGAGCAAGGAAAACAAGCTTTAAATGTGAACTTAGTGATTAACTACAGAGAATTCACCTTCAGTTCTCCTTGATTTAAACCACTGGTACCTCTACTACTTATGCACACAAAGATTTTCTTGTTTTCTTCTTTTGTTTTCTAACAGGGGAGCTTTGGTGGAACTGGAGCCGCTTTCAGATCATTTCAGTTCTGCCAGAAGCATCTTTTTTTTTTACACAATACAAGTGAATTCACTAAGATCAAAGTATGTGTTTTTTTGTTTTTTTTTTTCAGATTGGATGTGACTGCAGAACCAAAGCTGAGCTCACAGTATTCACCTGAGGAAATGTTTTTCAGGGGATGTCTCCTCCCTCTGGCAGAGATCTGTCATGGTGACTGTTTAATGTATTCAGCACTTCAATAAAGGACAGGTGTCGTTTTCTATCCTCAACATTCTAAGGCCTCAAGTTCTGCTGGTCAGACGGACACTGAAGTGTCATCTACACTGTGGGCTATTTGCTCCCACTGCTGTTGTCTTAGCGTTGAATCATTAGATTACATTTCCCTTGTTACACCATCTTCTGTTACTCCTTATGGTTCAGGGTGATTCTGGGTTTGTGACTACATCATGAGGTGGGTCAGAGTTAGAACACTGGTGGACCGACTACAAGCCTAGTATCCTTTTTTGGGACCTAATAGTGCATTGTTGAAGAAGCATGAAGAACAAGCAGAGATCACAAAACAAAAATACATAGGATCTGATCTACAAAGATTCCAAATAAGGACCAGAAAATAACATTGAAAACATTAAACAAAAAAGTACAGACCCAGAGAATTTTTAAATATGTAGGAACGTCAGAATCCAAAACATTTTTGTGTCTGATTATTAGCTCCATTGCCGTTATTTACCTCTTTGAGATCAAGAACGAATGAGGATAATTCACTCGTTTATCACAAAAATAAAACTATTTAATTTTTTCAATGTGCACTAGAAAAACCTATACAGTTCAAAATAATGTCCAAGGGAAAGGAATACTTACCAGTAGTGAAAGGTCCCTCTGAGATAAAAAACGAACCAACGGTGATGCCAAGAGCTGCGACAAACTTGAAGAACCAAAATCTGGTATAAAAGGAAAAGAAGAGAGGGAATACAAATACCAGTCAGTCAGGCTGATGCTGATTAATGTTATCTATATAGATATATACTCACCCATTATGAAGTGCTGCTCGGGGGTCTTGGCTGCTCTTTACTTTGATCATAATCAAAGAGAACAGTAAGAAGAACATGGCCATTCCAAAGCAAACCCGATACACAGCCTTGTAGCCAACCAGAACGTCACAGTTCACTTTGCCCTCTATAACAGGTAAAGATGAACCCATCCCTCCTTCACAGAATCCTGGAATCTATAGTGACGCAGAAGAAGACATCTTAGTAAGAGTCCGCAGAAAGCATCTGAACAAAACTCAAACAGAGTGGAAAAATGTCAAAGATGGATAAATGCCAGAGATTGATATCATGAACGGTTGAACGGCTGACAATATTTATGTAATAAAACCAAAAACACTGTAACTGTAACTAAACTCCACTATTGTGTCTGATTATTTAAAACCAAAAATGAAAACCAACAGCCAACAGAGACCAGAAACCAATCACTGAGTCAAAAAGAAATTCAAGATAAAACAAACAAGTAGAATCCCTCCATCAAAATTCCTTTACAGGCTCATATAAAACATTCTTTTTTTTTTGCAAAGCAATTTAATGCTCCTTATAAATTTAAGCACAGACTCTCGTGTTTTAATATCAATTTCTTTGTGGTTTCCTGTAAATACCTTCATGGACCTGATGTATAACTCATTCGAAAAGGTTCTGATTTCTCATCCAAATTCAAAGAAAACATCACCAGATAAAACACTTGTCAAACAAGGGATAACTATCTGATGACTCCAGCTTCTTAAATCTTTTCTAAATGTCATTTCTGGCAGCAAAATTCAACTGTCTTTCTGGCTATGTTTCACTGTCAAATGTTTTTATACGCTAGTAACAGTTTGAAGGCAGTTCTTTATGGTGAACACATTACCTTTTTGAGCTGGCCCTCCATGCCGGGCATCAACATGATGCAGGCAACAGCCACTCCCAGCAGCAGGAAGCAGGCGTAGATGAGGCGAGTCATGGTCGAGTTATTGCCACCAGGACAGCATCGACACAACAGACAGGGGGCGCTGCCGCAAAGGCAGGGGATCTGCGTAAACAAACTCGGTTAGCTGAGGGCAGAAAAAGGAAGAGGCATTGCTGATCCTAGTTGTGCAACAGTGAGGCTATTAAATGACTTGTTGCCGTGTAAAAATAGATGGCGATGTGTTAAACAGCGCAGGTGGAACATAACATCCACCTGTCTTGTGTATATTATAAACGAATCACGTAGCTAGCTAAGCGTAGGCTTTTTACCCAGTCACTGATCACCGGAATATTACAGGCTGCGTCACCACTCGATCAAAACAAAGCGGGTTTGCGGCCTAAACCTCCAACGCTCGAATAGATTTGTTTAGAACTGTTTGTTCAACAACAGAAGCGGAAGAGATGTAAAGCATTCCCCCCCCCTCCCCTAATGGTTTTGCTTTCCTTTCTTTCTTGTCAGTGGTTGTCAGACTTCTGTTCTGCGTGGTTTGTCTTATTTAAAAATAAACAATAATGGAGAAACTGAATATCATTGCAACAAGTCAAATTTTTCATTCGGATGTGCATTCCTGGATTTCAAAAAAAGATTCTCACCCAGCTGGCCATGGAACAGAGACCCAGAACGGCTCCCATGGTGCAGTCAAGCTGATGGCGGATGTTTTTCTGAAGATGGATGTAACCCACAACAGCCTCTTCTTCTGAAAGTACGTTCAACTGTTCACTCGTCTGCTGCCCTCTTGAGGACGACAGAAGAACATTTCTCTACCTGCTCAAACGAATACGGTTTTTTTATTTACCAACATTTGCACTCTGGTATAAATAAATAAATTTTTGATTCATTGTAAATAATCTGTCTTTTTAAACTTTTAAAGGTGTTATGATGTAGACCTATCAGACCAGAACATTTATTCTGATTGATTCCACATGTAAGCCACCAACCACTTTCAATATCGTTTCAGTGTCCGGATTCAACGTGGATTCAATGTTTTTGCCTGACTATATTTTATCGTTGATTCTCTCATATTTTGGGCTATTTGGGATCTGAATCATAAACCATGTCTGTGAATCTCTTGACATTTTGATTCTGGTTGGACACATGTGGCCACAATTCACCCAGCTTTATTCTGCATGTTGTTTTATATAAATTCATATCTTTCCATCTCAAAACTCATTACTCTTTCATTAGTCATCTAAGTTTCAGAAATTGCAATTAAGCTAAATGGCTGTTGAAATGTCTGAGTGTCTACATAAACTTCAGTTACTGAAGTAAATTAAAGTGCTTAACTACACAGTATGGACTTTGTTCTAGAGTTTAGTTAAATCAAGAAAGGGTTGGGGTCGCCCACTGGGGATAAGCGTGTATGATGATGGATGGTTGGGGTTATATGTCCTGATTTTCTTATCCATGAATGGGAAGAATCTTGTAAATCCCCTGATTTTCTATTAGATTCAAAACTAAATCTGCAGCAGTTTTTTGATGATTATCCTCTAATTGAGTCGATGAAAAGATTTACATAAACTACTTGCTACTTGTTACACTTCATAGCCAGAAAATCCAATTAAACAAAAATCACAGCATTAGAACATTTTAATTAAATGTGCCCAATTCGATCACACATACTCTCTAATTTATCTTAGTTCTCAACAGTGTATTATCAACAGTGTAGTCTAAAACCTAGACTTGAGATCTAGATTTTAGCAAACCTAGATCTCAAGTCATTGAAAGTCGCTCTTGTTGTGTCATTGACTTTACAGCTCATGCTGAGCATGCATGTAGCAATGATGGAGAGGAAAAACTCCACCCTAACAGGAACAAACACAGAGGAGAACCAGAACCTGACTCAGTATGAGCAATGGGCCATATTCCACGACTGACGGGACGTTGAGAAGACAGAGCAGATACACAAAAACGAAACGGGAGAGAAAAGTTATTTACTTTCCACGCTGATGGAAAGTAAATAACAGGAGAGGGAGAAGGTTTAGTTGTTGGCAGCATGATCTCAGCATCACAGGAAGCTGTCACAGCCAAATGGAGTGCCTGAAAAAATAATGTCATGTGTGCTTTTTATCACATTTTCTCTACGTTATTTTTTTTGGTTGAGGTTCTAACAGTGTCTTGTAATGAATTGTTGGAATCTTGGGTAGTTTTCAATATGGTCGTACACATATTATGTTTGATCTGAGTTATTTTATTTGTTGTGCAGTGTAAATGTTTATTTTTTGGCCTGTGGATGATCTGTCATCAGTCATTCTCTGGTGTGTTGTCTCACCAGCGGTTATTGCCTCCCTCAGCTCTGCTCAGTTCTTGCATTCTGTGCCTCCTGGGTTGAAGCTTATTTTGTTTTCCACCCCACCCCAGATTCCATGAGTCATTGTGATGGATCTTCAGTGGAGACATTGCCCGTCTTGTGATCGTCCTCCACAGCTCAACAGTAAGCCTAGTATATTTTGACTCCCTCCCTTACATCCTTGACTCCACCTCCCTCCCATTGCCTCTGTTCTTCTTAAACAGTGCCAGATCCAGAGGTTCTGGATCTCCTTCAATCTATTATCATTCTTAGAATTTTTGTAAATAAACCTTTACTTTCTCCATTCTGTCTCCTTAGTGGTTTTTAAGTGGTAGCTTAGCTTAACGGAAAATGTAAGTGCTTAGGGTTTCTTCTAACAAAACAATGAAAACTAAAATAATGACAAAGAAACAGCAGAGAAATTAGATATAAAGTTGCTCAGAAGTTTAAAGCATGATCGTTTTGAAACAATAAGAGCACCATTTAATCAATTATAGGAACCACATTTCATACTGTTGGAGAATTCACTCCTTAAGTCTGGGCTTTATGGTAGATTAAAGACAGTAATCCAATCTGATGACTTTTAAGAAAAAGTCTGAAACTTAAAAAATTTAAGATGACTTTTTTTTTAAAGTCATCAGATTAGACTGCTCTAAGTGTTTTTAGAGGGTGCCCTTAGTCGGTTGTGATCCTGACTCTAGCAAATATCAGGGGATCCACTGTGACACAAAATATCAGGGCCCAACAATAAGAAGTCCTTTACACATCGTTTACGCCTTATTTTACAGATCTTCACCTGCAAATATCTAATATATTTGAGACGCAAACAGCATGTTAACAGTGGATCGAGAATTTCCCTTTCAAAGAAGAAAGTTTCATTTTTTTCTGGGTCGGTCACCAAAGTGACTGCCTTTTTTATTTCAGGCAAACTGAAACATTTGTCAGTTTCTAAATCACGAATGGAATGTGACAATTTTGAATTGGATAACAGAACAAATAGACCAACAGACTTGATGTTTCTCACTCATATCTAACCTTCTGTCCATTTATTGTCAGTATTGAAAATCCATCCAAAAATAATGAATAACAACAGTTTTCTCTCTATCCATTTCTTTTCTGTGGAAATGATATCCACAGTCAATATTGCATAACAGTCAGTGGAGATAGCCCTCATAGGTCAGTGTTCATCTCGGTTCAGCCTTATTCCACTGATTTGCAGTATACTGGAAAGTGATTTCATCATGAAACACGAAGTAGTGGCATTAGACAAGCAGCCCATCATTCCTGATTCCTTAATCTTTTAGCCATCCTGAAAGTTTTTAGTCCAGAAGAAAAGGATGAGTGTGATCATGGTACACAGGAAGGATGTCACCTCCAATCCAGCCTCTGAACAAACATGTTAGACCTGATCCGTACTCCTCTCTGAAGAGCAGAACAATCTGCAGGTCATTGTCCGAGCCGCTGGTGACAGGCACTATAATGCTGCAGGGCACCAAACAGGTCTTCATACGAAACGTTTTTGTGGGAGGGCAGGGAACTGATGGGGAACAAAAAACATAGATCAGATGATAAAAACAAAAAAGAACGGAAGATATCAAGGACATAGCTGAATAGTGTTCATGCCGCCCCTCACAAGATGCCACCCTCGGCGGGTGCCCATATGAGAAACCGCCAGTGAACCAGAGCCAGGAGTCACTTAGTGCTGTCACTCAATGACACATACTGACTGCTAACTGTACTAATGGCGGAGAAACAACTTAGTGTTGCATGAAAACCACATGGTAGTCATTGACGGTCATGCTAACTAGCCTAGCATTCACAACAGGATCTGGTGATAGAAAAAAATTGTAACAGCAACAGAGAAAAAGGGGAGAAAGTGCAAGGAGGAGCAGACTGTGATTAACAAGTGCTAAGACCAACCTCCTGGCTCTTTGTTTCTAGTCAGCACCAGAGGGAAGTGGAGCTCACTTTTTTCACAAGTTATCTGTCTCATACCATACTGTAATGACAGAGTGACAGTTTTAATAAATATGTAAAAAATATTTATATTTTTTTGTAAAAGTCTTCTTAAAGTCCAGCTTTAAGATCCACCAGTCTAAAATGTTAATTCTTGCCATTTTTCAACTGATCTTAACATTTTGATCAGGAGTGTGTGCACCACTACATTCTGTGTGATGAGGCTGAAGAACAGACAGCAGCTTACACAAACTCTGTGAGTCTGATGTGCCAGGGGAGGAAACCCAGTGTGCTGTTCACAGGACCAAACTTCACCACCAACTCGGGGTCTGGGATATTTTTTGATTCTGAAAAAATAAATAAAACAGAAGGTCATATGTATTAAATGCCATGGTTTGAGGAAGGTTGGATAACATTACATGATGAAACTGAACAAACTCAAACAAACTGAACTAAGTGGTGTTCACCAGGTCTCTAAAAAGCAGACCCACTATACGTCATCAAGTGTACCTGTTCATCTAAAGTTCTATAACTAGTAAGGAGGAAAAGGCCTGAAATAACAACACATATCCTTTATATATCAAAATACCTAAAGGAAATAAATATGGACTTTTTTTTTAGATCAAAGGTCAGATAATATTGCTAATGCACATGTGTTTGTTAAATTCATGCCTAATAATAAGAGGAAATATATATTTTAAACCATAGTAATAAGCTTATCAAACTTCTAAATCCAAGAGGGAATAATCATTTCTCTGTCTTTTTAAGTAGTGTTTATTTTACATCTTTACCTTTTTAATCTTATTTTTGATAAGACATGCAGACAACTGAAAGAATAATGTACAGCAGAAAACCATGTTAAGTGTTTATTAACGTTCTGATGCATATGAGCGCAGCGTCATACCTCTGAGAAGTACGTCCAACATGGAGACGCTGATGTCTTTAGAGCTCCATTCCTTCTTCTCCACAGAGTGACAAAGTTTTCTTGCTGCCTGGACAATACTGTGCTTTCCATCCTCTGGAGACAGGACCTTCACTGTGGGTCTACAGGACACAACTGACAAACATTCAGAGTCAAAATACAAGAACCAGCAGTGTAAAAATTTGGAGACATTATTTCAACATTCTCAGGACCCGGAAACTAATTTAGATGACTTTCTAACACATCCCAATAATGGGTGGAGGCAGTGATGAGTGTCAACCTAAGGAGAATATTTAGCATCAATCTATCAAGATACTAATTTTTTCAAAGAAACCTAAATAAAGTAAAATAACATGCAGATAAAAAATTTTTAAAAAAAAGAAAAAACCTAAAAGTCACAACTGAGGTTCTGTTTTAAATTCTTACCAAAGTGTTGGGGTTTTTCTGTGCCGTTTTTCAGCAACTCCATATTGAATGTAGAGTCATCTCCACCCAACAGGTTGTGCTGTTGCCTCACTATCTCCTCCTGAAGACAAGAGTTGTTCTTCTGGAAAATACCTGATGAAAAACATGCAAGTCAAAACTTCATTTCACTAAGAATTACAAAGCCCTGCAGGGGACATGGGGAATTTTTTTTCTTTTGCGTTCCCTTGCAATATTGTATTGATCAGTTATGCTACATAATTAAACACTGTAAGCCTTTCTTATGCCTTTCTTACAGAGCCATATGTGAACAATTATTATTAACTCTTTGGTGCAAGAAAACTGATTGAAAATCGATTTATTTACTGCATGTTTATGTCTGTTTAGGCTAAGATGATCCGGCACTGAAAGCAGCTCTTTAAACCATTCAGACAACCAGCACAACAGAGACACAATCAAAACTGTCAGATGACTAATTATCCACGATAATAACTCAGAAATAGTCCAAATAGTTTGGATGTATTTTTATTTCTTTCCTACTTACGCGCAAGTTTCTGTTTATATCATAAGTTTGTGGTGCCTTTCTATACTAAAGAAAAAGATATAAAACTTCAGATATTATTTCACAAGGAGATATTAACATACATGGAAAAACCTTACATAAACTTATATTAAGGCAGAAAGTACGGCGGCCAATTATGCCGCATAACTGATCAGTAGATTACTGCGAGGGAAAGCAAAAGAAAAATAAATTCCCATGTCCCTTGGAGGCCTCCGTAGAGAGAATGAAAGTAACTGATGTTTTGCATTTTATTCCCGAATCATTCAAGTGACTGAAATCCTTCTATTGTTTGCTCAGTTCAAACGGTTTTCCATTAATCTACATTTCTTTGTGAAAACGTTCAGCATGTTTCTAAATTTTGAAATACTAGTCCTCATCCCAAACACTCAATTTTACACCTCATTATTTGCATGCATTTACATATTTCGCGTTTTTCCTATCAGAAAAAAACGACTGTCATAACAAAATGGTAATAACAGAAACTTAAAAGATTTATCTTAGTTCTGATCTGAAGTGAGCGAAAAGTAGAAGTGAACAAAAAAAAGATAGTTTTTAATCAGGCTTGGGCCTAAAAGTTTAAAGTGTGATCAACCAACTTTTGAAGGAGCGTCAGCGATTAAAACTAAGAGCATACACAGCGCAAAGAAATGATAAACTTATACTGAAGCCTGGCAAACTAAAGTTTTCACCGTGATGATCGTAGACGCTGACGTAGGAAACACCGACAGCCATACACCACACCACCATGTTGGCGATGTCCGTGTAGCTGAGCTCCTCTTCAGCCACTACAAGGCCGATGTGGACCGGGAGTTTCTCCAGCGAAATCCCATCAGATATCCAACGTGACCGACGGCTTCCAGCGCCTTTACCATCACCGTCACCGTCAGAACTCTGGTTCGCTCCGGCCTTGTGCTTGAACTCAGACACAGGAACCGGCAGGAGCAGCGCAGCCATTGTCCGCTGCCAGAAACGACCTTTCCATGTTCGAAGACGGACTCGGAGCCAGGAAACTGTCGCTCTTTTGATGCGGACTAAAGCTAATAGAAGGCGCCAAATGAGGGTGTAAAGCAACGCCATTGCTGGTCTTGTAAACGGAAAGGAGAACGTCTACCTACAGAGGTTTCATCAGTTTCTTCTTCTTCTATATTTGAAAACGGGTGTCACGCGGCTTTAAAGTGTATTACCGCCACCCGGCGTGAGGATTAAATCTCCTCCAAAATCTAAACAGGGCTTTAAAAAGTGATGCACCGAAATTCTTCAACAACAATCCTCTCGGTTTTACTGTGTTGTTTTCCAGCCTTGCTGTGGTATCACTTTAACTTAAAGCGATTCTAACTGACAGAAAAACAAACCTGTGAAAACAGGCGTTACATGGCAGATTCTGGTATCAATCATATAATTTCAATCATTATCAATAAATCCCATTACCTAATAACTTAAATGAAATGTATTAATTCTACTATAATCTGAACTATTTATTTCTATGTGATTAAAGACGTCCTCTTTATCAGATCTTCATTTTCTATAGGTCAGGAATTTGATTATTTAATTATTTTAAATCATATTGTGTGCATCAAACTTCACGATTACGGCAAACTTAGTCATGAAAAAACAAAACAGTCTCACACTCTTACAAACAAGGAATATGACACTGGTTTCACACACTCACAGTGTACAACATTAAGAATATATAAACTTCAGAGAACATAATACAAAGGTTAAAAAGTGTGGCGAAGAGCAACATATACAAACATGTATATACACACACAATATTATTTCCTCCTTTAAAAAAGCATGTTGTGGTAGTGCAAAGATACTCTTCACCTGCTGCCAATACACCTTAACAAAATAATTTAATCTGTAGAATAAAATCAGAATTTCAGAAATTCCTTGCTGAGATCTGTCCAAAAAGTCCACTTATGAGAGACATTTTACCACAGCAAGTTGAGCAGTTCCATGAGACAACATGACACTTCTGGATAAGTCTGTTCAGTACTCCATGCTCTCCTGAATTGTTTCCATACTATGAATTAATTCCTAATTAATTCCTAATTAATTAGGAATTAATTAATTAATTATGAATTAATTCAATACTATGAATTAATTCATAGTATTAATTCATACTATGAATACTATTAATTCATAGTATGGAACAGTTTTTCTGATCAGGTCAGAAAAAGGTTCATCAACCCATGCACAACCCAAAAACCTTTTAGAGAATCTTTCATGATTAAAAAAAAGTGTCAGAAATAATATGCATTGATTTAATGTATTTTAAGAGCGCAAATAACTGCACAGAAGAAAAAGGGTCTACTTTTGCTAAAACAAATATGAGAGTGCTGCCCTTTTCAATAGGCTACTGGATATCAAAGACAACCGAGTCGCGTCACCAAATGGATGGAAATTTGAAGAATACTGGAGAAATTAAAACGAGAACGAGAGGAATAATTAAAACAATATTTACTATAAGGAAATATAACAGACAAGTGTGTGATCATCGGACAAGGAGAGCTTGTACCGTTATCACACTGTGTAAATGAAGCGTAATTCCACGCCACACCAGGTGGTGGCAGTATGGAGTGGAAATACTCTGTTTACTGACGAATCCGGAAAGAAGAAGGTCTCATCATGTCTGCCTTACTCCTTGTTTACTTCAAATGTCAGACTCAGCTGCTCCGTTCAGGTCCATGCATTGGATGAGATGGCCACGCTTCTTCTCGTTACATTGTATGAATACTCTCCGCTCTTCTACATCGCTGTGGTTTCTCTGTGTTTTCTCGTGACCGCTGCCATCGTGTTGGGTTGGTAAGCAGTGTTCGCTTAACTTCCGTCTTTACAAAAGATGTCATTTTATATGCACAAACCTTTCTAATCATGTGGTTCCGTGTTGTTGTTGTTGCATTGCCTCATATGGCATCCAAATGGAATTCATTCATAACTTATATGTCCACCAAACCAGGAGTTTGATATGCAGTCAGTTAAAAGTCCATATTTTAAGGTCAGAAAGGGGAAGTTTTGGAATGTTAATTTACGTAGAAGAAAAACCTATCATAAAAACATTGGGAGTGAGATTTAAACTCTATCCATTTGTTTATTCTGTGTACCAGGTTTGGCTTTGATGTCCCAGTGTTTCTTCTGAGCCACGAGGATTCAGAGTCCACTGTGTCGACTCCTGAGAAACTAATGGTTCAGGAGACCAATCCGTTTTCTCTGGCTCTGGGATCTGGGCCAGCATGTGTCAGTGGTGAGTAATAAAATGTAATCAGGTAAGATGATGGAAGCTTTGGATGCACATGTGAGAGAATGTACTTAACTGTAGTAAGAATTACAAAACACTTCTCATTGACCCCTTCTGTTACCTTTAGCTGTCTAATATTAAAATAAACATGAACTTGAATTGCAATTACATAGCTACATTCATTTATTTGAACAAAAACACTCCAAGCAAGTTAGAAATAGAGCATTTCATGTCGTTAAACATATAAAAGCTCTCACCTAAAAATCAGTGTTGAACAATTAATACTGTTGTTAAAGGAAGATTTGGTAAAACACTGATGGACCAAAAAGCAAAACTTGACCTTTTCTTAAAGAGTCTGTTATTTCTTACAGAATTTCACAAAAGTGAGAACCCCCCCCCTCTAATTTTTATAAATATTTTATTCTGTCTTTTCAGGGGACAGCACAGAAGTAGCTGTAGTCAGCGTATAGCTAATATAACAGTCCCCTCAAAATAACACACAGCTATTAATATCTAATCCTCTGGTAACAAAAGTCAGGACACGCTAAAGTGTACTCTAAAGCAGCTCACAAATTGTTGAATGAGCCATTTCCGCTCCCTGGTGTCATGTTTATCTGTCACCATTACACATCTCAGGTGTGTTAAATCTGTTATCACTCTCACAGTCTCTCATACTGTTTACTGAAAGTTTGGCATGACAGCACACGGTAGACAAGTCTCTGAGGATCTGACAAAAGAACTGTTGCCAGAGAAAGCCCAAACATGCAAACTCCAAAAAGCACAGAGTTTGGGATTCTAACCCAGGGACTTGTGGCTGCACAGCAACAGTGCTACCAACTGCAGCACTGTGCCAGCACACAAAGAGACTGGTAATTCTCCATGAAGAAGTGTTTTGGGTGAGAGGTGAGATGTTTTCAAGATGCAGAACAAGAGGTCTAGTTGCCTTCTACAGTGGCACTATTGACTGAGGAGCTACACCATAGAGAAGCTCCAGAAAACTATAAATCAACAGTTCTGTGTTCTTCCTTCAGATGTTCCTGGTATTTGTACAGTATGTCCAGGGATCCATTTCCCCTAACCATAGCATGCACTCCTTTGTAGATGGTGTATCACTGAAACCTTGCTGCTTGGAGCCTTGTGTACTGAGCTGTTTCTGGGGTTGTGAAGTTGGCGCTCTGCAGGAGGCACTGCGCACGCATCAACAAAACCTAAGGCTCACAAGTCCTCAACACTTCCTTGAAGCACTGAACCATCGCTTCCACTACCATCAAACATTCTAGTATCCTTTTTATTGCAAGCACAGAACCTAATCTGGACCCCAGTAGTGTGTAATTTTTTGTAGACAGCGAGGGAACTATGGCATGGATTGAATGGCAGCCTCACTTCTGCAACATAGCTTGTCTACGTCAGAGTAAATGTGTGTATGATAGATTGTGTAAAGTGCTTAAATTGATTATGCTTCACGGTGGATGTCTCCGATTCAATTTAGTCCATTTCTATCACTATTTTACAAAAGTTGTCAGCCATTTCTCATCTCAGTAACAATGTAGTCTGAGTGCAAAGTGACCTGCAGGTAACGTGGAAAAGTCAGACTGATGATGCATGATGTGGTTTGATTCTGAGCTTTATTTGTAAAAAAACAATAATGTGCAGTTACACTCTGGAAAGTCAGTGAAGAGTAACTTACTTGGACTTTATTCTGTGTGTTAGATACAAATTATTTTATCACATTGATTGAGACAATAAGACGGGTACCACTTTAACTTCATCCTGCCAGTATCTGCAGCGAGGACGAAAAGGAATGTCACACCTGCATCCCTGCTGACCAGGGGATTCCAGATTTTGGGCCGTTGCCAAGGAAACACTATCCTCTTGTCGTTGTCCTGACTCTGGCAGAAACTGAGGCCAGAAGTCTACACAATATTGTTAGTTCTTTTCATTACAATTTAAAATGGAATGTGCAAAATTACCCTCATAATTTCCTCTGACAGCGAACTGCTCTGTTCTCTTCCAGGTGGCAAATGTAATCGTTATTCATGTCCCTGATGGGAAATACAATCTCTCTGCACGAATTCTCTTCCAGTATCTTCTTACCTCACAAGGCTACATGCATGAATTAAAAGTATGTCAAATTTATCTTTAAAGACATTTTCCTAATTTCCTTGACATTGAAACAAGTTGCATAACAGATGTGGGGTAAATTACCCTCAGTGGTCACTGAAATAACTGATAAAAGTAATCATAAATATACTTTTTGTGAAAATTACCCAATGAAAATCAGACACGTCTTTGAAAATGTGGTTCAACAGAATCACTATTAAAAACAAACTAATGAAAACAGCCCTGATGGTGCCTATAACTTAATATTTTGTTGCAAAACCTTTAGAGATCGCTGCAGTCAGACAGTTGCTGCACATGAGACGTCAGCACCTGTCCACATGTTTGCTGGCCCTTCTACAGATGTTTAGGATTATTCTGTTGGAAGACCCTCCACCTGCAACTGAGTTCAAGCTTCCTGACTCCATGCTGCATGTTTCTCTTCAGAACAAAACTTGTTACCATGACAAACATGCACAACATCGTCACTCAGCTTGGAGATGACCTTTAACATGCTCGAAGCTCGAAGACAACTGTAACGCTAACCACAGAAACATTCTCTGCTGAACCAGTTTAAAAGTATGATTTCACTGGTTCATTTTTAGTGTTACAGTTTCTAGATATTTCGGTGACTATTGTTGGCTTTTTGGTCATTAAGGGGTACCAACACTTTTGTCCACACATGTAGTGCATATAGTTTTATTTTATTAGATAATTTAACAAAAATGCATAATGTGTGATACTGCTGTCTCTTTGCCATGAATAGAGCAGAAGACTTGTTACTGGCACCATTTTGAACAATAAAGCATCACACTCACAGCAGCAGAGAACCTATAAAACTTTAACCAACATGGCAGATTGTATGGAAACAATACAGAGAACATGTTTAGCTCCCCACTCATTACCCTCAAACAGCTTCTGCCTGTCAGTGTAAAAGCAAGTTAATAGAACAAGAACCTTAGTTTGAATATGCATGCTTCCATTTACCTTTAACTTGCTGCTGGTAAAGCTGGACATCCCCATTGTAGCTCATTAAAAAGTATTTCTATGATATTCTTATATCCATATATCCTTTAGTCAGTCATGCAATAATTTTTCATTTTAACTGCCTCTTCAGTGTGTGCTTTCATTTGTCTGTAAATTTGATGTTGATACAACAAAATTTTACTATTATGGGAAAGGAAACGAATCAGTTAAAATGTATTGAGATTAATGATTTCAAAACAAACATGGTCCATACAAATGTATTTATCAGGAGCCCTGTGGAATTTCTTTCTGTTGTGTTTAATATTTTCTGCAGTGATCAACAGAAGCAGTGAAGGTTGAACTGGTTTGTTTTGTTGCTTTGTTATTTACTAGTTTTTATTCAGAAGAAAAGAAAGTAATTGTATAAATTACAACTCAGTGCATCAGAATAAATAGTGTTGGTTTAGTTATGGGCTGTCTGGGCTCTAACTGGGTTCTCTCTGTGATTGCAGCCGCTCTTTATGTCTGCTGAAGGTTCTGGGCAGCCGGCTGGAGGACAGATGGACGGAAGTCCTGACCGAGGGGAGAGCGACTGGTCAGAGGAGACGGGTAGAAACTGTGTGGTATGTCAGAATGCAGCGGTCAACAGGGTGCTGCTGCCGTGCCGACACGCCTGCGTCTGCGACAGTTGCACGTTGCGTTTTCAACACTGTCCAATTTGCAGAGCCTTTGTCCTGGAATCATTTGCACTTAGACCAACATTACAAATATAATATAATTTATGTCATATAGACCATGCATTACAAACAAAATTGCTTATCTTCACCTTTATATGGTGTTAAAGATCCTGTACTTGCATGCAAACACACTGAGGTCTTTCAACTCAGCGTTGCTTCCAAGCTGCCTGTATTTCCGCTTGTATTAACACCTTCTGGCTTCATAGAACTGATGTCAGATATAATCCAAGTTTTTTTTTGTTTGTTTTTGTGACTTTCAGAAAATAAAACTCATGTATTATTTAATTTTATTACAGATACGTAGAATAAAATATTTTAAACCCTGTGCAAATTAATGCTTATCACTGAATTATTTGATTTGAGCTTGTTAAATTAGAGACAACTACAAAAATGCAGGACTTTGGGCTAAATACACTGAAAAGAAACTATTAAAAATAACCTAAATCTAAAGGATCCGTAATACAGGCAGATGCCAAGAAGAGCTGATAAACTGTTTCACAGAAAACCTAACAGTCAAACACAAAATATCAAGAGGATACAATAATAGAGGAAAATACAATTTCCACATAATTCATCCTTGAAATCATTAAAATGAAAGTGATCTCCAAAAGCTCCACTGGCTGGCAATTTATTTCACAAGAAAGTGAGTGAGCAGGTAGTTTCAGAACAGCAAGCATCGTCTCACAGCAGATATCAGAATCCCTGGGCCACATGCAGCAAAATGTTCAGCTGCCTGAGCAAACAAGAGGAGAAGTGTACATTTAAACTGCTTAAAGCAGATAACATCACAGTCAGTATTTTAGCCTTTGGATTACCATAAAGAAATTCTGCCAATAAATATATTATCTTTATGAAACATGACTATTACCAGGGGAAGCCCATGTTTGACTTGTTTTGCTTCTGCATTCTGCACCGGAGTTTGTGGAATATTTAGCCAAAAGAAAAATATGTACATCTTTAGATTGTGCATCTAAAATTAATATCTCAAAAAATAAAGGTTAACATTTCTTACATGACTGGGCGGCACAGTGGCACAGTTGGTAGCACTGTTGCCTTGCAGCAAGAAGGAGCTGGGTTTCTGCACAGTTTGCATGTTCTCCCTGTGCATGGTGGGTTCTCTCCGGATTCTCTGGCTTCCTCCCACAGTCCAACAACATGACTGTCAGGTTAATTGGTCTTTCCAAATTCTCCCTAGGTGTGAGTGTGTGTGTGT
This sequence comes from Poeciliopsis retropinna, assembly GCA_010277075.1. Classification (NCBI taxonomy): domain Eukaryota; kingdom Metazoa; phylum Chordata; class Actinopteri; order Cyprinodontiformes; family Poeciliidae; genus Poeciliopsis; species Poeciliopsis retropinna. The sequence goes on from VMRM01000010.1 coordinate 21,755,403, forward strand.
GCATGGTTGTTTGTCCTGTTTGTTTCTGTGTTGCCCTGCGACAGACAGGCGACCTGTCCAGGGTGACCCCGCCTCTCGCCCGGAACGCAGCTGGAGATCGACACCAGCAACTCCCGACCCCGATAGGGACAAGGGTGAAAGAAAATGGATGGATGGATGGATTTCTTACATGAACGTATTCAAGATGGCGCATGAACTGACTGCTAAATACATTATTGTGTGAGAATGTAATACTTTTGTGAGGAAACGCAAAAGAAAAAAAAATCCCCATTGTGCTTTAAGGAACGCCGTAAAATATTATTCCTCAAATTAGAGATAAAAGTTTGACCTGGAATAAAACCTGACTGGTTTTATACCAGGATAGCTGTTGGTCAATAAATGTGTTAAGCTTACTAGACAGAAATGTGAACTGTATTTTCTGATAACCATGTCGCCCTCGACTTCTTCTGGGTCACTTTCTTATTTTACAATATTTATGACCGAATGATAAAACAGTTTCAGGAAGTTAACTTTCTCTACAAGTTTAGAACCCTAACCCGAACCCAAGAAAATTCCTGAATATTTTTGAGAAGACTAACCAGGCCAGGAGCCTTAAATACCTTTAATACATTGCTTGTCATTTACCTTTTGTTGTGTAATGTATTTATTCAGAAATGTAGTCTTCCTGTGGAAGAACTGAGAAGTAATAATTAGGAGTTTTTGCAACTCATGAGCTCCTGTATTAATTTTTGAAGAATAAAGTCCTTTATAAAAGTTTCTTTAATTTCTTGAACTGAACAGAGCGTTGCATGGTCACCAGTTAATGTGCCAGAACTCACCCTGCTGCTCCAACACACTACACCAGCTGGTTGAATCAAAGACATGGACATCTCTGCCATAGAACAGGGGTATTCAGCTCCATTGGTCCGACACACCTGAATCAAGTGGCAGACAGTCCTGATGACCTAATTATGTGACTCAGCTGTGTTGAAACAGAGATTTAAACGCAGCAGCACTCCAGGACTGGAGTTGAAGACCCTTGCATAATCAATGCCATCACAGGGTCAGAAGGTCCTCAGCAGGTAGTCTGCTCTGGAAAGAGCATCAGTGGCTTCAGTCCACTTTACTGTCAGGGTGGTTGTCAAGTTGCCATTAAGAGAAGAAAGCCTGAGTCTTGGATCTCTGCTGGTGGAGGCTGCAGCTCATTCATAGACTACAAAGCCAAGAAGTCTTGTCCTTTGTTCTCTTGGTTTCCATAAACTTGTAGTTTCACCTGGCTTTGGGAATCCAACTATTGGTACATAGTTAAGATTCATTGGTGGTATAGATTTACTTTTCACCTCCCAATTACTGTGCAAATTATAAATGTGCCATAAATCTGATGATCCTTTGAAAATCATTTCTCTGTTTGAAAGAAACTGGTTTATCAAACAGATTTAACTGCAAAGTGAAGGTTTGTGCTGTTTTTCTGCTTTAAGGCTAATGTTACATTTACTCTCAGTAAATTAGTGTAATGTTCATTGGTTTGTTGTAACCAACATTTTTTGAAACCTTACACATTTTTCTGAATATTTAAAATTAAATTACACTGTCAATAATTGCAGTTTAACAAAGACGGCATCAAATAGCAACAATCGGTTACTTTAGCCACTCATGATGCATCATTATAGCATGAGCATCAGCGAATTGAGCTGCTGTAAAAATGGAATCTAAGGAGCTGTTCCCACTTCAAGAACAGCTGGATCTTATCACTGATATTAAATATTCACAAACCATATTTCTATTAGTCTCTCCTAAGCCACTGTGTATCAGGAATGTCAATAGCTGGAAACATTGATCAGGATGAACAGAATCATGTCTACACTTATTAATGAAGTGTGAGGAGGAAAATATCTACATACAGAAACCATAAGAATGTATTAATATTAACTTGTGCTTAGCACAACAGTGCTGATGCAAGGTGGATGCATGTATTTCAGGCTCAGCACGAATGGTGCCACTTTACACTTTATAGGCCCCATATAGTTTAAAACAAAGAGATATTATAGTCAAGTTTGAATGAGGCAGATATGGCACCAAATGTAACAGCAGATTTTTAACATCTGCAAACATTTTCAGTTGTTTTACACTGTAAAGTTCTGCTGAAATAGCACCTGTCAGGCCACCACGAATAAGGAACTGTAGATCTCTGGGAAAAGATCTGCAGTCTGTGATCATTTTTCTGCTACAGTAACAGAAACTCCACACTAAGTTCTGCACAAATGACACCATCAGAAACAGACTGAAAAAGCAGAAACATCAATACATCTGTAATAGTACTGTATTTGCAAACTAGTTTTACACAATTGGTTTATAGAAGAACAGAATGATCAGCAGAACTGAAGAGATATAAACAACAGAAAGCAGTTTCATTTAATTTCTCATCCATTCATCATTGATGTTCACTGCTCCGTGTCTTTGTGGCTTTGAAGCAGTGAAGACAACAAGCCAGTGAATAAGAACATTAAACCAGAAAAAGTACTGAGACAAAGGGTTTAAACAGGTTTGTAGTCCAACTTGGACTCGAGTTTCTTTGAGTCTGCCACTTTGCGAACAGCTTTCATGAAGTCTTCTTGAGTGACATACTCACGATCAGACCGGATCGCAAACAGTCCTGAGAAAACAAAAGTCAGCATAAAAACCCTAATCAAGGAGGTAAATGTGCAAAGGATTCTGGGTTTTAGCAGACAGTGGGACTATTACCTGCTTCAGTGCACACGTTTCTCAGATCAGCACCATTGAAACCATCAGACAGTTTTACAATGGCTTCAAAATCTGGGAAAATATAAAAAAAATCAAGACGATTAATGCTAGAAGATTTTGTGGGCTGGACTAACTGAGCAAACATAAACCTTTACACACAAAAAAACTTTCCATTTTATTTTTTGATGGTTATTGAACACCCAGGTCTAACTAAAAGATGCATCAAAGTTCACCTGGATGCAATTTGTGTACCAACCTATTTCGCCATGCTTGGTGATGGGACTGGAGTGGATTTTCAGGATGTCCAATCTTGCTTGTTCATTTGGCAGCTCAATGTCTAAAGAGGAAAACACACAGAGCTCTTGTTGTGTGTTTCCACATGAAACCAACAGATGAACACAGAAAGTAATGCTTACGTATTTTTCGGTCCAGTCTTCCAGGCCGCAGTAGCGCTGGGTCCAGGGTGTCCGGCCTGTTGGTGGCCATGATCATCTTGACTCTGTGTAGAGTATCAAAACCGTCCATCTGGTTCAGCAGCTGACAGAACACAGGAAAGAGAAGAGTCATCTTCCAGATCTCAGTCAGAGTTTGCATTAGACTTTCTTGATGTCAATTATTTTAACTGACATCAAGTCAAAATAACTGAATTGATAATTATAACTGCATAATAACTGCAATTGATGCAGTTTTCTGGACGATCGCCACTTGTTTTGGTGGTTTGAATTTAATTGATAACGTTTTTGTTTTGTCAGGTTATGTTAAATAGAAAATATACTATTAAAGTAAATATTGTTATTTTAACTAATGCGCCATGCTAGTTTCTACTACTTGAAGCATTAGTTCTGAGAAAGTCAACCATATCCAAGTAAAACAGTGACTGTGTAATATCTTTAACTGAATGAAAAATCAATAAAACTGAATTGTGAATCAAACTGAATTGTGAATCAAACTGATTTGGGCAATCTGAATTGACATCCAATAACACTTAATTATGTCCTAATAATGGACAATTCATATACAGACTCCATTAAGAAAAATCTGATTGGTTTCCTTTGCCAAGTTTGTTCACACAAACAGCAATTTGATTTTGGTTCCACTTTGTTCTCAATGAAATATTTTGACTAAATTAAATTGGAGAAATAAAGTTTTTTCTTGTGAATATGCATCTAATCATTGTTTTTAACCAATAAAAAAGTTGAATTAGTGCAAATGTGCACTCTGGACACTGACAGTTAAGAGTTCAGAGGGACTGTCTGGGGATAGAAACCATTTCCAAGGCAGCAGGTTTTTGTAAATAGAGCACTGTGGTGCTGCCCTTTAGATAAAAATCTAGATAGATTATGATGAGTGGTAATGTCCTTCCCACCAGAACACAGCAAATGATGTTTCATACCTCCATCAGAGTTCTTTGGATCTCTCTATCAGCTGAAGTACCTTCTGAGAAACGGCGGCCACCTGCAGAAAGTGAAATGACAATATTTAGCCCCATAGTATTAGATCCAATATAAGTCAAGTATCTTTGCTCAAAGTGATTTACACAATGAAAACAACATACAGTAACCAATTGAGATTTCATGTAGTAGATATTTATAAATATGCCTTTCTGTCAAAAGGTTAGATCATATTTGTGGCTCTAAATCAATTTTATTTAGGTGCGTTGGGACGTAAATGGTTCATTGGCTGTAAAGGTTGCAAACCCTCCATTAATATCCAGTCCAGCCCGATCCAACCCGACTGATTAACTCTAGTCAGAGGTCCGAACACAAAATGAAGCCGACATTATTTTTAAGTGTGACCAGTTAAACTTCCAGGCCTGAGTTTGAACCCTTTCAGGCTTAGTGATGTTTGGCTGATATGAGCAGAGCTCCATGCACATGCATAGCGCTGAGCTTATTACAGTCTAACTCTGCCCTTTGCTTTTCCTCGATAGGTTAAAATACCTACTCCTCTATTTAGACTACAAGTAGATTAACAACTTTATGTCAGAAATTCTCGTTTAGTTTTCTACTATATTTTGTAGGCTTATTTAAACAGAACCCCATTAGAAATTCAGCTGCAGTCTGGCCAAGATTGATGGGTGGATCGGGTTTTTATCTGCTCTACATTATCAGAATATTATTACTCAGCCTTTGAAGGCAGTTTGGCTTGTTTAAACCTCAAACAATTGTACTTGCTGCTGACTTTGAAGTGAGCAGCTTGTTTACCAAAAACAAAAAAAGATTCAGCAGAAATCTAAATAACTTAACTAGAATATGTACAAAGCTCACTATTTCTTGTCACTTATTTCAGAAAGTAAAACTCAATTATGCTCCTCTTGTATAAATTACTGCATAAATGCACTGTGGCATGGAGGGAGTCAGCTAAAGGTGGGGACTTTGCAAGTCAATCGGGAACAAGAACACTATTGAAGCAGCTTTTGGTACTTTTGGCAGTGTGTTTAAGTCTCAGGTTCTGCTGGAAATAAAAAACCAACAACTCCATACAGCTGGTCAGCAGAGGGAAGCATGACGTTCTGTAGAAAGTCCTGCTAGGAGGTGATAAAACCCAGTGAGCCAAGACTAGCAGATGACCAAACCACCCAACAGCACAGTGGATCCTGTGCCTTTCCACTCCTCAAATGTCACAAGACTGTGACATTTGCAGCCCATGTGCATGATTTATCTCAATATAGTGGATCTTGATCCACTGAGAGCCTCAGTTTCTGGTGAAGTTCCCCCAAGTTCTTGAAAGGATTTTGCTCTGCAATCCTGTCAAGGATGCAGGTATCCTTCTTGGTTTACAACATGCAGGTTTACCTAGTTAAATGAAAGACTGCAAAGACCAACCTTTTTAAAAAGGTTTTTGAGGTGCCAGTGCCTCTATTCAGTGGTGATGGTGGTAGGACTTTCTTCTGTAATGGCTAATTTGCTCTTTGTGACTGAACTGTTTTGGCTACTGTCTGTCCACAAACATTGTGCTTAGTGTAAAACATCGATATTTTTGGCATGGTTACAGATGATCTTCCTATAATGTGACCCTCGACTATCCTCACAGAGTGATTTTGTGAGGATGTCCCTATATAATCTACAATCAATAAAATAAGCAGAGGGCTAGAATGATTCCTCACCAATGGCATCAATCTCATCCATGAAGATGATGCATGGCTGGTGATCCCGGGCATAGTTGAACATCTCTCTAATGAGCCTCGCACTTTCACCGATGTATTTGTCCACAATGGAGCTGGACACAACCTGCAATGTGCAACATGTTGTCACACGGCTGTAGAATGGAGCTGAACACTGCAGGAAGGACTGATACTCACCTTTAGAAAGTTGCAATCCAACTGACTGGCCACAGCCCTGGCAAGAAGAGTCTTCCCAGTGCCTGGTCCAGAATAAAATTCATACCATTAAATTTTAAGAAGCATTTATGACGAGCCAAAAACAGTAGAAAATAAAGAAAAAATCCCTGCTTATGAATGTGTCTGAACTTAAATTAATGTGACTAAAACATAAATGTGTGAAGTTGGTCAGCTCCTACCTGGAGGCCCATAAAGCAGGCAACCTTTTGGAGGAATAATTCCCACCCTCTGAAAGAGCTCAGGGTTGGTCAGAGGAAGTTCAATCACCTGCAAAGTAAGAACAGGCAGGTTTTTCAATGCGCGATGAGTTAAATGAAATTCCCTGAGGTTCTTACAGGACACGTCCACAGTTCATTCAAAAGGTAAGTTCCCCTCGTTCCTGAAACTCTCAACACACAGCCATCGGATAAATCCTCTCCCTTTAGATTTGGGAAGACTGATAACAGGAAGAATCTTGATCTGAAGTTCTCTGCGTGGTCCAGCTGAAATGTCAGCATCAGTTCTCATTGACAAAAAATGCGGCATTTTGTTCTCATCCTCATGTTATCCACCCCTTCTTGTCACAAACGTCCATTGCAAACTCCATGTGTGTGATTGGTCTGAATTTAACTGTTATTTATGTGGAAAACAGTCCAATTCAACTTCCATGAGCTGTTGTTCTGCCCATGTGTGCAAGGTAGGGCGTATTGTCGGGTAGCACAGACTGTCAGAACAGCAGTTTTTCAGTCAGAATGCAATTGTTTGCAGGACATGTGGAAGTACGCACTGAAATATTAAACTCCTTCTGCTCAGTTCAGGTATAGTGACATAGCAGAATGGCTCACGACGCCTAACACTCTTTCTTTTTTGATAACGTTAGTAACCATTTTCTCCTCTGAACCTGTTAACTTACAATAGTCATTTCTTTGGGCCTTGATCACTGTCGTTGAAAAACACACATTGCAAAACACCATGATGTTACTGCAGAAGCTCATTGTGTCTTGTGGACCCATGAAAGCTTTTTGTGCAAAAACAAATACACAAAACCACATAGACAGCACAGCTTTGGTCCAACAACAATTACAATGAAAGAACCCCTCTTCTCTTATTTTTATGCCAAAGTTTGACAGAGTATATTGCTACTGCCGACACACACAGTTAACCACCATCATTACATATGTGACAGAGCGTTCTAGTGAACCGTCATGGCTTTGTTGTTGAGTGGACATTAGAACAGATTGGAAAGCATCTAAAGAGTTATACCAGCAAGATCTAGAGAAACTCATCCATGCATTTAACTTTAGTCAGATCGACTACTGCAACAGTGTCTGCATAGAACTGCCAAAAAAAAAAGAAAAACAATCCTCCAGCTGCAGCTGATCCAGAATGCTGCTGCTGGTATTCTGACTAAAACCAAGAAAATAGAGCACATCACCCAGTTCTAAAGTCATTCCGACCTTGAAACACCTTGTTGCTGAAAAGTGCTACACAAATAAACTTGATTGATTGATTGATACCTCTCTCAGCTCACGGATCTGTTCGGACAGTCCTCCAATCTCAGAGTAGGAGACGCTGCCTGGATCTTCATGGGACATGTTGTACACTAGAGGATCCACTTCCCTGGGTAGGTACCTTTGACAGACAGACAGAGAGAAAGACAGACAGACACAGACAGTCAGGGAGACAGCTTAGATACAAATGACAAACTGCCATGGTGGGAAAAAGGAAAACTCTCCCTGGTTATTTTCTCAAAGTCCTTATAAAACTCACAGTAGTTCCTTTTTACTTGAATAGTCAGAGCAGAAAACATAAACTTAGATTTGCTATAAGTCACTGAGAAAATAAATATTTAAACCCCTATGTCTCAACTACAAATCTGGATGCACATAGGAAACTGAAAATCTTAAATATTACATATCAAAATCAATTTCTTCTGTTCCAATTTTTCTCTACCACTTGTAGCAATCGGGAGCAGTCAAGTGAGAAGAAAGAAGATCTGGATAAATCTGGAAGGGGCTACTCCTGGTTGGAATATTTGTCACTTTCATATTAGCTTGTTTGTGAAGAAAATGTTGCTTTATTTATTTTATATATTGCTTTAGCCATTTGTGTATTTTTTCTTCCTTTATGTTGTACTTCCTTCATGTAGCAAGTTTTGGTCAAACTGCAGTGACTAGTATTCAAGTCTGTAACCTACCTCATTATAGTGAGTGTAGTCATGTCCAAAGCCACTCTGGTGCCTGGCTTTAGCTGTGATTTGTCCAACTGGAAAGATAAATATTGTAGTCATTACAATTTTTCCAATTCCTCAACACTGCCATGGTCTTCAGAGACACAATCAAACTGTAACACAGTCTGCATGGATAATTTTAAAGTTGTCAATGATATTTTCTACCATAATCATGTTAAAATAATAATACTAATCGACAAAATGAATTAGTGGTATTTTAATGCAGGATAAATACATTATCAGAAAACAGAAAACTTAATCACAGAGAAAACTCATTGGTTTCTGATTATTCAGTTAGAAACTCAACTAAGCCTGGCTGTGCGACTGGTCAGGAACAGGCTAGCTGCACAGGATCAATCGCCATGGTAACTGATATGATACTGCTTTTGTGAAACCTAATCAAGGCTTAATTAAACCAGGATATCTGGAAAATCTCGGCTCAATCTGCTATCCTGGTTTTGTGAAACAGGAGGATGAATGATGCAAAAAAATGACTCAATGCAATCTGCTGGGTTTTGTTAGGTAAACAAAGAAAAAAAATTAACTGACTTGAATTAAAAAAATAAAAAGTTTGACAACTAGGATCTATCGAGATACATGCATTACTGAATTGAAATTATTTTTTTTGTGAATTGCCTTAAGATGACATTTATTGTGATTTGGTGCTACACCAAAGAACTGAATTGAATTCAAAGATGTTACATTACTAAATGAAATGATTTATTACAGGAAAACAAAATCCAGATTGCGGAGTGATGATAAAACAGTTCAAACAACAAGGACTGTCTTCATTGAGTAATTCTGGCGTAAACTGATGTTATCTCATTATCATTAATGGGTCTGATGATGAACCGTCATTGTAAAGGCCTTCAAAATGATTTGGCAGGTGTGTGGAACTATTTTAATATGACCATGCTGTTTGCTAGGCTAAGTCAGACTTACTTTTAAATAGGCATAGGACTTCAACTGCTTTGCTGATTTGTAGCCAGAACATATTTCTGGCTACAAAACATGGTATTTGTTATTAAAGCTACTCTTCTAATATCTCCTCTCAGAAATCAGTGCTCAGCTCATGTTTACTCTCTCTGTTTTTGACAGAAAAACAAAAAGCAACAAAATATTATGGGGAACGAATTTGAATCTTGGGCACAAGTAGCTCTTCTAAATGGAAAACATTCAAAAGCAAATTATTTGGGAAGTGCCTTAAAAAAAGGATGTCAATTTTTTGGAGTGGCCATCAAAGTCCTGATGTCAGCTGGTCAGTAGTATGTAAATATTTTTTCTATTGATTATTGAGAAACAAATACATATTTAAAAAATTAAATGTAATATTTACTAAAAATATTTAGGAAATATTTTTAATAAAAAAAGAGAACTAAAAGTTTTTTAAATTGATCCTAGACGTATATTGAAATAGTTTGATCCTCCCGGATGATGATTATGTGCGCTCACCTGTCTGCGACATCCAACCACATATCGGGGACCGTTGGTGGCTTTCACAATGACTGGTGGGAAGAGCAAAAAAAAAAAAAAACTGAAACATCAAAAGTCAAACTTCAACAAGGCAGTCGTCTGTTTTAACCATTTTGCTGTCCAAACAGGGTTCAAATGGACCCGTGTGAGTTTTATACCCTGCACGGAGTCCAGTATGGTCACATTAACCCTGCATGCACTTTTACATGTTTTTACCCCCTGTGGCTTCAGGAAATGACTGGACACTCCCAGCAAATTCTCACTGACTTGCCATTACATCGGCCACGCTCTACCCGAGTGTCATGCTAAGATTGCAGGAGGGATAAACCAAAGCAGGGTGGGAAAACTGTAAACAGTAACACCTGCACTGCAGCAGAGAACTGACACTGATTGCAGTTTTCTGGCATATCACCAGTCTTGATAAAGCCCGACCTGCGATTCCGATTTTAGCCAATACCAATTTTTTTCTCTGAAATGTAGCTAAATATAGGAATAAACTTGCTAAGTTGGCAACAGTGCGGCAACTATTGCTAACTGAAAACATGTCTAAAGTTGACATATAACTATGAAAACATATGAAATATCAGGGGGGTAGGGAGATGCTTACATTTCTCTTCGGTAAGCTGCTTTAGCACCTCTCCAACAATCTGCAAAGAACAAATGTACAATCAGGTCATGATGTGGTTTAAACTGTCAGCAAAGTTATAGACAGACATTGAGACAATTTCTCAAGTGCTTTTAAAATGGAAAACATGTTAACCATTGATCGCACTGGTCCAACTATTTCAAACTCCTCTATGTCACTGATATGTGAAAGATGAGATCAAAATACAGCGGGGGCAAGACTGCCCAAATAAAATCTAACAGGAAAAAAATGTTTAAAAGAATTTTTCACTATTCGACTTAATATCTAGCTTTAGTTATTTTTATGTAATTAACTGTTTTGTTGATGCTCCACAATTAAGTAATTGTGAAAAACGTATTGCATGCATGAACAGTTTAGCTCTAGTAAAGCGCACTGAATTCAATTGGGTTTGTAACTTCTTAATACTGAAATAATTTTATTCATAAGCAACTCAAGATATAAACTAACCATCAACTAACACATGAATGTAATATAATGCAATACAGAATCTTACCTGACCAACACTTTGAAGAGCCTTTAAGTCATTCTCTGACTTCTCGTATTGCTTCGTTTGTTCCCTCAGCTGTTCTCTTACTAGCAATGAAACAAAAACGCCAACAGGATAGACTTTACATTTCACAAGTGACGGTATAGAGACAATGTTTACACAGTCTGCGTTGCTAGTTCACTATTTATATGGGCCGGTTTCTTTGTTAGAAACACATAAGTACAATGTATTTCTCACCAGCATGCACAAAGATAAAGACACTAACGACACTGAATGATTTACAATATGGCGTTTTACAGTTCTTTGTCCTTTGTTGAACAAAAAAACAACAGTGGGGTTTATGGATGACTGATGAGAAAACGCTGAACTGCATGACAAAGCAAAAGCTAGCCGTCGAGCTAACATAGTAGCATTAACAATTCCAAATATCCAATCCGAATGTACAAAATTATAAGCTCTACGTCGCAAAATGTACAAATGTTAATTTCAATTACATTCTTTCAATCGTCCGTCAACCTCCTTATGTTCTAGTAATTTTTTCCTGTAGTCTTGCAAAGCTTTATCTCTCGTGTCCGCCATGACTCCCAAATGCTTCTTCTTCTTCGTCTGGTATTCACTGGCGGTTGGCAAACAACTTACTGATGCATTACCGCCACCAACTGGTAAACAGTGTTGAAAAGGATTTTAACATCTGTTTAAAATGTATCACTACACTTGGAGTACACGTCTAACCCTGCATAAATGTAATAATTCAAATAAATAAAAGTTTAAAATTATTATTTTAAAAAAATCTTCGAATTTTATGCTCCTTAGGTTGTATAACACTGAAAACACCGACACTCACTATTGCTTAGGTGCTTTGAGGTTTGTTATTTTCCACTGAAAACACTTGAGTGGCTGCCACACATTTTGATGGCAGGCACGCCACATTAATGTTTATACATTCCTAAATTGTGTGAGAAATATGCGTTTATACACAAGGCCTCAGAACCTTTGTGTATGCACAAGTTTTCTGCCCTGTTTTGTGCATATAAGCCTAAGCTTATATGCCCAGAGGATAGAAGAGCTTGGTGAATATTTAAGACCAAGACGTGTGCCAGAGGGAGAAATCAAGTGAATGGAACAGGACAAGGGGCCACATGCATAAAGAGTGCATGGCTCTCATACTGATAGTTTGCAGTAGGAAGAATCTATGAAATTGCATGCGCAAAAAATTCAGATCCATAAAATGCATAAAACCCTGTGTAGTCAAATAAGGGTCAAGTCTAGTTTTTATCACTTAAGATAGCAAAGATAAAATCTATTTTTTCAAGGTAACAGTTTGAAACAGTAATCCATGCCTTCATTTAATCTTGAATGGATTACTGTAATTCACTCTGTCTGGGAGTCAGCAAGTCTTCATTTACTCGTCTGCAGCTGCTACAAAATGCTGTTGTCTGTCTTTCAACAGGAATACATGAGAGACTGCACATTATTCCTGTCCTGGCTTCTCTCTACTGGCTGCCTGTATTTTAGGGTTCATTTTAAAATGTTTTTGTTTGACTTGAAGGTTTTAAACAGCATTACCCCATCTTATTTAACAAAGCTTCTCCACCACCACCACCAGTGGTGGAACTAGACTTAATTACAACCGGAGGCCAGTGCTATCTTATGATAAACTTGGATTTATATAAAATATCTTTCCACCTTAAATGGAGAGGTTTTATCCCCTTTCACCGCTGAAAAGGGATAACACAAAATAGTATTTCTACTATTTTGCATTTGCAAAAATTAGTATAAATATCCAGACAGGATATAAATATGACGTCTGCTTGAGTCTGTTCAGGGGTGAGCTGCCATATCAGGGAATTTCCCTGTGGGCCGCTTCATCAATGGGCCAGTGAGCTGTCCCATCCACCCCTGCGTCATGCAGGACCCTCTGGTTTTGTGGCACCATAGTACTTCAAACTGCACCATATCAAATGCCTTCTTTGCCTAACTTTTGCTGCTCCAGTCAGACAGATTTTAGAGCATGGAAGCAACACGTTGGAAACCTCCACACTCACTCTCTTTTCAAGCATGGATTTTGACATATTTGGACATTATTTATCCAGAACTTGTGTTATATTTTGGGCATTTGTACAGCTAGTTCAACATCTTTTCTTCTGTAAGGTGCAAATAAGTATCTGTACTTCAATGCAAAAGATAATAATAAACATTTATCACAAAAAAGGAAAACAGTGTCTTCAGTAAGAGGTTTCTTCAAATGAATTGTAATACAGACTGCTAAAGGAGATCTTTCCTGCCAAAAGCCACTAGTTTCTACAAAAACTTTTTGAAGAATTTTATTTAATATGCATTACAGCAACATTTAATTTCCGTTTGGGATCCATATTTTGAATTTTAATTTACAGTCTAAATACTTTGAGTATCAACAAATGTATACTGCTTCAAAACTTGGTCATAGTGTAGGCGTTGCTTTTACTCAACCTGAAATAAACTGCATGTTTAATCAAAAGATTAATACAAAAGGAATTTTACTAATTTGGGTCATGGCTCATAGGAGTTTTAGAAAATAAATTTGCAGATAAGTTTGCTAAAGAAGTAACTAAAAAGAATTAAATTATTCTACAAATCTCATAAAGCAAATCAAAGCAGTGTGCCTCAAGGACCAGGGTTGAGAAACTCTGGACCGTCAGTTAGGGTTTCAATACAATTCAGTAGATGGCGGTACACATTAAAACGCTGTTTGAAAACCGCCAGTAAAATCAAAGAAGCAGGTTATTCAGCCATTTGATTGAGATGTGCTGTATCAGAGATACATCTAAAAGTTGCAAGGCATTGGCCCTTGAGGACAGTGTTGGGGCAGCAGCATCAGAACCAGGGAGCTAAAAAGGCTCAAGACAAAGAAGGCTGATTCTGTTCTGGTTCTATACTGGAGACCACTGAAGAACATCCCTAGATGATATGCATATGCAAAAAATAATATAAATATATTATTTTATATTTATACTTGACCATACTCTTTATGAGACTGTCTTGTGAAAATAGAGTATCTTCAGTCAGAAGCTTCGTCAGATTCGCTGTAATACACTAGATATTTCCTGCCAAGTCATTGCTGTTTACAATAACTCTTTGAAGAATTTGGATTAATGAGTCATGACAACATTTAATTTTGCTTTAGGAACAATAAAGTATTTTGAATTTTAATTTTGAATTTGAAATTTTAGAAGTTCCCATTTGGAGCTGTATGTACAGAACCTCTTATTATTGTTATTCTGTAGAACATATTGGCACTTTACAACTATAGTGTCTTATGGCGACAAACCGGATTGAGGAGCTATCAACAAAATTGAACTCCTAACTTCCAAATGCCGTTTCTTCAGCAAACTCAATTCGTGACCTTAGTTGATAGATTTCTAATGAAAGTTTAGAAATTATTTGGAAGGAGGACATAATGATATATCCTAATCTCAACGGGTGCTATGAAGGAATGGAGAAGATTTTAACTTTTGACATGCTTTTCCACCCCTCTGGACCCCACTGGGACAAGAGTTTCTTTTTTCTTTTATGCATAAACATATCTCGTCCAGCTCTGACGTAATTACGTCGATTCCGTCATGACGTATGAGTCGTACGCGCTGAAGTAGTGTATGAAGATGGCGGACGAGGAGGCCGAGCAAGACCGTGGTCTTGTGGACAGTATCAGCAAAACAATTGGGGAAGTCAGAAATTTGTTGGAAGGACTCCATGAAGTTGTGATTCGAGAAAGCGCAAGCTCACCAGTTCAGTCCTCTTCTGACTATTGTCAGGAGTTTTGTAGGGTGAGTTAAATTTCACTCAATTTAATCATCTTCAAAACAGGCCATCAAAATACGGAGCTAACATGGATAATGCTGGTGTACTCTGAGTCTTGCATTGTCTGGTAAAAGGTCACTTTTCATAATTGTGTGTTTCATAGTTAGCTTTATGTGAACACTAGCAAAAGGAACTGTTGCGATGTGGTAACAACACACCACACACCTATCGTTATTGATATGTCTTTTAGCATACGCTACTGAGCTGTTTAGTAAGGAGAAATGTTGTTGACTCGTTGGAAGAGACGAGGTCTTTACAATGTTTAAGTGCAGATTCCACTGTATTTATATGGGCCCTTTTAATTAGGGCTTACAAAATTCTCTAGCTGCACTGTAGCGCAACAGTTTAGCAGCAGAACCTGAAGCTAGCACGGTGTTAGCTTCTATCCGCTGAATGTAAAGGTTGCGTGCAGGATGTGGACAGAATGTGGATATCTCTCTTGGGAGACTGATTTTGGGACGTATTCATAATAGTAAGACTCACAAATTTGACTATTTCTCTCTTAGTTGTTGCTGGTTTATTCAGACGTATCGGAGATCAAAAACAATGTGTGAGTTATCCACCTGGTCCGTTTCTGGTGTGTACGTGCTGAATAAAACGTATGAGGTTCTCTTTTTTTCGGCGTAGCTTTAAGAGGCAGCAAGCCTTTGATTGGCTCCCATCTCCACTGTGTCCTGCACGGTTCAAGTTAACCATCTGCACCAGATTAAGGCTGTAGAGTAATGATGGTCAGGGCGGATTCACACTTTTTGAATTTACCCCAAGTAAGCTAACACACACTATTGCGTCATAAATGATCATTATGGTATTCCAACTTGTTTAATAAATTAGACTTTTACTTATCAAGCTACAATGGCATAAAAATGTTCACTTACATTCACATGTTCTTTCTGATTATATTAGTTTAATGCAGAGCTTTTAAGTGTATTTTGAATGTTCAGTGTTAGTAGTACTTTGTTTCTTTGTCTATAGCAAAGTTTTGAGTACATAACTGTGTTCTGACTTTGTATTTTTATGAAGTAAAACATTTTGAAATGCCTTTTTACTGAAAGGTTCTGTACAAATAACATTTGATTGACTGATGTTTTTGCCTTTTAGAGTCCACAATATATTTCAAACTATATTAACCTCTTCACTGTATTTTTATTTCAATGCCAAATATTTTCATCCTCCGCCTTCATTCCAGTGTTGAATCAATTTTCCTGATTCTCAGTGCTAAGAACTAAGAAGGTAATTGATGACATTTCGGTCTCACATTTGTAATTTATCAGTTTGGGCATTTTGAATTGTTACTATACTTCCAGGAAAGGCCTGGTTTTACTAATAAAAATCATAGCGTTCCATTGTCACTACCATCACTGGATATTCGTCTTAATCCAACTTCTGTCTTTTGAATTCATATTTGACCCGTCTATTGTGAACAACATTTTTTACTCCCTCAGAATAAATCTCTTGATATGGTTAAGTATTACAAAACCGTGGACTGCATCAGTAAGTGCTAAATTAGTTTCTTACTCTGTTACTAAAATTAAATAAAAACTATGTGTTCAGGAAAACCAGCACTGATCACTGACCCACCATGCTGTCAGCTGCTCCTTAAAGGAGAGTCAGATGGAGCTCTCTAATGTATTGTAGCATCTGCATGCTGTAATTTATAAAACCTTCTACAAAAAGGAAGATTTTCTAAATTGAACTTCACAGTCTCTGAATTAAAACTCTGATCATCATTTTTTCCCCTTAACATTCAGATTGTTTTTATATGTTTCTACTATATTTTTTTATATTTGTTGAAACATACTTGTTATCATTAACTTATTGCCTTTTAAATTTTTGTGTGGTTTCTTGCACAATGGCATTAAAGGAATCCTGATTCTGGAGGTGGACCGGGTTCTATTTTGCTTTCTAACAAAGTCTTCTAGGGGAGGTCAGGCCTTACCCTTTAGAGACTAATCAGTGACATAATTACAACTAATAGTAATACATTTTACTTGTAAAAAAATAAATGCAGTATTTGTTTTTTTACAAATAATTTATTTGCAGAAAATAAAATATATTATTTTATTTAAGCGGCTGCTTAGTTCACATATGCCTTGGGTCAGCTCTAAAGCTGACCAGCATTACACTGACTCATTACCTGTCATAAAAAAATTTTTAATAAAAACCCATTGGGCTGCTGGTGGACCGCCTTGGCGCTCTGACCAACCAGGCTTAGCAAGTTTTCTGGGGGAAACGCCTGGAGTTAATCCATTTTTACCTCTAAAATTCAAACTGTAAGCTCTGGTCTATTATAATGTATAAAATGTAAGTTTTAAAACTGATTTAGATTTTTATTCTTCCAGACGCTCTTGGAGTTTGTTGGCCGTTGGAAGACGGAGGAAGAGCCTTTGCCACTCGTACAGGTGTACATGGTCGCCCTGCTCAGCTTTGCGAAGGCTTCTTCTTACCTCTCTCTGCAATGTGAAAGTGTTCCACTTGTGGTTGAGAGACTTTCACTGTAAGTGAAATTAAACATTTCTAATCCAAAACCTGTGCTTATATGTTTGTCATTAAGTCAGTATTGGAAAGTCTTGTCACATGAAAATCCACCAGTATTATGTTTGTGAATGCATGCCTTTCCTTTGACAGGAGCTTTTTGGAACTGTTGCTCTCACTTAAGACCCTTCCAGATGATTTATGGCAGTATTTCAAGTCATCTGTGCAGGTAAAGCTGAGAAAACAACAACAGTCATTTCAGTAATTAGATTTTGAAAGTATTAAAAGTGTATCCTAATGCAGGGCTAGTTGAGAACTGGTGTCCTGCAAATTTTAGGTGTCCCACTGCTGCAACACACCAGAATTAAATAATTACATTAGATTGGATTTATTGTCATTATGCAGTAAGCAGTTCAGTGTTATTAATGTCACAGCTCTGCTCATGGCTTTTATGACAGTCAAGACACAGAAGACTAGAAGTGTGACCTGGGAATGAAAACAAAAGACAAATTGTTCCTCAACACTTTGTCTTTACCTTATGCTCCTGTACTGTTTCCCCAATGGCAGTAGGGTGAACAGGTGCTAGGCAGAATGATGTCAGTCTTTATTGATGCTCTGGACTCTGGAGAGACATCAGGAGCTCTGCCCTGATGACCCTCTGTCTCACTCACTCTGTGTCTTGATGGGTGGAGCTTTTCCACACAGGCTCCATGAAGTAGAGATTAGATGGCTGTTCTTTTGTGGCTTGTCTTCCACACAACATCCACACACACATTTGTTTGTATATTGAAGCATCTCCACTTAATTCAAGCCTGTTGTTGCAGGATGTAGTGTTTGTGAGCAGCAGGTTGAGGAGCAGACCTCCTTCCAGTCCTCATTTCTGTTAATATTCACAACATCTGAGGTCGACCATAATCCATGGAGATCCTGGTAGTCTTGATATCTCCTCTGGATTGAATGAGTCATTATGTAAGGGAGCTGAAAGCTGCAGTGTCCCAACATGGAAACCATTAATAATTGTTAAATAAATAAAGAAAATGACTTCATAATTAATTAAATCAATTAAAATTAATTTCTCAAATTCTTAGCAAATTTCCATCAAATGTCCTTGCCAACATGTGCAACTTGTTTGGTTGTCAAGAGAGCAGAAAGTCGCTGCATCCATGCACGCCGCCATGGTAACCCTCCTGAGTGTCGTTCGTATCACTCTGGAGAACCAAACTGCAAGCTGACATTCAGTCATTTCATTTAGATTTGTTTGACCATGAACAAAAGCTCAAGGTCACCAGCCCAACTAGAACCTATATTTATCTACTAAAGGTATTGACATTGTTTAAGTTGGGAGTTTGATCTTATTAAATTTCTGGATCCTGATTATTGTGTACAAACTTGTCCTGGTTATCAGAATTATAATTTAGTAAAACTGCATGCTAGAACAGATTATGATTTGAAATAAATGCACAGAATGTACATTGTGTTTATATATGCTAAGCTTTTTATTGTTAATAATTATGTTTAGTACCACTAATCTACACAGAATATGTTCAATTATATTGAAGTTATTAGTACAAATATTGGTTTCATTTGAAATAACAAACTTCCTATCTTCACCATTTGCATACGATTATTTT
Source organism: Poeciliopsis retropinna (assembly GCA_010277075.1). Lineage (NCBI taxonomy): Eukaryota > Metazoa > Chordata > Actinopteri > Cyprinodontiformes > Poeciliidae > Poeciliopsis > Poeciliopsis retropinna. The sequence continues at coordinate 21,774,219 of VMRM01000010.1, forward strand.
TTTTTTACCGGCACAGTAATTGCTCCAATAAAATATTTACAAACAGTCCAGATATTTTTGTTTAAGCCTCAAATTATTGTTATTTGTACATGCTAAATTTCTATTTAAAATGTTACGTAATAAACCAAAAATAATTGATTCGATTGGAATGTATATCTTTTCAAAACAAAACAAGTAAAAAAAAAGAGTATTGGATTTTGTTGTTTTAATTAAGATTTTATTTTTACAAACTGGCTTGTCAAAATATTTAGCATTTCGCAATCATCTTTGACATTACAACAAGCAAAACTTTATATTTTTTGAATAGCTTTTTACTTGCATTATTTTGAGAACTCATGTGATTATGAGTTCTACGTCTTTGAAGTTGAAAGGCATCCTTGCCATCACCTTCATCCTTTGGTACCTTCACAGATTTTCTACCTATTTTTCATATTCAGAAAGTGTTTAATGATAAAAGACCATATGCTGCCACATTCTTGTTCATCACACTGGTTTAGCTAAGTATTACCTGGTTTCTGTTTATTACAAAGCACAAACATGCTTTGTAATGTGATTGCAGATTAAGACTGTTGCATGTTTCGCTGCTGAAATAAACTCTGTTGTCTTTAGTTTGCACATGACAAACTTCAGGAAAATGGCATCACCCAGCTGTCGCTACTGTGTATCCTGAGCCAACATGAAGGCATTTGGAGCCACAAAGTTCTGCAAAGTATTTTGTCTGATGAGAATCCTGCAACAGAACATGGTAAATTTTAAGATGTGAAGAAAATATCAAATGTATGAACAGTATGGTAAGTGAAAAATAAACACATGATTAAGTAGTATATTTTTGCTTTTGCTTCATACAAACAGACCTTGATAATGGAGAGTCTGTCCAGGTCCAGAAAAAAATAATCATTATGAATTTACAGTATTTCAATTTTAACAATGAGATCCATGAAATGAAGCAAAAAACAAAGGAATAAACTTTTTTTTTTCCACCATGTGACAGAAAAAATGATTCTGAATGCATTGTGTTTAAATAATTATGGTAGCTAACATTTATTTAAACCCAGTAAGTTCTTCACATACTGTGTGCAATGCTAATAGACTAACAAACAATATTTGTTCCTTATGTTTTTGTGGACTTATTTTGACAAAAACTTTTTTTTTTGCACTAACAAACTGATAATTTGAATTGAATCTTTGGTTTCAACCGCAATTCAACTCAAATGATCAGTTTCCCCAAAGAGCGCAGGAAACTCTTGTATAGCAGTCTGTGTTTCAGTAGATCTGCAGATGCCTCAGACTGAAGAAGCTCTGTTATTAGGGATTGTGGAGACAGGTGTATGAGTTGCCTGTTCATCTGACCTACACACAAATAAAATGTTGAGACAAGGGAAAGCCAGCTTCTCCTGATCTAGTGAAAAACAATGGTAGGGAAGCAGCTTCATCCCAGAGGGAGCCCAGTAGAGACAATATTTCACAGAAGCATCTACTACATTTCACCATCTGTTGTTTATGACCACTACTATTCCATCTAATTTCTTTTTGCCATTCTTCAAATCTGTCTGCTCCTATATTTAATTGTAATTCATCTTATCTGGGCTTATAATGCTGATCAGGTATTCCTGGTAGCTTTTGATAATAATAATAATAATTTTAAAAAAAAGCCACCCTCTTGCGAATGGTAATGTTTCCTTTAGAAAAGCTGAGAAAACGTTTTGAAAATAAAAGACTGCAAGGCCACTTTATGCAGCACAGTTGCCGAACCATTTACCAGTGACGTGAATAAGATGATGATGAAGGTTGGCTGAGTTCTGGGGGACCACTCTGAACCCACTGTCCTGTTCCCACACACTTGAATGGCACACAAGAACTGGAGTTGGAGACCCTCGCTGCAGAGATTGTTGTGCAAAGGAGCATCCTTCAGAAAATACAGAACATAAACCATGGTGCCTTGATTCCCGCTCCCTCCATTTGTTATTGTGTCCTTGGGCCTGGTGGTGCCGGTGCGTGGCAGCCTGGCCTCTGTCAGATTGCCCAGGGCAGCCGTGGCTACCATCCAGTAGCTTACCACCACCAGTGTGTGAATGACTGAAGCGCTTTGGGGTCCTCTGAATGTCATAAAGCTGTATACATGTACAGACTATTTACAATAATAGACCATCCCAAGTCTGTTCTTTATGAAACTGTAATATAATAGTAGGTCTTCAGTAAGAAGCATCTGCAGTTATACAGACTGCTACAGGAGATCCTTCCTGCTCATAGCCTTCCCAAATCCATAATTACATAAAACAAAAAATGTTATCTACAAAATTTAAATTCCTGTTTGGTATAACATATTTTTAAAATAATGTGTAAACACAACCTGTGTGTATTCCTAAGTTGGCTAAGTTGCCTCGACCTTACTGCAGGAGTTCAATGAAGCTATTTTTGGATTATAGCAAAATCATTTTCAGTTATTCCTTACATTGTTGCAAAAAGTCTAAAATGAAAACCTGCCTGTGTGATTGAACTTTTTCAGTGGAGAAGTTCTTGGAGCATGAGGGCCCTGTGTTGCTACAGATGAGAGTGAAGCAGCTGATAAAGGAGAAGCAGCTGGGGAAGGCTGCACTTCTAGCAAAGATCTGCACAGACTGTTCTGTCTTCCAAGCAAAGGGGGATTTCAAACAGATGTATCTTGTCTGCCTCTGTGGCATTTTGGAAAAAGATCAGCTCATGGAGGAGGTAAGCAGATTCTACTTCAGGAATGAAAATAATTTTCATTCATGAAAAAATGTCAATAGAACTGATTTTTGTGCTTCTACATAGATTTTGGACAAATTACACCAAATATCAGCTTAAATCAGATCTATTGCGAATTCATATGGACTGATGGAATTAGTTGATCTCTTGTCTAAGAGAATCTTCTGGCTTCGTAGTCATGACTTCATGGTGCATGAAAATTATTCCTTATTTTCAGATTTCCCTTCAGTAGTACAGCTAAATTGATTAGATTTAGAGATGACAGGTTTAGTTGGCCTGATGTAGAAAACTGGTCCGTCTTGTTCAGGATCGGTGAGAGCTACTATCCTGCAACTTCTAGAAGCATCCCTGCTCCAACACATCTGAATCAAATGAACTGCTTACCAGTGCCCTGGTGAGGGAATTTAGCCATTTGATTCTGGTTTGTTGGAGCACTTATGTATCTAAAAGTTGCAGCATGGTATGTCTGGAACTTGGTAAGCCCTGCTCTGTTTTTCTACAAAGCATATAGCCTCTAAATAGTGGCGTAAGAAGTGCAAGCTAGAAATGTACCCAAATAGTAAAAAAAACGCAAACAAAGGAACTAATAATAGTTGTCTACATTAAACAGTATGCTTATTGTAAATGTGCAGACTTCTAAATATCTGCACATTTTTCTGTTGACATGAGCTTTGCTGAAAACACAGATTATGTTTTAGGAAACTATCCTGAGCTAATCTCCTTGCCAGAGATGAGTTCTTGAAAAGCAAAAATAGTGTAGTTTTTAGAATATAATATATGCCCAGATTCATGCCCTATGCTGTACTATTTTCTTTTTTAATTATGGAATGTATCAGATTGTTACTGGTTGTTGGAACTTTGGCTGGTGAATATTTACACTGTCCAATAGAACATCTTAACAGAGAAAAATTTAAAAGTTATTTGTTATTAAAGATCTTACAAGATTTACTTTTGGGTAGTTTCTTGTGGATAGCCAGTTAGATTCTCTGCACACCTTCATTGAAGTGCTGTTCATCTGAAGTTTCTTGGGGTCATCAGTGACAAAATAAATAATATTTTTAATGTGCCTCTGATTAAATATTGTCACATAAAGTTGGATTGTAAATATTATTTTTGTGTGTGTCTGTTCAGCTTTCAAAGGAGGACTGCCACGATGCTATAGAAATGATTTGCAACCTGGAATCAGATGGAGATGACAGCGCAGCGTTCAGTTTATGTTCAGCCTTTCTAACCCGTCAGCTTCTCCAAGGAGACACATACTGTGCTTGGTAAGAACACTAAATGCTAACTAGTAAAATGCTGGACAGGAGTTACCTTTGAGTTATCTTAGTTTTATGCATGGTTTTCCTATTTTAAATCCAGGGAGCTCACTCTGTTTTGGAGTAAGCTGTTGAAGCGATTAGAGCCATCAGATCACGCCTTCCTGGATAGATGCCGGCAAATGTCAGTCTTATCCAAATCCGTGTATCACATCCTGTTCTTCATCAAGGTCATCCAGTCAGAGGTTAGTTGGTTGTCCCTTGAGATCTTGCTGTGTTTGTGTGTTGACATTCATTTATAAGCAGCCTGTTTATTTTATGTTTGCCTTTGTAGCTTATTTTGAGTTGAGCAAGTTTAATATTTTTGACTAATGACTGGGCTTTTTCCTTCTTTTATAGATAACCGACGTTGGTCTACCAGTGTGTATCGAGTTGTGTATAATGGCGCTACGGATCACTTCGGAGGATGACAAAGGAAAGGCCACAGTCTGTAAAACTATTTCCTGTTTGCTTCCAACTGATCTGGAAGTTAAGAGAGCATGCCAACTAACAGAGTTCCTTCTGGAGCCCACTGTGGATTCATACTATGTTGTGGAGACACTTTACAATGAACCAGATCAAAAACTAGAGGAGGAAAGTATGCCTATTCCTAACTCTCTGCGCTGTGATCTCCTACTGGTTTTAAAGACCCAGTGGCCTTTTGACCCAGAGTTCTGGGATTGGAAAATGCTGAAGCGTCATTGTCTGTCTCTAATGGGTAATGAGGCTTCTATCGTCTCATCCATTGACTCTCTAAATGATAATGAGAACACTGAGGAAGAAGAAGACTATATGAGTCTAAAGGACTTTAATTATATCCCAGACAGTTTAGTCAGTGGCACATATGATCTTAAAGATACAGCAGACAAGAAACAGAAAAATCGAGAAATGAAGAAGCTGAAGGAAAAGGGCTTTGTATCTACCCGCTTTAGAAACTGGCAGGCCTACATGCAGTACTGTGTGCTCTGTGACAAAGAGTTTCTTGGTCACCGAATTGTTCGACATGCTCAGATTCATTTCAGCAATGGAATCTACACTTGTCCAATTTGTGCTGAGACATTCATATCAAAAGACACATTCCTTCCCCATGTCACGTCACATGTTAAACTTTCTTGCAAGGAAAGACTGACTGCAATGGAAACCAGCAGAGCACTGGTTAATTCCAAATTGTCTGCCCCTTCCATTTCAATATTGAAAGCAAAAGCACACAATGAACTTCAGAAGCTTAACAGTTCACTGAAACAAAACATTGCTAGAGTTCAGAGAACTCAGTCTCAAGTCAAAAGATGTGATGTAGAAGTTAATGAGGACAACTACATGTGCCCAGTGGGAACATGCAAGAGGAGCTTCAAGTTTATCAAAAACCTCATTGCACATGTTAAAGGTCACGGTGATAATGAAGAAGCAAAAACATTTCTTGAACTGCAGAACAACAAGGTGGTTTGCCAGTACTGTCGTCGCCACTTTGTTAGTGTAACTCATCTTAATGATCATTTACAAGTCCACTGTGGCGCAAAGCCTTATATTTGTATACAGTTAAACTGCAAGGCAAGTTTTCTGTCAAAGACCAAACTCCTCTTACATAAGAAAACCCATTCAGATTTCATGGCTAAATGCATGTTTCCAAATTGTGGAAAAATCTTTAACGCCCCTTTTAAGCTCTTTGACCATGAGTCACATCATTACAAAACCTTTACTTGTAAAGCTGTCGACTGTGGAAAGGTATTTCATTCTCAACAACAGCTAGATTTGCATGTAGAGAACCATGCTACCCAGGATAAAGACAATTCACCTCGTTCACCGTCCTCTGCCAAGTCACAGCCTGGTTCTTCAACTAATGAACAAATACCTTCTAGTCAATCTTCTGTAAAGCAAGAACATTCTCAGGAAAACATCAACTCTGATGCTTCTTGTTACCCAAATCCTGGAGAATTTATGACCATACAAAGTTTGTTGAAGACTTCACCAGAACATGTGAATACCATGGATACATGCCAAGTCAAACCAGACCCTCCAAAATCACTGTTTCCAACCAGCAACATCTACAATTCCAATAATTCTCTCACTCAGTCTGTACATTCCCATTTACTTAATTCCAGCAAAGAAAAAGATGAGGTTGGCCATCAGTCATTAGATCGTAAGATTCCACCTCAAAATTATCCAGTACATCCATTTGAAGCCAGTGTAGGACAGCTTTTACAAAGTCTGCCCCACACACTCCCCAGCAAAGTAAATACAGATGTAATGAATTGCAGGTCTAACCATGACTTTATGTTACCTATGCTTCAAGGGCCAGTGTCTTATAGGAATAGTTTAGCAGTATCATTGCCTCACGTTTCTTCGGATCCATCAGTGTCACAACCAATACCACCAAGAATAAATCCTCAACTAACTGAGAGCAACCAAGAGAACTTTGCGACTCCCTCAAATGTCACAACTCCCCCTCCAGAGCAGAGGCCGAGGTTCCACTGTGCATTTGGAACGTGTACAAAAACCTACAGCTCTTATAGAAGTGTTTCCAAGCACATGAGAGCAGTTCATCCAGAATTCTATGAGCAATGGAAAGTTGCCCGCACTGAAATCAAAATAAGCCATGTTCCAGCACTGAACACCTCATCAGGGCCTTTGAGTTCAGTCTCCTCACTACAGAAGAAGCAGGCCAGCCATCGGGTTCAGGGAAATGGTATTATTCAGCCACATTCTTGTCTTAGCACAAGTGCAACCTCTCAATATAGTGTCCCACAAAATCTCCCTTCATTTCCCCACAATCCAAACAGTTCGCTGCTAATGGCAAGTGTTTTGAATCCCATTGTCCTTTCTCAGTTAGGTGCTGATCGAAGTCCAGTAACAACACAGTCTCAACTTTCAATGCGTCAAAACCCTGTTGCTGCTGGAAGTCAATTTGTTCCTAACTGTAATTCTTCCCAAGTATTCCCATCTAATCAGCATATGATGCATGAGATTGATTCATCGAGTGCTCTTTTCCCACTTGGGATGTCTTCATCCTCTGTAATGGAATCAAAGGTTTGCCATTCAGAGTCCTTGGACTCACTGCTTGATAAAAGTAGAGCTCAGTCTACTACTGCAACTATGAACACTCAAAGATCAATGGAGTTGTCACAAGAAATGGCAGCCTCCCAAACCTGTACTTCGAAGATGCAAAGCTGTGTCGTCTCACTTTATAAGACTCCAGAGAAAACAAAGCCAAATCATGAGCTGTCCGATTTGTCAATTTTGGAGGAAAAGCAAAGCAGAACCATGCAGCCCAAGTATGGCTCTGCCATCTCTGAAATTAATCTTGAGACTGAGAAGCAAGACAGGAAACACGCCAGGACCAAATGGCCAGCAATAATCAAAGATGGAAAATTTGTTTGTCGAAGATGTTTTAGACAGTTTGATAATCCTCGATCTCTTGGTGGTCATTTGTCCAAGCGTGCAATTTGCAAACCATATCAAGAATCTGCAATAAACACAGATTTACCGCGATCATTTCTTGATCTTTTAAATTCAGAACAAACAGTTGCCACATCCCAGACACAATCCTTTTACAACGGTGTTGCTCCATGTCAGCAACCTGAAAAGAAGGTAACTGGTTTTTCTTCAGCTTCAAAACATTATCCCGCTTCCCAGTATCCTCAAAATGACATGCCGTCATATGAAAACAATCCCTCGAAAAATGTCATGCTTAAGCATCTTATGCATGAATCCAGTATGTCTGATCAGTTTGTTCCTTCATCGGACACTCAAACAATGTTCCAAAACAGCTGTGCTTCTCATACGGCAAGTGAGCATCTACTTGGTACCTCAGTTATACAACATACAGAAACTGTCCAGCTGAAGCAGAGGGTCAATTCATACTTTGCCACCCATCCTCATGAGTCACATGTGGAGAGGTTTCCTGTGAGTGAATTCTCTGATTCACTTCTTTCAGAAATCCTCATGGAGAACTCTGCTAGTGCTCTTCTGGGCAATTCTCACAAAATCAAAAAAACTCCTGAATTAATTTTTCATGAAAGTTACCCCTCTAAGAAAACCATCTCGGCTCCAGATTCCTGCGCAAACGCCATGAAGCAAATGTTACCCGAGTTTCACCTTAGCCAAGCAGTAGCAAGTGGTATGCAAGCCATGAGTTCAGTTAAGACTACTGATAAAGATATCAAAAAGCGACTGCGTGAGCAGATTTTGGCTGGTGACTTTCAACGCAGAAACATTTGTCCTTCTGGAGATGTGAATCTAAAATCTTCGGGCTCAAGTCCCTACAGTCCCTCCAATAATTCTGGATTTCAGAACTTGTCCTACGACACAACAAATCATTTAAAACCTCAAGGTCAAGTCCTTACAGGAAGTTCTCCAGTTACTTCAGAATCGTCTGGTAACATTGGAGACCTGCTGAACACCCAGAGCTTTACTGGTTTCAGAGAGACTCCCAGAATCCTCATAGAGCTACCAAGCCCCCCAGTTACCGCAGCAACTGAACTGGATCCTGGACCTTCAGAGTTATCAGCCAGTCAGCAGCAGTGGATGACTGAAATCCAGTGTGCATTTGAAAGGCTTGACTTGATGAGAGAACTTCCTGATCAGTTCATAACTTCGTTAAAACAAAATGGGTTTGAAAAAAGCAGCCTACCTTTATCCTCTAAGGTGAAATCCCAAAATTTCACAGGAGTTACTTCAGTTCCATCAACATCTGTTGTTAAACCATTTCCTTGTGAAGACATTGATTGCTCATTTAGTTCTGTTTCTAGTGATTCCCTATGGAGGCATCTCTCCAAAACTCACAACTACACAATTGGGATGGTTAATGAGGTCAAAAAAAGGTATGGACAATACGCTCCTTTCAAGTGCGAGAAATGTCCAAAAGCATTTACTCGAAACTCGAACCTTCGCATTCATTACCGGTCAGTTCACAAATTATCAAATAAAGAAATTGCAGACCTGGATGAAAAGCGAAAGCTGGCGAAAGCTGAAATATCTAATGCAAGTCGAAAGAAGCCTGTAGCCGTAAGCCAGGTTCCATTGGCTCCAGTTACCACAGTTAACCATACGATTTTAGATAACAGTGCCTGCATACATCCTCTCCAGGCTTCATTGAATCAGACCTATGTTCCTTCACCTAACACAGCTGTACCTAATCATGAATATCAAGGTCATAATCACTGCTCAGTTATCCATTCATTAAAAGCTGCTCCCATGCAAAATCTAGAACAAACTCCACCTGCAAGGCCTCTGACCTTCCCAACCTCCCAGGCAGCACAAGCTGGGATGTCTACTGAACAATGGTTAAAACAAGAAGGAAATCTGCCTGAATTGCATGCAGAAAGTCAGAATTTTTCTCTGTTCCAGAATTTGTCTACCCTACCTCAAGCTCCACAAACTTACGAAAATGGTCATTTCAAGATGCAAACAGTGGTTAAACAAAATAACATTGTCAGGAGGCCTAAAGCGAAGAAGCCAAAATCAGAAGACGCTATGAGTCCATATAGACCATATCGCTGCGTCCATCAAGGTTGTGAGGCAGCCTTCACGATCCAGCAAAATCTGATCCTCCATTACAGGGCTGTGCACCAATCTGCTTTGTCGGCACTAGTGAAGAGTGAGGAGCATGTCCTGAGTGAGGAGAATGACCAAAGTGAGGAAGCAGATGAACTACTGCACCATGTTAAGGAAGAGCCAGAGTCTGAGTTGCTGCAGATTACAGAATTCAGATGTCAAGTCAAAGACTGCTGCTGTGTTTTTCAAGAAATTCCCAATCTCTTCCAGCACTATCTGCAGTTGCATGAATTCACAGACGGTGAGGTGGAAGCACTATTGTTCGATATAAGACTTGGCAGGTTTGCTTGTGGTCACCAAGGCTGCACAGAAACCTTCACTGCTTTCAGAAAGTATAAAAGTCATGTTAAAGAGCACCATAAAGACCTTAACCTCACCAAACCTGAGCAATTACAAGTTTTCAAGTGTGAAATCGAAGGCTGTGATCGCTCTTATGCTACAAAGTCAAACTTGCTCAGACATATGATGAAAAAACATCAAGACTTATACCAGCCTAAACTACAAAATAAACAAGTGGAAGAGGATGACGAGAAGCAAAACTCAGCATCTTCGCATTATCAAATTACCAAAATAAGTAATGGCAAAGAAAATATAGAGAGCAACAAAAAGATCCCCCTGAGGGCTCATGACAAGAAGAAGGTAGACAAGTCAAAAAGCAAACACTGGCTTAAATATGGAAAACCTTCCTTGAAGTCTAAAGTGGATGCATCTGCCTTGTGCACCAAGAAATTTCACTTGCAGTATCCTTGTATGATCAAAGGTTGCACATCAGTCATGAAGTCTGAAAAGAGCATACTCAAACATTACATTGTACATGGACTGTCAGAAAAGTACTTGGAACAGCACAGGAGTCACTTCATATTCTGCAAGAAGTTCTCCAGACATAAATTTCGTTCCATCAGGAGCGACGACTCCAAATCTGAGAACACTTCAGAGCAGTCGGATGTGGAGAAAACGACAGATTCTGTCACAGAGGAAGGGAAATATGAATATTCAAAGCCGGTCCTACGCCGAAGAAGCCCAACAGAGATGCCCATGACTTTGTTAAAAACTAAGTTGTCAACAAAGAAAAGTTCTGATGGACTTGTGGTACTAAAACGTAAACGAGGGCGACCAAGAAAATTTGGTGGAAGTTTTATCAAATCTAAGAAAGTAATTCGGCCAACCAAGACGGCGCTTGTTCAGGTCAAGGAAGAGAAGCAGACCTCCCCAAGCCTTGCAATAGTTCCAGAGGAGACGGAACAGAGTGTGCCCCTGGCTTCCTTTAAACCGATGGGATTTGAAATGTCTTTCTTACAATTCTTGGAAGAGACCAGAGAATCAGAGCAACACTTGATGAGGTCAGTTAAGGTAGAAAATGGTGAGATCCAAACTAGCTCAAATAGCAAAAAGACCTGTGTCTGGTTCAGCAACCATCAGAACTTAAAATCACTTTGCAAAGTGAAAATAAAACTAGATCCAGCCTTTGAGGGTGTCAAAGAGCCCATGTTGAAACAGCTGCAAGACATGGACCCAGCTGTAGTGTTAGAGAGATGTGACTGACTGCTGCTTGGAGGCGTTTTTTTAATCCAATAGCTAAATCTCAGGATCTGAATTAATCTGACTTGATGGACTAAACCACAGTACTATATGTACAGGTTTTTTTTCATATTGTAAAGTGTAAAGCATGTTCAAATGACGGCAACTTGTGGCATCTAAATTATCCCTGTGGGAATTTGAGACAAATGAGCTTAATTCTGTGTGTAGTTTGTGAAGATGTTGATCATTGCTTTACCTGTGTATATGTAGATTTAAAAATCCCACTGCCACCAGCAGCCCCATTAAACCTTTGTATTATTTTAATTGTTTTTTTTTTTGTTTGTTTTTTTTTTTTTGTATTTTATAAGATCACTCAACCCTCAAGAGCTTAAAACTTAAGTGCTGTTGCATGTGGACCTATAAAATGATTTTGTTACATTTTTCTGAATTAAAGTCACTTATTAAAATTCTCAGTGGTTTACTTTAACTGTTTAATCACAGCTTGAGTACCTATTATCAAAAAGTTTTAAATAAGGTAAAAGGTTGAAAAAGCACATGCTGAGACTATAACACAGAACTTCAAACATTCTTTTCTTAAAATTCTCTGGAATAGAAAAAAAACCCGACTTGCAGCCTGTGGGTACTTTAGTAAAACAGAAAGGGAAAAACTTGTTTCAGTGCATGATAATTAGCAAGATTTGCCTTATCAACATTAATAGTGGTAAACATAAATCCCACTCTGCCCACAAAGTAAAACCTCAACTCTCACTAGTTTTAGCTTACTCTCTTAATCCTCCTGCGCTCTTAAGATGCATTTTTACAAGGTTTTTTTTTGTGTGCAATTTTGGAAACTGATGGTCTGATGGACACCACCCACTGCTTTCCTGTAGTCCAGCTGTGACATCTGCCAGGCTCCTCAGCATTGTGATAAAAGGGTTAAAACAAGACTTTGTTGCTAAAGAAACAAAAACTGGAGAGACAATTTACTGTTCTACAACTAATTTTTCTAATCTAATTTCTAGGAATATGACAAGTCAAAGTAATGTATGACCATATTGATAATGCACTAAAGTTTTTGATGTGTTACCAGAACATCAGCTATTCTCTTCAATTTGATACATGCTCACTACTTTTAATGATTCATGTGGCCAAGACTTGCAGGATATTAGAGAAGTTCTCACCAGAGAAGGACTTGAAAGTCAACTGAGGTTTTTTTTTTCTTTATGTTTGGAGGAAAACGATGTAATTTAATACTGGATCAATTCTGCTCTGAATTGATCAGCTGGTTTCTAAAAAAAATAGTGGAATGTGTTGATCTTCCTCACCCTACACTGTGCAGTCCAGGTAGCAGTGACACCCCTGCTCCCCCAAGCCACTTTCAAATAAAACAAAATTGGTGTCAAATGTTTATGCTGGTCTGTGCAGCAAATATGTTTGTGCCCCTATCATTTTTAAGATTTTAGTAAAGGTTTCCAGAAGTTATGAAAAGTCAACCAGCCTCCCACCTAATTCAAATTCTCAAACACAATTGGTATCGATCAACTGAGCTAAACTTGTGCTGATAAATTTCTATTTATACAACTTTTGTTTAGAAATTATTGCTGATATATTACAGAACGTTCACAGATCAATTCCCCCCCATACACACATCTTGTACAAATGGAACAAAATTAGTGCAAAACGTTTGTACCGTTTGAATAGATTCTATCAGCATATATATAGAGAGGTCAATATACATAGAGAGAGATAGAGACTGCCACAAACCTCCCAAAGAAGAGGCTTGCAACATATACTGCTCAAAAAAATAAAGGAAACACTTAAACAACACAATATAACTCCAAGTAAATCAAACTTCTGTGAAATCAAACTGTCCATCTAGGATGTGTTATTTGAGTGTTCCCTTTATTTTTTTGAGCAGTGTATATTTAAATAAACATGCAGCAAAGATTTCTGGTGCACATCATCTTTAAAGTGTCTTATTATGATATTCACTTTTGCATTTACAAAAATTGGTTTGGTGTTTGAGCAGGATGTGTAAACATGTTGACAGTCACAATAGTGACCAGTGGGACAATACATTTGACCGAGGTACGCTTATTTAAATACCACAAAAACATTCTTCCAATTCCAAACTTCTTCCTTTTTAAGATTTATTTTGAGTGTTTGATCTGTTGGACGTAATGATGGCCAGACAAAGTATACAACAATGTAGTTATGAGAAAGATGGAATCCTTACTGATTTTGGTGGCGGTGGCTCAGACATGGACTATAAGGGGAAGATGGGCCATTTTCCATGCCTGATTTTGAATACTTATGATCAGTTCATGGGAAAAGAGGATGATCCCAGTCACGTGGCACTCTGTTAGCACCTGCAAAGTTTATGATAAAGAGACAATTGTCTCTGATGTACCCTTTAAAATTAAAGAGGATCCAAATGAGGTTCTGACACAAGATGAGAAACTGCTGGTCCACTAGAAAGAATATTTTTACAGTAGGAACAAAGATGAGAAAGAACTATACAGAGACTGATGTCAAATAGATCAATGAGCACAAGAGAGGTGTACACCTTCATGACCTAAAAGCTTAGGAGGCTGGAGTTCATCTTGTAACTGGATCTGATTTGAACACTTTCATGTCTGGGAAAATGTTTTAACCGGGTTAGAGGGAATGCTGTGTACATCCAGCAGATGGCAGTCTGCTCTTGGTTAGCATGAGGAAAACCAGAAGAAGAACAAGTGGCAACGTCGTGAGGCAAACAAATGGAGAATGGAAATGTTATTTGGGGATTATTATTATTATGATTATTAGAGATCCTTTTCCAGGTTTCTCCCGCTGAGTTCCGTCTGCTCGGAGGGAACATGTTGGAAAAAGAAGCCGATCAGGGGAAGCAGAGCGCCGGGGAGAAAAGCTTCAGGACGCCTGGGCTGAGAGGAGCTCAGACCACCACACTGTTCCGAGCTGTCAACCCTGAACTCTTCATAAAACCAGTGAGACCCGAACACACACACACACACACACACACATAAAGAGAGAGAGAAAAGTGTTATGGTTTTACAACATACTAGCGCGATTTCAGGAAGTTTAGACGAAACTGTGGAGCCTCCTTTGCTCGGCAGTTTTGCACAATTCTATGGTTGACTCCCATTGATTGATTGATTGATTGATTGATTGAAACCTGCCGTTCATGCCAGGTTTCAAAGCCATGAGTCTTTTGAAAACGTCAAAACTGACCCAATAAAAGCTCTTTGTAGGATTTTGTTATTATCATGTGATAATAAAAAGTCTGTCTGTGTTTTGCAGAATAAACCAGTGATGGTGTTTGGGTTGGTGGCCATCACCTTGAGCGTGGGTTACCTAGGCTATCTGCACGCTATGAAAGAAAACGACCAGCAGCTTTATGAAGCCATAGACAGTGAAGGAGAGAGATACATGAAGAGGAAGACTTCCAAATGGGACTGATGAAGATCCATGCTGCACTGCATCACACAGGCAGTTTACTGGTGCTTCAACAGGACAAACAACCAAGAAAACATGCACACAAATTGTATCATGTCCAGTCAAATACTTTCTGTCGCTGATGAAAGCATAATAAATGTGGAAAATACAAAATATTTTTCAAAGTATTAAAAGAAGAAGAAACATACAATTGATTGCAGGCGTTTTTATTATATGAGATGATAGGTGAGCTTCATGTTAAAGACACAAGAGAACTAACTGCTACATCAGATCAGTCTTATCTAGAAAAGGCAAAGCAATTCAATACTTGCAACAATGTTGAAATTTAACAGAAGTCTGATGGCACCAGAAAACATGGAGGAAATATGCTCTTTGTGTTTAAATAAAAATAATCAGAGTTTGAAGCAGCATCTCAGAATGGGACTGTTTTACTAAAGTCAGATTCACAAATTCAAAATAAGAGATAAAGTCAACCAGGTGAAAAAATAGCCTAAATATATTTATTTTGAAATAAGTTACATTTTTCTGAAAGACATTTTAAACATGTCATCAATTGGATACATTTCTAAGAATGTTCAAAATTTAAAATATTATTATTTAACATGCTTCTAATATGTTGCTTTAAAATACATTTTATTATCAAAATATATTTTGATACCAAACTGCTGTGACATATGCCATCACTTTAGTGTCAGGTTGAATATATGAATCACTGTATTTCTAACAAATAACAAAAATTTAAAAAGAACAATAATATATACATATAAACTCATATAGCGACCACTGACTCAAAGTTAGAGGCCAAAGCTTTGGTGTTACTTCTGCCATCTTCCATCAAGTAGAAATAATTCAAGTTCTTACATGGTTAATTAGCCAATAACACCATCATTTCAAAAGTAATTCACAAGCAGGCAGTATAACTAACTTGGTTTAACTTGAAAATGAAATTAAAGTCAGCAAAAAAATTGTTTTGGTTTTAACTCTGAAATTAGTTGTTTTAACAATAAGAAACAAGTGTCTAAATTTAATTAGTAGGATGAACACCTCAATACTTGTAGTAAAATAGTAATTATGATTTTGCATTAAATTAATTACACGCTTTTCTTTATGAAAAAATTAGTCTGTAAATTTTAAACTTAGGTTTTTTATGAATAAAAAATGTCTGTAATGTTTTTTTTTTAAACATCGGTTAAGACCTTTATTGTTATTATTGTTATTATTATTATTATTATTATTATTATTATTATTATTATTATGTGTAACTGCATTTTTTACTTAATTTTCAACTTTCAGGTGGAGGAAACGGTAAAAGTGATCATAGAAACTGTAGGTCTATCAGTGCAAGAAGGTTGACCAGGGAAATATGCTGATGGGATGAAAAACCCTGTGGAATTACTCATCCACTGTTTGTTCTGTAGCCAACAGGATTATCAAACTGTTGCATAATATTCTATACACCACTTATTGGTAATTGAAACAAACTGGGGCAAAGCAATGCCCTAATGTGTTTCTGATCATGGATCATAAGGTCCGAGTCCTGGTGTGAGACAAACTGAATCTGAGGAAACATCAACCAGGAGGCCGTGGAGGTGCAGCGGTCAGAGGTCAGCGGTCAGCCGCGTCCTGCACTCTCCTGCTGCAGGCGTGGGGGTTTCCACGGGACCTCTGGGTCCCACCCACTGTGAAAACATTGCATCTGTACTTGGTGTAGATTTGGTGATTCTGAAATGACATCAGGTGACTGTAACTCTGTCCAAAGCTTCCCACCTCTCTCACCATCAGGATCAACGTGCGCTGTGGTTTTATTGACTCGGCGCTTACAGAGTAAATCCGTGCAGATTTGCAGGCCAACTGCATCCCAATCGTCTGAGAGATTAAAGACTTCGACGTTTATGTAGGCATTCTTACTATGTTCTCGGTGCGAGTCATGCTCGCAGCGTCCGGCCTGTGCACTGACAGACCCTGGAGTGGGCTGCACATTTGAGGGTTGTGGAGCAGAAGGCTGTGGCTGTGGACGCCATGCATACGGATGTGGTTCTGTTCAGCGCGCTGCTCTGGATGGTCGAGGCGTCCGGACACAAGCGCACCAGAGGGCAAAGTCTGCATCCTTACAGACACATCAGGTCAGTGTAAAGTGAAGGACATTTCAGGGATGATGTCACTGATTTCCTGTTGTATCAAGGTTTAGGATTGCTTTGACAGTAATATTCTGAAAACTGGAGAGCTTCACTATAGAACAAAGTGATGTAATTTCCATAAATAACTGAATTAAATACAAATAAATCTTCCTAATGTCAGAAAAAACAGCTAACATGCAAACATGCTTTGCTTTGCTCTGTTTTAAACTTGAGACAGGATCTATAAGACGTCCCAGTCCCAGTGTGGCACCGCAATATTCTTTCATTTACATTTCATCATTTTCACAAATAGAAGAAAGAAACACAATGCACCACATGGTATGAGATGGAGTACCTTTAGTCCCACAACTTTAGGTTTTTTTTTTTTTACATGTGATTTCTCCTTTACTGTGTCAGTCATCTATAATTAATATCCACTCAAAGTCTATAATTTCTGTTTACACCAGGTGGCAGGATGTATTTCTGGAGTAGTACTTAACTAAACAATCAGGAATAATTTACAATCCACTAAATCTCTGTCCACTGTCACATATCAAGTGTATCTTTATCTGCTGGTAACAGAGTTCTGCTCCACTCTGATGGTTGCTGTCTATATTCCCCATAAGCTAATACTAACAGCTCTGGAGGAGCTTTACTGTCTGATAAGCAGACGGATGAACTCTCACCCTGAGGCCGTTGTTATCATGGGAGGAGATTTTACTCAAGCAGTATTTAAGACTATGCTACCCAAATTCCACATATTCACAAATTTTCCAACAGACAAAAATATCCTGGATCAGGTCCACTGTAGCATCAAAGGGGCATACGAGGCATACGTCACTGAAGCTGAACTCATCCCTGCCTCCTGACTGCTGATCTGTAGATCAAAACCCGACATTAGAACTGTTCAGGTCTGGACTGAGGAGGCCTCCTCATCACTTCAGGACTGTTTTGAGCTCACTCAGTGGGAGGTTTTTAAGGATTTAATACCATCATCCTGGTGAAGCTGAGAGTGAAGCTCCATGATGCAGGACTTTCAACATAATGTGTCTTTTTTTTTTTTTGTCTTTGGATCAAGAACTTTCTCACCAACCAGCCTCAGGCGGTGAGAATAAACAGAAGACATTTGCTAGAGGCGTCTTCTGTCTGACAGTGATGACGAAAACTGAGTGGATCCCAGTTTTTGAAGCAACTCAAAGTTACTAAGGAAAGCTAATTGTTTGCCTTCTTGTAAGGTGGAAACATATTTTCTGTGATTGATGTTTGACACTACCAACTGCATGAAGATAGCACCGACAGTAGGTGAGATCATTTCACATTCTGCAGAGTCGCTCAGTCACTGGTCTCTGTTCTTTCAGCTCATCAGAACCTGCTGATGGAAATCCTTAAGGAAAACTATGTGGATATTATTGCTGTGTGCAGTCAAGCTGCTGCTTGGTATGAGCAGTAGTGCAGAGCTTCATGGGAAGACATCACTGTGGTTTTAGGTTAGGCTTCTTCATCCTAGGAATTAAGGACAAGAACACATTCTAATGGACATTCAGATACACAAGCAATCTTTAGAGAAGTTAAAAAGCTCCTGGTGGTTATTCTCCTTTGGCACGGTTTGACCCTGCTTAGTGACCTCTACTGATTCAAGTGACTGTGGGCTGAGAGCTGTATGATAACCCAGGTGGCACAGAAGGAGGCACAGTGTGTAACCAGACAAAAGTACTGTACTGTTGGAAGAAAATACTGTTCCTTCTGTGTCAGATGCAGAGTGCTAGAGAACTATGCACACACCACCAAATGAATCAATAAGACTGGTACGTGTATCACCCGGTGTTCTGCTGTGTTTCGATCGTGATGTTATTGACAGCCAGGTTCTCAGAACTACCCCGCTGATTTCCTGTCTCTTCTCCCCCACCTGTTTCTTCCTATCTCACATCGGATGCTGACCCTGAATAGTAGACTCTCTTTACTTCCAGTTGCTGATCCACTCACAGCTGAAAGTGGATCTCCTGCCTTCATCAAATCAGTTGAAGTCACTCTTGAGCCGTCTTATGAAATCTGGAGTGATCTCAGTAACGGGTCAGGTGACATTCAGGGACAGAGGTTGTTTTCCTGAGAACAGCAAAGGATAATTTTTGTACAACAAATATAATAAATTCCTGCGTAAGAAATAGACTATTAAGCTTTTAGACGTTGCAGTTCTTGAAACTGACCATCAAGTTTTCACATGATTGTTAGCTAGCTTCATGAACTATTACTGTGTATCTTTGGCACGACTGTAGCAGGAACAAACAACCGAAAGGAGAGCGAAAAATAAAACCCTATTTTCAATCTACTTGGAACAATCAAAGATCTTTAAAATGTTTTAATAGCCTGCCACAGTGGAAGGCTGTCTGTCTCCCTGCAGTGCAGCTGTCAGAGGATTTCAGATTTGAGAAGATTAGATGATTTTACTGGTTTTAACTGGAGATTTATTCAGTGAAGCTACAGCCTGCTTCATGGGGTTAATGGATTACTACAAATTGTTGTAGTTCTATTTCACATCACCCCGAACCTTAGGAACTAATGTGGTCACAGCTATAGTGATGTTCTTTGTGACGTGCGCCTGCACCCTAAAGCTCTGCATGTGTGGTATGATGGAGTGAGTGAAGGGAGTTGTCCAGGGTATAAATGCCCTCCTGTCAGCTCCACACTGACCCCTGTAGGAAACCCCGTCTGCTGATATCCATCCAGGGAGAGAGCCCCACTGTCCATCCAACACCAAGGCAGCAAAGGACAAAAAAAATGGATGACCTTTGACTTTCTTCCATTAATACAACAATAGGACATGTTTTGGGTTTAAAAATACATAATAAGTTAAGTTTTCTCAACACTTGTGTCTGATAAGCATCTTAGCAACAGTTACTCTGCAGGGTTACACTTGAAATATGCTTTTCACATGGAGTGTAAATGACAATGGACAGCAGACCAACATGATCCTCAGTATAAACACTCAGAGGCTTCTCTGTGATTAATGTGAAACAATAAATCTGTGTATGGGAGCAGAGCTTTGGGCCTGCCTGCATCTCAGACCTGTATCATGTTGAAAAGGTTCAGAGCATCACAAAGTGGAGAATCAGATGTCAAACACAGACTTCAGAGCAGCTGAACATCTAATGCTGCTTCTAAAGAGCAGATCAAATGTTTCCTATTGAAACAATGTAAAAGGTGGCTCATTTAAAACAACTGTAAACATCAGTATCTTCCATTCTTGTGTGTTTTGGTTGTCAAAGCTTCGAGATTTGTATTTACCTTCTAAAGAATAAAGTAGTTTTTCTAATGTTATGCGACTGTTAGAGATTTAAATGAATTAAATTCTGTTGAGTTTCTCAGAAATACATGACTTAGACCATTACTTTTCTAGCTCCCTTATTGCTGTAATGCTATTTAATAGCGCATAATAAAATGTCATCTTTTTTCTTATTTCAGATTGACTCAAGAAATGTCTCCACTAGGACTCAGTCACAAGATTGGCAGGTATTTTTATGTTTTGGTCTATTTTTAGTTCAATTAGGAGAATAACTGAGGCTAGTTGAAAGTGGAGATTAAAGAAGATGGTGGACTTTGAGGCATAAGGTCAGCATTTTAATCACACCATTGTTTTTGGTATGTACAGAGACAGATGGTCCAGTTTCATGTTTCTCACTAAAGCCTATATAATCTTTCCTCAGCCTTTAGAATTAGGAAATTCATCAGATTATTTGCCTGTGAAGAACAACCTCAATATGGAAAGCTATTAATGGTAAATACAACAAACTAGTGGACCAACATTATGTGTAAAGAACTAGAAAAGCCATTTTAAAAGAAGAAAAATGTAATAAGACGTTAATAAAAGTATCAAAAATGTTAAACATCCAAGACTCAGTTGAATTGTTATGAGGTTTGCTCACCAAAGAACATAATTAGTTTTTGGTTCCTCTGAGATTGTGAAGCCCAGTTTGACAAATGTTTAGAAATTGCTGTGGGTTTATGTTGCTACTCTAACAACAGTCTAATTATATTAGATAAGCTGAATTAGAATCAGGAACTTCAATGGTTGAGGGCTTTTCTTGAAGTCAGAAGATTTAAAGTTTTATTTTTCCCTCCTCCCTGACAACATCAACTCACAACCCCTACTTTTCAAAAATGTTCAGTTATGGCCTTAAAATGACTGCAGATTCTGAAAGGGCCCAACAGAGGAAGTGTGTTGATAAAACAAAGGCCCCAAACACATTCATTCTCACTCTTTCTTTAATGATTAAAGTTTCCCTTATTTTCTCTCAGCCCGATATTTAAGAGAAGTCCAGATATAACTAAAGCCAGGGCGATGAAGTCAGAGCAGCTGCTGAGGATAGATGACCACGACTTCACAATGCGACCAGGGTTTGGAGGTAAGGCGCTTCATCTTTTGGAATCTTCTGTGCAGAAACTGAGTTATGATGCGTTTTCAGGTGTGTTGCTTATAAATATCCAGCTGATTTTCAAGACTTGACTATAAACACCAATCTACGTTCTCCAGGCTCGGTTCTCTTATTAACATAGCAGTGAGAGCGCCCGGTCCTGGCTGGCAAAGATGACATAACAGTGTGGGATTACGGTGGAACCATGCTGTTGCAAGCCAGTGATTAATTACTGAGCAGCCTGTCTGTAGCTTTCGATTTCAATAACTGCATTCTTAATCTGCTCAATGACTCAAAGCTGGAGTCATTGTGAATTGAAGTCTCTCACTTGGATTCCACTACAGATTCATAATCTCAGATGGAGTTTTTGGAACACTCCATTCAGTTAAAGGCTGTGGCCTAAATGGCTTCACAACTACCAGCTAATGAGACTGAATCCATGTTTTATAATAAGATTCCATATTTGAAGCAGTCAGTCAATCCAGGCCTCAGAGTCTCTCGTGGGACATTCTTCATACTTTTCCCAGCAGTCAGACTGAGGCAGCAGCAGAAACCAGAGGACAAACTTTGCTTTGGGAATGAACTGCACAACTTCAGAGCTGGATGTTCCTGAAGCGCCGCAGGATGTGTGGAGAAGCTGCTGTGAGCCACGGCCTCCTTATGGATGTCGCTGAGTCTATAACTGGCCGTGTCATATGGGTTGTTACTGGCCACTTGGACCAACCAGAAGCCAAAGATGACATGAAGCATCTAGAAAATAGAGATAGGAATAAACCCTACACTTTAAAACATGTGAAGGTGGTTTAATTTGAAAATGAAAGACCACCTGCATTTAAGTCATCAAGAAAACTGTATTGGTTTTAACTCAGAAATTAAAGTTCATGAAGTTGATTTAACAACAAGAGACAAGCTGTCTAAACGTTGTGTTTTAAGTTTATTAATCTTGAATTGTGAGTTTGAACTTAAGGCTGTGTTTTAAACCTAATAATTATTTCACAATGTGCAAGGACAAAACTTCCCTCACCTTGTTAAAGGGCTCACATTTCTCGAATACTTATTTTACTTTGGAATAATTCAAATTCTTATTTCAAATTGCAAGAAAAAAACTTCTGATCTGAAACTTGCTACTCAAAGTTTATCTTTCACAAACTCACACATTTAGGTTCAAAATTTAAACCTCGCTAAATTTATTTGACCTGTAGACCAGAAAGGAGTAGACACAACTAAATGTGACTCAAATGTTTTACAGTGTACAGTTACTTGGGTCAGGAAAACTCACATCTTCTCAGCCACCAAGAAACCAGAGCGAAAGCAGACAGAAAAAAATCAGGAGTACATTTTGTTTTCCAGGGAAATAAACCATGTGGCTCAGGACATGAGAGCCACAACTGTCCTCTAACATCTGCCACACGTTTGGTGAATATGAATTGAAGTCAGTCTAACACAGGACAGGATGATATGCCAGGTCACATGTTTAATGGACAACTTTAGTGTTTCTCTCTCTAACTTAAAACTGCCATCACATCTCTGCCTTAGAAATCACAAAAAAAAAAAAAAAAAAAAAAAAAAAAAAAAATATATATATATATATATATTTCATGTCTGTTGGGATTACAGCACTCATTCCTCCAGTTCGGTGCTTAGGATCCAGGGATCTGCACACAGCAGCTTTTAAGGGGATTTGGCAATAGAAAGCAGAAGTCATTGTCTAAATCAGAACAGTTGGAATAAAACAAAGATAGATAATCCCAGCTGCTCCAAATGAGGCTCCTGGGTTACATCTGCACCCTTTTCATAACACCGATGTAAATGAGAGGTCAGTGGATCTTCATAAATAAACAGTTGTATCCTGTTTTTCTAGGGCCTGCTGTCCCAGTTGGAGTGGATGTTCAGGTTGAAAGCCTGGATGCCATTTCAGAGGTTGATATGGTATGTCACTGTGAAACGGCTCTCTGCACTTGTTCCTACTTGAAGCAACGATGAAAAGCAGTTTTTCCATTTCTTTTCTTAAGGATTTCACTATGACCTTGTATCTGAGGCACTATTGGAAAGACGATCGTTTGTCTTTTAAAAGCAACACCAACCAGAGCATGACCTTCGATGGTCGCCTGGTGAAGAAGATATGGGTACCTGACATGTTTTTTGTCCACTCTAAGAAGTCGTTCACACATGACACGACCACAGACAACGTCATGCTGCGAGTGTACCCCGATGGCAAAGTCCTTTACAGCCTCAGGTAATCCATTGCTGTATTTTTAAAACCTAATTTATCAGTGGGACAGTTTAGTTTAATGTCAGTTGATGGGACTGGCTGTTTTTCAGTATCCTAATATCAAAGCCAGATATTGACAGATTAATCAACATTTTTCCCTCTTTTGTAAAAAAACACAACACATGTGTGTGTCTTTTTAATGAATCCTCCACTCCCCTCTTTAGAGGACAGTTGAAGCATTATAGACAGTCTTGTTGCATTTTTCTGAACTGACTGAGAATTAAAATGTTGACCTATGACTGTCCTCAGAGCTGCACACGACACACTGACCACTGACAGACAGAGAGGGGTTTTTTCTTTGGATTACGAACTCCTGAATTTCAGAAACGGTAGATTTTAAAACCTAAAAAGAATACATCTTTTACCGAGACATAAGTGGAAGACTTTATGAGTCCAAACAAAGCAAGTCTGTGAAGAGAAGCACTCTGGCAGACCTATGGGATCTGGTTGCATTACCATGTTATTGGGAATAAAATGGATTGACTTCTTGAATGGAAATTAGAGTGCAAAATATTTGCTGCTTCATAACATAAGTACTTATGTACAATGCTGCATGCTTTCTTCTCTTGTTACTCATCCCTTCACCCAAACGCTTTTTCTCAGTTGTGATCATGAACTGGGTGTTTCAGGCTGAAACCTGTGAGGACAATCACATCCTCACAAGTTTCAGTATTAATGTTAGAATCATGAGTTATTAAATGGATCAACTGCCCCAATCCTGTGAGTTAATTAACTGTAGTTATAAGGTTTCTACCTGGAATCCAGCAGACGGCATTGAGTCATTGAATCGCTGTGTTCACATCTCTTGGACCAGCATGTGGTGACAGCAGGCAATGGCCTGGGTTGCATCAATCCCTCACACGGCATGCATGTAGAAACAGTGGAGAGGAAAAACTCCCCCTTAACATGAAAAAACCTGAGCAGAACCAGAAGCTGGCTCAGTGTGAGCCGCCGTCAGCCATGAACATTTGGAGGTTTGAGAAAACCGAGCACCAATCAGGAGTTATTCTGTTAGAGAAAAGTAAGAAGTTAACAGCTACAGTTTATGTTCCTTTTCAAGTAAAGGCCACACAGGCACACCCACTAGAAGGAAACAAACACACCCAGTATAACGCTTTTATTCTATTAGCTGAGAGGTTGGCAGGCGACAATACTTTTTTGTTCCAAGACAAAGTACTGTTTCCTTGGGCAAAGAGAGTTTGCAAGCGGAGATTTGATCCGAGCAGACACGAGTTTTAAGCGCGAGGAGAAAGGTTTGAGAGAGCAGAGTGAATGTTTGAAAGAGCAGAAGTTTTGACTACAAGCATAACAAGTTAACAAGAAACAGAAGACATACAGTCCTGCTTTCAAACTGAAAATGCCTGAGTTCTTGAGCTATGGCAGAAAAATTCCCCCCATTCACAGAATCCAAAACCAGAAGGAACTGTTGTCCAAAAAACAATTTTTTGACCACAAAGGCAGGAATTAAAGTTTAAAAAAAGGGGAGAAAAAAACCAATGTATCTAACAGAAATATTCTAACATGCTGAGTAGCACAGATCTAGAATTAAAAAAAAAGAAATGTCGTATTTATCCAGTGAAAGTCCAAAGTTGTTCATCTTTCTTTTTAAAAACAAGAAAACATCTTCAAGATTAAAAGTCCAGTTTCCTCCCGTTCAAACTTCTATAACTTTCTGAAACCAAATGTAACTTAAGTTCAGTGGCGATAAGCTACAAATTGTATCAGATGACATTGAACCAGAATTGGATCCAGTAACATCAGAGATCAAATTACAAAAATGAAGGCCAACCAGAAAAAAAGCTTGACATGAGAATGACCGGGTAATCCTGGTGAGAAATAGGAAGTCCTGAATTAAGACAGCTCTTTTTCATTTATTTTTAATCCTCACAGGCAAAGACCAGCAGCCGGCCAGCTGCCTTTTAATTTGACTGACTCGTGTCCTGTAAAATCTATATGACAAAGAGATGCAAGTAAAACTGAACTGTAATAACCAACAGATTATCTGGTGTTTGACTTGACATATTTAAATATTTTACACCTTTTTTCTGCTTAACTGTGATGATGAAACAAGAACCCCTCATAACAGAGAAAGCATTTTTCTTCAGTCAGAAATTCTGTTACTTTGCTATGGGATGATCATATACTGTATTATGAAAGACTTACATATGCATCACATGGCCAGGGTTAATCTGCATTGGGTCAGGGTTAGTGCTGGTTGGATATTTTCCAGACTAAAACAGATTGGAATATGATGATGACAGTTTGCAAACCACTCCACCCTCTCCTGTAGAGTCAGTTGGCTTAACACACTTCTGTTGGAAACCTGCTTCCTGCTGAGATCTTGTCCCATTAATAAGAATTGGATAATATTCCGCTGAGGGTTAGATCTACATTACATGCAGCTCAACTAACTATATGAAGTTGGAAAGCTCCTGCTTCTGATCATTTGTTTTTATTGAAGTTATACACCAAGGGTTATTGATCCTATAGATTTTTATGACTTTTATTTAAACTTGACTTTGTTTTTATCCTGATTCTGTAGCTCTGTCCTGCCCATCTGCACAAATATTTATAAGTCTCCACCAATTTCTCAGCAATCCCACAAGACATTGTTTCCAGTAAATATTCAGGCTTCTGAAGATTTTTTGTCTGCGACTCGACAGATGTTGGCTTTGTGATTGCAGAGTCACAGTCACAGCCATGTGCAGCATGGACCTGAGTCGTTTTCCTCTCGACACACAAACATGCTCACTGGAAATTGAAAGCTGTAAGTGACTAAGACTTTTGATGAATTTCAGATAATATGAAGGTTTATTTTGGTACTTGTTGAGTTTGTAATTTTAAGAATAATCACTTTTGCCATGCTTGTGTCAAACGTTTATTCAGCTTAATCGGGCATGTGTATGGTGTATACTTTTTCTTTTGTTCAGATGCCTACACAGATGATGACCTGATGCTGTACTGGAAGGAAGGGAACAGGTCTTTAAACACGGATGAGAGAATTTCTCTGTCTCAGTTCCTCATTCAGGAGTTCCATACGACCACAAAGCTGGCGTTTTACAGCAGTACAGGTGCTGCAGGGAAATGGGCAGCTGTGTCTCAATTCATATAGGATTTGTGAAGCCTAATTTAGTTTTTTAACTCTTGTCTCCAGGCTGGTACAACCGGCTGTACATCAACTTCACCCTCCGGCGGCACATCTTCTTCTTCCTGCTGCAGACATACTTTCCTGCCACTCTGATGGTCATGCTGTCCTGGGTGTCCTTCTGGATCGACCGCAGGGCTGTTCCTGCCAGAGTGCCACTCGGTTAGACAGCAGTCTTTGTTGCACATAAATGACCTGTGGTCATCTAAAGTAGAGCAATATATCAAGCACTGTTTAAAGTTAAAATAAAAGCTGGACTTGTTTTTTTCATTCTTTTTTTTTGTTTGTTTGTTTTAGTTTAGACTGTGATTCTCATAATCAATGCTGATTTTAATGTACTGTCTGTATGAAGGGTTTTGAAGCTTATAATGGGATGCTGGTGGAGAAAGGTCACCACGGCGATTTCCTAAGTGTCCTCTTTGTTTAGCTTTGACTGTGGCTGTGTGTTATATTCAAAGTTAGAAACTTCATTTGGTCTGACTGTATTTTTTATTTTTATTTTTTTCTGTTTTAGGTATAACTACTGTGCTAACCATGTCAACCATCATCACTGGAGTCAATGCCTCCATGCCGAGGGTGTCTTATATTAAAGCTGTGGATGTTTACCTGTGGATCAGCTTCGTCTTTGTCTTCCTTTCGGTCATAGAATATGCCGCCGTCAACTACCTGTCCACCCTCCAGGAACGCAAGGAAAGAAAACTGCAGGAGAAGGTCGTTGCATCACTGACAGCTTCCAAGAACTGGCATTTTGAAAGAACAATTATTAGCTAAAAAGAGAGAATAAAGTAATTACTATTGGATTAAGTCACATTTTTAATCATCTGGAATACAAATTGGTTTGATGTTGTAACTTTATTGTTTAACCAGATATTTTCTTTTCACGGTATTTAAGCAGAATGTTACAGTCTGTTATTTGCCTCTTAATGTTCTGTCTTTCTGTAGTTTTTTTTTAAAAGTAAATTTCTTTTCCTTTGTGCTTAAAGGACAGTGAAGTTCATGAAGTTCATGATGACTGTGACTGATTCAGCTCCTAACAGATTCAGAACTAGAATCACTTTTATTGAATTATTTTGTATGCACAAAATCCTTGCATGTAGATATTTAAAGTATCAAAGCTACAGACTTCTGATGGCTTACATTCAGTGGGTAGTGAGATTTAGAGAGTAGACACTGATCAGACTGCAGGGTTCTGGTTGGACAGGTCTCTATTGTAAAAGAGATATTTTGATCTCAACTGGACAAATCTGACTAAAAGTTATGATTGTAGATATGAGCTTCTCATTATCAGGTCTGTTATTCCTTACTAATTGTTTGCAGGTATTGCAAGTTATGTTCTAACTTTGTATTGCTTATACATTTCTAACTTTCATTGCAGTTGCCATGTACTTGCGGTTTAGCTCATCCTGGCATGATGTCGGACTGCTACAGTGAGGTGGACATCAACACCACAGGAAACTACGGCATGCCAGAGGAGAACGGCATGAGACGGGAAAGGATGCTGGTTGAACTGGCCATGGAGACTGACCAGATGACAGGCCATGTTGGCTCCAGAGATTACAGCAGCATCTGGATTGACACACATGCCATAGACAAATACTCCAGGGTCATCTTCCCTGGATCTTATATCCTCTTCAACATCATCTACTGGTCTATTTACTCTTAAAAAAAG
The DNA here is from genome assembly GCA_010277075.1 of Poeciliopsis retropinna. Lineage (NCBI taxonomy): Eukaryota > Metazoa > Chordata > Actinopteri > Cyprinodontiformes > Poeciliidae > Poeciliopsis > Poeciliopsis retropinna. The sequence goes on from VMRM01000010.1 coordinate 21,802,380, forward strand.
CTTTCGACTGATGAGTGAAAGACCTGCCGTCTTAATAGGTGCACCTGAAGTGAAACATTTTCATTTGTTCATATTAAAGTTTTGCAAATATACGTTTTACACCTTAAGATAAACAGAAAAATGGACTGTAACAAAAATACTTTGAAGCAAAGCTGAATCTGGTATAAAGAGATATGTTTGTGTGACTATTGTTACATTTTATTGTAGTAATGGAGTCAGGTCAAGGATGTTGAAGGACAGGACTCGAAATGTGCTAAAACCATGACAGCTGTTATGGGAAATTGAAAAATATCCATCGACTGTATTATATGAAGCTAATCTTCTAGCTTCATTTCACTTTTGCTAGAAGATTTTCATTGTGATTTTCATTGAAGATGTCATTTTTACTTTCACGTTTTAAGCTGTATTATTAAAATGGAGGACGAACAGTTAGGTGGACTGAATTGGACTGTATGTGTTTGTCTGATTTTGCTGAATTTATTGAAAAATGACCTGAGTTGGAGCATATTAAAAGCAATTGCAGTTTTTACTTGTCAAGGGTGAATAGACATATTTTTAAATGCTGGTTGTTTGCAGATGGTCTTGCTCTTATTCCCACCAGTTGGAATGATAACTGCATCGCAGGTAAAAGGAAGGTTTTTTGACAGATGAGCAGAAAAAAGGAGAAAACTGGAACCAAAGACATGATCAGTGTGCTAATGTCCAAGCAAAGTGATGTAAGCCTTACTGGCATTAAGATTCATTTTAATTACTGGACATTCAGGATCTAACCTTGCATAAACCACTGAAAAGGGCTCGAGTTTATTTTGGGGATAGTTACATATAGTGAGGAAAAGCCAGGTTTAGTTTTGAACATAAGATGGAACCTCAGTGGACAGAAGAGGAGAGGGAAGCTGTAAGGAGAAATATCCTTTTAGGACTGAGAAGCTTTGACTATACACCACACTACAAGTGTCAGAACAGGATCTGAGTGTTCAGAGTGTGTGTCAGATATCATCTTCTGACCCACAGAAGAACCAGAGTCCTCAATGTGTGAGGTGTCACCGGTCGCCTGCAGACCTGAGCTGAGCTGTGTTGGGGTTTAAATCCAGACTGAAACTTCTCATACATGTCAGACTGGAAGACTGTTGATTATAGACACAACTATGTCAAGTCTCCAGATGCTGTGTCTGTGTGCTTGGGAACACAGTCTAACGTACCAACTCTATAAACTTTGAAATTGCATTTGCTGAGGAAATGGTCAAACGTTTAAGTCCAACTTCTCTGAGTTCCAACTCCATCTACTGGTTAGAAGAGACACAGGCACAATACAAACCACAAACATACATGTATGGACGATGATGAAATGATGAAATCATTTGCTGACAGTAACTTTAATTTCATCGAAGGTTTGTCATCAAGGTTTTTCTTCAACAGGTCTGGTGAGGTCTACTTTCAGCACCTCTGCATATCTCTGCCCCCTCAGACCGTGCAGGTATGTCAGAGGTCTGGGGACGTTGCTCCCGCTCTCTCCCATGGTTTGAGAGGTAGCTTCCTTCGGCAGCCATGTTTGGCTAACGTTGTCCCGTCTCATGTGGCTCAGGTTGGTCTGCATTGAGTGAGTTACTGTTGTCCGAATATTAGCCTTAGATTATGGAGCACAAAAGAGGTTCATTAGACTGAGAATATAAGAATGTCAGTCTGCAGAAGACATCCAAGCTACTAGAGATACATTAATACAAAGCAGAAATCAGTTTGGTCTTAAACACCTACAACTCTTAACTTTATAATGTTTTGTAAAATATAAATATTAAATTTCATACACAGGATTATACTGCTTAATGCATTGGAAGATATATCCAAATGCGCTACATTTTGGTTTCATGCCTGTGGGACACTGTTAAACATGTGGCTCACCAGTTTAATGGCTTTTCGTCTTAGCTCCCACTCATTCCACTCGTATGACTTGTCAATGTATGTTTCCACTGGGTGGGTGACAGTTTGTATTCCAATTTCCCGCTTGTTGATGTGCATATGCCATAAACTCTGGCCTCCTTCTCTCTGCTAAAGCAAAGCAGAGACAGTGGCTGAGATCAGGAACGCTGCGTTCCTAAAGCTAACAAGGGAACAGATCATATGCACTCAAGATGTATTCAGTTTACAGTTGGTGCTACACAAAAAGGGAAATACATTTTACTGTGGAATCTGCTGTTCAAAATGAAACTACTGTATTGGTGAAATGTACCAAATTTACAGAAAAGAACAAAGAGCCATGTTACCGTGGTAAAGATACCAACCTCAGCGTACGATGAGCGCATGCTGGGAAGCTGCTGATGGAGTTTGAGAAGCAGAAAAAGTTCTGGGAAAAATTTGGATTTTTCTGCCACCCGAGCAACAAAGTCGTCTGGAGAGGAGGCAAATGCCAAAGCTGCCTCCCGGGAGCTGAAAGCATAGAACCTCTCCTTGTGTTCTAGAACTCCAATAGAAGGATTTCCTGCAAAATAGACATTTATTTTATTTTAAGCCCCAGATTTTTTATTGCTACAAAGACAATAAAATTGCTATTCTATTTTGAGAAGATGAATATGTTTGTTTTTTGTGATTTTCTTGGTGTTTTAGGTGAGCGCCACCTGGGAGTAGCAGACCGTCTCTGCTCACGAACGTGTAACCACAGAAACCATTGTACTCCAGCGGCAGCTCCTTCAGTCTGTCACTTCCATGAGGCAGGAGCCAGGCCTGAGTGTTCAGCAGAGTCGGGTCAATCTGCTCATCTGGAGGAGGAATCAGAAGCCCGAACCCTCAAACCCACTGTCACTCACTAAAGTCTGCTTTTAACTAAACTTGATCAACATGTTTGATTTGTACATTCAGGGGTTGACTATGTTAGTGACATGCCTGAGGATGCTGCCAGTCTGTTGGCGTCAGTCTTTACTTCTGTCGCCTCCAGCAGTCTGTCCAGATACGCCTCTGAAAACTTCTTAGCCTGGGAGACGAGGAAGGGCTTGAGACCGACTGTGATGTTACTGAGAATGTGCAGCAGTTCTGCCTCATCCTGGAGCTCAAACCACAACTTTGTCACAGTCTTGAACAATGGCTGAAAATACAAGGTTCAATAAGTAGCTGATCAGTAGCAGTTCTTGTATATCAAAGATTTACAAGACACAATGCACAGTAAGATGAAGCTCAGAGGAGACAGAGCTTTTAGTGTTGCCGCTACTAAATTATAGAACAATCTATTGCACATCAGACATGCTCCTTTAAAACTCTCTAAAAACAATTTGTATTCCTTGGCACAACCTGAGACATTTGCTTTTACTTCTGTTTTAGTGTTTTTATTGTCGTTTTAAACCTATTTTCTAAGATGTCTATTGTCGAGGTTTTACCTTCCAGTGTGTGTGGCTGTTCTAACTGAAGCACCGTGTCGTTCTCGCTCTCCAGTTGTGGCACACACAGCTTTTAGCAGCGTCTATGCAGGGTGCCTTGACAACAGCAGAACGTTCAACGCATATGTTTTGTGATGATAATATTGTCTAATTTGGGGTCTTCATCTTTGTCTGTGATTAACATTAGTTTGGTGAGCTGAAACATTTAAATGCAAAAATAAATAAACAGAAAATCTGTTAGAAAGTGAATATTTTTTCAAGGCTCTGTATGTGTCCAGTACTGTGCACTGATGTTGAATTTATACAGTAACATTGATTTTGATTTTGTTGACATGATGACACTAAGCTGTTGGTTGGATGGCTGGTTGGCTGGTTGGTTGGATGGACAGATCTGCAACAAACTAAGTGCCTACCTTGACACAGATAAGACCTTTAGCTATACCATAAAAAAACAGATATAATTTTTCACCTAATCATTTAAAATTTTTCTTTTTTTTTTTTTTTTGCCATAGCTGATTTTGATTTTTTTTTTTAAATCACTGCCTTTTTGCCAAAAGTTAATGCAGATTAAAAAAAAAAAATTCAAACAAAGACTTAAGCCATTATTTTAGGAAAGTGAAATCTCCATCCGCCTGTCCATGGTGGTGGGGTGTTGGGTTTCGCTCCACTAGAAAGCACTACCCACTATTGTTGGTAATCTTGAAAAATGTAAACAATTTTTATTGTAGTTTCAGAACTGCACCATGATGTTTGTAATATAAGCATAACTGTTATGATAAACATTTAATATTCTACAGAAACAAGTGTGACCATGTGACAGAATAAAAAAGACTATTCTGAGTCAATGGAGCAACATTTCTAATGCAGAAAAACAAAGGTCAGACATCAAAACTGATCTTTGGACATTGATGGCTATCTTTAAATATGGAGGATTTGAGGTCACACAAAACATTGTCAGGAAAATGGGAGAAAGCATTGAATTGCGATCTTTTTGTCAATATCAAACATTGTGTTAAATTTATCCTGCAAGCCTGTACTGCCTCAATATGTCTGGGATTATCTATGCAGTTGATGCAGAATTTAAAAATCTGGTTTTTGCTCTCAAATATTTTAAAAGGATATCACAAATCTTAGGATGAGCCCTCCCTATATGATTTCTGTGTCCAGATAGGTGTATGGTTGATATGAGTGCTGTATTGAACCACTAGAAGGTGCTTTAGCTGCTGTAGCAGCAGATGTTGGTCCTTAGTGAGTTTTTGAGGCAGCAGAGTAACTAAGAGCTTTTATTTCTAAAGCACAACACAGATGGAAGGTCGTGTGCTCAACACTATTTCTTGTGTTTTTACCTAAAATATAACTCAGGACTCCTCTGAGGTTCATGTTGTCTTAATTCATTTCACATGATAAACATGTACATTAAGGAAAAAAGGCTGTAAACTGTAAAGCACTTACAAAGACTGTAGAACCTGGTACGGCTGTATTTGGCTGTACAGTTTCTCTCAACTGCGTCAACACAGAAGAAAGTTTAGCCTGTTGACTCTCCATACGCTGGCAGCAGATGTTCGCATCAGACTGACAGCAGAGAGGAAACATATTCAGTCTTAAGTACATATTTTGCTGTTGAATACTATCTGCTTATATCACATAAACTGTCTGTAACTATTTTTGATTCATCTGTTGATCAGTTTTAATTTTCATGAAGAAAAGCTGTCTTGTTTTATTGCATACTGTATCATGAAATGACAGTAAAATATCGATATGATTATCTATGCGTTATCACAAAACAAGTTTCTTCAATGGAAAATAATTAAACATTGTGTCCATTCTTCTACAACCAGATTTGTGACAAATTTCTTATGCTTTTGTCCCCAGCAGATATGGCTTTTTAAAAATAAAAACAATGTAAATGTTTAACTGAGGTTTCATTTTTGTGTCATGTATTAGTATATATTTTTGATATTCCATGAAGCTTTTCAGAAACATTTCACTAAACTCTTAATGAATTCTTTTTGTTCTTGCTGAAATAAAACCAGGTTTGTTCATCAGTTTGCGATCAGATGTTGAGTTAGTCACCTTCACTGTCATGCCAAGGATTTGTAACTATTTGATAAGCAGTCATTACTGCACATTTAATACACAATTTTATCTCTTTAACAGCCACATTTCATTACTTTTCTTTCTCCTAACAATCACAGTTAAAATACTTACATTTTCATACTCAAATATCTTTGTTTTTTGGGGTTTTTCCCCTACAAATTTATCAGTGGGGTTAAATATGGCTCATATTCATCTTGCACTTTATTGTAACTTTTTGCAGGTCAACTGTTGCCTAGATGAATATTGAGTGTCTCCACCTTTTTGACATGTAAATTTATGGTGACCACTCCGCCTACATTGCATCTCTGCTTCAGTTAGACACTCCACTGCATCACATGACCAAACAAACACCACATGACCCCCACCCCCCATTTCCTCACATAGAAAGAAACATTGTTTGCTAATATTGGTCCATGTTTTCTTATCAGAAAAAGCCCCCCCCCAAAAAAAACAACAAAAAACAAGTATTGGCTTGTGTTAATGTTAGACTACTTTTTTCTCACCTGTAAAATTTTTAGGAAACTTTCATGCTGCCTGACGTTGTAGAGAGCCTGTTTGAGCTGGGAGATGGGCATTTCACACTCAGCAGGCTGAATGTTGGGGTGTGTTAGCTTCTCCAGCACAGCGGTGTATCTCCACACCAAACCCTCTGTGATGCTCAGTTCATTCTTAATGCCTCTATCACTGACCTGAAGCGCTTCCTGGAGAACCGCAGGCACTGCCAGGACAACATAAAGGGCAGAACAAAATGATAAAGGACAATATTGGAAAAATGTTTTACATATTTATGAGAAGTAGGAGGTATAAGGTTTTCTGTTGTGCATTTTGCTGGAAATGATTATTAGCAGTAACGTGCTTTTGTTTGGCTTCATAGCAACACAGTCTAGCCTGAGGATCCAACTGCACTACTTAGAAAATATACTTTAAAAATTGATGTTTATTTATACAGGTTGTCTCATTGAGATCCAAGCTCTCATTGCAAGATCTTTAATAAAACAAACAAAATATTATAAACAGAGCAACAAAACAAGTAATTAGGAAATCTGACTATTAAATAAGCCAGTAAAATATGAGTTAAGGACTGATTTATGAGGATCTGAACATGAGAATGTCATCTCAGCTTCTTTATTGGTCAGCAGCAGTCAGGTCAGTCCCGGCTGACTGCTGGGATTCTTGGTCCACTAACTTGATGGGTGCATCATGTTTTCTTACAGGAAAGACAACATAATGTTGAGATCAGAGCAGAAATCATTACAGATGAGTCTACTGAGAGCATACTGCAGTTAAGTTAAAATGAATCAGTAAAGTATTTAACATATGCAACAACTACTGGCTTGACTTAATTATAATAGTGATTGTTTGTCTAATCCCCTCAACACTGCAATGGTCTATTAAAGGCCTTTCTGTCAAACTTAGAAGAGCGGTCTTCAGAAACAAAGTGACATAGTTCACATTTATCCTGTTAAAAATGATAAGGGCATATTCCATCATCATAATGTCAAAATAACAACAGTATTTCACTGAATACCAAAATGAAATAGTGGTATTTTAATGCAAGTGGATAAAAAAGACAAAACGAGACAGATAAGAAAATAGAATCATGATATAATATTAATAATATATAATTAATATTTATTAATTATATTTTTTGTGTCAGCTGTTTTCAAGCTGTGTGCTTATGTGTTTTAGTTCTTTATTTTAAAATAACTCATCAAAGATCAACTTTTGGAAGACGTACTTAATTTGTAGAGGCTTAAATCGTCCTCGTTTTGCTTGCCGGCTTCGTTAAAGATCCGGATTCCTGTTACGATCAAGGTGAGCTCCTTCAGCTGCTGCTCCTTGTCTTTCTTCAACAGAACCAGGAACGCTCCCAGATCATTCAGGGGCAAGACACTCTGCAGTGCAGCTGGAAGAGAAGAAGAAGAGAGCCGCCATCATCATCATCATCATCATCATCACTACAACATGCCCTCGACAGTAACTGACACGTTCCACAGCCTCATGGATTAAGGTAATGAAATATGGCAACAGCCAAACAACATTCTGACTTTAGTTAGGAGCTCAATAGTCTCTGTATCATCCTACACCGTCATGGCATAAGAAGAGTTTTAACAAATATGCAAGAAACATTTTTTTTTTTAAATAAAAGTTACGCGAGATAACGCTCTCAACAACAGAGATCTGCACCATCTGCTGCAAACCTTGAAGGATCTTAGTTTCCTGAAGAGGTCCAGTCTGCTCTGCCCCTTCTTGCTTCACTGTTGTGTCTCCAGTCCAGTCTGTTGTCCTGATGAACCCTGAGGTATTTATATTCCTCAACCACCTCCACTTCAAACTGATGATGTTTGAAAACGGATGGATTATGTCCTTTCCATCAATCCACCAATAACGAATGATGGATTGAGCAGAGCTCTGCCTTCAGCCTCTCCAGGTTGGTCTGCTCTGTTCCTCGGCGTTGATGTTGCTGTTTTTTCTGGCATTATCATTATCATTATCATTATCATTATCATTCAGTATCATTTCTTCCATTTGTTGAAGCAATAACCATAATCATAAGAATAACCACAAGTGTTTTTTATTACAGCAAACGTGAATGTTTTGTCAGTAAGTTTGATGTTTATGTTGTAAAGTATTTGACTTCTGGTTTGAGCTGTGTACTTTTGTTTTTGATGTTGCTGCTGCGTAAAAGTTAGTTTGTTTTTCCTCGAATACAAAAGTTAGCTTGTTTTTCACAGAGCAACAATAAATGTTATTTCATACTGGCAGCCCCTCTGGAGAGTCAAAAGTGGTGTTGATTATGAAGAATATTTACATGTAATGTGTTTTTTGTCTGTTAATATGTTTATTTGGCATAAACATAACACAGCATACAAACACTGTAAAATGATGCGTTAAGTGTTTCAGCGCCTGGTGTGACATGTGGATTTCAATGCTGTGATGAAGCGGTCGGCTTTTCAAGGAATTAAATCTCATAAAACCATCACCTCGATCAGAGCGCCATGCTGCTTGACGCTGCAGTTCAAACATGACTCACCGTTAGTGTCTTGTACGCAGCTGAAATTTGCAGGGGAACCTATTGCAGATCTCAGCAGGATGTAGGTAATTATCTGATGGTACAGAGTGTGGAAATCATCCCTGGATTTTGCTCTGTTGTCTGTAATCTCCCGACACACTCCACCGAGTTTGAACTCCAGTACGCGATGGATCTCCGCCAGAAACTCATCTGCATAAAAAGTCGTCTATTACTCTTTTTAAAAAAAAAATAAATAAATAAAGTGATTATATGAATTATTTATATAGTCCCATTTGTATAGTTCATGTCTCAAGGCACTTAAAAAATGTTCAGTAGCTGCTAAACTTTGGCAGAAACAGCACTGGATGGTAAAATGTATAAGCGAAGGCAAATGCAGGTTTGGTAAAAAGCAAAGACATTTACAGTACATTCAGTAAAATACTGGAAGATATTCACTGTTTCTCATTTTAATGTAACCCTGGTATCAGACAGTGTTAGTAGTTCTTCTTAGAACAAATAGGCTCACTATCATTCTATGAACAATATCAACTTTGTTTGATTACAACTTTTATTATGTTGTAATAAACATTTGTTTTTATTACATTCAAAGATAAAAAGATACAATTATGAAAAAAATTCTCCAGTAGTCAATGGAACATATGAAACAGATTTAAAGTTTATACTTACTTCGAGAGACATAATTCATTTCAAAATAAAGTTGCATTTTGATGGTATCAAGACCTGGGCTGGTCTCCTCTGTAAGCTTATCTAAGCAGAGCTGCAACCAGAAACAATTCATCAGGAGTCATGGCTGCTTCACATCTTCACATTTAAAAAAATCCTGTGAGGGATTTTCAGAATAAAAGTGCCACTAGCTCCATTGTGCTCTGATATCCATGTAATTGCCCCATGCTCTGGGCAATGACGGTTTTGCTTTGCGCTAAGCGCAGCCAGCGGAGCAAAAGGTGTGTGTGAACTTCATGTGACGCATAAGGGTGACATGCTAGAATGGGTGCCATAATTATTGGGTGGAATAATTATTTCTAGTCTGTATTAACAGCTGTTTGTGCATTGAAAACCCTGCCAGGTGCAAATAGCGTTTCTGCATACACCTCAGACAGCATCTGTTCCTCTTAGTGTCTTTTCATCCAGCTTGGCGTTTGAGCTGCAGCACTCACTCACCCTACAGTAAAATTTGTTGAACTGTGACAGAAGTTCACCGGGACAGATAATCTAAAGACAGGACATCTGTCCAACAGCAGTCAGTGGGCAAACAGAGCTCCTTCTATATCGTCCCATAAGTTTCTCTCCTGCAGAACTAGACCAGGTTTTGTTCATTTAGGTTATAACAGAACTGCAGATAAAACTTTGTTTCGTCTACAAAAAACCTTCACCTGTTCTAGTCTGCTGTGGATGATCAGATTGCAGCACCAGTGTGTTGTGTCTCACTGACAACAGTCCAAAATAATCACTTCACTTTTATGTTGTCTCCTGTGGTTCTGAAAAATGTATGCTTCATTTTGAAAATTGTTCAACAGATTATTGAGAAGCTCAATAATTTGATCACTCAAGGTTTCAGCACAAAGATCAGGAGAGAACAGAAAGAGAAGGTTGTCTTGAGTCTGAAGCACTTAGTAAAGCAACAAAACTAACATTCAGTTTAAGAGCCTCATCAGACATGCATGTAAATAAACAGGTCATCATGACATCTTTAGTCTGAACCATTATTAAAGTTGTTCTGCAAACTGACTGTGGGCCCTCCAAGAGAAGTTTTTTCTAGGTGCCAGAAAATCTGTTGCCATGCAAACTGTGTGGGTTTTAAAGATTTGAAGCAGATTGTCTCCCTTCTAAAATGCAAATAAGCCATTTTATTTAGATTGTATGTGAAAAAGAGCAGTTAATAAAAGTTAGCCATTTAAAGCAGCATGTTCTGATGCTTGGAGCCTGGTTGTCTCGCAGAGTGAGCTGCACCGTCAGAAATACCTGTTTGAGTCTTTGGACGTCTTCCTCTGACAGCGTGTGGTCTACATCAAAACCGTTGGTTGGATTCAACACCACAGCTTTCACCTGAACACAAACACAACCAACACATTCTGGACATCAGCGCACATGTTTTATGGAATAAAATATTCTGTGACGGTCTCCATGATGAACGCTGGTTGAAATAAAGACTCGCAACCGTCGTGCTGGGCGGTCTGCCGTCAGCTGGCGGTCTGTGCGACTCACCATGAATCCCACCAGAGTTTCAGAAAACGAGTGTCCTCTCTTCTCACACTCCTCCACTATTTCACAAATGATGGTTTTAATCACTCTTTCTGTCCGAGCCCGAAACATTTCTGCTGCTGTAAGAAGCGGATACTACAGTGTTTAGAACCGGTTGTTATGGTAACAATAAAATATAACCTTGTCCACTAGAGGACGCTGCCGCTCTGTTGAACAAAGACATCAACAACATGGAGCAGCAGTCATTTTACAAAACCAGACTTTGTATTTTCAGTGTTGAAGACCCTGTTAAAAAACGTATTGATAGACAATATTACAAAAAAATAGTTTACATTATCATTTGATTGTTTTCCCACTTTGCTCATGCCTGGATGTTCTTATTGATGAATAATAAATAATATCTTTATTCTAATCATTTAAAAGTCAAACAGGCTATGAAAAACATGTGCAATGTAAAAATAAAATGTGTTTTAATTTTTATGTTTTAATCAAAGGTCACAAAAGATTGTAAATATTTATCTAACTTGACAGCGTCAGGAATGCCAAGTGGTCTGAAATGTCCTGCTAGACGTCTGTTCTGACGGTGGACTTCAGCAAACCCAGGGAGTTACTGAGGAGTAGATAGACACAAAGTCAAAGTCAGAGAGTTGTACAGGAAGAAGCTGGAGAAAACTGCAAAGAGAAAAATATCAAAGATGTGTGGTCAGGGATGAAGACGATCACAAACGTCAAGCGAGAGGATCAGATAGATGGAATTCTTCAGATCAGGAGCAAATCCATCATCCTCCTCCTCTCCCCAAACAAACAGGAGATTGCTCTCACCCACAGCATTCCTGTCAAACCTCTGGTTTTCTATCTTCCATCTCAGTCATGGACTCTTCTGCTTCCATAAGTTTGTCATCAACCAAACTAGGGAATGTTGCTGTTCTCTTTTGTCTCCCACTTTTCAGCATGTATATGTCACATTAGGAGGCATCTGGAGAGACTGATCTGGAACACAGCTGCAGGTCCAGATGGTGTCAGTCCCAGAGTCCTGAAGGCCAGAGCAGCTCTGTGGGATTCTGCAACATCTCAACCTCAGCTTGATCCAAGAGAAGGTTCTGTGGCTGTGGAAAATATCGTTGGTTCAAGAAAATTCACCCACCAGTCACCAATGACTATAGACTTGACATCCCACAGCATGAATTCAAATTCCAAAATTAATCCCAAAGAAAAAAATTAATCTTATACCTCATTCATTTAAAGAGAAGATGGTCTTTTGTAGCAAACTGTATTACAGCAAATTTGAAAAAGCCTCTGAATTCAGTTTTCTCAAGAGGATGGTAGGGAAGAAGGTCCAAGAGAGAAAAGAGAAAGATGGTAACACAAAACAAAGGGCCTTGATTTTTCTGTTATAATACTGAACTCCACAAAACATGAATGTACTTTAATATTTAAATTAAGGATTTGCTTAATTGTGTATTAATCTAGTCATAATAAAAGGGATCAAACAGAGAATATGAATAAAGTATTTATTTAAAAAAAAAAGAGAAAGACTGGGGTGACAAATTGCTCAACTTAGTTCAGTGAGCAACAGGACATCTATTAGTTGTCAAGTTGCAATAAAAAAAAAGACTAAACAGTTTCACAGGTTCCTTTAAAACAGCTCACAGTAAAACTGCGTACTACTGCTGGAACAGTAGAAAACATGGAAAACCAAACCTCTGAAGACAGTTTACATAAACACTCAAACATGCAAAAACTCATGCAAAATGACATGTCAAAATTATTTAAAGGATTTAGTATCAAAACAAAGCTTAAAGAAAAAACACTTTTGGGTTTGGATAACTAGCCATCCTGCAGCATTTTGTACAGTACAACCTGTCAAACACCTGCCCCTCATTACAAACCAGCTGTAATCTCCAACTTACAACACATTACTCACTGGGATCTACTGTTTTCATCTGGAACATGTGGGATGAGCATCAGTGCAACATTCCACAGCATTTCAACACATTTTCACCAGACAGCTGGAACATTTCTCCACTGCAAGCTGAAGCAAAAGGCAGCTCTGCAATCTTCCCCCAATCTGACACACAAAATATTTCATTGACTTTTAAACGATCGTTTTAATAAAACTTTTGGGAGTCGGAATCCTGAGGTTTTCCTCATTAATGAGAGCTTTGTGGCCAGCTTCAGCTCCCCACCATAAACAGTCACCTACATTTTGAAAAATATAAGACAGACAACATTTAACAAAAAACATTTTACTTATAGCCATCATGGTAAATAACTAAGCTTAAGGCACACAGCAGCTCTAAAAAAAACAACAACAAAAAAACACTACAAACACACACACATATATGTTGGCATAAGTATGAATTTATAGCTCAGAATTCACAATGATGGCCAAAGTCAAAATGACAGACACATAAAAATCTATACTTAAAATGATTCCAATGGCTCACAGCAGGTCCATTTTCTATTTAATCTATAAATCATTTATGAAGTGCAATATTCCACTGGTCTCAGAAACACTTCCTGAAGACAATCTGTGGCCCGTATTCCTCATATTCTCCCCGGCTGATGCATGCAGAGTTGAAGGTGGACAGGTTGGCCAGAACTGCACCGCCACTCCACACCAGGAAGCGTCTGTCTGTGGGGCCGGTGACGCTGACCTTCACCCTCATGTCTGCCGGCACCAGGCTCTTCACCTCACACTGGAGGCGCTCAGACAAGCCTGGCAGCAGAGTATTCCCACCTGCAATCACACCCAAAATTGGTCACATTTACAGAAACATTTATGAAAAGAAAAAAAAAACTGCAGTATAAAGAGTTAATTTTACAGTGAAATTAAGAAAAGGAAAATCAATACCTGAAAGAATAATGTTGCCCAGGAAGCTGCGCCGCAGGTCAATGTCTGACCTGAGGATTGACTTGTAGATGCTCTCATGAATCCCAGGATGATCCCGTCCAATCATCTCAGGATTAAACAGAATCTCAGGTGCCCTTGATGAACAGAGAAATTGTCTCAACCACCACATTGATGTGCATGGAATTCTTTAAGCTTGTTAGGAAAGTCGAAGAACACATGGATACATCAGTCTGACGTTGAAGGTTGGGCATTTGTCATAGAGTGAAACCAATCAGACCATCAACTTCATCTGAACAGAATTCAAGAGATTTGACTGAACTGTTGGATACTTTTCTACAGAATAGCTGACCAGTCGCCTCGAGCCAATTATAAACTCTCTAGGCTCAATGTTCCCAACTCCATCTGTAGGTGGATCGCCAACTTCCTGATGGATAAGAGGCAGAACATCTTAGAGACTTGGACCATGAGGATTGGTTCCCCTCAGAACTTCTGCTCTCCATCTGCCTGCACCTCCAGCCATCTGTCTGTGAACCTGATCAAATCAGCAGTTTCTCATCGGCCTAGTCTCAGACAGATGAGTCTGCCTACAAGACACTGAGGTGCAATTGGCTGGTAGCTTGGTGAAGCTAATCATGTCTGGGTTTCAATGACTCTGATAAAGTCAGAATCATCCCCTCCTTGTCCCCTGGGACTGTTCCATCTCCATTGTGGACTCATTCTGCTTCCATCAGAGCTACACATCTGCTACATTTAGTCTGTTCATACAGATTAACAGCTCTATGTACAGCCTGGCACCAACAGGGCTGTTAGCAAAGAAGCAGCCAGAACCAACTGTTCAGCTTCAAGCTGGTCTCTTGTCCTGATGAGGCTTTAAAGCCAGAAACTGGAGATTATCGGAGTCACTACATATACAGTCAGTCTTCAGGCAGCTCACAGTGCAAGAACAGATTTGTTCTTCTACCTGAAGCTGCGACAAAAACAAAGCTCTTTCTAGACAAGACATGTCACAAGAACTCAAGTGCAGAACTTAATGAAAGTGGTGTGCTACAGTGGGAGAGAACAACAAAGACTTCCCATTCTTGAAAACACAACAGGGTTCTGCCTGGAACAGACATCAAGAACCATCACTGCACTTCTGTTCTTACAGGAGAGAACAACTCCTCTCTATATATTGTGATAAAAGCTGAAACTTTCCTCAAGAACCTTCAGCTCCCAGTTTGCCTACTAAAAGAAAGAAATAATATATACATAGATCACTGGTACATCGTTACCTGAATCTTTCGGTGCCCATGGTAACAACCTGGCCATCCGGCATGGTGTACTGCATTTCTCTACAGGATGAACTCCCCGGGTTCAGCTCAGCTTCATAATCTATTGCAACACAGCAGCACTTCTCCTTCATCTCCCTCACAATCTCATCTTCTGCTGTTGTGCGCATGCAGACGCCCTGTTCCTGCAGGAGCTTTAGGCAGAAAAGAGGAGAAGCCTGAAGGCTGCACAACAAGGCGGGTTGAAGACTGATCATGAAACTAATAAAGCACCGGACAAAAACTGATCCATATGGCCTTGTACTGAAGTGGACATTTAATGTAGTCATCAAGATAATTTAACAGAATTGGTCATATATAAGAGCACCAAGCAAAGTGTTGCAAACCTTTTTAAGCTGCAATGTGACATCCAGACCGGCCAAAGGGAAGCGCTGGACTGCATGAGGCAAACTGTAGCCCTCAAACACAGGAACACTGTGACTCACGCCTTCTCCAGAGTCAAACACCACACCTAGAAACGGGTCGTCAGGCCCAACGCATTAGCAAAACTAGGCAACTTAGAATGTGAAACAATTAGGTTTAGGAAAATCCCCAATTAAAAAAAAAAAGAAAGAAAAGAAAGGTAGGAATAAGTCTGTCTGAAGAAGGTGTGCAGATAAGCGACTGGCTGCAGGACCTACCAGTGGTTCTCCCTGCTGCATACAGTGCAAGCACTGCCTGCATGGCCACATACGCCAACGGAACACCAAAGTTCTCAAACATGATCTCCACCATGCGCCGCCGGTTCTCCAGAGGGTTCATGGCTGCTTCAGTTAACAGAACAGGATGTTCCTCAGGGTCCACACACAGCTGCTGGAACGTGTACTGCCAGATCTAAAAGGAAAGAAAAAGCCTGAAGGACTGGGCTGTACGAGTCCCACAACAGTGTCAAGAAAACTCATTTGCAATTTACCTAATTCAGGACAGCACATTACACAATGTTCCATGTTGAAAACAGAGAAACATTGTTTTGAAAATAGGTTTTCTAGCCACAGGCTAGTTCCCAAACCTAGTCACTGGTTGGACTTTGTTGACTTATATAATCTAATCCCTACCCATTAAGAATCACACTAACCAACTACAACATGGTGATCATTTCAGTTTTATGACCAGAGAAAAAAAAATTCTGGATTCCATAAAGCTTTCTGAACTGTAGAACAGAGAGGTGTGTTAGCTGTTCCTAAACTCCTAGCAGCAGAAAACAGCTCATCACACCAGTCCAGGTCAGGAACTAAACTGCAGCAGACATTTCTACTCTGGTTCTGCAAATCTGCTGATGGATGTTTGTTGATAGCATCAGGACAAACTGAGCACACTGCAGACAGCCCTGAGCTGACCTGCTACCAGCCTTTAACCAACAGCACAGAGCTCTGGAGGAAGAAGCTGCTGCCAGCAACTTTAGGCTTCACACAGGCCCAGGAATATTGAGGCAAATGCTAACTTCATATCAGACAAATGTAACCTGAGGAAATATGAACAGCATATTCATTTTCAGAGTCAGTAGGTCACCATCATGGGCAAGTTTTCTACATTTTCTTACTTTTTCCATCTCTTCCCAGTTGCAAATGATCCCATTCTTTATGGGGTGATTCAAAGTCAGAACCCCCCTCATGTGTTGAGCATCATGGCCAATGTAGAGCTCCTTCTCCACAGCCCCACTCATTATCTCCTGCAAAGAGAGATAATGTTCACTCATTGCAGACAGAAATTATAATATCATCATCAAGATGGTGATATGTGAAAAGAAAACCTGTAAACTCTTTAAAAAGCCAATAATATAATTTTCAGCCAAAGGAATAATTTCCATTTCACCCTTGCTTTTAAATCCATAACTTCTGTGAAAAGTGAGGAATCCAGCTGAAGGTTCTGATGAGGAGCAAGTTCTAATATTCTCTGTGTAAAGAGCCACATTCTGCTCTGCTAAAGCAGACAAACACTCTGCTTTAGTCTAAACTTAAATCTCATCCAGTTACACCCATTAGGGCTATGATCCATCTCCTCTGAACAGTCGGAGGACTTCAGGATTATTCCAGATCTCTATAAAAGATTAATCAATTGAAAATCTCCAAACGGACCAACCCAGCTCACCTCATATTTTGGAACTCCAGTTATTGTTGGGAATGTAACATTTGGCAGGTCTTGATTTGCAAATCCTGCTTTCATCAAACCAGATCCCATATCCAGCACAACAGGGACATTGAAATCTGTAATCTACAATCATGAGAAGAAAGAAAGAGAAAGAAAGCTGGAGGTCAGAAATCAGTCAGTTTTCCTCTAGTTCATGTTTGTTTCAATGTAATGATTTAAAAACAGCTTCATGTCTGCTGTATCTACAGGTACATATAAAATAAAAATTTCATAAGAAAAAGAAAAAAAGTCGAGATTAAAACTCATGCTAATCAGCTAATTAACTCCAAACACATGTGTAAGATTCCTGACCCTATAAACAGATTCTCACTCTGCATCAGTGGGTCATCCTGGGAAAAACTGCTGACTGGACAAATCTCCAGCACCCAGCAGCACCCTTCACACAAAGTCGCTTCTGAAGAAGCTGCTTGTTCACCGAGTTCTGAACAACCAGACGTCTCCTACACACAGGAGACGTCCATCAGTACAACATGCACCGAGTCCATCCACTCCTGATCCAGAGAGAACACACACACCTTCCCTGGGGCAAGAAGAAGAGGAACTAGACTAGTGTGCAATGGTCCAGTTGTGTTTTCAGATAAAAGTTAATTCTGCATTTCAAATTAAAATTTTGCTCCCAAAGTCTGGAGGAAGAGTGGAGAGGAACAGAATCCATGCTGCTTTAAGTCCAGTGACGTTTCCAGTCAGTGACAGTTTGGGGCATCATGACATCTCCTGGTTCTGGTCCACTGGGTTTTCTGAAGTCTGAGTCAATGCATCCATCTATAAGGATCTAGAGCTGTGT
Source organism: Poeciliopsis retropinna (assembly GCA_010277075.1). Taxonomy (NCBI): domain Eukaryota; kingdom Metazoa; phylum Chordata; class Actinopteri; order Cyprinodontiformes; family Poeciliidae; genus Poeciliopsis; species Poeciliopsis retropinna. Next base: position 21,820,168 of record VMRM01000010.1, read on the forward strand.
TTCCTAACCCTGGTCCTCCAGGCAAACTGCCCTCCATGTTTTAGGCTTTTCCTTGCTTCGGTCCAGGTGATTTCAATTGACCTGGAATCCTCTGAATCAGGCATATTAAAGCAGGGAAACATCTAAACTATGCAGGGCAGTGTGCCTGCATGTTTTAGACCAGAGTTAGGAAACACTGGTCTGGAGCACTTCATACTTCCCTCTGCTGACCAGATGAATGGAGATGTTTTAGTTTCTAGCAGGACTTGACACCTGAACACTCTGCTCATTGAAGCAGCTTTTGGTACATTTGGCACAGTGTTCCTGCCCTTGATTGGTCAGCAAACATCCTTGACCTTTAACCTACACCCCAGGCCCAGCCAGGCAGATGACCTGACAGCAGATGCAGGGCTCAGCAGAAACACAGACCACCTCCATGTCATGGCGCACTGTCGCAGTAACTCAAGCAAAAGGAGCCCAACAAACTACTGCGTCCATAGAAATTAACACACTTTTCAAAATACTAATATTTATGTTCATAACAATGGATAAGATCAATACAAAATATATATATATATTTTTTTTAATTTTCTGGGCCACTAAGTTTTGGGTTGTCATCTACAGGTTGCAACATGTAGCTGTAAGCAGCAGACAGAGTTTATAACCCTCTGTACATAAACCAACTAATTTATACAAAACATAAAAACAGAAAGTGTAGTACCTGGATAGTGTCATCCTCCCTAAACTGGGTCTGAACCCTCTGTGTCACTCTGTCTGATATCCTCACAGAGTCAAAGATCAGAACGCCATCAGGATGGTCTTCTCCTCCTGGGTCAAACTCCAGTGGCTGAATGGGAGCCATCTGGAGGACTGGCTGCAGGTCTGCTTTTGCTTGCTGCTCATCTTTCCCAGCAGACACTATGGAGGGATCCGCTTTCTCTGCATTAGTCATTTCGGTAACGGGCTCCTCATTTCCATGGACTAAATGGTTGTTGTTGTTGTTAATGTGTTCTTTAACATTAGGATATAGAAAATCTTTCCTGCAATCTGTAGCCACCCTTCTGGGTGCATCAGGCTCTAAATGAAGTTGAGTATGATCAGCGGGTTGGGGTGGAGCTGGGCCAGACGCCTTTTCATGTTCCACTGGACGACCATTCACGGGAAGTAAAGCTGTTTCTGGCTCCGAAACAGGAAGTGGGAGGAGTTTTCCTCCTGGATCAAACTCTCCATCATGTGGCATCAGTTCAGAGGTCAATCGCTTTTCATTCAGCTCTTTCCCACAGACAATTGGAGGTTGGGCCTCGACAGAAGATTCCTTCAAATCACAAAATCTAGAAACTCTACTAGTGTCACCAACGTTAAGACCCTCAGACAGTGGTGGGTTCTCTCCAACAGCAGCGCTGCATCCAGTCTCTGACAGCAGACCAGTGTCCTCTCCAGACTTGGCCGATACACAAAACCTCCCAGACTCTGGAGCCATGTCCTCATGACCAGGTGCTTCATCCAAGGTCTTCTCAATCTCCCCTTCTCTTTTCCCCGGTTGCAACCAGAAAGCTTCCTTGTTTGTGTGAAGGCCTGGAGGATGCGGTGAGGTGGAAGCTGCACTCTCTGATGGCTGCTGGCCTGCGCCGAGCTTCAGCTCCTGGACTCTGAGCAGCTGATCTAGGACATGACCATGCCTCGTCTCACCCAGCAGGTCCAGCCTGCTGGTCAGCTGTTCGTCTGAACAGAAATCATCAGCAGCATCTGAACAGGCGTCGCTGTCCATCATAGAGTCGGTCTGACTGAGCTGCTGCTGGCCACCATCAATGTCCGCCAGATCAGTGGACCCCTGGAAACATGCAACGTTAGAAAAACAGTCTGATAACATGCATGGACATATGCATGTTCAAATGGTTTAGTGGTTACAGCAGCATTAAAAAGCATGCTGATCAATTAGCTCTGAGTTGAAGCAGTTACTGTGAAACAAGGAGCTGAAAACACACAAAGCATGTTTCTCATTTCAGAAATAGCTAGAATATTTTATTTCAGAGTGAAGTTGAACAAGTGCTCTGTTAAGACCTGGTGCAGCTGCTGGTTACTGCCCCACTGTGACCACAGATCCTTCTCCTCTCCGTCTCGCAGCAGAGCGTCCAGCTCGGCTTCCTGAGCCAAAACATTCTCCTCCTCCTACAAAACAGAGACCTGTGATGCTCATCTGAGCTCCTGGGACTCAACCCAGAGCAGAGAGTGGTGGTTCAGGACCCTGGAGCTGCAACTGGATCACTTACCTCCAGGATCCCTCCAGCCTGGTTTAATATTCTCTCCACCTCTCTCAGATTCTCTTGCTCCTTCACCTCCCAGTCGGTTAATGACAGATCAATCATGCTGAAAACACAACAAAACGTCACTTCGCAGATCCACTTCTGCAACCATGTTGAGATCCATGTCTGAAGTAAAAAGGTGATTAAAGTAATACTGATCTATGGAGTTCAGTGGGTGGTATGTCTACATCTTGGTCTCTCTCTCTCACACACACACACACACACCCCCACACACACACACACACACACACACACACACACACTCAGGCTTGATCTGAGAGCAGAGTGCAGCTCTCTCACCAGGTCACCCTCTGGATTTGAACCTCTCCTAACAGGAACAGCCTTTGCTAATCTTTTAGTCTACTGTCAGGGGCGACAAAGTTCAGATTTCTCCAGTGCAAATGTGACCAGCTGGAATTACAGGGTTCCCCCCCCCCATTGTGTTATAAGCCTGGCGGTCCACCAGGCTTTACTTGTGCCCACCAGACTAAGCATTGCTTATTTATTTAAGTCTTTTTAGAATGTTTGCATTTTTTAAGACTTTCTAGTTTGTGTTCAGGTATTAATTTCCCAATCTTTCATTAACATAACTATCGAGGGATATTTTCATATTTTCTGTCAACTTCAAACATTTAACTTAAAAACACAATGGGCCCCTGGATGAATGACTCCCTTAGAGCCCAACCACTGAGTTTAGCAGGAAACCTTGAATAGAAATTTTGTTCAAATTATGCTACTATAAAAAAGTCCTGCTGTACATGAAAGCTGAGGCGGCTGCATGTCCACATGGTCCAGAACATTACCTGTCTGATTCTGGCTTTTCATGCAGGTCGAAGGAGTCCCAGAGGAAGGTGGGGGCCTCTGTGCCTCTCCCGTCAGTGATGGTGCTGGACAGAACGTTACTGATGGGGCTGAGTTCAGGATCATCTTCACAAGAGTGCTGCAGCTTCATGCGGCTCAGCACCTCTGTGTGTGTGAGGCGTTGTGAAGACCCTTCCTCCTGCCCCCCGACTCCGCTGCACTCAGGGCTCGGCTTCTTCTGGGGAGTGGGCTTTGGGGTAATTGTGACTGTGTATGAATTTTCCAAATCATCCACTGGCAAGCTAAGCCAGGGATTGGTGGGGGGGGCAGCGGAGCGCTTCACCATAATCTCCAAGTTCAGGGATTCTGCTTCTACTTTAGGGATAATCTGGATGCTATGGCTGGAGAAGTTTGCCGGGAGGGCGGAGCTGAGCTTTCTGCCGACTTCACTTCCTGGAGCGCTGAAGCTACCCTCCTCCTGCTTGCTGGGCTGTCCTGGGGCAGCCATCATAGGATCCGAGATCCTAGTTAATTTTTTTAAATTCTCCACTTCATCATTTCCTCCTGAAGCCTCCACCTGGACAGTCTGATCCGCCGACACCGGCTCGACAGCGGCAGCAGAGAGCAACGCCGCAGAATGATTCCCTGCTTCCAGGCCGCTTCCACAGACTGCATGGCCCCGCTCAGATGACTCTTTGTCTTCATCCGGATGATTTAGACAAAGTTCAGAGTTCAGATTTCCATGCAGCATCTCATATTGCCACTGGAGGGCGAGCTGAAGCTGCTCCACTGACACTGGTCCAGAGGACATCAGGAGCGTCCTCAGAATCATGCACCTGACGTTTGAAAGAGAGAAACAGCTGAGGAATGGCCCAGGAAAACAACGACACTCATCTGAGCTGTTCGTGAGAAACAGATCGCCGTTTCTCAGTGACATTTGCAGAAGGCAACAAATGCATTATCTGACAGCAGATTTCACTTGTGTTGAAGTATCACGAGCCCTGAGTGAAGCAGCAGCAGTAAAGGCCCTTCAGACTCCTGACATTTGCAGATGACACCACTATGTTACCCTCAGTTGTTATCAAAGTTAAAATTACTAATCGGGTTATAATGCAATTCAGTTATTAAAAAAAAATAAAACTTTTTTAAAAATTGCCTTTGAACTTGAGCTTTATATTTGATCTCCATTTCTTTAAAAACTTCTGCCTTTAGGAAGTCATCCAACACGGCTCCTCTATTAACTCTAACATTTCAACCAATGTTGCTCAGCTGATGTGCAGTTCCACCAGGTGTTTGCTAATTGCTGCTGCTAGTCTGAAGGAGCTGAGTGAGGAGTGGACAAGGACGAGATTTGTTTCAACAACCACTAATTAAACTTAAAAATGTCTCATTCTTATCTTCACAAATAAATGAAACCTTTCAATAAATTCAGAAAATATTGATTCATACTTAACAAAACTCATTTGTTTCAATGCAAAGTACAAATTCACCATGTTGCCCAAGGCAACAGTAAGAACCTGCTTTTATAATACTGATGTTTAAGAATTTTTCTGGTAATTATAAATTTCCTTCTCCATCTAATGAAAACATGACATTAGGATTATAATATCAGTTTTTAAATCAGAAATGTGGCGTTAACGAGTATTTTTCACAGCTTGTAAACGAGCCTCATCACAACACATTCTCCACTTTACTGAAAATAGCTATAAGACCCAGTGCAACCCATTTAGCAAATTTACATGTGGAGAAATGAATGCATTTCTTTAGCATAAGAGTCAATAAACCTGAATTATTACATTGCATTTGTGACGAAAGTTTGAAGCCTAAATAAAAAGACGATGTATTTTCAGAGAGTGATCAAACATGGTGGACTGCAGCTTTTGTGGAGAGTTTAATCCTAACTGATGCAGTAGCCTTGTGGATGTTTAGAGCAGTGTGTCCTTTGTGGAACATAAACTGCCAATAATTTTACTTATTCTATTTGAGGTAATTTAAACAATACATTTTCAGTTTTGAGTCAAATCCTTTGTGTACATCATCAAGGATTCAGTTAGGAAACCGATGAGCAGCTGCTACACATGGAACTAGCTATCATTTACCACAGCACACGGTTGCATTATGGTGGACTACCATGCTGTTTTAAAGAAAATAAAGAGTCGCAACACTCCTAGCATAATGGTAATGTTTACCTCTGGGAAAGGCGTCTGCTTGCCTGTTGCACCTCATTATCTGGGATGAAAGTGGACAGACGGGACAGGTGAAGCAGCTCCTCCATTTCTGGAGGAGGGTTCTTCCTCAGGAACGTGGAAAGTCTTTGCCTCCATGCAGGGATTCTCCTCAAACTGTTGCTCTGTTGCTCTTCATGAACTCCTGAGAGGAGCTCTGGGAGGAAGCGGTCACTGAGGACCAGCCTGTACCACCTGTCGGCCTAAATCGCAACAATTCATTCATTATCTGATGAGAACTAACATGTTTCATGGTCTATATGTCACGACTCAACAGCAGCAGATACCCAGACAACTGTTTAGTCCAAGAGAATGTTAATACTGTAAATCCCCCACACACACACACTCTCTCTATAACCCCATGTCTTTGCATGATGGCAACCTGCCTTGTTGTAGTAGTGATGGTAGCTGGACACAGCCCTGAGGGTCTGGAGGACAACCTGGACAGCAGAGTGAAGGTTCTCCTTCTGCCTCTCCAGCTCCAGAGCCCAGGTCTCTTCATGCCACGACTTCACTGGAGAGATCTCCTCTAACGTGTGGATCACATCTTCAGCACAGCGAATCAGAGCCTGGGAGAGGAGAGGGCATAACCTCAACATCATGATCCCCAGACACAGAAAACCACTACTGCTGGGGCAGCAGGAAGTGACAGCGCTCTGTACCATAGCCGGAGTGGAAACGGATGTTTCAAATTCAGACAGCAGCAAAGCTGCCGTTGTAGAATCCTTCGCAATCTCCATTCTGTACGGATGAAGCTTCTCTTGAAGAGATTCCATCTTTACAATAATCTGTAAACACATTCACCATGGTTACAATCATCCATGACATCAGTGACATTATGCTCTGTGCAGCAGAGCGTAATGTCACTGAGAAAAGAAAATCTCCTTAGAAGCCAGAATTATTCTTCATGTTTGCAGAAAATGTAAATATTGGTGTTCTGAAACATTTCATCCTGAGTTCAGTTTCATATCAGCACATGACGTCTGCTGCGAAGCAGAGTCTGGTCCATCTTAGAGAATCACTGACTGAACACTGATGAGAAACATTGTTCATTTCAAACAGCTCATCAAATTTGATCCTTTGTTGTCATATCTTCAAATTCAAAGATAAGGTAATATTCACGTCGCCCTTAATCACTTCTTAATAGTGATGAGCTGCAGCTCACTTTCGTTTTCCCCAAAGTGAGCTGCAGCAACCAGAAGCAATGCTGCTGGACACCTATTACTTTTCCCAGAAACTGCTTCTGCTCTTAGAGCTCTCATGAACCTTTACCACTACTTTACCAATGCTCGTTTCTGAAAGCAAAGTCAGTAGACTCACCCGCAGAGCACTGTTGCTCAGCTGCAACACCTGCAGCTGTAGATGGGCCTTAGCAAAGGTCTGCTGCCACAGCAGCTCCACTTTCTCCACAGCTGCAGTGATTCTAGGAAAAAAAAAAAAAACACAGAAGCAGTCATCCATCTGGAGAACTATGAACATGAACAGTTCAATCTGTGGAAACAACTCTGAACTAGTGTACCTGCTGTGGTTCTGCAGCATGTCAAAGGCCGTCTGGGTGAAGAAGGGGGTGCCAGCCATGGCCTGGTAGCATGGCTCTCTGTCAGGGTGGCGCAGCTTCTCACACACAGCCTCACAATGCTTCAGCAGCTCGTCCAAGCCCAGCTCCCTGCACACACACACACACACACACACACACCCACACACACACACACACACAACAGCTCAGTAACCGCTGCTCCAGAGGAAGGAGTGACTGAAGTCAGATTTCAAACATCATGAGCCAAAAACTAAAATGACATTGAGTGTTTGATCTGTTCTGTGAAACATCACTGCAGAATAAATATTTTCTGATTTTTCCTTGTTGACGTCAATACAGATTAAAGTAGCTTCAGCTCACAGGAGACCAACACGATTCCAAAGGAGTCAGGCTCTGTATGAGTTTTTTTAACTTTATGTTTTTGTGAAAACTGGTTGGTAATATAGTCTTGCAATTTGGACAACTCTGCAGCAATTTATTTAAACCCTGAAGGTTTTAACTAACCCTTTCCTCTAACTGTGTTACAACTCCTTCCTGTAACAAAATTACAGTAAAGTCTTGTGATGTCATTTTCTAACTTTGGGGAAGAAAAAAAGTCAGTTGGACTGTCATGTCCTGCTGTGATAAAACTAAGTCGATATGGTTGACTTTTTTATTACCCTGAACTGAAGACAGATGATTACACCAAAATTACAGGGGTTTTTTTCAGCAGGAAAAAGGGCAATTGACTCATCTTATTTAAACAAGAAAAAAATCCCTACAAATTTAGTTTCAATGTTTAAGATAATCCAGATAAAGTGTCACCTTTTTGTGACCTGACAGTATAAGGAGAGGGCCTGACCTCCTAAGCTGCAGGAAGGTTGCTTCATTTGTGATGCAGAAGTGTTGCAGCTGGCTGAGGCTGGAGGGCAGCGGCAGCCTGGACAGAGCCTGCAGTGTGGAGATGCACGACGGCAACCGCTGCACCACTGACAGGAACTCCTGAACGAAGCCATCAATCTCCTGCAGGGACCAGCACAGGAACACGTCACCATGGCAACACCATGGCTGGAAAAAAAAAAATCACAGATGCATAGTAAAAACATGTTTGTACCACAACACTATTCTTCATACTTCTAAGCTTACAAGTCAAAACTTGATTGACAGAAACAAAGCTGATTGGTTACCTATAAACCAATCAGCTGGCTCAGATTTATTCAGCACGATAAGCAGCCTGAATGCAGGCCTGAGGCCAGCTCCTTTCACTTGTTAATGAACAGCTTCTGAACAAGCTTCACCATGGTAACCAACACTCCACACACTGACCCATCAAGGCAATATATGCACCAACAAAAACCTTGAAGTTAAACACAGAATGCTCTTCATCACCAAACTGATTTAAGAACAATTCTGGAAAGCTTCAAGGGGTGCGAATACTTTTGCAAGCCATTGTACAGGTTTTTCTCTTGTTATGTAATTATTGTGGCACATTGATGCGAAAAGCCAGTATGCAAAGACAAAATGATTAAGTACTCCAAGTTTCACTAGCTCTACTGAGAGGCACTGGAAGGGTTCTCCCGTCACTGGCTTCGTCCTTTCAGTGGTTCGTCATTACCTTCATAAAGCTAACCCAGCTACTGTGGCAGTACAGAAAGTAACCCCCCAGAGAGGCTGGCAGCTGGCTCCTGTCGATGGAGTTCCACAGCTCTGGGATTTCCTTCAGGAGGATATTCTGACAAAGACAGAGCAGTGTTAGATATCAAAACTAAAAGCAGCTCTTCCCTCAGCAGGAGGCGCTGTACATACCCTGAAAGACGCGTCGCAGGACTTTGACCCGACCAGGAGCTTTAGCAAGAGCTTTGCTGCATCCTTCCTTTTGGGCTGAATGATGTAAACACTGTGGACGGTTCGCTTGTGTTCCTTGGAAAACGGAGGTTCATAAATTAGAAGCATCTTTTAGAATTTCCGTCACTGAACCATTAAATTCAAACCTTGTGTCACAGACATCAGATTTTGCTTCCACGACAATAGACAAGTCGCTGAAAAAGTTGAATCAAGGTTTCCCAACAAAATGAGTTTCATTTTGTTTCACTACCAGGTTGATTTTGCCCCACCTTCAAGTCAGTAACAACTAAATCTGGACATGCACTATACAATATTTTTAGTAGTTTCAGATTCATGTCAAACTGTACACCTCCAAGACAGGGTTCAATAATTCACAGACTACGACCCACCAGACCGTGCTGCACACGACACATTAAACTCTTGAATCCAGAACTGCAAAGAAGGTAAAGCCAGAAGTGAGGAGACACACTGGTGCATGCAGAGTGAGTGACAGGTTCAGGAATCTGGCTCATGGTGCTGCTACAATGAGAGTCCAATATGACAAGCGGCCAGAATTTCAAACAGGTTCAACTTTCATGCAACTGTATGCCTGCTGATCACGACCTGGTTGTGAAGCGTTTATCACTTCATGTTACGCCCCGTCCATCACGACAAACTCAGCCCAATCCCAAATATAGTGCCACAGTGGGTAGTCTGTTCAAAATGGGCCAGTAGAGGAACTTGGAGATGAAAATCAGAATAACTCATTTTCTTGCCCAAGTTTCTTTCAAATGGTTTTGATTGCATAATTTAACACTACAAACGATGTCAATGCAGAGCTTCAAAAAGCCAACGACTGCCATTAGGCCTGACATTTATCCAAAGCAGCTTTTTGTTTATGGAAAAATATTTGCACCTCCCACTTAATCATACTCATTTTAAGTAATTCCACCAAGGCATTTTGATGAGAACCAAGCATGTGATCCTTCAACCCCCAACCACAAAAATTCCATAATGGACTAACAGACATGATCCACCCAAAGTAAAGCAGCTCAAACTGTTTGAATTAATAACTGAATGTACAACTTCAGGCTGCAAGAAAACCCACACCAGTAAAGCAGTCCAAGTTGTTCAAGTCTCTGTGCAAAAAACAATGTTCATGCATAACAGAGGCACAGACAACTGCTCCATAACAAAGCTGCTCAACAGCAGAGTCTCCTAATGGGGCAAGCAGCATGCACTCTGCTTGAATACTATGTAGCTTTTAGGACAAAGTCAATTGGATAATATATTTCACAGAATGTTCTTTAGCCTACAATGAAATAGGAACAGTGCCATAACTGACATTTAAAAGCAAAATGTTTTTTTTATTATAGGAAATACAGCCTGTTTAATATTGGAATATTTCTCAAGCAAAAGTCAGACTGTTGTGTGTCTGTTTTTGTGATTGCCGAGACATGGACTGACCAACCAACACACAAGTTCTTCAGACTAAACTGGACAACTGAATCTAAATGGACATATTTGTCAGAATAGCTTTCAGGCACAATATTCCAGCATTTTAGAGTTTAAATACAAGAAAATTGTCAGCCATTTCTTCTTTATGTGTGAAACTTCCCAGGAGGTTTAACATTTTTGTGCTTCTGAACGTCTGACATCAGCGTTCCGTGTCGTTTTTAGAATTGTTGTCTGCAGTTTAGCAGTGACAGCAGAGGAAGTGAACGAAGTCATTCAGTCCATGTTGGCCACTTCCAAATATTAAGCAATAAAGTCAGATCAAAGGGAACGTTTAAGACGTTTTGGCACTGGCAAAGAAGTTATGAACTTACTCCACATTAAGGATACTTACAGCACACGCAATTTCAGGTAAGTTTCATCAGGTTGCCACATTGCAAACATTGGTAACTGGGTAAAAATAGAGCTGGACAATATGGCTGAAAAACTTATGACATACGCATTTCCTATCAGTCAATAAATAATTGTTGATATTTGTAATTACTAATCCAGTTTTGTTTAAAATATGTGAATATAAACTGGTGGCATGATTCGTTTTATTCACGGTTTTCACTCCACACCATTATTTTATTTTTAAGCAGTTATGAGGCATGGTGGAAAACCTGAAACTTACTCAGGTTCTTAAGTTAGTTGGTAAGTGAATTAGTTGATGCCACCCATCTTGCTAAGCTCACCATGAAGGGTTGAGCAGCTAAAGCCTCTCCTCTGCCTACATCTCCCAGAATGCTGTGCAGTTCTGGATCTTTTAACAGAACTCTGTGCTGATGTGTTGGGATTCTACAGACTTTGGCCAAACCTGATTTCCTTAGAGTCACTTGTCTTTCAGTAAAGTACTAATTGTTCATTTATATTCAGAGTTTTAGTATGTTCAGAAATACTGTTACAGTTTGTTCTCAGATTACAGTATAAAAGACATTTGTTCTGCTGTGTGGTCTTAAAACTAAAAGCGAGAATAAATAAAATCATTTGCCTAAACATCATCGATGCGTCATAGAAAAAAAAAAAAATTCCAGTCTGGAGGCAGAGTGAAAAGCACCTTCTGTTTACATAGGTTCTCTACATAAGGAGTCGATTGTGTTTCTTGGTTGTATGCTTTAAGAAAAAAAAAATTAAAAATCTGCAATTGTTTTTCTGCTGATTGTTTTGTTGTAACAAAACAGAAGTTGCTTTGTTACTGAAACTTTCATTGTTTCAGGAACTGTTCTCAGTTGCCGAAACAACAAGTGAGCTTTTGAATAAAGAAAAGAAAAGTTAAATTTCAAACACAGGAGCAATCAACTAAGCAACATCCTCCCCATTTTCTCCATCCATATTTCTATTTTGTTCTTGGACTCTCACTCTGGTCTAGCCCTATTAGGTTTTATCCAATCGTCTTCACATTAGAAACAACAATAACAGCTCCTTTAGCAGCTTACTATGTGAAGCTGTTGCTTACAGCAGGGATTTGAATGAATACGGCTTTTTTTAAGCAGGACCAGTTCAGATAGAGGCTCAGAGGCCTGAAGACGCCACATGATGCTAATCATGTGAAATGAACAAAAAAGAAAAAAAAAAGCATCTTCATCCTGAAACCATTCCTCAGTCTCACAAGCTTTGTAGCACTGAGCAATGCAATAATGTGATCTCTGAACACAAATACCTTTACTGACAAACCGCTAAAATTATATATAGAGTTAGGAAGACGCTTGAGTGTAGAAAACACAATGCAAGCTTTAAACTGAGAAGAGCCTCTCTTCCGTCCCAGAACAATGAAATATATTCATGGGCTTCATGAGATTTCAATCTTAAACCTGTTGCGTATTACATAAAACGGGTATAAATGATGACAGTCAAATGTTGGGCATCAAGGCCTGCTATAACTATCACATGATGTACCAACTGGATCGTGTCTTAAAGTAGGATGAAAAGGTCTCATCAGGGAGACTTCCAGAGGAATGCTGTAACATCGGCAGCAGACATGTTAGAATCTTTGCCCCAGAAACCGAAAAGCATTTACAAGTAGGAGACAGGTTGGGTTTTAGAGCCTGAACGTTAGTGGACGGTCTGATGAGACTAGAACATGAAAGATCAGAATAGGATATGAATAGGATTGTGGTTATCTTAATGCAGAACGTTGTTACATTGACGATCTAGTGATGCAGAGACGGTTTTCTCTTCCCTTCTCATGTAGCAGCAGAGCTCTTCACTGAGGTGTGCAGAAAACAGACTAGATCTGGGAGACGGTGCAAAGATCTTTAGAACTCCAGGTCGCACACTCTACCCTGGACCGTAAATTAAGTCCATTTTTACCTCAAAAGGCCCTCAACTTATTTAAATCAAGGGCTTAGTATAACTATACAATATTTTGTTTAAAAAAAAAGAAGTTAAAAAGTTAATTTGATTAAAGTCAACTTCGGAATTAATTTCACACCCAAAAACTCAATTAACTTAATTTAACTGAGTACTTTTTCAAAACCTTGAGCAAAGGAAAGATATGACACTTTTTTCCAGTTACATACGTTACACTTCACAGAACAAAATCTGTCATCAAATTGTCTCTTTTGTTGGCAAAAGAGACAATTTGATGTATAAATGTCTACATCAAGTTTGACTAACTAAACCCCAACTGTACTGTTTACTGACATTTTTTGCTGTTATTGTTAATTCCCTCAGATCTGATTTTAAAATAAAGTTCTAAAGTCTTCACAGTTTTGGGCATCTTGAAATGAAACAACCTCTCTGAGTGTCGACACCAGGCATGTCCACGGAGTCGATCTGACAGCTTAAAGCGAAACACTGAGATGATCATCTGTAGATTTAGAGCATGTAGTTGTGGGGAAAAATTAAGAAGTTGAACATTTACAAAAAAGAATAGATTGTGCAGAGAAGCATGTTCTGACACCAGTGGAGACCCATACAGTATCCACACCGACAACACGTACCTCCAGGAGGAGCAGAGTCTCTGTGATGAACCTGGTGGCTGCTGGTGAAGCCTGCCTCAGATCAGCAGCCACAGACACTAGGCTCTGCTTCTCCTGCTTCTTACTGCAGACAAAAACAGGAAACTGTTATTCCAGCATGACCGCTCAGTCTGCACAATCCCAAGGTCATCATGGTTTAGTCTGAACACAACATACGTGAGCAAGGCATGGAAGTAATGGATGAAGTCCACAACTTCTGCTTTGCTGAGTTCCAAAAGCCTGTCCTGATTATCCGCTGGGAATATGATGAGAGGGCAGCCATGCTGGTCAAACACACCTGAACAGAGCAGAGAACCAGCAAAGAGTTAGCACTCTGCAGGTTAACTCTGGTCACTGTAGGTTTTACTTCAACTCAGTCTTCTACTGCAGAATCAGCTTATATAAACCATATTCTGATTACTTTATGCAAACTGCAAAGAATAAACTATGAAAAGCAGAAATACCAGGGAACCAGACAGCTCCAGAAGCCAGCACATGGTCAGAGGGCAGCAGCGGCGAGGAGCCGCGGTCCTGCACCGGCGTCTGGATGCCTGCAAAGTTTGGCGCAAAGTTAGGATTTCTGCTGGAAACGCGCCCGACCGGACCCGACCCAACCCAACCCAACCCGACTTTCCAGCCGTTCCTGTTCTATGAGCAACAGAGAAACCGGAGCACCACATTCCACAGACTGCAAAAACAACTCCCGACCGGAGAGGGAAGACGATCCACGACATGTCAGGCCTCGCTCGGTGTGTCCGGATACAAAGCACCTGTCTGCCAGGCGTCCGTACCTGCGTGGCGGCTCATGTTCAACTCCTCAACCGCTGAAGTCCTCCTTCATCTCCAGGCTTCTCTTTCTGGGCTGAACCACAACCTGTTGCTTCAGGGAACCGACAACACACACAGGTCCGGTCCTGTCCTGTCCTCCACCGGTCACGGCCAGCGGCTCTGAACGCTTCTCTCCGCCATCTTCCAACCGAGCACCGATTGTGGCTAACACCGCTCAGTGCGAGATGCTCCAATGTTTTATCAACCGGAGAGGGAGGAGAGAAGCCTCAGAGGGGCGGGCCAAGATCCAGACCCTGCCCCCGGCCTGGATCCGGGCCAGACCCGGACCAGCCCATGCGGGTCAGTTTCTGCCGAGGGGTAAAACTGACCCGCGGAGGAATCAACAGGTCACGGGAAAGTAAAATCAATTTAAAAAAATAATGATAATAATAAAAAAAGAAACTTCTTAAAAAGCCTTGATCCCAGTTTTATGACCTTTCAAATGTAACATTTGATAAGTAAATCTCACCCAAAATCTTGATTCAAAACTTTTGTACCACAAACTCCAACCTGTCCAATCATCTACAGTAGCAACACCTGCTGCTCTGCAACACACAAAACCTGGTTTCTTACTGAAGATGGTTTTAGTCTGGTCTGTCTCCTGCAGCTGACATTACTCAGTCACTGAGTAATGTCAGTGACTGAGTAATGTCTGCTCATTTGTCTTATTACGTATTTGTGCTTTCTTCAAGCAAATAAGTTTTCTATTCTAACTCTGATGTTTTCTTTGGTCTATCAGTCACAGACACTGATATCTTGTCAACACAAAATGCAAGTTTTCAGAATTGATTGAGGCAAAGTATTTACAGTAAGTTGTGCATAAAGGAAGCATGTGGTATAGTTGGTGCATGTGATGGGATTGTGGGGGTTTAACTGAACAAGAGAAGCAATGTGAGCAGTTAGGTCATCTTTTTCACGATATTGAAGTTCAGGGAAACATATAAAATATATTTAATGTCAACAACTACCGGTTATTGACTTTAAACAGCAATATTAATATTAGGTATCAATATCCCTGATAATTATGCATGAATTTTTCTCATCAAATGATTTTGATGCCATGTTTTCCCTGTGGGGTTTCTCTCTAGGTCACTGGTGTCAAACTCTAGTCCTGCAGTTTTTAGATGTGCCACAGGTACAAAACACTGGAATGAAATGTCTTAATTACCTCCTCTTTGTGTAGATCAGTTCTCCAGAGCCTTAATGACCTAATTATTCTGTTCAGGTGGTGCAGCAGAGGCACATCTAAACATTTGCAGGGCAGTGGCCCTCCAGGACCGGAGTTTGACACCTGTGGTCTAAAGGATTAGAAAAGTGTATATGAGCAAAATGTTTCTAACATGCAGCAGATGATGTGACCATTAAAAACTCCTTTCAATACATGAGGAGTTGAATGTTGTGTCAATCATTCAAAAATTATATCTAAGGTGCAAAGACAAACATAAGATTTAAAATTTAAATGAGAAAGTGAACTGGTGGAAACAGACCTCAGATGAATGCGTTAACATGTCATCAGTGATATCATTATCATTTAGAATCACTAGCATGTGTCAAGTTTTCTCATTCTACTTTAAGGTTCCTAAGACGGTAACCTTTAAACACAACAGAACACTGGTTCTGTTTATGTGTACCTTTGGAAAGCAGAACAATGTTCACACATTTTTGGAGTTACTTTTCAATCCTCAGTATCAATGAAAACAACATCACACTCTGTTTCTCTTTCTGTTTTGTTTCCACAAAAGATTAAATGAAATCTGGCCCATCAGGAATGTTGGGTCAGAGTTGGTGTTTTTCAGAGCAGGAGAATTGCTGTGGAATTAAACTGACTGAATTTATGTCAGTTTATGAATGTATGAAGTTAAGTTAAGTAAAAGGACCAGACTAGATTAATGCAATAAACGACTTATTGTCACATCAGTCAAACATGACAGGCTGCTGAGAGGATTCAGACCAGAAACGCATTTAATCCAGTGATGAACAATTAAGTGAGGTCATCATTTTTAATATTCTGACAGTTTGTGATCCAAAAAATTAAACCAAAATCTTTTTTTTTAACACAAAATGTAACCCTGCTGGATATGTGTCCATTTAATTTGTTGAAGTTCTGCTTGGTTTGAAATCAGAATTCAGTCTTCTTTGGTAAGAGTCCTGAGCATGTCATGTTGACAACATTTACTAATATACTTTACCAAGGTTCTCCAGATATAATTGAGAAGGACGATATTATTATTACTAATGTCATTTTCATTTGTGTACATTCATAGTTTCATTTTTAATTATGTTTAATTGTCGATTTTGGCCCTACATCCAGGGCACATGTTCTGCAGAATTTAGTTCTAGAATCTGTCTAGATAATTCCAGAATTTATATTTATATTTTACCCTCACAAAGAAAGAATTTTGTTCATTCGGGTGCAGTTTATGTTTTATCCCCTGGGTGAGAATGTAGCGGCTGTTGAGTGAGAAGCAGGGTACAGTGGGCAGGTCACCAGTCCAGAGACACAAAGGTCACACACACATGACAGATGACAGAAGAGAACATTGAGGTGGGAATCTGCAGCCCAGACAGGAACCATGCACTGAGTGATATTAGTAAGTGCAGCTTCAATTAGCACCAAGGAGGAGGTATGGGGTAACCAATGATGTGGTTAGAAAAGGCACCAAGAGCTGTCTGACTTCAACATCACTGATAAACATTTTATCCTGTCATCTATGCAGGCCTCCTGTCTGTTATACAAGCTGCTCTCTGAATTTCTGCACATTTAAGATAAAATTCTTATCTTAAAGAAACTTAAAATAAGTTCCTTATCTTAAGTTTCTCAAGTTTATCTCTTCAACATTTGTGTCCTCTAAACCTCGCACTTGCTAGGTAGTGTTACTTATAATTTCAGTGCCTCTATTTTGAAATTCACAGGAAGTGCATATTAAGTTTAAAGTTATTTTATTTTGAAAGCACAACCGGAAGTAGCGTCGACCGTGCTTGATGGAGGAGCTCGTGAGATATTCACCAGCACTTCTTGTAACTGTTGGAGCCTCTTGCCTGAAGACAAATAAACGAAAATCCGACATCTGAATATTTGCTCTCTGAACTCTGGTCGTTATATTATGGATAAAATGCCGCTTGCTGTCCGGCTACCAGCGGAGCTGCTAAACCGAGCTTAGGTCGGGTCAGGTGGCAGAACACATGTCACCGTTATCGCTGTTTGGTTCCAGTTTCGGACAGTCGGATCTCTATTTCTTCTTAAAGCCAGAATAATGGGCCGCCGTCGATAGGAATAACTCGGGCTGGTACTGGACCTGCGAATGCGGAGAAATGATCATTTCACTCGGAAGAAACGGGTTAATCGGACTCGCTGTCGGAGCTGCAGCCAGTTTGGGGTTGATTGGGCTTCTAATTTACAGAGAGCGGAGCAGGAGAAGGTCCCAAAGGCTGGAATCAAGAGGCCAGCCAGCAGCAAGGCAGCCTGACCAGGCGGATGGAGCGGCGCTTTTCCTGGAGCCCCTGGATGCTCAGGGTAGGTTAGCTTCACCACTGCCCCCTGCTGTTCAGATGCTGACATGTCTGCTTCTAAACTCCTTGAGTTCAGGGCCTTCTTGTTCTTGATACAGACATTTTTGTGTGATTATATTGACAGCTAGAATAAATATTTCGAAAGATATTTTGTCCTAAATTGATCGTAATCAATCATTCCGAGACCAGTTATTATTTTGTCATTTCCAAATGTATGATGAAACAATTACATTTTGTTTTCTGTTGGATATTCATGATCTATTATCTCCCCAATGATCAAAAAATTCTTTTTTTTGCAAGAAATTAATTAAAGTTCTTAAGATTTTTTCAGTTTGTATTTTTTAATGTATTTATTTAAATCAGTAAGCAGTAGAAATGGATGAGTAGCATTGGATTTCCTCCATTGTTTCTCTACTCATGGCTTCACAGCATTGTGTTAGAAGTGAATGTTGAGGAAATAGTTCATGTCGCTGCAACATAAACAGGAGTTAGTATGAGCAATTAAAAAATTACTGGTGCACTGATAAATCTTTAATTTTGAATGATTGGCCGATGTCTTCTATGTGAAACCAAACTCATTTGTAATTGCAAATGTCTGAAACTCATTTGCAGGTGCTGAGCTGAAAATCAGCCACTGTCCCCTTTAGCTCTGACTTCTCAGACAAAAAAAAAAAAAAAAAAATCACAGCCAGAATTGACAGGTCAGGCTGTTCAAAGGTTGGTGATTGGCCAGAGAACTCTTATCAGTGCAGCCCTAGAGGCATCGCTAAAATGTCTGAAGCGCAGAGACAGAGGATGTGCGTGTCTGTCCCCAGAGATGAAGGCCCAGCAGCAGGCCGTGGCAGCGGTGGAGGCTGTGGTTCAGGGTTTGTCCCCAGAGCAGCAGCTGGAGCTCCGGATCCAGCTGGACCAGGTGCTGAGCTGCGTGGCCTCACTGCGCTCTGAGGTGGCCGAGCTCCGGGGCGGGCTGCAGGACATCGCCCTGCAGATCATCCAGGATGTCAAGTGAGTGGACTCACCAACCGCCCCTCCTGACTGTTCTGTTCTGTTTGGTGGTGTGACCCACTTCCTTCAGCTGGGATCTGATCCATGCTTCGCACTTGTTCTGCTGTGTGTCCTGTACTCCAGAGTGAAATTTGCCTTCTCTGGCTGCTGTTTTCTCTCTCACACCTTTAGAAAGGGAGTGGAGGACAGTCAAAGGGTCCGTCGTCGTCGCCATGTCAACAGAGAGCGGACCGACTCAACCAGCTCCAGTTCTATCTACTTTACTGCCAGCCAGGATGTGGGCAGCACCAACGAGGAGACCAGCGAAGGAGGGTATGTCGTGCCTTCACACCAGGCTGTCAGCAGGGGGCTTCTCTAAGATGAACATATATATATTTAGTGTGTGTGTGCCCGAGTGTTGCAAGCTTCTTCAGTCTATTTTAAAGTAGCTCAGTACTTTCATGACAACTAGTAATGACATCATTCCCCTCTGTTGGGGTGCACCGATAAATCAACCCAGACAATAAGCGTCTAGATGAGTAAAGAATGAATAAATAAAGAACATATTCAGTATTAACCTCAGCAGATTAATATCTTCACAGAGATATTTGTTGCATCCTCGCTTTAAAGTCGTGTCCTCTGAGAATCCTGTGTCGGGGGCCGTGCAGCATCAAGTGCTTGTTTTGGGCTTCAGGTACTCCACGGCCTACGCTGACTCTGAGTACACAGACCGCGAGGAGGATGAGCCGGAAGCAGGGACACAGTCTGAGGAAGACGAGGAGGAAAGAAGCTGTGCCACGGTCCTCACCCTCCGCCAAGAAGACTCCCAAGAGGAAGAGGAGAGGGACGTTGAAGAAGAGGAGGAGGGAAGGCTGTGGATGGAGGCAGACGTTCCTACTGGGGAGCTGGCTCTGCTTTTGGCTCAGAGTGACATCCTTCACACTGGAGATGCTACTTTAAAAGCAGACGGCTTTCAGCTGCTGCTGGACAACAGAGCAGAGGTGAGTCGCTGTCTGTCCAAGATGGACAAGATCCATCCTCAAAGTGTGGACAGGAGCTTTAACTGACGAGTCTGGTCCTTCAGTGTGTCTGAGATTTTGGGAGATTGACGGATAAATAATTCCCAAAGTTTTGAATCCATTAGGCTGTAAAATGTCAAATAGTTTTCTCTGTTGCTCATGTAAACTAAAAAGTATTTGTATTCATGATGATGACTGAGGTTCCTAACTGTCTCTTCATCCTCCTACAGTATGGAGACAGCAGGGACTTCCTCTGGAGGCTGGCTCGCGCTTACAAGGACATGTACGAGTCTGCCAAGGACAAGCAGGAGAAATCCAGCTACGCTCAAAAAGGTAGGAGCACTCACACACTCACACACTCACACTCACGCAGTCACACAGTCACACAGACACACAGACACTCTTGCTCCAGACCAGCTTCAGTACCAGGCCGGTTCTGGCTCTGGTTCCAGCTCCGGCTGAATGAATCGTTCTCTGCAGGCTGAACGTCTGGATGCTGAGCATTAATTTGGTTCTTTGCAGGAGCAAAGAGGTGAACAAACGTTTTGCGATGAGATCCAGAATCATTCATTTAGAAGCACTTCGGGGGACCAAACTAAATAATTCTTTTTATACCAAATGAAAACAGCCGTGTTGTGCTTTTTAATTCTATCTGCTCCAGATTAAATTAAAATAAAAAACTAAAAATGAAAAATCAACAAAATTGTTAGCTTTTTGTGAAAAATGGATCTGTAAATCATTGTAGATACAAAATAAGGTTTTGCATGATTGTGTTATGAGACTGGTCCACAGTTTCTCTGTTACATAATGTGGGATTTATGATTTGTGTTTGAATAAAAGCAGCTTGTGTTTTTTGAAGTATTCAGTTCACTTCAAAGAAAAGATGAAAGCAGAAATATTGTTAATAAATGGGAATCTATTTTTTACCTCATGTTGCTTTTTTTTAAGAAAAAAAAGATGTTACTTATGTGTAAATCATCTAACCCTACATGATGCATCTGTCCACTTGCTTCAATCACTTTAAGCTTTCACTTTAAGCAGCAGTGGTGCTGCTGCTGTGGGTCCAGTGAAGCAGATGAGCATCAACAGGCTGCAGGACAGCGCCCCCTGCAGACTGGAGCAGGTCCATCCACACAGAGCTGATCTGCTCCATGTGACTGATGATCTGCTCCATGTGACTGAGCAAACTCCAGATTTGCTCCATTCTGGAATGGAGCAAATCTGGAGTGGTCATGGGACCACACAAAATCCTTCACAGGGCCACAAATGGCCCCGGACCACACTGTGAGCACCTCTGATCTAGGTCTGTAGGAATGGAGCTGCCCAGCCCTGAACAGAACAGAACAGAACCCTAGGTGGCCCCAGTGCCACGTTTTTCTGCTTCCAGTCAGGATATGACAGTGTTCTGTGGTGGTGAACATCCTTTTTAATTAAAAAATTATTTTAGTATTTGACATGTGGGTCAGTGCTGATCCACTTGATGAGTCCGAAGGGCCAATAGGACCCTGCAGCCCTGCTGCTGGTGCTGCTGCTGTGGGTCCAGTGAAGCAGATGAGCATCAACAGGCTGCAGGACAGCGCCCCCTGCAGACTGGAGCAGGTCCATCCACACAGAGCTGATCTGCTCCATGTGACTGATGAAGCTTGCCTCTGCTTTCTTCTTTTTTCAAAACTAATCCCATCAAGTGGGCAGCCAATCAGCTAGAGACAGTGAGTCAGTGTTGGACTCATTGGACAGATCACAATCATCATCATCATAGAGGCTCTTGTATTAACGGTTGTTGTGTGCAGGTCGGGAGGAGGCGGAGCTGGCTCTGAACTACAGGAGTCTGGATGCTGAGAGTCATAAGTGGTCAGTCATCATCAGCAGACAGTCAGCGAACTTCTAACTCCGCAGTGTTTGCGTCCTTCATGGATGTCTTGTGGTCGTGTTGTCAGGTTCGCTATGCTGACCAGACTTTCCTCAGAGCATGAGAGCATGCACAGCAAACTGAAGAGCGGCCACATCCTGAAGGTAAAGCAGCCGTCACCTATCTGTTATTAACATACAGATATATATATGACTTTACTGATTTACTAGACAGCAGAAAGTTTTATTCCTCTGATGATAGAATTGTTTTGAAAAATTTCCATTAGTTTTGCATAAAATGATGAGTTTTTGTGAAGCAAAGACACAAAGCAAAGACAACCCTGTCTGTCTCCCAGACAAGCTGGTGACTGAAGTGTTGCCCGGCCAGAAGAAAAGTCATGTTTCCTTCTTTTCTTCTCGGAGACTAAAAAACCGTATCAGATGTGATCTGCTCATCAGTGTCTCTTCTAGATGAAGCCAGTAAAGGAGCCACAGCTGCCATGAACTCTTTACTTTGACTTAACATAGGAAATACTCCTGGATCAGTGTCTTCGGGTTTCGGTGTGTGTGTGTGTGTGTGTGCACGCGCACTCTGGCCTCTCAAATCCCCAGTCAGTCCTCTGTTCTGGATTACATAGTTTTCATTGCAGAGACAGAAAGAGCTGCTGTTCAACTCATGAATGAAGCCTTTGAGTTTTTTTCTGGACTTTTGCCAAACAAGAACTTTTTTTCTCAAAGCAAAGTGTTTTTGCCATTACTAAATAGATGTAATTTCATTTAAGCAGTTCTGTGTTGTTTCTCTCCCTGGTCCATCCAGGAGCATCTAGATCGAGCCTTGGCCCTCAGTGATGATGACCCCGTGTGTTACTACCTGCTGGGCAGATGGTGCTACGAGGTGAGACCCATCACACACTGATGGAAGCCTCCAACCAGCCTGTGTGTGCTCTCTGATGTGCGTGTGGGGTGGGTGGGCTGCAGGTTGCCACATTTGACTGGTTGGAGAAGAAGGCTGCTGCTGCGCTGTACCGGAGCGCCCCCACCGCCTCCATTTATGACGCCCTGGAGAACTTCCTGAAGGTTGGAGCTGCTTTTCATTTTGTGCAGTGGCGTAGAATTGTTTTGCCATGAGGTCCAGAACCGTTAATTCAAAAGCATTTGGGGGACCACAATAAATATTTGTTATATCAATTTAGGAGAGCCTTTTAAACCCATGTGCTCCAGATAAAATTAAAATGATAAATTGATTATCTGTTTGTAGAAAACGTTTGAGCTGAGCAGACCAGTCTTACAATTTAAATGCATGCATTGAAGATGTAATCAATATGACAAATTTTGACTGTTAATCAACACATCTGACGATCAGTATCTGTTTGAACACATGGGACACATAGTGCTGTTAAATATGTATCTATAAACATGTTAATCAAGTGGGGTTTTTTTTTTTACTAAAAAAAGAAATATAATATTATTGTCCTGTATAGCTAAACCACAGCAATTAGCAGCTTTTTTGTTTTTACTTCTTTCAGTTTTTAGGACCTCCAGAGGAAAAACAAAATGAAAAAAATCATTCTACTGACATGTGTCACATCCTTTCAGAGCCAGGGAGGGATTTTCTCTGAGCCAAGTTTTTTAGATATTCTTTATTTTTCTTTTAAAGCAACAAGAATAATCCCGAATTACAATTAACTACTTTAGTTTATTTCCCTGGGTGAGCAGTAAGAAACAAGATAGAGATCGCTATCATAGTTGTATATTTTTTAATAAATATCAATATTTTTTATGGTTAACTGTGGTTAAGAGAACTTCTAGATTATAATCCTGGTTTACTATAAATCCCTGAAGAACCTTCTTCAGTTGACTCTAGTCACTTTAGTGGGATTAAACCAGACCTCTGATATCAGTTACCTGAAATACTTTATCATACATGCT
This sequence comes from Poeciliopsis retropinna, assembly GCA_010277075.1. Lineage (NCBI taxonomy): Eukaryota > Metazoa > Chordata > Actinopteri > Cyprinodontiformes > Poeciliidae > Poeciliopsis > Poeciliopsis retropinna. Next base: position 21,843,388 of record VMRM01000010.1, read on the forward strand.
GACAATTAGTTGCCAGTTTGACTATTTCCTGATTTTCAACAGCATCTGTCTGGTTAAATTGAATAAGTCAGTTCACTGGAAACATGGAACAAATGAAACATCACAGTCTGATGTTTATTTCTCTCTAACTGTTTCTATGGTGACCTTCATTTGTTGTTCTGCAGGCAGAGGAGCTCAGGCCAGGATTCTCCAGGAACGTCAGGCTTTACATCGCCAAGGTAACTGGAAATTCCCTGAAACTCAACATCTTGGATCAAATCCCAATATAGTAGTACATACAGATGCCTTTATGATGACATTAGAGAACTGTAAAGCTGCTGCTGTTTTGCTTAGTGTCACAAGGATCTGGGGAACATCTCTGAGGCCACAAACTGGACCAGGCTGGCACTGAAGATGCCCACAGACAATGTAAGATCTTTCTGAATGTGAACACATGCACATTTCTGTCTGCAGTTCTAAATGTTTGCATATGCATTTAGAAGTCTTGTCTCATTAGAACATATTTATATTCACATGCCTCTTGACCAGATCTTAACGGATTTCATCTCAAAAGATGTCCTAGTATAAGAATGGTTAAATAAAACGGTTTTTTTTATAAGTGATACTGAAATGTAAACCATTACTTTTGTCTCATGTCTTTAGGATGAAGAAGCATTTGAACTGGAGGCTCAGCTTCAGCTTTTAACCGACAAACAAACAAACTGACAGTTTGGGAACTCTTTCAGATGTTTTCCTTCACTAATAGATGTCTCTCAAACTATCCATTTTAATATTTTATGACATGTGGTAACTTTTCTAGTAACTGGTGTATTTTTTAAAATTGCTTGGGTTGTATTTGATTCCACATCTGTGCACTGCATTTATTGATTTTTACCTTTATTGCAAACTTTTCAGCCCTTTAGTTTGTTTTCTTTCCCCCGACTGCCAGTCTAAGAAGCAGCCGGCTCACCTAACCACCACACCCATTGATGCTGCTGCAGCATGTTTGCCTCCAATGACCAACGGCCCAGTAACAGATGAGCTGATCTCAGAGCAGCAGCAGGTTTCTTGGCCTTTGAGTGTTTAAAGCCTCAAGTGTTGCAGCAGCTGCCAGAAAAGCTGAGAAACTCCCTGGCTGTGCAGCCTCAGTACTGCCGTGACGTTTCAGACAGGCTATAATCCATGTTTTAACACTTCAGGTAATTTATTTATTTACATGGTATTTTCTAAACAAAGCTTGCATCGCGGGAACAGAAAATAAGCCGAGCTAAAAACCTAATATGGTGGTGTCTCATTTTTACACAAAGCTAGAAATCCTGTTTTTCTTTTGCTCCAGCTCTATTCCATTTTCACACAGGTGTTGTTCTGGAAGAGCTCACTTTTAATACCATAATAATAACAAAGCATCAAGATGGCTACAGTAAAAATCAAGAGCTGCTAATTTAATTTAAAATAATCAAAATAAATCATGGACAGTTGCTAGAGGTGCTGCTCTGGCTCTTCCGGTGTTCGACCTCTGTAGTAATAATGTTTAGTTACATAAGTATTTCTATTTTTGAATTCTTTTTGTCTTATTTTTACAGTGACATTGCAGTTTTTTGTTAGCACTCAGTGAAAAAAATGATCACGTTATTTCCTGTAAATCTGAGTCAATATTAAATTTGAATTTAATGAAACTGCTTGGTTCTGAATGATTACCAGTTTATTAAAGGATCCCTTAACACACTGCTCAAATAATTCAGAAATTTAGTTCTGAATGGAATATGGACAGAACAGCTTAAGGAAAAAAACATTTTAAATAAAATTTCTGCCTTCTTAGACACACAAGCCTCAGCAAAATCTCTAGACAAATATTGTCCATTAGAAGTTATTTGTTCAGGTTTCCCAGGTTATATTGTCAGTACTCCATGAAGGTCTTGTTGCTGATACTAATCATGTAACTGAGGAATGTTTAGATCTAATATGACCTAATGTCCAGGCAGGACACATCTTTTGACTGTAATGAACAATCAACCAACCATGAGAACACTTTACTCTAGCTCTTCCTGAGCTCACTACAGCCCCCTGCCGGCCCAGGGCTGCTCAGTCCTTGGCATCTCCAACGCCATCTGCATTGATCGCAAACATGGCTTCAGCCTCTGGCAGGCAGGGGGAGTCGTAGATTTTACAGATCCTGGTTTCTCCTCGGCCTTTCCTCAGGTACAACCTGGACAGAGGAGAAATGGTTGGAGGTGTGGCTGAGGAGTAAACAATCTTATTTAGAGTCAAACACACCTTGTGGTGGAAGCATGTGCCAAAATGTTGCCACCAATTGGTTTCTTGGGATCTGCTGAAAACATGGCTGCCCCGTCGACCTGTGCCACCACTTGGTTGGTTATTACCACGGCAACCCCAAACTAGAGGGAGGAAAAAAAGACACAAGTCTCACTTGTTGTATTACAACAGGATGTCTGGCTGATCTACATAGGCGTGATCAACCAACATGTCCACTACATCAGAAAAAGGAGTTGTATCACAGAGCTGTGCTGCGTACCTCATCTGCTAACCGGAGCAACATGCGGAGGAACCGCCCCAGATGCCCCTGCCTGGCCGACAACTCCCCTCTGCCTGAATAGTCTGTCCTGTACAACGCGGTGGCGCTGTCCACGATAAGCAGGGCATACCTGGAGAAAATACCAGTTCCACTAAGAAGTTCAATTGAAATACTTTACGAGCATCTGATGTCACTAAAGCTAAAATATGTTCTCTTAATGTAGAAAGAAATTCTTGCAGACTTTTGCAATGGGTCATAGTTCAGATATAACTGAGACCACTGCTGACCTGGACTCAGCCATCATGGCAGAGGCTTGATACAGCAGCTGAGTCTGGTGGTCTGTGTTGAAGGCTCGAGCGTAGGCCACGTTGTCCAACACGTCGCTGCCCACTAGCCCATACCTAACCCCAGCAAATAAAAGACAAACAGGAAGGGTTCAAACACGTTGACATGTTTAAGTACATTAAATAAAAAGAGAAGTATAAATGTGTTTACCTTTGAGCTACAGCCAGCAGTCTCTCAGGTCTGAAGGTTCCTTCTGTGTCGATGTACATTGCTTTCCCTTCTCCACCTCCCTGATCAATAGGCAGCTATGGACAGAGGAAAACCAGCTCCTGTGAACACAGCTCTCCAAACATCTCCATGTTCAGCTCCTGGTCAAACAGGATGCTACCTGACAGGTAACGGCCAGCGTGTGGCACAGCTGGGTCTTTCCGGTCCGAAACTCTCCAAACATCTCTGTGATGGAGCCCGTCTCGATCCCACCTGCACAGGAACAGAGACTCAGCATGGTCAGCTTCCCTCCTAATGGTGTACAAGTCACTGCTAAGAGGCAGTCACTGGGCCACACCCTGCAGTAATTTGTCCAGCTCCTTGGAGCCTGTGGAGATCTGGATGATCTCTGCTCTCCTTTGATGGAACTCGGTAGCAGTAGTGAAGCCCATCGGCACCAGCTTGGCTGCTTCTGCCTGCCAGGGACAGAACCAAGGACAGAACCAAGGACACCAGTGAGAGAGAAAGTAAAGAAAGCAGCATAAGTGCAGAAAATACCAGTTATGAATTCACAATTTTAATTACTTAACCATTAATTCTGTGATGTCTATAATACATTGTTATGGTGTTAAACTTAATACATGGAAAAAGCTCTGTGCTGCTGTGCATCCTTATCAGCATCTCAGTGAGGAACTATTTTACAACCACAAGTCCATTCATTTCATTTCACTGGAGTGGACAGAATGAAGCAGTTATTTTAATGCACGCTTTGGAAAACAGAGATTTCAGCTTATAAATGAACCAAGGTAAATAAAAGTACAGTTTTAGCTTGTGTAAATGGAAAGGGGACATTTCCTACTAAAACTTTGTCTGCTTTGGCTTCACTGATGCCCTTGATGTTGAGCAGCTCTTTCTTGGGTGCGTAGGCCACTGCTTCTATGGTGTGGAACCCTGCATCCTCCAGCTTCTTGATGTCGCTGGCACTAATCCCGCAATGCTGCAGGCAAAAAGACATAATCAGCTTCCAGCAGGGGGCAGGCCCACCAGTACTGAAATACACATAATTTATTTCCATACAACACTTCAGACACATTTGTAGTATGTCTTCTGTTGACATGTACTTGACCTTCCTTTTATTTGGAAATATCATGTCATTTAATATGACATTAAATTACATAAAATACATTGCAAATGTATTTTATGTAATTTAATGTCATATTAAATCTTAAGTTAAGACAAGTTTATATAAACTTGTTCATATGGCATATTTGTAAGTTCAAAGTGACTTACATGACAAATCATTTAATAACTTTTAATACCAAAAAATAAAGAAATCAAACACAACATAAGCGTTTCATATCAGTAGATATTAATAATCGTTGATTAGTTTGTTTTAAATATCTGAAATACTGTCAGGCATGCTGGCTGTTTTATCTCGTTTATTTTTAAGCAATTATGAGACATGAGAAACCTGAAGGTTACTCAACAGGTTGTTGCTAGGTAACCAAAGAGAGAGTTAGTTGATGCCACACCAACCTTGCTTAGTTGTGAGGTGTTGCGCAACGAAAGCCTACATCTCCCGGAATGCTATGCAGCTCCTTATAGGAGTTGAGTCAATATTCTATATATATTAAATATTCTATCAGATGATATTCGCCTCGTGTCTCCATCACTACATTGTTTTCGCCTTACTGTCCAGCCCTAGTGTTAACTAAACCAGCACAGAGAGACTTTACCTCCAGTCTGGAGAGAGGCTGCGGGCCGTAGTTCTCCTCCTCCTCCGTCTCTACCTCCACTCTCGTCTCTCCTCTCATCGCCATGATAACACCTGGCCGACAGGGGGCGCAGACAAGTGACTGTCAGTTTTGTACCATAATAGAGCTGCTCCTTCGGTTTTTTGTGATTCCAGACGGTAAAAACACCTTGCTTATCTTTACTAAAGAACTTGATTACTTGCTGGTGTTCTGTTAGATCAGAATACTTTGTGTGTTAAATATCATAGAGTTGCTATTGTTCTTTTCACTGTGTACGCTACACAGTAAAAACACTACAACACAACAGTTAGTAGGGTTGGGACGCAATTTAGAGCACTTTAACAAGATGATAGTTCCCGTTTAACTGGACCGCCACAACTTGTGCTGTTCTGAGGCGTATTTATTCCGCCACACCGGAATTATTTTTATACTTATGCAATTGTTTAGCCTAGCATTAGCACAAACCAGGTTTGTAATCGATACCTGATTATTTTCTGTGGTTAACGCTGCTGACAGCCCCGCAGAGTGGATTGACAGCTTAGGTTCGGGCGAGTTCCTAAATCTCCTTACCAACAGTCGGTGCTGAGCTAAAAGGAAGCTTCCATACAAAGTACCTGCAACGTTTTCTGTCTGATGTCGGCAAATTTCCTCAAAGCTCCCGCGCCCAAAACACGATTAAAACGTAATGACGTTTTACTTCACCGTCTGTAACGTCAACAGGAACACATGGAAACGACCTTTCATAGTAAAAGTGAAAATAAAATTCAGAGTAAAAGCTTTCAGACTCAAAATTTGAACCCACTGGAGACTTCAGTATTAAATCACTTGAAATTTAACTTCAAACTATCACATGTTTAGTTTCACAGTCAAGTCATGCTTGTCACTTTTATTTCTTGCCAGTAGTTAACCGTGATATTGATGTTAATTCTGTTGTTTTTGAGTTCAGTATTTAAGTGTCAAAAAAAGCTTTATCTCAGAGAAAGAAGTGTAATTTGGACAATATGTGAATTGTCTCAAATACATTCACTTTTCTGCCTTATTGTCTGTAAAAAAGCATAGAAATACTCAAAAGCATTAGTTCTTGTAGTTTGAAACACAAACCAAGTCAAAGCTTTTATTTCTTTGAGTTCAGTAGTTAATTGTCAAAAAAAGCTTTATCTCAGCGATAGAAGTGTGATTTGGACAATATTTGAATTTTCTCAATTACATCCATATTTCAGCCTTATTGTCTGTAAACAGGAACACAGGAACACAAAGCATAGAAATACTCAGGAGCATTAGTTCTGGTGTTTTGAAACTGGACCCAAGTCAAAGGCTTCCATTTTTTTGAGTTCAGTATTTAAGTGTGAAAAAATAAGTGTTTAAGTGTTTATCTCTGCGAAAGAAGTGAAATTTGGACGATATGTGAATTTTATCAAATACATCCATATTTCAGCCTTATTGTCTGTAAAAAAAAAGCATAGAAATACTCAAAAGCATCAGTTCTGGTGTTTTGAAATTGGAACCAACTCAAAGGCTTCTATTTTTTTGATTTCATATTTAAGTTTCAAAAAAAGCTGTATCTCAGCGAAAGAAGTGGAATTTGGACAATATGTGAATTTGCTCAAATGCATCGGTTTTTCTGCCTCATTGTCTGTAAAAAAGCATAGAAATACTCAGGAGCATTAGTTCTGGTTGTTTGAAACACAAACCAAGTCAAAGCTTCTATTTCTTTGAGTTCAGTTTTTAAGTGTCAAAAAAGCTTTATATCATCGAAAGAAGTGAAATTTGGACAATATGTGAATTTTCTCAATTACATCAATTTTTCTGAATTATTGTCTGTAAAAAAGCATAGAAATACTCAAAAGCATTAGTTCTTGTGGTTGGAAACTGCAACCAAGTCAAAGCTTCTATTTTTTTGAGTTCAGTGTTTATGTGTCAAAAAAAGCTTAATTTCATCGAAAGAAAAGGAATTTGGACAATATGTGAATTTTCTCAAATACATCCATATTTCTGCCTTTTTGTCTGTAAAAAAGCATAGGAATACTCAGGAGCATTAGTTCTGGTAGTTTGAAACACAAACCAAGTCAAAGCTTCCATTTTTTTGAGTTCAGTATGAAAGTGTCAAAAAAAGCTTTATCTCAGCGAAAGAAGTGGAATTTGGACAATATGTGAATTTTCTCAAATACATCAATTTTTCTGAATTATTGTCTGTAAAAAGCATAGAAATACTCAAAAGCATTATTTCTTGTGGTTGGAAACTGGAACCAAGTCAAAGTCTTCCATTTTTTTGTGTTCAGTATGTAAGTGTCAAAAAAAGCTTTATCTCATCGAAAGAAGTGGAATTTGGACAATATGTGAATTTTTTCAAATACATCCATATTTCTGCCTTTTTGTCTGTAAAAAAGCATAGAAATACTCAAAAGCATTATTTCTTGTAGTTTGAAACACAAACCAAGTCAAAGCTTCTATTTCTTTGAGTTCAGTATTTAAGTGTCAAAAAAAGCTTAATCTCAGCGAAAGAAGTGGAATTTGGACAATAGGTGAATTTTTTCAAATACATCCATATTTCTGCCTTTTTGTCTGTAAAAAAGCACAGGAATACTCAGGAGCATTAGTTTTGGTAGTTTGAAACACAAACCAAGTCAAAGCTTCCATTTTTTTGAGTTCAGTATGTAAGTGTCAAAAAAAGCTTTATCTCAGCGAAAGAAGTGGAATTTGGACAATATGTGAATTTTCTCAAATACATCAATTTTTCTGCCTATTGTCTGTAAAAAAGCATAGAAATACTCAAACATTATTCTTGTGGTTGGAAACTGGAACCAAGTCAAAGTTCCTTTTTTTGGTTCAGTATTAAGTGTCAAAAAAAGCTTTATCTCACGAAAGAATGGAATTTGGACAATATGTGAATTTTTTCAAATCATCCTTTTCTCCTTTTGTCTGTAAAAAAGCATAGAAATACTCAAAAGCATTATTCTTGTGTTTGAAACACAAACCAAGTCAAAGCTTCTATTTTTTGAGTTCAGTTTTAAGTGTCAAAAAAGCTTAATTCACGAAAGAAGTGGAATTTGGACAATAGTGAATTTTTCAATACATCCCTTTTCTGTTTTGTCTGTAAAAAAGCACGGAATACTCAAGCATTATTCTGGTAGTTTAAACACAAACCAAGTCAAAGACTTCCATTTTTTTAAGTTCAGTATTAAGTGTCAAAAAAAGCTTTATCTCAGCGAAAGAAGTGGAATTTGGACAATATGTGAATTTTCTCAAATACATCAATTTTTCTGAATTATTGTCTGTAAAAAAGCATAGAAATACTCAGGAGCATTAGTTCTGGTTGTTTGAAACACAAACCAAGTCAAAGCTTCCATTTTTTTGAGTTCAGTATGAAAGTGTCAAAAAAAGCTTTATCTCAGCGAAAGAAGTGGAATTTGGACAATATGTGAATTTTCTCAAATACATCCATATTTCTGCCTTATTGTCTGTAAAAAAGCATAGAAATACTCAAAAGCATTAGTTTTGTGGTTTGGAAACTGGAACCAAGTCAAATCTTCCATTTTTTTGGTTCAGTATTTAAGTGTCAAAAAAAGCTTTATCTCACGAAAGAAGGGAATTTGGACAATATGTGAATTTTTCAAATACATCCATATTTCGCCTTTTTGTTGTAAAAAAGCAAGGAAATACTCAGGACATTAGTTCTGGTGTTTGAAACACCCAAGCAAAGGCTTCCATTTTTTGAGTTCAGTATAAGTGT